>CM059437.1:9776824-12176824 GCA_030390025.1 Squalus acanthias
ATTCCATATCCTTTCCAGCACCAAGACTATTTATTCCCACCTCCGCAACACCTGCCTCCCAAGCCCACCTCACAAAAAAAACTCCACTTGATACAAAATTCTACCAACTGCATTGCCTTGCTCCAAGATAATTATATTTGCCCTGCTTCACTCCAAGATAACAACACCTCCTCTATTTTGCTCTAAAATGTTGCTCCAATGACTTGCCCAGTGGTTTTGGGCCATTCTGTGCAAGTGAGTGATGCTAAAACGTCACTCCTGTAAAGAGGTTGCAGGAGGCCTTGGGTCACTTATGCTTGCAGCAGCCATATTATTTTGCCATGTTTTCATCCTTTTTGTTGTTAAAACCATGTTCAGTGTAAGTGGGATGGTTTTAATAGAAAGAGGGTCAAAATTTGAATGTCCTGATGCACTTTTGGAAATAATACCATCGACTGCGTTCAGTAGCTGTGCCTTCACCTCTGAGTCGGAGGGCTAGGGTTCAAGTCTCAGTTGGACTTCAGCACATTACCCAAGCTGACATCAGCGCAGTACTGGGGAGTGCTGTATGCCTGAGGTGCCACCTTTTAGAAGAGTTGTTAAACTTTGGCCCCGCCTACCAGTTCAGGTAGATCTAAAAGATCCCAGAGCGCTTTTTTGAAGAAGAGCAGGGGTGTTCTCTCAGTGTCCTGGACAGCATTCATTCCTCAACTACCATCACCAAAGCAGATTATCTGGTCATTCATCTCATTGCTGTTTGTGGGACTTTGCTGTACACAATTTGTTTGCCACGTTCTCCGACATACACTTCATTGGCTATGAAGCACTTTGGGTCATCCTGAGGATATAAAAGGCACTATATAAATGCAAGTTCTTTCTTTTCTTTTTGATTCTGTGTTATAAAAACCTTTGAAGTATGTTCAGGAGGATTCTTTGTGCTCCATATGGGAAGATTTTTGGCCACGGAATTGTGCTTTGAGGCATATGCAAATGGTTCTTGAGATTCTCACACCTAAGATTTGTCAATTGTGGACAGTTCCACCGACCATGCCAGAAACAAACAGAGCAAAATGTAAAATTAGGCCTGTATCAACAGGCTGCACTCTGCTCACAGCTGCACAAGGCAAATTAAATCAAATAAATACTTCTGTCTCATGCACAGTAAATTCCAAAGATATGAACAGGCAGAATGTATGAGCCACTGAACCAGGTAACCATAAGTGTACCTTTATAACATAGAGGCAGCGATAGAGGAAGAGAGAGCTGAGCTGTTGCGTTAGAAGTGAAAGACAAAGATATCCGAATTCACAATCCAATTATATACCAGATATAAGTAGTCCTACAAGTTGACAATCTGTCAGGTTAGGCCTTTCAACAATAATTTTCTACCTTATAGCTGGGGCAAATGACTGGATATTGCTGAGATAGCATTCAGGAAGCAGCACGTTCACTGCCACTTGGGGCTTTTTTATGCAAGGATGTGATGTTCAGGCAAGAAATCACACTACACCCAGTAAGCGTAGAAATTCACGGGATTGGTCGTGGGATGCCGTGCCACACCAAATTACTTACCCCTAACCACAGCCTTTTCTTCTGGAATCCAGCACTGTCACAATGAGGGGGGAGGTCAGTAGTATCCACCCGATCATATCTCACAGTATTAACATTTGTTTAATTTCCTAAGCCATTACAACATTCCCTGTTTGGAATTTTGAAACCCTGTGAATGACTATACATCGAATTACATAAGATATACAGCACAGAAACAGGCCATTCTGCCCAACTAGTCCATGCCGGTGTTTATGCACCAGTCGAGCCTCCTCCCATCCTTCCTCATCAAACACTATCAGTATAACCCTCTATTCCCTTCTGGCTCATATGCTTATCTAGCCTTCCCTTAAATGCGTCTATACTATTCGCCTCAACCACTCCCTGTAGTAGCGAGTTGCACATTCTCACCACTCTTGAATATAAGTTATTCAAGATAGCTTCTCATCTATACAGTAATACAGTTTAGTGAAAATAACATCTGTTCTCAGACAATGAATCTGACCTTTTTAACAGACTGCTGTAATAAATGCCCAGTTATTTAATACGTTAACATTTACCTATTTTTGTGAGTTATTACATTGAAGTAATGCATAGAACTGTTCAAACTAAATCCATTTCTGGAAATTCAGACATGGGTGTTTCAATAATCTAGTTCTGAAATGCTACATCTAACAGTAACAGGAAAGATAAAAGTAAAACGTGTATATCTTTCATTTTTATTATATTGGAAGTTCAACTCATTCCAGAAAACAAATTGGAGTTCATCTCTCTTGTACATTATGAATTATTCCTATTTACACCAGCGTAAAATATCTTATAAAGATTTCCTAGATTGGAGCTGTTATATACACAACACTTTTGTGTATATTTTGTGTGCAAATAGTATAGATGCATTTAAGGGAAAGCTAGATAAGCATATGAGGGAGAAGGGAATAGAGGGTTATGCTGATAGAGTTAGATGAGGAAGGATGGGAGGAGGCTCAAGTGGAGCATAAACACCGCATGGACTGGTTGGGCAGAATGGCCTGTTTCTGTGCTGTATATTCCATGTAATTCTAGCTGTCATTTTCCTTCTGCTGAACCTCTACCACCATCTACAAGATGCACTGCAGCAATTCGTCAAGGCTTCTTCGGCAACACCTCCCAAACCAGCGACCTCTACCACCTAGAAGGACAAGGGCAGCAGGCGCATGGGAACACCATCACCTGCAAGTTCCCCTCCAAGTTACACACCATCCTGACTTGGAAATATATCGTCATTCCTTCATCGTCGCTGGGTCAAAATCCTGGAACTCCCTACCTAACAGCACTGTGGGAGTACCTTCACCACACGGACTGCAGCGGTTCAAGAAGATGGCTCACCACCACCTTCTCAAGGCCAATTAGGGATGGGCAATAAATGCTGGCTTTGCCAGCGACGCGCACATCCCATGAACAAATAAAAAGATATCCCCAGGTAACAGAAACTCAGCTGTTCTATAAGAGTACTGTAGATTATGCCAGTGTCTAACTCAGGAAACAGCTGTAGTGTTTTATTATTTTTCCATCCTTCCCTGTGCCACACATTAGTCTATGGTTGATTATATCTCCTGGTCTCTGCCATTAGAGACTCTAAGATGTTTGCTGTGAGGTCCGTATGAGCCTCTCTGGAAAAGTGCCTAAAGTCCACTCAGCATGAAACCCATCCAGTCTCCCTGCAATGGCATGGTCAAGATCAGGTACCTACCTTGAGGGGAAACCACTTTGTGCGTTAGAGATAAAGCATGTACTCGGTGTGTATTAATGGAGAGCAAAACTGGCTTTTCTCACATTTTTGTCCACGCTTCCAAAATTCCAAAAAGACCAAACTGGATTAGTGCATGTTAATGAATAGACCTACCATTAATATTTTTTTTGACTTGTTAAGTGCAAATTGAAATAATTTACTCATGCTTGACTTCCAGCTCACACCGTGTTAATGACACTTGCTTTAAGGATGGCACTTAGGAGGAGAGTCAACAGATAACCAGCATAGTTCGGAGCAAAAAACATTGTAAAGAGCAAATCAGCTGTTTCAATCTCACAGCAGAATGGTTGCAACAGCAAGGCTCAGTTTGCTGGACATGTTCGAGGATGAGGACCATGAATAGCAGAAGAGGGCCAGTGAAGTCGGGGACCATCGAAGGAAGATCATCAACTACCACAGGTAGCAGACCTTTCACTGGGTACAGGCCTCCCTTGCCATCGCACAGGAGAAATGTGTGAGGAGGGTATGTCTTAGGAAAGAGGCCACAGATCTTCTCGAACTGGCCCTGCAACCGAGGAACAGCATGAACATCATGTTGTCAGTCACAATGTAAAAAGTAACAATGAGATTCAGTCTTTTGCCACAGGTTTCTTTCGGTCAATGCCAAGAGACGTGGCAAAGATCACTTGGTTTGCTGTCCACTGAGGCCTTATCCAGGTCACAGGTGCCCTGTGTCGACTCGCTGGTGAATATATTAAAATCAGAGCCAGTATGCAGCTGCAGCAGAAGAAGCTGACATTTTTTTCAAATGATGTGGCATCCCCAGGGCACATTGTGCCATTGACTGCATCAATGTGGCCATTCAAGCACCTGTGGGACATCCCATGGCATTTAGTAACAGAAAAAGATACCAATTTATAAACATCCAAATGGTCTGCAACCAGCATGAAATCACTATGGATATGAATACACAATGTTGAAGGAGTATCCTAGAAGGAAATTATTGGCTCTCCACTTACTCCAAAGTGGCGACAAATTGGATGGTTATTCCCTTGGAGATATGGGGATTATCTACTCCAAATGTGGCTCTTGACACCCCGCACTGCCAGAAAAGAGCATACAAAAACACAAGAGACAGGAACGCCACTGAGCAAACATTTGACACACTCAATCAATGGTCCCAAAGTTCGGATAACACCGGGTTGCTCTACATTGTTCCCGGAGAGAGCTGACAGAATGGTAGTCATGTGTTACATGCTTCTCAACATAACTGTCAAAAGGCATGTTTATGGAAAAGTGAGCAGCCACAAGCAATGGCACAAGAGGAAGAAGAGGTGGAAGATGGCAAAAGTTCAACTGCCATGCAGGAAGCAGAATTCTGATTATGCAATTCTTTCTTGAGGACTGCCTTTATGTTCCATTGATCTCTTTTTAATAAACAAGCGCCTGACAGTTGCCGTACATCATCAAAGACTGACCTCAGAGCCTCCGCCTGTGATTTTCGTTGAATATCCTTCTTTTCCGGTGAATACCAATGAGATCCCACAACTCTAAAGCCATGAACAACCTTCTCCTCAGCCTCTACTGTAAAGGTGGCACATCCTCACTCACTCCCCATTCCTCTGACCCCCCCTTGTGTTCAGTGAATCACCTGGTGTCTGTCACCACCCCATGGATCCCAGCACCTTCTGTGGCGAGAGCAGAATGCCTTCCCAACAGCTCCATGGCCTGCTCCAAAGGGTGTGATGTCCCTGAAGTCAGGAATGCTATGCTGGTGCCTGTCTCTCACAGGAATTGTATATGTTTCTCCTGTAACAAGATTGAGTGAATCAGGGTAACAGTTGTGGACTGTCTCTTAGGTGGCATTGGACAGCTGGTGTGATAGATCTGCTGGCATCATGTTGTTAAGGTGGAGGAAGGGGTTCTACAGTTATGAATACAAGTAATTGTTGTTGGAGAGATGCTAATATATACTGTAAGATCGCGCGTTAATGCCCCGTTTAACCAGAGTGCACTATGTAGGGTTATTTGTTTAGCTATTAATTTTAGAGAGTGAACAGTGTGTTGATGCCTGTGGTGCCCAAGGAAGACCAGGCAGATTGGCTGGTGTGCTACCTTGCTCATCAGGTCTTTGAATCTTTTGTGACTCTGGTCTGCAGTTCTGGGGTGAGAGAGTTTCTGAGTTCATGGACAAAACTCAGATGGCAATTTTATCATCAAAAATGTGAACAAGCTCAAGTGTTTCCTCAGATATTAGAATCTGAGCTTGTGGGACACTAAACAGTGGGGAAAAAATTGGATTGAATATTGCTGTGTCCTCTCACTCTCTGGAATGACCCACAGCGTGCTATTTATACTGGGTAAGTGGATATTTAGTTAGTTCAGCAGAATTGCTGCAACTGTTTTCTGATTGGCCACTCCAGTAAACAGCCTGGAAAACCTCCTTTTGCATTGGTCAGACTCAGTGAGCATTCCCACTAGAAGTGAAATAAAGATCTAGTATTCATTATCTCTCTCACACATCCGATGGAAAGCTGAATTCCACGCTCATAATCATTAGTGAGCAATGGATACTGATAATTAATTAAAAATGTAAAACTGTAGAAATCTGGTATTTCGCAGTAAAGCCTCAGGCACTGCTCCAAATAGTTTTCCAGTCCGAAGAAAATTTACATTGCAGCCACTGCATGTGGTTCAATGAATCATGAATAAACCTATAGATACCCAGTGTGCTATTTTTGGTGTTTACGTAAGAGCAGTAATGTCATGGGAACACCAGCACCTCCAAATTCCCCTCCAAGACGCACCATTTCTGACTTGGGCATATATTGCCATTCCTTCATCATCGCTAGGTCAGTATTCTGGAATTTCCTCCCTAACCCAATTGTGGGAGCACTATGACCGCAGGACTGCAACAGTTCAAGGAGAAGACCCACCGCTACCTTCTTAGGGCGACTAGAGATGGGCAATAAATGTGGCCTTGCCAACGTTGCCCACGTCCTAAGAACAAATAATTCAAAAAATTTGTGTCTGCGCAATTTAATATAATCATTGACCGCTTGAAGCAGGTTAATGACTTTGTTAAAGTCGCAGAGCCAGGAGTTTGTACAAATGCATTAAGCCAACGAGCTTTGATGGTGAGCACACACCGCACTTCCTCAGGACCTGGCCCAATGCCACCTTGAATATATTTGAAAAACTGTGAGCAAATCTCTACATTACATCTAGCTTTTCTATGCTCTGAAGTGTGATCGATATAGATTAAGCCACATTTCATCCTGAGATCTGAAACAAACTGCTTTCCTTATTTGAATTGCCTTCTTGCATCAAAGGAGAATATTCTCCGGACCATTTGATCTCAGAGTAATCTTAGATAAAACTTGGATACTTCCATTAATTTTTTTTTAATCTCTAGCAATTTGCTGGTGTAGTAAATGTGGGTAATAAGGCTTAAGGATGAGAAGATTCTTCATTACATTATGTGTTTTTCAATATCTCATTTAGAATCTGAAAATAATTGTTCCCATCTTTAGACAAATTCAGTGGAAAATGGGGAAACTGCGTGGGGAAGTAAGCTGAAAATGAAGAAGGGCTCTGTATTTCCACTACTTACGTTATAAACTGAATGAGTCCTGGACTCAACTATCAGTTTCAGTACATGAAGCATAGAGTAGTCCATGAAATAACATAGAGTTACACACAGTAGCAGAAAAACAGGCCATTCGGCCCAACTGCCCTATCCTCTTGATCAATGCTCATGGTAAAATTTTGATGAGCATACTTGTCAAAAGTAGGGGGATTGCATTACCGTTCACTCAAAATTAGTTGGGCTTGTGAGAACACTCTTTAGAGAGCCATTTCTCAGAAACAGCTGGAGAAGGCTTCCAATATTCTTTGTCACAAACTGGATTTGGTTCCTTTTTCAAATATTGAATCCAAGCTATTTATATACATGTACACAAAGCCTTACCAATAATTTATTATCCGACCTCACTCTTGGCAACAACTCCCATCAATGATGTCCAATATCCTTCATAGTCCTTCTGTTAGATGAAGAGGGGTGGGATGAGGCTTGTGTTGAGCATAGACACCGGCACAGACCAGTCGGGCCGAATGGCCTGTTTCTCTGCTGTAGACTCTATGCAATTCTATGTTATTTCATGGACAACTCTATGCTTCATGCACTACAACATCAGTCCATATTTAACTGATCCATTAACTGAAATAGGAGCTAACCATATAGACTTAGGAAGAATGGATTACATTTTCTGCCCACTAATTATGAATGGCAGAAAGTCTATCCCCATGTAGTCTGAACAAGTATCAAGACTTTCAGAGAAGAGCTAGTTTTGAGATGTGATTTTTTACAGAAATCAGCTGGAAACCCACACAGTCCGAGTGTTCCCTCTGGTGTCGTTTCTCTTTGTGTTCTCGTGCTAAAATAAGGAACTCACTGTGATTGAAGTGATTGAAGGTCTGGCGGTATAAGTAATTTAAAAAAAATTCAAATCCTACAGATTAGGAATGGGAGGAATTGTGTGATTGGAAGAGATTGTCAGGGAACCTTCAAAATGAATTGATCCAAGAATAGTGTCACTTATTTGTTTGGTTCCTGTAATGTAGTTGTAGCTGCCAGAAAATGGCCAGCATTTGCCTCTTCTGGTTTGCCTGCTCCAGACAAATTGAACTCTGCTCTATCTTGAATTGCATTATGGGCTTCATTAAGTCACAAAGTTATCGATGGTGCTTTAAGCTTATTTTAAATTTAAAGGACTTTAACCTTCGTGTAACTTTCTTTCCTCCCCTCTCCTCTTTCCCTGCCCCTACACTTGCTTAAAATCTGTTACATCTCCAGCTTTTTCCAGTTCTGACGAAGGGTCGTCGACCTAAAACGTTAACTCTGTTTCTCTCTCCACAGATGCCGCCTGACCTGCTGAGTATTTCCAGCATTTTCTGTTTTTATTTCAGATTTCCAGCATCCGCAGTATTTTGCTTTTCTAACTTTAGTATCTGTTTTCACTTTTTTTTGCAACTATATAGTTAAGGCTTCTTCAGCAGCACCTCCCAAACCCATGACCTCTACCACCTAGAAGGACAAGGGCAGTAGGTGCATAGGAACATCACCACCTCCAAGTTCCTCTCCAAGTCACACATCATCCTGACTTGGGAATATTTCACCGTTGTTTCTTCGTCGCTGGGTCAAAATCCTGGAACTCCCTCCCTAACAGCACTGTGGGAGTACCTTCACCACACGGATTGCAGCGGTTCAAGGCGGCGGCTCACCACCACCTTCTCGAGGGCAATTAGGGATGGGCAATAAATGCCGGCCTTGCCAGCGACGCCCACATCACAGGAGCGAATAAAAAATATAGTGGTGTAATTAATGATCTTCCCTGTCAGCCTTGAGTGTTCCCACTGAGGAATGGGAGATATCGCAGGCATGGTACTGTTGTGCAGGAAATTGGTTATCTTGAAGCTCAGAAAATGCACAAATTTCACATCCCAGTGTAAAGAATAATGGAATCTGTACTTGCTTCATGTGCTGCTCCTGCTTGAATTGCTCATGGAAAGGACGGGGGGTGGGGGAGGGGGGTGGTGGGGTGGTGGGGGAGGGGGGTGGTGGGGGGGGGTGCGGAGAACACAATTTGAATGTCCAAAACTGACTGGTGAGATCATTGAATCTGAATGAGATGAATAGAAAGAAAAACATTTATTCCTCTGTGAAATAAGTTAGTCTGTGGAGATCTACCAACCCCATCAACCATATGAATTTTGCTGGAAAGCTCCATATTTTGAAGCTAGGCTGAAGGCTATTTGTAGATGTATCGGAACTATGCCCATAAAAAGAAAAGAAAGACTTGCATTTATATAGCGCCTTTCATGACCACCAGACATCTCAAAGCGTTTTACAGTCAATGAAGTACTTTTCTGGAAGTGGCGACGCTGTTGTAATGTGGGAGCCAATTTGCGCACAGCAAGCTCCCACAAACAGCAATGTGATAATGACCAGATAATCTGTTTTTGTTATGTTGATTGAGGGATAACTATTGGCCAGGACACCAGGGATAACTCCCCTGCTCTTCTTCGAAAGAGTGCCATGGGATCTTTTACGTCCACCTGAGAGAGCAGACGGGGCCTCGGTTTAAGGTCTCATCTGAAAGACGGCACCTCCAACGGTGCAACACTCCCTCAGCACTGCACTGGAGTGTCAGCCTAGCTTTATGTGCTCAAGCCCCAGGAGTGAGACCGTGAACCCACAACCTTCTGACTCAGAGGCAAGTGTGCTACCAACTGAGCCACAGCTGACACTAAGAGAATTAAGTAGATTAAGATTCTCTGTTACCCTTGGTGAGGGGAAACATAAGTAAAATCTCAGTTAGTTTGAAATTTCTGTCCACAGAAACATCACAAATAGGGAGAAACCTCTTCTCAGGAGACACAGAAAGTAAACTCACAAGAGACAACTGCTCAACTCTATTTGATTTAATGTACCAAAGCCATTATGAGTAATAGGTCCTTCAACATAGTTTTACTTTGCTTACATTATAATGAATAGCATCATATATCAATATGCAAGTTTAAGTTTTTAACACATGGAAAGAAAGTGCCCTGTAAAAAAATATCCAAACCAAAGCTGTTGCACCCAGTGAATAATAACACAGTTTAATTATGTTTCAGTAGTGAACAAGATGCTGCACTGACCCGACAAGCAACCTACAGATGTCTTTATGACAATCCTGCTCTTTAGTTCACTAATATAGAAGCAAGAATTGTTGCGTGAGAAAAAGCACTTCAAGAACTGAAGAAATTAATTGTGGCCGGTGCCGAAAGGATATCAGATAGATGTGGGACTTGATAACGCAAAACCAAAGTGTACTTACCCCAAGTTCTGTGCTCGCGGACCCACATCGGCTCCCAGTCCAGCAACGCCTTCGATTTTAAAATTCTCATCCTTGTTTTCAAATCCCTCCATGGCCTCGCCCCTCTCTATTTCTGGAACCTCCTCCAGCTCTACAACCCTCCGAGATATTTACACTCCTCCAATTCTGGCCTCTTGCGCATCCCCTATTTTAATCGTTCCACCATTGGCGGCCGTGCCTTCAACTGCCTAGGCCCTAAGCTCTGGAATTTCCTCCCTAAACCTCTTCGTCTCTCTACCTCTCTCTCCTCCTTTAAGACGCTCCTTAAAACCTACCTCTTTGACCAAGCTTTTGGTCATCTGTCCTAATATCTTCTTATGCAGCTCGGTGTCAAATTTTGTTTGATAACCCTCCTGTGAAGCGCCTTGGAACATTTTACTACGTTAAAGGTGCTATATCAATGCAAGTTGTTGGTGGTGGTGGTGTTTACTTGTGTGCTTCAAAAGGTAAAATCAAATTCATCTGGCCAGTAATCCATTAGCTGTTTTAAAGCGACTAAGAGGCTCGAGAGGTCCTTAATTTAGTTGTTAGTATAGCAACACATATAAGTCTTGACGTATTGATTGTAACCTCAATTATAGGTAAGCATAGCTCTTTAGAAGCTTACAAAGTAAATAACTAAATCACTTTCCCAGCACTTTTAAGAGCAGATTTTCAAAGAAGACAGGTGTCCTAAACATAGAATAGAATCATAGAAACTTCCAGCACAGAGGAGGCCATTCGGCCTGTCGTGCTTCTGCTGGCTCTTTGAAAGAGCAGTCCTGCTTAGTCCCACAACCCTGCTTTTTGTCCATAACCCTGTAAGTTCCTCATCCTCCATGTACCTGCCCAACTCCCTTTTAAAATGATTTATGTAATCAGCTTCCACCACCTTTTCAGGAGGGCGTTCCAGATCCCGACAACTCTGAGTGAAAACATTTCTCCTCATCTCCCCTCTAGATCTTTTGCCAATGATTTAAAATCTATGACCTCTGGTTATTGACGCACTCACCAGAGGCACTAGTTTGTCTGTATCTACTCTATCAAAACCTCTCATCATGTAAACCCATGTACAAACACTCTACTGTATATTCCCAACTAAAATGTCTTCACTAATTCAGATGATGCAAAAATGGAGTCCATTTTGTTACTCATCCCCTGCCATTATATACTGTAAATCGAACGTTAAGTGGCTTATCTCAGTTCAGTCCCTGCCGTAAACGGTGCTGCAGGATTTCCACATTGCGAGCTTTGGTAGGAGAAGGGACACGTGTAACACTCAGTTGAATTAAGATAGTTTTTTATTGTTAATGAATTTGGTCTTGGCCACTGCAAATAAGAAGGATAAAAAAATTCCCTCGTGACATTTTGAATATAACTGTCTGATTCAATTTCACACCAAAATCATTTAGAGAAATGGACTACAAAGCAAAGAAAAAAAATATGAAATAAGTTAAGATCACTAAATCAAAAGAGTCACCTTCAGAATTTTTATAAAAGAGAATCGGAGGACTTCCACCTCTTTAATTTGTCAGTTTCTTTAAGGTAAACCTACTTATTATATAAAGGCTGCATTTATATTGTCCCATTTTGTGTTGATTTGTAGCAGTTTGGTTACGCATCAAAGCAAAAGTGGCAGCGTAACCAAATTTAATTTGTCTCTGGAATGCATTAAAAGCCAAGTGTTGTGAAACGGCCAGAATCTCACAGCACGTCGACCTGGCAACATGTGGAACATGAAGTCTAGTGTTTTGTGAAGCTAGGAGCTGCACCTCCTGGCTACTTTATAACCTCAGTGCAGAGTCTTTATGATGTTATGGGAAGCACACAGATCTCTCCTCACAGGCAGAGTTCAATACACAGGCAGGCATAGCCCACAATATAGCGTCGGTATTCCAACTGTGCTTTGCACTCTATGGGCTGGATTTTGTCTTGGGGTCGGGTTGGGGTCGTGTCATCCACATTTCGTGTTGCCCCCCCGACTCGAGATTAATGTGGATGAATGATGCAATTTTAACTTAATTGGGCAATTGAGTTCCAGCATGTGGGAACCCATGAACCAATTAGTGGTTTCAGTCTGAAAGTTGCCTCTGATGATATCATCATTGCAGAGACTGCCTGGTCTCAGAGATTGCCTGGCCATTGCTTTGAGTGGACCCGACTGGCTTTTGCTGTGAGTGGACCTGGATGCAAAATGAGCAGCAGGAGAGAGAGAGAGAGAGAGAGAGAGATATTCAATGCAGCAGTATCAGAGGCGACTTTCAGACCTAATACTACTACTACCTTCATCACATCTCCATTGTAATAGTGGACCTGCAGCTGATAGTCAGCTATCCACTTGTGCTCCCGCCAGGTTTCACTGGAGTGTTTCACATCAGGCGTACTTCACGTCGGAAAAGGGTAAAACTAGCTAAAATGTTTCAAAATGGCATTACAGAGCCAATTTAGGGCTTGTTAAGGGCTTTAATGGCCTCTACCGCCTCTTGGAGGCGGGACGGAGTCGGGAACCCCGCGACTGATTTTGTCAAAATTGCGTGGAGGTGGGATGGAGTCGGGATGGGGTCGGGACCCCCGAATCTGCAACTTTAACCCCCCACATGCCTCCAAACCCGACTCCACGGGTCATTGAAAATCCAGCCCTATAGTTCTCAATCTCAGATCAGATTCTGTATAACAGCAGCCTAATTCATGCACTCTGCAAATTCTCTTTTTATCTAGTAAATAGTTGCTGTTAATGTGATAATCCAGTTCACTTAATTTTGTTAGCATTTCCCCACCCCCCCAAAAAAAATGCAGCAAGATTTCCTCTTTAAGTTTGTTAGATTTTTCTCTCTCTCTCCCTTTTCCCCTTTTCTAACGGTCTCAATCCACCATCCATAGCTGACAGCAGGGCCTCTGCCTGGCACCACCCACCCACAGTGTCAAGATTAGAAACCCCAGTCAAGCCACTCCATGACTGAGAGCCTTAGTGATCCGAGATGCTACACTACTGCACACCATCCTGTTTTGTTTCATTGCACATTTACAAAAAAAATGTGTTATTACCTAACCTAAAATGAGGATTATAGAATTTGGTGGATTACGCTTTACAAAAGTATTTTTTTTTCCAAAATGAGTTTCCCAAATTTTACGCCATGATATTCAGAATATGTCCATAATGCCCCATGCTGTTGCATTATCCACACAATGGCCCAGAAATCGATCTCGCTCTGTTCCCGCGGGGGTAAGGCTTCCCCGCGATCTCTCACTCCGCTTGTGCTTTTTCAGATCCAGCTCGCACGAACTTGATGTTCCAGACATCAGCTGGGCAGTGCTTGCGTATCCCAGCGGCGTAGTGAATTCGTGCGAGCTGTGGGATCACGTGACTCAGTTAGAGCCAATGGCAGCACACCATCTTCCATTCATAAGTTTCACATAAGTGCTGTGAAATCTATGAATCTTACACCCCCCCAAAATAACAGCTAAACCTCAATTAAATTTAAAAAAAAAACCATCACATTAATAAAATAAGTATAGTTAAATAAATTAATCATTTTAAATAAAAAATTAAATTTTTGAAAAAATTTAAAATCTTTTAAAAAGTTATAAAAATAAACTTACCTGTCTTTAAAGTCTCTAAAAAAGATATACCTGTTAAAAAAAATTCAAAAAAATACTTAATTCACGACTTACCTTGTTAAAAGTGGGTCTTACTCCTCCTTTTTCCATTTCTAAAATCTTCCGTACTTACCTGCGCGTCCAAAGCACGAAGTGCACAGCGTGCGCGCAGCCTGTAGCGCGCACGCGATGCACCCGAGGAACCGCCCCCTTTTCAAAAGACCAATTGCCGGTTTTCAGCGCATGCGCAGGGCATGCAGAAAACCGGCAATTGGAGAGAGAATACGCGAGAGTACACAGTGCGTACTCTCGCGTCGCGGGATGAATTTTTGGCCCATTACTTCCCTTTCTGAGTTTTAGCATGACTGTTTGCACGCTGACTGATATATGACCTGGCCTATCAAGGTGATTCATTCGATAGCAAAATACTGCGGATGCTGGAAATCCGAAATAACAACAGAGAACGCTGGAAAAACTCAGCGGGCCAGACAACATCCGTGGAGAGAGAAAGAGTGTTAACGTTTCAGGTCGATGACCTTTCGTCAGAACTGGGAAGAGCCGGAAATCAAATAGATTTAAGGCCAGGGTAAAGCTGGGAAAAGGGGGAGGGGATAAAGGAACAAAGGGGGAGATGAAGAGACATTAAGAGACATTAAGAGATATGCAAGGCTAGAGGTGGTGTTAATGTGACAGATTAAGGCTGAAAGAAGTGTGAAATCCACTGGCAGAATGAAGGACAGCTGCCAGCTTCTAGGAGGAAAAAAAAGGTGGGGGGGGGGGGCAAATAAAAGGGTGGAAAAAATAAAATATAAATGTGATTGGAGCTGAGGTTATGAGCTAAAATTGTTGAACTCGTTGTGATTTTTGCCCTTTGGTAGATCAGCCATACACGTGTCGTCGAGCACCATTCTTTGGTAGATCAGCCATACACGTGTCGTCGAGCACCATTCTTTGGTAGATCAGCCATACACGTGTCGTCGAGCACCATTCTTTGGTAGATCGGCCATACACGTGTCGTCAAGCACCATTCTTTGGTAGATCAGCCATACACGTGTCGTCGAGCACCATTCTTTACCATTTCCTGGACAGAAAAACTGATACATCTCAGAAACGAGGCAGTCAAATATCCCAGAATTTTCAGTGTACGCATTTCATTCATTCATAAATATGTCGGTGTAGTGAATTGGATCCACCAAACCTGACAAAGAACAAACTGAAGGAAGCAAAGAAGTGCAGATAGCCAGGATATGTGGGCGGAAAAAGGTGTTAATTACAACTAGATGAACTATCATCTATATCTGCTCTTTATGACAAGTTCCCCTAGCTTTGTCAAATTCTAACTTTTAGACCTTTGTTCAGTAAAATGTTGTGGTTTTCTTAAAATCTATGAATACAGTACGTAACCGTCACTGAACTACACGATTCATTCAACATTTCCAGAAATATTTGGTGGTATAGACTTTTTAATGAAACATTCATTTTTTTTTCATTTATTGATGTGAGGATTGTGCTGGGGGAATAGAACTCTTTTCCCCAAATTTGGCACCCTAGATCAGCATTGAGCATGTCCAGGTTGGGTACAGCGTAGTGCAGAAAAAGAGCTCCCTGTTCTACAATGGCCCTGATTTTCGTTTTGAGGCTCCTGTTGTGGCATGAGTCAATTTGTGCACTGTTACCACCCTTCCATCCATTAGTGAGCATACACCGCACACATTGCCCGGTCAGTCTAATTGGTATTTTGTGGCTGAGCTCCTGGCACGAATAACACCTATCATTGGTGGGTAGGAAATTACAGTAAAACACCTACATATACCTGCTGAGCCATCAATGAGCACACCATAGCGTGGCAAAGCAGAAATTCGGATGCCGATAAAGATTAGGGAGTGTCCTTCAATACAGCTTGGTCCAAATCTCACGCATCATCATCATCTGGTTCACGGTGCACAACTTTGCAGTACAATGAGGAAACAACATGGGCCACCAGGAGGATGAAGGTAATGAACATCAACAAGGAGACAAGGAGGCGGAAGAAGCTGAGCATGCAGCTGGTGATCTATCTTTGCCAGCTGCTGGAGTCAAACATGAGATTCTTATTTAGAAGACCTTCTCATAACTATACAATCCACTCTTTGCATTAACAGTCCCTAAGCAGGAGTTGACCTCCATGATCTTCTGCAGGTGGTAACAGACAGGCTTGATGGAGTGGTAGCCAATGGTCAAAGATGCACTGAATTTTGGCAAATCCTGCAATTTGGATAAAACTTAGTGCCCTGTCCTGCTGTTGCCCATTGTTCATGGGGAAAGTGGTGAATTTGGCTAGGTGTAGCAAGCAATACATCAGCTTGCTACACCTAGGGGAGTCTAGAACCAGGGGTCACAGTCTCAGAATAAGGTGAAGGCCATTTAGGACTGAGATGAGGAGAAATTTCTTCACTCAGAGGGTGGTGAATCTTTGGAATTCTCTACCCCAGAGTATACTCAAGACAGAGATCGATAGATTTTTGAATATTAAGGGAATCAAGGGATATGGGGATAGTGCAGGAAAGTGGAGATGAGGTAGAAGATCAGTCATGATCTTATTGAATGGCGGGGCCGGCTCAAAGAGCAAAATGGCCTACTCTTGCTCCTATTTCTTATGTTCTTATGTTTTTATCAGCCATCTGCTTAATATATCGGTGGTCTGCAGGTTGACTGATGTTGCTTATGTATCCTGTGACAGCCTGGAATAAGCCTGAGGCATGATAGTTCAGGGTTGAAGTAACCTCAATAAACATTTGCTGTGCCATTGCCTAGTTGCTGGCTAGCTTGTGGCACAGATCTGTCACAGCCTGTTACAGCCTCCCTGATAATTGTAGCTTCTTCATATCATGTTCCTCAGGCAAGTCCAGGTAATTCTGCCTTTCACTGTATGTGCCTATGCGAGAGTAATAGAGAATAATGACAGATGGACTTAGTCCTCTGAAGACTTAGGGGGAATAATTCGGTTTCTTTTGCGCCTCCCGTTAGCGCACTAAGAGGGCACTAATGGGGCGCAAAGGAACTAGCGCCCGGGCGCGGCGCCGTCAACGCCTCCCGCGAAATTCAGCGGGAGGTTAGCGGCGGCGGTGGTAACCGTTAGTGCCCCGCGGTGCTGCGCCACCGGCGATGACGTCATCGCCGTGCGCAGCGCCCAGCCGCGATCTTCGGTAGCGCCCCCTGACTTGCCGCCAGACGTTATGTCCGACGGGGTCAGGGGGGCCTACCTGCGGCCGGGGCGGCGCTAATTAAAGGCGAGGTGCCAGCTGGCCATTTTTGTTGCTGGCCGCCTGCCAGCCCCTGCCCGCTTTGCCGTCCTCGGCCTTCTGTGAAGCCCCCCTGCGGGGTGCCGGCTGCGCTCCATGAGCCCAGCACTTCTCTTGAGTGCCGGGCTCTTTTGCCGGCACTCCGATCCCTGGTGGCCCAGCTGGGCCCCGGGTCGCGCTGCACAAGGCCCCTCCCCTTTAAGAAGGGGAGGAAGGCCTGCAGTACCGCGGTGCGACGTGTTGCAGCGTGTTGCCCGTAGCGCCGCGATATTCCCTCGCAGCGCCCCAAGAGGGAGGCGGGGCACTTCCAGTAGCGCCCCACTTCCCTCTTGGAGCGCTACCACTCAATTTCGGCCGCGGAGGCGCTAATGTTTTCGAGGCACTAAAAGTAGCGCCCCGGCGAAGTTACCGCCCCAAAGGGGGTGCGACTCAATTTCTCCCCCTTAATCTAGCTTGCCTGACACGCCTCTGTTCATCCTCCACGTCTTCCTCCAATTAGCATAAAGAGGGATTCCCAGAGGAATTGTCCCAAGGAACAGCATGCTAGCAAAAAATGAAAAAAATATGCAAAAAAATAATAGAAGTACCACAAACCAATTTAAAATCATACCTGAAATTTGCACACTGTCACTTTAAATAACTTTCTATTGAAAAGTGTTCATTCTATATGGGCAAAATGACAATGAGCTCTTAATTACATCACTTCCGTTAGATTACCATCCTGAAATGTAGCACTTATTTTGCATGCTGAAAATGCAAATCATTCACATTGTAGGTGGAGATCCAATGCAAATAATTTCCATCCATATTTCTGTTCCTGTGCTATAACACAACTATAGAGCATTACAAAAATGAAGCCAATGTGAGTTAAACACAGACAAAGAAGAGCACCATTCACAAAATGGGAATGTAAATCTATGGGGCCAACAACCAACAGGACCAACTTCTTGCCTACTTCAGGTGGACCACTGGACAGCACTAAAAAAATGAGCAGCACATCAGACTTAAAGTCAACATTCATGTCCATTTAAAGATATCCATCCGAGACACAAAGCACAGATGAGATGACTGAAGTGGAACATGAAGAAAAGGAAGTAGCCTGTGCCAGATCAACATGGGCAGCAGGAGATGTTGAGGCAGGAAGAACACGACCTCTGACAGTTCCTGACTCACGGCCCTGCGAGCTCATGTCAAAGGTAGCCGTTGTCCTATATGTACTGCAGATGTGAGAGCTGGTCTGATCCTGGACAGGATATCCTCAGCACAGTGGTAATCGGAAGTAGTTAAATGGGAAGTTGATGAGGTCTCCAGTTTTACTGTTATTTGAACCCTAAAGTAAGAGGAACTATAATTACATAAATGAAATTAGTTTGGTACTTTGGTCAAGAGTTTAATGGGACATCACCTGCATATTAACATGTCGACTCAAGCTTCCATCTGAATGTTTAATATTTGTAATTTACCAAGGTTTGCTGCCTCCATTTAAGTGTTCGTTCTGAAAATACTGGTGTTCCACACAATTACCTGCATGGTTTATGATTTCAAGTATGACTTCTAACTTACACCAATTGCTAAAGCCAATGGAAAAGACACTAAACCCATTTTATACTCACTGACATTTTCATTCACACTAGCAAACACAGGAAAATATACCTGTTAGACTGAAAGATTTTATATAGTAAGTCAACACTGTGAAAGATTTAATACCGTAAATCTTCGCAAACCCTCAAAACTGCAAGGCTCTCCTTCAGAACCGTGCAAAACATGCTTTATACAGGAAGTGTTTTCTCTAATAAAGGTGCAAGAAAGTGTAGACTATAGTAGTTTGTATTTTATTAAAAAGAACAGTTTTAGTTTTGCAAAAACACAATGATGCTGTTTCATGCTGTTATCTATTTTGGCTGAAGGATATAGTAATTGACACAAATGAAAACTACAGTTGTAACTTGTTAATTTTGGCTCTGCATTCAAGTCAAGATAAACAAGAGGATTTTCTGATTAGCGCATTATCAAATAAGGACTTACACTGAGTGTAAATATGTTTATATGCGTGAGTAATACTGGAATGTCCTTAACCCAGACTACATGGAGCCTAGGGATGTTAGTTCAGGGTGTTTTGAGATGAACACAGAGTAGCAGGGAGATTTGCTGAAAGTTTATGAGCCATAATTTGTCGCACAAATTACAGGTCAGAGCTAATGCTTCAGTTGTGGGCCTGCTGAATGGAATCACAAACTAGCCGAAGGGGGTTAAATTCGGTTGATTTGTGCCTCCCGTTAGCGCCCTAAGAGGGCGCTAATGGGGCGCAAATCAACTAGCGCCTAGGCGCAGCGCCGCTAACGCCTCCCGCGAAATTCAGCGGGAGGTTAGCGCCGCCGCTAACCGTTAGCGCCGCACGTAGCTGCGCCGCCGGTGATGATGGCATCGCTGTGCACAGCGCCCCGCTCGCACCCCGGCTGTAATATTGGGTGGTGCCCCCCGACTTACCGCCGGACGCTATGTCCACCGGGGTCAGGGGGGCACTACCTACGGCCGGGGCGACGCTAGTTAAAGGGGAGGTGGCGGGCGGCCATTTTTGTTGCTGGCCGCCTGCCAGCATCTGCCCCCGTTGCCGTCCCCGGCCCCAGTGAAGCGCCCCGCGCAGGGTGCCGGCTGCTCTCCATGAGCCCGCCACTCCTCTTGAGTGCCGGGCTCGTTCGCCGGCACTCCCGATCCCTGGTGGCCCAGCTGGGTGCTGGGACCCGCTGCGCCAGGCCCCTCCCCTTTAATAAGGGGAGGAAGGCCTGCAGTACCACGGCGCGACATGCATGGCGCTGCGGCACGTAGCGCTGCGATATTGGCTCGCAGCGCCCCAAGAGGGATGCGGGGCGCTTCAAGTAGCACCCCTCCTCCCTCTCAGGGCGCTACCTGGGAAAATCGGCTGCGGGGGCGCTAACTTTTTCGGGGCACTAAAATTAGCACCCTGGCGAAGGTAGCACCCCAAAGGGGCCGCTACCCAATTTTTACCCCTAAGTGTCTTACTTTCTTGGAAGTTGATTCACACTGCCCTTGTATCATAGCTGGATCCAGTGTTGGGGGTGTAACAATGGAGCTCCCATGTGACCTGAATCAGATATCTTTTGCATGTGCATTTCTTCGATCTCTCTGAAGACAGACTGAGTTAACAATAGATGAGGTGAGGCTTGACCGGAATCATTAAGCTGTTTATTCCACAACTAGGTGAACGTACAGAGCAATAGCTATGATTAGGTTTGCTTAGTTAAGTTCATACAACTTATCAATGTGTAATAACATGAAAATAATAAACACGCCACACTACCCCACTTCCATGGGTCATCTTGCTTGACCTAAACAAACTAACTCACCTGGATTCTGAATTTTTGAGCCTATAGTTTCAGGGGCCTTTCTGCCTTAGCTCAGTTGGTAGCACACTCGCCTCTGAGTCAGACAGTTGTGGGTTCAAGTCCCACGCCAGAGACTTGAGCACAAAATCTAGGCTGACACTCCAGTGCTAGTACTGAGGGAGTGCTGGAGGTGCCGTCTTTCGGATAAGATGTTAAACTGATGTCTGCCCTCTCAGGTGGACGTAAAAGATCCCATGACACTATTTCAAAGAAGAGCAGGGGAGTTATCCCCGGGGTCCTGGCCAATATTTATCCCTCGATCAACATCACCAACAAAAAACAAATTATCTGGTCATTATCACATTACTGTTTGTGGGAGCTTGCTGTGCGCACATTGGCTGCCGTGTTTTCCTACATTACAACAGTGACTACACTTCAAAAGTACTTCATTGCCTGTAAAGCGCTTTGGGACACCCTGAGGTCGTGAAAGGCTCTGTACATAATGCAAGTCTTCTTTTTTCTTAGCTGGACTGTCTGCTGTTTAGTTGTTTGACATTCTGTTTTATTTCCTGACTGTTCACAGTCAGAAAGGGATCAAAGATCTTCCAACACAATGGTTATGAGGTGTTTATCAATTATGGAGACAAGGCATTGAATTGCATATTATTTGCAGTCGATGACAAAACATCAAGGCTTGCTCATTAGCATCTTAATTACATACTATCTCATGTATCCTTTTTTTAACTGGCAGGAATACATTACGCTTTTAAAATACAACATTAAAAGTAACTTTTTCTAGATCCTCTCTGTGGAAAGGTGGTCAAAATATTCTAAAACATGACAATATAACAAAATGGCTACAGAAATAGTGGTTCTACATCGAGTGGCACAAATCATGATATCAGATCCATCAGCAACAGCCTTAAAAGTATGTTCACCACTGTATATTTTTGTGCTCATTGGCCACTTGGGCCTGGATGAGTGCAGCTCCAACAACACTCAAGAAGCTCGACGTCATCCAGGACGAAGCAGCCCGCTTAATTGGCACCCCATCCACCACCTTAAACATTCACTCCTTCCACCACCGGCGTACCGTGGCTGCAGTGTGTACCATCTACAAGATGCGCTGCAGCAACTCATCAAGGCTTCTTCGACAGCACCTCCCAAACCTGCGACCTCTACCACCTAGAAGGACAAGGGCAGCAGGCGCATGGGAACACCCCACCTCCAAGTTCCCTCCAAGTCACACACCATCCTGACTTGGAAATGTATCGCCGATCCTTCATCATCACTGGGTCAAAATCCTGGAACTCCCTCCCTAACAGCACTGTGGGAGTACCTTCACCACACGGACTGCAGCGGTTCAAGAAGGCGGCTCACCACCACCTTCTCAAGGGCAATTAGGGATGGGCAATAAATGCTGGCCTTGCCAGCGACACCTATATCCCAGGAATGAATAAAAAAAATACTTGGGTTTGTAGTCAACATGATCGCTTTCCCCAAATGGTACGGTAGCATAGTGGTTATGTTACTGGATCAGTAATCCTGAGTCCTAGACTAGAGACATGAGTTCACAATCCCACCACGGCAGCTGGGGAATTTAACTTCAGTTAATTAAATAAATCTGGAATAAAAAGCTAGTATCGGTAATGGTGACCATGAAACTACCGGATTGTTGTAAAAACCCATGGGGGAAAAATTCAGTTGGTTGCGCCTCCCGTTAGCGCCTTAAGAGGGCGCTAATGGGGCGCAAAGCATCTAGCGCCCAGGCGCGGCGAAGTTTGCGCCGCTCACGAAATTAACTAGACATTTTGCGGCGGCGCTAAACACTACCGCCACGATCTCCTGCGCCGGCAGATCATGACGTCACTCGAGTGCGCAACGCCCTGGTATCGCCCCGGAGCGGATATTGAGTGGCGCCCCCTGCCTTACCGCCTGACGCTAGCAACGACAGGTTGAGGGGAGCGTTCTGCAGTCATGAAGGGAAAGGGGGAGCGCTATTTAAAGGTGACCGCTTCCTGCCTTTTATTGTTGGTGCCATTTTTGAACTACGCATTCTGAGAGAGAGAGGGAGAGACTTCTGGAGAGATTCAACGTTTTGTGAAGGAGTTTTGGGTACTGAGCAGCACTTTGCAGGTTCATTTTGATTTGCCATTCCTTGTATCGATTTAGCAGAGACTGTGGGGGCTGCACTCTGAGCTCTTTGCCTGGTACTCTCCATTGTTCTTTCCAGCACATTTGATGTGCAGGTCTCTCCAGGCCGAGATTCAAGGCTGCAATGAGCAGGATGTGGATGGAAAGCAAGATTAACCATCCCCTTTAAGAACTGGCCCGTGCCATTGTGTGTGTGTGTTCCATTGCTGACTGACATTACATGAGCTTCGCCAGCGCTCTGAGGTAGCGCCTCGCTCCTCGGCCTTTGCGCCTTAAGACAGGTGTGAAGCGCCTGATTTAGCGCTGCAATCACCTCCCGGGGCGATAAAAGTCAAGTTTGCAGTCGGTGGCGATAATTAGCGCCAGGCGCTAATCTTTGCGCCCGGCCGATAATTGCGCCCCAAATAGGGCGATACTGAATTTCTCCCCCCATCTGTTTCACTAATGCCCTTTAGGGAAGGAAATCTGCCGTTCTTACCTGGTCAGGCCTATATGTGATCCAGACCCACAGCAATGTGGTTGACTCTTAACTGCCCTTTGAAATGGCCGAGCAAGCCACTTATTTGTCACCACCACCTTCGCAAGGGCAGTTAGGGATGGGCAATAAATGCTGTCCAGCGATGCCCACATACCATGAATGAATTAAAACAAAAAATTTATATAATTTCCTCTGATGCACCTCAGCCTAGCTGAAAGTATTCTGCAATTGTGGCAATTGTGCAAGGCAATCCAATGGACTAATCAGGACAAACAGATCAGTAGCTAATGAAGTGTGTGTGGACATGCTAAGATGGACCACATCTGTCATGCTGCCTGCAGTCAAATTATCTACTGACACTCACCGTTAACATTCACTCATAAATAATAGGCATTTGGGCAAGCTATCGGAAGGAACTGTAGCCCATTAGAATGTTTTCAGGAGAGAAAATAGTTGAGGAAAGAGAAGTAGTGAGAAAATTGAGGTAAAATAGCTACTGCCATTAAATGCTAACAAAAAGGAAAAGTCCGGCTAATAGCTCAGTGGTAGCTAGCTAGGAAAGTCCTCAATCTGTGCTGTTAGTTGATCTTAGTAAAGGCTGTGGGAGGGAAACAAAACAGCCAGGGCCTACTCAATAAATCAGAAGTGCAGGGAGACAAGACACATAAAGACAGAACACGTATTATTGTATTGGAGAAGATACAGAGGAGATTTACGAGGATGTTGCCAGGACTGGGGTTGTTTTCTTTGGAACGGAGGAGGTTGAAGGGAGACTTAATTGAGGTGTATAAGATTATGAGGGGTCTAGATAGAGTGGATAGGACGGACCTATTTCCCTTGGCAGAGAGGTCAATAGCCAGGGGCATAGATTTAAAGTAATTGGTAGAAGGATTTTTTTTTTGATTGGTAGAAGGATTAGAGGGGAGTTGAGGAGAAATGTTTTCACCCAGAGGGTGGCAGGGGTTTGGAACTCACTGCCTGAAAGAGTGGTAGAGGCAGAAACCCTCATCGCATTTAAAAAGTACTTTGAGATGCACTTGAAGTGCTGTAACCTACAAGGCTACGGACCAACAGCTGGAAAGTGGGATTAGGCTGGATAGCTCTTTTTCAGCTGGCACAGACATGATGGGCCGAATGGCCTCCTTCTGTGCAGTAAATTTCTTTGATTCTATGATTCTATGACATAAAGACAGAGGGAAGGACAATTTTAAAATGAATCGATGGGAAGCCTCGGGGAGTGCTGGCCTGAATTTCTGACAAGTTCCTGGCAGGTGAAGTAACCCACAATTTTCTGTGCAGTAATAAAATTGCATCGAGAGTGGTAAGTTAATTTTAAATCAATTTTTTGGCTATTAGTTTTGATATGCTGTCGGATTATTTATGTCATCTAAATTATACAACATTCCACCCTCACTTTTAAGGTTAAGGCAACTGCGAATTAATATCTGCATCCTTCACCTGTAACTGGCATACACTAAATCATGCAATAATTAGCCGTTCAGAACCCAGGAACTGGGTGCAACAATCAGTCTGCTTGTCATCAGGTAGCTCATAGGATTACATAGGATATACGGCACAGAAATAGGCCATTCGGTCCAACCAGTTCATGCCGGCGTTTATGCTCCACTTGAGCCTCCTCCTGTCTTTCCTCATCTAAATCTATCAGCATAACCCTCTATTCCCTTCTCCCTCATATGCTGTCTAGCCTCCCCTAAAATGCATCTATACTATTCGCTTCAACCACTCCCTGTGGTAGCGAGTTCCACATTCTCACCACTCTTTGGGTAAAGAAGTTTCTTTCTGAATTCCCTATTGGATTTCTTGGTGACTATCTTATATTGATGGCCTCTAGTTATACTCTTCCCCACAATGCGGAGATGCCGGTGTTGGACTGGGGTGGACAAAAATGAGAAGTCGCACAATACCAGGTTATAGTCCAAAAGTTTTATTTGAAATCATGAGCTTTCAGAGCGCTGCTCCTTTGTCAGGTAAAGTGAAGGAATACAAATCAGCAAAGCATATATAGACAGAGAACAATGTGCAGCGTACAATGTCAGACGACTACAGTAAATCTTTCTGACTGCCCTCCATCACACCTTGGCAGAGATACAATCAGGCCAGTCAGGAAGGTATTACATCAAAGACACAGCAAAATACAGCTAAGACAATGAGGTGGGGTCACAGGGGGTCCAACGTGTCAAATGCTGCAGTCTGTATGGTAAGCTTTTTACTTTTTTTTAAAACTGGAAATCACATCTGTGAACAAGCCAACGACGACTCGAGTCTGGATGACTCTACGTCATGTAGCGTGACATGAAACCAAGATCCCGGTTGAGGCCGTCCTCATGGGTGCGGAACTTGGCTATCAGTTTCTGCTCGATGATTTTGCGTTGTCGTGTGTCTCGAAGGCCGCCTTGGAGAACGCTAACCCGCAGATCCGAGGCTGAATGTCCTTGACTGCTGAAGAGTTCCCCAACTGGGAGGTAACAATCCTGCCTGGCGATTGTTGCACGGTGTCCGTTCATACGTTGTCACAGTGTATGCATGGTCTCGCCGATGTACCATGCTGCGGTGCATCCTTTCCTGCAACGTATGAGGTAGACAACGTTGGCCGAGTCACATGAGCATGTACCATGTACCTGGTGGGTAGTGTCCTCACGTGTGATGATGGTATCTGTGTTGATGATCTGGCATGTCTTGCAGAGGTTGCCGTGGCAGGGGTTGTGTGGTGTCGTGGTCACTGTTCTCCTGACAGCTAGGTAATTTGCTGTGAACTATGGTATTTTTGAGGTTAGGCGGCTGCTTGAAGGCGAGTAGTGGAGGCGTGGGGATGGCCTTAGCGAGGTGTTCAGAAAGGACTACACGATAACATCAACAGGTTCCATCCCACCATCAAACTCACCATGGACTACTCCTCAGAATCGGTTTCATTCTTGGACACACGAATCTCCATCAAAGACGGACACCTCAGCACTTCACTCTACCGCAAGCCCACGGACAACCTCACGATGCTCCACTTCTTTTGCCAATTATATGCCCATTCTGCAAGTTTATTAATGTCCTCCTGTAATTTGTTGCAGTCCTCCTCAGTACTGACTATCCCCCCCCAATTTGGTCTCAACCGCAAATTTAGAAATTGTGTTTTTGATTCCTAAGTCTAAATCGTTAATATAAACTGTGAACAACAGTGGTCCCAGCACTGATCCTTGTGGAACACCACTTCTACCACTGTGAATAGCTACCCTTTACCCCTACTCTCTGCTTTCTGTCTTGAAGCCAGTTAACTATCCATTCTGCTACTTGTCCCCTGACTCCGCATTCTCTGACTTTGTTCGTCAGTCTATTATGGGGTACCTTATTGAAGGCCTTTTGAAAATCTAGGTAAATTATATCTACTGCATTACCCTTGTCTACTCTCTCTGTTACCTCTTCAAAAAATTCAATGAGGTTGGTCCAGCAAGACTTTCCCTTTTGAAATCCATGCTGACTGTTCATTACTATGTTTTTGGTAAGCTGGGCCAAGGGTTGCAATTTAATCTCACAGAAGCAGTTTATTACCTAATAGGCCAGAGATAGGCAGAAGTGCTTGCTTCAGTAATTCTCTGCAGCAGTGGTGAGAGACGGGAACATGGGGTGGGCTGGACTGGGGTGGGTGGGGGGTGGGGGGCTGGTGGTGGGATCACGATTTGCTCTTAGTGTTAAGTGTAACAAAATTGGAAACCCTGCTTATACAGAACAAGAAAATCTCCCCACCCCCCCATGGCTAAATAACATAATTTGCTCACTGGGGCTCTTTCCTATTGGTTAACCTTTCTAAATGTTTCATTTCCTCCTCCCATGGATCCTCTGCAGTTACATGAATAGTATAATGACGGCTTTATTGGGTCACTAGGTGGGATGATCCACTGCTGTTAACTGGACAACCTTTGTTTAGAGAAACCAAAGAGAGGGACATCTTCTTAAATTTCTATGTACTGTAGTGTGCTGTACCCGTATGCCCTGGTGGCTCTTCATTGGTAACGACTACCCGAAGTAAGTTGTTGGCTACCAGTGCTGGAGATTAAAATCCCATTCGTTTAAAAGAGATGAATTTCAGTTCTGTTTGGCAGTTTCTGACTTGGATCAAGGTTATTGAATTCCAAATTATTTTCACTTATTTACCACATTTTCAGTAGCCGGGTTAACCTGAGGTAATTTGCCTGCAGTGAATGTTTTCACACTAAAGCTTGTTTTTTAAATTTTCTTCTTCCCCTCTCCAAGATCTTGCAAATTTTCCCCGCTATGACGAAGGGGTCTCCCCCCGCCCCACCCAAAATACCAACCTGTGGGGGGGGTGTGGTGGGGAGATCCCTGTCACAACACAGTGGTGCCTGGAGGCTGCATCTTCCTTGTTGACTTGTTCTTTCTCTTTTTGGTACTAGTGGCCGACTGGATATCACCAGCGTCTTCTATATTCATTTCAAACCTGTTCCCCAGGTTTTCCGGGTGTTCCACCTCTCCCATTTTCGTGCCTTTTCCATAGGCTGTAGATAGTCACACGTCTTGTGTTTCTGCAAAGTCTAATTTCTTTCATGCTTCTGTTCATTACTTGACTGAGATGATCTATTACATCAATCAACAATCATCCCCCTGGCACTCCCCCGCCATGTTTCCCCCCCCCCTCCTCTCCTGCCCCTTATTCTGCTTCTATTGATAGGCTTGTCCCTATTTTTCAGTTCTGAAGAAGGGTAGGAACCTGATATAACAACAGAAAACGCTGGAAAAACTCAGCAGGCCAGGCAACATCCGTGGAGAGAGAAAGAGAGTTAACGTTTCAGGTCGAAACCCTTCGTCGGAACTGAAAGAGCAGGAAATAAACAGATAAAAAATGCAAGGGGGAGGCTGGGGGGAGGAATAAAAGAACAAAAGGGATGGTCTTTAGTGAGTAGAGACATTGAGAGATGCTCAAGGCAAGACGAGATGGTAATGGGACAGGTTGAGAAACAAAAGGTAAGGTGTGAAATGCTGGCAGAATCAGAGACAGCTGCCGTGGGGGGAGAGAGAGAAAAAAAGGAAAAAGGCACGGACCAAAAGAGTGGATAAAATGTATACATATGTGGTAGGGGCCGGGGTTATGATCTGAAATTGTTGAACTCGATATTGAGTCCGGAAGGCTGTAAAGTGCCTAAACGGAAGATGAGGTGCTGTTCCTGGAGCTTACGCTGCGCTTCCGTGGAACAATGCAAGAGGCCGAGGACGGTGAGGTCTGAGTGAGCGTGGAGGGGTGAATTAAAATGACAAGCGACCGGAACCTGATATGTCAACTGCCCGTTCTCTCCGCAGATACTGACTCATTTGCTGCGTGTTTCTAGTTCTGTCAGTGACACTGTCTGTTTGAAAGTGATTCGTGCACCGAACAGGTGTTGTCACAGCACTGCAACTGATTTTCCTGGCTGGATTGGCATGTCTAAGCAATCTGAAGGTCAAGAACAAAGCGTGTTACACCAGACCAGACACAGTAGTACCTGGCATTCATCTTAAGATTTCTGAGCATGAGATAAAACCTGCTTTGGCTTTTCATTTATACAGAGAACATAAACTACAAGCAAGGCTCGACTTAATGCGGTCTAAATCTACACAGTGACCGTCATGGAGGTGTTAACCCTGTTGTTTTAAATAGGTCAATGGTGCTGTTAAAATAGCAGAATGTCACATATGCACACTAAACGTTCAGCCACTGTTACCACAGTAATTTCGTCTTTTAACTTGAATTTATTTTCAGTTTTGGGACCACACAGCAGTTTATACTGATGATGTCACATTGGAACCATGATGCTGTTGCATGTTACACCTTCATTTCCAAGTCTACTCCTGTCATTAAAAGTCGTTTAATACAAGAAGCAGAATGCTTCTCAGAGGTCTGTCTCTTCTGATCTTTATTCTTGACTGATGAGGTTTACACTGCGGTTCTCACTAGTGGAAATAAAATGGCATAGTCCTTAATGAGGTATCTTTTGTTCGACTAATGGATTTCTTGAGGCGTTGGCCATGGTAAGTCAGATGATGCACTGCTTAAAGTGACAGGAACGGCATACATTATGCTGAACAATGTAATATTCCGTTCATAAGTTAAAGCTGTGTAAAAGCTGGCTTATCCCTTCAAGTCTAATTGCTGTAAATCCTGAGGTTCATTAGAGATTAACCGTTGTTGAGGAAGGTTTGCTGGTTGGGAGATGACGGTAAATTTTCAGCCCCAGGTCAACATGAAATGATTTTTATCTACAATGTTGGCACTTTGAGGTACAATCACTGGAGTAGGACAGGCATGTACTAGACTCAGATGGCTTTTAGAAAATGTTGCATTATATGGCCCGCTTTTTTGAAAGGTTAATAGCCCTATTTTTATCGGTTTAATCGCCACCAATCAAAATGGCAAGCGAGACCAGTTTTGCTGCAGGTAATTTTGTGCAATATGATCTTGTTAATGGAAACAATACAAAACTGGCTAAACACACACACTGATCCTCCATCGTACACATCTGGCCGACTCTGGGACAGCCTTTTACTCCGTGATTCATGCGCTTCCTACGCCTATCTGTGATCTGGAGCTGCCCTCACTTCCTGCTCCACTAAGTATAGTTGGCAATGGCCACTGACCCATGCTGTAGGCTGAAAACGTATCAGTACTATTCACTTCTGTCGGAACGCTGTGCTGATACATCCAAATCTTGCCCCCTGTTGAGCTGACCTTAACCAGTTCTGAGCTATGCTTCACAATTCATTTTTCATTTGTATCCTTAAAAAGATCTTAGTGATCACATTTTTCCCCATTCATTACATTCGCAAATTTTAGGATTGAGGAATATTTAGTGTTAAAATGCTCTCTCTATGGTAAGGGGTTGTTTATCTATTTACACACATTTACTTTTTCATGGGAATTAATGCACATATGAAAATTTACCCTGCAGTGTTGCCTGATCTCGAGGCATGGTATCTGACAGCTGATTTCTCAAGAGGAAGCATAATGTCGTTGCACCTGATCTACCATTTCTGTCAGGTTGGAGCTTAGTTTGAACTTGGACCTCCGACGGGCGGATGGCAGAGTCTTTTCATACTGGGATTTAGTATCAATGTTATGTTTTTAGTTCCTAGTATTCCCCACTTACCAAATCATATTTAGAGGGTACAGTAGCATCATGGTTATGTTACTGGACTATAATCCAAAGCCCTGGACTAATGATCCAGTGACTATGTAGTTCACAATCCCACCACAGCAGCTGGGAAATTTAAATTCAGTTAATTAAATAAATCTGGAATTAAAAAATCTAGTACAGGTTGAGCGTCCTGAATCCGGCAACCTCGCGACCGAGGCCGAGCCGGTTTTCGTGTTTTTCCGGACTTCGGAATGTGCTTCTGATGTCCAAAGTCCGGAAATATCGCAACCTGGGCTCGGGTGTTTCCGGACTCGGACATCAGAAACACGTTCCGAGTCTGGAATGCCTGGGCCCAGGTTGCGATATTTCCGGAATTTGGACGTCACCTTGTAGTTCTTCTCCTCGCAGGCCTTGTAGTCCTCGCTTCTTCGCAACGCATGGTGAGCCTCCCTCTCTTGTTTTTGCAACGCTGTACGCTGTAACTGTACTTAATGTGAGCTTCCCGGCCTGTGTCTTTTGTTACCATCTTCAAATTTGAAAAGGAATGTACAGCACTCAAAGCATGAAATATAATTAAGGTTTTTATTTGTAAAACAGTTAAGTTAAGCCGAAGCGACTTGTGTGCTGTGCAGAGTTGACTCTGGCCAAAGGGACTTGTGTGCTGTGCAGAGTTGATTCTGGCCGAAGGGACTTGTGTGCTGTGCAGAGTTGATTCTGGCCAAAGGGACTTGTGTGCTGTGCAGAGTTGATTCTGGCCGAAGGGACTTGTGTGCTGTGCAGAGTTGATTCTGGCCAAAGGGACTTGTGTGCTGTGCAGAGTTGATTCTGGCCGAAGCGACTTGTGTGCCGTGCAGAGTTGCTGCGGACCCAGGAGCAGCGGTGCGGTGACTGTGAAGACCTGGCCTGGAACTAGTAGGATTGGCGTTTTTATTCTTGCAATTTTTGTCACTGTACAGTAGTTGGATTTCATTTTTTGACTTTTCACTGGGCCCGGCTGGCGTCGGAAACGATTTGACAAGGTGTCCGGATTCGGAACATTTTACAGAATCCGGACGACCCTGCCACCAATCGTCCCGGAGTCCGGATTCCGGAACACTCCTGTATTCCGGAACTCCGGATTTTGGACGCTCAACCTGTATCAGTAATGGTAACCATGAAACTACCACATTGTCATAAAAACCCATCTGGCTCATTAGTGTCCTTTAGGGAAGGAAATCTGCCGTCCTTACCCGGTCTGGCCGATATGTGACTCCAGACCCACAGCATCACTTCCTCACTTTTGTATTCCAACACCTTTGAGATAAAGACCAATATTCCATTACTTGTTTTGATTACTTGTTGTACTGTTGGGATAGTATGGAGGGAGCTTTGCTCTTCATCCAGCTCATACCATACCTGACTCAAAGTACTTTATGCTAACATAAAAAAGAAGGATTACAATTCAACTGTTCTACACAACTTTATTGTCGAATTTGTGCTGCTGCAGGCATAAATTTAATGGTCAGATCAGAGTAAATCACAAGGTTTAATGGAAGCTGTTTTATGGTATTCACTAAAAGTGGAATTCTTTTAAAATTCATTCATGGGATGTGGGCATTGCCAGCAAGGCCAGCATTTATTGCCCGTCCCTAATTCCCCTTCTTGAATAAATAGCTTGCGAGGCCATTTCAGAGGGCAGTTAAGAGTCAACAACATTGCTGTGGGTCTGGAGTCACATATAGGCCAGACCGGGTAAGGACGGCAGATTTCCTTCCCTAAAGGACACTAATGAGCCAGATGGGTTTTTATGACAATCTGGTAGTTTCATGGTTACCATTACTGATACAGGTTGAGCGTCCAAAATCCAGAGTTCCAGAATCCGGAATGTTCCGGAATCCGGGACGATTGGTGGCAGGGTCGTCAGGAATCCGTAAAATGTTCCGGAATCCGGACACCCTGTCAAATCGTTTCCGCCGCCAGCCGGGCCCAGTGAAAAGTCAAAAAATGAAATCCATCTGGAGTTTTGCGTTCGGTTTTGGGCACCAAACTTCAGGAAGGATGTCTTGACCATGGAGGGGGTACAGCTCAGATTCACCAGAATGATAAGAGCGCTTAAAGGGTAAATTATGAGGACTAATTATAAATCATTTAATTACAGAATAAAAGTGTTTAAAATGATAAAGGGATTTGATAGGGTAGATATAGAGAAACTATTTCCCCTGGTCGGGGAATCCAGAACAAGAGGGCGTCAGCTTAAAATTAGAGCTGGACCATTTCGGAGAGAAATGAGGAAACACTTTGTCATGCAAAGGGTAGTGGAAATCTGGAACTCTCTCCCCCAAAAGACTAGGTCAATTGTAATTGAAAAGACTGAGATCGATAGTTTTTTGTTAGGTAAGTGTATCGAGGCAATCTGGAACAAAGGCAGGTTGATGGAGTTGAGGTACAGATCAGCCACGATATAATTGAATGATGGAACTTGATGAACTGAAAGGTCTGCTCCTGTTCCTATGTACCTCTGTTCTTCCTCCTCCATGATAAAAGCATACAAGGATATGCACGTAGGTATTGCCATGCCTGCTTCGGGAACCCCGACTGAGGGTAGGGTTTGTGAGGGTGGAGGATCTGAAAATCTGCAAGTGGTCTGACCCTGTGAGAAGCAAGTCCAGGTATGTGTACACAGAATGGCAGAAAGAAAATGCTTGCAAAAGCTTTTCCCAGCTGCAGAAATCTGTATTCAAAGATCTTCAGACTCCATAGAGTCAGGAACCCTTCACTTCTGCCTGTATCAGCGGATCCTGGAGCTCAGAGTGCAAACCCAGGAAACTTGCAGCACCCTCGCCTCGGAGTTTGAAGGTTGTGGGTTCAAGCCTCACTCCAGATATTTGAGTCCAAAAATCTAGGCTGATGCTCCAGTGCAGTATTGAGGGAGTGCTGTACTGTCGGAGGTGCCGTCTTTCAGATGAGACGTTAAACCGAGGCCCTGTCTTTTCTCTCAGCTTTTTTAAAAATACGTTCATGGGATGTGGGCATCACTGGCAAGGCCAGCATTTATTGCCCATCCCTAATTGCCCTTGAGAAGGTGGTGGTGAGCCGCCTTCTTGAACCACTGCAGTCCCTGTGGTGAAGGTACTCCCACAGTGCTGACTTTGTTGTAGTGGTTTGGTACAACTGAGTGGCTTGCTAGGCCATTTCAGAGGGCAGTTAAGAGTCAACCACATTGCTGTGGGTCAGAGAGTCACATATAGGCCAGACCAGGTAAGGACAGCAGATTTCCTTCCCTAAAGGACATTAGTGAACCAGATAGGTTTTTACAACAATCTGGTAGTTTTATGATGTGGAGATGCCGGTGTTGGACTGGGGTGGACAAAAGTGAGAAGTCGCACAACACCAGGTTATAGTCCAACAGTTTTATTTGAAATCACAAGCTTTCGGAGCTGCTGCCCCTTCGTCAAATAAAACTGTTGGACTATAACCTGGTGTTGTGCGACTTCTCACTTTTGGTAGTTTTATGTCATTAGTGATACTAGCTTTTTATTCCAGATTTTTATTTAAATCCGTGGGAGGATTTGAACTCACGTCTCCTGATTTTAGTCTAAGCCTCTGGAGTGCTAGTCCAGTAACATAACCACTATGCTACCGTACCCCTGACATAAAAGATCCCATGACACTATTTCAAGATGGCTCCTGGGCTGGCAGCTCCTTACTGAGCTGCTCTTCTCTTCAACTCTATCCGTGGTCATCCACTACCATCCTTTGCCCTTTCTTCCACCAAACTCCTTTCTTCCATTGCTTAAGATACCCTGCCTCTGATAATGAAGGCATTTCAGCCCAAAGTACAATGACATCCTTTGTGACTGTGACAATGATAAACTGTCCCTCCTCGTCCTTCTTGACTTGGATGCAGCCTTTGACACGGTTGACCACTCCATCCTTCTCCAACACCTCTCCGTCGTCCAGCTGGGTGGGACTGCACTCGCCTGGTTCCATTCTTATCTATCTAATCGTAACCAGAGAATCACCTGCAATGGCTTCTCTTCCCGCTCCCGCATTGTTACCTCTGGTGTCCCCCAAGGATCTATCCTTGGCCCCCTCCTATTTCTCATCTACATGGCGACATCATCCGAAAACACAGCGTCAGTTTCCACATGTACGATGACGACACCCAGCTCTACCTCACTACCTCTTCTCTCAACCCCTCCACGGTTCTAAATTGTCAGAATGCTTGTCTGACATCCAGTTCTGGATCAGAAGAAATTTTCTCCAATTAAATATTGGGAAGACCGAAGCCATTGTTTTCGGTCCCCGCCAAAAACTCTGTTCCCTAGCCACTGACTCCATCCCTCTCCCTAACATCTGTCTGAGGCTGAACCACACTGTTCACAACCTTGGTCTCATATTTGACCCTGAAATGAGCTTCCGACCACATACCCGCAGCATAACAAAGACTGCCTACTTCCACCTCCATAACATCGCCCGTCTCCGCCCTTGCCTCAGCTCATCCGCTGCTGAAACCCTCATTCATGCCTTTGCTACCTCTAGACTTGACTATTCCAACGCACTCCTGGCTGGCCTCCCACATTCCACCCTACGTAAACTTGAGGTGATCCAAAACTCGGCTGCCCGTGTCCTAACTCGCACCAAGTCCCGTTCACCCATCACCCCTGTGCTCGCTGACCTACATTGGCTCCCGGTTAAGCAACGCCTCGTTTTCAAAATTCTCATCCTTGTTTTCAAATCCCTCCATGGCCTCGCCCCTCCCTATCTCTGTAATCTCCTCCAGCCCCACAACCCCCTGAGATATCTGCGCTCCTCTAATTCTGCCCTCTTGAGCATCCTTGATTATAATTGCTCAACCATCGGTGGCCGTGCCTTCTGTTGCCTAGGCCCTAAGCTCTGGAATTCCCTGCCTAAACCTCTCCTCCTCTCTTTCCTCCTTTAAGACGCTCCTTAAAACCTACCTCTTTGACCAAGCCTTTGGTCACCTGCCCTAATTTTTCCTTATGAGGCTTGGTGTCAAATCTTTTGTCTTATAATACTCCTGTGAAACACCTTTGGACATTTTACTGCGTTAAAGGCGCTATATAAATACAAGTTGTTGTTGTCGTTATTTCGAGAAGAGCAGGGGTGTTCTCCCCGGTGTCCTGGGGCTAATATTTATCCCTCAATCAACATCACTAAAACAGATTATCTGGTCATTATCACATTGCTGTTTGTGAGAGCTTGCTGTGCGCAAATTGGCTGTTGAATTTCCTACATTACAATAGTGACTACACTTCAAAAGTACTTCATTGGCTGTAAAGTGCTTTGGGATGTCCAGTGGTCATGAAAAGCGCGATAGAAATGCAAGTCGTAGGAAGGCTCAAACCGAACAAACACAATGGGCGGAAGCTTTTTACAGGCGCAGAAATGTTGCAAATAATTTCCACCTGAATCTCCTCCATAAAAATAAAAATCCTATGCCATTTATATACCAGTAATGTGCTGAAGGTGGCAAGGAAATTCATCCTTGTAATGTTAAGATGGCAATCTGGATCGCCAATGTTAGGAGAAACGCTTCGAGTGACGGGGTCCAGTAAAGTTGAAACCATACAAAAGGGATGAAATATCCATTCAATCCAATGAAACAAGCCAAGGGGCAGTGCCAAGGGACCAAGGGGGCAAAATTGGACCTCCCTTCGCCGGTTCTTTGGGCGTGAAGCGAACCCACAGTCTACAAATTGTAAAGATGACAGGGGTACAGTGCAGTTTTGCTGCAGTCAGCACCAGTCTCTGGGATTCTGATCGTTTTTTTAGATGGTAAATTGAAGGTTTTGTGATTACAGTGTACTAACACTTTGTGCATTCATATGCCACCCCTCTGTCCCCTGTGTTACTGGAGGTGTAATCTGTTTAACATAAATGGGTTGATGGGGGCACTTCTAACCTAACCCACACGTTGGGAAACTGACGGGATCGAGTGGAACGCCGGTTTCACACCCCGCCCGCTTTTACTCTCCACTGAAGTCACGGGAGAGTAATATTGGGCGGGTTGTAAAACTGGCATTCCACCCGATCCCAATGATTTCCTGCACGGCGAGGGAGGTTAAAATTACCATCAATGTCTCTGTGAGAACAGAAGAATGTCACGCAAACACTAGGGCTGGATTTTGTCTTGGGGTCGGGTTGGGGTCGTGTCATCCGCATTTCGTGTTATCCACCCGCCTGAAATTGGATGTGGGAGATTGATGCAATTTTCACTTAATTGGGCAATTGAGTTCCAGCATGTGGGAACCCATGAACCAATTAGTGGTTTCAGTCTGAAAGTCGCCTCTGATGATGTCATCATTGCAGGTCAGAGATTGCCTGGCCTTTGCTGTGAGAGGACCTGGATGCAAAATGCTGCTTAGCAGAGAGAGAGAGAGAGAGAGGCGACTTTCAGACCTAATACTACTGCTACCTTCATCACATCTCCGTTGTAATAGTGGACCTGCAGCTGATAGTCAGCTATCCACTTGTGCTCCCGCCAGGTTTCACTGGCGTGTTTCACACCAGGCGTGCTTCACGTCGGAAAAGGGTTAAACTAGCTAAAACGTTTCAAATGGCATTACAGAGCCAATTTAGGGCTTGTTAAGGGCTTTAATGGCCTCTCCCGCCTCTTGGAGGCAGGACGGAGTTGGGAACACCGCGACCGATTTTATCAAAATTGCGTGGCGGCGGAATGGAGTTGGGATGGGGTCAGGGACCCCCGAATCTGCAACTTTAACCCCCCACACTCCTCCAAACCCGACTCCACGGGTCATTCAAAATCCAGCCCTAATTTTGTGAGGCCCCCCCTCACTGTTGGCCCACAGCCAACGTAGCTGGGGAAAAAACGCAAGTCGACTAACTGTGATTCCCCAGTCTGTGCTGGTTGCATTGAAGGCCCTACCTGTGGCACTAGGCCTTGTAAAATTTAATCTGTAAAATGTTTGCTTGCTAAAATGTGCTGACATTCATTCCTAGGCTCATCTTAAGATTCCCCTTTCCCACCAGCGTGGCAGGGTCTGCATATTCCAAATAATTACCATGGAGTAACTAAATACTCCTGTCGGAATATGATGCTTGTTACGCACTAAAAGTATCACGGACCGGATGCATAGTCTGACAGGAATAGAACCTCTGCACCAGGAATAGACCTAGCAGCCAGCAGATACCACTTTCAGAAATACCGTTGTTTCTGTGGGCGCCCTGCCACGGGCAGCAGTTGCTCACTCGTCACCCGCATGTTGTGCCAGGGGAATGAAGGCCAGGGTCCGCGAGATGACACCCGTCTGCTGCCATGTTAGCCATCGACTCTGTACAGGGTGAAACTCAACACTGCGTGCATATTGACAAAGAAGCCAAAACATCCTGATCTCGATTCTCTGCAGCATTTGCAATCAGTTCTCACCCCCCCAATACCTGTTCGTTCTCATCCATTTGTACAATTATCCGCATCACGAACAACTACTAAATGTGCCCTGTACATCACGGTGTGTTGTGCGCATTGTAAATGTTCCCCTTTAAGCCTTGTGTAACCTCTCAGTCTAAAAGAAGCTCACAGCAATCACTAGCAGCACTGCAGAGATTTCAGACATGAAACAGCATGGATTACATTTCAACCCCAAAGGTGTTTCTGGAGTTTATTCCTATTATTGTTTGAATATCAGCTTGGGCCCTACTTATCTAAAGGTTATTAGAGGATTCTATTGGGAATAATTTACACCTTGTTTAAACTGAGAATTAGCCTTAAGTCACAGTGTCAGCTGTAGCTCAGTTGGTAGCACCCTCGCCTCTGAGTCAGAAGGTTGTGGGTTCATAGTCCCACTCCAGAGACTTGAGCACAAAAACCTAGGCCGACACTCCAGTGCAGTACTGAGGGAGTGCTGCACTGTCAGAGGTGCTGTCTTTCAGATGCGACGTTAAACAGAGACCCTTGTCTGCTCTCTCGGGTGGACGTAAAAGATCCCATGGCACTGTTTCGAAGAAGTGCATGGGAGTTATCCCCGGTGTCCTGGCCAATATTTATCCCTCAATCAACGTAACAAAAAAACAGATTATCACATTGCTGTGGGGGCTTGCTGTATGCATTGGCTGCCGCGCTTCCTACAGCACAACAGGGACTACACTTCAAAATTAATTCATTGGCTGTAAAACGTTGTGAAAGGCGCTATATAAATGCAAAGTCTTTCTTTTTTAGGTCGGGTTCAGTAGTTGAATTTGAGTTGATGGAATTTTTTTTTTAAAGAAAAGCGGAACTGGTAACACTCCATGTGATGTCCCCAGTACATTTTATTTTGATGTCATAACATACGGACATTGAGCAGGAAGATACTGCAGCGTTTATTTGACGGCCAATCATTTGCTGTTTGTTTAATTACATTCCCACGAAATTAGCTCGAGCATGAAGTTTATTCCCAAACTGGCTCCACTTTATATTAGGAATAATTCAGCGTAAGCAAATTAGCTCCGCACCCACTCAACTGATTACAGGAAGCCAGTAGCTCAACCTTGCAGCTCAAGGAGGTTCTGGTTTGATCCTTGGTCTGAATTTTGACCATTTCTTCCTAATTTCCAAGTTCTGTGTTCTGATTTTCAAGTATGACAAGGATATGCGAAAGGGGGGGAAAAAAAAACATTTTTTTTAAAAAAAAGAAAAGATAATCGCCCAGCTTTATTCAATGCTTAGTTCTTAAAACCCAGTTATTTGACACAATGAAACACAGGGGATCCCTTGTGGAGAGTCCTTTCAGGCGTATAAAAATGAAAAGAAATAAAAATAGCTGGTGAGGCGCCGACTTATTTTGGGCTCAGTCCAACGTGACAGATTCCGCACTTTTTAACCCTGCTGCAGAATAATTCTGGCGCTATCATTCAGGGAGGATTTATGTGCACGGGACTTTGCAGCCTGACTTATTTTAACCTTCGTTGACTTTCTGCAGCACCTCTCGCGATCAGCAGCGAGCTGCTTCATACCCATAAAGAGCTAACAGGAAAGGACAGGCTTGCACTGCGAGCAATTTGTTGGGAAGCTGTAAACATTCAGGAGCTCTGCTGCAGTCACACAGACTTAGCATACAGATTCCTCATTTTAACAGCTTGAATATTCTCTTCAACGAGGCTAACAAATAGTTTCAGTTCATTTTGGCTGGGATTCCTTTCGTCTTCAAACACAATATTTGCTGATATTTGTTTTTGAAGAGTCTTTTTTCAATAAACCTGTTCTCCTCCTTTATTTTCGTGACCATTTTTAGAATCATAGAATAGTACAGCACAGAAAGAGGCCATTCGGCCCATCGAGTCTGCGCCGGCTCTTTCGAAGAGCAATCCAGTTAGTCCCACTCCCCCGATCTTTCCCATATCCCTGCAATTTTTTATCCTTCAAGTATTTATCCAATTCCCATTTGAAGGCTACTATTGAATCTGTTTCTGCCACCCTATCAGGCAGTGCATTCCAAATCCTAACCACTCGTTGCGTAAAAAGGTTTTTCCTCATGTCGCCTCTGGTTCTTTTGCCAATCACCTTCAATCTGTGCCCTCTGGTTATCGACCCTTCAGCCATTGGAAACACTTTCTCTTTATTTACTCTATCTAAACCCTTCATGATTTTAAACACCTCTATCAAATCTCCTCTTAGCCGTCTCTGCTCTGAGGAGAACAACCCCAGCTTCTCCAGTCTATCCACGTAACTGTCATCCCTCATCCCTGGAACCATTCTAGTAAATCTCTTCAGTACCCTCTCCAAAGCCTTCACATCCTTCCTAAAGTGTGGTGCCCAGAATTGGACACAATACTCCAGCTGGGGCCAAACGAATGTTTTATAAAGGTTTAGCGTAACTTTCTGGCTTTTGTACTCTATGGCCGGAATTTTCCACCCAAAAAATGGGTGGGTTTGGAGCGTGGGCGCAGTTAAAGTGTTAAAAATGGGATTCCCGACCTGATCCCTCCTCCAACCTGACCACATCTGGTTTTGCCGGAGGCGGGATGGGGGCAGGGCAGTGGGGATGGGGGGGAGCGACTAACCCGTTCCCAGGGGGCGTTACCTCAATTTAAATATTGTAATGAGGCTGGAAGCTTCTTTCTTCCTCCATTTTGTGTTTAACTGCATGGGGACGGGTTTCACACAATTCATGAAACCCGGCAGTTAAACAGAGGCGGGGACTGCTGGATCCAGGAGGTAAGTGGCTTTATACCTACCTCCTAGATCCAGGGTCCCTGCCTAACCCACCCCCTCGCGATCGGAGACCCCCCCATGAGGCCTCTGATCACCTTCCCAGGCCTCCCCGCCCCCCCGCCAGGCCTCCCCCCCAACGATGGGGATGAGGCCAGCCCCAATCCTCTCTCCCCCACTCCCCACCCGATCCACGGCCGGCACCCCACCCCATGATCCCTGGCCGACAAACTCCCCCCCACGATCCCTGACCCCTGCTGATGCACTCTCACCCCTCCCGATCCCTGACCCCTGCCGTTGCTCTCCCCCCCCCCTCCCGAACCCCGACCCCTGCCGATTGCCATTCGTCCTCCATCCCTCCCCTCACTTCTGAGGCCTACCCGCCCGCAGCCAGCCAGCCTCTCAAGCCGGCTGGCTGCGGGCGGGAATCCGAGGCCTCACATTCAAATCAGGCCTTGCTGTTAAAGTCAGCAGGGCCTGTGGGAAACCCGGCCTCTCGGGTTTCCCGCCCTCCTCAGAGGCCCCCCGCCCCCAACCCGCCTACCGTGGGAAAATTGCGGTCTATGCCTTTATTTATGAAACCCAGGATCCCATATGCTTTATTAACTGTTTTTGGGTCTGCGTCTCCCTTGACTTTGTTATTTTTCTGCCCTGTTCTTTGTCCGCCTGCCCTGATACTTGTAGCTGAGCAGGCTGGTGTTGATGTCTCCTTCCCGCCCCTCCCATGGCTGGTCATGAGGAGAAAAGCAGAGATCGGCTGGCTGCTGTACAGGAATATGTTGCTTTCCATGCTGGGTGCACCTCGTGCTCAGTGTGGCTGAGATTTGAACCAAGCAGAGCAGAACCTGAGCGATGTCTGTTCCAGCTCTGCGGTGCTCCTTTTATCAAACTGACTGTTCAGTGACAAAAGTCCTAGAAACAAAGAAAGAAAAGAAAGAAGGAATTGCATTTATATAGCGCCTTCACGACCTCAGGACGCCCCATAGCGCTTTACAGCCAATTAATTACTTTTTGATGTGTAGTCACTGTTGTAATGTAGGAAAACGCAGCAGCTAATTTGTGCACAGCAAGCTCCCACAAACAGCAATGTGATAATGACGAGATCATTTTTTTTTAGTGATGTTGGTTGAGGGATAAATATTGACCAGGGCAGATGGCAGAACTCCCTTGCTTTTCGTCGAAATAGTGCCATGGAATCTGTTATGTTCACCTGAGAGGACAGACATCTCATCCGAAAGATGGCACCTCCGACAGTGCAGCACTCCCTCAGCACTGCACTGGAGTGAAACACAAGCCATTAATTGTGTTGCTTTGTATGTCTGCCTTTGCCCCTCCTGCCGTCTGTCATTTTATTGTCCTTCCTTTTTTCGATCCTCTTGTAGTTTGCACTGGTCACCTGCTCCCAGGTGTGTACCACTCATGAACTAGTTGCCAGAAGGTGTAGTTCAGGTGGCATTACCCTTTGGTTTCACCTGTGCTTTGCATGTTACCTCCCCCTTATACCAGACCCAATATGTCAGTGGGTAGCCCCCATGCCTCTGAGTCAGGAGGTTGTGGGTTCAAGTCCCACTCCAGAGACTTGAGCACAAAAATCTAGGCTGCCACTCCAGTGCAGTGCTGAGGGAGTGCTGCACTGTCAGAGGTGCCGTCTTTCGGATGAGATGTTAAACTGAGACTTCTTCGGCAGCACCTCTGAATCCCACAACCTCCACCACCTAGAAGAACAAGGGTGGAAGATACATGGGAACACCATCACCTCCAAGTTCATCTCCAAGTCACACACCATTCTGACTTGGAAATATATCAGCCGTTCCTTCATCGTTGCTGGGTCAAAATCCTGGAACCCCTTCCCTAACAGCAGTGTGAGAGCACCTTCACCACACGGACTGCAGCGGTTCAAGAAGAAGGCCCACCACCACTCAGCCAATGAAGTGCTTTTTTGCAGTGTAGTCACTGTTGTAATGTAGGGTAACGCGACAGCCAATTTGCGCATGCTAATGAGGTGTCCTTCTTCTGACCCCACAAACTCTGGCAGAGTCGGTGCTGGAGGGCACGGGTGGGCATGAGCCTGGTGTAACTGTTGGGATCGCATCCTGCGGATTTTCAGCCCCTCAGTGTCTGTCGTTCATTGGAACGATTCATTTCAACAACTGTAATGATAACCACTTCACTGAAGGAAACCAGACTCCAATAGAATCATAGAATGGTTACAGCACAGAAGGAGGCCATTCGGCCCGTCGAGCCCGTGCCGGCTCTCTGCAAGAGCACTTCAGCTAGTCCCACTCCCCCGCCCTTTCCCCGTAGCCCTGCAATTTTTATTCCTTCAGGTACTTATCCAACTCCCTTTTGAAAGCCGTGATTGAATCTGCCTCCACCGCCCTTTCAGGCAGTGCGATCCAGATCCTCACCACTCGCTGTGTAAAAACGTTTTTCTCATGTCGCCTTTGGATCTTCTGTCAATCACCTTAAATCTGTGTCCTCTGGTTCTCGACCCTTCCGCCAATGGGGACAATTTCTCTCTGTCTACCCTGTCTGGACCCCTCATGATTTTGAACACCTCGATCAAATCTCCTCTCAATCTTCTCTGCTGTCACAGAGGAGGCATATTTTATCTGCTGAAAATCCAGACAATAATGAGCGGACAGTTTTATACACCGAATGGGGATTTTGTATTCCCTAAATGTTGTATTGGTTAACTAATGTAAAGGCAACAACAGAGCAGTCAACCCTTTTATCTCCATCATCCAAATAGGTCTTTTAGAATCCAGTTTGATCATTCATTTAATCTTAGAAATTTACGGCACAGAAGGAGGCCATTCAGCCCATCCTGTTTCTGCCGGCCGAGGAAGAGCTATCCAGCCTAATCCCACTTTCCAGCTCTTGGTCTGTAGCCCTGTAGGTTACGGCACTTCAAATCCAAGTATTTTTTAATGTGTTGAGGGTTTCTGCCTCTACCACCCTTTCAGGCAGTGAGTTCCAGACCCCCACCACCCTCTGGGTGAAAAAAGTTATCCTCAACTCTCCTCTAATCCTTCGACCAATTACTTTAAATCTATGCCCCCTGGTTATTGACCTCCTCTGCTAAGGGAAATAGGTCCTTTCTATCCACTCTCTCTAGGCCCCTCATAATTTTATACACCTCAATTAAGCCTCCTCTGTTCCAAAGAAAACAAACCCAGCCTCTCCAATCTTTCCTCATCGCTAAAATTCTCCAGTCTTGGCAGCATCCTCGTAAATCTCCTCTGTACCCTCTCTAGTGCAAGCACATCTTTCCTTAATGTGGATCATTGTTCATCTTCAGCCTTTCTCAAACCTATATCCGTTCATCACTTTATAGAATCAAGAAAGTAATGCACTTGTTCTGTTTCACGGCTCCTGGCGCTCCAAGGCTGAATTTAAGAGAGGATCAGTTATTATGGTTTAAAACAACATTGCATACAGCATTATGTCACCTCTGCTTACAAAACTCCATCTTCAGTCCTGGCTTGTGCAGTCTGGATCAAGCCAGTTTTCAAATTGATACATTGTCGGATACTGATTGTTATGTGAATATCTGTAAACTACAAACTGAAATTTATACGAAGCATTGACACGCACAGAAGTAGCCTCCGCGGTTGGTGGGCCACGCAGAACACTGAATGGTGATGGAAGTGACTGAAACTAATTATTATTTAAATTTACTGCTGCACATTTTTAATTTGGACAGACCATTAAAAGAAAACAAGACTTGCATTTATGTAGTGCTATTCACGACGTCCCAAAGCGTTTTACAGCCAATGAAATACTTTTTGAAGTGTAGCCACTGCTGTAATGTAGGAAACGCTGCAGCCAATTTGCGCACAGCAAGCTCCCACAAACAGCAATGAAATAATTGACCAGATAATCTGTTTTTAGTGATGTTGGTTGAGGGATAAATATTGGCCAGGACACCAGGGAGAACTCCCCTGCTTTTCTTTGGACTAGTATCAAGTAATCTTTTACGTCCCAACTGAGAGGGCAGACCAGGCCGTGGTTTAAAGTCTCATCCGAAAGACGGCATCTCCGACAGTGCAGCACTCCCTCAGTACTGCACTGGGAGTGGCAACCTAGCATTATGTGCTCTAAGCCTCTGGAGTGGGACTTAAACTTACTAACCTTCTGACTCAAAGGTGAGAGTGCGACCGCTCAGCTATGGCTGACACATCGCATTCGTTACCTGTGGTGTCCTCTTTCTAGGGAATGCTGGTAGTTGTCCGGGTGGCATTGGGAAGGATTCCTACTGAAATGAGAGAATGCCTATAAAAGCTAACACTACATTACATGAAAATTATCCAATTCCATTTCAAAAGCTCCAACTGAGCCAATATTTATTGCAATCTGCGATCTATCCATTGATGATTGCAGTCATTCCTTTCGAAACTTTGGATTAGAATCATGTCCTCTGATCCTTATTTTGCACAAAGCACCTCTCCAGTTGTGGTTTTTTTGATTCTCCGTTATTGTAAAATTCAATTTATGCTCCTAAATCTTGTTTTCTTTAAATGAAAGCCCCAATTTTCCGAGTTCATGAACATCAGGGCTGTACATGTCCGCACTTGGTGCAAAGAGGCCTGGGTGGATTTTCTAACTTAGGCCTCTTCTCCTCATTAGAATGTGCTCTCAGCTCAAGGAAAACATTGGCGGAAAGTAAGGCTGCACCGCTGGTTGACTATCAATATGGTAATTGGTCCACCCAGGAGCTCTTAGAGAGTCGCTGTTGGCACTTAAAAGGGGAACTCAGAACACATCTTGACTTGGGGCTGAAGCTGTAGGACACTGTTTGCAATTTGTGTAAGGATTGCCATGGGGAAGACTGCTGCATTCAGCCCCAGAGCATTCGAGGTCCTGATGAGGAACCAACAGGTCGGTATCCTTCTTTGGGCAGGAGCTCAATCTACCTGGGACAAAGTGCAGCCTCCCAGGTCTGGCCGACCTGGTTACGTCCAAGTCCCATCATGGCCCTTCTAATCCTATCCATGCCTGAGACCCTTCTGGCCTCTATGGCTCAGCACCACGCCGGACAATGCATTTACTCACTGAGCGAGCGGGGGGATTTTAATGATTGGTATGTGAGGCAGCGACAGAAAGGGGTTTATTCTCAGCTGGAATGGTGGTAGGATCACGACAGTTGACTTCAGCTTCTTTGGGGAGAGGAACGTCAGCCAGGGTCACCCCACTCCTGACCACTATCCAGTGATCCCAAGTGAAAGCGAATGTGTATTGATGTGGGTTGAGAAGAGGATCGAGTTTAGCTACGGTGCCCTACACGGTCAAATAGCCTGGCAGCACTCTGCGTCAACATTCAGCAAAGAGTCAATGCCTTCAGGAGAAGGAGGAGGGGAGAAGATTGACAGGAAAACAGAGAGGAAAAAAATGGATTAAAAAGAAAGTGGCTTATTCACAAGATCGAGTAATTTGGTCAACAAATTCTAACGGTTCAGAATAAGAATAGAAAATGGCTGCTTGCGTCAAGAAATCATGGAAAGTGGTGGCTGTGCTGATAGATTTTAGTTGTAGCAGATGGTAGTTTGGTTTTCTGGCTTCATGTGCCCCTCAAAATGTGGGGAAATTCCACAACCAGGAGATAGTTTGGTATTTCCAAAACATACAACAAATGATTTGGTTGCATTCAAACAACAATGCCTAATCATCTAGATTTCAATCAGATAACACACACACACATACATCTCGTCTCGTTTCCTGACACTCCCAGGCCCGTGTGAAAGCTATTGCCCACAGTGAGTGCCTCTTCCGTTGCCGCTCTCAGTCAGAGGCTAGGAGGCGGGTAAATGGAGTTCAGTTACACATCAGCCATGATCGAATTGAACGGCGAAACAGGCTCGAAGGGCTGAATGGCCTACCTTTGTTCCTATGTATGAAGGTGTGGCTGACAATGACTCTTCCTTTTGATTTACACTCTCTCACGAGGATGTGCCTGATCTATACTCAACATTTCCCACAGTGAGGGGGCTGAGATCAGCGAGCCTGCCTTATGGGTAACTAAGGGTAATTGAAGCCTCATCTCTGCTCTCACTGCCACCATGCCCAGTGCTTCTAAAATAAAAGAAAGACTTGCATTTATAGAGCGCCTTTCACGACCACTGGACATCCCAACGCGCTTTACAGCCAGTGAAATACTTTTGAAGTGTAGTCACTGTTGTAAAGTAGTCAAATTGCACTCAGCAAGTTCCCACAAACAGCAATGTGATAATTAATCTTTTTTTTTGTTAAGTTGATTGAGGGATAAATATTGGCCCAGGACACCGGGGAGAACTCCCCTGCTCTTCTTCGAAATAGTGGCCATGGGATCTTTTACGTCCACCTGAGAGGGCAGACGGGGCCTCGGCTTGCTGTCTCATCCGAAAGATGGCACCTGCGACAGTGCGGCACTCCCTCAGCACTGCACTGGGAGTGTCAGCCTAGATTTTTGTGCTCAAGTCTCGGGAGTGGGAGTTGAACCCACAACCTTCTGACTCAGAGGCGAGGGTGCTGCCAGCTATCCACTGGCTGCCAAAAGAACTTCACTGTTATTATAAAATCACTGATTGATCTGTATATAGGACTCATCTAAACAAGTTAGGAGAAGAGTAATAGAATTGTAGAATAGGTTTTCAGGGACGTCCTTGAAGTAGATCGTATAAGAGGTGTCATTTTTGGAGAGAGAAGGGATGGAGGAGCCATGGGCAAATGCTTCCACCATGCTCTAGATATAGTAACATCATTACTCCTATCGTTACAACTTCCCCCATTAGGCAGTAGGCAGATGGGATTGATCTATCAAAAAGGGGTCAGGTGTCTTGGGCCTAATGGTCTTTTCCAGCTCCCAAAAACATGAGTTTTAATCTCTTCAGTCATCAAAACTGTTCCTTCAACTGTAACCAGAGAAGTGAAAAAGAAACATAATGGCCCCTTTAGCGCAGATGTGGCTGGTCGGTGAGAAGGGAAAAGCCACAACAGGAAGGCCACAAATAAATAATTGTTCCCATTGGCGGAAGGGTCGAGAACCCGAGGACACAGATTCAAGGTGATTGGCAGAAGAACCAAAGGCGACATGAGGAAAACTTTTTTACGCAGCGAGTGGTTAGGATCTGGAAAGCACTGCCTGAGAGGGTGGTGGAGGCTGTCTCAATTGTGGCTTTCAAAAGGGACGGGCTCGACGGGCTGAATGGCCTCCTTCTGTGCTGTAACCATTCTATGGGCTGGATTTTGAATGACCCACGGAGTCGGGTTTGGAGGCGTGTGGGGGGTTAAATTTGCGGGGTCGGGGTTTCCGACCCCATCCCGACTCCATCCCGCCTCCACGCAATTTTGACATAATCAGTCGCGGGGTTCCCGACTCCGTCCCGCCTTCAAGAGGCGGGAGAACCATTAAAGCCCTTAACAAGCTCTAAATTGGCTCTGTAATGCCATTTTGAAACGCTGTAGCTAGTTTAACCCTCTTCTGACGTGAAGCACGCCTGGTGTGAAACACTCCAGTGAAACCTGGCGGGAGCACAAGAGGATAGCTAACTATCGGCTGCAGGTCCACTATTACAACGGAGATGTGATGAAGGTAGTAGTAGTATTAGGTGTAAAAGTCACCTCTGATGCTGCTGCATTGAATGACTTCAGAGACTTCGTGGGAGGACTTGCTTGGCAAAAAAATTCTCTCTCTCTCTCTCTCTCCTCCCCCCCCCCACCCCACCCCCCCCACCACCACACCCCACCACACCTCCCACCCCCCATTTCTGCATCCAGGTCCACTCACATCAAAAGCCAGGCAGGTCCTCTCTCACCAACAGTCTCTGAGACTAGGCAGTCAGCAATGATGACATCATCAGAGGCGGCTTTCAGACTGAAAACACTAATTAGTTCATGGGTTCCCACATGCTCCAACTCAATTGCCCAATTAAGTGAAAATTGCATCAGGCATCCCCATTAATCTGGAGTCGGGGGGGGGGAAACACGAAATACGGATTACACGACCCCAACCCGACCCCAAGACAAAATCCAGCCCTATGATTCTAACTCAATCACCTCAATGACCTGCTCACCAAAGTGGGAAAGTATTTCCCCCCAAGCCAGTTAATGAGTGACTGAATTTTCTGGCCCTCGGTTATACAGCGGAAGAGCCCTGAACATGTTTGCCATAACAGGAAAAAACGTACTCAGAAAAATTCTGATAACGTCAACATTAAGGTACACTAGCATAATTAAAATGATGTGATATTTATGCTGGTTAAAGTGAATATTCACAACGGTGAGGTCAATGGGAATGGAATGTTAAGCACATGAAATAAAATTACCATTACATTTTGTAACAGATAAGACACGTGTTTTTTGAGTTATAATAATGTTTGCATTCTAATGAACCTAATTTACATATGCAAATAACATCTAATTAGCATAAGTCATTACTATATTGCGCCTGATAGAATAGCAATTTCTCTTTGAGCTTCATGATAGGGCTCTCAATTCTTTAGTTCCGTGGGCTATTTTCTAAATAAACTTATTTGCATATATGCACCTCATCCATTTCATGTACAGGAAACTTTCGTTTATCCGGCACCCAAATATCCGGAATTCTCGCTTAACCGGCAAAAATCAGGTAAGTTTTATTGTACAGACAAGACCCCGATTCTGACCTTTCGCCCCCACGAAAGGGGGATCAACTTTCTTCCGACTCGGACCTGTCGCCGCCACGGAGGAAAAAGCCGGAGTCTCGTTTATTTTCCCTCTCCGGGTCCCAATTGTTAAGGCTGTGGCCGTGTACGGGTCTCTCGTACCTTGGTAAGTATACCTCTCTGTAATCCGGCACTTTCGATCAACCGGCACCACGCCGGTCCCGTCGGTGCCGGATAAACGAAAGTTTCCTGTAATTCATTTGTGTGTTATCTGGATGCATAAAACAATTAGACATGCCTCCGAGTTTCAAAGACGAAACTTGCGGTTTTGAGTTAGAAAGAGGTCTGTTTTCTAACTAATCTCATTTTGACAGGGTTGGCATATTATTGCTCGCAGCGTTGCAATAATGAGACATTATAGACGAGAATGTGAAAGCTTGCACTGACTCATAAAGCCGGCTGCTTCCCTTCCCTTCTGTATTGTGTCCATTTACACAGGCAGAGTCAAACTGTACCTTTATAAGTACAGATAGAGTAATCTGCACTGAAACCACCAATGAAAAATGGAATAACAACAGAAAATGCTGGAAACACTCAGCAGGCCAGGCAACATCCGTGGAGAGAGAAACAGAGGGCTAGATTTTGAATCTGGGGTCGGGTTGGTGTCGGGAATCACACATTCTGGCTTGTGAACCCGCCTCCATCGAGATGTGGCCAACCCACTGTATTTTCCCTTGATTGACCTTGTTGAGCCCGCCCAGTGGGCTCAGCAGGCCAATTAAGGGCCATCCGGCAACAGGTGACGTCACAGATTGACATTTCATCTGTCAAGAGCTTTTGACAGATGAAATATCAACGTTTGACAGCTCTGTGAAGCTGTCAAACACTGACAATATGATTTCTAACTTCAGTCCTTCCTCTCAGGCTGAGTTAGAAATCATTCCACCACAGAAAACAGAAGGCTGCAGTTTTTGACAGAACCACGGCTTTCCTGCTTTCTGTGCCTGGTGAGATTTCTGACTCCCGAGAACTGAAGGGCTGACACCTGCAGGAGGAAGTTAAGGTAAGTAAAACTTTTTCCCACACTTAGCACTTACCTTACACACTTACCTCTGCACACATGCACCCATCACTCACCTGCCCACCGGACATATCGACCCCTCCAACCCCTGCAGACCCACGATCCGCCCCGATTACTTGGCGTGGTTGCCACCTGTCGGGAAGCCCACATTTCTCCTTTTAAAATAGGGATTATGCAAAAAACTGCCTGTTAACTATCTGTTAACAGGCAGTTAATTGTCACTAATCCCCTTCCCGCCTCGGGGAGTCGGGTCTCAGCACAGGTCGGGTACCCGCCGCCAGCGAAACAGGCATGGAGGTGGGTTGGAGGCGGGATGGGGTCGGGACCCCCGAATCTGCAACTTTAACCCAACCCCCCCCCTCCAAACCCGACTCCACGGGTCATTGAAAATCCAGCCCAGAGTTAACGTTTCAGGTCTGTGACCCTTCATCAGAACTGGAAAAGGTTAGAGATGTAGCAGATTTTAAGCAGGCGCAGAGGCAGGGAAAGGGGGGGGGGAGGGGAGGAAGGAACATTCTGTGCTAGAATAGGAGGCAGGAGAGATAAAATGTTGCAAATGGGAATGGCAAAATCATAAACAACCTGAAAAATGGGGGCAGGGGTTATAGTCTGAAATTGTTGAACTCAATGTTGAGTCCAGAAGGCTCAATGAATGAAAAATGGACATGTGCACAGGGCTGATGCAATCCTGTGAGATAGTTATAACTGAAGTTCATCGGCCATCGTCTTGAGCATATTAGAACCTGAGTTAGGGAAAGAAAACTTATCATGTTGTTAAACACTGTTAGAAATTAGGGGTGCCTAAAAATGTATATGGCTACATGAATAATACTGTGTAGCTACAAACATGTATCGCTTTGCCCCTTTAAAGCGAGTCTGTTATCCCATTTGAGAGTTCAATATTTATACCCTTTTCCAGTGGTATTTCCTTTAAGGTTTTCTGCTGATGTCAGCTAATTATCTCTAGTCATTTTTCTGCTGACCCCTGCAATTCTTACAGTCACCTCAACTGGTAGCATTACAAAATTATGTCTCTTCTCTAGGTGTTCTAAGTTTACCATAAAAAACGGTTTAACGGCTGGTGCATTTTACTTGATGTCATTTTTACGAAGGCAGATGTTTCTTAATTTTATGTACTTCTTTATGAAGTGTAAATTAGAACACCTTAACCAGGGTGAACCATTGTCTTGTTCCGAAAGATTCAGACTGTCGGGAGCCTTTAACCTTCTGTTTCAATAGGTTATTGATTCAGTGTCAACAACTATCTTATCTCAATAGCCAGAATGCTATCACAGCTTTTTCATAGTTAGGTTTCTAGATTTCCAGACCCAGTTTGTCATGTTTTAATAAGGCAAGAATTCTTTCAAAAGATCGTGTATTTTTCTGAATAGGATATACTTATTCCTTCACAAGCTCAAGTTCTTTGTTTTGGTTCTTGGATGAAAGCCCTCCCCAAAAGAGGGTCACATTACTTCATCCAATTTATCTTTCTTGTTTTTACATTTTGAAGGTTCCTCCATTGGAATCCATCTTATCTCTCTTGATTCTATCCTCTTTAACCCAGCAAGTACAAGGCTGGGTTAAAGAGGATAGAATCATGGCCCCTGCCAGAGCTGTCGCACATTAGCCAGTCGCTATCTCACCTTCATCTAGCAAATGGCCCATTCTAAGATGGATACCTTAGCCTCCTCAAATTCCTTTCATTCTATGTCTTTTCCTAATTAACTCTTAATTATCTTTGCAAGCAGTTCTTAGGGCGCTAATGAGGTGCAAAGCAACCAAATTTTTCCCCCTCAATGTTTTCACGGGGAGACTGGATAGGCACTTGAGGGAAATAAACTTGCAGGGCTACGGGGATAGAGCGGGGGAATGAGACTGACTGGATTGCTCTACAGAGAGCTGGCACAGACTCGATGGGCCGAATGGCCTCCTTCTGTGCCATTATGACTCTATAACTAGTTCTAGCGGGTGAAGGTCCACAACATAAAACAATCTAATTCAGAGATGGTTATAAGAAGGTTAGCATTCAAAATGATAGAATTCATGTCCTCTAAGGTTGGGGTTAGAGCACGTTGCTGGGGCAGATCGGGGGGAGTTTTACTCTGTATCTGGAATGTGCCATACCTAAACTGGGAGCGCTGGACATGGAAGCTGAGTGCTAAGAATGGCTCCATTCACCAGCATTCTCTCACTTTGCTGAGCATGAAGATATATTTAAATTACCAGTGAGTACTTTTGTGGTGCACTAGCTTTGCTTTTACTAACATTTTATCCTTTCAAGGGGTAGGACTTAGATTTGTCTCCACAGATTCTCATGTCACAAGCTCGTGATCTTGGCTGGATTGTCAATGAGAGGGGCAGATTTCTGTAACTGTGGTATGCAGAGAGAGATGGAGATTCTCGTTGGCCGTTGATTAGAATTAACAAATGCTACAAGAAAGCCGGCAATTAAATTATTTGAGCTCCATAGAAATGCAGCCAGAATCTGGGAGGCCGCAGAGCATTTATCATTGAAAGACACATGCACTGGAGAGTTCAGAGTTAGCAGAGAGGTCTAGTGGATACAAAGAGGTAATATTGTGTTCCCAATACTGTCCCAGTATATACTGCGCTATGTGCTCGCTGACCTACATTGGCTCCCGGTTAAGCAACGCCTCGATTTTAAAATTCTCATCCTTGTTTTCAAATCCCTCCATGGCCTCGCCCCTCCCTGTCTCTGTAACCTCCTCCAGCCCCACAACCACCTCCCCCGCCGAGATAGCGGCGCTCCTCCAATTCTGATCTTTTGAGCATCCCCGATTTTAATCGCTCCACCATTGGTGGCCGTGCCTTCAGCTGCCGAGGCTCTAAGCTCGAGAATTTCCTCCCTAAATCTCTCCGCCTCGCTACTTCTCTTTCTTCCTTAAAAGATGCTCCTTAAAACCTACCTCTTTGTCCAAGCTTTTGGTCATCTGCCCTAATTTCTCCTTATGTGTCTCGGTGCCAAATTTTCTTTTATAACACTCCTGTGAAGCGCCTTGGGACGTTTTACTATGTTAAAGGCGCTGTATAAATACAAGTTGTTGTTGATGATTCCGTTTTTTGCCCCACCTATTGTACACATAACACATGGTCTACTCTTTATAATTCGGAAACTAATGGTACTATGACACTAAATTCAAACACAAAGAAACTGGAGATACTGGAAACCTGAAACAAAACCAGAAAATATTGGAAACACTCAGCACCAGGCCGATCTGTGGAGAGAAGCGATGAAGTGATGTTTCGGAGGTGGACCCTTCATCAGAATTAGAAGATATTACAGACAACCAGGAATTTTGCCGGCGCTCAGAGTGCGGGTTTGGAGGCGGGACCGCTGTCAATATCGCAAAGATTGACATCATCTTCTCTATCTCCCTCGTCATCCAAGGAGCCCTTGCTTTGGTTCCCTTACCCTTCCCTCTTGTTGGAATGTACCTAGCCTGTACTTGGAACATCTCCTCCTTAAAGATCACCCATTGTTCCGTTACAGTTTTTCCTGTCAGTCTTTGGTTCCATTTTACTCTGGCTAGATCCTTTCGCATCCCATTGAAGTTAGCCCTATTCCAGTTTAGAAGTTACACTCCAGATTGTTCCTTGCTCCTCTCCATTGATAATCTAAATTTTATGATACGATGATCACTTGTACCCAAGTGTTCTCCCACAGACACTTAGGGCTGGATTTTGAATGACGCATGGAGTCGGGTTTGGAGGCGTGTGGGGGGTTAAATTTGTGGGGTCATGGGTCCCGACCCCATCCCGCCTCTACGCAATTTTGACAAAATCAGTCGCGGGTTTCCCGACTCCGTCCCGCCTCCAAGAGGCGGGAGAGGCCATTAAAGCCCTTAACAAGCCCTAAATTGGCTCTGTGATGCCATTTTGAAACGTTTTAGCTAGTTTAACCCTTTTCCGACGTGAAGTACGCCTGATGTGAAACACTCCAGTGAAACCTGGCGGGAGCACAAGTGGATAGCTGACTATCAGCTGCAGGTCCACTATTACAACGGAGATGTGATGAAAGTAGTAGTAGTATTAGGTCTGAAAGAGTCTCAGTCTCTCTCTCTCTCTCTCTTCTCTCTCTCTCTCTCTCTCTCTCTCTCTCAGACCAGGCAGTCAGTCTCTGACCTGCAATACAGCAGCAATGTCATCAGAGGCGACTTTCAGACTGAAACCACTAATTGGTTCATGGGTTCCCAAATGCTGGAACTCAATTGCCCAATTAAGTGAAAATTGCATCATTCATCCACATTAATCTAGAGTCGGGGGGGAACACGAAATGCGGATGACACGGCCTCAACCCGACCCCAAGACAAAATCCAGCCCTTAGTCAACCTGGCCCACCTCATTCCCCAGCACCAGATCCAGCAATGCCTCCTTCCTTGTTGGGCCAAGAACATGCTGGCCAAGAAAATTCTCCTGAACACATTTCAGAAATTCCTCCCCCTCCTTTCCCTTTAGCCTAGCATTATCCCAATCGATATTTGGGTAATTAAAGTCCCCCAATATCACCACAATATAGCTCTTGCAAATCTCTGCGATTTCCCTGCAGATTTGCTCCTGTACCTCCCGCTCACTATTTGGAGGCCTGTAGAATACCCCCAGTAGTGTGATCATACCCTTTTTGCTCCTCAACTCTAACCACAATAGAAAAAAGAGACAGAGGAAATGGGTGGGTGGGGGGGGGGGGGGGGGGGGGGCGCGGCGGGGAGGAACCCACACCCACACTAAATTCAAGCAACTGATTGGGACAATTTCCTAAATCTGTCATTGGTATTTACCGCGTTCAGTGCAAGGATTGCTAAACGTTTACTCAAATGAGACAGAAACCTTCTGGAGGAAACTCAGAAGAATCTGATTTACTTGGCTGGAAACTTAGATAAATGTGTTTCTCGTCTGGAGTGGACTTCCTGTTTTTGAAGGAAGCCACGGTCCCAAGAGTAACTTTTGTTCTTTGTGTAATAGAAATTGTAGCCCAGTGCGCACAGATTCATGAAGTCACAACACAAAAATCATCACATATATCTACTCCTGATCCACATTAAAAAGGCCATTTACTCACAGGTTCTACATCTGATGCAGTCCCTTTCTGTACGGTCACTGGACATCTGCATAGCTCAGCTCCGAACTGTAATGGCCATCACGCAGGTCACCATACTGGTTTTGCAGGTGCACCCTGCACACTGCCAAGATCGGTGTTGCTAAGCAACAGTATTCCCAGCATATTGCCTGGCCTTTCTGCAGAGCAGTTTTGCCTGTGTGAAAAAAAAAACCTGCTAAAAAAATAAAGGATCGTTCACAGGTCAGCTTTGGATTGTATATCAGTTCCTAGCTCCTGCGTACAGTGTTTTCGGGATTGGCGTGAGATGCCAAATACTGAAAGGATGGAGTTTAGTGTCAGCTAGATTCATTTTTTTTACGAAACAGAAAAGCATCAAAAATGTTGGTAGAAATAAGAGGGTCATGATTTTCAATATAAAGCTGTTCACTTAAGGGATAAGTGAAACGGTTACTCTCGAAGGTCGGGCACTGCACCAGTTTGGACTCGAAGGCTGATATTGTCATTAAACGGAGCTAAATCTGAGCCTTTGTCGGCTGAGTTTGGTTTTGGCTGCAATCTCTGGGGGGGGGGGGTGTTGTTTCCTGTAAATAGTGGGCTGCTCTGTTCCTGCTAAAAATGGCATGAAGAGAGCCTGACATCAAGCGATCACGTGGGCCTGCCCTTGGTCATGTGTTGTGACCAGAAATAACAGCCTGAGTTTCAGCTGAGCCCTGGCAATGTGACCATCACCCCGCAGAAGCACTGCAAAATAACACTGCAAATGGCACTGCATATTTCGAGACTGGTCGGCTAAATCTGTCGTTCTTTCTCGTCGCTCAGAGAGACTGGTCTGTTCTGAGCAACAGCCGCGCAATCTTATGTTCGAAGTTTTGGCTGCGATCTACTGCCTGTTCAAATCGACCCCGAAACCTTTTCTCAGAATTGTAGAATTGGTGTTTGTGACACTCAGTGGAGGGATGGAAGCACAAAGGTGTTATTGTTGTACACGGGCCTAATGCGCAGTCAATTCAGAATAAAATACAAACTGCAGCCACATATGGGATTGCACAGGATGCTAACATGGGACAGCAGCGGTTCAAGAAAAAAAGAAAGACTTGCATTTATATAGCGCCTTTCACGACCTCAGGACGTCCCAAAGCGCTTTACAGCCAATGAAGTACTTTTGGAGTGTAGTCACTGTTGTAATGTAGGAAACGCGGCAGCCAATTTGCGCACGGCAAGGTCCCACAAACAGCAATGTGATAATCACCAGATAATCTGCTTTTTAGAGATGTTGATTGAGGGATAAATGTTGGCCCAGGACACCGGGGATAACTCCCCTGCTCTTCTTCGAAATAGTGCCATGGGATTTTGTATGTCCACCTGAGGGGGCAGACGGGGCCTCGGTTTAACGTCTCATCTGAAAGACGGCACCTCCGACAGTGCAGCACCTCCCTCAGTACTGCACTGGAGTGTCAGCCTAGAGTTTTGTGCTCAAGTCTCTGGAGTCGCTGAAGAAGGCCCAGCACCACCTTCTCAAGGGAAACTAGCGATGGGCAATAAATGCTGGCCTTGCCAGCGACGCCCATATCCCTAGAATATATATTTTGAAGAAGACAGCAGATGTGGACCCCTTTCTGTATTCAGGATCCCTTATGGGATGAGCATAGGGAAGGCATTGACGACATCAGTGACAGTGGGAAAAATATTTGAAGTCTATGTTCAAGCTATGATGGGAATATTGGAATGTAGAGGCCAAAGGCATTTTTACACCATACTCATTTTATTTGGATACTGGGCGTCTGCATTTACACAACTAATCTGCTTCCCAAGTCTTAGCTTGGCTTAAGCACTCTTGCCTCTGGCTCAGAAGGTTGTGTGTTCAAGCTTCCACTTCAGAATTTAGTGACATAATCTAGGCTGACATTTCAGTGCAGTACTGAGGGAGTGCTGCATTGTCAGAAGTGCCATCTTTCTGAGGCCCTGCTGCCTGTTGAGGTGGATGTAAAATAGCCCACGGCACCAGGGAGTGCTCCTGGTGTCCTTGCCGACACTCATTCCTCAACAAACACAGATGCAACGATTGATCTCATTGCTGTTTGTGGGACCTTGTTGTGTGTAACATGGTTGTCATGTTGTCATACATAATGGCAAAGTTACCACAGTGGCTGTGAAGCTCTTCAGGACATCCTGAGAACCTGAAAGGCACCATCTCAATAAACGTTCATCTTTTTCTTCCCAGCTTTTCATGGGTTCAATCCTGCCGTCAGGATAAGGGAGTCTGATTTAATAGTATAAAGTCTGAGCCCATGCTCACTGATGCTTAGAATCCAAACTAAATAAGTGCCCATGTAAAAATGGGTCGAGGGCTTCCTGGTGATGGTAACTGGGGAAAGGTTGTATGGATGTTTGAAAAGCTGGAGAGTGAATATGTTCGGAGGAGAACTTTGGAACGTCCGGTGTTCGTGAAAGGTGCTATATAAATGCAAGTTTTTCTTTCTTTTGGTAACTTTTGTTTTTGCATCTGGGGATTACAAGGAGCCTGGCGAAGCTGTGCATCATTTTCATTACAACACGACTGTGTGTAAGTGGAGAGGTGACGTGTTTTGATGCAATTTAATGGGAAACACATTGGACTGTATTTTGCGACCCCTACAAGTGCGTACGAGGTGTGTACGCGCCCGTAGGGGCCGCGCAAGTTCCAGGTTTAGGCATGCGAAGCGCATGCGCGAAAACCTGGACCTTGCGAACTATCAAGAATCCTCTTGACAGATCCTCCGCATCCCCGGCCACGATCTTCGGTAGCGCTCCCCTGACTTACCGCCGGACGCTATGTCCGACGGAGTCAGGGGGCCTACCTGCGGCCGGGGCGGCGCTATTTAAAGGCGAGGTGCCGGGCGGCCATTTTTTTTGCTGGCTGCCTGCCAGCACCTGCCTCTGCTCCGGTCCCCGGCCTCCTGACCCGCCCCCCCTGCGGAGTGCCGGCTGCGCTCCATGAGCCCGGCACTTCTCTTGCGTGCCGGGCTCTTTTGCTGGCACTCCGATCCCCGGGGGCCCAGCTGGGCCTCGGGTCGCGCTGAGCAAGGCCCCTCCCCTTTAAGAAGGGGAGGAAGGCCTGCAGTACCGCAGCTAGCGCCCCGGCGAAGTTAGCACCCCAAAGAGGGCGCGACCCAATTTCTCGCCCATAATTTTTTTTTTCAAGTAAATTTAATTTTTGTTTAAAATATTTAACTAAATGGCATTTTAATTAATTTTAAATTTGCAATTTAAATAAAAATATTAATTTCATGTGTTTGTGTATTTTTTAAGTGATCCCCATTCATACTTATGAGGTTTCTATACGTACGGAACTCCCATAAGTATGAATGGGGATTCCCTTCTTTTATTGCAATAGCAAAATACTGCGGATGCTGGAAATCCGAAATAACAACAGAAAACGCTGGAAAAACTCAGCAGGCCAGGCAGCATCCGTGGAGAGAGAAAGGTCTTCGACCTGAAACGTTAACTCTGTTTCTCTCTCCACGGATGCTGCCTGACCTGCTGAGTTTTTCCAGCGTTTTCTGTTGTTATTTCCCTTCTTTTATTGGTTGGGCCGGCCCACGTGATCCCAGGGGCGCTTGCGAACCGCCTGCGCCCCTGGGATACGTGGGCCTCTGCCTGTGCGTACCCGGAGAGGCCCAGGAGCGCGAGTCTCTGTACCTCCTGGGCCACCAGGTAAATGCGTAGATTTTATTTTACAGGTCGGAGGCATCCGCCTGTGGGAAGCCTCCGATCGCAAATTCTGGGCCAATGAAAGCATTCAGAAGTTCACCAAGAACAGCAGGGGATTGGGGTGGTTGCACCTACAGGACAACATTGCATTTGTGCTGCTGCTGGGAGCAGGCTGTAATACTGATAGGGCAGTGGGAGTGCCTCCAGTGACAGCTCAATGGCTTCTCCCTGAGAACATACAAATGGGAAGGGCAGGAAAAGACCAGCTGGTCCATCAAGCTGGCCCACACTCATGATGTCTGGAGCACCCTGACTAGACACTTCCTCCCCCCTCCCCCCAGCAGCCATGTCATCTCCTGGGAGAGGCAAAGAAAACAGAAAAAAAAAACCCACGGCCAATAAGGGAAAAAATGTGGAAAATTCCTCTCCGATCCCATCAGGATCAAATAAGAACAAATGAGAGGGCTGTCCTATGATGAGAGATTGTGTAGAATGGGCCTATACTCTCTGGGGTTTAGAAGAATGAGAGGTGATCTCATTGAAACGTATAAGATTCTGAAGGGGATTGATAGGGTAGATGCTGAGAGGTTGTTTCCCCCTGGCTGGAGTGTCTAGAACTAGGGGGCATAGTCTCAGGATAAGGGGTCGGCCATTTAAGACTGAGATGAGGAGGAATTTCTTCACTGAGAGGGTTGTGAATCTTTGGAATTCTCTACCCCTAAGGGCCGTGGATGCTGAATTGTTGAGTATATTCAAGGCTGAGATAGATTCTTGGACTCTCGGGGAATCAAGGGATATGGAAAGTGGAGTTGAGGTCAAAGGTCAGCCATGATCTTATTGAATGGCGGAGCAGGCTCGAGGGGCCGAATGGCCGACTCCTGCTCCTAATTCTTATGTTTATATCTCTCTAATTGGAAACAAAGCCTCATCAACAGCACTGGACAGAGCGGGCTGCCATTCTATTCTGGCCGTTGGTAAAACGAACTCTTGGCCCATCCATGCAGGTTGACCATGCAAATTTTGCAACGCTGGCCTGTATGGATCTCCCGTAACACTCAGCCAATGGATTAAAATAATAAAACGCGCTTTGGAAGCAACTATAGATGTGTAAGAGTGTGTGTGCGCAATTGCTTTAAGAAGCACGATTGTGACTTTCGAACTGCAATTGCTTCAATGCTTCATGGGGCGAATTCTGAGCACCAGCAGCTTTAACAACCCCTAAACACACAGTAAGTGATGATCATGTCCCTCCCAGAGTCACTGACAAGAGCACTCGCACATCCTCAGCCTTGGCAACGCCAATCCCAGCACACACTGATAGCTTGTTATCTATTGAGTTGTAAAGAGTACAACTAAATCCCTTGTAAAGGAACGGAGGAGGAAAATGGTTCATTTACTGCTAGCTGAGATGTGATCCTGACTGCACGCTGGCTCACTTTCACAGCGCAGCTGTACTGCTATACTGGAACTACTTGCCAGTCTAGCACTGTTAAGTGCCTGTTGTTCAGACAGTAATTACACAGGGCCAATATCCTCCAGGTTGGCCCCTCGTTGATGGTAGACCAGCTGAATAATCTGTTGTGATGACTGCAAGGACCGACAATGATTCAAATATGGTGAAGTCTGTGCTTGAAAATACCTCCTCCCTTCGCCTGTTCTTGTGAAAGAAAGCAAAGAACTCACATTTCTACAACGCCTTTGACAACCTCAGGATGTCCCAATGCAATTCACAGCCAATGAAGTACTTTTGAAGTGTAGTCGCTGTTGTAATGAGCTACGCTTTGTATGAATTTCAAAATTCATGATTGCTTTTTAAAAAGATTAGTAAAGTGTGACATTTTATGTTCAACAGAAAGCTCTGGCATATTCTCTCACACAAACTGTTGCAACAAAGTGGAACTGCCTATTGAAAAAGAAACTAACCCTAAATCTAAGAACAAAATCAAAAACAACAGGACATCGGTGGTGACCAGCGATGCTAAAAATAGACTTCTAGACTTCTTAAAACTGCTGAAGATTTTTTTGGAAAATGCTTTCTCTATTCTGACATTAAAGGCAGCAGATGTGACCTTAGAAATTAAACTCATTTGATACTGGTTACTATTGTACAACTGGACATTCTCCAATGAAATGCCTCACCTTCGCCCGGTTGCATTACCGCGAGTGTTGTCATGTGAGCTCGCTGATCGCTGGCTGCACACCCACACCCTTTCACAAAGGCAGGCGAAGGGAGGAAGTATTTTCAAGCACAGAATTGATGGCGGAGGTGCCGTCTTTCAGATGAGGGTAAACTGAGGCCATTGGTGGCCGTGCCGTCAGCTGCCTGGGCCCTAAGCTCTGGAATTCCCTCCCTAAACCTCTCCGCCTCTCTACTTCTCTTTCCTCCTTTAAGACGCTGCTTAAAAGCTACCTCTTGGATCAAGCTTTTGGTCACCTGCCCTAACATCTCCTTATGTGGCTCGGTGTCAAATTTTGTTTTTGATAACGCTCCTGTGAAGCGCCCTGGGGCGTTTTACTACGTTAAAGGTGCTACAGGAAACTCTCGTTTAAACGGCACCTAAATATCCGGAATTTTCTATTAACCGGCAAAATTCATACTCCGAAAACAACACCTCAATAACCATCTTGTTTTACTGTTAAGTAATTAAAGAGTTATGGATTACCCTCAACTGGCAGTACTGTACTTAATCAAGCATCTTCCACCATCCATTTAACACAACGTTCTGTAAGTGAGTACCCAATTACTGTATACTGCACATTTCTTGATTATTTTATTTTTGTTTGTTAAAAATAGCCTCGGTAGATAACCCTCTCCGTCATCCGGAATTTTCAATCAACCGGCACCATCCCGGTCCCGTCGGTGCCGGATACCAAAGAGTTTCCTGTATATAAATGCAATGTTGTTGTTGTTGTTGTCCGCCCTCTCAGATGAACATAAAAGATGCCATGACACTGTCTGAAGAGCCGTTGCATTCTCCCAGTATCCTGCCCAACGTTTATCCCTCAACCAACGTCAGTTAAAACAAAAACAGATGAGCAAACATGACGTACAGGAAAAGATCAGCTGGTCCATTAATCCTGACCCATAGTATTATGGTGCACACTATGACCCTCATCTGCAACCCCACCCCCGCCCCCCACCCCCACCATTGTCTGGTCATTTATTTCATTGCCATTTGTGCCACCTTGCAGTGCTGCCTCGTTTACTAGATTACAACAGTGACTACACTTCACTTAATTGGCTGTGAAATGCTTTGGGACCTCCTGAGGTCATGAAAGGCAGAATATAAATGCTCGGCCTTCTTTTCTTTCTTTAAGTACATATTGTCACTTTTGCAAAGCTTTCTTCAGTTCCCCCCCCGCCCCGCTCCCCATTTCTACTCTGACTTTGACTAATTTATATTCAAATTGCCTTTTCAATCCTTAGTATTTTGCGACTCTCCTTCCAGTTCTTTCACGTGGTTACTTCAATAATTAAATCTTTACGTTCATTTATAATTTAGTATTTGTGAAAATAATTTTTAAAAAACCGTGAAATGGCAGCAAATTTTTACTTTCACTTTCCACAGATTTCCATATCACAAATCTCCCATGTGGTGCAACATAAAGCTCTTGAAATAACACGCTCCTTTTTACAAGTTACTGACTGGTGTGTAGGTCAATGTGTGGAATCATTCCACGGTGGAAAGCAGAATTGTAATAGAAAGAAAAAAAAAGAATTTGCGCACAGAAAAGTCCCACAAACAACAGTGAGATCAATGACCAGACAATCTGTTCTAGTGATTAATATTGGCCAAGACACCAGGAGAAACTCCCCTCCTCCTCTTCTCCGAATCTTCGTCTTCTTCTTCCTCTTCGGCAGTCCCTCGGAACCGAGGATGACTTGCTTCCACATTAAAAATGAGTTCTCAGCTGACTGATGAGTCCAATGCGGGACCTACAGTCTCTGTCACAGGTGGGGCAGACGGTGGTTGAAGGGGCGGGTGGGTGGGGTGCTTGGGCTGACGTGCGCTCCTTCCGCTGCTTGCGCTTGGCCTCCGCTTGCTCCCGGCGAAGAGACTCGAGGTGTTCGGCGCCTTCCCGGATGCTTCTCCTCCACTTTGTGCGGTCTTGGGCCAGGGATTCCCAGGTGTCGGTGGGGATGTTGCACTTTTTCAAGGAGGCTTTGAGGGTGTCCTTGAAGCGTTTCCTCTGCCCACCTGGGGCTCTCTTGCCATGTCGGAGCTCTGAGTAGAGCGCTTGTTTTGGGAGTCTCGTATCGGGCATGCGGACGATGTGACCCGTCCATCGGAGCTGATCGAGCGTGGTCAAAGCTTCGATGCTGGGGATGTTGGCCTGAGCGAGAACACTGACGTTGGTGCGCCTATCCTGCCAAGGGATAGCAGGATCTTGCAAAGGCAACGTTGGTGGTACCTCTCCAATGCTGTGAGGTGCCTGCTGTACATGGTCCATGTCTCTGAGGCATACAGGAGGGCGGGTATCACTGCTGCTCTGTAGCACCATGGGATCTTGTATATTCGCCCGAGACTGCAGACGATGCGTCGGTTTAACATCTCATCCAAATGACGGCACCTCCAACAGTGCGGCACTCCCTCAGTACTGCACTGAAATGTCTGCCTAGAATATACGCTCAAACCTCTGGAGTGGGGCTTGAAACCTATGGCCTTCTGACTTAAAGGTGAGAGTGCTACCCACTTAACCAAGGCTGACACCTAATAGTATAAATTTAGATATGTGCAGCATGGGGTTTACTCTGATATGCCCCATTTTGTTACTATATTTGGGAACAGCCCAACTAAATATTTTCTTTTCACACTATCTCCCGAAGGAAGGGCACAGCAGGGTAAAAATAACTATCAGCAGGTGTCACTGTGAGAAGGTGCCAACAAAGTGAACAACACGGGATCAGTCAAGGACAAGGAAAGATCATTCAGCTTATCAAAGCCGCTCCCTCTAGTACTTCGTTCTTCTAGTGCCCTGACTCGCTCAAAGCCCACTGCTCCAGTAAAGACAAGCAAAATGCTGCAGATGCTGGAAATCGAACAAAAACAGAAAAATCTGGAAACACTCAGCAGGTCAGCTAGTATCTGTAGAGAGAACAGCCAGGTTGACCTTTTGGATGTGGGCCCTCCCAATGCACTGCCTAATTTTCTTTTTGGGTGCGCAGTCCCTTTGACGGGCTGTGCGGCCCATTCAAAATTTCGGACATGCACAAAATCTCCCACTTGAAACGCCGGTCCCGGGCTGTGCGGGACCTCCAGACAGAGGTACGCTGGGCCCTTCCCTCCAGTGCCCTAACTCTCCCACTGAAGCTTGTCCCTCTAGCCTCCTAACTCTCTCAAAGCTTGTCCTTTTGGGGACCCTAATTCTCCCATTGAAGCTCTAGAGCTCTAACTCTCTCAGTTTAGCACCCAGCTACATTTTGAATGTCTCCTTCTCTGCTATTCTGTTTGGCAGATTATTCCAAACATTTCTCAACCTTCAAGTAAAGCATTTCTTTAATATCTGTCTTAAATATATTTCTCTCTCATTTAAACATATATCATCTGGTATCACTCTCCTGCTTTCCTTTGAATTCTGGGATTGCCTAGACTATACTATTTAATATTTTATAAAGCTCAATGTCTCCTCCCTCTTCCCCTTTTCCCATCTTCTTTCTAGGTTGGAGATTGAGCTGTAATATCTCTCTCACAGCTCATTCCCTTTACACTTGGAATACTTTGTGACATGAATCTTGTCATTCATGTATGAAGTAATACTGGGCGGCCTGCTGGTGGCGCTGTCCAGGGAGAGTATAAATACTCGGGCATGGGCCCAGCTTGCTTTGGACATTCCTCAACAGGAACTAGTGAAGGACACAACGAGACCTCCATGTTGAAAAACAGTTGATTAAAGCTTTGTTTAACGCTTAGACCAAGTGCCTAGTAGTTTTCTTACGTCACTTCGTGTTGCTCTTCTCTGCATCCTCTCCAATGTGTGCATAGCCTTTGCTAAGTGGCACGATCAAAATTTCTGAGAGTGGTTAGCAAACCTGGGACTAGTAACCAGAGATGTGTGTTCAAATCTCCACCATAGCAGCTGGGGAATTTAATTTCAGTTAATAAATAAATCTGGAATAAAAAGCAAGTATCAGTAATGGTGACCATGAAACTACTGAATTGTTGTAAAGACCCATCTGGTTCACTAATGTCCTTTAGGAAATCTGCTGTCCTTACCCGGTCTGGCCTATATGTGACCCCAGACCCACAGCAATGTGGTTGACTCTTAACTTCCCTCTGAAATGGCCTAGCAAGGCACTCAGTTGTATAAGGTGGCTCACCATCACCTTCTCTAGGGCAAATTAGGAATGGGCAAATTTATCAGCATCGCTCACATCCCAGAAACGAACACATTTAAAAAAGAAACCCTCTTTGGACTTTCTGTGGACTTCACCCCATCTTCCATCGTAACTTTGGTGGAAGATTGGCAGACCCACTGTTTAAAAAAGAAAGAACTTGCATTTCTATAGCGCCTTTGACAACCTCAGGATGTCCCAAAGCACTTTACAGCCAATGAAGCACTTTTGAAGTGTAGCCACTGTTGTAATGCAGAAAATGCGGCTGCCAATTTTGCGCACAGCAAGGTCCCACGAACAGCCGCGTGATAATGAGCAGATAATCTGTTTTAGTGATGTTGGTTACGTGAGAACATAAGAATTAGGAGCAGGAGTCGGCCATTCGGCCCTTCGAGCCTGCTCCGCCATTCAATGAGATCATGGCTGATCTTCGACGTCAACTCCACCTTCCTGCCCAATCCCCATATCCCTTGATCACCTTAGTATCCAAAAATCTATCGATCTCAGCCTTGAATATACTCAACGATTCAGCATCCACAGCTCTCTGGGGTAGAGAATTCTAAAATTCACAACCCTCCTCATCTCAGTCCTAAATGGCCGAACCCTTATTCTAAGACTGTGACCCCTAGTTCTAGACTCTCCAGCCAGGGGAACCATCCTCCCAGCATCAAGCCCCTTAGGAATTTTGAATGTTTCAATGAGATCACCTCTCATTCTTCTAAACTCTAGAGAATATAGGCTTAGTTTACTCAATCTCTCCTCATAGGACAATCCCCTCATCCCAGGAATCAGTCTAGTAAACTAAGACACTCCCTCTAAGGCAAATATATCCTTCCTTAAATCAGGAGACCAAAACTGTACACAGTTCTCCAGGTGTGGTCTCACCAAGGCCCTATATAATTGCAGTAAAACTTCTTTACTCTTATACTCTAATCCCTTTCCTTTCCTAATTGCTTGCTGTACCTGCATGTTAACCTTCTGTGATTCATGTACAAAGACAACCAGGTCCCTCTGACTCCCAACATTTCCCAGTCTCTCACCATTTGAGGGATAACTCCCCTGCTCTTCTTCAAAATAGTGCCATGGGATCTTTCACGTCCACCCGAGAGCAGACAGGGCCTCGGTTTAACATCTCATCCGAAAGACGGCACCTCCGACAGTGCAGCGCTCCCTCAAGAACTGCACTGGGAGTGTCAGCCTAGATTATGTGCTCAAGTCTCTAGAGTGGGGACTTGAACTCATAACCTTCATGACTCAGAGGTGAGGGTGCTGCCCACTGAGCCACAGCTGATACCTGTAATACTGTTGTTTCTCCAGGATATCTGCCAATCTTTTGCCAAAGTTCTGCTGGGAGATTGGGAGAAGCGATGTGGAGACTCGACTCCTAATACTCCACTTAAGTTTCACAATTTTAAACATTGTCTAAGAAAAAGTGTCTAAATAGTTATGAATCATACTTGATGGGGAAGGTTTCCTCGGGGCATTATAAGTAACAAGTCATAAACCTAGCAGACAGACAACTAATCCTTCATACCTTAAGGCAGACAAACATATTACACAATAGTTCATAGACTGTGTTGGCAAAGCATGTGAACAGGTGGTGCTGATGTAATGCGAAATAGCTTTTGCCGGAGAATCTGAGAAACAGCCTCTTAACTACGAAGCATTAGTCTGGAGGGTGCAACGGAAATGGACCGCCCATTTTACCCGACCTCCCTCGATGAATTTCTACCCCATTGGGCTGGATTTTGATACTGGGGCGGGTTGGGGTCGTGTCATTCGCATTTCGTGTTATCCACCCGCCTGCAATTGGATGTGGGAGATTGATGCAATTTTCACCTAATTGGGCAATTGAGTTCCAGCATGTGGGAACCCATGAACCAATTAGTGGTTTCAGTCTGAAAGTCGCCTCTGAAGATGTCATCATTGATGCTGCATTGAAGGTCAGAGACTGCCTGGCCTTTGCTGTGAGAGGACCTGGATGCAAAATGAGCAGCAGCTCGACAGAGAGAGAGAGAGAGAAAGAGAGAGAGAGAGAGAAAGAGAGAGAGAGAGAGAAAAAGCTTTTTTGCTCCACCACTCCCAGATGCCAGCCAGCCACTCACTGATACTCAGCGCAGCCACTGATATTCAGCTATCCACATGTGCTCCCGCCAGGTTTCACAATCGTGGTTCAGAACAGGCGTGCTTCACGCAGAACAAGGGTTAAAATCACAAAGGCCTTTTAAAATGGCATTATTGAGCCAATTTAGTGCTTGTTAAGGGCCTTAACAGCCTATCCCGCCTCTTACAGGCGGGACGCAGGCGGGACCAGCAGACACGATTTCATCAAAATTGCGTGGAGGCGGGATGGAGGCGGACTTGTGCCCGCCCGCCACTTTTCGCAATTTTAACCCCCCACACGCCTCCAAACCCGCCTCCACGGGTCAGTGAAAATCCAGCCCATTATGTCTGAAGGTGCTGACTTTTGCTCGGGTACAATTCCAAGAGCACGACCCCTGTACGTTGCCCAACTGCCCAGTCTTCATCTGCGCACCCAGACAGCGAGTGTTTGCCGTTTGAATGTGAGGTGCACGACAGCTGAGCTTGACCCTATCCTCAACTGACATCCACACACGCACTTCCCAGCAGCAGTCACTGGATAACAGTCAGGAATGGAAGCCCACTCTTTGGCCCTTTTCTATATCTTTTACTACCATTGGCAAATCTGACTGTATACAAAGCAGTAAGATGTCTTGTTAAGATGTTTTTGGACATTTAATATTTTTTTCCCCAGAATATTACACCAGTTTACATGTTGGTGCTCTCGGTAGAAACTTACTTTAATATACATATGTCATTTAGCATAGTTTTGCACACTGGTTAAGTACCGTTGCATAGTTCTGGGTTAGGGTGTTTTGTTGGCAGTGAAGCAGATGGGTTAACCTGGCATAGAGCAAGCAATAAACCTTCATCTGGTTGGATTATGAATTGAAAGTAGAATGGCCTGCCCGTTATGTCATCTGAATCTCGCTAACAAATTAAAAAAAAAATGCTTACTGACCATGAAGTTCAGATTAAGTTACTAATTCTAGACTTGACTATTCCAACGCACTCCTGGCTGGCCTCCCACATTCCACCCTACGTAAACTTAAGGTCATCCAAAACTCGGCTGCCCGTGTCCTAACTCGCACCAAGTCCCGTTCGCCCATCATCCCTGTGCTCGCTGACCTACACTGGCTCCCGGTTAAGCAGCGCCTCGATTTCAATATTCTCATCCTTGTTTTCAAATCCCTCCATGGCCTCGCCCCTCCCTATCTCTGTAATCTCCTCCAGCCCCACAACCCCCCGAGATATCTGCGCTCCTCTAATTCTGCCCTCTTGAGGATCCCTGATTATAATCGTTCAACCATTGGTGGCCGTGCCTTCTGTTGCCTCGGCCCTAAGTTCCTGAAATCCCTCCCTAAACATCTCCGCCTCTCGACCTCTCTCTCCTCCTTTAAGACGCTCCTTGTGACCTATACAAAAGGGACGGTCTACACCTGTGCAAAGGTGGAACTGATGTTCTCGGGGTAAATTTTGATAAAGCAGTTCGGGAGCATTTAAACTAGTATGGCAGGGGGCTAGAAACCCATGTAGTGAAATAGAGGAAAGTGAAAGGCAGACAGAAATAAATGGTAAAAAGGAGAGGAACAAAAAACAAAGGGCCAAACTAATTCATAAAAAATGTGAGCATAAAAAAAGCCTGAGGGTTTTATACCTTAATGCGAGAAGCATCAGGAACAAGGTAGATGAATTAGCTGTGGAAATAGAGGTTAATAATTATGATCTAATTGGGATTACGGAAACATGGTTGCAGGGTGAGCAGGGCTGGGAGCTTAACATACAGGGGTATTCAGTATTTAGGAAGGATCGACAAAAAAGAAAGGGAGGAGGGGTAGCATTGCTGGTAAAAGAGGGGATAAATGCAATTGAAAGGAAGGATATTAACTCAGTTAATACAGAATCTATATGGGTGGAGCTAAGAAATAGCGAGGGGCGAAAAACATTAATAGGAGTGGTATATAGGCCTCCAAATAGTAAAATAGAGGTTGGGGAGGGCATCACGAGGGAAATTAGAGAAGCGTGCAATAAGAGCACAGCTGTCATCATAGGTGACTTTAACTTACATATAGATTGGACTAGCCTAATCAGTAAAAATAATGAGGAGGAGGAATTCCTTGAGTGTTTAAGGGATGGTTATCTGGATCAATATGTCGAGGAACCAACTCGGGAACAGGCTATATTGGACTGGGTACTGTGCAATGAGAAGGGACTAATTAGTAATCTTGTTGTACGGGGACCCTTGGGTCAGAGCGATCATAACATGATCGATTTCTCACTCGAAATGGAGAGCGAAGAAATTGACTCAGAGACTCAGGTCCTGAATTTAAACAAGGGGAATTATGATGCCATTAGACGGGAACTGAGTAGGTCTGATTGGACAACGTTCCTGGGAGGACTGGAGGTAGATAAACAATGGCAAGCATTTAAAGATAGAATGACAAAATTGCAAAAATTGTTTATACCAATCTGGCATAAAAGGAAATCTAAAAAGGTGACTCAACCGTGGATAACAGGGGAAATTAGAGACAGCATAAAATCCAAAGATAGGGCGTATAAAATAGCCAAAAAACGCGCCAGAGCGGAAGATTGGGAACAGTTTAAGATAGAGCAAAGGAGGGCAAAGGGCTTAATCAAGAAGGGCAAAATAGCTTACGAAAGCAAGCTGGCGGAAAATATAAAAACTAACTCCAAAAGCTTTTATAAGTATATCAAGAGGAAAAGACTGGTGAAAACCAAAGTTGGTCCATTGCAGTCAGATACGGGGGAATATATAATGGGAAATAAGGAAATGGCAGACCAACTAAATGCATACTTTGGGTCAGTCTTTACGAAGGAAGACACAAAAAACCTCCCTGGGATATCGGGAAAAATAGGGACATTGGCAAAGGAGGAACTGACGCAAATCAATATCTCTAAGGATATGGTGTTAAGGAAGCTAAAGGGATTGAAGGCGGACAAATCCCCAGGGCCTGATAACATGCATCCTAGGGTACTGAAGGAGGTGGCCCTAGAGATAGCGGATGCACTAAGCATGATTTTTCAGAATTCATTAGACTCGGGAACAGTGCCCATGGATTGGAGGGTAGCTAACGTTACCCCACTATTCAAAAAGGGGGGTAGGGAAAAAGCAGGTAATTACAGACCTGTAAGCCTTACATCAGTTGTGGGCAAAATGCTGGAGTCCATCATTAAGGATGAAATAGCCGAGCACTTAGCAAATGGGGACAGGATAGGACAGAGTCAACATGGATTTACAAAGGGTAAATCGTGCTTGACTAATCTATTGGAATTTTTTGAGGGAGTAACTGGTAAAATAGATGGGGGAGAGCCAGTAGATGTGGTGTACCTGGACTTCCAAAAGGCCTTCGATAAGGTCCCACATAAAAGATTAGCATGGAAAATTGAAGCTCATGGGATAAAGGGGAAAGTATTGACGTGGATAGAGAACTGGCTGTCAGATAGAAAACAGAGAGTTGGAATAAACGGCTCATTTTCTGAATGGCAGGCAGTAACAAGTGGGGTACCACAGGGATCTGTCCTGGGTCCCCAGCTGTTCACAATTTATATTAATGACCTGGATCAGGGAGTCGAATGCAGCATTTCCAAATTTGCAGACGACACTAAACTAGGAGGGGGGGTGGGCTCAGAGGAGGAGACCAGGAAGCTCCAGAGCGATTTGGACAGACTGGGTGATTGGGCGGATAAATGGCAGATGCACTATAATGTGGACAAGTGCGAAGTTATCCACCTTGGGTGCAGGAACGGGAGGGCAAATTATTATTTAAATGGCAATAAATTGGGAGAGGGGGAAGTACAGAGAGACCTGGGTGTTCTTGTACACCAGTCACTGAAGGCGAGCATGCAGGTGCAACAGGCGGTCAAGAAGGCAAACGGTATGCTGGCCTTCATAGCAAAAGGGTTGGAATACAGGAACAGGGATACCTTGCTGCAGCTGTACAGGGCACTGGTGAGACCACACCTCGAGTACTGTGTACAGTTTTGGTCGCCTCATCTGAGGAAAGATGTTCTTGCCATGGAGGGGGTGCAGCGGCGATTCACCAGGCTGATACCAGGAATGGCGGGATTGACCTATGAGGAGAGACTATGTAGTTTAGGGATGTACACACTGGAGTTTAGAAGATTGAGAGGGGACCTCATAGAAGTGTATAAAATTCTGACAGGTCTAGACAGATTAGATGCAGAAGGAATGTTTCCCTTGGCGGGTGAGAACAGAACTAGAGGACATAATTTAAGGATAAGGGCTAAACCATTTAGGACAGAAATGAGGGGGAATTTCTTCACTCAGAGAGTGGTGAACCTGTGGAACTCATTGCCACAGAGGGCAGTGTACGCCAGCTCATTAAATATATTTAAGAGGGAATTAGATATATTTCTACAGGCAAAAGGGGTTAAGGGTTACGGAGAGAAGGCGGGGACGGGATACTGAATTGAAGGATCAGCCATGATCTCATTAAATGGCGGAGCAGGCTCGAAGGGCCGGATGGCCTACTCCTGCTCCTATCTTCTATGTATCTATGTATCTATGTATTAAAACCTACCTCTTTGATCAAGCTTTTGGTCACCTGCCCTAATTTATCGTTACGTGGATCGGAGTCAAATTTTTTGTCTTAAAATACTCCTTTGCAGCGCCTTGGGACGTTTTACTACGTTAAAGGCGCTATATAAATACAAGTTGTTGTTGTTTCAATTCAAATTTATTGCAAGATGTAATTTTATACAGAAGTAAAAATAAGTCAAATTAGATAGTAGTGCAGCACTGAACATTCACTGGAAGATTAAACTGTTTTCTGAGTTTTAATTGGACCACACTTGTGATTTAGATGCACTCAAGCAAAAAGTGAATCTCACCCTGAACTGTCTCTGGTTACGGAACTGTCGATTGAGTCAGATTTCAAAGTCTCAAGGGCTGCCTCTCCGACACCAACTTGAACAATTCTCGGACTTCCAGCACAAAAGCAAAGCTGCCCCAGTAGGAAGAGTCTTGTTAACAGGATAAGTCGTGTGCTCGCCGATCGACATTGGCTCCTGACCTGGCAGCAACTTCGATTTTAAAATTCTCATCCTTGCGTTCAAATCCCTCCATGGCCCCACCCCTCCCCGTCTCTGTGGCTACAACCCTCCCTATCTCTGTGGCCTCCTCCGGGGCTACAACCCTCCCTATCTCAGTGACCTCCTCCGAGGCTACAACCCTCCCTATCTCAGTGACCTCCTCCGGGGCTACAACCCTCCCTATCTCAGTGACCTCCTCCGAGGCTACAACCCTCCCTATCTCTGTGACCTCCTCCAGGGCTACAACCCTCCCTATCTCTGTGACCTCCTCCAGGGCTACAACCCTCCCTGTCTCTGTGACCTCCTCCGGGGCTACAACCCTCCCTATCTCTGTGACCTCCTCCGGGGCTACAACCCTCCCTATCTCTGTGACCTCCTCCAGGGCTACAACCCTCCCTGTCTCTGTGACCTCCTCCGGGGCTACAACCCTCCCTATCTCTGTGACCTCCTCCGAGGCTACAACCCTCCCTATCTCTGTGACCTCCTCCAGGGCTACAACCCTCCCTGTCTCTGTGACCTCCTCCGGGGCTACAACCCTCCCTATCTCTGTGACCTCCTCCGGGGCTACAACCATCCCTGTCTCTGTGACCTCCTCCGGGCCTACAACCCTCCGAGACCTCTGTGCTCCTTCAATTCTGGTCTCATAGAGTCATAGGGCTGGAATTTGATACTGGGGTGGGTTGGGGTCATGTTATCCACCCGACTGCAATTGGATGTGGGAGATTGATGCGATTTTCACCTAATTGGGCAATTGAGTTCCAGCATGTGGGAACCCATGACCCAATTAGTGTTTTCAGTCTGAAAGTTGCCTCTGATGATGTCATCATTGCTGTTGCATTGAAGGTCTTCAAAGACTGCCTGGCCTTTGCTGTGAGAGGACCTGCATAATGAGCAGCAGCAGCCCTAAGTCTGCTCCCAGATATTTTTACACCACCACTCCCAGATATGTCTCCTCTCTATCCATCCATATATACATCCATCCCCATATGCCAGCCAGCCAAATGTGCTCCCCACCAGGTTTCACAATCGTGGTTCAGAACAGGCGTGCTTCACGTAGAACAAGGGTTAAAATCACAAAGGCCTTTCAAAATGGCATTATAGAGCCAATTTAGTGCTTGTTAAGGGCCTTAACAGCCTATCCCGTCTCTTAAAGTCGGGACGGAGTCGGGACCAGCAGACATGATTTAATGAAAATTGCGTGGAGGCGGACTTGTGCCCGCCCGGCAGTTTTCGCAATTTTAACCCCCCCACACGCCTCCAAACCCACCTCCACGGGTCAATGAAAATCCAGCCCATAGAGTTATACAGCACAGAAAGAGGCCCTTCAGCCCATCGTGTCCGCGCCGGCCATCAAGCCTGTCTATTCTAATCCCATTTTCCAGCACTTGGTCCGTAGCCTTGTATGCTATGGCGTTTCAAGTGCTCATCTAAATGCTTCTTGAATGTTGTGAGGGTTCCTGCCTCTACCATCCTTTCAGGCAGTGAGTTCCAGATTCCAACCACCCTCTGGGTGAAAAAGTTTGTCCTCAAATCCCCTCTAAACCTCCTGCCCCTTACCTTGAAACTATGCCCCCTGGTTATTGACCCTTCTACTAAGGGGAAAAGTTCCTTTCTATCTACCCTATCTATGCCCCTCATAATTTTGTACACCTCAATCAGGTCCCCCTTCAGCCTTCTCTGCTCTAAGGAAAACAACCCCAGCCTGTCCAGTCTCTCTTCATAGCTGAAGCGCTCCAGCCCAGGTAACATCCTGGTGAATCTCCTCTGCACCCTCTCCAATGCAATCACATCCTTCCTACAGTGTGGCGACCAGAACTGCAGACAGTATTCCAGCTGTGGCCTAACTAACGTTTTGTACAGTTCCATCATAACCTCCCTGCTCTTATAGGCGCACCCCCTATTTTAATCCCCGATTTTAATCATCCTGCCATTGCTGGCCGTGAGTTCAGCTGCCTTGGCCCTAATCTCAATGGGTCGAACTGAAAATCTAAAGCCGTCTGCACAATGAGGGCGATATTGTGTGGTCCATATTCCTTGGCTTTGTAATTTTAGTTGAAAAGACAGCATGAGTGAAAAGCAGTAAGCTTTGTACTGGTGCCAATGTTTTCACTAACATTTGCAAAATATCCTCCGATATCGTGGCAGCTGTAGCTGCAATCCGAGATGGCAGTTGGGTGCTCCACGCCCATCAGTATCTCGGAGAAACATATGGTGAGATGGACAAGATGGCGGTGCGCCCCTGTGTGTGTGTGTGTGTGTGTGTGTGTGTGTGTGTGTGTGCACGCTGCCATCTTTTAAAGTCATCTCATTGTCTTGGCTGTGCTCTTTGTTGCAGGGAATAATGTGAATAGATTTTGTCTGGGTTTAAATTGTGAATTCTGGGAGATTCTCTCATTGCTAACTTACCTGACGAAGGAGCGAACTGCTTCGAAAGCTTGTAAAATTAAATAAATCTGTTGGACTATAACCTGGTGTTGTGCGACTTCTCATCTTTTAAAGTGACAGGCCTTCGCAAATTTAAAAGAAACTGAATTGGGTGAAATTTGGAGGGTCATGAAGGAAGACATACAGGCTCCATTCAGTCAATTTGGTTTTACTGATCACAAAGTTTCCTCCGGGGACAGAATCACGCCAGAGATCAGGTTTGGTCGAGGAATCGCACTGTTCCATTTTAGTCTGCTCTCTCCATAAGAACATAAGAAATAGGAGCAGGAGTCAGCCATTTGGCCCCTCGAGCCTGCTCCGCCATTCAATAAGATCATGGCCGATCTTCTACCTCATCTCCACTTTCCTGCACTATCCCCATATCCCTTGATTCTCTTAACATTCAAAAATCGATCGATCTCTGTCTTGAATATACTCAACGACTGAGCCTCCACAGCCCTCTGGGGTAGAGAATTCCAAAGATTCACCACCCTCTGAGTGAAGAAATTTCTCCTCATCTCAGTCCTAAATGGCCTGACCCCTTATTCTGAGACTGTGACCCCTGGTTCTAGACTCCCCAGCCAGGGAAAAACATCCTCCCTGCATCTACCCTGTCAAGCCCTGTAAGAATTTTGTATGTTTCAATGAGATCACCTCTCATTCTTCTAAACTCGAGAGAATATAGGCCTAGTCTACTCAATCTCTCCTCACAGGACAATCCCCACCCATCTCAGGAACCAGTCTGGTGAATCTTCGTTGCACTCCAGTAATGATTAGCCTGCTGCACAAAGCCTGGAGTATTTCTATGCAATGGCAACAGAACTTTATTACAGGAATTACCTTCTGCTGTTAACGTTGTGTTATCTGATTAATAAATGCCTCACGGAACTGGTGAATTGGTTCCATCCATCATTTGCTGGTTAATCTGGATAAAACCCCATTCTTTGCTACTTGCTGCCTCTAGAAAATTCTACCAGGAAGATCTTTAAGGTGGTTAATATCATCATTTTCTCTCCTCTTCTCTGGTTTGCCGAAACCTCGGACTCCCATCGGACGACAGTTCTGTGGGCACTGGTACCTCAAAGCCTTCTGGAGGCTATTCTTCCTGTGTAAGCCTAGACAGTAAGTGTGAGCAGGCTGATGTAAGAAAACTACTAGGCACTTGGTCTAAGCGTTAAACAAAGCTTTAATCAACTGTTTTACAACATGGAGATCTAGTTGTCCTTCACTAGTTCCTGTTAAAGAATGTCCTGAGCAAGCTGGGCCCATGCCCGAGTATTTATACTCTCCCTGGACAGCGCCACCAGCAGGCCGCCCAGTATTATGTCATAAGTCATTTCCCATGAATGACAAGATTCATGTCACAGGCTATTCGACCAGGTGGGGTGGGGGGGAGTGGTGGGGGTACATCTCAGTTGAGCCTGATCCCGTCCTCAAATACACTTCCAACAGGAGTCGGTGGATAGCCCCCAGGAAGGGGGACTGCTGACTGATTTTTTCCACTCCTCATCCCTGGGTCACTGGCACTAATAGCAATGCAGTCGTAAAGTAACATGATGGTATTTGAATATCAAGATTACAACCATTAACTCAACCAGGTAGCAAGGGGGAAAAATTCGGTGTCGCCCCTTTTGGGGCGCTAACATCGCCGGGGCGTTAATTTTAGCGCCCAGAAAAAATTAGCGCCGCTCCGCCTGAAATTGAGTTGTAGCGCCCCAAGCAGGAGGCGGGGCTTTACTGGAAGCGATCCCCCTTCTTCTTGGGGTGCTACAAGTGAATATTTTCCACTCCTCGTCCCTGGGTCACTGGCAATAATAGCAATGCAGTCGTAAAGTTGCGCTGCGTGCAACAGCACCACGCGTGTCGGCACGTTGCGCCGTGGTATTGCAGGCCTCCCTCCCCTGATTAAAGGGGAGGGGCCGGGTCCCTGCTGGACCACCAGGGAGCGGGGTGCCGGGAAAACAGCCCAGCACTCAAGAGGAGCGCCGGGATGAGCGATCGCGGCCGGCACCCCAAATAAAAAAGGGGAAGGGGGCAGGTGCTGGCAGTCGGCCAAAAAGAAAGGCCGCCCGACACCTGCCCCTTTAATTATCGCCGCCGCCGCTGCAAAAACGGCCCCCTGACCCTGTCGGACATATCGTCCGGCGATAGGTCAGGGGGCGCGACCCAAGTTTGCGGCCGGGGCGCTGCGCCCGGCGATGATGTCATCACTGGAGGCGCAGTGCCACGGGGTCGCTACCGGCTACCGCCGTCGCTAACCTACCGCTGAATTTCACGGGAGGCGTTCGCGGCGCCGCCCCCAGGGGGCGTTAACGAGCGGCACAAATCAACCCCATTTTTTCCCCCCCAAGTATTTGAGCAAAGTGCCTGCGTCCTTAAGCTGACACAGGTTTACTCGGTTCATTCAGTCTTATTTGTTCATATCGATATTCCAATGAAAGCCCCGCAGCTTTGAGAGAACGTTACGATCACCAGTCCTTCATGCCTCGTGCACTACGTGCTCCAATTGATGAGTTGGCATTGATAAATGAATAAAGTTCCACTGAATAAACCCTGCGGCCTCTCTCAGTGAGAACCATGCTTTATTGTCGGTTAAGGCACTTTTTATGTCTTACAGGAGCCTTGATCCCTCTACAGGAGAGAGGATTCTGTGCATTGCTTTCCGCCTTTTACACTCCAGCTTGGGGAGTGCTGCTGGGCTCCACTGTTAAAATGGAGCCCAGAGTCCATCGTGTGGGACTGGCCCCGCCCCCCCATTTACTTTAATTAAACTGGAAGCCGTAGTCCAATAGTCAGGATTAGACCTGCTGGTGTGTTTACCACTCGAGCCATCGGGAGAACTGCAATGAGTCCATTTATCACAAATCTGGGATGGCGAAGAACAAGTAAGAGCCTGAAGTACCGATGTTCCAAATACCAGTTCTTTGCAAAAAGAAAGATGCGCATTTCTATAGCGCCTTTCATGATCACAGGATGTCCCAAAGCGCTTTACAGCCAATGAAGTACTTTTTGAAGTGTCGTCTCTGTTGTAATGTGGGAAACGCGGCAGCCAATTTGCGCACAGCAAGCTCCCACGAACAGCAATGTGATAATGGCCAGATAATCTGTTTTTAGTGATGTTGGTTGAGGGATAAATATTGGCCCCAGGACACCGGGGAGAACTCCCCTGCTCTTCTTCGAAATAGTGCCATCGGATCTTTTATGTCCACCTGAAGGGACAGATGGGGCCTCGGTTTAATGCCTCGGAGCAATTCCCACATTACAACAGTGACTACACTTCAAAAGTACTTCATTGGCTGTAAAGCATAGAAGATAGGAGCAGGAGTAGGCCATTCGGCCCCTCTAGCCTGCTCCGCCATTTAATGAGATCATGGCTGATCATCCAAATTCAGTACCCTGTCCCTGCTTTCTCCCCATATCCCTTGATCCCTTTAGCCTTAAGAAATATATCTATCTCCTTCTTGAATATCTTTAATGAATTGGCCTCAACTGCCTTCTGTGGTTGAGAATTCCACAGGTTCACCACTCTCTTGGTGAAGAAATTCCTCCTCATCTCAGTCCTAAATGGCTTACCCCTTATCCTTAGACTGTGACCTCTGGTTCTGGACTCCCCCGCCATCGGGAACATCCTTCCTGCATCTAGTCTGTCTAGTCCTGTTAGAATTTTATAAGTTTCAATGAGATCCCCTCTCATTCTTCGAAACTCTAGCGAATATAAGCCTAATCGACCCAATCTCTCTTCATACGTCATTCCTGCCATCCCAGGTATCAGTCTGGTAAATCTTCGCTGCACTCCCTCCATGGCAAGAACATCCTTCCTCAGATAAGGTGACCAAAACTGCACACAATACTCAAGGTGTGGTCTCACCAAGGCCTTGTACAACTGCAGCAAGACATCCTTGCTCCTGTACTCGAATCCTCTCGCTATGAAGGCCAACATACTATTTGCCTTCTTAACCGCCTGCTGCACCTGCATGCTTACCTTCAGCGACTGGTGCACAAGGACTCCCAGATCTCGTTGCACTTCCCCTTTTCCCAATCTATTGCCGTTCAGATAATAATCTGTCTTCCTGTTTATGCCACCAAAGTGGATAACCTCGCATTTATCCACATTATACTGCATCTGCCATGCATCTGCCCAATCACCCAACCTGTCCAAATCATACTGGAGTTTCTCTGCATCCTCCTCACAGCACACACGCCCACCCAGCTTTGTGTCGTCTGCAAACTTAGAGATATTACATCTAGTTCCCTCGTCTAGATCATTAATATATATTGTGAATAGCTGGGGTCCTAGCACCGATCCCTGTGGTACCCCACTAGTCACTGCCTGCCACTCGGAAAAAGACCCGTTTATTCCAACTCTTTGCTTCCTGTCTGCCAACCAGTTCTCTATCCAAATCAGAACCTCACCCCCAATCCCATGTGCTTTAACTTTGTACGCTAATCTCTTATGCGGGACCTTATCGAAAGCCTTCTGAAAGTCCAAACACACCACATCCACTGTTTCTCCCTTATCTATTCTACCAGTTACATCCTCAAAAAATTCCAGTAGATTAGTCAGCCATGATTTCCCTTTTGTAAATCCATGTTGACTTTGTCCGATCCTGTCACTGTTTTCTAAGTGCCCTGCTATTACATCTTTTATAATGGACTCTAGCATTTTCCCCACTACCGATGTCAGGCTTACCGGTCTATAATTCCCCGTTTTTTCTCTACCACTTTTTTTAAATAGTGGGGTTACATTAGCTACCCTCCAATCCATGGGAACTGTTCCAGAGTCTATAGAATGTTGAAAGATGACCAGCAATGCATCTAATATTTCTAGGGCCACTTCCTTAAGTACCCTAGGATGTAGATTATCAGGCCCTGGGGATTTATCGGCCTTCAATCCCGTCAATTTCCCTAACACCATTTCCCTACAAATACTGATTTCTTTCAGTTCCTCCCTCTCATTAGCCCCTATGTTCCCCGACATCTCTGGGAGTTTATTTGTGTCCTCCTTTGTGAAGACAGAACCAAAGTATGTATTTAATTGTCAGCCATTTCTTTGTTCCCCATTATAAATTCCCCTGATTCTGACTGCAAGGGACGTACGCTTGACTTCACCAATCTTTTTCTCTTCACATATCTATAGAAGCTTTTACAGTCAGTGTTTATGTTCCTTTGGGACGTCCTGAGGTCGTGAAAGGCGCTATAGAAATGCAAGTCTTTCTTTCTGTCTGTTGACTGTGGGAACTGATATTCTGCTTGCGCGTTTGTACATAAATATTTCAATCCTGCTGTTCATTCCGACTGATCTGCCAGAGATTTGCATCAGCATCTCAGTATAACACAAAAAGTCATTTACAAGAGACAAGAGTCCCACCACGGCAGCCGGGGAAATTTAAATTCAGTTAATCAAATAAATCTGGAATATATAGCTAGTATCAGTAATGGTGACCATGAAACTATCGGATTGTCGTAAAAACCCATCTGGTTCACTAATGTCCTTTAGGGAAGGAAATCTGCTGCATTTACTCGGTCTGGCCGAAATGTGCGTCCAGACCCACAGCAATGTGGTTGACTCTTAACTGCCCTCTGAAATGGCCTAGCAAGCCACTCAGTTGTATAAGGCACCTCACCACCGCCTTCTCAAGGGCAATTAGGGATGGACAATAAATGCTGGCCTTGCCAGCGATGCTCACATCCCATGAACGAATAAATACATTAAAAAAAATTAAAAACTGCAGGCTCCCTGCTGCTAGCACTCATTGTAGTAAACCCCCTATTTTTACCGCTGTTCAATTCTAGAACTCAATTGTAATCAGTGTAAAATTATATTTAAATCTGCAGACATTTCAAACAAAGTTCTCCCAAGTGAAATCGATTCAATTCTTGTGCGTTTTAATTTTTGTATTTTTTTACCTTGTATTGCATACGTTCTGTTGTCTGATCAACTGACTTGAGACTAGCCTCATGGCCACAGCACTCGTGCACGAGACACATCACTTAAGGGTCTGCTTTATAATCCCAGTTTCCTGAGCGTAAGGCCTTGGGACAAGGAAAAGCTGGTGAGGGAGCTCTCCCCTGACAGCTCAACTGCACCCCCTGGTGGGTTCATTATGTAACTGTACCGACTGCATTTGCGTGGATTATCTCATCTTCTGGGCCAAGAATGGGATCATTAACCAGCGCTCCTGCTCTTAATCGTTACCCCATGACCCCGGTCGGAAGCGTGAGTGACTGGATATTAGAAACATAGAAAACATAGAAAAATAGGAGCAGGAGTAGGCCATTCAGCCCTTCGAGCCTGCTCCGCCATTCAATATGATCATGGCTGATCCTCTATCTCAATACCATATTCCCGCTCTCTCCCCATACCCCTTGATGTCTTTTGTGTCTAGAAATCTATCTATCTCCTTCTTAAATATATTCAGTGACTTGGCCTCCACAGCCTTCTGTGGTAGAGAATTCCACAGGTTCACCACCCTCTGAGTGAAGAAATTTCTCCTCATCTCAGTCCTAAATGTCCTAGCCCGTATCCTGAGACTGTGACCCCTTGTTCTAGACCCCCCCCCAGCCAGGAGAAACATCCTCCCTGCCTCCAGTCTGTCTAGCCCTGTCAGAATTTTATACGTTTCAACGAGATCCCCTCTCATTCTTCTAAACTCTAGTGAATACAGGCCTAGTCGACCCAATCTCTCCTCATACGACAGTCCTGCCATCCCAGGAATCAGTCTGGTGAACCTTCGCTGCACTATTGGGTGAAGACAGGATCAGGCTTTGCTGCGATGGCTCTCCCAGTGGAATAGCCTGATTACATTTACTGTCTAGGCTCACACACACACATATATATATATATATCTATATATATATATAAAAAAATCCACCTGCAGGAGGTACTGGAGAATCACAGTGACCCAGCATGCGTTCCTGTCACCAGGAGAGGTGGGATCAGGGGTAATATTGAAGGCGAAAGTGGACTTAAAAAAAAAAATTCTCATCCTTGTGTTCAAATCCCTTCATGGTCTCGCCCCTCCCTACCTCTGTAACCTCCTCCAGTGCTACAAGTCTCTGAGAACTCTCTGTTCCTCTGGCCTCCCCCTCCCTTCGACCCACCTTTGGTGGCCGTGCATTTAGCCGTTTACGCTTTGGAATTCACTTCCTAAATCTCTCCACCTCCTTTAAGACCCTCCGGAAAACCCACCTCTTTGACCACACTCTTACTATCTCCTATAGTTCCGGGTCCATTCTGGTCTGATGATGCATCTGTGAATCGCCTTGGGACATTGATCTGTGTTAAAGGCGCTATATAAATGCAATTTGTGTTGTAAAAATGAAATGGGTCCTATTGCTTCATAAAGGAAAGAATAGGGCAAAATTATGTTTATAAAATCAATTGTTCCAATATTTTGATCAATAGATAACAGAACCTGGGGTCCAGGTCCTGTTTCCAAAATAACGGTGAGTTTAATGGCGTTCGCCGTTATTAATGGGCCGAAAATTGATCCCGGGACGCGAGAGTACGCACTGCATACTCTCGCGTATTCCCACTCCAATTGCCGGTTTTCTGCATGCCCTGCGCATGCGCTGAAAACCGGCAATTGCTCTTCCGAAAAGGGGGCGGGGCTTGAGTGCATCGCGTGCGCGCTACAGGCTGCGCGCACGCTGTGCACTTCATGCTTTGGACGCGCAGGTAAGTAGGGAAGATTTTGGAAATGTAAAAAGGAGGAGTAAGACCCGCTTTTAAGAAGGTAAGTAGTGAATTAAGTATTTTTTTGAATTTTTTTTTACAGGTATATCTTTTTTATAGACTTTAAAGACAGGTAAGTTTATTTTTATAGCTTTTTAAAAGATTTTAAATTTTTTCAAAAATTTAATTTTTTATTTAAAATGGTTAATTTAATTAACTATACTTATTTTATTAATGTGATGGTTTTTTTTTTAAATTTAATTGAGGTTTAGCTGTTATTTTGGGGGGTGTAAGATTCATAAGTCTCACAGCTATGCTGTGAGACTTATGAATGGAAGATGGTGTGCTACCATTGGCTCTAACTGAGTCACGTGATCCCACAGCTCGCACGAATTAACTACGCCGCTGGGATACGCAAGCCCAGCACAGCTGATGTCTGGAACATCAATTTCGTGCGAGCTGGATCAGAAAAAGCATAAGCGAGGTGAGACATCGCGGGGAAGGCTTACCCCCGCGGGAACAGAGCGAGATCAATTTCTGGGCCAATGTGTAAATCGTCCCGCAACTTCTACTTCGGGTCGCTACTTAACCGTGTAAGTACCTTTTTAATGCAGGGATTTATGTTCCTGCAGTGCCACTCAACCTCTCCAGCCCAGAATAGGAACAACTTAAACCGTGGAGTCACATTCCTGCAGAGATTTTCAAAAATTTAACATTTTTAAAATGTTTTCTTACTTTTCCTTTCTGTCTCAGCTTTTTTCTCTCTCTTAATCCAATCTTTCTTTCTCTCTCTTTATTTCTCTTTCTCTACCTGATTTAACTCTAATTCACCCTCCTTCTCAGTCCTTCCTCTGTTTCATTCTCAATCCTTAAATCATAGAATCAGAGAAAGATTACAGCACGGAAGGAGGCCATTCGGCCCGTCGAGCCCGTCCGGCTCTCTGGAAGAGCACTTCAGCTAGTCCCACTCCCCCGCCCTTTCCCCCTAGCCCTGCAATTTTTTTTCCTTCAGATACTTATCCAACTCCCTTTTGAAAGCCACGATTGAATCTGCCTCCACCGCCCTCTCAGGCAGTGCATTCCAGATCCTAACCACTCGCTGCGTGAAAAAGTTTTTCCTCATGTCGCCTTTTGTTCTTCTGCCAATCACCTTAAATCTGTGTCCTCTGGTTCTCGACCCTTCCGCCAGTGGGAACAGTTTCTCTCTATCTACTCTGTCCAGACCCCTCATGATTTTGAACACCTCTATCAAATCTCCTCTCGACCTTCTCTGCTCCGAGGAGAACTCATTGGTTACGGAGATAGACTGTTGGTCCCGCCATTCACCGAGGTCCCAGATGCCTCGTGGCCCTCGCCGCCCCATTATCAGCTCGCACTCCCAGCATCTTACAGGGCAAAAAGATTTCAAGCTGAAGGGTGAGGGAAAGAGTCGAACTAAGGGGGCGCAGCGTGAGATGCTGCGCTCCAGCAAAGTCTGGGCCATGATCTCTGACCAAACATGGGCTCAACCAAACCCTCCTGCAATGTACAAGCCCAGTAATTGCTCGTGTCTACGAACATTTTACGGTTGATTTATAAAACAGCGATTTTTTAAATGGGGTTTTAAAAAAAATCAGAAATGTGCGAAACTTCCCTGAATGTTGCTGTAAGGTTTGTCGTTCCTCGAGATGATTAAAAAACCCGCCCAACCATATCACACAAGGGTAAATAGGAATTGGGTTTCATTGTGCTGATCCATTTTAAGGGCGCATCTCTATTTAATTCGTTTTATAGAAACAAAATTTTTCAAACCCAGCGCTAAATTCGGGAAAAGCCGATTTCCGTTATCTCAAATGGGCCAGGACATGTTTCAAGGTGTCACCGTGTTAAACTGCAGCATTTTACTGACATAATAAAGAAATCTCACTGTTAGCGGTGGGACCCAGCGCAGTGCTGAGGGAGTGCTGCACTGTCGGAGGTGCCGCCTTTCGGATGAGACGTTAAACCGAGGCCCCGTCTTTGAAGTGTTGCCGGGGGCTGCTCAAGTTTTCTAGCCGTCATTCCTTCCTGATCAACACCCCCGACAACAGGCAATTATTGAACCTTCTGTTTGTACGACCTTCCTGTGTGCAAATTAACTGCTGTGTTTGGCTGTGTAATGACAGTGACTGCACTTCAAACAGTAATTTATTGGACCTGAAGCAGTTTGGGATGTCCTGAGATTGTGATAAGACGCTAAATAAATACGATCTCCAGAGGGAGCTCGACAAGGTAGATGCAGAGAGGATGTTTCCCCTCGTGGGGAAATCTAGAACTCGGGGGCACAGTTTCAGAATAAAGGGTCGCCCTTTTAGAACTGAGATGAGGAGGAATTTCTTCTCTCAGAGGGTCGTAAATCTGTGGAATTCTCTGCCCCAGAGAGCCGTGGAGGCTGGGTCATTAAATACATTTAAGGGGGAGATAGACAGATTTTTGCAAGATAAGGGAGTGAAGGGTTATGGGGAGCGGGCGGGGAAGTGGCTTTGAGCCCAAGATCAGCCATGATCTTATTGAATGGCGGAGCAGGCTCGAGGGGCCAAGTGGCCTATTCCTGCTCCTATTTCTTATGTTCTTATGCTACATTTATCACACCAGCGTGAATGGCTTGTCCTTAACTGGATAAATGCTGCCCTCTTGTGGCAATTTCATGCCAGTGCGCCACACCCGAGTGAAACAATGACTCAATGGGGGAAACGAATCGATCGACACTTAAGGAGCCCAGCAGAAGAGAAGTAAATAACACGTCAGCCCTTCTTGGTTGCTGTTACACCTCATGCTTTATAAAGAATATACAGCCCATCTTTTTCAAGGGTCTCAACGGCCTCCAAAGATCACAGTTGACATTTTTAAACAGCATATTAAATTTCAGGAGGCCCTGGTACTCAAAATGGTGGCTAGTAGTATCAGCACCATAGAGAATAGCAAGGGGCTGGGTGTGTGGCAATGAATGAAGGGGCTTCCGATAAGGGTTAAGCACTTTAAGAAAATCACATGAACCCCCGAGGAGACTTTTAGAACCCGGAAACATTTGAATCCAATTTGTTCTCCGTGGCTCAGTGGGCAGCACTCTCGCCTCTGAGGCAGAAGGTTGTGGGTTCATTGTCCCACTCCAGAGACTGGAGCACAAAAAATCCAGGCTGACCCTCCCAGTGCAGTGCTGAGGGAGTGCCGCACTGTCGGAGGTGCCGTCTTTCGGATGAGACGTTAAACCGAGGCCCCGTCTGCCCTCTCAGGTGGACATAAAAGATCCCATGGCTACTATTTCGAAGAAGAGCAGGAGAGTTATCCCTGGTGTCCTGGGACCAATATTTATCCTCAATCAACATCACTAAAACAGATTATCTGGCCATTATCACATTGCCGTTTGTGGGAGCTTGCTGTGCGCAAATTGGCTGCTGCGTTTCCTACATTACAACAGTGACTGCACTCAAAAAAAGTACTTCATTGGCTGTAAAGTGCTTTGGGACGTCCGGTGGTCGTGAAAGGCGCTGTCGAAATGCGAGTCTTTCTTTTCTTTCTTTAGATATACAGTAATTCTGTCACTGAGCTTTCCACTGCTATTGTTGCCACTGGTGCCCATATTTCTCAGTGCTGGTGCCAGTCTGACTGTTGCCACGCTGTGAATGTTGCTGTGTGTGGCTGGGTGAGGGAGGTCTCGAGACATCGGCGCCAGGCCAGCATTGGGTGGCCAATCCTCCAGGATTATCCTGGAGTCTCCGGGAATTAAAGACTAATCTCCTGGACACGGATGTGAGCAAAACCCCGGCAGAGAAATCATGAGGTTAAACAAAAACCTGGATGTTTCTCATTTTCTTTGAACACTTTTGTTGACTGGGAGATGGGGAAATATATGTATTGGTGATGGGAAAATCAGGGTGTTTGTTGGGCAGGCACGGGCCATGCAGTTGGGTAACGCTGGCTCTCCAATGAGTCTGGGAAGTTGCTGCACCGCGCGGCTGACGCATCAGGTGACCAATGGCGGGAGCGGAGTGTTGGAGGTCATGTGATGAAACCTCCAAGAATACGTCCAACCAGAGACAGTGACCCGAGGCCCGGATTGTAACACAGATAGCAGGTCAAAAAAAAAACTGTGCACGTGAGAAATCCGAAACAAAATGCTGGCAAAGCGTCAGCAGGTCCATCAGTACGCAGAGAGCGAGAGAGAGGAGGCAGGCTAACAAACTGGGGACAGAGCCTCTGTAGCAACTGAAGGAGGAGGAAGACAGCAAAATCCTTTTATACAAATGAGTAAAACAAAACTGTGAGGGCGAAGAACAGGAAAAGCCTTCAAGTACAACTATGCCAAACACCAGCTCTTTGCACCCTCTTTGTTTTGATCATTCCTACTATAAAGAGCGAGTCGATAGGTGTGTTTCTATCGGTGTGAGTGAGTGTGTGTCTCGGTGTGAGTGAGTGTGTGTCTGTAGGTGTGAGTGAGTGTGTGTCTCGGTGTGAGTGAGTGTGTGTCTCGGTGTGAGTGAGTGTGTGTCTGTAGGTGTGAGTGAGTGTGTGTCTGTAGGTGTGAGTGAGTGTGTGTCTCGGTGTGAGTGAGTGTGTGTCTGTAGGTGTGAGTGAGTGTGTGTCTGTAGGTGTGAGTGAGTGTGTGTCTCGGTGTGAGTGAGTGTGTGTCTCGGTGTGAGTGAGTGTGTGTCTCGGTGTGAGTGAGTGTGTGTCTATCGGTGTGAGTGAGTGTGTGTCTATCGGTGTGAGTGAGTGTGTGTCTGTAGGTGTGAGTGAGTGTGTGTCTGTAGGTGTGAGTGAGTGTGTGTCTCGGTGTGAGTGAGTGTGTGTCTCGGTGTGAGTGAGTGTGTGTCTCGGTGTGAGTGAGTGTGTGTCTCGGTGTGAGTGAGTGTGTGTGTGTCTCGGTGTGAGTGAGTGTGTGTGTGTCTCGGTGTGAGTGAGTGTGTGTCTGTGGGTGTGAGTGAGTGTGTGTCTGTAGGCGTGAGTGAGTGTGTGTCTCGGTGTGAGTGAGTGTGTGTCTATCGGTGTGAGTGAGTGTGTGTCTGTAGGTGTGAGTGAGTGTGTGTCTGTAGGTGTGAGTGAGTGTGTGTCTCGGTGTGAGTGAGTGTGTGTCTCGGTGTGAGTGAGTGTGTGTCTCGGTGTGAGTGAGTGTGTGTGTGTCTCGGTGTGAGTGAGTGTGTGTGTGTCTCGGTGTGAGTGAGTGTGTGTCTGTGGGTGTGAGTGAGTGTGTGTCTGTAGGCGTGAGTGAGTGTGTGTCTGTAGGCGTGAGTGAGTGTGTGTCTGTAGGCGTGAGTGAGTGTGTGTCTGTAGGCGTGAGTGAGTGTGTGTCTGTAGGCGTGAGTGAGTGTGTGTCTCGGTGTGAGTGAGTGTGTGTCTGTAGGTGTGAGTGAGTGTGTGTCTCGGTGTGAGTGAGTGTGTGTCTCGGTGTGAGTGAGTGTGTGTCTGCAGGTGTGAGTGAGTGTGTGTCTGCAGGTGTGAGTGAGTGTGTGTCTGCAGGTGTGAGTGAGTGTGTGTCTGCAGGTGTGAGTGAGTGTGTGTCTCGGTGTGAGTGAGTGTGTGTCTCGGTGTGAGTGAGTGTGTGTCTCGGTGTGAGTGAGTGTGTGTCTCGGTGTGAGTGAGTGTGTGTCTCGGTGTGAGTGAGTGTGTGTCTCGGTGTGAGTGAGTGTGTGTCTCGGTGTGAGTGAGTGTGTGTCTCGGTGTGAGTGAGTGTGTGTCTATCGGTGTGAGTGAGTGTGTGTCTATCGGTGTGAGTGAGTGTGTGTCTATCGGTGTGAGTGAGTGTGTGTCTCGGTGTGAGTGAGTGTGTGTCTCGGTGTGAGTGAGTGTGTGTCTATCGGTGTGAGTGAGTGTGTGTCTCGGTGTGAGTGAGTGTGTGTCTCGGTGTGAGTGAGTGTGTGTCTGTAGGTGTGAGTGAGTGTGTGTCTGTAGGTGTGAGTGAGTGTGTGTCTCGGTGTGAGTGAGTGTGTGTCTCGGTGTGAGTGAGTGTGTGTCTGTGGGTGTGAGTGAGTGTGTGTCTCGGTGTGAGTGAGTGTGTGTCTGTAGGTGTGAGTGAGTGTGTGTCTGTAGGTGTGAGTGAGTGTGTGTCTGTAGGTGTGAGTGAGTGTGTGTCTGTAGGTGTGAGTGAGTGTGTGTCTGTAGGTGTGAGTGAGTGTGTGTCTCGGTGTGAGTGAGTGTGTGTCTGTAGGTGTGAGTGAGTGTGTGTCTCGGTGTGAGTGAGTGTGTGTCTCGGTGTGAGTGAGTGTGTGTCTGTAGGTGTGAGTGAGTGTGTGTCTCGGTGTGAGTGAGTGTGTGTCTATCGGTGTGAGTGAGTGTGTGTCTATCGGTGTGAGTGAGTGTGTGTCTGCGTGTGAGTGAGTGTGTGTCTGCGTGTGAGTGAGTGTGTGTCTCCGTGTGAGTGAGTGTGTGTCTGTCGGTGTGAGTGAGTGTGTGTCTGTCGGTGTGAGTGAGTGTGTGTCTGTAGGTGTGAGTGAGTGTGTGTCTGTAGGTGTGAGTGAGTGTGTGTCTCGGTGTGAGTGAGTGTGTGTCTGTAGGTGTGAGTGTGTGTGTGTCTCGGTGTGAGTGAGTGTGTGTCTCGGTGTGAGTGAGTGTGTGTCTCGGTGTGAGTGAGTGTGTGTCTGTAGGTGTGAGTGAGTGTGTGTCTGTAGGTGTGAGTGAGTGTGTGTCTCGGTGTGAGTGAGTGTGTGTCTCGGTGTGAGTGAGTGTGTGTCTGTGGGTGTGAGTGAGTGTGTGTCTCGGTGTGAGTGAGTGTGTGTCTGTAGGTGTGAGTGAGTGTGTGTCTGTAGGTGTGAGTGAGTGTGTGTCTGTAGGTGTGAGTGAGTGTGTGTCTCGGTGTGAGTGAGTGTGTGTCTGTAGGTGTGAGTGAGTGTGTGTCTCGGTGTGAGTGAGTGTGTGTCTGTAGGTGTGAGTGAGTGTGTGTCTCGGTGTGAGTGAGTGTGTGTCTCGGTGTGAGTGAGTGTGTGTCTGTAGGTGTGAGTGAGTGTGTGTCTCGGTGTGAGTGAGTGTGTGTCTATCGGTGTGAGTGAGTGTGTGTCTATCGGTGTGAGTGAGTGTGTGTCTGCGTGTGAGTGAGTGTGTGTCTGCGTGTGAGTGAGTGTGTGTCTCCGTGTGAGTGAGTGTGTGTCTGTCGGTGTGAGTGAGTGTGTGTCTGTCGGTGTGAGTGAGTGTGTGTCTGTAGGTGTGAGTGAGTGTGTGTCTCGGTGTGAGTGAGTGTGTGTCTGTAGGTGTGAGTGTGTGTGTGTCTCGGTGTGAGTGAGTGTGTGTCTCGGTGTGAGTGAGTGTGTGTCTCAGTGTGAGTGAGTGTGTGTCTCCCGGTGTGAGTGAGTGTGTGTCTGCAGGTGTGAGTGAGTGTGTGTCTGCAGGTGTGAGTGAGTGTGTGTCTGCAGGTGTGAGTGAGTGTGTGTCTGCAGGTGTGAGTGAGTGTGTGTCTGCAGGTGTGAGTGAGTGTGTGTCTGCAGGTGTGAGTGAGTGTGTGTCTGCAGGTGTGAGTGAGTGTGTGTCTGCAGGTGTGAGTGAGTGTGTGTCTGCAGGTGTGAGTGAGTGTGTGTCTGTAGGTGTGAGTGAGTGTGTGTCTGTAGGTGTGAGTGAGTGTGTGTCTCGGTGTGAGTGAGTGTGTGTCTCGGTGTGAGTGAGTGTGTGTCTCGGTGTGAGTGAGTGTGTGTCTCGGTGTGAGTGAGTGTGTGTCTGTAGGTGTGAGTGAGTGTGTGTCTGTAGGTGTGAGTGAGTGTGTGTCTGTAGGTGTGAGTGAGTGTGTGTCTCGGTGTGAGTGAGTGTGTGTCTGTAGGTGTGAGTGAGTGTGTGTCTGTAGGTGTGAGTGAGTGTGTGTCTCGGTGTGAGTGAGTGTGTGTCTGTAGGTGTGAGTGAGTGTGTGTCTCGGTGTGAGTGAGTGTGTGTCTGTAGGTGTGAGTGAGTGTGTGTCTCGGTGTGAGTGAGTGTGTGTCTGTAGGTGTGAGTGAGTGTGTGTCTGTAGGTGTGAGTGAGTGTGTGTCTCGGTGTGAGTGAGTGTGTGTCTCGGTGTGAGTGAGTGTGTGTCTATCGGTGTGAGTGAGTGTGTGTCTGTGGGTGTGAGTGAGTGTGTGTCTGTGGGTGTGAGTGAGTGTGTGTCTGTGGGTGTGAGTGAGTGTGTGTCTGTGGGTGTGAGTGAGTGTGTGTCTGTGGGTGTGAGTGAGTGTGTGTCTGTGGGTGTGAGTGAGTGTGTGTCTGTGGGTGTGAGTGAGTGTGTGTCTGTGGGTGTGAGTGAGTGTGTGTCTGTAGGTGTGAGTGAGTGTGTGTCTCGGTGTGAGTGAGTGTGTGTCTCGGTGTGAGAGAGTGTGTGTCTCGGTGTGAGTGAGTGTGTGTCTCGGTGTGAGTGAGTGTGTGTCTCGGTGTGAGTGAGTGTGTGTCTGTAGGTGTGAGTGAGTGTGTGTCTGTGGCTACAGATGGAAAAATAACAATGAGGCATTAAATCAAATAAAAAGCATCTTGAAAAGAAAAATGCATTTGCAGCACAGAAGGAGGCCCCGACAATAACTGGGAGGTGTGAAGGGAGCGCGGGGTTTGGGAGGTGTTGCGGCTGGGTAACCCGGAGTCATTGTTTCCCCGCAGGTCCTGTTCAACTTAATGGCAGGAACTGAGATTTTAAGAAAAAATCTGCATCCGGGCCACAGCCGGGGGTCGGACATGGGCAGTGGAGTGGGACATTGGTGGGGGGGGGTTCCGATCGCTGAGGGTGGTGGTCCATCCAATCACTGGGCGAGAGTGGGGAGGGGGAGGCTGGTTAGCTTGGTGGGCCGGTAGGGAATCACCCCTGCCCCTCTTTTTTTTTAAAATTCGTTCATGGGATGTGGGCGTCGCTGGCAACGCCAGCATTTATTGTCCATCCCTAATTGCCCTTGAGAAGGTGGCGGTGAGCCGCCTTCTTGAACCACTGCAGTCCGTGTGGTGAAGGTACTCCCACAGTGCAGTTAGGGAGGGAGTTCCAGGATTTTGACCCAGTGACGATGAAGGATCGGCGATATATTTTTCTATGTCAGGATGGTGTCTGACTTGGAAGGGAATTTGGAGGTGGTGGTGTTCCCATGAGTCTGCTGCCCTTGTCCTACTAGGTGAAGAGGTCGCGGGTTTGGGAGGTGCTGCCGAAGAAGCCTTGGCGAGTTGCTGCAGTGCATCTTGTAGATGGTACACACTGCAGCCGCGGTACGCCGGTGGTGGAGGGAGTGAATGTTTAAGGTGGTGGATGGGGTGCCAATCAAGCGGGCTGCTTTGTCCTGGATGGTGTCGAGCTTCTTGAGTGTTGTTGGAGCTGCACTCATCCAGGCAAGTGGAGAGTATTCCATCACACTCCTTATTTGTGCCTTGTAGATGGTGGAAAGGCTTTGGGGAGTCAGGAGGTGAGACCCTCGCCGCAGAATACCTAGCCTCTGAAGTGCTCTTGTTGCCACAGTATTTATGTGGCTGGTCCAGTTATGTTTCTGGTCAATGGTGACCCCCCAGGATGTTGATGGTGGGGGATTCGGCGATAGTAATGCCATTGAATATCATGGGGCGGTGGTTAGACTCTCGCTTGTTGGAGATAGTCATTGCCTGGCACTTCTGTGGCGGGAATGTTACCTGCCACTTATCAGCCCAAGCCTGAACATCGTCCAGGTCTTGTTGCATGCGGGCATGGACTACTTCATTATCTGAGGAGTTGTGAATGGCGCTGAACACTGTGCAGTCATCAGCGAATATCCCCACTTCTGACATTATGTTGGAGGGGAGGTCATTGATGAAGCAGCTGAAGATGGTTGGGCCTAGGACACTGCCCTGAGGAACTCCTGCAGCGATGTCCTCGGGCTGTGATGATTGACCTTCAACCACCACAACCATCTTCCTTTGTGCTAGGTATGACTCCAGCCAGTGGAGAGTTTTCCCCCGATTCCCATTGACTTCGGTTTTACTCGGGCTCCTTGATGCCACACTCGGTCAAATGCTGTCTTGATGTCAAGGGCAGTCACTCTCACCTCACCTCTGGAATTCAGCTCTTTGTCCATGTTTGGACCAAGGCTGTATCGAGGCCCACAACCAATACTGGAAAAGCGTTGATCAGTTCTGGCCAGCATTACATTTAAAAGAGACCTGAAATGTGAAGCACACAGCCTCATTAAAATATTTCAATTTGGAACCCGCCTCTGGAGAGCAGATTAGTCCCCCGACCGCAAACCCGGCTCCGTTAAACCCGGAAGTGGGTTGGGGTTGGGTTTCCCCATCGTTTTATTTTTAAACCCTCACCCGCCTCATCCCCCGATGCCCTGAGGGGTTGAAAAGACCCCCGTTATGTTCGTGCTCGCTCTTTGTAGGAGCAATCCAAAAAACAAATGGCCGACAGCGAGATATTCTGTCGACCCCGAGAGGGAGTGACCGAGTCCAGGGAGCCAACGCCGCCGTTACCGACACAGCAACCTCACTGCAGTGACAGCACTGTTGTGTCATCAGCTGTGTGTCTGACTCCAGTGAATGATCTCGGTGAGACGCTCACAGCTCGCAGAGTGAGGCAGCGTGCATGGAGAGCTTCAATCAGGCGGCCACGCCTTGTCTGAACGCCGCTCACAGCGCCCCGCACTTCTCACACAACATTAATCCTGAAAAAAAAACATCCACAGCTTTCAAAATCAGCCGGATAACACCTGCAATATTGGTTTCCACTGAAGGCGGATGTTGCAAGCAGAATTAGAAAGAATGCGGGAGACCCCACACAATCTCGGCAGGACCCCGAGTGTCCTGTTGGCCCAGCTTGGAACTCATGGGGCTGGATTTTGATACTGGGGACGTGATGGAGTCGGGACTCCCACTTTTTGGGTTGTAGACCCGCCTCCATCGACTTGTGGCCAACCCACTGTATTTTCCCTTGATTGACCTTGTTGAGCCCGCCCAGTGGGCTCAGCAGGCCAATTAAGGGCCACCCGGCAACAGGTGATGTCACAGACTGACATTTCATCTGTCCAGAGCTTTTGACAGATGAAATATCAACGTTTGACAGCTCTGTGAAGCTGTCAAACACTGACAATATGATTTCTAACTTCAGTCCTTCCTCTCAGGCTGAGTTAGAAATCATTCCAGCACAGAAAACAAAAGGCTGCAGTTTTTGACAGCACCACGGCTTTCCTGCTTTCTGTGCCGGTGAGATTTCTGACTCCCGAGAACTGAAGGGCTGACACCTGCAGGAGGAAGTTAAGGTAAGTAAAACTTTTTCCCACACTTTGCACTTACCTTACACACTTACCTCTGCACACATGCACCCATCACTCACCTGCCCACCGGACATATCGACCCCTCCAACCCCTGCAGACCCACGGTCCGCCTCGCTAACTTGGCGTGGTTGGCACCTGTCGGGAAGCCCACATTTCAGCTTTCAAAATAGGAATTAGGCAAAAAACTGCCTGTTAACTACCTGTTAACAGGCAGTTAATTGTCACTAATCCCCTTCCCGCCTCGGGGTGTCGGGTCCCAGCACAGGTCGGGTACCCGCTGCCAGCGAAACTGGCATGGAGGCGGGTTGGGGGTGGGAGGGGGTCGGGACCCCCGAATCTGCAATTTTAACCCCCCACACGCCTCCAAACCCGACTCCACGGGTCAATGAAAATCCAGCCCATGGACACTAACACCAACAACTTACATTTATATAGCGCCTTTAACGTAGTAAAACGTCCCAGGGCGCTTCACAGGAGCGTAAATCAGACAACAATTGACACCGAGCCAAAGAAGGAGACATTAGGGCAGGTGACCAAAAGTTTGATCAAAGGGATAGGTTTTAAGGAGCGCCTTAAAAGAAGGAGCGAGAGGCGCAGAGGTTTAGGGAGGGAATTCCAGAGCTTCGGGCCTCAACGGCTGAAGGCACGGCCGCCAATGGTGGGGGGCGACGGAAATCGCGGATGCGCAAGAGGCCAGAATTGGAGGAACGCAGGTATCTCGGAGGGTTGTGAGGCTGGAGGAGGTGACAGAGATTGGGAAGGGCGAGGCCGTGGAGGGATTTTGAACACATGGATTGCGTTGCTGGACCGGGGAGCCAATGTAGGTCAGCGAGCGCAAGGGGGTGATGGGCGAACAGGACTTGCTGCGAGCGAGGACACGGGCATTGTTCTTGGTCATGTGAACAGCCGTGGGGGCCAATGGATTCTCCAGTCAGTATCATGTGACAGCTGTCAGTACTTTAACAGTGACTTCATAAAATACACTCGGACTTTCTCTTGAAAGTAAACATGGGAAAGAAAAGTCTTCGTTTATTTATAGCATTCTTGGAATAAATTACATCTCACGCAGAAATGCTGCAGCAGGCTCGGGTAAATAATGTGGGTGCCTGACCCTGGATCACTATATAAATCTGTTAGGAATTAGATATTGAGACAGACCAATAAAACAAGGAACACAAACAGCAGCCATTTTGTTATTAACACGCCATCAATCTGTAATGGCCTGCGAGTGAACCAGTGGAGAGACGGCCCTGCCTCCCCTCAGATGTAATGGCATTTGTCGGCTTTTTATAAATGGAGTGTTCAAGGCAGAGATCCTGTTAACTTCAAATTGAACGTCATTTACTTGAATGTCAGCACTCCAGACCCAACCTTGCAAAGAGCTGCATTGCACTGCAGGAGGGAGAAAGAACGGAGCGAGGGCAAGAACAAACTGAGGGCAAAGAATGAACGAAAGAGAACTCAGAGCCCGTGAACATCCGGCACTGTAAACATTATTCCATTGAGGAAAACCCCTGAACACAAAGTTAAAAAAATAAATAAACAAATGCTAAAAAATCAAATAAAAACAGCAGACGTTGGAAATGGATGGAAAAAAAACCCCAGGATTAGGCCATTCGGCCCATCGAACCTACCCCGCCATTCTGGCAGCCACCACAGCTCTCTCTCTTTAATCCCAGCTTTCTGCCTTCCTCCATGTTCCTCATTTCTCAAATATCTCTCTTAAATATCTCGATTGATTCGGTATCTATGGCCAGCAGGGCAGTGCATTCCACAATCTCGTGGTCTTGTGTACGAAGACATTGCCATAGCCTCGTGTAAGTGGCTTTGTTCCAACTTTAAACTCAGGATAAGCACATCGGGTCAATCCGAATCTGAAAGAGAAAAGGCAGGGTAACATTTCAGCTGGGTCTCTTCCTCAGAACGCTTTGGGCAACTGGTTCCCCTCTGAACCAGAGTAAATTCAACGGCCCGGCACTCAAAAGGAGGGCGAGTCAGAGAATTGACGCCACAGTGTTGTAACCCCCCACCTTCGACCCAAGCCCCCCCGCCCCACATGGGACGAGCAAATTTACCTTTTCAACTCTCAGCTGCTGACTGACCTGCTGTGTTTTTTGTCACGATTTCTCGAAAACATCCCGAAAAATATCTTCTTCGCTTCAGATTGAAGCCAGCATCATCGCTGAGCCCTCCTTGTTGCTCCCTGCACCAGAGGTGTTCTTGGACTGCACGGATGTTTCAACTCTTTCTCTATTCAACATCACCAAAACATTCTTTTAATAAAGAGCATATTTTCCTACAAGAGCCCCCCCGCCCTCCTCCACCACCCATTCCCAATCTCCGAATGCTTTTGTTTTCCAGGAAAATACAACGATCCCTTTGCACCATCATTGGGGGTGAGGCCCTTGGAAGTTGGTGGTACCTGCGTCAGGGTACATAAGAACATAATAAGAACATAAGAATTAGGAACTGGAGTCGGCCATACAGCCCCTCGAGCCTGCTCCGTCATTCAACAAGATCATGGCTGATCTTCGACCTCAACTCCACTTTCCCGCCCGAGTCCAAAAATCTATCGATCTCAGCCTTGAATATACTCAACAACTCAGGATTCCCAGCCCTTTGGGGCAGAGAATTCCAAAGGTTCACAACCCTCTGAGTGAAGAAATTCCTCCTCATCTCAGTCTTAAAAGGCCGGCCCCTTATCTTGAGACTATGACCCCTAGTTCTGGACTCTCCAGCCAGGGGGAAACAACCTCTCAGCATCTACCCTGTCAATCCCCCTCAGAATCTTATATATTTCAATGAGATCACCTCTCATTCTTCTAAACTCCAGAGAGTGTAGGGTAGATGGTTTCAGGTTAATAGATGCATCCGTATTGAGCTACACCAGTGCTATTAGTTTACTAATGGAATTTGTTTGGTGATGTTTACCCATATTTGAATATCTGACAGACTAGTAATCCCATTAACTGCACTCTCATCACAAGGCTCGATTATCCAGTCAATAGCAATTGGGCAGGAAAATTTACCAACAATTTGATAACCCTCCCTGTAGTTATTCTGACACCCGGTCCAGGAACAGCAGCTGCCCACTCCCGAGATTAGAGGTGGTATTATGATCAGTTCTGATTGTGCTACAATTGTAGTGACACTTGGGTTGGAATCACAAGGTGTGATATTAGCAACAAAGGTCTTGGCGCTTCCTTGAAAATTCCTCTCTCTGCTATCTTAACTCATTTAATGAAAGTAGTGGTAGAGGATTTATTGAACCATTCGTCAAACTTTTGCACAGATATGTTAAATGTCAGCTTCAACATCAGGTTACAGGACAGTTTTGGCAGTGGTTATTTCACTATGGTACATCGTCCTCATGCCCGATACAAGACTCCCAAAACAAGAGCTCTAATCGGAGCTCCGACACGGCAAGAGGGCCCCAGGTGGGCAGAGGCAACGCTTTAAGGACACCCTCAAAGCCTCCTTGAAAAAGTGCAACATCCCCACCGACACCTGGGAATCCCTGGCCCAAGACCGTACAAAGTGGAGGAGAAGCATCCGGGAAGGCGCCGAACACCTCGAGTCTCTTCGCCGGGAGCAAGCGGAAGCCAAGTGCAGGCAGCGCAAGTCAACCCAAGCACCCCACCCACCTGTTCCTTCAACCACCGTCTGCCCCACCTGTGACAGAGACTGTAGGTCCCGCATTGGACTCATCAGTCACCTGAGAACTCATTTTTAGTGTGGAAGCAAGTCATCCTCGGTTCTGAGGGACTGCCTAAGAAGAAGAGAAGAAGAAGAATGGTACAATGCTGCAGCCTCTAGAGCAGTATGGTAACACCATGGCTGGTATTACTCTTTGACAAGTCTCCTCCCCTTAAAAACCAGAGCATTCCTTCTTTGCACAATCACGAATCTAGCCAAACTGACATTAAATTAATTGCCGCTCCGCTAGACTCGGGCAGACTCTCCTGCAATCCCCATCTCAAAATTGAGTCCCGCGGGATTCCCATTCTCACTCTTCAGTCCCCACCCAGCAAAAAAACCTCGCACAGCTGTCGAACATAGTACTTAAAATCCTTTAACTGCGGACATAACACCAGTAAATGGGACAGAGTCTCATCCCGTGTCCCACACACTGGGCAAGTTGCCCCCTCCACTCGTCCAAACTTAAACAAGACCGTCATGGTAAAAATCCGGTTATGAGCCCATTTGAAATCCAGTTCAATCCACTCTGGACATTTAAAATTCGCCCACACTCCCTTCCAAATCCTGTTGAAGTCCAGCTGTGGGTATATACTCTGCCAAAACTCCTGACCAGCAGGTGTCTTGAATCTCCATTCTCTAAATACCCCATAGAAATCTCGAGTATTACAGTTGTCAAATTGAACCAACTCTCCCTCTTTCTCCAGCAGAAAGCTTGGAAAAGCGGGACGCATTTTACTTCCTTTGGAGATTTCCGCATTTATTTCTTCCATCCAATCCTGTGGCATTGCCCTCACAATCTTCTCATACATGATCAGAATTGCTTTTTCCTCTACCTCCTGATCCTCCTCCCACACCATGGGGGAGAAATTCGGTATCGCCCCGTTTGGGGCGTGATTATCGGCCGGGCGCAAAGTTTAGCGCCTGGCGCTAATTATCGCCTCCGACTGCAAACTTGGCTTTTATCGCCCCTGGAGGAGATTGGAGCGTTAAATCAGGTGCTGCACACCTGTCTTAAGGCGCAAAGGCCGAGGAGCGAGGCGCTAACTCAGAGCGCGGGCGCAGCGCAGGTGATGTCAGTTAGCGACGGAACACAAACACACTGGCGCCGGACAGTTCTTAAAGGGGAGGGTCGATCTTGCACTCCAGCCACACCCTGCTCATTGGAGCCTTGAATCTCGGCCTGGAGAGACCTGGGACTACATTTTCCAGCCAAGGACTATGGAGAGGGTGAGAGAACGAGCTCAGTGCTTCAGCGAGCGGGCCTTGGATGCTCTGGTTGGCGCGGTGGAGCGCAGAAGATCTATACTCTTCCCTGAGAGTGGCAGGAGGACTTTGCCGCGCGAGTGTGGAGGGAGGTGGCTCAGCACGTCTCCTCCAGGAGCATGGTGACCAGGACCCATATACAATGTCGCAAAAAGTTCAACGACCTCACTCGGGTCGTCAGGGTGAGTGGCTTTTTTTCAATACCTCTCCATCCCTCCATCTCAACCTCACTCTATGGCCAGAGGGTCTTAAAACCCCAATGCCCAACACCCATCCAATACCTATGGCCCTCTCATGAAACACAGACGCACATTCCACACTTTGCACACAGTAAGGGCTATTCAACTATGGGAGACACATCAGGCAAGACAATGGCTGCATACATTAAGGGCTATTCAACAATGGGAGGCACATCAGGCAAGACCATGGCTGCTTACATTAAGGGCTATTCAACTATGGGAGGCACATCAGGCAAGACCATGGCTGTATATCTACTCAGACGCCGTCCTTTTTCTTGCAGGCCAAGCTATCTCATGATAGGAGACAGCAGCAATGGACGGGTGGAGGGCGGCCTCAGCTGCAACCCCTCAGTGATCTTGAGGCGCGCTTCCACAGGATTGTGGCAAGCCGGGTGATCGGTCCCGTCGCCACTGGAGACGCCGACCCCGTTATGGACAGCATTCCACTTGTCCCTCACAACACCAGCCTTTGACACTTTCAATCCAACTTACTAAATCGCTGCACTCCTTCCTCCCTTACTGCCACCCTGTCCTCACGCTAAAGTCACTCTTGTACCTCCCTGCTTTCAGATGGTGATTCACCAGCTGAGGACACGGGCCCTCAAGCTGCCAGTGGGAGTGAAGCTGCAGGCGAGGAGGAAGATGAAGCCGGAGCATCAGCGCCACCCTCTCCCGAGGAAGCCCATGCCCACACTGGGAACACGTCTTCCCTGGAGGGGAGCAGGGGGGAAGGGTCTGCTGAGGGTGAAGCTCCAGGACCCAGCGGGCTGCAGCAACGCGATGTGGCTAGGGAAGCTCGGGGGCCTTCTCCCCGGAGGGAGAGTAGGCCAGCGAGTCCTGCTGTACTGGACGCAGAGGAGGAGCGGCTCATCGCTGAAATGAACACCCAGGCGGTGCACATGCACACTCAGCTCATGGGTGCAATGGGAAGGGTGCCCGAATGCATTGAAGCACTGGCAAGGAATGTGGAGCACTTCGCTGTAGCACAGGCAGATGCCACACTGAAGCATGGTGCTACAATTCAGTCAGTGGCTGCCGCGATCCCATCTCAGACTGGTCTCCTGCAGACTCAGATTGAGGTCACGCAAGCACTGACTGCGGCCATTCTCGCTGGTTCGGACACATTTCCCCGGGGCTCTCACCGCGCCGCAGCAGGCCAGCAATCTGTGCTCCAGCAGATTGCTCCGGATGCTGAAGTGCTGCCCCGTGGGAGTGCCAGTGTGTCGGTCGAGCAGGGAGTTGCTGTCCTCTCTCACGATGACAGCATTCCTGCTGCCACCACTGTCACTTCCCCATTGCACTTGCCACCACCTGTAGCCCAGACTGCTGCCGCCCATGCAGAGTTGGTGCAGTCTGCAGTCAGGCCCTCCAGGCCCAGAGCTGGTCGAGACTGTCCTTCAAGGGCATCTGCAGTCTCAGGTTCTGACAATCAGCAGCTTTCCACCTGCCTTGCTGCAGCCACTGGGGCCCCATGACAGAGGAGCAGTAGGGTGGGAAGGGGGGAAGTGCGCAAGGGAAGGAGATCACCCTCGAAGGGCAAAAGGTAGGAGGTGTGACGAAATGTTGGTCAATTTTTTATTAAAGGCCGAGGTTCGCGTTCAAACTTTTGTTTAGTGTTTTGGACATTGGCCCAAAAATTCGTGAGGAAGCCTTCGTGCGAGGGTAAGGCCTCCCCGCGATCTCTCACTGCGCGTTGGCTTTTTCAGTTCCAGCTCGCACGAACTTGATGTTCTGGACAGCTGCTGTGCTGGGCTTGCGTATCCCACAGCCGTAGTTAATTCGTGCGAGCTGTGGGATCACGTGACTCAGTTAGAGCCAATGGCAGCACACCATCTTCCATTCATAACTTTCACATAAGTGCTGTGAAAGCTATGAATACTATAGCCCCCCAAAAGAACCGCTAAACCTCAATTAAATTTTTTTAAAAAACCATCACATTAATAAAATAAGTATAGTTAAATAAATTAACCATTTTAAATAAAAAAATAAATTTTTGAAAAAATTTAAAAATCTTTTAAAAAGTTATAAAAATAAACTTACCTGTCTTTAAAGTCACTAAAAAGATACACCTGTTAAAAAAATTCAAAATAATACTTAATTCACTACTTACCTTGTTAAAAGTGGGTCTTACTCCTCCTTTTTTTATGTGTAGAATCTTCCGTACTTACCTGCGTGTTGAAACCACTAAGTGCACTGCATGCGCGCAGCCTGTAGCGCGCACGCGGTTCACCTAGGACCTGCCCCCTTTTCCATTCACCAAGTGCCGGTTTTCAGCGCATGCGCAGTGCATGCAGAAAACCGGCAATTGGAGACAGAATACGCGAGAGTACGCAGTGCGTACTCTCGCGTAGCGGCACTAATTTTTGGGCCATTATCTCCAGGTTGTGAGAACCAGTTATGTTAATGAATGATTTTTTGTGTTTGTTTCTATTAGTTTGTCATGAAGAAATGACACACACAGAGTTTGTAAAATAAATAAGTTTTTGTATTCAAAATTTACATGTTTGATCTTTGGACTCATTGCTGCCTTGGCCGGCTTAGGGGTTGCGGGTTGGTTTCATTCATGTTGTTCTCCATGGCAGAAGCCATTTCCTCAGTAGGGGCCTAGAAGCGGCTTGTTATCAGCCGTTGACAGACGGCCCTTGCAGTTTCAACATTGTGGGCCGCCCTCCCGCCTTGGTGCTGCTGATGATCATCCTCCTCCTCTTCCTCCTCCTCTTCCAGTGGCACTCCAAGGCCTGGTGGCATTGGCTGGGTCCTGAGGATTGCCAGGTTATGCAGCATGCAGCACACAACTATGAAGAGGGAGACTCGCTCAGGCGAGTACTGCAGGGCTCCTCCTGAGTGGTCCAGACAGCGGAACCGTTGCTTGAGCACGCCGATCGTCTGCTCAACGATGTTCCTGGTGGCGAGATGGCTCTCGTTGTACCGCAGCTCAGCAGGGGTGTTGGGATTACGGAGCGGTGTCATCAGCCAGGTGCACAGTGGATAACCCTTGTCCCCGAGGAGCGAACCACTTGGCTGATGCGGTGCCTGGAAAAGTTCTGGCACAGCAGTCTGGCGCAGGATGAATGCATCGTGGCTGCTGCCAGGATAGAGGGCATTGATAGCGAGTATCAGCTGTCTGTGGTCACAGACCAACTGGACGTTTAAGGAGTGGAACCCCTTACGGTTGCGGAAATCCTCTGCATTCTCATGCGGTGCACGCAATGCCACATGCGTGCAGTCAATGGCGCCCTGCACCATGGGGAAGCCCGCTATCCTCGCAAAGCCCAATGCGCGTTCATGCTGTTTGGCCCGGGTCATTGGGAAAGAGATGTACTGGCGTCTCCTTTTATAGAGGGCATTTGTGACCTGCCGGATGCAGCAATGGACCGCGAACTGGGAGATATTGGCGATGTCCCCAGTAGCTGCTTGAAAGGAGCCGGTGGCATAAAAGTTCAGAGCTACTGTGACCTTCACTGCCACCAACAGAGACGTCCTGGTCCTCAGTTGAGGCTGCAGATCTGGCTGCAGCAGGTGGCAGAGCTCAGTGACCACCTCCTTGCTGAAGTGCAGCCTGCGCAAGCACTGCTCCTCAGACAAATGAATGTAGGAGAATTGTTGGCAAAATACCCTGGGAGGGTAAGGTCTCCTGTACAGAGGCCTGTTGGCCCTCCTCCGTCTGGCCATGATTGCCACTCTCTCTCTGCGTCTATGTTGCATCCGAATCTGCAGGCGCAGGACGACGCCCCGAATCAGTGCAGCCCTCTAAGTCTCTTGGTAATCAAAGTAATGAAGGCCAAAATCCAAAAGTACCTGCAAAGTGATGCTCAGTAGCCAAAACTACTTCATACAGCGTTGACTCTATGCAGAAGTCTCTCCTTCTCTCTCTCTGTCAGAATGAGTGGTGCAAAAATGTCTACCACAGAAAAAGCCAGGAAGAGGCCACCTTTAAATAGCGCCCCCCCAGCCCCACACCGACTGGGAAACGTTCCAGTCTACCTGTCGTTGCTTGCGCCAGGCGGAAAAGAGGGGGGTGCCACTCAATATCCGGTCAGGGACGCCACAAGGGCGTTGCACGCTCGACTGACGTCAAGATCTGCAGGCGCAGGAGATTGGGGCGGTATTGTTTAGCGCCGCTGCAAAATGTCTGGTCAATTTCGCGAGCGGCGCAGACATTGCCGCGCCCGGGCGCTAGTTGCTTTGCGCCCCATTAGCGCCCTCTTAAGGCGCTAACGGGAGGCGCAAACCAACCGAATTTTTCCCCCCATGTCCCTCACTATCGCTTCCGGCAACCAACCTGGAATTACCACATATAATACCAGCTTTTATAAAAGCTTGATTAAATAATACCTCTCCTTCAATGTTGACCCACCTGTTCAAAAATAAGGGCTGTTCTAAAAATTCCTCAGCACCCTTGGGCATAAACTGCACACTTTTTAAAAATTGGGCCCAAGTCTCTACAACCCCCTTATCAAACCTAGGGAGAGGTTTAATCGATTTCAAAAACATATTATTGTATTCCACATACAATATCCCCTGCCCTCCTATCCCACTTAGTTTTAAAAAATGCTCAAAACAACTCTTCCTAAAACTTGTATTTAACTTCTGAAGAAATCTCTTCACCCATTTGATTCTAAAGGATTTTTTCTTCAAATCAATATCTGGGGAATTGAGTCCTCCCTGATTTTTCTGTCCAATGATGGTATTGTAAGCAACCAAGGTTGGTTTCCCTTCCCATAAAAACCTCACACAAGCCTCTCGGATGGACTTTTCCGCCCACTCAGGAATATCCTCCACCATCAATAAGTACCATAGTTTAGATAGCAGGAGAGCGGACACCACTGTCGCTCTTCCTTGCACTTTCAACCACCTTCTTTCCCATCTTCCCAAAATCTTTTTAATTTTCATAACCTTTGGTTCCCAATTTAATCGATCCACTTCATCCCTGTCTTTCTTGCACCCCATATGCACCCCCAGAACTTCCCAAACCTCCACCACCGTAAAGGGACTTTCTTCCAACCATTCCCCCCTACCCCTTCCTGCAACCAGGCATTGGGACTTACTATAATTCACTCTGGCTCCTGAAGCTCTACAATACTCCTCCACTACATCCATAGCTTTCCTCACTGACTCCCCATTTCTCAATGTTAAGGTTGTGTCATCTGCATATTGGTGTATCACCGACACCAGCCCGGAACTGGGAACCGCAATCCCAACTACACCTTGTTCCTTTCGCATCATGTAACCTAATGGTTCTGCTACCAATGTGTACAACAATGGGGACAGGGGACAACCCTGTCTCACTGACCTCTGTATCGGAAAATACTTGGATAAAAATCTGTAAGGGCAAACCGGGAGAACATCTTCTCCCCGAGATGGACCCTCTGATATAAAGGGTCGACGTCTGCCTTATTCCCAATCAATCGCTCGGAGTCCGGAGGTTCGTTCAGTAAATCAACTTCATTACAAGTCGACAGGGGAGACACTCATCCAAGGACGAATGCTCTCCGATCGCTGAAAATCTTTTACTTTATATACAGTTTTTGTTCTGAGTCGTGCTATTGTCCCACAATTATTTACATTACATATATACATTTCTTGCATCCCCCAGGTAGTTTCGGGTGCAAATAGTCGGTTTCGGGTGCAAAATAGTTGGTCTCGGGTGCAACTTCTAGCAGTTCGTGTGCACATTAATCTGACAACTCCAAGGTTAAATTCAAGTAAATCCAAATAAAACTGCTTTGAAAGATTTCACCATAGCAACCGCGACTCCAAGGTTATTTCTAATATTTTACTCAATTAGTGATTTGTAGTGTGTAGTCTTGACCACGTTACATCATACTTCCCCCTTTTAAACTTGTTCATAACCACTCTTTATATGGTTGGATATATGCTTGGTTCCTTAATTTCCTCATTTTAGCTCTTTTAACCCTTTCAAAAACCATTACATTTAACGCAGCTAAATATGTTTGAATAAAAAATCCTGATCCACTCAATGAAATTTTCCCCGAAACCAAATGCTTCCAAAACCATCAATAAAACCTCATCTGAGACCCTATCAAAGGCTTTCTGTTGATCTATCTTTAATACATAAGCCTCCCTCCCACTCTCTTCCATGAGCTCTATCGCATCTCGGATTGAGACCACAGAGTCTGCGATGTCCCGGCCTATGACTCCATAGGACTGAGAGGGCAAAACTATCTGCGGCAACACCTCCTTCATACGATTTGCCATAACCCTCGCCAAGATCTTATAATCCACATGTAATAATGTGATGGTCTCCAATTCTTTAGATCCCTTCTATCCCCTTTATTTTTATAAGCTAAGCTTATGACACCTCTCCTCATAGATGGGGCCAGGCTTCCCTCAATTTTAATCTCCTTAAAAACCTCTAAGAGCAATGGACTTAAAATCTCAAAAAATTCTTTATAAAATTCTGCACATAGTCCATTGGACCCTGGGCTTTCCCCTCCCCCCACTTCATTCCACTTATTGCTACTTTTATTTCCGCTAATCCTACTTCTTTGTCACACATGTTTCTCTCATCCTCCTTTAAACCCTCTTCAATAAAAGCACTAACCTTCTCCATTGTCAAATTGGAAATGTCTTCTTTTGTATATAACTCTTGATAAAAGCTGCTAGCCGCCTCTACAATCTCCCCACTTCCATTAATGATCTTCTCCCCAACCTTCAACTCTCCAATGAATGATAATCTCTGTCGCAGTTTCTCTTGCACTAGAAAATATCGAGTGCATCTTTCGCCCTCCAATGCATCTTTAGCCTTTGCATGGAGAATGGCCCCCTTGCATTTTTCATCTTGCAATAATTCCCACTCTTCCTTTAAAACCCGGAACTTAGTCTCAGCTCTCTTATCCTCTCCGTCAACTGCTTTACAGACATCCGTAAACTTTTTGTTTATATTCTCTTCTCGACGCCGGTTAGCTGCCGCTCTCTTTTTCCCATAGCGTACCGAAAAAACTTGTACCTCATATTTGGAATTGTCCCACCAAACTCTTCTTTCTTTCAAGAACAAAGGTTCCTTCCGAGCATTCTTTATTATATTTAAAATCCCTTCTTTATAAGCAATTTCTTTCAGGTATTGATTGTTTAAAATCCACACCCCTGGACCGATCTTAACTCTGCTGTTCCTAATTCTAAGAGTCAAAGCCGAGTGGCCACTAAAAAATACTTTTTTATAATAAATCTCCATCACCTCAGAACTTAACCCTTCCCGCATGAACACAAAATCTATTCGGCTCTGATTTAAAACATCACCCACCCAACCTGTTCTGGAAAATTCCCTTTTTATGGGGTTCTGGTCCCTCCATAAGTCTCTCAAATTTAAATTTGCCATCATTTTTACAATCATCCCTCTGGAGTTATCATCCTTAAAGGTCATCTGGGCTGAAATGTCCATCTGAGATAAAAATACATTAAAAAATCCCCACTATACAAGGATTTTCCACCTCTGCCACTTCAGTGAATAACCCCCGAAAAAACTCACGCCGCTTGCAATGGTTGTTCGGTGCCTAGATATTAAAGAGATCGCAATTAAACTCCTCCATTTTTACCCTTAGCCGTAAAAATCTCCCCTCAGTCTCCTTGTCCACCAAGGCAACGTTCTCTTTTATGGACGGACTCACCAACACAGCCACCCCTCTACGGTTATTGTTTGCACAACTTGCAAACACCTCTCTCTTCCAAACCTTCCGAACTCTTTCTAGGATATCCTCATCCCAAAAGGTTTCTTGCAGACACAACTCAGTGCCTTTAAAACACTGCAACAACTGCTGCAATTTCTTCTCACCCCTCAGTCCGTTCACATTAATCAAGACCAATGCAATCATGGCTCCGAATAAGGGAAGTATGCCTGATAATCTCCCCATCATTTAATCTCTGGCCCTTCCCTCCTCTCGTGCTCCTTCCCAACTTTTCGGGCAGCTGTTGCTTTTTCCTGCAGCCCCCGGCTCTTTTTCACCTCCTGTTTGAACCTTCCCTGCTGTTTCAGCCTCTTCCTTGCATTAAGTTTGAGCTGAGGAGCTGCCCCTTTTCCCTCCTTCTGCCCCTCACTAACCTTTCCCTTTCCACACGATGCCACTCCACTCTCCACTTCCATGTCTCTGTCCCCCTCGAATTCCTCACTCTCGAGCTCTTCTGTAACCTTCTGTTCCTGCTCCCCGTCAGATACATAATCCTGCTCCCCGTCAGATACATCATCTCCCATAGAGATTCTTCCTGCTCTCGTGGTTTCTCCAACAGTGCCACTCCCTTCGGCCTCATCATCCCTTGCTCCCTGATCCTTCTCTCTCTGGGACAATGGCGCACCAATATTGCTCCCTTCTGGCGTTTTTGTCACGCTGCTCCCGTCCTGCTGCCCCTTTAAGGCTCCTGCCTCTTGCAACCTCTCCTTGTCTTGCCCCCTCCTGCTCACCGAGATGTCCGACTCCCCGTCTTTCTTTGTAGTACTTACACTTACCCCGCACCCCGCTCCCGCCTCCTCTCCCCCCGCGGACCCCAAATTCTTTAGGGAGAGCTGAACCGTATTATGGCTCGACTCTGCCCTCGACCCATGCTGCTCTCTGCTGTCTTTGTCCTTTTCCACTGTACTTGGTGTGTTTTCCACCATCTCCATCCTGTTCTCTGCTCCACAATTTTCTGCCTCTTCCTGCACTCTTTTCTCCTTCAATTCACCAGCTGTGTGCTCCGCTCCTCCGGCCGTTCCATTCACACCTTCTGCTCCTTCTCCCATCTCCTCGTCACTCATAGAGCTTCCTTCTGCCTCACACTCACAGCGGGTGGGGCCTTTGTGACACACCTCACAGCTCTCCGCCTTGCAGCGCAGAGCGATGTGTCCAGACTCGCCGCAAGTATAACAGTACAAGTCCGGACAGTTTCTTTCAAGATGGTCATGTCCAAGACAATAATAACAAACTTTCACTTGGTTATCATGCAGTACTCAGAAGTACTGCACTCCTTCCATTGTCTCGAATTTCATGCTGTACGGTAATGACGTCACCCCCTCTGGGAACCGCACCTTGTTACCCGTGTTCCTGGATAGTACCTCCTCTTTATTGCTGAGCAAATTTTAATGTCCCACGACTCCAACTTTTTGATTAGCACCTCGTCCTCAATATAAACCGGCAAGTTTAAGAATGAGACCACCACCTCTTCCGAATTACAGCAGAGATACCTCCAAGAACTTATCACCAACCTTCAAACTGAGTAAAAGTTTTTCCACCTCCTCTCGGCCACTGACCGTCACCTCGAACCCAACATTCGGCTTTGGTCGGCAGGCAAAGCAGCTTCCCTCGCCGTAGTCCTCATGTACCACCTGGATAATATCCCAAGCTCGTATCTCCTTATCCTCGCACTGAACCACCACCGTGTTTTCTTTTCCAAACCTCCTCGGGTCCCGGCCCAAATCTTTGGGCCTTTTTCTCTCCCTTCCAACAACAGTTTCTCCCCTGATTAAATTCATCTTGGGAACACTGTCCTCTGAGGGGCCCCTCTGACTGCTGTTTATGGGCCAAAAAGGCCTCAAACCTGAAAAAAAAAACACCACCAACTTTTTACAAGCTCACTCCCACTCCCTGCAATAATCAGGCAACCAGCAGCACCTGCTCACTCCTAGCCCCTCCCACCTAGAGAGTGCTACCCACTGAGCCACAGCTCAAAGCTGAGGATAGATTGAGTGGAATGGGCCTGTACTCTCTGGAATTTAGAAGAATGAGAGGTGATCTCATTGAAACATGTAAGATTCTGAGGGGGATTGACAGGGTAAATGCTGAGAAGTTGTTTCCCCTGGCTGGAACTAGGGGTCATAGTCTCAGGTTGGCCATTTAAGACTGAGATGAGGAGGAATTTCTTCACCCAGAGGGTTGTGAATCTTTGGAATTCTCTGCCCCAAAGGCCTGTGGATGCTGAATCGTTGAGTATATTGAAGGCTAAGATAGATAGATTGTTGGACTCTAGGGGAATCAAGGGATATGGAGATCGGGTGGGAAAGTGGAGTTGAGGTTGAAGATCAGCCATGATCTTATTGAATGGCGGAGCAGGCTCGAGGGGCTGTATGGCCTACTCCTGCTCTTATTTCTTATATTCTAACACTGAAAGGACACTTATTGCCTAAGGTGCAGTTATCTGCTTGTTGGTAATTGGGTGTTAAAATTACTGGCGCTCTAAATGTAGGGCCCATTTTTAAAAGAAAAAATGCCTTTCAATTGTTGAAGGTTTTATCTGAAGAGCTTTAACTATAAGTCTAAGGCCTCTGTTTATAATGAATCATTTCTTCACGCCTACACTATTTTCTCTTTTAAAATGAAACACGTTACAGTTGATTTGCTGCAGCTGGTCACTTGGCAGTAGAGACAGTCAGACCGAGAGCCACAGTAAAACCTACAGGCCTCACCCCCCATTGCTGTTCAGCTGATTTGTAAATCAGCCAGCTTTTAGTAATCCTAAATTGCAGGTTTCAAGGAGCAGTGAAAGAAAGAAAGACTTGCATTTATATAGCACCTTTCATGACCACCGGACGTCTCAAAGCGCTTTACAGCCAATGAACTACTTCTTGAAGTGTAGTAACTGTTGTAATGTAGGAAACGTGGCAGCCAATTTGTGCACAGCAAGCTCCCACAAACAGCAATGTGATAATGATCAGATAATCTGTTGTTTTTTATTGATGTTGATGGGGGGGGGGATAAATATTGGCCCAGGACACCGGGGATAACTCCTCTGCTCTTCTTTAAAATAGTGCCCTGGGATCTTTTACGTCCACCTGAGAGAGCAGACAGGGCCTCAGTTTGACATCTCATCCGAAAGACAGCACCTCCGACAGTGCAGCACTCCCCTGGAATGTCAGTCTAGATTTTTGTACTCAAGTCTCTGGAGTGGGACTTTGAACCCACAACCATTTAATGACTCAGAGGTGAGGGTGCTACCAGCTGAGGAGAATAATAAAAAGCTTATTGGGGCCCTAAAGAACATAAGCTGTACAAAATGCTGAAGATAAACACTCGATCTCAGGGGATCCTCAAACCAATAATTCGGAAGATATTAGCTGGAGGAACAGGGGTTGGGGGGGGGCGGTGGGTGGAGCAGGTTGGAAGGCAGAAGATAACATAAGGCAACTGTGAGCCAAGATCCGGAGAGGAGCTGATTGAGCTGCGACAATGGAATGGAGAAATACAAGGACAAAGTTAAAGGCTGAAGACTGCAGGCCCAGTATAACTCCAGCGCTCTCATGGGATGATAATAATGATGCAACAGACCATTTTCCAAACAATTCCTAATGCGTATTTAAGCCTACGGCAACGCTATGAATCACCTTGTTGGCACATCTCAGTAAAGAAAGAAAGACTTGCATTTATACAGCACCTTTCATGACCACCGAACGTCTCAAAGCGCTTTAGAGCCAATGAAGCACTTTTTGAAGTGGAGTCACTGTTGTAATGTAATAAACGCGGCAGCCAGTTTGCGCACAGCAAGCTCCCACAAACAGCAATGTGATAATGACCAGATAATCTGTTTTTGTTATGTTGAGGGATAAATATTGGCCCCAAGGACACCGGGGATAACTCCCCTGCTCTTCTTCGAAATAGTGCCGTGGGATCTTTTATGTCCACCTGAGAGAGCAGACGGGGCCTCGGTTTAACGTCTCATCCGAAAGACGGCACCTCTGACAGTGCAGCACTCCCTCAGCACTGCACTGGGAGTGTCAGCCTAGCTTTATGTGCTCAAGTCCCTGGAGTGGGACTTAGTTAGGAGTGATGCTGTGAGAGAGCCTGGCCTAAATCAAAAAGACAGACTGGGGGTGAAAATGGTCTTTGGTGGAAGTGCAAAACAGATGATAGCGAATCAGCAGCCCATATTCCTTTGAAAGAAAATCGGTCAGAATGTAAAACGGGCTGCCGATTCGCTATCGCCCATTTTGTGCTAACACCGAAGACCATTTTACATAGTAGTATTACATGTAAATTAGCACAGAAACAAGCCATTCGGCTCAACAGGTCCATGCCGGTGTTTATGCTGCACACGAGCCTCCTCCCACCCTTTTTCATCCAACCCCATCAACATCTCCTTCTATTCCTTTCTCCCTCATGTGTTTATCCAGCTTCCCCTTAAATGCATCTATACTATTCGCCTCGACCACTCCCTGTGGTAGCGAGTTCCACATTCTCACCACTCTCTGGGTAAAGAAGTTTCTCCTGAATTCCCTATTGGATTTATTAGTGACTATCTTATATTTATATGTATAATAAGGAGTACTGGGGATTGTAATCTTAAAACTACACATATGACTATATCATAGGCAAAGGTATATGCATAAAACAGTTGAAAACATCACAAGAGGCATATCAATGCTTAGGACATTCACCCAGCAATGTCTTTGACTTGATGTAGGGACAGCCTCTTTGTTTCAAGGAAAGACCAGGCTTGATTATTCCCTCCACCCTCCGGTTGGTACTGGGCTCTCGGTTCTGCTTCAGAGAGGCCTGACTCTTTGCACTTTTTTTCCTTTATTTGTTCCTGGGAAGTGGGCATTGTTGGCAAGGCCAGCATTTATTACCCATCCCTAATTGCCCTTGAGAAGGTGGTGGTGAGCTGTCTTCTTGAACCACTGTTCTTTGTAGCAGTTTGGTACAACTGAATGGCTTGCTAGGCCATTATCAGAGGCATCCACATTGCTGTGGGCCTGCAGTCACATATAGGCCAGACTGGGTAAGGACAACAGATTTCCTTCCCTAAAGGACATTAGTGAACCAGATGGGTATTTATGACAATCTGGTAGTTTCATGGTCACCACTGACACTAGCTTTTTATTGCAGATTTATTTAATTAACTGAAATTAAATTCCCCAGCTGCTGTGGTGGGATTTGAACTGTCTAAGTTTGCTGGATTAATCTGGGCCTACTAGGATTACTAGTCCAGTAACATAACCACTATGCTACCGTCCCCATCCCTCCTCTTATTCTCCACACCTTGCTTCCTCTCTCAGTTCGGCAGTGTGCGTTCACTGTGGCGTTTTATTCCCTGTAGAGATTGTAATGTGTTACTGCAACTCCCACATGGATTCAGAAGAATGGCACTAAAACATGTACCGTGAAAGGTCAAAGAATAATTTAGAAAGGGACTGTTTTTAAAAAAAAATCAATTGTATTTTCCTTTTGTTTTGTAAGTTAACAATGAGAAACGGTGACGTCTTGGGCATATTAGCTTTCAACACGTTACTGAGACTGACAGTGTGAAGGGACTAACAGCAGTAGGCATGGAGCCATTCATTTCAGACTGTTTAAATATATATATTAATACAACTCCCTCGCACTGTCTGCCTGAGTAACTTCCCTAAATTGATGCCACAATGATGTCGACACTCGTTTAAATAAAAACATTCAACAAATTGGAAGAGCAAAAGGATATTTATATTAATCATTTTTTTTTTTAAGCAGCTTGATTGTCAAAGTACCTCCATGCCTTCTCTTGCTCCCAACCTGCATGACGGAATTGCTCTGCCAATGCCCCAGTTGTATCGGGGGGGGGCAGGAGCTTTCACTGTGGGGGTGCACTGTTGGTTCAGTTGTTAAATGGATTGAGTGTTGTGATACTGAGGCCCTACATTCAACCCGTGGACTGAGACACAAAGAAACTCGACACCGTGCTCTCTCCAGTGGCTCTGCATTTAAACAGCGCAGTCAGTCCTTGGTTAGATCCGTTCTTTTGAAAGTTGAAAAAGGGAGAAGGGCGCTTTCAAAAAAGGACATGTTGTAAAGTTTGTGTGTAAATGTGGGGTTTTATCTGTATAATGTGTGTGCCGACAGTTCCTGACTTTATTCAACTATATTTTTCTAAGTGTTTCCAGGTTCCCTTTTTAATTAAAATTTTCAAGAGGCGTTTCTCACCTCAGGTTCCCGTCATTTTCAGCCAGCCAACAATGACCCAAGCCAAGGAGAGGAAAGTGCTTCTGAGGGTTTATACTATAGTCTCCTTATTGAGACACAACTGATGTTAGACTAATAGGCCGATAATTTCCTGTTTTATCTCTCCTACCCTTCTTAAATAATGGAGTGACATATAAGAACATAAGAACATAAGAAATAGGAGCAGGAGTAGGCCAATCGGCCCCTCGAGCCTGCTCCGCCATTCAATAAGATCATGGCTGATCTGATCCTCACCTCAAATCTAAAGAACACAAGAAGTAGGAGCAGGACCCGGCCACTCAGCCCCTGGGCCCGCTCCGCCACCCACAGGGCCTCGACCGATCCGAACTCAGCCTCATGTCCAATTTCCTGCCCGCTCCCCGTAACCCCTAATTCCCTTTACTTCTAGGAAACTGTCTATTTCTGTTTTAAATTTATTTAATGATGTAGCTTCCACAGCTTCCTGGGGCAGCAAATTCCACAGACCTACTACCCTCTGAGTGAAGGAGTTTTTCCTCATCTCAGTTTTGAAAGAGCAGCCCCTTATTCTAAGATTATGATTATATCAGGGTAGTATTCAAATCTTGGATGGACTTAGCCTTTGAATGATGAGCGGAGGAAGTTATTGGTGTGAAGAATGACCAGAGGGAAGAGAGGAAAAATCCCAAAGAATCCCCTAAGGTTGAGCATCAACTAGAGTGATGTGAGAGGAAATAAGATAGTCATTTACACTGATCGTTTTTTTTATTCATTCATAGGATGTGAGCATCGCTGACAAGGCCAGCATTTATTGCCCATCCCTAATTGCCCTTGAGAAGGTGGTGGTGAGCTGCCTTCTTGAACCGCTGCAGTCCGTGTGGTGAAGATACTGTTATGGAGGGAGTTCCAGGATTTTGACCCAGCGACGATGAAGGAACAGCCGATATATTTCCAAGTCAGGATGGTGTGTGACTTGGAGGGGAACTTGGAGGTGGTGGTGTTCCCATGCGCCTGCTGCCCTTGTCCTTCTAGGTGGAAGAAGTCGCGGGTTTGGAAGGTGCTGCCGAAGAAGCCTTGGTGAGTTGCTGCAGTGCATCTTGTAGATGGTACACACTGCAGCCATGGTACGCCGGTGGTGGAGGGAGTGAATGTTTAAGGTGGTAGATGGGGTGCTGATCAAGCGGGCTGCTTTGTCCTGGATGGTGTTGAGCTTCTTGATGTTGTTGGAGCTGCACTCATCCAGGCAAGTGGAGAGTATTTCACCACACTCCTGACTTGTGCCTTATAGATGGTGGAAAGGCTTTGGGGATCTAGTGGGAGACCAGATGATGGTGACTTGTTTAAAGGTACATAATGTCAGACCCTGTCAGAGGTTTTTGGAGATACACAAGGCAATGACAAATAATTCCCCAAAGTGTTCAGGAGTTACTCCTTCACTTCGTTCAAAATCAGAATGAAAGTATTGTGTCTGGTTAGATGCTTATTCTTTGCTGTGTGTTATCTTAGGAGTTTGTGAGTCAAGAATATTCAAAAGCTAGAGAGCCAGACAGTATCAACAGACGTCACCGAAAACCCAGAATGCTTTCGTCCCAGTGATTGCAAATAATTTAAAAGTGATACTTCAATTTAAAAGCTTCTGAAGGGGACCCCCTGATATTTCAGTGTCAGCTGTGGCTCAGTGGGTAGCACCCTCACCTCTGAGTCCAGAAGGTTGTGGGTTTAAGTCCCACTCCAAGGGCTTGAGCACATAAAGCTAGACTAACACTCCCAGTGCAGTGCTGAGGGAGCGCTGCACTGTCAGAGGTGCTGTCTTTCGGATGAGACGTTAAACCGAGGCCCCATCTGTTCTCTCTTGGGTGGACGTGAAAGATCCTGCGGCCACTATTTCGAAGAAGAGCAGGGGAGTTATCCTGAAGGGATAATTACTAGTCCTAGCCCTTTTCGGGCTACCCCAGATCAGGCGTATTCCCCAGACGTTCACCTTCAACTAAAGTTAGAGATAGCCGAATCCTAGAGACACTTAATTGGGTCCAAAGGTTCAGACTATCTCTCCCTAAAGGAAAGGAACGACTTGAAGATGTTACCGTCCTCCAGATAGCACTTTTAATAAGTTTAACTAGACTGTAACCTTCTGGATATTATGAGGGTCCGGAACCCCCCCCCAGAATTCTGCAACTCCTCACAAAAGAGTGTACAGAAATTGAGTTTGCGAGTTTGATACAGAAATACTCGGTGAGACAATTCTAAAAATATATAGATTTATTAAAGAACCGACATGCAGCTAACAGCTGGTGATTCAATCGTATCTTTAATAGTTCAAAATACAAATAGCTTACATTTCTTATCAGAGATCCTTATTCTCAAATCTTAACTTCGTTACATTTCCACACTTCTACTTATTCTTAATCCAGAATATCCACCAAAATCAAATAAAAGTACCTTTTGATCCCCGAGACTCAAAGAGTTAAAAACTTACAGAGCCTGCTTCTGAAGTTGAGAATCGCTTGCCCCTTCCAGCGACTTCTGACTTCCTATCTGAAAGCTTTATATTTTATACTCTTTTTGCAGTGGCATATCCTTTGAAGTTTTCTGCTGATGTAAGCTAATTATCTCTAGTCATATTTCTGTTGACTTCTTTCTAATCTTACTGTCAGTTCAGCTGCTGTATGCATAATTATATCTGCTGTGTAGGTGTTTAAAAACTTATCATAAAAAATGGTTATAACAGATTTATCTATTTCATGCCATTCTTACGAAGGTCTTTTGTTGAATTCTTAAATCACTTTAACTGGTTGAAAGCAGACTTCTGTCTCCGTGTGTTCCAAGTTCAACACATAAACAATGTGATTGCTTGGTGCATCTATTGATGTAATATTTGCAAAGTCTTCCGTTTGTACCTTTTACAATATGTAAATCAAAAACACTTCAACCGAGTAGTTGATTGTTTCCCCAGCCATCTCAATTGGTTGTATTATAAACTTATGTTTCCTGTCTTTCATTTGATGTTACTTTACAAAGACACATGTGGTTTTTTAATGTTCTGTGTTTCTGTTTGAAGTGTTAGTTTTTAACACTTTAAACTGGGTATAGCTATTGTGTTGGTTCCAATCTGCAGACTTCTTGGAACCTCCAACCCTCTGTTTCAATGAGGCCATTGTCTCAGTGTCAACAACCAATTCCCATTTCAAAAGCTTGTATGGTGTTTACAGCTTTGTGACTCATCTTATCTCAGAAGCCTGTATTTACAGCTTTGTGTCGTTGAGGCTTTTAGATTTTTAAACCCAGTTTGTCATATTTTAATAAAGTCAGAATTCTGTTCATAGGATGGTGTATTTTTCTGAATAGGTATGGCTCATTCCTTTACAATCCCTGGGGTCAAAATTTATCTCTCAACTAACAAAAACAGCTTATCTGGTCATTATCACATTGCTGTTTGTGGGAGCTTGCTGTGAGCAAATTGGCTGCTGCGTTTCCTACATTACAATAGAGACTACACTTCAAAAAAGTACTTCATTGGCTGTGAAAGGCTTTGGGACGTCCAGTGGTCATGAAAGGCGCTATATAAATGCAAGTCTTTCTTTCATAGTTAAACTCATGCCCCCTGGTGGTATGTGTCCTACTGACCAGGAAGCTCCCAAGATGACGTTTTATATCGAAGCATCTTGTATTTTTTAAACAAACCAAGAAACCTTTGGCAAGCACTTTTTTTTCATGATGTTGGTGCCGCTTTAAATCACAAAACTGGTTACAAACTAGAGCCAGTAAACACACAAAGTTAAGCTTCAGAGTCTCAAAATAATTTGCAACGGCACGTTCACCTCCCTCCATCTTGCAATAATGGTCGCTCCCTCTCTCTCCCTTGCCCTGCTGCACTTTTCACTTTCAGCCATCAACACCCGCTCTCTGCAGGACCCCTTCAGCTGAGCCACAAAAAACATGCCTGCACTGCAGAACACATAAACTATTGCTGAAAACTTATACAGCAGATCTGGTCATTAGCAACGGAACTGGGGCGGCCCAGTAGTTGTGAGGAACTTAACCAGCCTCTTCGACCCCGTCAGAAATAATAGTCTGCGCCTTTGATGGCTGAGTTGGGAAAATGCACCGCCCGACAAATACTGAGCCGCACACACCAGCAAGCTTTCGCTACGTTTGATCCGTAGTCTGTGCCAAGTTAGCAAGTCTCGGCCGATGACACTATAATTTGTCGGGGAACACTTCAGCAGCCAGGGGCATTCAGCCTCGGATCTGCGGGTAAGCGTCCTCCAAGGCGGCCTTCGGGATACACGACAGCGCAAAATCATAGAGCAGAAACTGATAGCCAAGTTCCGCACTCATGAGGATGGCCTCAATCGCGATATCGGGTTCATGTCACGATACAGAACGTGACTTGACATCATGGCCGGTCTTCCCAGGTGTTTTTTTTAAAAAAGACTAACACAAGAAACCAACACAAATTGACAGGATATGCAGCCAGCAGGTGGTTTGACACGTTGGACCCCCTGGGACACATCTCATTGTCTTGGCTGTGCTCTTAGTGTGTCTTTGATGTAGGGAAATATTTGAATAGATTTTGTCTGTGTTTAAATTGTGAATTCTGGGAGATTCTCTCATTGCTAACTTACCTGAGGAAGGAGCGACAGCTCCGAAAGCTTGTAAAATTAAATAAATCTGTTGGACTATAACCTGGTGTTGTGCGACTTCTCATTTTTGTCCACCCCAGTCCAACGCCGGCATCTCCACATCATGACTATAATTTGTGTCAACGACCTTGGTCTAGGCAGAAGGGCAAAAAAAATTATCAGCCAGGGCTTCCGATCCAGGGGGTGGCAGAGACGTTGCCCATAGTCAGCTTACCTCCCGACCCTTATTGTCTGGGTTCATGTTTTTTTTTTAAAGTGCCCACTCGGGCAAAATACCAGACGGCTGTCGTGAAACAGTCTTCCAGTGTGAGTCAGCACCTTCAGGAGAGGAAGGGAGAAATGGGGGGGGAGGGGGATAAGCAGTCAGACTATTTAAGGATGCTGTGATAAGGAGATTGCAAGATGCATTCTCAGCCCATTACAAGTGACATGGACTAGACGAGACTGGATCGTAAAACACCATAATCCTTTTGGATTTTCTGACAAGACGTCTCTAATACGTATACAATGAGTCTACCTGTCTGAAACAGTGGCAGGGAAGAGACCACAAATCAAGAATAAAAGATAGACAGACAGTTTTTAACCCTATAGCTGCTGCTGGAGCCAACTCCTACTGTTACTAGTTAGAAGGAAAGACAGACTTTTCCTTCAAAATAGTGCCATGGCATCTTGGTTTAACATCTCATCTGAAAGATGGCACGCCCGACAGGGTAGCACTCCTTCAATACTGGACAGGAAAGTCAGCCTAATGCTTGTAGTGAGTGGGACTTGAACCCACAACCATCACTGACTCAGAGATGAGCGTGCAACCACTGAGCCACAGCTGACACAGTCTGAGAGCAGCAACAAACCTTGCTGTTGTACATTTTCCTACTTCATCTGTGCCTCTTTGAAAGTTCAAGTTATACATCATTAACACTTGAGGGCAACATTGAGCCATCAACCTGCCGGAGCAGGCATCTCCGAAGGTTTAATCACTGTGGATCTGGCCTCAGCCCAACATAAATAGGTGGCAGATCGACCAGCCGTCTGTCAGCATGTGGGAGTGGTATTTACAGTATTTTTATTTGTGGACTCAAATAGAAATGTGAAATGAATATCTACTCTTTGTAATGGATTGTGACAAAAATGCTTCGGCCATCACCTCATCTTCTTTGTCACTCATCAGTGCTGATTGAAGCTCACATTATTTACTGTTTTAACTAATTTTAAAAGAATATGTTTATATTTCAAGGTCTGCTACACACTGGCGATTGTGGTGGGCAGGGCGATCTGCTCCCATGCCCTTCAGCCGATTGTGGGACGTGTACATGGGAGCAGGCCGCTTTCTCCTTCCCTTCAGGACAATGTGTTGCCTCAGGTTGACGTCTCTCCACTTGACATGCCTGAGATTAGACAGACGAATCTCAGGACCTTTGCCCTACGACCAGTAGCATGACACGCCAAATGGGCTGTACCACTCTGCCACCCTCATGGCTCATGTGTTTTTGAGATGCCTGCCACTCAGCCAGGGTTGCTTGGGGCCGTGCAGAGTGCAGTGACTATCGCACTCCCATGCGTGCTGGGTCTGACTCACAGAGTTATTTTAAAAGCCATGCATCAGAAGGAATGTATTATCTGCAAGCAAGAAATATTTCCTCTTACAACCAATAAGGGTGGTGCAGCTGCAGGGATAGGCTATGGCAGACACACTGAGCCCCTGGATGCTTTTACCGGCCCTGGTGTAAGTGCAGTCATAGATGATGTGTTCCCTGACTATATATGCCGTGCCTATATGTGTCTCTTCACTTCACCTGACGAAGGAGCAGCGCTCCGAAAGCTTGTGATTTCAAATAAAGCTGTTGGACTATAACCTGGTGTTGTGCGACTTCTCACATTTGTCATAGATGATGGCTGCTGACACCATAAGGGGAAACAGAACGCAGAGGAATCCGTGAGCCCGACTGCGTGAGGGAGATGAAATGCTGAAGTAACCAGAACACAAATCCACCCTGGATGCTGAAGGATGGGAGTAGGACTTGCATCAAAATGGCACCGACAGGAAGCTTCCACTTTTCAGACTGTTGGAAACTCTTGTCCTCTTTATCCTGCAGTGACGCCAGTGATGGCACCCCCCCCCTGACTTTGGTGGGAGTGCCGTCAAGGGACGGTGCCGATGCCTCCAGGGAAATGCAGAACCACCTGAAGGGACGGTTATCCCAAGTCCCCCCCCCCGGAGGCCACTGCACCATTGTCAGCCACCATGTCTCCTGCTGTAGACAGGCCGAGCACCGAATTTACCAGAACAACCCAGCCCGAATTCCTGATCGCTGCTCTGCACAGGCGTTCCCTCGACGTCTGTGGCCAGAAGTGAAAAGTGTGATTGGTGCGTGCAATATAGACGAGCTGGTTCGCACAACAGCAACTCGAATTTGTATAAATCCCAGAACTGGCTGGAGCGAGCGGGGCATCTCGCGCTGCGCCCCTTTGGTTCGATTCTCTTCTGTACCCTCCAGCTCAAATCATTTTTTGCCCACAGATTTGCTGGGAGTGCGAGCTGATAACGGTGCAGCGAGGGCAACAGAGCATCTGGGACTGATGTTCCCTTTAAGCGGCACGGCCGCACAGCGCTCTGCAGCTCCCGCGCAGCCAGCTCACCGGCTTATAAATAGGAAAAACCGCGCACGCGCCATATTTTGAATAGGCTGCGCACTCAAAAAAAAATGAATGGGGACATGCTCTGGGAGCTTGGTGAACGACGGGACCAACAGTGTCTTTTCTTAACCAATGAGATTTAAGGATTGAGAAATAAACAGAGGAAGGACTGAGAAGGAGGGTGCATTAGAGTCAAATCAGGCACAGGAAGAGAAATAAAGAGAGGGAAAGAAAGATTGGATTGAGAGAGAGAAGAAAGTGACAGAAAGGAAAAGTGAGAAAAAACATTTACAATTGACATTTTTAAAATCTTTAAAAACAATTCACTACCTGAAGGAATGAGACTCCACACTTTTAATTGTTCACTTTCTGGGCTCGAGGGGTTGATTGGCAGACATTATCAATTATCATATTGTTAAAAGGCTGTTAATTACTGGCTAACTTGCTGTGGCCAGTTTAATGTGCAAATGCAGCAACTTCAGGAAACTCACGGGAAGGTTGAGGGCGAGTGCCGCTTTTACGAAGCTAACGGTGGAGCGGCGCAATTCGTCCAGCAACTTGAGGCGATTCACAATTCGTGGGGTATCTCTTCCTCGCCACATGTTGCTGGTCGATTTGCACATTAATAACGGCAAGTGTCGTTCACACACCATTAGTTTTTCAGCAAATTCAGGCCCACGGTGTCTTTAACGCAGCAAAGCATCCGACGTGCTTCACAGGTGGGGTCAGACCTGAACACAAAGGAGGAAGTGGAGGTGATCAAAAGATCAGCTGAAGAGGTAGGTTTGAAGGAGGCTTTTGAAAGGAAGGGGAGATGCAGCAAGATGCTAGGGTTTAAAGAGGAAGTTCCAAAGTGCGTGGACAAGGTGGCTAAAGTCTTTGCCACTGATTGATGGAACAGAGAGAAGAGGAAGCGTGCAGTAGAGCAGAGTTGGAAGTGCAGAGGATGAAGGACATGGGATTGGAGGAGGTTCCAGGGGTAGGGAGTGGAGAGGCCATAGCTGGATTCAAAACCCATGTCCTGAAGGACTGAGAGCCAGTGGAAGTTGGCGAGGATCTGGGCCGTAGTTAAGCATGATCTTGTGCGGAAGAGGATGCAGGTGGCAGAGCTCTGAATGAGATGGCGCGTGGGGAGAGGGCAGGGAGCAGGGCAATGGAAAAGTCAATCCTAAAAGTAGCTGTAAGGGGGGCTGACTGAGTGAGATTGTGCTGGTGTCACTGAGGCTGTATGAAGATTGTGGGGGTGAAATTTAACCTTGGCGCGGGCGCAAAGCGGAGGGGTAGCGGATCAGTTGCCCGTTATACACCCTGTCTGATTTTCCTTTTTGCTGAAGTCAATTCGGTGGTGAGGACCCTTTATCTTACTGAATGCAATTCTGTCTGAGGTGGGAATTAATAATGATGGAGATTGTGCATTTTGAGCTGTTTTAGTGCCTCGAGACTTTTTCTGCGTTAAAGGCACTATATAAATGCAAGTTGTTGTTGTAACCACTGGCAGCAATTTGTACGAGAGAATGTCCATTGTGACATTAGGTCTTGGGCTTTCTATCAAAGCTATCCATCCATTTCTTTAAAATCCAGACGTACCATCATCAGTTTCCAGATCTAAAGGTGAGGGGGTGCGAGGAGCTCTGAACGTTTTTTTGCTGGGATGTAGCCCAAAATAGTTTGCGGAGCATCGATTTAAGGAAGTAATAAGGCTTTTTAAAGTATTTATCTTAATTAGGGTGGCAGGTCCAAGATAATTACGGATGAGGAAAGCCATCGTAATTCATTCAGCCAGAAGCATCTAATTGGTTCTTAAATGATTCCAAGGTTTTGCCTCTACTACTCTATCTGGAAGTCCATTCCATGCGTTGGTTACTCTTTGTGTGAAAAAGAATTTCCTGATATCAGTCCTAAATTTTCCTTTGACTAGTTTGAATCCGTGACCCCCCCTTGCCCTACTTGCAGTTTAGTTCAAAGTAATATTGCAGATTTACTTTTTCCATACCTTAACTATCTTGCACACCACTATAAGGTGTCTCAGATGCCTCCTTTCCTGGTGGAAAAGTTCAAGTTTCTCCAGTCTTTTCTCCTAACTCTGACCTCTAATGGTAGGGACCAGCCTGATGGCTCTTTGCTGCGCTGCCTCCAGTGCTCAAATGTCTCCCTTGTGTCTCAGCAACCAAAACTTGAGGCGGTACTCAAGGTGAGGTCTGACCAAAGCACTGTGCAGTTTGATGACGACTTTGCTGACTTGTACACTATAGTTTGTAGATCAACATTCTATGGGCTTTGTTGACTGCTACTCTGCTTCAGTTGGGTATGTCAAGTGTTGAGTCTACTAAGACTCCTGAGTCTGTTTCAAGTTCATCCACAGCTATTTCAACACCATTCACGGAGTACATGTGTGGCTTATCTTTCTTTCCTTTATTACTTTGCACTTGTCTGTATTAAATTTCATCCGCCATTGTTCTGTCTACATATTTATTTTGTCGTTTCTGAGCTGTTTCCTGTGATTCCTTTGCTGCTCCAACTCGGTATCCTCATTAAATTTTACCACTTTGCATTGAATTTCAGAGTCCAGGCTACTTAAGTAAAAGAGAAACAGCAGTGGTCCCAATACTGGAGCCCTGGGGAGTCCCACTCAGTACTTCCTGCACCCCAACATAACTCCTCTAATGAGTACTCATTGTTTTCTACCCTTGAACCAATTTCTTATCCATTCCCAGGGTTTACGCTGAATCCTCACAGCTTTAAGTTTGACGAATAGCCTTTTGTGTGCAACTGTGACAAATTTCTTTTGGAAGATTAGGTACAACACATTGTGGGGCTTTCCACAGTCCACTTGGCATGTCAGTCCCTCAAAGAAGTCAAGGATGTTGGTCAGACAGATTTTCTCCTTCCGAATCCATATTGGTAATTGTTTACCGGATTACTATTGTTTACCGGATTACTATTGTACACATAATCCTCAAATTTACTCCTGATAATCAATTCTATCTTATACGGAATGTAAGAACATAAGAACATAAGAAATAGGAGCAGGAGTCGGCCATTCGGCCCCTCGAGCCTGCTCCGCCATTCAATAAGATCATGGCCGATCTTCTACCTCAACTCCACTTTCCCGCACATATCCTTTGATTCCCTTAGTACAGTATCCAAAAATCTATCGCTCTCTGTCTTGAATATACTCAATGACTGAGCCTCTACAGCCCTCTGGGGTAGAGAATTCCAAAGATTCACCACCCTCTGAGTGAAGAAATTTCTCCTTATCTCAGTCCTAAATGGCCAACCCCTTATTCTGAGACTGTGACCCCTGGTTCTAGACTCCCCAGCCAGGGGAAACATCCTCCCTGCATCTACCCTGTCAAGCCCTGTAAGAATTTTGTATGTTTCAATGAGATCACCTCTCATTCTTCTAAACTCTAGAGAATATAGGCCTAGTCTACTCAATCTCTCCTCATAGGACAATCCCCCCCATCCCAGGAATCAGACTGGTGAACCTTTGTTGCACTCCCTCTATGGCAAGTATATCCTTCCTTAGGTAAGGAGACCAAAATTGTGTACAATACTCCAGGTGTGGTCTCACCAGGGCCCTGTATAATTGCAGTAAGACGTCTTTACTCTTATACTCAAATCCTCTTGTAATACAGGCCAACATAGCATTTGCTTTCCGAATTGCTTGCTGTACCTGCATGTTAACTTTCAGTGATTCGTGTACAAGGAAGCAACAAACCGTGGCTGGTAAGTAAGGCTAATGAATCTTTAATTGCCTATGTCTCTTTTATCACCTTTTTTGAATATTGGCATCACAATGGCTTGATTCCAATCTACTGGTACTTCCCCAGAGTCCCGTCACTTCCTCATAATAGTCGTCAGTGTTTCACAAATCTCATCTCCAGCCTCTTCCAGCACTCTGGCAGAAGCACCATCTATTTCTGGTGATTTCATTGTTTTAAGCCCATTTTGCTTGTCTAGAACTTCCATCTTATTTATATAGGTTTTACTTTGATGATCTCTTTTTGGGGGGTGGGGGGGGGGACATGTTGCTCATGTCTTCCTTTGCGAATGCTTGGCGGAAGTAATTATTCAGACTATTTAGTATCTTGTGAGCAACGTCAGCTTTAGTTTGGTTTGCATCTTTTATGGTTTTCACCTCTTCTCTGACTGCCTCCCTTACTGTTGCAGTATAAAAAATAAATTCTACTGCTATGTTTAACTTCTGTTGCTATGAGTTTTTTCTATAAGTCTCTCTTTGCCCCCCTAATCACCATTTTGTTGTATTTCTGCATTTTAAGAACATAAGAACATAAGAAATAGGAGCAGGAGTAGGCCAATTGGCCCCTCGAGCCTGCTCCGCCATTCAATAAGATCATGGCTGATCTGATCCTAACCGCCAATCTACTATCACAGAACCATCTCCTGAACCTAACAGAATTGGACACACGAAATAGGAGCAGGATCAGGCTACACGGCCCCTGGGCCCACTGCGCTACCCACAGGACCATGACCAATCCGAACCTAGACTCATGTCCAAATTCCTGCCCGCTCCCCGTAACCCTTAATTCCCTTTACTTCTAGGAAACTGTCTATTTCTGTTTTAAATTTATGTAATGATGTAGCTTCTACAGCTTTTTGGGGCAGCATATTCCATGGACCTACCACCCTCTGAGTGAAATAGTTCCTTCTCATCTCAGTTTTGAAAGAGCAGCCCCTTATTCTAAGACTATGCCCCCTAGTTCTAGTTTCACCCATCATCGGGAACATCCTCCCCACATCCACCCGATCCAACCCCTTCACAATCTTATATTTCTTTTATTCCTCCCAATAAAACTCTTTCCATTTCTCCCTGCAGGATTTGTGTTGGTATTTTTTCCTCCTTGTATTTGTTAATCCATTTTGGGTCACATTTGCTTAGCCTGGGCTTGTTGATTTTCAGTGTGCATTTATCTTGCATGCTCGGCATTGTACCTTTAAAGCATTCCATTGTCCTCTACTGAAATGTTGTTGAACAACCTCCTCCAATCTATTTGCTTTAGTTGTTCCCTCATTTCATTAAATTTAGCCCTTTTAATATTATATACTTAGCTCCTGGTCTTAGAATATTCTGACTCCCGAATCATGTTAACCTTGATCATTCTGTGGTCTCTGAGCCACAAGGCAACTACATCTTCCATGTCTTGTACGTTATCTGGGTCATTTACGAATACCAGGTTTGTTGCTTCCTTAATACACCATCATGCATTACGTTTACCCACTCTGATCCTAAAACACGTAGACTCTCATTAAAATAAAGTTGCTGTTCACACATCCCCTTCCCATCTCTGCGGACGGCAATTTGACCTCCTCTTTAGACCGACCTGGTGGTCTGCAACATACCCCACTCACCCCCCACCCCCTCCCCGTGTTAGCTTGAACTTCTCTGCAATAGAGGGGCCTACGCAGAGCTGTTCATTCTGTGGCTTTCCACCTTCCACAGGCTACACTTCATTTAATTTCTGTTGTAGTTTCCTACATTACAACAGTGACTAGACTTCAATAAAACTTCATTGGCTGTAAAGCGCTTTGGGACATCCTGAGGTCATGAAAATTGCTATATGAATGCAAGTCTTTCTTTCTTTCTTTTTAATTCCCAGATGTCCCTGACATGTAGAGCTGCATCGCATTCTTTTTTATTCACTTTATCTTGTCTGAACACTCCATACCCCTGAATATTATATTCATTCCATCCTTTGGATTTAACCATGTTTTTGATATTCCCATTGCATCGTAGTTCCCTCCTGTCACACAAACCTCCAGTTCTGGCATCTAATTTTCAATGCTTCCAGCATTCATGTATATATATCTATATCTTTATTATAGATTTTCCTCTTTTTAAGTCTCCCAACGTCTGCCTAATCTTTGTCTCCAGTTCATTTGTGCCTCTCTGGGTTTCTGTGTCCATTAGATGCCACCTACGATCTGTCTCTCATCTAGTTTAAATGATTTTTGAGTGCTAAAACTAGCCTCGGTACTCCCGAAATAAAGAGTGGAAAACCAGCCAGAATTGATCCTCCTTGTGGTTATCCAGCGATTCCTGCTGGAAAGTGAATGTGTGCGGTTACTGGGCGATGACAAGATAAGACTCAGCTCTGACGTTCCCCACAGCTGAATAGCTTGCTGACACTCCTTGTCTGGCCTCACGCATGAAGAGCATCTGCTTTGGTGAGATACTGGAGGGTGCACGGTGCCTGTAGAACTATAGCGCAGCAAGAGTCAGCGCCTACAGGAGAGGAAGGGAGAATATTGGAAAGAAAAGCAACTCGAGTCCTGTGAAATTATATTGTGGGATATTGCTATAAAATCCGTTAAAATATTCATTGTGAAATTCCTTTGCGTGCTCTTTTAATGCCGATTGCAACCTATTTTAAAGAAGTTAATGTCTGTGTTGAAAGAGCAGAGGAATTTCATACAAACACGTTAACATATCCGCGTGCTAATATCACACAGTGCAGTTCTGGTCACCATATTATAAAAAGGATATAGAGGCACTGGAGAGGGTGCAAAAAAGATTTACAAGGATGATACCAGAAATGCGAGGTTATACCAATCAGGAAAGGATGGACAGGCTCTTGAAAAGAGAAGGCTGAGGGGTGACCTAATAGAGGTCTTTAAAATTATGAAAGGTTTTGATAGAGTGGATACAGAGAGAGTGTTTCCGCTTGTGGGGAAGAGCATAACTAGAGGCCATCAATATAAGATAGTCACCAAGAAATCCAAATAGGGAATTCAGAAAAATCTTCTTTACCCAGAGAGTGGTGAGAATGTGGAACTCGCTACCACAGGGAGTGGTTGAAGCGAATAATATAGATGCATTTAAGGGCAAGCTAGATAAGCATATGAGGGAGAAGGGAATAGAGGGTTATGCTGATAGAGTTAGATGAGAAAAGACGGAAGGAGGCTCGAGTGGAGCATAAACACCGACATGGACTGGTTGGGCTGAATGGCCTGTTTCTGTGTTGTATATTCTATGTAATTCTATGTAATTTCATCCCAATCTTACTTTTAAAAAATGGTACACATTAATATTGCCGATGAACAAGCAACTAAACACAAGCCTCTAGATACATGTGCAGAGAAGAAGAGTTATATTTCAGCTGTAACTGATACACTAATGTTGTGTAGCCAGAAATCAAATGTAAATACCACAATGATCATCGGGGGAGGGGACAATTGGCTTCAAGGACTGTTCTGCAGTGCAAACGGAATATAAGTCCCTTGTTCATTTTAAGACTCGTCCAGGATGTCACTCCACTTGCCCGTGATGTGTTTCCCTCCCTGCTGTAATTACTTCCTACAAACTGTAATTTATTGCTCGCACGGATGAAATTTCTGATAGCACCACATCATTTGCTGTTCATTTGCAAGCCCCAAGACAGAACCTTTCAGACCCTTAGGTCTGTAAAGTTATGTAGATGAAGTCCTGAGACCGTCTGACACAGTGGATTAGCACTCTGATCTTTCCCCTCTGGGACTTGGGTTTGAATCCAATTAGGCTGATGGGACGAAGCTCTTCCCCTGCTGTACGAGGCCTACTTGAAGTGGGTTTTGGACAGTGGTCTCCACTCAGTTCTGACTGCGTGTGAACTCGCAAGAAAATCGGCTGATAATTTGCCACAAATTGGCGTGCCACTTAGACATGCCGGAAAGATGGCCGCAGTGGATACGCAAATGTCAAGTCTTACTTCTGCTCTTCTGAGGTCATGTTAGGGCACTGTAATGGAAGCTTCACTCTGCATCTAGCCCGTGCTATACTGCACCTGAACTGACTTTGCATGAGAATAAAAGTGAGAAGTGTTTCATTCCCCTGCAATGACCTCGCTCATTCTTCATCCCCTTGAGCACAAAATGCACCTCAAACAGGCAGGTGGAACTGGGTGTCGGAAGCGGCTGAGAAGACATCCCTTTTTTTATTTCCACTACTGATAAAATCTGTTATCACCACATTGTGAAAAAGAATTAATTCTTTGTTCAGCTTTGAAAAAAGTGTAATATCATGAACACTGGATAATTGTTAGGTAGAGTAGTTGAATAAAACATGAGTACTAAACTTATTTCTTTAAAATTTCTGTCACCAGTCAGTATTTTTTGGCCAATTATTCATTCATAATAGTAGCCCAGCACCCTTAACACTGGGCTCAATCTTGAGAACATTCGGTTAAGCACACAGCTACATTACCATGATTGTTCCTTTAATTTCCCAGAAGGCATATTAACAGCTGCTGCAGCAAGTGATATTATATGGCTTGACCTTTATCTTGATACATGATGTCGTCATTGTAGGATTATGTGCTACAACATTGAATTAGTCCTTTGGAGAAATCAGTGCTTCTCATTTATTCACTTTTTCTCTACAAAGTTTTTCTTTCATGATATATGTTGCAAAACAATTTGAACCTCCTGAGTACAATTGTTTGGAGCAATGGGAGTGATTTCACACTTGGGCATGTGGCATGTTGCCCGACCTCTGTAGTGCCACTCTTGATCTGACCACTAAGAGCTACATGAGATCAACAAGAAGAGATTCATTCTCAAATCTTCATTCTCCCCCTGTGGGGAAGCGCATAAGCCGAACAAAGAACTAGATGGTGTCGGCCGTGGTGGTGGGGAATCTTTTACAGACAATAATCTGGAACAAAATGAATTGGTATTTGGAAATGTATGGGCTAATAAATAAAAGTCAGCATGGATTTGTGACAGGTAAATCGTGTGTGATTAACTTGATCGAGGTCTTTGATGAAGTAACGGAGAGGGTTGATGAGGGTAGTGCAGTTGATGTTGTCTATATAGACTTTCAAAAGGTGTTTGACAAAGTCCCACGTAATAGACTTGTTAGCAATATTAGAGCCCAAAGGATAGTGACAGCACAGATACAGAATTTGCTAAGGGACAGAAAGGAGAGACTAGTGGTGAACGGTTGTTTTTCTGACAGCAGGGAAATATATAATGGTGTTCCCCAGGGGTCGATGTTGGGACCACTGCTCTTTTTGATATATATTAATGACCTGGACTTGGGTATACAGGGCATCATTTCAAAGTTTGCAGATGATACAAAACTCGGAAATGTAGTAAACAATGAGGAGGATACTAACGGTCTCAGAAGGACATAGACAGACTGGCAAAATGGGCACACACATGGCAGATGAAATTTAATGCAGAGAAGTGTGAAGTGATACATGTTGGTCGGAAGAATGAGGAGAGGCAATATGAACTATATGGTACAATTTTAACTGGGCTGCAGGAACAGAGAGACCTGGGGGTATACCGACACAAATCTTTGAAGGACAAGTTGAGAAAGCTGTCGAAAGCATTTGAGATCCTTGGCTTTATTAATAGAGGAATAGAGTACAGAAGCAAGGATGTTATGTTAAACCTTTATAAAACACTGGTTAGGCCTCAGCTGGAGTATTGTGCTCAATTCTGGGCACCACACTTTAGAAAGGATGTCAAGGCCTTGGAGAGGGTGCAGAGGAGATTTACTAGAATGGCACCAGGGATGAGGGGCTTCAGTTACGTGGAGAGACTGGAAAAGCTGGAGGTTGTTCTGCTTAGAGCAGAGAAGATTAAGAGGAGATTTGATAGAGGTGTTCAAAATCATGAATGGTGTTGATCGAGTAAATAAGGGAAACTGTTTCCAGTGGCAAAGGGTTGGTAACCAGAGGACACCGATTTAAGGTGATTAGCAATGGAACAAGAGACGACATGAGGAACATTTTTTTACACAACGAGTTGGAATGCACTGCCTGAAAGGGTGACGAAGCAGATTCCATAGTAACTTTCAAAAGAGAATTAGATAAATACTTGAAGGGAAAGAATTACAGAGCTGGAAAGAGCCGGGGAGTGGGATTAATTGGATAGCTCTAACAAAGAGCTGGCACAGGCATGATGGGCTGAATGGCCTCCTTCTGTGCTGCCACATTCTATGATTCTATGGCTCAGTGGGTAGCATTCGTGCCTCTGAGTCAGAAGGTCCCACTCCAGAGACTTGAGCACAAAATCTAGGCTGACACTCCAGTGCAGTGCTGAGGGAGTGCTGCACTGTCGGAGGTGCCGTCTTTCAGATGAGACGTTAAACCGAGGCCCCGTCTGCCCTCTCAGGTGGACGTGAAAGATCCCTTGGCACTAATTCAAAGAAGAGCAGGGGAGTTCTCCCTGGTGTCCTGGCCAATATTTATTCCTCAACCTACATCACTAAAATAGATTATCTGGTCATTATCTCATTGCTGTTTGTGGGAGCTTGCTGTGCGCAAATTGGCTGCTGCGTTTCCTACATTACAACAGTGGCTACACGTCAAAAGTAGTTAATTGGGTGTAAAGCGTTTTGGGGCATCCTGAGGTTGTGAAAGATGCTGTATAAATGCAAGTTCTTTCTTTCTATGAGTGTAGAAATGGGGAATAAGGATGTGACTGAGACTGGTAACATGGCATGGGGAATCATGGGTGAGGGGACACAACATTCTGTGGCTCAGTTCATTGGAACTTTGGTGCACTACAGCAGCCTGGCCACCCTGATCCATCACTCAATGCTGTTCAGCTTCTGAACTGTTTGTGGAATTAAACCTAATGCTAAGCATAGAGTCATATAGAGTCATAACGGCACAGAAGGAGGCCATTCGGCCCATCGAGTCCGTGCCGGCTCTCTGGAGAGCAATCCAGTCAGTCCCATTCCCCCGCTCTGTCCCCGTAGCCCTGCAAGTTTATTTCCCTCAAGTGCCTGTCCAGTCTCCCCTTGAAAACATTGAGTGTCTCCGCTTCCACCACTTCCGTCGGCAGCGAGTTCCAGGTCCTCACCACTCGCTGCGTAAAAAAGTTTTTCCTCACATCCCCCCTGTATCTCTTGCCCAAAACCTTAAATCTGTGTCCCTCTAGTCCTTGTACCATCAACTAGTGGGAACAGCCTTTCCCCGTCTAGCCTATGCAAACCCTTCATAATCTTGTACACCTCCATCAAATCACCCCTCAACCTCCTTTGCTCTAATGAAAACAAATCCATCTTCTCCAACCTGTCCTTGTAGCTAAGATCCCCCAATCCCCGGAACCATTCTGGTAAAAATCAACGTTTCCCTCGTGAACCTGAGCTGTAAACACAGAGAAGTCTCAGTTTTGATTCTCCCGTCTGTGTCGGCTCAGCTGGAGGGATTGGAGTGGATGCTCCATTTGGCCTCAGCACTCGAAGGCTGGGTGGTGGGGGGGGGGCGAGGAGAGGATCGGCCCGAGCTCTAGCTCCTGATGGCTGCCGGGAGACTCCTGCGGCAAATGCGCGCTGGGTGGCGACTGGATGAGGCTCAGCTCTGATGTCCCCAATGAATGAGATTATAAAAAGAAAGAACTTGCATTAATGCGCTGCCTTTCACATCCTCGAGACACCCGAAAGCATTTCACAAGCACAAACTGTTTCTGAAATGCAATCACTGCTGTCATGCAGGTAAAAGCAGCACTCCATTCGTGTCCAGAAAGGTCCCACAAACAGAAATGAGACAAATGGAAAGTTAATACTTCTTGTTGGTGTTATCTATGTTACTGGATTAGTAATCCAGAGGCCCGGAATCATAATCTAAAGAGTGTGAGTTTGAATCCCACCATGGTAGTTTGTGAAATAACAACAGAAAACGCTGGAAAAACTCAGCAGGCCAGGCAGCATCCGTGGAGAGAGAAAGAGAGTTGACGTTTCAGGTCGATGACCTTGTGAATTTGAATTCAGTTTTAAAGATCTGCCATCAGTGAAAGTGACTGTGACGCTGTCGGATTGTCGTAAACACCCAACTGGTTCACTGATGTCCCTCAGGGAAGGAAACCTGCCGTCCTTACCCGGTCTGCCCTATACGTGACTCCAGTCCCACACTGTGCTTGACTCTGAACTGCCCCTCTGAAGTGGCTGAGCGAGCCACTCAATCGTATCAAACTCAGGGCAACTGGGGATGGGCCAAGAAATGCCGGCCTTGTCAGCGACGCCCACATCCCAAGAATAAACAAATAAAGTGTTTATGAAAAATGATCATTTGGCTGAGATACTGGAGAGCTGCTGGTGCCAGTGGGACTGGACCCCAACAATGCCAGGAGAGGAGGGGCTGGGAAATTGAGGGAAAATATCTTAAAGAGACAAGTCATTGTCCAGGCTCCCATCGACTATCCACAATATTCTGCATCCACTCGGCGCAAAGCAAATAAGTAAAAGCCTTTTATTGTACATGTGAGGCGGGGGAGCAGAAACTGGATCTCATGGATACACATTGGCCCTGAAATTGCGATGTCTGTGACAGCGTACTCTCAGAGTACGCCATCGTAATCCCTTTGACACGCCCCGCAAGTTCCGGATTTCCGCCTAAGCTCAAATATAAAAGAGGCGTGGTGGCAGAGGTGTCCTGTCTAGAGCCAGCAATGAATCAAAGCAGCTCCCAGTCAATCAACCCATACAGACTGGACATTTGAGCTTGAGGCTGGCACCAAGGCTCAGCGTAAACAAGACATTAGAAGGTTATTCATTCCAGGCATCTTCGGATAGGAAATTCCTGACAGGAGCCAGCCCCATTCCTTTTCGTCTCCAGCTTCTGCTGGCACGTCAGTGGGTACCACTGCTTTAGCCATGTGTGCCAATGATTTCATTCTTATTTACTACTTTCTAAACAGGGGCTGAAATTGTTGAGCAGACTGATGCTCGGGATACGTTTCAGAATGTTTTGTTTTCAGGCACAAGTATTACTGTGCCACTGTTCTACCTAATTACAGGCTAAAGCCAAGCGGAAGCTGCAGAGGGCCAAGCTTTCACTTGATTTGGGGCCACTCTGCTGGAACCCCTTCGAGTTGCTAGGGATAACTATGCTGCTTTAAGATGGTTTCATGTCCATGAAATATATATTTTTGAATTTGAAGCAAGTTCATCCGCACGAGCAACTTGGAAGTGCTTGAGCCATAAAGAGCTGGAAAGAAAGATCTGCTATTTGTAATGCACCATTCACTACCTCAGAACATCCGAACGCATTCTACAGCAGAAAGAAAGTAAGTAAATCTTGCATTTATATAGTGCCTTTCACAACCACCAGACGTCCCAAAGTACTTTACAGCCAATGAAGTGCAGTCACTGTTGTAATGTGGGAAACGCGGCAGACAATTTGCGCACAGCAAGCTCCCACAAGCAGAAATGTGATAATGACCAGATAAACTGTTTTAGTGATGTTGATTGAGGGATAAATATTGGCCAGGACACCGAGGATAACTCCCCTGTTCTTCTTCGAAATAGTGCCGTGGGATCTTTTACGTCCACCTGAGAGAGCAGACGGGGCCTTGGTTTACCAAAAGACGGCACCTCCGACAGCGCAGCACTCCCTCAGCACTGCACTGGAGTGTCAACTTATATTATTGTGCTTAAGTCTCTGGAGTGGGACTTGAACCCACAACCTTCTGACTCAGAGGCGAGGGCGCTACCCACTGAGTCCCGGTTGACGCTCAGCGATCTGAGTGCTACGAATGAGCCAAGGATGAATCTGAGCCAGGTCCCACTTTTGAGCTGCTGTCTGTGGTGAGTTTGCTGATCTGAATTAGAGTGGCCCCAGGGCTGCTACAATTGTCCTCGGTACCCCTGGTCTAATGTGTGTGTGTGTGTGTGTGGCTATTGGGATGGGGCTCGGCTATAATATCGCTTGTGAACAGTGCCTGGCACCCAGTACCCATAGGACCATCTCCAGGAAGGAGCCATTGCCTTCAGGAGAGAAGCAGAAAGAAATATTTTTTTTAAAATCAGGTATGCAAAAGCTTGATGTGTACATAAAAAATAAAGAAACATTCAAGATTGTTGAACATTTTTTTGAATATCTTTTGTTCTCATTTTAAAATATGTTTCCTCTTCTTTACGTCTCGAGGGGTCATTCACCGTTCCCCAGCTAAAACGATTGTCAGACGACTGGGCCCAAAGCCTCTGCCTCTCTTAAATTGGTTGTCAGGGTGTATGTAGTAACTGGTTGAGTCAACTCACTCTCCGATTCACTCCCTGCTTGCGACCCGCTGAGATTCAGTGCTTCCCGGAGGAGTGGAGAGAATCACAATGGCAAACCCATGCCCTACACCCAATGAAGTACCAGACAAGTGCACCATAGCTGGGCTCACCAGGCTGCCAAATATTATTAATAGTCTATGAATAGAGAGAAAATTATATTTTTGAAAATCCTTTGTTCCCATTATCCTCCTGTTTAAATCTCCTTGATGTTTTTGTTCGTGGCTCTGTTCATCTCTCCATTTGTTTCACGCTAAATATTAATCAGCATTAAACCATTACAGGAAAGAATGTGTCGAGTTCCAGTGCTGCAAGAGGGTATTTAGTAATCCAAGGGTTAAAGGAATACAATTTCCACCAAGGTGCCAGAAAAAAACTATTCCAATGCCTGACATTTGAAAGGTGCTAAAAATATTACAGCAAGAGAGACATGCAGCATGGTTTAAAGGCTGTGTGATCTTTTCCTGGAACTCTTTCACAACCCCAATGTCTCACAATCGACACTCGATTTGACATGTTGCCCTCTCCGCTTGTTTCCAAGGGCTGCAGAGCTGGATGAAGACTTCTGAAAGTCGGTTGTTTTAAAAATTGAACATGAGAAACCGTTTTTGTTGTGCCCGAAGAGAAGAATAAGCTGGACTGGAGCTTAATAAAGCCTTGGGTGAACTGCCAGGCCCTCCTCTGGTACCTCACCCAAGTGGCCATTATTCTTGTGTGAGCCTTGACAGGCTATTCAACCACAAGAAGCATCACAGCTGACACTGATCCCATCCTGACCCGTTGTCCACACACATGCATTTTCCAGCATGGCTGCCTGGATGGAGAGAAGGAGCAGGAACCCGGGCTTATCTTTACCTTTCCCTGACTCATGTGAACATAGACTTATCCATTTGGAAGTCCCCTGCATTTGATGGCTGCTCGGTATTGGGTTCATTGGTCTCAGCCCGAGCCGCCGGGTGCTACAATTGGCTTCATTTTCTTGGATTAGAAAGGGACAAATCAGCCAGGGATCCCAATCCTAATCACGATCGAGCGAGCCCTGATGCCAGTGTGGGACCATCAGCTGTGAGCTGGATCAGATGCACCCAATGGTCAGATAGCCTATAGACACTCAAGCCAGATTTTCTAACATGGATACAATTTACACCCAAATGGTTGGAAAGAGGTTTTAGCCAGAATCATTGGATGTGGGCTTGTTGCTGAGGCCAGCTCATTAGCAGAGCTCCAGGTGAAGATTTCGATGAACTCCACAGGTGGTGGAAATGGAAAATTGCGTGCATGTGGAATTTAAAGGGATGGAGACAATTAAAGGGATGTACCAGAATAGGTTGACAACATTTTGAAAATCTTTGGAAAGGCTGAAAGGACATTTCAACTCATTAGTAGCCTTTGCCAAGGTTGAACGGGTACAGAACTAAGATGTACAGGGAATAGGAAGAGAAAGGAAAACTAATGTGTAGGCATGAGGCTGCAGGCAGGAGTAGCTCAACACCCGATCTCCTATATGGTGACTGTTGAAGTGGAGGTGGTGCTGTATGACCTGGTTAAGAGGAAGAAGGTCCTCTTTGCCGCTCCATGACACCATCCCCATGGCACAGCATTATAGCATACCTGGAAGGATGTGAAGGCAGTTTGGAGTCTGCAGCTGACTGGTATGGTCACTGGCTGTTCCAGCCTTATGCTGCAAGGACCATCCAGGACAAAGCAGCCTGCTTGATTGGCACCCCATCCACCACTTTAAACATTCACTCCCTCCACCACCAGTGCACCGTGGCTGCAGTGCGTACCATCTACAAGATGCACTGCAGCAACTCACCAAGGCTTCTTCGACAGCACCTCCCAAACCCGCGACCTCTACCACCTAGAAGGACAAGGACATCACCTGGAAGTTCCCCTCCAAGTCACACTCCACCCTGACTTGGAAATATATTGCCGTTCCTTCATAGTCGCTGGGTCAAAATCCTGGAACTCCCTCCCTAAAGCACTGTGGGAGTACCTTCACCACACGGACTGCAGCAGTTCAAGAAGGTGGCTCACCACCACCTTCTCAAGGACAATTAGGGATGGGCAATAAATGCTGGCCTTGCCAGCGATGCCCACATCCCAGGAACAAATTTAAAAAAGGTAGCTGCAGGTGACATAACTCTGCAGCTGTCTCTCGACTGGCCTGGACTCTGGATCATTAGTCCAGGCCTCTGGATTACTAGTCCAGTAACATAACCACTATGCTACTGTGCCCGTATCAGGCTGTTGATCCCCTGACATATCTTCCTTCATGCAGTATAATTGAAAGCATGAGATATTCCTTCTGAGAAAGCATCCAACATTACGCTTTGTCATGCTGTCATGCATTAAGGAATACATTGGGCCTTGGCGGATAAAATATTCCACCTGCAGGAATCAATTGCAAAAGTGAGCTTTATTCAGCTCTGTCTGCAGATGCAGTATTGTGGGTACCAGGAGAAGGGCAAAGAGCACCTCTTGTGCATCCTGACCAGCCTCTGCCAAATATATTAGATAGGGGAATACCCATTGGGAGGACCCATCGGTGGGAGGTAATGGTGCTGGGCAAAAAGCAAATTAGAACAATTGGCCCAAAAGCTCATGAGAACCTAAGTGCCAAAAGGGTAAAAGAAAAAAAAAGAAGAAGAATGATCAGGAAATAGCCAAAGCTTCAAAATCAAGAGGGGATCTAGACAGAGTAGATAGAGAGAAACTGTGCCCATTGGCGGTAGGGTCGAGAACCAGGGGACACAGATTTAAGGTGATTGGCAGAAGAACCAAAGGCGACATGAGGAAAAACTTTTTTACGCAGCGAGTGGTTAGGATCTGGAATGCACTGCCCGAGAGAGCGGTGGAGGCAGACTCAATCATGGCTGTCAAAAGGGAGTTGGATAAGTACCTGAGGAAGAAAAATTTGCAGGGCTACGAGGAAAGGGCGGGGGAGTGGGACTAGCTGAAGTGCTCTTGCAGAGAGCCGGCACGGGCTCGACGGGCCGAATGGCCTCCTTCTGTGCTGTAACCATGCTATGCTTCTATGCTTCTATTCTATGTACCTTGATATTACTGTGTCCTTTAAATCAACTTTCACATGCTTCCCTCCTCCAGGATGCCCAGTGCAGATGACCAGAACGAAGAACTTTCATGCTACGTACAAGAATGTCAATAATGCCACGCACCACCTGCCCCCCTCCCAAATTAATAGTTAAATGAAGTTCCTGCTCGCTGCCAGAAGTGACAGCAGGAAATGGGAGGGGCGCGAATGTGAGTGGAATTCTGACAGAACAGAACTCTGTGCCTATTTTCTGATTCGGATTGCCTATCCGAAAGCAATGAAACAGGCTTCCCCAAAATAGAAAATCTCGGCTCATATCTGAGGAACAGATAGATAGATTAGATTCACACAGCACAGAAGGAGGCCATTGGGCCCATCGTGCCCGTGACAGCTCTTTGGTGGAGCTATCCAATTAATCCCACTCCCCTGCTATCTTATTCCTCCATAGCCCTGTTGAATCTGCTTCCGCCACCCTTTCAGACAGTGCATTACAGATCGCGACAACTCGCTGCGTTAAAAAAAAGAAGGGTCGCTTGAGGTGATATACTGAAGAGCCACAGAACTGTACCATGCACAAGTGCACCACTTGGTCTGCATGTACCGCACCATATTTTATTAACAAGATTTTGTGATGTGGTGACAGAAAGAATTAGCCAACAATAATGTTTGCACAGTAACAAAGTCCGATGTCTTATTGCCAAATCAGTTACGGTTAAAGGATCATTTTGATGGCATTGCACCACTCATTCATGAAAGAAAACATTGCGCAGGGACAAAAAAGCCTCAGGACAAAAATCTTTTCAAAAATGAATGCAAGTTGTCTGGGGAATATCTGCAAGTCTATCCTGTGCTCAGGAATGAAGTGATATCTTTTTGAGCTGGTCACAGCAGAAGCAAAATTGAAGAGTCACCATGAGATCTTTGTAGTGTTGCTCATGGTTAAGTCAAATTGTAGTGTTCTTTAAGGTCGGGAGTGTAATGTGTAATGTATTATTGTGCTGCTAAGATGTACTTCTGTCCCTTTTAAGGCCACAAGTCTAATTGTTGCTGAGTAAACTAAACCTCAGGTCAATCATAAATTGAATTGTCTGGTAGAGTATTAGAAAATGCTTATACATAGAGTCATAATCATAGAGTTTTACAGCACAGAAAGAGGCCCTTCGGCCCATCGTGTCCACGCCAGCCATCAAGCCCTGTCTATTCTAATCCCATTTTCCAGCACTTGGTCCGTAGCCTTGTATGCTATGGCGTTTCAAGTGTTCATCTAAATGCTTCTTGAATGTTGTGAGGGTTCCTGCCTCTACCACCCTTTCAGGCAGTGAGTTCCAGATTCCAACCACCCTCTGGGTGAAAAAGTTTTTCCTCAAATCCCCTCTAAACCACCTGCCCCTTACCTTGAAACTATGCCCCCTGGTTAGTGACCCCTCTACTAAGGGGAAAAGTTCCTTTCTATCTACCCTATCTATGCCCCTCATAATTTTGTACACCTCAATCAGGTCCCCCCTCAGCCTTCTCTGCTCTAAGGAAAACAACCTCAGCCTGTCCAGTCTCTCTTCATAGCTGAAGCGCTCCAGCCCAGGTAACATCCTGGTGAATCTCCTCTGCACCCTCTCCGATGCAATCACATCCTTCCTATAGTGTGAGAAGTCGCACAACACCAGGTTATAGTCCAACAGCTTTATTTGAAATCACAAGCTTTCGGAACGCTGCTCCTTCGTCAGGTGAAGTGAAGAGATGCATATAGTCACAGCATATATAGTCAGCTATGTTCTCTGACTATATATGCTGTGCCTATATGCATCTCTTCACTTCACCTGACGAAGGAGCAGCAGCTCCGAAAGCTTGTGATTTCAAATAAAGCTGTTGGACTATAACCTGGTGTTGTGCGACTTCTCACATTTGTCCACCCCAGTCCAACACCGGCATCTCCACATCCTTCCCATAGTGTGGTGACCAGTGGGAGTCAACACTCAGTGGGGGTTGACAATCAGAGGTGTAGAGCAGTGAGGACCAAGGTTGAGCCGGAGCCGGTGTGCAGTGAAAGCCAGCACTAAGCAGGATCAGAAACTAAGCTGAGCACAGCCGCGGGATCTGATACTCAACGGGACAGAGCAGCAGAAGCCGACACCCAGCGGGAGCCAAGAGTCAGCGAGGGGGAGCAGCCTGACTTGAAGCAAGTAAGTGACAAGGAGCAGCTGAGGGAGAGGAGAACAAAATAAATAGGGTCATATTTTCTTTGTGTGGGAGGAAAAGCCAAGATAAATATCGGTGGCCAGATGGAGGTCTGGCATGTGGGGAGAGGCCGCTGCTATTACATTCTTTTGACGGTCGCTATTTTAAACTGCATATTTCTCATTGAGATGTGACTGAAGTTTTTGAGTTCATGTTTAACTGGCTAGGACGGGAGCTGTGTGCAGCATTTACTTTGTTTTAATTAAGTTCTCCTTTGGTGGCTGTGGCTGTGGCTGTGTTGGGCCTTTGAGATTTTTAAATTACTGGAACCCTCTTTTTTGGAAGTATTTGATATCCATTGCAATTATCCACCAGGTCCCCTCAGGCCAAGCCCATGTCTCTGTTGATGCTACGTCACATTTGGCCAGCTGGAAGCATCAGAGGACTTACCCTCTGTGGGGAAGCGTCTAGCTCTCAGCTCCGGTCACCCAACCTCCACAACGACGCAGTGAGATCAGTAAGAAATGGTGCGGAGACTCGTGGGGCCTCTGAAGTGCCACATGTGCACGCTTTGGTATGTAGTTTTGTACAGTTTGTGTGTCCTGTATATTCAGTTCAAGCTCACCCATTACTCAAAAAGCAGATCTCAGGGCCACAGCACATCTATCATTTCAAAGGGCAATATGTTACTTGCATTTCCATTTTCACTTCATTTATTCCAATTTCATCGACATAACACTTTAGCAGCTTATGTCCTGCAGATGTGTTTTTTTCACTAAGCAAGTTGCAATCCTTTAAAATGACTATTATGTCTTTAGCTAGATTTAATGGACTCCTTTAAGGGGGAGGACTCTCCGTATATATACATATATTGTTTTCTAATTCTCCAGTTTTGCTCCCTTTTTCTCCCTCATGAAGGCAGTAGATAATGCTAGGGTACAGCTCCATGGGTGCAGGTAAGTAGGCATTCTTCCTGAATTGGCCTGGATAGTGAGTGTTGGCAGGCCACTGAGGATGAGGGGACATCGCGTCTGAGTCCTGTCCTATCTCCATCTGACGTCCACACCTACAGAGGTTCCAGTGTGGGTGGTGGGAGGCTCACGAGGCGGTGATCAGGGCGTGAATTCTGGGGGAGTTTTCGCCTCTCGACCCTGGAGGGGTCGGAGGTTAATTGTTGCCTTCTGATCACTTCTCCAGTTGAGATGAGGCAACTCAGCACGGACCGATCTATAGGCACTTTTACTCTGCTTCCGGCATTGCTCTCCCTTGTTTACATTTGTTCTTATTGAAAACACTAACACCATGGGCAGCAGCTGCCCTCCTGCCCCTCACACAAGTAGCCGTGCTTCATGTGAACCGAGACAGTAAGTGTTGGCACCACAGCTGAGCCTACTTCTTCCCTCACTTGATGTCCACACGTAGGGTCACTGGTTGATGATTAGGAGCAGGAACCCTGGCTCATTTTTCTCCTTCCTACCCTAGGGTATTGATGCCAATTGTAGATTTCCAAATATTGCCCCAAATAAGATTGGCAATTGGACTTCAAACCTGGGATATCCTGGTGTGTATGACTCACAGTAGTGCCTTTATCCACTAAATCATTGGGGTGCTGAATATTGGGGGTTAACAGATGTTTTAACATGTTACCTAGACCTGGATGACATTCAGGCTTGGGCTGATAAGTGGCAAGTAACATTCGCGCCACACAATTGCCAGGCAATGACTATCTCCAACAAGAGAGCGTCTAACCACCGCCCCTTGATATTCAAAGGATTTGCCATCGCCGAATGCCCCAACATCAACATCCTGGGGGGTCATGATTGACCAGAAACTTAACTGGACCAGCCACATAAATACTGTGGCTACAAGAGCAGGTCAGAGGCTAGGTATTCCGCAGCGAGTGTCTCACATCCTGACTCCCCAAAGCCTTTCCACCATCTACAAGGCACAAGTCAGGAGTGTGATGGAATACTCTCCACTTGCCTGGATGAGTGCAGCTCCAACAACAGTCAAGAAGCTCGACACCATCTAGGACAAAGTAGCCCGCTTGATTGACACCCCATCCACCACCTTAAATGTTTACTCCCTCCATCAGTGGCACACCGTGGCTGCAGTGTGTACCATCTACAAGATGCACTGTAGCAACTTGCCAAGGCTTCTTCGACAGCACCTCCCAAACCGACGACCTCTACCACCTAGAAGGACAAGGGCAGCAGGCGCATGGGAACACCATCACCTCCAAGATCCCCTCCAAGTCACACACCATCCTGACTTGGAAATATATCGCCGATCCATCATCGTCGCTGGGTCAAAATCCTGGAACTCCCTCCCTAACAGCACTGTGGGAGCACCTTCATCACACGGACTGCAGCAGTTCAAGAAGGCGGCTCACCACCACCTTCTCAAGGGCAATTAGGGATGGGCAATAAATGCTGGCCTTGCCAGCGACGCCCACATCCCAGGAACGAATATATATATATATTTAAAAAAACCTTGATGTTGGATCACAGTCAGGCTGACCTGCCTATGGTGTATGATTAAATGTATTCATATCGTTCAACAGATTAGTCCACTCCCAAAGTTGAGGAAGCTTCTTATCTTTCTAATGTTGATGGATGACGTGCTTGGCCAGCAAGATTCCAGTAGCCATCTCTTTCAAATTTCACCCCTTTCCGTTGGTATTCCCTATAGTATCTGTTTAGGATTATGTGCAAGAGCTTAATATTAGACTCAGACTCTGCTTAATATTACAAAAGCGAGAACTAGACTTGTTGACATGTGCAACATTGAAGTGTCCTTCCTTTCATACTTTCAACACTGGATGTTTCACATCTTTTTTTGCCTTAAGGAACTCCGGGGGATTAACTCTTGTCAATAGGTGCGTGAATCTGTTTTGGTCTAAAATTCACATGTAGAGAGCATCTGACATTAATATGCTGCAGGTGAACCTCATTGTACAAATATTTCCCCAGGTACTTGCAGAAGTACCATTAACGTCATGAGAGGAGAGATGGCTTTTGTTACCGTCCTTGAATCTGCAACAGTGAAGTTTGACCATTTTCCTTTCCTGTGCCTGTTTGAGCTGGTTGGAGTTGGATGGTGTGCAAGAAATGCATGTGTACTGGAGAACTTTTCTCTGTGGCCCAGATTTTGCAATCAGCGGTGAAGAAATGGCTTTCGCCGTTCACGATAGAGCGGGGGAATGGGACTGACTGGATTGCTCGACAGAGAGCCGGCATGGTCTCGATGGGCCGAATGGCCTCCTTCTGTGCCATTATGACTCTATGACTTCGCGTACCACTGCCCACAGATGTTTTGTGGGCTTGTCAGCAGGGATTTCTACGAATCCGGCATCTGTTTCAGCGCGGCGCCCTCTACAGGAGACCTGTGGTGCCAATTGAGCAGGGAAAGCAACAGCGTGGCTCTTCAGCCAATCAGATTGAAGTATCCTGACTGAGGCACGCAGAGTTTAAACCAGGAAGTAAAAAAACAGGAAATACAATTTACATTTAAATCATACACAGGAAACTAAATAAATAAAGATTGGGAAATACAGATGGGATTGAAAGATTAAAAAAAGACAAATAGCAAAAGTTAAAAAAAAATATTTTATTATAATTTTTTTACAAAATCTGCAACATTAATTTTCTTCTTACGATTACAATGGGCCATTAAGAATAATGAGACACCACACTGGTAAAATTAATTTTTCAGGGCCAGAGAGGTTGTTCAGCAGTAATTATCACTTATTACGCCATTATAATCTCACTTACTCCTAAATGTAGCAGCCCTAACCTTTTCAGCCGTTTTTAGTGCGGAACTAGTGGGCAAGTACCCTAAGTTCACGCCATTACAGTGATTTCAATGCCGAGTCTATAGGTGAGGACTGCAACAGCGCACCCTGTGGAGGAGCAGGGTATCTCTGACAGCAACTTCTGGATTTCCCCGTTGAACTGCGCATGTGCGGATGCCAGAAGTTGGTATCAGATTTAATCTGTAATAACGGCATGTGCTGATAGCCTCGCCGTTATTATTGCAGCAAAATCTGGGCCCATGTCTTTCCATCTACTAAATCATTTCGTCAAACCTAGTTTTGCCTGGTTTAGGCAATTTTGGATATCTTTTAAGACAATATTACAAGTAAGCTAACTTAAACGTCTGTCTTAGTTGTTCAAATGAAGGCCCTCTACTACCATCACCCATACTGACTTTCCGTAAGTTTTCCCGACTACGAGTATCCTTGGGCTGATAGGCAGAGAGAGGCTTGCAAGATCATGCCCAGTACTTCAACCACAGGGTCCGTGTGTAAGCAACGATTTTATTGTTGTTAATCTAGTGTTGTGACTTTATGCACATAAGTTAGCTCAAGGAGTGGAGGCACAACAGAACCTTCTCCAGCTTGATCGTCATTGGTCTAGGAACCACTCTATATTATTCTAAAGTTGTAATTCCAGGTAATAATGGAAGGGTCAAGGCAAAGAGAGACTCATCCTCCTGGTTTCTTAAACTTTGTCTCTTGGCAATGTTATGCTATCTGGCCTTGCATACAGACGATTACAAAGGGCTGCTAACATTTTAGAATTAATCCTTTGGGGGCAAAAAACAAAATAAGAATAAAAAGGGAGTGTTGTTAAGTTTCAGACTAGTTTTCATCTCTGTGGCGTCAACCCTCCCACAGATGTGTCACTGATCCAAATCTAAAGTATTTTTTTTAGAATTAAGTCAATGTTAAAGTGCTCCGAGGTATTGCAGAAATTCTCCTTTGCACACACACAGGTACCCTCCTATCAAAGAATGTGAGACAAATTGCTTTCAGCTCTCACTGGTTGATCCTTTAATGGAGTGAAGCTCCCACTTCATGGGTCTTCAATAGAAGTAATATATTGGGCCGGATATTCTGATCCCTACGGGTGGGTACGTGCTGTGTACTCACCCGTAGGGACATCGGAAATGCCGGTTTCAGGCATGTACTGCACATGCACTGGAAACCGGCATTTCCGATCTGTCAAGAAAGCTCTTGACAGATCCTCCGGCTGCCCGGGAGAAGGGCCTCTGCAGGCGGAGAGTTCCGCTTTTTGGAGACCCTCCGCCCGCAGAAAACACTTCCAATTCTTGCGCCTGGTAAAAGCTTTTACCAGGATAAGAGTTGAAAAAAGTTTTAAAAATTTTTTTATTTCCACTGATTTATCATTTAAAAATACTTTAAAAAAAGGTAAGTTTATTTTTAGCCCCGTAAAAAACGTTACTTAATTTTTCAAAAATTTAAAGTTTTGTTTAAAATAATTAATTTATTTGTACTTTCAAGTCATTTTAAAAATGTGATTTTTAAAAAAATTTATTAAAAGATTTACTATGTTTTGGGGGTGATCTCGATTCATATAATTGACAGGTCTTCCTGTCAAATGTATGAAGGGAGATTCCCTTCTTTGATTGGCTCCCCATGGCCCACGTGATCCCAGGGATGCTGCGAAATACCTGTGCCTCTGGGATACGTGGGCCCTGCGCACCGGCAGTTTGGAGAGGCCCAGCATCAGAACTGTGCTCCTCCCGGGAGCCCTCAGGTAAGGGCGCAGATTTTTCCAGATCGCAGCCCTCCGCCCGCGGGAGGCCTGCGATCGGAATATCTGGGCCATTGTCTTATACAGCAGGCACCTCAAAGCACTGGAGCGGTACCACCAACGCTGCCTCCGCAAGATCCTGCAAATCCATTGGCAGGATAGGCGCACCAACATTCGTGTTCTCGCTCAGGCCAACATCCCCAACATCGAAGCTTTGACCACGCTCGATCAGCTCCGATGGACGGGTCACATCAACCGCATGCCCAATACGAGACTCCCAAAACAAGCGCTCTACTCGGAGCTCCGACACGGCAAGAGAGCCCCAGGTGGGCAGAGGAAACGCTTCAAGGACACCCTCAAAGCCTCCTTGAAAAAGTGCAACATCCCCACCAACACCTGGGAATCCCTGGCCCAAGACTGCACAAAGTGGAGGAGAAGCATTCGGGAACACCTCGAGTCTCTTCGCCGGGAGCAAGCGGAAGCCAAGCGCAGGCAGCGCAAGGAGCGCACGTCAACCCAAGCACCCCACCCACCGTCTGCCCCACCTGTGACAGAGACTGTAGGTCCCGCATTGGACTCATCGGTCAGCTGAGAACTAATTTTTAATGTGGAAGCAAGTCATCCTCGGTTCCGAGGGACTGCCTAAGAAGAAGAAGAAGATATTGTCTTAAACCCATTTCCTCTACATCTCTACTAGAAGTTCTATGGCAAAGATTTAAAAAGTAGTTGGGAAGTTGGGCAAAGTAGAAACCCAGCAAGGGTCAGTGCCTTCAAGAAAGCAAAAGGTAAGGAGAAAAGTGGAAAGAAAACACAGTAAAAGATTTAAATCCTGTCTCTTTGAAGATGTTGCAAAAAATAGTAGCTACCAACTCAATCTACCATGCTTTAGAGTTGGCAATGTCAGCTGCACTTTTATAGATTGTGATATTGCTCCCCACCCCTCAGTCAAATAGCTGGCACATTCAAATGTAGAATGGCCAGATTGAGTGAAGGGAAGTGAGAGAAAATTGGGAGATGAAAGAATTATAATGAAAAGATTCCATGGCACTTTTCAAAGAGCAGAGATTTCTTCCGGTATCCTGGCCAACAAGTATGCCTCAACCAACTCCCCCCCAAAAAAACAGGTTAGCTGGTCATTTACCTCATTGCTGATTGTGGGATCTTGCTTTGCGTAAATTGGCTGCTGCATTTCCCTTCATTACAAAAGTGACTACACTTCAAAAGCACTGTGAAGGGACATCTTGATGTTGTGTAAGGCACTATCTAAATGCAAGTTCTTTCTTTCTTTAACTTGTTTAATGGTGCCAGGTTAATCATTAACATTAAAATCTTGGATTAGATAACTAAAATCTAGAATAACTTTTTTAGTGCTCGTACCATAGATGCACCCTCAGATGCATTGCAGTACAAGATAGCAAGACTGAAACATGAAAAGAACAAGTTTGTGCAGTACCATTGCAAAGCTTTGTTTGTACTTAATACAATTGTGGTTTTGTGAAGTAAAAATACATGTTTATGCAATACATATTGAGTTTCTAGGCTGGTTTATACATTTTTTTTTACTTCTTCTAAATCCTACCTGGACCATTATTGCTTGAGCACCAATTAAGTTGCATCAAAAGTACCATGGTGCCAATTGTTTACCTTGGCTCGCACAAGTAAAATAGTGACATTGATGAGGTCATGAGCTCTCGAGCCTGTTCCACCATTCAATGAGATCATGGCTGATCTGTGACCTAACTCCATATACCCGCTGTAAGGTATTATCACATGGTTTGTCACATGGTTTAGTATGAGCATGCTCAGTTCGCTCTGGCCTAGTAAACAAGCACCTTGACTAGCAACTCATCCTGTCTCTGTCCTTCATTTGTTCTACCCACATATATTACATTTTTGGCGACGAGAATGGGATCCCCAAGCCATTTTTAGGGATCATAGAAGGTCACAGTGTTCAACCTTCGAGTGGAAAAGTTTAAGCTGAATTTGTGACACCTAAACTGATTTTTTTCCCGATGTTTTACTGTTAATGCTCGTGCAGAATCATCTGTGCTTCGCCTTCGTGTGTATGTATACACAGCAACAGCGGCGTTGATTCTCACATGGACACAGGAAGCGTGCTGAGTCACTGTTCAACAGGATTGGGACAATCATGGCCGCGCCTATGGGATTCATTGGAAGCCTCAGCCTGTATGACCAAGCTCGCGAACCATTCAGCTCTTACATTGAGCGGATGGAGATGTTTTTTAAGGCCAATAACATTATTGCGACCGAAGGTGCAGATGAGAATGTGCAAGCTCAAAATAACGTAATTTGTGAACGTAAAAAAGAAATTTTTCTGACGGAGATCGGGCCAGATGTCTACGGAACGTTGACAAACCTACTCGTGCCAGAAAAAGCGAAGGATGTGTCGTTTGAAGACATTGTCGAGAAACTCGAGGACCATTTCAACCCAAAGCCATTGGAAATAGCAGAGAGCTCTAAGTTTGGTACCAGAAACCAAAAACAAAGTGAAACCATCAGTGAGTACATTGTAGCTCTTAAGAACCTGTCTTTGCATTGTAACTTCGGCACATTTTTGGATCGTGCGTTGCGAGATAAGTTTGTGTGTGGGCTAGTGGATGAGCGCACACAGTCCAAGTTACTGAACACTCCAAACCTAACGTTTGACATAGCATGCAAAATTGCCCTATCTATGGAGACGGCGTTTAAGAATACTAGGGAGCTCCGTCCAACTCAAGTGACTCAATGCAGCTGAGGTCTACAGTCACAAAGCCACCGCCAAACCTAAAGTTGTGAGACCAAGTCAAAAGCATGTCAGTGAGAGTAGTTCAGTGAATTGTTATCGCTGCAATGGAAATCACTCACCACAGACCTGCCAATACAGAAATGCAAAGTGTTTTCACTGCCAGAAGCAAGGCCATATTTCAATAGCTTGCAGAGCTAGATTGAAAGCAGGAAGTAAGAACCATTCTAGTGGCAATGCAAAGCAGCGACAACAAAAGGGAGGAATTCATAATATTGAAGTGAACACACCTGATGTTGAAGAACTCGGCATCTACAGTATCAATGCCACTAGCGGCAACGCTAGCAGTCGTGAGAAAGACTTCCAAACAAAACTTTTGATCAATGAGCAATATATTGATATGTGTGTCGACACGGCGGCAGACTGCTCTATCATGAGTAAGGACACATATGAGAGTAAGTTTAATCAGCTACCACTTACAAAGAGTATCGCAGAGTTAAAAACCTACTCCGGAGAAATCCTGGAGACATATGTGGACAAATGGAATGTACAGTTCAACACAATGGCCAGTCAGTAAAGCTGCCTATTATTGTAGTGAGCTACAACAACAGGCCAACCCCCATGGGCAAAGATTGGTTGAGAAAGTTAAAACTAGACTGGAAAAACATCTTCAGTGTAGATGCTTCAAAGAAGCGACTCGACACAATTCTGAACAAGTATAAAAGCATGTTCTCAGACAGTTATGAGGGCATCACTGGGTATGACGCGTATATCCATATGAAGTCCAACGCAAAGCCTGTCTATTGTAAAGCAAGGCTGGTCCCCTATGTGTTGAAAAGTCAGGTGGAGGAAGAGCTAGAGAAACTGAGAGAGAACAAAGTGCCAGTAAAAACTGACAAAAGTGAATGGGCTACCCCGATTGTGGTAGTGCCCAAAGCAGACAAAACTGTACACTTGTGCGGTGACGACAAAGTTACTATCAACCAAGCAGTTGACGATGAGCAGTACCTGTTACCTACATCACAAGATTTGTATGCAGCACTCTCTGGGTCAAAGGTTTTCTCCAAGCTTGACCTGTCGCACGCTTATGCTCAGTTGAATGTTGACAAAGAGAGTCAACAGTATCTCACCATCAACACACACAAGGGCCTGTACTCATACACCAAGCTGCCGTATGGTGTAAAGTCCTCTTCCAAAATCTTCCTGCTATGATGGATAAGATTTTGCAAGGAGTTCCAAATTGCTTATGCAATCAAGATGATGTGCTGATCGCAACAAGCAGCGAGGAAGAAAATCTAGAAGTGTTAGATTTAGTGCTTCAAAGATTGAATTCCCACAATGTCAAATTGAAAAGGAGCAAATGTGCTTTTGTGCAGCCCGAGGTTGTGTACCTTGGTCTGAAAGTTGATGCAAATGGCTTGCAACCAGTGAAGGAAAAGGTTGATGCTATCATCAATGCTCCAAAGCCACAGAACGTGTCTGAGTTAAGATCTTTTCTTGGAATGGTCCAGTAGTACGCACGTTTCTTACCTGAGTTAGCGACCATGTTAGCTCCATTGCATGAGCTCCTCAAGAAGGATGTCCAGTGGAAGTGGACAAAAGCGCAACAGGAAGCTTACGACGTATGTAAGAGAAGTCTCTCTAGTGATGCTCTACTTGTGCACTGTGACACAGAGCATGAGCGTTAACGTGTGATGCTTCTAGCTATGGTGTGGGAGCTGTCATAAGCCACGTAATGGATGACGACCAAGAGAAACCAATCGCGTCGCATCGCGAACACTCACAAAGAACGGAAGAAACTACATGCAAATTGAAAAGGAGGCACTCACCATAGTGTTTGGAATCAAAAAATTCCAACAGTTCCTGATCGGCAGAAAGTTTACCCTGATAACCGATCACAAACCACTCCTAGCAATATTGGGGCCCAAATCTGCCATCCCTGCAATGGCCGCATCAAGAATGCAACATTGGGCAGTGTTGTTGTCACAATATGACTACACGATTGAATATCGCACTTCCAAACAAAACGCAATCACAGATGCCTTGTCCAGGTTGCCACATGAAGGCTCATGTGTTGGGAGTGAAGGTGAAATTTTCAAGCTAGGTGCAGTTGACAAAGACTTTCCCGTGAATGCAACTGAGATTGCAAATGAAACTCAAAAGGACTCAGTACTGAAAAGAGTGGATGAAAACACCTTGAATGGATGGACTGATCAGTGTCTGGACACAGAGTTGAAACAATTCCATAACCATCGTACTGAATTATCTTGTGAGCAAGGTTGTATCATGTGGGCAAACAGAGTGGTGGTACCTACTTCTTTGATTTTGGAACCAAAACAAAACACCAAAACTTTCTGTAAGGAGATCAGGAAGACTCCACAAACCTGTTGTTAAACTGGATTTGTAGTTGATTTAAAAGATAAAAAGCCAGGAGTTTTTGTTATGTGGTACATGTAATGCTGGGAGAGGTGAGACCATAGTCTTGTTGTATTTAAGAGGGGAATACATACACTTTTTTTTAAGGAGAAAGCATTGTAAGGATATGGTGTTAAGGAAGCTAAAGGGATTGAAGGCGGACAAATCCCCAGGGCCTGATAACATGCATCCTAGGGTGCTGAAGGAGGTGGCCCTAGAGATAGCGGATGCACTAAGTATGATTTTTCAGAATTCATTAGACTCGGGAACAGTGCCCATGGATTGGAGGGTAGCTAACGTTACCCCACTATTCAAAAAGGGGGGTAGGGAAAAAGCAGGTAATTACAGACCTGTAAGCCTTACATCAGTTGTGGGCAAAATGCTGGAGTCCATCATTAAGGATGAAATAGCGGAGCACTTAGCAAATGGGGACAGGATAGGACAGAGTCAACATGGATTTACAAAGGGTAAATCGTGCTTGACTAATCTATTGGAATTTTTTGAGGGAGTAACTGGTAAAATAGATGGGGGAGAGCCAGTAGATGTGGTGTACCTGGACTTCCAAAAGGCCTTCGACAAGGTCCCACATAAAAGATTAGCATGGAAAATTGAAGCTCATGGGATAAAGGGGAAAGTATTGACGTGGATAGAGAACTGGCTGTCAGATAGAAAACAGAGAGTTGGAATAAACGGCTCATTTTCTGAATGGCAGGCAGTAACAAGTGGGGTACCACAGGGATCTGTCCTGGGTCCCCAGCTGCTCACAATTTACATTAATGACCTGGATCAGGGAGTCGGATGCAGCATTTCCAAATTTGCAGACGACACTAAACTAGGAGGGGGGGTGGGCTCAGAGGAGGAGACCAGGAAGCTCCAGAGCGATTTGGACAGACTGGGTGATTGGGCGGATAAATGGCAGATGCACTATAATGTGGACAAGTGCGAAGTTATCCACCTTGGGTGCAGGAACGGGAGGGCAAATTATTATTTAAATGGCAATAAATTGGGAGAGGGGGAAGTACAGAGAGACCTGGGTGTTCTTGTACACCAGTCACTGAAGGCGAGCATGCAGGTGCAACAGGCGGTCAAGAAGGCAAACGGTATGCTGGCCTTCATAGCAAAAGGGTTGGAATACAGGAACAGGGATACCTTGCTGCAGGTGTACAGGGCACTGGTGAGACCACACCTCGAGTACTGTGTACAGTTTTGGTCGCCTCATCTGAGGAAAGATGTTCTTGCCATGGAGGGGGTGCAGCGGCGATTCACCAGGCTGATACTAGGAATGGCGGGATTGACCTATGAGGAGAGACTATGTAGTTTAGGGATGTACACACTGGAGTTTAGAAGATTGAGAGGGGACCTCATAGAAGTGTATAAAATTCTGACAGGTCTAGACAGACTAGATGCAGAAGGAATGTTTCCCTTGGCGGGTGAGAACAGAACTAGAGGACATAATTTAAGGATAAGGGCTAAACCATTTAGGACAGAAATGAGGGGGAATTTCTTCACTCAGAGGGTGGTGAACCTGTGGAACTCATTGCCACAGAGGGCAGTGTACGCCAGCTCATTAAATATATTTAAGAGGGAATTAGATATATTTCTACAGGCAAAAGGGGTTAAGGGTTACGGAGAGAAGGCGGGGACGGGATACTGAATTGGAGGATTAGCCATGATCTCATTAAATGGCGGAGCAGGCTCGAAGGGCCGGATGGCCTACTCCTGCTCCTATCTTCTATGTATCTATATCTATGTATGTATTATCACATGGTTTGTCACATGGTTTAGTATGAGCATGCTCAGTTCGATCTGGCCTCGTAAAACAAGCACCTTGACTAGCAACTCATTGTGTCTCTGTTCTTCATTTGTTCTACTCACATATATTACAGCCGCCTTTGCCCCATATCCATTAATACCTTTGGTTAACAAAAATCTATCAAACTCAGATTTAAAATTAACAATTGACCTAGCATCAACTGCCATTTGCAGATGAGAGTTCCAAACTTCTACCACCCTTTGTGTGTAGAAGTGTTTCCTAACTTCACTCCTGAAAGGTCTGGCTCTAATTTTTAGGCTATGTCCCCTAGTCCTAGAATCCCCAACCAGCAGAAATAGTTTTTCTCTATCTACCCTATCAGTTCCCGTTAATGCCTTGAAAATTTTGATGAAATCACCCTATAACCTTCTAAATTCCAGGGAATACAACCCTACTTTGTGCAATCGCTCTTCGTAATTTAACCCTTGGAGTCCAGGTATCATTCTGGTAAATCGACGCTGCACCCCTGCCAAGGCTTTTGAGGGAAAAGGTGAGAAAACTGAAAATAAAGAAATGAATTAAGTGTAAAATTCCTTATCTCCTTTTGAAATATGTTTTTGTTTGTTTTTTCATTATTTTCTGATTCACTGTGAGGTGTTCCTTGATTATACACAGGCATGAAAGGTTAGTGTTTAGCGGCAGAGGGGCATGTTCTGTGATGGATTTTCAGTGTAAAGTCTTTGCAAGGCCTACAAAGCTTTGGAGATAATTTGTGAGATCCTTTGCTACTGATTGCATTTCTGCGAGAGGGTAGTGGCAGGAAGTTGGGGTCTTGGGAAGGATAGCGACAGTGTCGGAAAGACATTGGTAAACAACAGCAGTATATATGGGGTGATGGTCTTGGGCTGGGTATTTGTAGTGATTCAAGGAAGATTAGTGATGGCCTTGACAAGGGTAATGTGGGTGTCTTGGTCACAGTAACTATATTGACAATGCCCAGAGGTGACAGCAATATATACCAAAAGATACATAAAGCTCTTGATAAATGAATAGATAATCTGAGCACAGCACAGTAATGTACCAGCTGTCAGCTATGGCTCAATGGTAGCACTCTCGCCTCTGATTCAGAAGGATGTCTCTTCATGCCCCACTCCAGAGACTTGACATACAATCTAGGCTGGCCGTTCACTGCAGTACTGAGGGAGTGCTGCACAGTCTGAGGTGTCGTCTTTTGGATGAGACGTTAAACCGAGGCCCCGTCTTCACTCTCAGGGAAGATCCCATGGCACTATTCAAAGAAGAGCAGCAGCATTCTCCCCGGTGTCCTGGCCAACATTTATCCCTCAACCAACACCTAAAACAGGTGATACGGTAATTTATTTCATTGCTGTTTGTGGGACCTTGCTGTGCGCAAATTGGCTGCCACATTTCCTACATTTACAACCAAAACTACACATCAAAAGTACTTTAGCAAAATACTGCGGATGCTGGGAAATTGAAACAACAACAGAAAACGCTGGAAAAACTCAGCAGGCCAGGCAACATCCGTGGAGAGAGAAACAGAGTTAACGTTTCAGGTCGAAGGGTTTTGACCTGAAACGTTAACTCTGTTTCTCTCTCCACGGATGTTGCCTGGCCTGCTGGGTTTTTCCAGCGTTTTCTGTTGTTGTTTCATCAAAAGTACTTCATTGGCTGTAAAACGCTTTGGGACATCCTGAGGTTGCGATAGGCGCTATAGAAATGCAAGTCTTGCTTTCTTTTATCAGTACTTCACCCAAACAAAAATTCTTGATGGTGAAATAATGGCCGAGAGGTTTGGGCACTCATTCTTGGACTTGGGGGTGGGGTGACACAGGGATCAATCTCTGTGCCTGAATAGTGGGGTCCAAGGTGCTCCTGATACTGGGCCTTGGACCTCATTGTAATGGAGTCGGTGAGGTGCTACATAAATGCAGGTTCATTCTTTCGTTCTTTCTAACCATTTCCCATTCATTCATCATAATCCCTGATTGATATTTAAATACAAACTCTTAATCCAGCAATTTGTTGCCCCCTATTACCCAGAAGCTAATGGTCAGCACGGTATAGTAACAAACATTACCCGGAGAGAGCAACACAATTTAGGGATTGAATCACTTGGATAAAATCTGTACAGTTCGGTTGAGTATTTTATACTGAATCACTGGTGAATAGGCTTCCATTTTTTCTTCCCCCAAATTTGAGTCAAACAATCAGTTGAAATCAGTGGTGGGTTAAAAATGAATTAAGTAAATAATGAAGTCATTGGAAAACTTTGCATTTTAACTGGGAAGTCAGAACAAGTGAAAAAACACAGTCCACTCAAAAGCTCAAGAGGCAGATGAACTGAATCAATGTGAGAGCACTGAAGGGTAAGATGCATGCTGTGTGGCCTGAGTCATGCTAATCGTTTGGGGCAGGGTGTGGAGTGAATGATTACACTTCAAAAAGTACTTCATTGGCTGTAAAGCGCTTTGGGACGTCTGGTGGTCATGAAAGGCGCTATATAAATGCAAGTCTTTCTTTTTTTATCATTTTGGTCGGCTTGATGATTTTGTTTTGTGTTTTAGGGTTTTAACCTGGAGTTTGGAACTGATCTTTCGATAGTCTTCATTAGGTTAAACCATGTCATCAGAAGGCCTATTGAGGAATGATTCTGAAAATGAACTATTTTTGGTATCTGGAATGAACGCAAACCTTGATACAAGCATAACATTTTTTGGATACATTGGGCTGGATTTTGATACTGGGGCGGGTTGGGGTCGTGTCATCCACTTTTCGTGTTATCCACCCGACTGCAATTGGATGTGGGAGATTGATGCGATTTTCACCTAAATGGGCAATTGAGTTCCAGCATGTGGGAACCCATGAACCAATTAGTGTTTTCAGTCTGAAAGTCGCCTCTGATGATGTCATCATTGCTGCTGCATTGAAGGTCTGCAAAGACTGCCTGGCCTTTGCTGTGAGAGGACCTGGATGCAAAATCAGCAGCAGCAGCAGCAGCCCTAAGTCTGCTCCCAGATATTTTTGCACCACCACTCCCAGATATGTAGCCAGCCAGCCAGCCAGCCAAATGTGCTCCCGCCAGGTTTCACATTCGTGGTTCAGAACAGGCGTGCTTCATGTAGAAAAAGGGTTAAAATCACAAAGTCCTTTCAAAATGGCATTAGAGAGGCAATTTAGTGCTTGTTAGGGGCCTTAACAGCCTATCCCGCCTCTTAGAGGTGGGACGGAGTCGGGACCAGCAGACACGATTTAATGAAAATTGCGTGGAGGCGGGATGGAGGTGGGCTTGTGCCCGCCCGCCAGTTTTCGCAATTTTAACCCCCCACACGCCTCCAAACCCGCCTCCACGGGTCAATGAAAATCCAGCCCCTTAAGTTTAAATCAGGTTTCATCTACTCTTCCATGTGATGAGAGATCAGCTACTTTTCTAGTTAAACTCCCTGGTGAAGATGATGAGTTAAAATGCTTGCGTCTCGTGGTTCACTCACATTTTCGTTTCCTATACTATTCAAATCATTTCCTTAGCACTAAGGGGATTTTTTTTTAATTGCATTCAAATGTGAGCAGCAGCTGGAAGCCCTTGCCATTTCAATTAGCTTTGAAGGTGAATTTATAGACTGCCGGCCTGCCTAAACCGGGCTATTAGTCACTGAGTTTATTCCCAGTGCATTTTCCCTGTTGCAGAAGATAGCTTCACTCTGAAAACAAACCTTAAATTAAGGCTGATTTGAGTAGAGAGAGAGAGCTTTGATGGAGAATAGGGAAGAAATGCACAACCTTCAGTCCTTCTGGAACAAAACACATTCTTCAAGGAGTGCGTTGCTGGGTTTTAAGCAGCCTGGATATGTAACTAGAGAGATTTTTCAGGTGGTTCTTAGCTTTGTACCCCACTGGTGCTTGGTGGGGCCCACTAGACCATCTGTATAAGTTCCAGAACGGTTCTGTATTACAGTCACAGTGAGTCCCTCAACAACAGTGGCATGCCCAATCTTACAAGGAACAAGTTCCAACACTTGGTGACTCAGTTGGTAAGTGGACTGCTTAATGCACAACTGAACCATACAAACCAGCAAGATCCCAGGTTTGCTCTTTGGTCTCTGCTGACTTCCAAACTCCAGGTTAAAACTGACAAAAACTGAAAACACAGAATGTCGTCATCAAGCAGAACAAAATGGCCCAAATGATTAGGATGATTCGCATCACACAACATGCGGCTTGCCCCTTGGTGCTGTTCATTGATTCAGTTCGTCTGTCCTTTGCTGATTTCAGCTCCGAGGGTGAAGCAATTAGCTGCAGCATCCCTGGTCCAGGGAGAGGGAGAAGCTTGGCGGGGGTTCCCGTTCTTGACCGCCACCCAGCGACTCCTGCTGGGAAGATTCTGAGCATGGGTATCGAAATGAGTCTGGCTATGATGCCTCCATGGCCAAAAAGCTGGAAATTCACGTCTGAAGAATTGGTGAGGGAAGAGACGGCAGCTTCCATGCAACTTGTATCCCAGCATGAGTCAGAGGAATTAGAAAATCTTGTACTCTTATAGCACATTTCACAGCCTCAGGACATCCCAAAGTGCTTTACAGCTAATGAAGTAATCTTGAAGTGTAGTGACTGTTGTAATGTAGCCAATTTGTGCACAGCAAGCTCCCACAAACATCAAGGAGATAAATGACCAGATAATCTGTTTATAGTGATGTTGGTTGAGGGATAAATATTGGCCCAGGGCACCGGGGATAACTCCCCTGCTCTTCTTCGAAATAGTGCCATGGGATCTTTTACGTCCACCTGAGAGGGCAGACGGGGCATCGGTTTAACATATCATCTGAAGGACTGCACCTCCAACACTGCACTGGTGTGTCAGCCTAGATTTTTGTGCTCAAGTCTCTGGAGTGGAACTTGAACCCACAACCTTCTGACTCAGCGGCGAGAGTGCTACCCACTGAGTCACGGCTTAATGGAAAAAAAGCTTAAGATCCAAGTTGATTTCCTATGGGCACTACACATGGGGAGTCAAGATGAAGGGTGGTCTTCAGATGAAACGGTATTAGGGGGCAGCGGATAATTGGACCGTAATACACTGATGTAATTAAATTCCCATGTGAAAGTTATACGTTCTGGCCAATTTTTTATTATAAAACTTTAATTATAACATCTCGGACTGTGTTTTCAGAATCCTCAAAGGGGAAGGGGAACAATCACAAGTCGTGGTACACATCGGTACCAACGACATAGGTAGGAGAAGGGACGGGGATTTAAAACAGGAATTTAGGGAGCTAGGTTGGAAGCTGAGAGCCAGTACAAACCATGTTGTAATTTCTGGTTTGTTGCCGGTGCCACGTGCTAGCGAGTTGAGGAACAGGGAGAGAGTGCAGATAAACACGTGGCTGCAGGGATGGTGTAGGGGGAAGCGTTTCAGTTATGTGGATAATTGGAGCACATTCTGGGGAAGGTGGGACCTGTACAAACAGGACGGTTTGCACCTGAACCAGAGGGGCACCAATATCCTGGGAGGGAAATTTGCTACGGCTCTTCGGGGGGGGTTTAAACTAATTTGTCAGGGGGATGGGAAAAAGGGCTGTAGTCCACGAGCCAGTGGTGAGTGTAGGGAGGTACTGAGGAGGGTATCAAGGTCGCAGGAATGTACCGGCAGACAGGAAGATGGCTTGAAGTGTGCGTATTCAATGCAAGGAGCATCCGGAATAAGGTAGGAGAACTTGGAGCGTGGATTGGTACTTGGGACTACGATGTGGTGGCCATTACGGAGACATGGTTAGAACAGGGACAGGAATGGTTGTTGGAAGTTCCGGGGTATAGATGTTTCAGTAAGAGTAGGGAAGTTGGTAAGAAAGGTGGAGGAGTAGCATTGTTAATCAAGGATAGTTTAACAGCGGCAGAAAGGCAGTTCGAGGGGGATCTGCCATCTGAGGTAATATGGGCTGAAGTTAGAAATAGGAAAGGAGCGGTCACGTTGTTAGGAGTTTTCTACAGGCCCCCAAATAGTAATAAAGATGTGGAGGAAGAAATTGCAAAGCAGATTATGAATAGGTGTGGAGGTCACAGAGTAGTTGTCATGGGTGACTTCAACTTTCCAAATATTGATTGGAACCTTTATAGGTCAAACAGTTCGGATGGGATAGTTTTTGCACAGTGTGTGCAGGAGGGTTTCCTGACACAATATGTGGATAGGCCGACAAGAGGTGGGGCCACGTTGGATTTGGTACTGGGTAATGAACCGGGCCAAGTGTTTGATTTGTATGTGGGAGAGCACTTTGGAGATAGTGACCACAATTCGGTAACTTTCACTATTGCAATGGAGAGGGATAGGGCCATACGGCAGGGCAGGGTTTATAATTGGGGGAGGGGTAATTATGATGCGATTAGGCAAGAATTAGGGAGTATAAGATGGGAACAGAAACTATCAGGGAAAGGCACAAACGAAAAGTGGAGCTTTTTCATGGAGCAATTACTGCGTGTCCTTGATAGGTATGTCCCTGTCAGGCAGGGAGGAAATGGCCGAGTGAGAGAACCATGGTTCACAAAAGAGGTTGAATGTCTAGTCAAGAGGAAAAAGGAAGCGTATGTAAGGATGAGAAAACAAGGTTCAGTTTGGTCGATTGAGGGGTACAAGGTAGCAAGGAATGAGCTAACAAAAGAGCTTAGGAGAGCTAGGAGGGGGCATGAGAAGTCCTTGGCGGGTCGGATCAAGAAAAACCCCAAGGCTTTTTACTCTTATGTGAGAAATAAAAGAATGACCAGGGTGAGGGTAGGGCCGGTCAAGGACAGTAGTGGGAACTTGTGCATGGAGTCAGAAGAGATAGGAGAGGTGATGAATGAATACTTTTCGTCAGTGTTCACCGAGGAGAGGGGCCATGTTCTTGAGGATGAGAGTGTGATAAAGGTGGATAGGCTGGAGGTGGTAGATGTTCTGAGGGAAGATGTTTTAGCAATTTTGAAGAACCTGAGGGTCGATAAGTCCCCTGGGCCAGATGGGATATATCCTAGGATTCTTTGGGAGGCAAGGGAGGAGATTGCAGAGCCTCTGGCTTTGATCTTTGGGTCCTCACTGTCCACGGGGATGGTGCCAGAGGACTGGAGAGTGGCGAATGTTGTTCCTCTCTTCAAGAAAGGAAATAGGAATGACCCTGGTAATTATAGGCCGGTTAGTCTTACTTCGGTGGTTGGTAAGATAATGGAAAAGGTCCTGAGGGATAGGATTTATGACCATTTGGAAAGGGGCAACGTAATCAGGGATAGTCAACACGGATTCGTGAAGGGTAAGTCTTGCCTAACAAATTTGATTGAATTCTTTGAGGAGGTAACTAAGTGTGTAGATGAAGGTAGAGCAGTTGATGTCGTATACATGGATTTTAGTAAGGCGTTTGATAAGGTTCCCCATAGTCGTCTCATGAAGAAAGTAAGGAGTTGTGGGATAGAGGGAAATTTGGCCGATTGGATAAGTAACTGGCTATCTCATAGAAGGCAGAGGGTGGTGGTGGATGGAACATTTTCGGACTGGAGACCAGTTACCAGCGGTGTGCCACAGGGGTCGGTGCTGGGTCCTCTGCTGTTTGTGATTTTTATCAATGACTTGGAGGAGGGGACTGAAGGGTGGATCAGTAAATTTGCTGATGACACCAAGATTGGTGGAGTAGTGGATGAGGTGGAGGGCAGTTGTAGGCTGCAAAGAGACATTGATAGGATGCAGAGCTGGGCCGAAAAATGGCAGATGGAATTTAACCCTGATAAGTGCGAGGTGATTCATTTTGGTAGGGCAAATTTGAATAAGGATTACAGGGTCAACGGCAGGGTTCTGAGGAACGTGGAGGAGCAGAGGGATCTGGGGGTTCATATCCACAGATCTCTGAAGGTTGCCACTCAAGTGGATAGAGCAGTAAAGAAGGCCTATGGTGTGTTGGCGTTTATTAACAGAGGGTTTGAGTTTAAGAACCGTGAGGTTATGCTGCAACTGTACAGGACCTTGGTGAGACCACATTTGGAATATTGTGTGCAGTTCTGGTCACCTCACTATAGGAAGGACGTGGAAGCATTGGAAAGAGTGCAAAGGAGATTTACCAGGATGCTGCCTGGTTTGGGGGGGAGGTCTTATGAGGAAAGATTGAGGGAGTTGGGGCTTTTCTCTTTAGAGCGGAGGAGGATGAGAGGCGACTTAATAGAGGTTTATAAGATGATGAGGGGGATAGATAGAGTGGATGTTCAGAGACTATTTCCTCGGGTAGAGGCAGCTGTTACAAGGGGGCATAACTATAAGGTGCATGGGGGGAGATATAGAAGGGATGTCCGAGGTAGATTCTTTACTCAGAGAGTGGTTGGGGTGTGGAATGGACTGCCTGCTGTGATAGTGGAGTTGGACACTTTAGGAACTTTCAAGCGGTTATTGGATAAGCACATGGAGCACACCAGAGTGATAGGGAGTGTGATAGCTTGATCTTGGTCTCGGACAATGCTCGGCACAACATCGAGGGCCGAAGGGCCTGTACTGTGCTGTACTGTTCTATGTTCTATGTTCTATCATTATTTAGCAAAACTTGTGGCAATTTGTTTAGTAGGGAAGTAGAGTTGGTTAGAGCTGAGGGGTTTCTCCGCAGTATAGGCAGAGGAGCTGAGCAGCACAAAACGGAGGCACTACAGTGCCACCACTGGTGGGAGGGTGTAATTACAGCGTGACAAGTTTACATAGGCAGCTTGCATTATAACTGTGGACATAGGAATTTACAAAGGATAAGTTAGCACAAAAGAAAAATGCAACAACAGAAAGTGGGATTTAATAGACAGGAAACGCACACAGATGTAAGATTTTTAATGTATTATGAACTTAAGCATGATTTTCCTGTCTGAGCATGGACCAGCAGAAAGGCAGGACTCACCAAATTAGTTGAGTGCTGACTCAACTTCCAATTCCAGGGTCAGCCTTATTAGTGAGCTTTCAATCTAAAGAATACCTGCCACTGGGAGCTCGCTGGTTGTGGGGTGAGATTTCCTGTGCTGTTTCAGGATTTTAACCCGCAGACAACAGAGTTAGGGAAACGAAATTTGGTTGCGCTAAAGTCCCACACTTTCCAGAGAGTGTTCTCAGCATGGTGTTGAATAATGAATCAGCGGATGACAGGAATTGGATCCTTGAAAGTTTATTTCAAGTTAAAGCCAATGTCGGTTCATGAATGCACAGCTGTGGTGTGCAGGAGGCTGTATGGACACATGCAGGTCGCCAATACCGGCATAGGCACGATGGACCGAATGGACTTTTTCTGGGCTGCGTGATTCTACGATTCAGTGAAACCCTGCGGTTTGGAGAACCTTGCCATGTGGAAAAGTATAGTGCCCTGTCGCACTGTTGCCAGTTGTCCATTGGAAATGTGATGTTGCTTGCTCTGGCATCAGTCACCTGCTTTGTACATGTGTGCATTGCAGATTGATGTGACTGATTTCCCTGTGGCACCCTGGATGAGCTTGATATATAAAAGTTGAGTGCTGTGGTCATCCTCCTCACCAGTGGCATTGCCTGTACTAGAGTCAAGCCTGTTCCACCGTTTAATTAGATCATGGCTGGTCTGTATCTTAACTCCATTTACCCGCCTTGGTTCCGTAACCCATAATACCCTTGCCTAACAAAAATCTATGTGGCACAGTTCCATCTCAACCTTTCTCGTGAATCATAGTCGATGACGACAGAGTTCCTCAGACAAACCCCGGGAGCGCGCCTCTGCGCATACATCCAGGTGATAGGATCAGAGGGATGCAGGTGAGTGAGGGTTGTCTACACCTCGTGCAGCCTCAGCTGCCCGGCATCCATTCCGTTGCTCTTTCTTCCAATAAAATAAATAGAAAAGTCTCCCCGCAGGAATGCCCACGGTCCAAATGTAAATTGCGACAGGTGAAAATGGTGGTGCCAAAACTCGGAAAATAAAGTGGAGCCATAATAAAGACAAAACAATGCCCTACAATATCCTCCTCCCGCAGTGTCCAAAGATTCAAGTTCCCCTTTAAATGCTGACTTCCCATCAGCACACAGCCAGCCCGCTTGGAGTGCCTGTCTTATTTGATAGGCTGATCGCACGCCACATTTCTGGCCGGAAATTGCATGCGTGTTCTTTTGCATAAATTTAAATGTGGTTATCATATGTAAATGAAGTTCTCACTAAGTTCCGTGCCCCCCAGTGATGTAAACTATCAGAGCTCATTCCTATAATTTTTTTTTTAAATGAGGGAAGTCTGAATACTGAGAAAATACTTAACTCAAAACGCACACGATTACTACTGGCATAAATTGCTCTTGTATTGTGTTTAGTGAGGTGCTGGACTGCTGGATCCTGCCATTCCCAGTCTTGGGCGGCCAGTGACGGTCCTCAAGTCAACGTCTCAGATCTGCTAGGGCCAGCAGCCAGAATCCGGTAACTTTACTTTTGGGGGTTGCCTCTCGCTGCGAGAGACTTGTGTACCAGCAGCCGACAGCGCTGACTCAACCCACTATAAACGCAGCTTCGCTCTAGCAATGCAACGCTTACCACGGGTTTCATCTCCACCAAGCAAACCAGATCGACGCATTGAAAGAGTTCACGCACTTAAACCAAGAAAAAAAACCTTCAAATAAAATACAGAGAAAGTTGAAACACATCCAGTCCATCGGCAGCCTTCGAAAACAGCAATAGTTCTATTATAACATGATTTTACAATGTTCTATGTTACATCCTTTCATATCATTGTTTACAGATGTTTTATTACTGCTACTTTGGTTACACGCACAAACAGATTTTTTCTCCACCAACGCATATGCTGCGCTTAAACATGTGTAAACATTCCGTGGCCACTATCAACGCGAGGTAGAAAATTTACTGGGGTGTCTGCAGTACATGTAAACACTCCTTTATAGGACGCAGACTCTCTGTCTGCAGTACATGCATGTGTAGGTTCAGGAACCGAAAGGGCTGCTTCAGCCTTTGGTCTCGGAGCCAACCTGACGTGGACCCTTGTAAACAGTTTTGATGTGCAGTGAAGATATCCTGACTTCAAAGTGATGTTGACATCTCCTGCACATGTAAATGCCCTGACAGAAACCATAGCCAGTTTCTGAAAGGCTTCAAAGGATCTACTTTACTGGAAGGATTTCTTAAAAATTTTAATTAACAAGTGCATATGGTTTGAAAGTTTGGATACTAGATTCTCTGGGTGGTCAGAAAACATATTTAATAATGTTATGGTCAAAGGTTATAACTTGTAGGAGCTAATCATGTGATATTCCTTTACCACAACCTTGTGGCACTGGGTAACTGGTGTCCATTTTGGAACTTTTAATTAAACTTAGCAATACTAATTTCAAAGGAACTCAATAAGTTGTATATCATTCTGTTTAACACAATCTCTATTACAATCACTTGCACACATGCTGCAAACTTATCCAAAGGGTGATGTTAGTTATTTATGTTTGTATGAATGCAGCTTGCCAATGATGGGTTAAGAACATCTCATAGGGTGATACTGAGCCCAACTGGATGCTGAGCTTCAGTAGCTGTGAGTAAGATTCATAGATTTATTGAAACAATAAAAGCTTCCCCGATGGGTTAATGGGTAACTGCACCACCTGCTGTGGTCGATTCAGAGCTAACCGATCTCAATAGGGACATCAGCAGATGCACCACAGTTGGTCGCAGATCTCTAAGCTAAGGGAGTGGTCAACACAGCCAGGAACTGTAGTCCTGTATGGTGTCCATGGAACTGTAGCCCTGCATGATGCCCGTTGAACTATACTCATGAATGGTGTCCATGGAACTGTAGTACTGTATGGTGCCCAAGGAACTGTAGTCCTGTATGGTGCCCAAGGAACTACAGTCCTTTATGGTACCCATGGAACTATAGTCCTTTATGGTGCCCATTGAACTATACTCATGAATGGTGTCCATGGAACTGTAGTCCTGTATGGTGTCCATGGAACTGTAGCCCTCTATGGTGTCCATGGAACTGTAGCCCTCTATGGTGTCCATGGAACTGTAGTCCTGTATGGTGCCCATGGAACTGCACACCTGTATGATACCCATGGAACTGTAGTCCTGTGTGGAGGAAAATAGTAATAAAATAAAGACAAAGCTGAGATCGATAGATTTTTGGACTCTAGGGGAATCAAGGGATATGGAAATCGGGCGGGAAAGTGGATTTGAGGTCGAAGATCAGCCATGATCTTATTGAATGGCGGAGCAGGCTTGAGGGGCCGTATGGCCAACTCCTGCTCCTAATTTTTATGTTCTTATGTTCTTTTCTCTGTCTACCTCATTGTCAAAAATAAACACAGGAGATTTGCAATTTGTAACTTTTTTTCCTCATACAATGCCATTGTTTACAATGATCCAGGCATGGCAGCTCTGAAATAGTTCACGTCTTAATCGGTGCCAAGAAAAACATATCCTTGGCATTTCTGCAGAACCTTGGATTATGGAGAACAGAACGATTCACAGTGTGTGGAGTTCTTGTTTCACCAGGCCTTGTTATAATTAGAACCTTGCTGATTACAAAGCCTCTACCATACTGTGAGAACATGGAAAGAAAAGGGGGAAAGACAAATAGGCTTTGTTTCTGAAGCAGCCTGCTGGCTACTCTTGGACATAGAAGTTGAAATTCCACTTTTGGTTGATGCGTACTCTTAAGTTTTTGCACCAGGGATGAGCTTACCATCTTGGCTGAATTATTTTGGAGAATGAGGATATATGGAGGAAGAGGAGAAAAGACTCCTGGAACCTACTTCCACGCAAATTGGCCAAGTGATGGTACTGCAAAATGTGAACAGATGGCCCCAGGCTGACCTTGTTTGAGTGAAGAGAATGGCGCAAGTGCAACTTGGGGTGAGAAAATAAGGATAAAAGTTCTCAAAATCAACAGGATGTCACTTCAAGAAACTATATAGCAGCAAACACTGCTTATTGAACATTAACTGCTGCATTAAAAGTTGATTGAATACAGTGGAAGAATTAATATTTTGGTAGCTAGGGATACATTTGCATGCTAAATCATGGTTATGAGTCATGGTGGTTGCCAATGAAGATTGCCAGCAGAACTGCTCCCCCAACAAGGTTCGTTTTTGTGATGAAGCTTCTCCAGCCCCTTTACATAAGCAAACTTTCTATAAACACCCAGTTGATTTGCCAGCAGTACAGAAATGCACATTGTAGAGAAAATCAGGACCTGTCCCATGGGCTTGACATATGTGAATGGCAGATTCACTGGCCCTTTGATTACAGACGGAGTTTTATTACTTCGTTTCACCGTGGTATACTGAGCAGAGCCAAACCAAATTAAGCTGAGCCAAATCAAACTGGATAGCTAAAAATGTTTCCCTGGGTGACTTCAAGGGCACTTCTACTTTCCCTTGGCCCAACCAAAGGAAAATATCTCTGGGACCATAATTTTGGTCCAATGTTGTATTTTTCCATCAGCATAGACCTGATTGCAAGGTTACAGTAAGCTGATTTATGTTGTCAGTCAACATGACAAGCTTTTGCTTCTTAATTTGGGAACGTCTTAATGGCGCCCTTACTCTCTTTCATAAATCAGTCAAGTGACTCCCAGTTTAGGATCCCAGTTTAACTACAATTCTTGCAGCTGTCAAAACTCTAATCCTTTAGCTTTCGCACTAAGATGTCTCTAATAATATGAACACAACAAGGCATATGAGGCACCAGCTCATTGAGTGATGTCTGACATGTAGCTACATGGTATAATTCATAACAAGTAGTTTATCTTTTAGTAAACTAACATGTTTGAGATATTTCCAGTTTATACAACATACATCTTTACCAAAATTATTACGTTTGGAGTGTTTGAAATAATGACTTCATGCCATATGACTCTCTTTCAGCGTTCTTTGGCAGGTGTTATGATGCTGTTCATTAATACCAGTTGACATTCTTTGAAGTATCTGGATGCACGCTCGGGATGAGTATTTGGATTTATGTGGATTTCAGATTTGAACGGTTCAAGTCTGAAGGATGAATAAAACAAGCAAGTGGAAAAAGTCTCGACTGCACTGTCCAGGAATTTCCACCAACAGACTGCTGTGGAAATCAGCTCCATACTGATCCATTATCGGGGAGTCATACCCACCATTATGCTGCTGGGCAAACGCACTCACACGCCACAAAATTGCAAGGAATTAGAAACAGACCACCACAGAAAATCATCGGAAAACACTCCATGGTTGGGCACTAATACTCACAAATAAATATCTTCTTGTCCCTGGCAGGTCAAGACAGCCAACATTCCCAGTAAACGCGGGCACATCAGTGACATAAACTGGAACATTTTCCATCTGTATTGTACAGTCATGTTTTTCAAAACAGATGACCTTAGCCAACTGTCTTCAACTGGGCCAAACTTCCGATTTATCTGAACGTTTGATTGTGGCACAGTTTGGATTACTTCAGATTTGGTACTGCCAATCTTTGTTATGTCTGTCTGTGCTGGACTGCTGTAACTTTAATATTGTGACCAAAAGATGATTCTAGCAAACATCACATAGGAGGCTAGTTATTTGGAACGATCAAAGTTTATATTGGGAACCATTGAGGATGGGTGCTTTGAAAGGCACCGTGTGACTGGGGAGATAAGCTGAATGTAGGTGGGGATCGGGAAACAGGGTTGAGAGGTTGGAAGTATAGGCTGAGGTAGTGGAGAGAAAGGAAGGACGAGAAGATCAAAGAAGAGGGAAATATTGGATGATCCCAAATGAGCAATAACAGAAGGTTGAAAAAACAGTAGAAAAAGAGAGAGGGATTGTAGAGAAAAGATTGAAAAAAGGTTACAGGAAGGGGTTGTTAAGCTTTTACTGTGGTTGTCTGAGCTTTACAGTCAGGCCATGAGAGTTCCAAACAGAGGAGGAGACAGAAATTGAAGTAGGTCGTGTCGAAAAGGAAAGATAAATGGAGTGTTGACTGTTTGGGACATTGATTAATACAACATGCTGATCCTTGGGTCACTGAGTGCAATTCAGCAGTAAGAGTAATCTCTCATTGCTTCCAATGTCTGTGCCAAAATTTAGCAGTTGTTCCTTTGAACTTAATTTTTGACTCCAGTGTATATCTTCTTTCCTCACAAGTAAACGAGCTGAGAAAAATAAAGGAAAACATTCTTTTCCTGGGAACAGCAAAGATAAAGCCGAGAAAAGAGAGGTCATTTACCCCTTGGTTGAAGGTTGATTGAAGCCTTGTGTTTTTACAACCAGTAGAATCAACTTCACTTCCGGCACAGGCTGGTGAGTCCAGGGAAAAGGTAAGTTTGAGGTAAATTGCACTTCAAAAAATAAAATCGGAACGAGGGTGAAATTATGCCTCAGATATCTGCCTTGAGGCAGATAGTCTGATTTACAGGATGAAATTAAGATCTGGGCTGTCACATGAAAGCTCTGGATGGTTCGGTGCAATCCCAACAGTGGAGGTTGCAAAGATTCTGCAGAAGAATATCTGGATAGCTGCAGTTCCAGAAGAGGGAGTGAAGGTCAATCCGACCAAATCTGATACTGGCCTACTCTAATTTTAGGATTCCTGACAGATTTTTGGATGTGCTCTGTTTGAAAGGCCCATTTATATTTTGCTGGACTTTTCACCCGTGTTTAAATTTTACACAGGATCACATAGGATGTACGGCATAGAAACAGGCCATTCGGCCCAACCAGTCCATGCCGGCGTTTATGCTCCACTCGAGCCTCCTCCCGTCATTCCTCATCCAACTCTATCAGCATAACCCTCTATTCCCTTCTCCCTCAGATGCTTATCTTGCCTTCCCTTAAATGCATCTGTACTATTTGCTTTAACATTTTCACCACTCTCTGGGGAAAGAAGTTTCTTCTGAATTCCCTATTTGCTTTCTTGGTCATGATGTGGAGATGCCGGTGTTGGACTGGGGTGGACAAAAGTGAGAAGTCGCACAACACCAGGTTATACTCCAACAGCTTTATTTGAAATCACAAACTTTCGGAGTGCTGCTCCTTCGTCAGGTGAAGTGAAGGAGCAGCAGCTCCGAAAGCTTGTGATTTCAAATAAAGCTGTTGGACTATAACCTGGTGTTGTGCGACTGCTTTCTTGGTGACTATCTTATATTGATTAAATGCACCAAGGGGTGGGAGTTCATGGTGTTTACCCAAACATCTGTCATGGGAAATCAGCTCGTGAATTAAAAAAAAAATTGTAAGTAGCAAAATGAATTTAAGTTATTTTAAATGACTTGGGGAAAGTTATTACATCACTTGCAGGAGTGAATGAGCATAATCAGGCATTTTGAGAGGCTGCACCTTTCCTCTTAGGGCATGCTGGACTCACATTTCGAGTGTGCGAACCTTTCACATTAGGCCTCCTCCAAAGAGAAGTGTTCACATGGCCCCTGACCTATCGCGAGGTGTCAAATGCAATTCAATCATTACCAGTTGTCAGTTAGACTACGGAAGGTTTGCAGGACTGTTCCGCAAAATATTTGTTCACATACTATCACTGCACTTATGAGAATATACAGAGTTAAGTTAGAGTAAGTCCTTATCTGACAACCGCGTTAAGAAAAATATTGGCTTTTTAATAAGAGGGAAAGGACTTGTTAATTGAGGGTCCTCTCCCTCCCTTTTTAGAGCTGTATACAGATTTAATTATCTGTTTCCAATTCTTCTACCTGTGAAACCAGCAGCCTATATGAATGCCGAAAAATATAAATATGAGCTTTGGATGGTCGTTAATAGAATCATAGAATTTTATAGTGCAGAAGGAGAGCATTTGGCCCATCGTGCTTGTGCTGGGTCTCTGAACGAGCTGTCCACTTAACCCCATTCTCCTACCCTCGCCATGCTATTCCTTAAAAAATTCTACTTCGAATATTTATCCATCTGTTTTTGCCAGCTTGGCACAGTAGTGACACTCTCATCTCTCAGCCAGAATTGTGGGTTTAAGTCCCATTCCCAGACTTAAGCAAATTATTTAGATGGACATTTCAGTACAGTACTGAGGGAGTGCTGCGTTATCGGGTGTGCTGTCTTTCAAATGTGATGTTCAACCGAGACCCTGTCTGCCTGTGCAGGTGGATAAAAAAGATCCCGTGGCATTATTCAAAGAAGAGCGGGGGAGTTGTCCTGGCCAACATTGATTCCTCCACCAACACCGCCTAAACAGAATTTATCTCATTGTTGTCTGCAGTTTGGCTGCTGTTGTTTCCCCTCATAACGACAGTAACCACACTTCAAAATAATGAATTGACTGTGAAGTGCTCTCGGACAGCCTGAGCAAATGAAACACATTATATAAATGCAAGTTCATTTTTTCATTTCCTTTTGAAATGCTATCATAGATTCTGTGTCCAGCACTGTTTCTCGTGCTGCTTCTTATTTCTAACAACTGTTTGAATATATAAAAAACATTCTTCCAACCTCTCCCTTTGGATGTACACAAGGAAGCCATTGGTGGATAGAGTTCCATTCTCCCAACAACAAATGGCGATTATTAGTGTAACAATCCAAACTCATTTGTTGTGAGATTTCATTTGTTGTGAGGCTTTCTTGTGAAGTCATCCTGGTCTGGGGGACTCTGAGTCAGAAGTCCGGCAAAAACACAATGGGCCTTCTGTGCTGTAAATTTCTATGATTCTATGAAGTGGCAGATGGCTGGCTTCTTCCATCACTGCTATGCCTATGGTCAGATTAAATATAACTCAGTTTATCAATGACTAATTTAAAATTGTTCATGGCTCCCTGGAACTACTGCACCCTGGTACTAAGATTTAGGGATCCCTACAATGCAGTGTCAGCCGTGGCTCAGTGGGTAGCACCCTCGCCTCTGAGGCAGAAGGTTGTGAGTTCAAATCCCACTCCAGAGACTTGAGCACCAAAATCTAGGTTGGCACTCCAGTGTAGTACTGAGGGAGTGCTGCACTGTCGGAGGTGCCATCTTTCGGATCAGATGTTAAACTAGAAGCCCCATCAGGTGGATGTAAAAGGTCCCATGGCACTATTTTGAAGAAGAGCAGGGGAGTTCTGCCTGGTGGCCTGGCCAATATTTATCCCTCAATCAACATCACCAAAAACAGATTATCTGCTCATTGCTGTTTGTGAGAGCTTGCCGTGTGAAAATTGGCTGCCATGTTTCCTACATTACAAATGTGACTACACTTCAAAAGTAAAGCGCTTTGGGATGTCTGGTGGTTGTGAAAGGTGCTATATAAATGCAATTTATTTTAGATAACGGGGAAAGTAACGTAGTGGGAGGCTTGGGAGCAACAGACCAGCAATGTATCGGGGAATTGTGTTTAGCTGATAATATTGGTGACCTTTAACCACTTTGTAAAAAATGATGGAGTACGTGCCAAGTTCATGTTCAATATTTGTAAATAAAATTTACGCTCAAAGCTAGATTGGGATCCAAGTTGCCACAGTCCTGTTGATCTGAGTTGTATCAAAGTTGGTAGGTTTGTAGCCAGACCTTATTAGTTCCTGATGGACAAAATAGGCATGGTGTCCAAGGGCTGTAGGTTGACTTACGGAACTAATTCCCCACAGTCTGATGAAGATATATCCGTGAGCACTTAGAAGAAAATTTGTAGAAAGACTCTGAATTAGGTACACAAGGTACCTAATAGGCTGAAGAGGTTGGAGTCCTGGATGATGGTGATTACTGATTATGTGAGGAAGCTGCAGGCATACAGCTTAATCACCTGTGAATTTGGCCAAAGGCAGGGATCATTTAGGAGCGTGTGGTGATATTTGAGATGTGCACGATGACATGAATCTTGTCATTCATGTGGAAATGACTTATGAAATAATACTGGACGGCCTGCTGGTGGCGCTGTCCAGGGAGAGTATAAATACTCGGGCATGGGCCCAGCTTGCTCAGGACATTCTTTAACAGGAACTAGTGAAGGACACAACTAGATCTCCATGTTGAAAAACAGTTGATTAAAGCTTTGTTTAACGCTTAGAACAAGTGCCTAGTCGTTTTCTTACGTCACACGATATGTACCCATTGTCCCTCTAAATCCACTAATGTGTGTTAAAGTCTACCCCCTCCATCCTTGTGGGCCAAATAATAAGCCTTTCATATAATTCTTGATCTATCTATATTTTAAAGAGCTTGGCCCTGAAATTCCGGAGGTGGGAGTAGGTGCAAGGGTGATGTTTTTTTTCCCTTCCTGGAGCTGGAATATGGGATTCTGCCTCTTCCGAATTGTGGATAAAATTCTGATTGGGAGTGGGCAAGTCGTCTGCCTGTGTCCTGACCAATATCTATTCCTCAATCAACATCACTAAAAACAGATTATCTGGTCATTATCACATTGCTATTTCTGGGAGCTTGCTGTGCACAAATTGGCTGCTGTGTTTCCTACATTACAACAGTGACTGCACTTCAAAAAGTACTTCATTGGCTGTAAAGCGCTTTGGGATGTCTGGTGGTCGTGAAAGGCGCTATATAAATGCAGGTCTTTCTTTCTTTCTTTCCCCCTCCCCTCCCCCCCACCCCATGTCAAGGAGGCATATCTGGGGGAATTCTCAGGCTATCCTGGGTACATCCTAATAAGGCCCCAACAGAACTCTCACCAGCTGACGGCTAATGTGAGTTCCATTGAAGCCCCAGAAGTTCCCCAGAGAAAGGCAATTGATCTTGGAGGAGATTGACTACCTTTTGAAATTTCAGCAATTGCCTGCAGGTTTGTCTTCAGCCTCTGACATCCCTGGGTGGATCAGGTCAGGTGGCCCTGAATCGCCCTTACAGATACAAGTGACTGTGTCCCTGGGACTTGGGATGAAGTCTGCAAGCTTCCCTTAAGGCGGACGGGAGTTCTGCTCCACTGCACTTGTGCCAGCGGAATTGATCCATCAGAATTTCAGCCCTGCTGTGTTTAAAAATATAAACAAGACAAAAAGCAATAAAACCTGCTACTTTTTGGCAGTGACATGGGGAACTGGTCGCTCCCTTCTCCCCTATAGTTCCTTTGATATCACTTTTGCTCCCTCAGGGAGGAATATTCAACAACAACAACAATTTATATTTATATAGCGCCTTTAACATAATAAAATGTCCCAAGGCGCTTCACAGGAGTGTTATATAAAAAAAAAATTGACACCGAGCCACATAAGGAGTTAGGGGAATGACCAAAAGCTTGGCCAAAGAGGTAGGTTTTAAGGAGCGTCTTAAAGGAGGAGAGAGAAGTGGAGAGGTGGAGAGATTTAGGGAGGAAATTCCAGAGCTTAGGACCTAGGCAGCTGAAGGCACGGCCGCCAATAGTGGAGCATTTAAAATTGGGGATGTTCAAAAGGCCAGAATAGGCAGAGCGCAGAGGTCTAGGGGGATTACAGGGCTGGAGGAGATTACAGAGATAGGGAGGGGCGAGGCCATGGAGGGATTTGAAAACAAGGATAAGAATTTTTAAATCGCGGCGTTGCTTAACTGGGAGCCAATGTAGGTCAGCGAGCACAGAGGAGGTGGGTGAGCGGGGCTTGATGCGAGTTAGCACATGGGCAGCAGAGTTTTGGATGACCTCAAGTTTATGGAGAACTAGGGAGGCCGGCCAGGAGTGTGTTGGAATAAGAACATAAGAACATAAGAAATAGGAGCAGGAGTAGGCCAATTGGCCCCTTGAGCCTGCTCCGCCATTCAATAAGATCATGGCTGATCTGATCCTAACCGCCAATCTACTATCACAGAACCATCTCCTGAACCTAACAGAATTGGACACACGAAATAGGAGCAGGATCAGGCTACACGGCCCCTGGGCCCGCTACGCTACCCACAGGGCCATGACCGATCTGAACCTAGACTCATGTCCAAATTCCTGCCCGCTCCCCGTAACCCTTAATTCCCTTTACTTCTAGGAAACTGTCTATTTCTGTTTTAAATTTATGTAATGATGTAGCTTCTACAGCTTTTTGGGGCAGCATATTCCATGGACCTATCACCCTCTGAGTGAAGTAGTTCCTTCTCATCTCAGTTTTGAAAGAGCAGCCCCTTATTCTAAGACTATGCCCCCTAGTTCTAGTTTCACCCATCATCGGGAACATCCTCCCCGCATCCACCCGATCCAACCCCATAGTCAAGTGTAGAGGTAACAAAGGCATGGATGAGGGTTTCAGCAGCAGATAAGTTTTTTAAAATGTATTAATTTACAGGATGTGGGTGTCGCTGGCAAGGCCGGCATTTATTGCCCATGAGAAGGTGGTGGTGAGCCGCCTTCTTGAACCGCTTGGTGAAGGTACTCCCACAGTGCTGACTTTGTCGCAGCGGTTTAGTACAACTGAGTGTCTTGCTAGTCCATTTCAGAGGGGCAGTTCAGAGTCAACCACATTGCTGTTGGTCTGGAGTCACATACAGGCCAGACCAGGTAAGGATGGCAGGTTCCCTTCCCTAAAAGACATTAGTGAACCAGATGGGATTTTACGACAAAATGGTAGTTTCACGGTCACCATTACTGATGCTAACTTTTTTAATTCCAGATTTATTTAATTAACTGAATTTAAATGCCCCGGCTGCCGTAGTGGGATTTGAACTCACGTCTCGTGAATATATTACTCTGGGCCTCTTGGATTACTAGTCCAGTAACATAGCCACTACACTACCGTACCCTCATTGAGGTAAGGGTGAAGGCGGGCGATATTACGAAGGTGGAAATGGGCAGTCCTAGTGATAGAACAGATAGGACGTCGGAAGCTCAATTCGTGATCAAATATGACACCAAGGTTGCGAACAGACTTGGTCAGCCTTAGACAGTTGCTGGGGAGAGGAATCCTGCTTTAATGTACAAGAGTATTTGTATTACTTTAGCAATTTTCTTTAATTACAGTTTACATGACTGGTTTATTATATAACTCAGCTTTCATCATTTAAATGATAATGTGCCGATGTAGCTTGTTTTCACTGGCTGGCGCATTCGGATAATAATTGTTCCTGTTGCTTTTATTTACAATTTGAAAATTGCCTCTGCCTCATTCGTCCGTGTTTAACTCTTTAGTTTAGGTCCTGCTTTGCCAAACAGCGTTTCCTGGCTTTTAGTTCGCAGACTGCCGATTTTTCACTGGGCCTTGGCCACGCTTCAGCCAAACACTAGGTGGTGCACTAGAGCAGCCTGGTGCGACTCGGCCCCTTGATCTTTCCTTTCGGCCTCCATTCCGTATCTCCCTTGACTGCACGGCTGGTCTTCGGAATTTGCTCCGTGGGGAGTCACAGGGGAAGAGCCTGCATCCTACCACTCCATAGTTCGCTGTGTAGTGCGCCGCACGTCCTGGTTCGCGCCACAGCCATTTTCTGTAAATTTGTACAGCTGTTACTTTGCTACGGTGGAAGGACGTGGTGCGTTGGTTGTGGGCCAAGAGCAGGTCGTTTCAAAACTAAAGGCTAAACTATTTTGAGAGTCAGGATAGGTAGCAGCCGTGGCTCAGTGGAAGCACTCTCACCTCTGAGTCAGGAAGGTCTATGGGTTCAAGTCCCACCCCTTTGACACTCCCATACATAGTACTGAGGGAGTGCCGCACTGTCGGAGGTGCCGTCTTTCGGATGTGACGTTAAACCTGTTTGCTCTCTCAGGTGGACGTAAATTATCCCAGGGCACTATTTTGAAGAAGGGCAGGGGAGTTCTCCCTGGTGGCCTGGGCCGATATTTATCCCTCAACGATCACCTAAAACAGGTTATCTGGTCATTATCACATTGCTGTTTGTGGGAGCTTGCTGTGCGCAATTGGCTGCCGCGTTTCCTACATTACAACAGTGACTGCACTCCAAAAGTAATTCATTGGCTGTAAAGTACTTTGGGACCTCCTGAGGTCAGGGTAAGGTGCTGTATAAATGCAAATTCTTTCTTCTTTCTTTCAGTTTAAAGTGCAGTTCAGCGATGTTCTGTTGGGTTTCATTAACCAATTGCAACCTTATGTCAGTCGGTACATTGGGAGGATTATTGGATGAAATATTATGGTCAGGAAGTAACAGAGGACCTGATGTTTCTAAGTGGTGGAGCCAAGTAATCTTAGCTCTGACTCCTGCCAAAAATAAACTATTCAGAATAAACCTATTCTATAACCACTGGTGTGGTATCGTAGCCATCATGGTCATACTTATCAGTGTAATATTATAAGTACAGGAAACTTTCGTTTATCCGGCACCCAAATATCCGGAATTCTCGCTTAACCGGCAAAAATCATCCTCCGAAAACTCCTCTCAAATAACCGGCAATGTTGCCGAGTCGCAGTCGAGTCTCCGCGAACGCCGAGTGCTCCGAAAAATCCTCTCAAATAACTGGCAATGTTGCCGATCCCGAGTCCGAGTCTGAGTCCGCGAACGCCGATTTAGTCAGTAGGGGTACTTTTCAAAAGTGCCACTACTCGGCCTCCTGGCGCTGTCGCAAGTCCGAAACACTGCAGTAGCATGAGTAGATTCTCCCGTGCTGCTTGGAGTCTCTTTGTTAAAAATAGCCTTGGTAGATATAACTCTCTGTTATCCGGTACTTTCGATAAACCGGCACCACGCCGGTCCCGTCGATGCTGGATAAACGAAAGTTTCCTGTACAGCTGTGGCAGCTGCCAAAAGAAAAATTAAGTACAACTTATAGTTTTTTCTGGGACAAATTCCTCCTTCAGGCTGTTTATATGATAACCCAGATGGTTTTGGGGTGCAGGGGAAGAAATGCTGTTTTAATTTTATTGCTGTTTATAATTTCCCTTTTGTTGTCCAATTTGTGACATTGTTTTTCCATTTTAAATGCCGGATTCCCAGTGTTGCTTGGTATGGTTGCCCACTCTCACAGGCCAAACCTGAAATTTTTCCCTCCCAATTTTCCCCTTTTTACTTCCCTCCTCTTCCGAACTCACGGCCCGAGGTTTCCCGCTTCAGGGCTCGGCAGCCCACAGTTTTCTGCCGGTTGCAATGAATGCGTGAAAAATCACAGGCCGGCCTGGCAAGGGTAGGAGCAGAAAACTGTGGCCAGTAACTCATCCTGATTTATGAATCCGTGGTGGTGGGAACTCATGTGTCAGCCGTGGCTCCATGATAGCATTCCCACCTCTGAGCCAGAAGGTTGTCCCATTCCAGCTGAGGGAATGCGGCACTGTCGGATGTGGCGTCTTTCTGATAAGACAATACGCTGATACCCTGTCTGCCTTCTCAGGTGCAGGCAGTAGCACTGCTTCGAAGATGAGCAGGGAAGTTCTCCCCAGTATCCAGACCAACATTTAGCCCCCAACCAACACCTGAAACAGATGACCTGGTTATTGTCACATTGCTGTTTGTGGGAGCTTTCTGTGCACAAATTGGTTGCTGCATTGACGTTACAGCAGTGACTACACTTCAAGATTGGCTGTAAAGCGCTTTGGGACTTCCTGAGGTTGTAAAAGGTGCTATATAGATGCAAGTTCTTTTTTTTTTCAATATTCAAAGGAAGTGGGATCATAAATTGGGTACTACGAAATCTTGCTTTCTTTTAACGGTGCTTCACCCAAATGGCAATTCTTGATGGTGAGACACTGGCCTAGATATTTGGGCACCCGTTCCTGGACACGGGGGGGGGGTGGGTGTTGGGGGGGGGGGCGGGTGGAGGTGGATTGGTGCAGGGACCAAACTCTGTGCCTGAATGGTGAGGTTCGAGGTGCTCCTGATATTGAGCCTCCGACCTCATTGTGATGGAGCCGGTGAGGTCCGACAGCCCGCCGACGAAGACCAGGCGCTGCACAATGTCATTTCCAGGCCAGTGAGTGTTGGCAGGCTATTCAACATTAGAGTGCATCATAGCCAAGGCTTGAAGCCGTCTTCATGTGACATCCATGCTTATATACTTTCCAGCAGCGGCCAGCGAGTAATGATCAGTCACTGGAACCCGAGCCCCAGGTTTATGGTGTCTCAACCACCACTCAGTTTAGATCAGCTAACTCAACACAGACCAGAGCTGGTATCTGGGACCTTCCCTGTCTGCAAGGCATGGTGACTCAGACAGTGTGTTTAGCTACTGAGACATTGCAGTCCTCAGTCTTAAAATATAACATGAGAAAGTCCTCGTTCTGAAAACATGTCAACTGGGATTGAGAAAGGTTTAAAATAGATGCACTGAATCACGTATCTGGTTTGAAGGCGTGGCTCAAAGAGGGCAGACTCCACGACTGGATTGACAAGATCAATAAGTAGTGTCGCCATAATGTAGAACCCGTACCCCGAGATGCACCAGTAACAACGCCTCTATTGCCTGTGACTCCAAACAAAACAAAGATGCAATAAAGCGCAGTCCTTCATGGGAAGAGAAAGAAAGAAAGAGAGACTTGCATTTATATAGTCCCTTTCACGACCACCGGACGTCTCAAAGCGCTTTACAGCCAATGGAGTACTTTTGAAGTGCAGTCACTGTTGTAATGTGGGAAACGCAGCAGCCAATTTGCGCACAGCAAGGTTCCACAAACAGCAATGTGAAAATGACCAGATAATCTGTTTTTGTGATGTTGGTTGAGGGATAAATATTGGCCAGGGTACCGGGGATAACTCCCCTGCTCTTCTTTGAAATAGTGCCCTGGGAATTTTTATGTCCACCTGAAATGGCAGACGGGGCCTCGGTTTAACGTCTCATCCAAAAGACGGCACCTCCGACAGTGCGGCACTCCCTCAGCACTGCACCGGAGTGTCAGCCGAGCTTTATGTGCTCAAGTCCCCGGAGTGGGAAGAGAAAGCAGGAAAAGCCAATGCCCTTCCAATATTTTCACGTCATGGAACATTTATTGTGGAGTTGGCTCTGAACTGATGCCACCAACTAAGAGTGGATGATCCTTTAGCCAAGCTCAGAACACTCAGCAGAAATTGGAATGAGAGAATATCTGCAATTTGGAGTTGACATTTCTGTTTGATTTGCTTTCATCTGTTGACTAAATTTTTTGCTGTATCATCAAGCTGCAGTAAGAGTAAGTACAATTTCATAACACACTGCTGAAGGAGACAGGACAACAGGCATTCTCCGGCCACTCCACAATTTCACAAAAACAATTCACTTACATAATACCGGCAGGGAAACAACAGAGTTTCAAAAGCAAAATACGTTGGAAAGCTTCCGTGATTTCCTCTGTGCCCACATGGCTTGTTCCCTCTGTAAGAACGGAAGAGCATAAGAATTAGAAGCAGGAGTCGGCCATGCGGCCCCTCGAGCCTGCTCCGCCATTCAATAAGACCATGGCTGATCTTCGACCTCAACTCCACTTTCCCACCCGATCTCCATATCCCTTGATTCCCCTAGAGTCCAAACATCTACCGATCTCAGCCTTGAATAGACTCAAAGACTCAGCATCCACAGCCCTTTGGGGTAGAGAATTCCAAAGATTCCCCACCCTGTACCTTTTGCTGGCTTCATGCATTTGGTTCGATGGGCTTGAATCTGTGCAGCTACATGTTGCTTTCCATTCCTGTGCCTGGGCCTATTGGATCTGCCTGGGTGCAGTACACAGATGCAAATCAGGCAGGCAGGGAGGACCACCCACCCCAAAGGGAGCCTTGCCCATTTTTTCTGTCCTTTCCAGTTTAAATGGATAGGAGTAACAACAGAAAACGCTGGAAAAACTCAGCAGGCGAGGCAGCATCCGTGGAGAGAGAAACAGAGTTAACGTTTCAGGTCGATGACCTTTCATCAGAACTGGAGACAGCAGGAAATCAAATAGATTTAAAGCAAGGATAAAGCTGGGAAAAGGGGGAGGGGATAAAAGAACAAAAGGAGAGATTAAGAGACATTAAGAGATAATGTCTCCTTTTGTTCTTTTATCCCCTCCCCCTTTTCCCAGCTTCATCCTTGCTTTAAATCTATTTGATTTCCTGCTGTCTCCAGTTCTGATGAAAGGTCTTCGACCTGAAACGTTAACTCTGTTTCTCTCTCCACGGATGCTGCCTGGCCTGCTGAGTTTTTCCAGCGTTTTCTGTTGTTATTTCGGATTTCCAGCATCTGCAGTATTTTGCTATCATATAAATGGATAGGAAGTCAGGTGAACCCCATTATCGGCCTATGGTCCTCCCCACCTGATTTTCCTCCATGTTCTCGACCAAGGGCTAAGAACAATTCGCAGCAATGCCAAGAAATTAAAAAAAGTGGGGGGAAAAAATAACAAAAAATATACAAACAAAAACTGAAAAACAATCCCAACGTATGTTTATTACGCTGTTTAAAATCAAGACCCATCCTGTTGTGAATTATATTTCTCTGCGGTGGGCTCTCAACTCCTGGACATGACGTTGTAGCCACGATGCAACAGATGGGTTTACCTGCACGCTGAACAACAAAGTGATCTGATTCTTATCCAGTCTCACGATCGCACACATGGCCCCGTTGCTGATCTGATGCCAGAGGGGCTGACTTGGGACCGGTGGGAGGGGGGAGGCCTTCCCTACACCGAGCGAGGGAGCAGCAAGGTGGGTGAACTCAGATCGGGAGATGTGTTCATTCCGGGCGCAGGTTTGTATAAAGCCTGTCAGATGTCATGACTGAAGCATCCAGCCAGATACTGTATTTCACATTTACGGGATATGACGAGCCTTTACCCAAACTCCAAGCTCAGATGGTGAGAGAGGCTGAACAGCAAGCGCCGCAAGTGTTACATTCACCACTTCAAGAATCCGAAAAACCTGCATGCACCATGAGCCCAGGCGTGCAGAATTTCTAAAATCTTCCTAAAATTGTTATTTTTATCTTATAATTGCTTCATGCACTGCTCTGGTAAATTTATATTTGGAACTGGAAGGGTGCATTTGATGGAATGCAAAGCTATCCTGCTTCTGTCTGGTTTCAATCATTCTTTTTCCAGCAGCTTTTTTTTTCTTCCTGTTTCTCGCTCCCTCTGTGTGTGTGTGTGTGTGTGTGTGTGTGTGTGTGTGTGCAGCTCATGCTGGGTCCAGTTCCAGCAGTCTCTGGCATCTCGCCCATCTGCCCATTCCTTATGTGTGAAACTTGACAGCGATATCAGCAGGCTATCCAAACACTGGGAACATCGCAGCCAAGCCCCAGTCGCATTTTCTCCAGAGGCGGGAGCGGGGGGGGGGGGGGGGGTCTTTAACCTTTTGTTTGCGAACAACATACGAGCAGGAGTACGGCCATTCAGCCCCTTCGAGCCTGTTCCGCCAGTCAATTAAATCACGGCTGATCTGACGAGTCTGCACATGCGCTTTCCTGCAGGGTCTACTGGGTAAGCATCATGAGGAGGAACGCTGGCTGATTTCCCCTTCCCCCCGCCCCCCCCCCATCAACCTGGCCACCGCATCTCAGTTGAACTGTAGCACCCTTATCACCTTGGCTCATATAGAACCAGGGACTGGCCTCCTCGGTACCATCAGGTGATGCATTTATCTATGGAGACATCATGGGCGTCTTCAGTTCAAATTGTAATTTTTTTTCCTCCTCCTTGCTTTAGCTCTCCCCACAGAGACCCTGATATCATAGGGCAGAATAGTGAGACATATTCCTCAAGGGAGGTGGTCCACCTCCGTATCGCTCCATGTGCACACACACACACGCACACACACACACACTCCTCCATATGGCTCCGTGTACACACGCACACACACGCACACACACTCCTCCATATGGCTCCGTGTACACACGCACACACATGCACACACACACACTCCTCCGTATGGCTCCATGTACACATGCACACACACACACACACTCCTCCGTATCGCTCCGTGTACACACACACACACACACACACACTCCTCCGTATGGCTCCGTGTACACACACACACACACTCCTCCATATGGCTCCGTGTACACACACACACACACACTCCTCCATATGGCTCCGTGTACACACGCACACACACACACACACTCCTCCGTATGGCTCCGTGTACACACACACATACACACACTCCTCCGTATGGCTCCGTGTATACACACACTCCTCCGTATGGCTCCGTGTACACACACACTCAAACACTCCTCCGTATGGCTCCATGTACACACACACACACACACACATACACACACTCCTCCGTATGGCTCCGTGTACACACACACACACTCCTCTGTATGGCTCAGTGTACACACGCACACACACACACTCCTCCGTATGGCTCCGTGTACACACACACACACACACACTCCTCCATATGGCTCCGTGTACACACGCACACACACACACTCCTCCGTATGGCTCCGTGTACACACACACACACTCCTCCGTATGGCTCCGTGTACACACACACACACACACACACACACACACTCCTCCGTATCACTCCGTGTACACACACACACACACACACACACTCCTCCGTATGGCTCCGTGTACACACACACACACACACACACACACACTCCTCCGTATGGCTCCGTGTACACACACACACACACAGACTCCTCCGTATGGCTCCATGTACACACGCACACACACACACACACACACACTCCTCCGTATGGCTCCATGTACACACGCACACACACACACACACTCCTCCGTATGGCTCCGTGTACACACGCACACACACGCACACACACTCCTCCATATGGCTCCATGTACACACGCACACACACACACACACACTCCTCCGTATGGCTCCATGTACACACGCACACACACACACACACACTCCTCCATATGGCTCCGTGTACACACACACACACACACTCCTCTGTATGGCTCCGTGTACACACGCACACACACATACACACACTCCAACATATAGCTCCGTGTACACACACACACGCACACACACTCCTCCATATGGCTCCGTGTACACACACACACACGCACACACACTCCTCCGTATGGCTCCGTGTACACACGCACACACACACACACACACACTCCTCCGTATGGCTCCGTGTACACACGCACACGCACACACACACACACACACTCCTCCGTATGGCTCCGTGCACACACGCACACGCACACACACACTCCTCCGTATGGCTCCGTGTACACACACACACACACTCCTCCGTATGGCTCCGTGTACACACGCACACACACGCACACACACTCCTCCATATGGCTCCATGTACACACGCACACACACACACACACACTCCTCCGTATGGCTCCATGTACACACGCACACACACACACACACACTCCTCCATATGGCTCCGTGTACACACACACACACACACTCCTCTGTATGGCTCCGTGTACACACGCACACACACATACACACACTCCAACATATAGCTCCGTGTACACACACACACACACACTCCTCCGTATGGCTCCATGTACACACGCACACACACACACACACACTCCTCCGTATGGCTCCGTGTACACACGCACACACACATACACACACTCCAACATATAGCTCCGTGTACACACACACACGCACACACACTCCTCCATATGGCTCCGTGTACACACACACACACGCACACACACTCCTCCGTATGGCTCCGTGTACACACGCACACACACACACACACACACTCCTCCGTATGGCTCCGTGTACACACGCACACGCACACACACACACACACACTCCTCCGTATGGCTCCGTGCACACACGCACACGCACACACACACTCCTCCGTATGGCTCCGTGTACACACACACACACACTCCTCCGTATGGCTCCGTGTACACACACACACACACTCCTCCGTATGGCTCCGTGTACACACACACACACACTCCTCCGTATGGCTCCGTGTACACACTCACACACACACACACACACTCCTCCATATGGCTCCATGTACACACGCACACACACACACACACACTCCTCCGTATGGCTCCGTGTACACACTCACACACACACACACACACACTCCTCCGCAGAGTCTCCGGGTTTCTTATAACAGCCAATTTTAAAGAGGCCACATTTCCTGGAATATGCAAAACGTACAAAAGTGCCGATTGCTTGCAAATTACTGGAATTTATAAACAGTTCTTCATTTTCAATAGATGTACAAATTTGCCTGGCATCAATCAACAGGTAATGTTGCCTTGGATGTTGATGGTGAGGCAATATGACCTTGGCTGGTTCACAGTAAGTATTTTCTTTCCAGCAGGAGGGAAGTTCAATAGATTAGTGAATGTCCTGTGGTGTTGTTCAGGGCGAGTCAGAATACGTTTTATTTTAAAGATAGGAACGCTATGCCATGCAATCCGTAAAGTATTATTCTGCTGCTGCAGTGGTGCGGTGTATAACTGTTGTGTATCTAAAAGACCACAAGGTTAATAGGCGCATCCTCAGGTAAATTGCAGGCTAATTGGTCATAGCAGATCCTGAGGTCAAGTGACGGGTATGTTATGTCACTGCGGACATTTCTCTGTAGGTGCTTATAAATCCCCTGGCTCCTCCCAAGTTCAAAAGAAATGATAGGCAATTAATGGGCCAGATCTTGCTGGAGCAGGGCATCTCATGGCATGCCTCGTTAGTTAGACTTTCTCTGCACCCGTTAGCTGGAAAATATTATGCGCTGTAACTTGCTGATAACAGCATGACGAGGGCAACAGGGCATTTGGGAACCTTAGTTAACAGCAGGACCAATCTCCTTAGCCAATGAGATTTAAGGATTGAGAAAGAAACAGAGGAACAATAGAGAAGGACCACTGTAACTTTGGCAGAAGCCCCATCTATGTGTGTAAACTGGGTTTCTGCTGACATTGAGGGAGCGGAGTGGGAGAAGCCCCCTGAGCAAAGTCGCCACCATTGTTTTTTTGGTCAGGGAGCTTTGCAGATTGGAATGGGCTTATTAATTTCAGGCTGCAGCTCAGGAGCACCCAGCATGTTATTGTTTTATTCGTTCAGGGAATTCATTCGGCAAGGCCAGCATTTATTGCCCATCCCTAATTGCCTTGCTTAGCCATTCAGAGGGCTGTGGGTCTAAAGTCACATATAGGACAGACTGGGTAAGGACAGCAGATTTCTTTCCCTAAAGGACATTAGTGAACCAGATGGGTTTTTACAACAATCTGGTAGTTTCATGGTCACCATTATTGATACTAGCTTTTATTTAATTGACTGAATTTAAATTCCCCAGTTGCCGTGGTGGGTATTTGAACTCTTGCGCTCCAGATTATTAATCCAGGCCTCTGGATTACTTGTCCAGTAACATTACCACTATGCTACCGTTCCCAGTTATTAGAATCACATCAGGTACGGAAAGAGAAATTAAGAGATGGAAACAAAGAAAGATTGGATTAAGAGAGAGAGAGAAAAAAAGAGACAGGAAGTGTAAGTAACAAAAAATTCAAAAATTCAAAATTTGACATTTTTAAAATCTCTAACAACAATTGACTACATGCAGGAATGCGATTGAATCCATTCTGGGCCAGAGAAGTTGATTGGCATTGCATTAACAATTATCACACCTGGAGTACTATGTACAATTTTGGTCTCCTTACCTAAAGAAGGATATACTTGCCATAGAGGGAGTGCAACGAAGGTTCACGAGATTGATTCCTGGGATGGCGGGACTGTCGTATGAGAAGAGATTGAGTAAACTAGGCCTGTATTCTCTTGAATTCAGAGGGGATCTCATTGAAGCATAAAAAATTATTACAGGGCTTGATAGGGTGGATGCTGGGAGAATGTTTCCCTTGGCTGGGGAGTCTAGAACCAGGGGCCACAGCCTCAGGATAAAGGGTAGGTCATTCAGGACTGAGATGAGAAGAAATTTCTTCACACAGAGGGTGGTGAATCTTTGGAATTCTCTACCCCAGAGGGCTGTGGAGGCTCAGTCATTGGGTATATTCAAAACAGAAGTCGATAGATTTCTGACCAGTAAGGGCATCAAAGGATATGGCGATAGGGCCAGTGAACGGAGTTGAGGCAGAAGATCAGCCATGATCTCCTTGAATGGTGGAGCAGGCTCGAAGGGCCGAATGGCCTACCCCTGCTCCTATTTCTTATGTTCTTAAAAAGATACCTTCGCTCTTAATTACCAGAATGAACTTTCTGTGGCGAGTTTAATGGGCAATTAAAGTGAAAATCCAGCAAGTTCTTAAAAATAACGGGGAGGCTTAGGTCGAGATTCCATTTGTACGAAACAAATGGCGGAGCGGCGTAAATCGACCAGCAAGTTCTGGAGATTCGCAACTCAAGGTGTCTCTCTTCATTCCCTGAACTCGCTGACCGATTTGTGCGTTAATAATGCCTCGCGTCGTGAACTCGCTGTTATTTTTTCCAGCCAGATTTGGCCCAATACCTCGCTCTTCTTTTTGAACATACTTTTGAAACATTGAAGTGCGACAGACTCAGAACTTTTAACATATCCTGTGGGCTTCCGATGACATTGCACATGCAAGTCAAATGATGCACTGTTTTATAAGGACAGGCACGTTATGCCAAGTAATATACAACACATTATTCCATTAAGTTGCAACTGAGTTCCTCTCAGGCCCAAAGTCTAATTGTCCTTAAGTAAACACAAGCTGCATCAGCACAGACACGACGGGCCAAAGGGCCTCCTTCTGTGCTGTGTGGTCTGTAACGAGGCAGGAAATGTGCAGTGTGATCTATGTGCAAGCTAGACATACTGGGCTATGTTTTCTAATCATACTAATAAGAATAACCTATTATTTATATTGGGTTAGCAGTGGTGATACGGTAAGAAAACTTAGCCACCATTTCAAATATATTAATTGATAGATAGCTGTTATCTTAAGCTAACGTGCTCTCTCATAGTTGAAGTATACAAAGAAACACGCATGACAGAAAGAAAGAAAGAAAGACTTGCATTTATATAGTGCCTTTCATGACCACCGGATGTCCCAAAGCACTTTACAGCCAATGAAGTACTTTTGAAGTGTAGTCACTGTTGTAATAGAGGAAAACAGGAAAAACTGTACAGGAACAACTGGATTATGGTTGAGGAATACTACAATGTCCTCGAAGAACATTTTGGCGGTGATGCAGAAGATATTGATAAGCTGCAGCCTGCTTGGGTTGTTACTCCAATTCTTGGTTTACTGCCTGGTATGGGCGCAATTTGAACCTAACCCCTCCTTTGGGAAACTGACGGGTTCGGGTGCAATCCTGGTTTTACAACCTGCCCTCTTTTACTCTCCGTTGAATTCAGTGGAGAGTAATATAGGCATATAAATAATAAATGGGTCATAAGAGGAGGGGTGGGGCCAATTAGGGTCCAAAAAAAGAGACCTACACATGGAGACAGAGGGCATGGCTGAGGTACTTAAATGAGTACTTTGCATCTGTCTTCACCAAGGAAGAAGATGCTGCCAAAGTCATAGTGAAAGAGGAGGTAGTGGAAATACTGGACGGGATAAAAATTGATAAAGAGGCTGTCTGTACTTAAAGTTGATAAGTCACCAGGACCAGATGGGTGCATCCTAGGATGCTGAGGGAAGTTAAAGAGGTACTGGCCATAATCAACCAATTCTCCTTAGATACGGGGGTGGTGCCAGAGGACTGGAGGATTGCAAATATTACACCCTTGTTCAAAATAGGGTGTAAGGATAAACCCAGCAACTACAGGCCAGTCAGTTTAATCGCGGTGGTGGGGAAGCTTTTAGAAACGATAATCATGGACAAAGTTAACAGTCACTTGGACAAGTGTGGATTAATTAAGGAAAGCCAGCACGGATTTGTTAAAGGCAAATTGTGTCTAACTAACTTGATCGAGTTTTTTGATGAAGTAACAGAGAGGGTTGATGAGAGCAATGCAGTTGATGTGGTGTACATGGATTTCCAAAAGGCGTTTGATAAAGTGCCACATAATAGGCTTGCCAGTAAAGTTGAAGCCCATGGAATAAAAAGGACAGTGGCAGCATGGATACGAAATTGTCTAAGTGACAGGAAACAGGGAGTAGTGGTGAACGGTTGTTTTTTCGGACTGGAGGCAGGTATACAGTGGTGTTCCCCAAGGGTCGGTACTAGGACCACTGCTTTTCTCGATATATATTAATGACTTGGACTTGGGTGCACAGGGCACAATTTCAAAATTTGCAGATGACACAAAACTTGGAAGTATAGTGAACAGTGAGGAGGAAAGTGATAGACTTCAAGAGGACATAGACAGGCTGGTGGATTGGGCGGACACGTGGCAGATTAAATTTAATGCAGAAAAGTGCGAAATGATGCATTTTGGTAGGAAAAATGAGGAGAGGCAATACAAACTAAAGGGTACAATCCTAAAGGGGGTGCATGAACAGAGAGACCTTGGGGTATATGTGCACAAATCGTTGAAGGTGTCAGGGCAGGTTGAGAAAGCGGTTAAAAAAGCTTACGGGATCCTGGGCTTTATAAGTAGAGGCATAGAGTGCAAAAGCAAGGAAGTTACGATGAACTTTTATAAAAGACTGGTTCGACCTCAACTGGAGTATTGTGTCCAATTCTGGGCACCACACTTTAGGAAGGATGTGAAGGCTTTAGAGAGGGTGCAGAAAAGATTTACGAAAATGGTTCCAGGGATGAGGGACTTCAGTTACATGGATAGACTGGAGAAGCTGGGGTTGTTCTCCTTAGAGCAGAGAAGATTGAGAGGAGATTTGATAGAGATGTTCAAAATCATGAAGGGTCTAGACAGAGTAGATAGAGAGAAACTATTCCCATTGGCGGAAGGGTCGAGAACCAGAGGACACAGATTTAAGGTGATTGGCAAAAGAACCAAAGTCAACATGAAGAAAAACCTTTTTACGCAGCGAGTGGTTCGGATCTGGAATGCACTGCCTGAAAGGGTGGTGGAGGCAGATTCAATCACGGCTTTCAAAAGGGAATTGGATAAGTACCTGAGGAAAAAAATTTTGCAGGGCTACGGGGAAAGGGCGGGGGAATGGGACTAGCTGAAGTGCTCTTGTAGAGAGCCGGCACGGGCTCGACGGGCCGAATGGCCTCCTTCTGTGCTGCAACCATTCTATGAATCTATGATTTAAGGATTGAGAATGAAACAGAGGAAGGACTGAGAAGGAGGGTGAATTAGAGTTAAATCAGGTAGAGAAAGAGAAATAAAGAGAGAGAAAGAAAGATTGGATTAAGAGAGAGAGAAAAAAGCTGAGACAGAAAGGAAAAGTAAGAAAATATTTTATGATTGGGCGGGGTGTAAAACTGGCAATCCCGTGGGTTTCCTGTCCAGCGAGTTAGGTTAAAATGACCCCATGAGGACCCTTGGGGAACACCACTGTGTATCTTCCTCCAGTCCGATAATCCCAGAGTTTTTCATAAAATTGGCCACAAGTTTTCTTTTCTGTTCTTTTACCTCTGCTGGAGCTAGCACTGGGGAGGGCGGTGAATCAGGCTGCATTGTCGAATGGATAGGGTGAGTATTAATGGGCCTCACAGTTATTTTGTACAGACAGACTTGATGTACCCACTCCACCCAACAAAGGGGCGGATGGAGTCGGGGTGGGCGTTGGGGGGGGGGAACCTACAGTCTTTGGATTTCTGCTCCAATTTATATCTCACTCTGCACTCATCGAGAAACAAAGAACAGTTGTCCATATAGTGTACTGAACGAGATTGTCCATAAAACTAAAAGCCAAGGACCTAAATGGTAATGATGTTGATGGTGCTTGAAATCTAAGCTCCTGTTTTAGCGTCGAGAGAGTTTCATCCAGAAACTTAATGACATATGCATACAATTAGTAACATGAGTCAGAACTCCTGTCATGTTCTATGAAATAAAGCCACTTAGGTTTCTGCTTCCACTGTCCTTAGTCACCGACAATTCATAATAATAATTACTTTAATGATTATTGACTGATTAATAATCACATTGTTCCATTTTATAAGTGGACCCAGTAATTATGCTGAAATGTAAATAATGACTCCCATGTGTCCAGGAAAGGATTTAAAAAAAATGTAAGGTGTCTGTTGGTAGAGGGTAAAAGCTATTTGACATAAGTATAATGTATTGGTGCTGCCCACTTCGTTTCATTACATGAATGTCAGATCCCTTTCCATGCATCTATCGATTAGACTTTGTTATAGATGTGTCATTAGGGCAACAGGTTTATGATGTGAGACTGATGAGCATTAACCTCAACTCACTAAATCAACAGCATCTTCACAGCTTGTGCCAGTTTGAAGTAAGTGCTCTGAATTAATAGCTTTTATCTCCTTCATTAATATTTTATCGCTTAATTGCAATTCAAATAAAGCAAGTTCCTTCCCGTTTGCCTAAACTCTGAGGAGATTTATTCTGAGCGGTCATGCTGCGTTCTTCAGTCGGAATGGGAATACACACCAGGCTGTGGCGTTTCCGTGACCACCGTCCTGTATTTCTCAGCCATTCCATTTTAATCTGCAGACGCTAAATTAGAAAAGGGCATTTGATCATTTGCCATGGCACTATTCGAAGAAGAGCATGGGAGTGCTCCCCAGTGTCCTGGCCAATATTTATTCCTCAACCAACATCACTTAAAAAAAAAGCAGATTATCTGGTCATTATCACATTGCTGTTTGTGCGCAAATTACCTGCCGCGTTTCCCGCTTTACAACAGTGACTACACTTCAAAAGTACTTCATTGGCTGTAAAGCACTTTGGGATGCCCTGAGGTTGTGAAAGGCGCTATAGAAATGCAAGTCTTTCTTTCTTCCACAGAATTTGTCCTATCATGGATTCCGCCCAACTCACTCAACTTCCTACCGTATGTAGCTATGTGATGGTTCTCTCTGCTGGAGAACATAACTGGGATACTAATTCTACCGAACAACCCACACAAATCCACTTTGATTCATTCCATTCCATATATTCTGTTTTCGTGGTTCCAAACTATCATGTTCCTTGGAGTACTTTATCTGTATACTTTAAGCGCCCCCAAAAAATTAGCGCCCCCATGGCCGAAATTCGTCGGTAGCGCCTCTTGGGGCACTGCGAGTGAATATCGCGGCGCGACGTGCGCAGCGCGACCCGGGGCCCAGCTGGGCCACCAGGGATCGGAGTGCCGGCAAATGAGCCCGGCACTCAAGAGAAGTGCCGGGCTCACGGAGCACAGCCGGCACCCTGCGGGGGCGGGGGGGCGGGGGTGGCGGTGGGGGTGCTCAGGAGGCCGGGGACGGCAACAGGGGCAGGTGCTGGCAGGCGGCCAGCAACAAAAATGGCCACCCAGCACCTCGCCTTTAATTAGCGCCGCCCCGGCCGCAGGTAGGCCCCCCTGACCCCATCGGACATAGCGTCCGGCAGTTAGTCAGGGAGCGCTACCGAAGATCGTGGTCGGGGCGCGAGCGGGGTGCTGCGCACGGTGATGATGTCATTGCCGGCGGCGCAGTGCCGCGGGGCGCTAATGGTTACCGCCGCCGCTAACCACCCACTGAATTTCGCAGGAGGCGTTGGCGGCGCCGCGCCCGGGCGCTAGTTGCTTTGCGCCCCGTTAGCGCCCTCTTAACAGGAGGCGCAAAGCAACCGAATTTCTCCCCCTAAAGGTCTAGAAGTCTTTCTTTTTTCTTCTTTGCCCAGCCCCGCCCAGAGGCTTTGAGGCAAAGTGTAGCAACCCTTCCACCACCCCAGCAGTTTATTGACACACCATTAGTTGCATTTCTCTGAGATTTTTTTTTCTAATCTCTAATTTCCGTTGACGTATCTTAATTCTGTGCTTCTCTCCTCTCCTCTGGTTCTATGATTGCAATCTAAATGAAATAACCTTATTTCCTACCTATCTGGATGGTTCACTGTGTAAAAGCAAGGGTTACCAACCCTCCAGGACTGCCCTGGAGTCTCCAGGGATTAAGGATTCATCTCCAGGTTACTGCTATGAGCAACATCTGGAAGAATAACTAAAAGGGCATTAAAAAATATATATATATTTTCATATTCTTTGAATATTTTTGTTTATTAGTTATAGAAATATTGCAAAGGGGAAAAAAGGCTGTTTGACTCTGCAGAGCATTTGGAAATGGGAGGCCAGGAATACGTCCAACTAGAGTTGGCAACACGAGTACAAAGACACATTTACCAGTTCTTCCCCACTGGCTGCGGGTCATCCTGTGAAGGAGTCAGAGATTCGGGGAACCTGACAGGACCACAGAGCCATGAAAATACGAGTCTACAAATGTCCCATTGGATTAAGGGGACCGGATTCTGTGAAGTGAACCTGGGAAGAGAGTCTATATTTGGCAGAAAGGCCCAGTAGTGCTACAGAGACAAGCTCAAGCAGGTCACGCTCTCAAAAACAGCATAAGTGCAGTAATGATGAGAAACAAAGAACTTGCATTTCTGTAGCGCCTTTCATGACCTCAGGGCGTCCCAAAGCGCTGTTGAAAGTGCCACTTTTGTGCTTCATTTAATCTGATGTAAATCTAAATCTGTGGCAATGTTGGAACTTTGCTGAATTGGATATTTGGAAAGTGCTAATGGCCCAGAAGTTTGAATAAGTAGTCTCGCAGCAAGCAACAACAATCCAAATTCCAAGCTTAGAGTTACCCAAATGACGCCATATCAAGAAAATGTGGCCAATTCAGATTGCGTTCTACACCCCTGTCCATGTTTTTAAAAAGTTAACATGCATGCATTAATTTTCCTTATCCGATTCCTACTTATCCCGCGATATTTCACCTTAAAGTTCTGGAGGTTAGAAGATGAACCTAAGGAAGGATATACTTGCCATAGAGGGAGTGCAACGAAGGTTCACCAGACTGGATCCTGGGATGGGGGGATTGTCCTATGAGGAGAGATTGAGTAGACTAGGCCTATATTCTCTAGAGTTTAGAAGAATGAGAGGTGATCTCATTGAAACATACAAAATTCTTACAGGGCTTGACAGGGTAGATGCAGGGAGGATGTTTCCCCTGGCTGGGGAGTCTAGAACCAGGGGGTCACAGTCTCAGAATAAGGGGTCGGCCATTTAGGACTGAGATGAGCAGAAATTTCTTCACTCAGAGGGTGGTGAATCTTTGGAATTCTCTACCCCAGAGGGCTGTGGAGGCTCAGTCGTTGAGTATATTCAAGACAGAGATCATAGATACATAGATACATAGAAGATAGGAGCAGGAGTAGGCCATCCGGCCCTTCGAGCCTGCTCCGCCATTTAATGAGATCATGGCTGATCCTCCAATTCAGTATCCCGTCCCCGCCTTCTCTCCGTAACCCTTAACCCCTTTTGCCTGTAGAAATATATCTAATTCCCTCTTAAATATATTTAATGAGCTGGCGTACACTGCCCTCTGTGGCAATGAGTTCCACAGGTTCACCACCCTCTGAGTGAAGAAATTCCCCCTCATTTCTGTCCTAAATGGTTTAGCCCTTATCCTTAAATTATGTCCTCTAGTTCTGTTCTCACCCGCCAAGGGAAACATTCCTTCTGCATCTAGTCTGTCTAGACCTGTCAGAATTTTATACACTTCTATGAGGTCCCCTCTCAATCTTCTAAACTCCAGTGTGTACATCCCTAAACTACATAGTCTCTCCTCATAGGTCAATCCCGCCATTCCTGGTATCAGCCTGGTGAATCGCCGCTGCACCCCCTCCATGGCAAGAACATCTTTCCTCAGATGAGGCGACCAAAACTGTACACAGTACTCGAGGTGTGGTCTCACCAGTGCCCTGTACAGCTGCAGCAAGGTATCCCTGTTTTTTTGGATATTAAGGGAATCAAGGGATATGGGGACAGTGCAGGAAAGTGGAGATGAGGTAGAAGATCAGCCATGATCTTATTGAATGGGGGAGCAGGCTCGAAGGGCCAAATGGCCGACTCCTGCTCCTATTTCTTATCTTCTTATGTTCTAACCGTCTGTGGCTGGAGCAAGCCTCTACCCAATTGTTTAATTGTTTCCATTTGACACTTAGGAGTCTGATGGTGGGTTTGTGTCTATGTATCATAGTGGTACAGAAAGGAGAATGTACCTAAGTACTCAGACCCAGTGGTTGCAGCAATATTGACATAGTGCAGTCTTGGATGGCTATGTTCTCTCTAGCTATTAAATACATTAGCCACTGGATTTGTTAAATCTGACCAGATCTCAGAGACACATTAGGCTGTTGCTGTCTGCATCTTTTTGTATGTGTGTTTGTTTGTTTTTTAACCTCCTTTTGGTTTGTGGAGCCTGCAGTATTTAGGATCCGACTTCAGCTGTGCAAAAACATTTACAGGCTCTCAAGCTGGAAGAAAAATGCAGAGAACCAGCGAACTATAGATCAGTCAGCTTAACATCGCTGATAGGAAAAATAATGGAATCCCTACTAAAGGAGAAAATAGAAAAACATCTAGAAACCAAAAATATAATAATGAATAGTCAGCATGGATTTCAAAAGGGAAAGTCTTGCTTGGCCAGCATCATTGAATTCTTTGAAGAGGTAACAGAGAGAGTAGACAAGGGTAATGTAGTAGATGTAATTTATCTAGATTTCCAAAAGGCCTTCGATAAGGTGCCACATAATAGATTAATGAATAAGGTCAGAGAATGCAGAGTCAGGAGACAAGTAGTAGAATGGATAGCTAGCTGGCTTCAAGACAGAAAGCAGAGAGTAAGGGCAAAGGGTATTCAGAGTGGCAGAAGGTGGAAAGTGGGGTCCCACAGGATCAGTGCTGGGACCACTGTTGATCACAATTTATATTAACGATTTAGACTTTGGAATCAAAAACACAATTTCTAAATTTGCGAATGGCACCAAATTGGGGGGGTGGGGGTGGGGCGGCGGTGGGAGGGTGGATAGTCAATACTGAGGAGGACTACAAGAAGACATTAATAAACTTGCAGAATGGGCATATAATTGGCAAATGAATTTCATAGATAAGTGTGAGGTATTACATTTTGGTAAGAAAATAAGGAAGTTGTATATTACTTGGAAAATAAAAATCTAAATGGGGTAGCAGAAAAAGGGATCTCAGAGTACAAATACACAAATCACTAAAAGTAGTGATTCAGGTTAATAAGGCCATAAAAAAGCAAACCAAGCACTAGGGTTTATTTCTAGAGGCAGAGAATTGAAAAGTAGTGAAGTTATGCTAAACCTATATCGAACCTTGGTTAGACCACACTTGGAGTACTGCATACAATTCTGGTCGCCATATTATAAAAAGGATATAGAGGCACTGGAGAGGGTGCAAAAAAGATTTCCAAGGATGTTACCAGAAATGTGAGGGTATACCTATCAGGAAAGGATGGTCAGGCTGGGTCTCTTTTCTCTTGAAAAGAGAAAGGTGAGGGGTGACCTAATTGAGGTCTTTAAAATTATGAAAGGTTTTGATAGAGTAGATACAGAGAGGGTGTTTCCACTTGTGGGGAAGAGTAATACTAGAGGCCATCAATATATGATAGTCACCAAGAAATCAAATAGGGAATTCAGAAGAAACTTCTTTACCCAGAAAGTGGTGAGAATGTGGAACTCGCTACTACAGGGAGTGGTTGAAGCTAATAGTACAGATGCATTTAAGGGGCGGCTAGACAAGCATATGAGGGAGAAGGGAATAGAGGGTTATGTTGATAGATTTAGATGAGGAAAGACGGGAGGAGGCTCGAGTGGAGCATAAACGCCGGCATGGACTGGTTGGGCCGAATGGCCTGTTTCTGTGCTGTATATTCTATGTAATTCTATGTAGAAATAATCTGCTATCATCATCCTTAAAATGCACTAATCTAACTCCAGGTGTCAATTTTGAATTGAGAATCTCTGTCCCAGCAGGCATTGCTACATTGCCCTATGACCGTGATGCTGAGATAGTAAGATTAACTGATCCTACTGCCATCTGTCCATCAACACACTCTTATCAATGATCAGTGCTGCCCACTGTGACTGTAATGTAAATGGCGAAAAATCTCTTTACCTTGATGTTACCCAGACTTACCAGTAAGAACGTCACCTTAGGGAAAAACTAGTGTGTCCAATTGTCCAGCTGTGTCTTGTGTTGTTTTCTTCCCCCCCACCCCCCCCTTATTTTCAGAAATACTGATGTTCGTGTTACATCCATAAGTTAAATTCGATCCTTTTCTCTGTGCAAACAAGCCTTTAATTAGCCATAACAGAAACCCATTCAGGTCAGCTGAAATCAATTTAAAATCCCAGCGTACACATCCTCCTCAGGATCTAACCTATAAGCAAGAGACACCACTCTTTCCAGACAGCTAGCTGATAAAACAGGTTATATATACTGTGTCTGTACGGTCATAACCATTTCCAGTGCATTGTACGCAACTTAGAATAATGCCTGAAAACAAATAGAGCTTCAACCTTGAGATAAGAGAGATCAGCGGAGCCTCAAGCAATGATTCTGGACCTTAACCCCTTTTAATTCCATTTACACAGCTGTAAATTTGCATTTGTTGTGAATTTACAGCAAATCTCAAAAGCAAACATCATGGAGTCATTAGCAGTGATCTTAGATCGGACTAAAACTCCCAATCCCTGAACGCAGATTTGATGGAAGCTGAGCAGCAGCAGATTTTGAGCTGGTGTCTGTGAATGCAGATTTCTCGGAATTTGACTGCAGCAATGAATGGGCCTTTTTACCTTGCAGGGTAAGTTCAGCGCTCCCCTCGGTGAGCCTTGCCTGAATGGAGGGTGGGTTGGGGAGCAGGCATTACGTTATTGTCACCCCATCCACAGTTCAGCTCCCCTTCAAGCACAGCTCCCTGCTCGGATCCTCCGATATCGAGCTGAGAGAGAGAGAGAGAGAGAGAGCAGGTACGTAACAATCTCCATGCACCGTTCTCTCCAATTTATCTTCGCTCTCTGGTGTCACCCTCTTTATTAGGCCCATTGGCGCCTGATGTGGAAAAGCTTGCAGTGGGCTTTGCAAAGCTTGCAGATGAATGGAACCAATTGGCACAGTCAGTGGCACAGCAGAGAGGCGCCCAGCCCAGTGGCAGCTGGTGAGACCCACAGATAAAATGGGTCTGTGATGCCCTCAGAGCTCGTGAAGTTGCATCCGTTATATTTGGAAGCGCCGTCAGCAGCAGGAGGTTTACTTGTCCACAATCAACACCAAGGTTCACCTTTAAAATCTTAATGCACGCACCAGAGTGGGAACTGAATAAGGACTGGGCTGGAATATGGGTAACGAATTACCTTAAGGTCATTCAGAACTGAACACAGTTCAAACACAGCTAAAGGCTAGCAAGGTCTAATGGATTTCTTTTTTTAACCAGACCAGCATAATTTATTGGCTTTAATTTTTTTTGAATGTAATATAGCAGTGTTTTGTCAGCATGGTTAGCATCAATTGTCATTTTTGTTTTATTTACTCTTTTGCCAATTTCCTCCCCATCTTTCCTGAAGGCATTGACTTCTTGCTGGGATATGGTTCCTCAGAAACCCACTGCTATCCGGACCCCTTCTCGACGGAGAAGCTACATTCATCTCGACGGTGAATGCTGGCAATCTATTTGACCACAGGAGGGCATCACAACCAACTCTGTCTTCACCTGATGTTCACACAAAACCATTTCCGTTGCTTAACAGCGATCGCAAACGGGAACCCGAGATTATTTCCCCCTCCCTAATGAAAGGCACTGAGACTCATTGTACTGCTCCAACAGCTGCTGGAAGACGATGCATATCGGCTGGGTAGGAGACAACTCACTTGTACATCGGGCTTTGATTAGGTTGCGGGAAGGCACTCAGTTGCTGCTGATGCTTCACACCTCCAGATAGTTCACTGGTGCATCCTGCGAGCCCAGACGTTGGTTAGACGGTTGACGACAGTGGAGGTGGACATTGTGCGAGGACTTGAGCTGCTCGCAGTGCCGCTGGTGGGAAGTTTCCTGCCAGCTGCTGGCCACCTAGTAAGGGCTCAAACCCACACTTCTTCGTTGTCTAAAGGCCAAAATTGTGACCATCCTCAGTTGAGGGGTAGCAGGTGGGATATGTCTGCGGTAAAGTTGGTGAGTTTCTGCACATGACAGACAGGTGAGCAAATAAAAGGTGAGCCAGCTGAAATCAGCTACTTCAGCACAGTCCGTGGATTGAACCGGGAACCTTCCTGATCGCACAATTCAGCTACACTTTTGATTTTTTGAGTAATCTTTAGGTTAAAAGAAAGACTTGCATTTCTATAGCGCCTTTCACGACCACCGGATGTCCCAAAGCGCTTCACAGCCAATGAAGTACCTTTGAAGTGCAGTCACTGTTGTAATGTAGGAAATGCAGCAGTCAATTTGGGCACAGCAAGCTCCCACAAACAGCAATGTGATAATGACCAGATAATCTGTCTTGGTGATGTTGATTGATAAATAAATATTGGCCCCCACGACACCAGGGTAGCTCCCTGCTCTTCTTCAAAATAGTCTCATCCGAAAGACGGCTCCTCCGACAGCGCAGCACTCCCTCAGCACTGCACTGGAGTGTCAGCCTAGATTATTGTGCTCAAGTCTCTGGAGTGGGGACGATGAACCCACAACCTCAGAGGCGAGGGTGCTACAAACTGAGCCACAGCTGCCAATGACAAAGTCAATGGATCTGAGAGGAATACAGGGCATTAGTGCCTAAGGCAATAAAACGGAGATTCATTAACTCATCACCGACCAGAAAGTCTAACCTAGAAACTGTTTGTGGCTCACAGCAGTTCACAACTCAAACTTGTTCACCTCACTTGGGTGAGATGTCTCAGTTGGACACCATGTGGCACTGAAGGACAGGTTGGAGAAGCTGGATTTGTTTTCATTAGAGCAAAGGAGGTTGAGGGGTGATTTGATGGAGGTGTACAAGATTATGACGGGTTTGGATAGGCTAGACGGGGAAAGGCTGTTCCCACTAGTTGACGGTACAAGGACTAGGGGACACAGATTTAAGGTTTTGGGCAAGAGATACAGGGGGGATGTGAGGAAAAACTTTTTTACGCAGTGAGTGGTGAGGATCTGGGACTCGCTGCCGACGGAAGTGGTGGAAGCGGAGACACTCAATGTTTTCAAGGGGAGACTGGATAGGCACTTGAGGGAAATAAACTTGCAGGGCTACGGGGATAGAGCGGGGGAATGGGACTGACTGGATTGCTCCACAGAGAGCTGGCACGGACTCGATGGGCCGAATGGCCTCCTTCTGTGCCGTTATGACTCTATGAAGTATTCTGTTTCAGAGGAACAGAGAATGTGATATAACCCAGTTCACCCGCCCTCTCTCCGAAACACACCAACTGCCAGCTGGTTGTGTGGCAGCCTGAGAGATGAAGAGAGACTCGTGACGTTAGGCCTCATTCTTTACTGGAGCTCAGAACGTTGAGGGGTGACTTGGTACAGGCCTTCAAGATTATGATACGGTGAATATTGATAGATCGTTTCAATCGGTTAACAAGATGGTAATGAGAAGGTAAACGTGTAAGGTAATTACAAAACTTATAGGGAAAGGTTAACCAAGGTGGTTATGTGGAGTTCTCCGCCACGAAGTAAAGTCCATAAATACTCTTAAAAGAGAATTAAAGAAAGAAAGAAAGAACTTGCATTTATATAGCGTCCTTCACAACCTCAGGACGTCCCAAAGCGCTTTACAGCCAATGAAGTACTGTTGAAGTGTGGTCACTGATCGAATGGAAGGAAATGCGGCAGCCAATTTGTGCACAGCAAGATCTCACAAACAGCAATGAAATAATGACCAGATAATCAATTTTGGCTGAGGGATAAATATTGGCCAGGACACCGGGGAGAAATTCAGCGAGAGGATAGCGGCGGCGGTAACCGGTAGCGCCCCGCGGCGCTGCGCCACCAGCGATGACGTCATCGCCGTGCGCAGCACCCCAGCCGCGATCTTCAGGAGCGCCCCCTGACTTACCGCTGAAGCGATGTCCGACGGGGTCAGGGGGGCCTACCTGCGGCCGGGGCGGTGCTATTTAAAGGCGAGGTGTGGAGCGGCCATTTTCATTGCTGGCTGCCTGCCAGCACCTGCCTCCGCTCCCATCCCCGGCCTCCTGAACGGCGCCACCACTCCCCCCCGCGGAGTGCAGGCTGCGCTCCATGAGCTCGGCACTTCTCTTGAGTGCCGGGCTCTTTTGCCGGCACTCCCGATCCCCGGGGGCCCAGCTGGGCCCCGGGTTGCGCTGCGCAAAGCCCCTCCCCTTTAAGAAGTGGAGGAAGGCCTGCAGTACCACGGTGCGACATGCCGCAGTGTGTGGCGCTGTGGCGCATAGCGCCGCGAGATTCCCTCGCAGCGCCCCAAGAGGGAGGCGGGGTGCTTCTAGTAGCGCCCCGCTTCCCTCTTGGGGCGCTACCACTCAATTTCCGTCGTGGGGGTGCTAATTTTTCCGGGGTGCTAAAAGTAGTGCCCCGGCGAAGTTAGCACCCCAAAGGGGGCGCTACTCGATTTTTAGCCCTAACACTTTCAAGTTGTGCTCTGTTGATAGCTCAGTGAGTTTCTTTCTATTTAGTGAGTAGCTGAGCCATACTGACCAGGAGGGTCTCACGTTCAATCCCTGGCCATTGCTTAGTTATTTTTTTTAATTCATTCTTGGGTTGTGGGCGTCGCTGGCAAGGCCAGCATTTATTGCCCATCCCTAATTTCCCTTGAGAAGGTGGTGGTGAGCCACCTTCTTGAATGGCTGCAGTCCGTGTGATGAAGGTACTCTCACAGTGACTTTGTCGTTGCAGTTTGTTACAACTGAGTGGCTTGCTCGGCCATTTCAGAGGGCAGTTAAGAGTCAACCACATTGCTGTGGGTCTGGAGCCACACATAGGCCAGACCTGGTGAGGACGGCAGATTTCCTTCCCTAAAGGACATTAGTGAACCAGATGGGATTTTACAACAATCTGTTAGTTACATGGTCACCATTACTGATACTGGCTTTTTATTCCAGAGTTATTTAATTAACTGAATTTAAATTTCCCCAGCTGCCGTGGTGGGATTTGAACTTTTGGCCTCTGGATCATTTAGTCCAGGCCTCTACATAACCGCTATGCTACCGTTCCCTCTAACTGATCGTTGTCAGGCTTCTGGTAGTGGGGAGGAAAAAAAATCAGCCAGGGTTCCGGCTCCTGATCACTACTGAGTGACCCTGATGGAAAGTGCACGTGTGTGGCTGGTGGCTGAGGTCAGGGTCAGGCTCCCTCGTGGAACTGTGGAATTGTCTGACAGAGCACGAGTCACTGCCTTCAGGAGGGGAGATAATTAGGGGGGAAACTTGCTATCTGGAAATCAATCCCACCTATCTTTTTCAGTTAGTTGTTGTTTATGTTGAGAGCTCACACAAAATGGCTGCCTGAAAGTCATTCCCCACGACAGTCGGTTATTGGAAAGTGGCACTGGCAACTGTTTTGTCTTCGGAATGGAGGTGCATTGTCAGTGAGGGAGCTGCGCTCTGTATTTGACTCTGTCATACCTGACCTGGAAGTGTCTGACATTGTTACTTGACGCAAAATGGAAAGAAATGAACCATCCCGCTGTCACCCCTCACCTTAATGAGCAGGTACAAAAGATAAATAGATCAGGTTTTAGACAGCTCCAGTCTTGTTATTTCTGGCAGTGTATCCGCCCTACCTGACAGTCGTCGGTAATATGTTTTTATAGGCAGGAGCATAAATCAGCGAGAAAGACAAAAAAACAGACCGAGATGGAGCAGGAGGGAGTGAGTGAGTAAGAAAGTTAGAGAATGAGACAGACAGACAGAGGGTGAGAGAGAAAAGTAGCAGAATGAACGAGTGAGAGAATGATGGAGATAAAGCCCAGGGTTCCTGTTTGGTTATGCTACAGTCAACACAAATTAAGTCAATCACCGGCGCACCGTGGCTGCAGTGTGTACCATTTACAAGATGCACTGCAGCAACTCGCCAAGGCTTCTTCGGCAGCACCTCCCAAACCCGCAACATCTACCACCCAGAATGACAAGGGCAGCAGGCGCATGGGAACACCATCACCTCCAAGTTCCCCTCCAAGTCACACACCATCCTGACTTGGAAGTATATCACCGTTCCTTCATCGTTGCTGGGTCAAAATCCTGGAACTCCCTCCCTAACAGCACTGTGGGAGTACCTTCACCACACGGACTGCAGCGGTTCAAGAAGGCGGCTCACCACCACCTTCTCAAGGGCAACTAGGGATGGGCAATAAATGCTGGCTTTGCCAGCGACGCCCACATCCCATGAACAAATTTAAAACAAAAATAGGACATTTGTTGTTCAAAGTGAATACCCATTTTGCTGAACCCTGTCTGTTCTGGTGGAGTTAAAGATCACATGGCAGTATTTGAAAAAAAAAGTGAACTCTCGTGGTGCATTCTTTCCTCAATGAACACAATCAAAAACCGATTAAGTGATCATTCATCTCATTGCTGTTTTTGGGAGCATGTGGTATGCTGAGGTTAGCTGACTCAGAACAGAACAGGGCAAGTAGGGAGTGAAGCATGCCTACAAGAGTATTCTGAAATATGGAAGCCACAAATACATCTAGAGTAAAAAGACGGATGCTACATCCAACTTGTTTTTATTCATAAGAACGTAAGAACGTAAGAAATAGGAGCAGGAGTAGGTCATACGGCCCCTCGAGCCTGCTCCGCCATTCAATAAGATCATGGCTGATCACCGACCTCAACTCCACTTTCCTGCCCAATCTCCATATCCCTTGATTCCCCTAGAGTCCAAAAATCTATCGATCTCAGCCTTGAATATACTCAAAGACTCAGCATCCACAGCCCTCTGGGGGCAGAGAATCCCAAAGATTCACAACCCTCTGAGTGAAGAAATTCCACCTCATCTCGGTCTTAAATGGCTGACCCCTTATCCTGAGACTATGCCCCCTAGTTCTAGACACTCCAGCCAGGGGAAACAATCTCTCAGCATCTACCCTGTCAATCCCATTCAGAATCTTGTATGTTTCAATGAGATCACCTCTCATTCTTTTAAATTCCAGAGAGTATAGGCCCATTCTACACAATCTCTCATCATAGGACAGCCCTTTCATCATAGGAATCAATCTAGTGAATCTAGTGAACCTTTGTTGCACCACCTCCAAGGCAAGTATATCCTTCCTTAGATAAGGAGACCAAAACTATGCACAATACTCCAGGTGTGGTCTCACCAAGGCCCTGTACAATTGTAACACTTCCTTGCTCTTATACTCTAACCCCCTTGCAATAAAGGACAACATGCCATTTGCCTTCCTTATTGCTTGCTGTACCTGCAAGCTAGCTTTCTGTGTTTCTTGCACGAGGACACCCAAATCTCTCTGAACACCAACATTTAAAAGTTTCTCACCATTTAAAAAATATTCTGTTTTTCCATTCTTCCTACCAAAGTGAATAACCTCACATTTCCCTACATTATACTCCATCTGCCACCTTACTGCCCACTCACTTAGTCTATCTATCTCCCTTTGCAGACTCTTTGTGTTCTCCTCACAGCTTACTGTCCCACCTAGCTTTGTATCATCAGCAAACTTGGATACATTACAGTCGGTCCCTTCATCTAGGTCATTAATATAGATTGTAAATAGCTGAGGTCCAAGCACTGATCCTTGCGGCACTCCACTAGTTACAGCCTGCCAACCTGAAAAAGACCCGTTTATCCCATCTCTCTGTTTTCTGTCCGTTAACCAATCCTCTATCCATGCTACTATATTACCCCCAACCCCATGAGCCCTTATCTTGTGTAATAACCTTTTATGTGGCACTTTATTGAATGCCTTTTGTAAATCCAAATATACCACATCCACTGGTTCCCCTTTATCTACCCTGCTCGTTACATCCTCAAAAAACTCTAATAAATTTGTCAAACATGATTTCCCTTTCATAAAACCATGTTGACTCTGCCTAATCATGTTATGATTTTCTAAGTGCCCTGATATCATTTCCTTAACAATGGATTCCAGCATTTTCCCGACAACTGATGTCAGGCTAACTGGCCTGTAGTTCCCTGTTTTCTCTCTCCCTCCTTTCTTGAATAGTGGTGTTACATTTGCTACCTTCCAATCCGCTGGGACCGTCCTAGAATCTAGGGAATTTTGGAAGATCAAAACCAATACATCCACTATCTCTGCAGCCACCTCTTTTAGAACCCTAGGATGTAGGCCGTCAGGTCCAGGAGATTTATTGGCTTTTAGTCCCATTAGTTTCTCTAGTACTTTTTCTCTACTTATATTAATTACATTAAATTCCTCACCCTCATTAGACCCTTTTTGGTATGCTTTTTGTGTCTTCTACTGTGAAGACAGATACAAAATATTTGTTTAACGTTTCTGCCATTTCCTTATTCCCCATAATTTCTCCTGTTTCAGCCTCTAAGGGACCAATGTTTACTTTTGCTACTCCCTTCCTTTTTACATACTTGTAGAAGCTCTTACAATCTGTTTTAATATTTTTTGCTAGTTTTCTCTCATATTCTATTTTTTCCCTTTTAATCAATTTTTTGGTCATCCTTTGCTGGTTTCTGAAACTCTCCCAATCCCCAGGCTTACTACTATTCTTTGCAACATTATAAGCTTCTTCTTTCAATCTAATGCTATCCTTAACTTCTTTAGTTAGCCACGATGGATCACTTTTCCCGTGGAGTTTTTGTTTCTCAATGGAATGTATTTTTGTTGAGAATTATGAAATATTTCTTTAAATGCTAGCCGCTGCTTCTCTACCGCCATACCTTTTAATCTATTTTTCCAATCTGCCTTAGCCAACTGGCCCCTCATATCTATGTAATTGGCTTTATTTAAGTTTAAGACTCTCGTTTCAGACTTAGGCAAGTCACTCTCAAACTTAATGTGAAATTCTATCATATTATGATCACTCTGCCCCAGAGGATCCTTTACTATGAGATTGCTAATTAACCCAGTCTCATTACACGATACAAGATCTAAAATAGCCTGTTCCCTTGTTGGTTCCATGACATATTCAACAACCACATGTGTGCAATTTCCAGCAGGGACTACAGGATAGCAATCAAGAACAAGAACCCTTTGAGTATAGATCTATGATCCATAATTACACAGAAACTACAGTGGGCCACAAGCTTGTCATAACTTAAGCTGTAGGTACACCCAATAATTCAACACTTGTATTGTGGAAGAATGATCTTCCCTTCTTGCAGAGAAATTGTGGGCGTTTGTGGATATGTATTAGTGCTGTCTTTCTGTTAGATATGATTGTTAAATTGTATTATATGGTGTAACAATGACGTGGAGACTTATTTCTTCCATTTTCCTCTGGATCAGGCTGGCACTCCGCCCCCATCTCCACCAATGCCCCCCACCAGTTTGTGTGGCATTCACATCCGATTCTCCTCCCTCCCAGCTCATGCTGGTACTCTTCTCCCACTCAACAACAGCAACAACAACTTGTATTTATATAGCGCCTTTAATGTAGTAAAACCTCCCAAGGTGCTGCACAGGAGCGTTATCAAACAAAATTTGAAACCGAGCCACATATAGAAATATTGAGGCAGATGACCAAAAGCTTGGTCAAAGAGGTAGGTTTTAAGGAGCGTCTTAAAGGAGGAGAGAGAGGTCGAGAGGCGGAGAGGTTTAGGGAGGGAATTCCAGAGCTTAGAGCCTTGGCAGCTGAAGGTACGGCCACCAATGGTGGAGCGATTATAATCAGGGATGCTCAAGAGGCCAGAATTTGAGGAGCGCAGAGATCTCGGTGGGTTGTGAGGCTGGAGGAGATTACAGAGATAAGGAAGGGCGAGGCCATGGTGGGATTTGAAAACAAGGATGAAAATTTTAAAATCGAGGTGTTGCTTAACGGAGAGCCAATGTAGGTCAGCGAGCACAGGGGCGATGGGTGAACAGGGCTTGGTGCGAGTTAGGCTACGGGCAGCAGAATTTTGGATGACCTAATTTTTACGTAAGGTAGAACGTGGGAAGCCAGCCAGGAGTGTGTTGGAATAGTCAAGTCTAGAAATAACAAAGGGCTTTCAGTAGCAGATGAGCTGAGGCAGAGGCTGAGTCGGGCAACATTCCGGAAGTGGAAATAGGCGGTCTTAGTGATGGCGCAGATATGTGGTCGGAAGCTCATCTCGGGGTCAAATATGACACCAAGGTTGCGGACAGTCTGGTTCAGCCTCAGACAGTTGCCAGGGAGAGGGATGGAGTCGGTGGCTAGGGAACGGAGTTTATGGTGGGGACCGAAGACAATGGCTTCGGTCTTCCCAATATTTAGTTGGAGGAAATTGCTGCTCATCCAGAACTGGATGTCGGACAAGCAGTCTGACAATTTAGAGACAGTGGAGGGGTCGAGAGAGGTGGCGGTGAGGTAGAGCTGGGTGTCGTCAGCGTACATGTGGAAACTGACTGTGTTTTCGGATGATGTCGCTGAGGGGCAGCATGTAGATGAGAAATAGAAGGGGGCCAAGGATAGATCGTTGGGGGACAAGGAAACAAGGAAGAAAAGCCATTGCAGGTGATTCTCTGGCTACGATTAGATAGATAAGAATGGAACCAGGCGAGTGCTGGCCCACCCAGCTGGACAACGGTGGAGAGGTGTTGGAGGAGGATGGTGTGGTCAACCGTGTCAAAGGCTGCAGACAAGTCAAGAAGGAAGAGGAGGGATAGTTTACCATTGTCACAGTCACATTGGATGTCATTTGTGACTTTGATAAGAGCCATTTCGATACTGTGGCAGGGGGCGGAAACCTGATTGGAGGGATTCAAACATGGAGTTCCGGGAAAGATGGACACGTATTTGGGAGGTGACAACACGTTCAAGGACTTTGGAGAGGAAAGGGAGGTTGGAGATGGGGCAGTAGAATTCCTCCCAATTCACACTGGTACTCTTCTCCCACTCCTCCCAGTTCATGCTGGAATTCTTCATCTCATTTCGCCCGCAGTTCAAGGAGTCACACATTCCCTCCCTCCCTCCCTCCCCAGTCAATGCTACCAATCTTCCCCTATTATCATTTTTATGCTGCTGTTTTTGGCCGGTTGATTAGACTCTGCGACATGATATGGATGAGTAAAAGGAAAGACTTGCATTTATATAACGCCTTTCATGACCTCAGGACATCCCAAAGCATTTTACATGCAATGAAGTACCAATGAAGGGAATTATGGCAAGATCCGAACTTCCTGTCTCCAGTGTGAATCACAGCCTGGTCCACCGATTAAAGCACCATCAGCATCAGGTAGGAAGGAGCCAGGAACAGCGGTGAAGGGTGGAGTCAGGAGCGGCTCTGATTTTTATTCACAAATCTGGACAAGCAGAACAGTGAGTCCGAAACACTGACCTGTCCACTGATGGTTGGCATATCTGGTCATTGTGTGTGGTAGAATCAAGTGTTGCAATCAGTACCGTTGTAAGATCCTCAAGCTGTCCTCACTTAAACAAAACGAGAAACTACAGCTTTGCCAAGGAATCCTGTCAGACAACAAACTCCATGGAATCAAATTAGGCCCATCCATCATGGTCGTGATCATTGAGTCCACTGTACGGTCTTGATTGGAGTGTAATTTCAGAGGGGACTGCCTGAGGCAATGTTGAGCATGTATTGATATCCACTAGGCATTGGGTTGAGATAGCCTAAACATATCTAACTTGAAGACAAGTGAGCAGTCAGAAAATGGAGACTTTCACTTCAGTCTGTCTGTCGTCAAACTCAGGTCGCAGAGTTGAAAGGTCCTTAATCTGACACATTGCCACCCAGAATCTTCAGAACTTTATTTTTGATGCAGTCCAGCATTCTCCAATGATTCTTTATCTTACTGATTTAAGCTTGACCATGTGGAGTTTTTTCCTCCCACAATTAATCATGTTTAGTTTCCAACGTGTTTCCGTGTTAATGCCAATGGCTCAGCTGGATTCTTCGCTAATCCCGCTGTTTGCATTTTCCTTAATCAATGAGACGCAAGAGTCCTGAAGGAAAATCAAGAAGTGGAAATATAATCAATTCTCCATTCTCTTAATGCAAGAGACATTCACATAACAGCACCACACAGTTAACCTTGTGAAGGAAAAGCAGTCCTTCCTTTAACCGATACAGTGTGAATAAAACAACTTTGCTTTGCTAGCAGTTTATGGTTTTTTTCCCTCAATTTTCTTTCTTTGGCTCCTGAAGTCTGTTGACATGATGTGGAGATGCCGGTGTTGGACTGGGGTGGACAAATGTGAGAAGTCGCACAACACCAGGTTATAGTCCAACAGTTTTATTTGAAATCACAAGCTTTCGGAGCGCTGCTCCTTCGTCAGGTGAAGTCTGTTGAGGCTCTGGGGGTCTGACAATTCTCCATGTACCTCATCTAATTTGATCTATCAGCCCTGTCAGGGAGCGCCGGTTAGATATTTAACTGCAGTTGAGGGGGGTGGGGGAGAGGGTGGTCAGAGCTGAGCTTGATCCTATTCTTACCTGAATTTTTTTTTTGGGGGGATTTGGGTATCATTGGCAAGGCCAGCATTTATTGCCCATCCCTAATTGCCCATGAGAAGGTGAAAGTAAGCCGCCTTACACAACTGAGTGGCTTGCTAGGCTATTTCAGAGGGGCAATTAAGAGTCAATCACATTGCTGTGGGTCTGGAGTCACATATAGGCCAGACCGGGTAAGGACGGCAGATTTCCTTCCCTAAAGGACATTAGTGAACCAGATGGGTTTTTACAACAATCCAGTAGTTTCATTACTGATACTACTTTTTATTACAGATTTATTTAATTAATAAACTGAATTTAAATTCCCTAGCTGCCGTGGCAGGATTTGAACTCATATCTCTAGATTATTAGTACCCGGCCTCTGGAGGGCTAGTGCCAGAATGCTACCGTACCCCTGAAACATTCCCACACACATTTATCAGCAGGGGTCACAGGATAGCAGCGTCAGGAGGGAGAACCCTGGCTGATTCTCTCTTCCCGACTCCGCTCGCCCTAAGGCTAGTTGTAGCACTCACATCACCAGCCTGCCTTAACTGGTGGACTGGGAGCCCTGCGTGTAACTTGATGTTACACTGGGTGACGTTTTAACCGTTAGGTCTTTGGGGAAGAGGTAACGATGGTAGCTGTGCTCTATACTGGAAAGCAAACGAGAGGGGAATGCCAGAGCAATTATGCATTCCAGTGTTATGAGCTATTTTACACAATAAACCCAACATTTACGAGTTGCTTTATCTGATTTGTACTGTGCACTGCGTGGTTTGAGGGTTCACATTATCAAAAGCAAGCAAAAGATAATGCTCTCCTAATTATATATAATATTCTGTGGAGGAGGCACATGAAAGAAGACCTAACATAGCATGAAGCTTATCTCAGTGTGAACAGCAGGGGAAGAAAGGCGTCCTGTTGTAGCTCTGATTCCGTTGCTTCATGGGAAAAGAGAGCAGTAATGACGAGACACACAGGAGCTCTGAAGTTTATTGCTATTATACCTTGTTTGTGTTTCTAAATTTACTTTATTCCGCTACATGCACAGTGCAAAGTGCTTGTAAGCCATTGCATTATCTAATACTAAAATTAAATGATGGCGCAGCGTTGTAACACTATTTCTATATCGTCTACGTACTCACGTACTCACACGACACGGCAGCCCTGTCACGCTATGACGTTGTGACTGGTGCTGACTCCAGGGACGGACACTGAGTAAGACTCTCTGATTTTTCTTCCCCCCCACCCCCTCTATTTCTCCCCTCTCCCCAAATTCTCCGCCTCATGCTTGGAGACGGTTCCAATGGGTGCCGGTGGTGCTCGTGAATGTCACCGTTCTTCGAATGTCAACCAAAACAACTAGCGTTGCGAGGTGGGTGGAAATTACAGGCGAGTTCAATCCGATCCTCACTTGACATCCATTCACATAAGCCCCCCGATCTTAACTCTGCCGGCCTGGCGGAAACCAGGCCAGGGGGGCCGTTAAAATGGGGCCAGTCACCTCCCCGCTCTGACCCCGCTGCCTTTCCGCCGAGTCTTTTGAGCCGCTTAAGAGCGTGACATGGGAATGCGGATCAGTTCCGATGATGCTATCGGGACCCGACTGTAATTTTAGTCGGAGGCCTGAGCGGGGGCGGCGATTTCAGTGACGGCTTATTCCGTTATGGGGAGAAATTCAGTATCGCCCCATTTGGGGCGCAATTATCAGCCGGGCACGAAGATTAGCGCCTGGCGCTAATTATCGCCACCGACTGCAAACTTGACTTTTATCGCCCCTGGAGGTGATTGGAGCGCTAAATCAGGCGCTTCACACCTGTCTTAAGGCGCAAAGGCCGAGGAGAGAGGCGCTAACTCAGAGCGCTGGCGAAGCTCATGTGATGTCAGTCAGCAATGAAACACAGACACAATGGCACCGGCCAGTTCTTAAAGGGGAGGGTTGGTCTTGATTTCCATCCACATCCTGCTCATTGTAGCCTTGAATCTCGGCCTGGAGAGACCTGCACATCAAATCTGCTGGAAAGAACAATGGAGAGAACCAGGGAAAGAGCTCAGAGTGCAGCCCCCACAGTCTCTTCTAAATCGGTACAAGGAAGGGCAAATCAAAATGAACCTGCAAAGTGCTGCTCAGTACCCAAAACTCCTTCACACAGCGTTGAATCTCTCCAGAAGTCTCTCCCTCTCTCTCTCAGAATGCGTGGTTCAAAAATGTCACCAACAATAAAAGGCAGGAAGCGGTCGCCTTTAAATAGCACTCCCCCAGTCCCTTCCTGACTGCAAAACGCTCCCCTCAACCTGTCGTTGCTAGCGGCAGGCGGTAAGGCAGGGGGCGCCACTCAATATCCGCTCCGGGGCAATACCGGGGCATTGCGCACTCGACTGAAGTCACGATCTGCCGGTGCAGGAGATCGTGGCGGTAGTGTTTAGTGCCGCCGCAAAATGTCTAGTTAATTTCGCGAGCGGCGCAAACATCGCCGCGCCCGGGTGCTAGATGCTTTGCGCCCCATTAGCGCCCTCTTAAGGCGCTAACGGGAGGCACAACCAACTGAATTTTCAGGCAGTGAGTTCCAGATTCCAACCACCCTCTGGGTGAAAACGTTTTTCCTCAACTCCCCTCTAAACCTCCTGCCCCTTACCTTGAAACTATGCCCCCTGGTTATTGACCCCTCGACGAAGGGGAAAAGTTCCTTTCTATCTACCCTATCTATGCCCCTCATAATTTTGTACACCTCAATCAGGTCCCCCCTCAGCCTTCTCTGCTCGAAGGAAAACAACCCCAGCCTGTCCAGTCTCTCTTCATAGCTGAAGCGCTCCAGCCCAGTTCTCCAATTCAGAGATACTAATCACTCAGTTCACACAAGTAAGCATCATAAACAATGCCACACATATTATAAAAGCCTATATCCCAGCAAGCAAGTGTTCAAGATGGTGAGCAGCTACTGGTGGTTCTGTTATAAATGCACCAAGGGGAGACCAACACTCTTTAGGATCTTCAGACAGGTTTTATTGGTTGTCTTTGGAGAGTCTGTCTGCTATCTGTGAGGATTACAGAGAAGAAGAGGGGAGTGGCCTGGAGCCTTGAATTATGCACCGCCAATGTCTACTGTATTTACTTACTGTGCTACAGGAACTTTCAGAGCTCATCTCCAGAGAGAGACAGCTAGCAATGTATAAGGTCATTTATGAAGTCACTGTTAGGCTGCTCAGGAGACTATGAAATAGAAATTTCAGTTGGTGGACAATTTAACAGGAATGGTGAGTTCCAGGGCATCCCAGCGATCTTTCTCGCGTGACCATTTCCACCTGAAATCCCACATTAGCCACATGAACTAATCCGTGCAGGCTCCTGAAAGGGCCTCAGGGAGCGCTCGCACACCTGAAAGGAATTTAAGAGGTTGTATTCTCACATGCCAGACAGATGAAAGGGATTGTAGCCTCAATATTCCCATAAAATGGGGGCGTCCCTCTCATGTCTGCGTAGATTTGCAGATACTGGGCTGGAAGTCATCAAGTGAGGCAAAGCAGAGCTGCCCTCCCTGTCAGTGAAGCGGAGTCTCCACAGAAGAGAATGATCAAAGTGCCTGGCAGGAAACAGCTGACGGCAACAACGGTGCCAGCAAATCCAAAGGCACCGGATCCAACCGACGGAAAAGATGGCAAACAACAGGAAAGTTGCTAAGCTAAGGCAACGCAACAATTGCCCATACCAACTCGCTGCTGTTAGTATACAGGCCACAAAATGAAAAAAAAGGAAGACTTGCATTTATATAGCGCCTTTCACGACCACCAGACATCTCAAAGTGCTTTACAGCCAATGAAGTACTTTTGAAGTGTAGTCACTGTTGCAGCCAATTTGCGCACAGCAAGCTCCCACAAACAGCAATGTGATAATGACCAGATAATCTGTTTTTTATTGATGGTGATAGAGGGATAAATATTGGCCAGGGCACCAGGGATAACTCCCCTGCTCTTCTTCGAAATAGTGCCATGGGATCTTTTACGTCCACCTGAGAGAGCAGACGGGGCTTTGGTTTAACCTCTCATCCGAATGATGGCACCTCCAATAGTGCGGCACTCCCTCAGCACTGCACTGGAGCGTCAGCCTAGATTTTTATGCTCAAGTCGCTGGAGTAGGACTTTGAACCCACAACCTTCTGACTCAGAGGCGAGGGTGCTACCCACTGATCCACGGATGTCACACGGAAAGCTTTAATAAGAGGCTTCATTCAGCAATTCCTTCAAACATACATAGGTGCGTGACGCATGTCTGTTTACTCACGAGCATCATCGACGCTTGCATGTCACTGTATGGGGGGAATAAAGTTCAACTTTGGCGGGGGCACAAGACAACGGTGGTACTTAGGCTGCCCGTCAATGGAAAGAAAAATTGGGCGGGTTGTATAATGGGCGGTCGATCCACAACTGCTTGTTTTGTTGTCGCCTCCAAAGTAAAATCTTACCCTTGCAACATTTCATGAGTGTCTCTCTGTTTAGATCCAAACTACACAGAGAGTGGTCAATTATAACACATTTAAAAAAATAACATTCTCCAGGTGCAGCGGCGAGAATTGTCTCCCATTTGGGTTCTTCCGATCCTCTGAGTGGAGAAAGTTTATATCCGCACTGCACCATGTGTTACTGCTGCTCTCGGTTCGCTGTGTACTCTCTTCGCCGGTACATGAGCTTCCCGGTTCCCGCGTGGCAGCTTATGATGCCAACCCTTCGCACCGTCCAACAAGATTAATCAACCCCAGATAACCCTGCCAGCCCTTGTTTGTTCTTTTTCGTCCTCGTCCATGAAATCCCGTGACAAGGGAGGGTCGAAAGCAATCCCCATAGCTTGCAATTGAATGGCAGCAAGAAGGAAATGGTCACTGCGGTTTTAAGGGATGGCTTCCCGAGAGGCAAGAACCTGGCTGGCCTTATATATATCGATGCTGAATAGGCAAGCTCAGAGCAGAGTGAGAACAACTGAGCCTTCTACTGGATCTCCATTATATGCTGATTTGCATGGAAATGTTTTCTTGTCTCTGCCGAAACCACCTCCCCAGAAGGTAAAATAATATTGAGAACATTTCAGAATTCGCAGATAATTTTACATTATGCTGGGCCAGTTGCCTCACTTGGCAGGACATTTCCATGGCCTCTGCAGGTCAGGAGACATCGCGCTCCATATACAGCATTTGATGATCTGTACTTATCCTTATAACCCTCGATCCTATTCCTAACCAGGTATTCATCTGCAGCTGTTAACTGACACAGTCTTAACTGCTAAAATGGAAATTTATTCTTGCTTGAGGCTCGTTAACTTTATACTCCTGTCCTTTAGTTCTGTGCTCATGGTCCAAGTTAAATATTATGCTTGCGTTTACATTATCTACTCCTTGCTACATTTTTGAAACTTGGATCTTTTCCCCTCAATTTTTTCTCCAACGAAAACAGTCCAGTTCTTTCTCTTCATAAGTTAGAGTCCTTGTCTCATTGAAACATAAGATTCTGAGAGGGCTTGACAGGGTAGATGCTGAGAGGCTGGGGGTGATTTTGTCAATGGGGGCGCGTTGGAGGCGGGACTGCTGCTTGTCGGGTTTCAGTCCCGCCTCCATCAACTTGTGGCCAACCCACGCTATTTTCCCTTGATTGACCTTGTTAAGCCCGCCCAGCGGGCTTAGCAGGCCAATTAAGGGGAAGCCGGTTACAGAGAACATCAGCGTATGACGTTTCATCTGTCAAAAATTTTTGACAGATGAATTGTCATCATTTGACAGCTCTGTGAAGCTGTCAAACACTGACATTCTATGTTGTTTGATGAGTCCTTGTATTCAAGACTCATCAAACCTCTTTTGTGAGCAGAAATTAGATGGTTGTTGCATTGGAGAATACAGCAGCCATCTGTCATCTCTGCCGGTGAGATGCAAGACTCTCCGCATCCCCAACGTTTGAAGCCTGCAGGAAGAAACAACGGTAAGTAAACATTTTCTATCACTTTCCACTCACCTCACATACTTACCTCTCCACACTTGCACCCATCACTTACCTTCACCGCGCACTTTTGCACTCCTCCGACCCCCGCAGACCCACTGCTCGCCCCGGTTAACAGGCAGATAAGTGGCTGTAATCGCCTTCCCGCCTCCAGGAGACGGGACCCGGCACGGGTCGGCTACCCGCCTCCCGGGAAGATGGCACGGAGGCGGGTTGGGGACGGGATGGGCACCCGCCCCCAGATTCTGCCATTTTCCTGGCAGTCCCGCTTCCAAACCAGCCTCCCCAGGGCTGGCAAGATCACGCCCTAAGATTCTGAGAGGGCTTGACAGGATAGATGCTGAGAGGCTGTTTTCCCTGGCTGGAGAGTATGGAACTAGGAGGCATAGTCTCATGATAAGGGGTCAGCCATTTAGGACTGAGACAAGGAGAAATTTCTTCAATCAAAGGGTTGTGAATCTTTGGAATTCACTACCCCAGTTGGCTGTGGATACTGAGTTGTTGTGTATATTCAAAGCTGAGATTGATAGATTTTTGGACTCTAAGGGGGAAGAATTCAGTTGGTTGCGCCTCCCGGTAGCGCCTTAAGAGGGCGCTAATGGGTCGCAAAGCGACTTGCGCCCGGGCGCGCCGATATTTGCGCCGCTTGCAAAATTAACTAGACATTTTGCAGTGGTGCTAAACACTACCGCCACGATCTCCTGCGCCGGCAGATCGTGACGTCAGTCAAGTGCGCAATGCCCCGGTAGCGTCCCAGAGCGGATATTGAGTGGCGCCCCCTGCCTTACCGCTTGCCGCTAGCAACGACAGGTTGAGGGGAGCGTTTTGCAGTCAGGAAGGGACTGGGGGAGCGCTATTTAAAGGCAACCGCTTCCTGCCTTTTTTTGTTGGCGACATTTTTGAACCATGCATTCTGAGAGAGAGAGAGAGAGAGAGACTTCTGGAGAGATTCAATGCTGTGTGAAGGAGTTTTGGATACTGAGCAGCACTTTGCAGGTTCATTTTGATTTGCCCTTCCTTGTATCGATTTAGAAGAGACTGTGGGGGCTGCACTCTGAGCTCTTTCCCTGGGCCTCTCCATTGTTCTTTCCAGCAGATTTGATGTACAGGTCTCTCCAGGCCGAGATTCAAGGCTGCAATGAGCAGGATGTGGATGGAAAGCAAGATCAACCCTCCCCTTTAAGAACTGGCCGGGGCCATTGTGTCTGTGTTCCATTGCTGACTGACATCACATGAGCTTCGCCAGCGCTCTGAGTTAGCGCCTCGCAATTCGGCCTTTGCACCTTAAGACAGGTGTGAAGTGCCTGATTTAGCGCTCCAATCACCTCCAGGGGCGATAAAAGTCAAGTTTGCAGTCGGTGGCGATAATTAGCGCCAGGCGCTAATCTTTGCGCCCGGCCGATAATTGCGCCCCAAACGGGGCGATACTGAATTTTTCCCCCTAAGGGAATTAACGGATATGGGGATCAGGCGGGAAAGTGGAGTTGAGGTCGAAGATCAGCCATGATCTTATTGATTGGCGAAGCAGGCTCGAGGAGCTGTATGGCCCACTCCTGCTCCTAATTCTTATGTTTTTAGTCTCAACTTTCTCTTCAATTCATCGGTATACTTTTGAAAGTAGGATGACCAAACCCCACATGAAATATTAAAAGTGGACTCACCAATGATGTATTTATACTTAGTTTATAGTCAAATGCCCTTAAGGCGCTTCCAGTACCTGATCAGCAAAACCCACCCGCCTCACTCCTTCTGCTCGGGTGCAGGACAGGCCTAAATATGCCCACATTTGGTGGGCTGGGTCACTTACTTGGCCTGCACACACAGACAGCTCAGGCCTGTCCCCTGGGCAGGGCCTAGCAGCTGAAAGTGAGGCAGGAAATTTGGCCGCTGCTACAGCCTGTGAGGCCTACAGCAATGGTGATGGATGTGCTGGTTGAGGCCTACTGGCTGCTAGCCAAAACAGCAGCCAGAAGCCCGTCAGCTGATCTCTGGCCCGACATCCCCGAGATTAAAAGAAGAGGCTTACTCACAAGGCTGCTAACTGCCCCTCTCTAATCCTCCAATCTGAAATGGGCTGAGGGGCAAGGTTGCAAGGATTGCTTCTTTTGGGACCCCCTCCAAATAGGCATTCCGCCGGCGAAACTGCAGGAAAATGAGGTGCAAGGGATGGAAAATTGGCCCCGTATTTGCTAAAATTTATGTCAAGTGTCAAGGACGAGCTTTACAGTATAGAAAACTGATCGTTAAGAGGTGACCTCGTTCAAGTATATAAAATAGTAAATGGCAATACATAAAGTTCGTTTAAAGTAGGACTGTTGGACAGAAATGGAAATATGTGAAAAGTTAATTTAGAACAGATATCATGGAGAGCTTCTTTACTCAGCCAGAACTTTCTCTGTTTATCGGTACACTCTGCTTTCTATTGCTGAGCCAGTTTTCACTAATTAGCTCATTTCCGTGCGCCTTAATCTTCTTCAGAACCCTATTATATTTGAAATTGTGTCAAGTGCCTTCTGACAATGCAAGTCGATTCTAACCACTGGATTTCCCTTGTCAACTAATTTAGTTTCCCTCCTCAAAGCATTCCATAAGACCGCGTATGTTGGTTGTAAATCTATACAGACTATTCTTTATGGCTTCTGCACTCTTTAGATGAACATTGATAGCATCCCCATGGACGAGATTGAACATCAGCATGCAACACACACAACTTAGCAACTCGATCAATAACTGGCAAAGCGCACTAACTGAGACAGACAAGTTTGTGAATACCATTCGAGTCTGGAATCTAAATTCATGACCCTCTAGTTTAGGGGACCCTGCACTGCACTGGCTGAACTGCTGTGGGCTGTTTAACACATAGGCTTTGGCAGCTGTTGTGAATATAAGGCGAGAAATCAAGATGCTTCCAGGAATTGCAGGACACCCCCCCCCACCCCCCCCCCCCCCACCCCCACCAATTGCAAACAAACTCCAATTGATTGGGACAGGTCGTGGCATGCATTTCGAGTGGTAGGAGGTACATTAGATGATTAGCTGTCATGTTCTGATGGATGAAAATGCAGCCAGTCCAATTCGTGAGAGTGAGCAAAGGCCCTTTGTTCTCGACCGTGGATAATCCCACGACGTCGATGATCCCCCTCCGATAATCCACTTCCTGAAGGAGGCAGGGGCAAAAACATGTATTAGCAGACGAGACTGTAAAAAGATAAAGCTTTCAGGGCAGTGGAAAATTAGCTGTCAACCGACATGAGACTGACTGTGTTTCAGACAACATGTAGCCGCAGTGTAATTTCTGGCATTATTAGCCTAGATGAGTAATTCACTCTGACATGACCGATCACAGAAACATGAAAATGGTAATTTTCCTAATTGTCCATCAGCATTAGTAACCTGAGCCTACTGGAGAATGTACTTCAAGTCATGTATTTTATTGCAGTTGAGTGGGCTCAAGTCTAAGCCACTCTCAGATTTCTGGGTTAGCAAAGATATTTTATGATCAAAGTTTTGCCCCCTAAAATTACTTGAAATGAAATGCTTCAATATGTTCAATGTACAAAGCAAAGATACAGCACCACAAACTGAGGAAAAGAGGAATGTTTTGATCTTGTAAAACCTCCGCTTGTTGAGAAGGATGCTGCAGTATAGTCCGTGGAAAGCTCATTTTCTTTGTGCTCTGAAGTGCAGTGTTGTTGATCGGGATTATGCGTCATAGTCCCAACATGGGCCCATGCTTCTCCTCAGCGAGGTTCCGATTCGGGATCTCAGCTTTCATGAATTTGCCCGGCGAGAGGTTAAATACGGCCTTTCTTAATTAGCTTTAAAAAAAATCACTAATTTTCTCCGCTTTTTTTTCCTGAGGGAGCTGACATGTGGACTGCAGTTCCCTGGGCTCCGCCCCCAGCCCCAGTACCTCTCCCAAGTGGCCACTTTTCAAGTGCAAGCCCAACCAGTGAGTGTCGGCATTCTACCCGTGTGGGGGAGCGTCACAGCCACGCTCGATCCTGCCGTTAATCAAAAAGGCTAACGGAATGCTGGCCTTTATATCTAGAGGACTAGCATACAAGGGGGTAGAAGTTATGCTGTAACTATACAAAGCCCTGTTTAGACCTGGAGTACTGTGAGTAGTTCTGGACACCACACCTTAGGAAGGATGTATTGGCCTTGGAGGGAGTGCAGCGTAGGTTTACCAGAATTATACCCGGACTCCAAGGGTTAAATTACGAGGAGAGATTACACAATCTAGGGTTGTTTTCCCCAGAATTTAGAAGGTTAAGGGGTGATCTGATCGAAGTTTTCAGATATTAAGGGGAACAGATAGGGTAGATAGAGAGAAACTATTTCCGCTGGTTGGGGATTCTCGGACTAGGGGGCATAGTCTAAAAATTAGAGCCAGACCTTTCAGGAGTGAAATTAGGAAACACTTCTACACACAAAGGGTGGTAGAAGTTTGGAACTCTCTTCCTCAAATGGCAATTGATGCTAGATCAATTGTTGCTTTTAAATCAGAGATTGCTAGCTTTTTGTTAACTAAAGGTATTAAGGGATATGGGCCAAAGGCGGGTATATGGAGTTAGGTTGCAGATCAGCCATGATCTCATTGAATGGCGGAACAGGCTCGAGGGGCTGAATGGCCTCCTCCTGTTCCTATGTTCCTATGTTACCTGACATCCACACATGAGCACTTCCTGCAGGTGTCAGTGGATAGTAGAAAGCGCGAGTATCTGGCTTGAAGTTTCCCCTCCTTAGCCCAGGGTTCTGAGGCCAACACGAGTGACCCCACGGTTGCCCTGCTCCAGGTCAGGCAACTCAGCACAGACCAGAGACGGAACTTGAGAACTTCCTAGTCTGTATGGCTCAGCTCAGCACTGGATAAAGCTCACTGAGTGATGGTAGGAATGCTACCCCCTCCACCCCCCTCGCATCATCAAATTGTTGAGCAAGAGAAAATGTTGGGTGAAAATGTGATTTGTTCTCAAGTTTTTCCTCAGATATATCTTTGGATTGTGTGATGGACAGGCCCTTACTACTAGAAACAGGAGTCATTTCTTGAAGCCTAGTCTGATCAAATAACAGCCTCTATGATTACAATGCCAGCCCATTATCCCTCCTTGACATCTCCATGGTGTTCACCGTGGTCAATAATGCCATCCTGCCCCACAACCTCTGATCCATGGTCCAATTCCGTGGTACTACCGTGGCTTGATTGCACTCATCACCTGCCGCAGCAAATGGCCAGAGTATTTCACTGTCTGTGAAGCGCTTTGGGATGGCCTGAGGTCATGAAAGGTGCTTTATCAATGCAAGTTCTTTCACCTATTTTACCATGCCTTTGGTCACCTCTTCTAACTCACCCATTCATGCTCAGTGTCCGTGTCCCTTCTCTGTGAAGTGCTTTGACACATGTTGAAGCTGCTATGTAAATCCATGTATGTTGCTGTTTGACTTTTTGGTTGAACAATAAATTCAGTATTGGAGTTTCACATTGCTGTTGACCTCTCAAGAAAGAAAGACTTACATTTATATAGCGCCTTTCACGACCACCAGATGAAGTGTAGCCACTGTTGTAATGTAGGAAACGTGGCAGCCAATTTGCACACAGCAAGCTCCCACAAACAGCAATGTGAAAATGACCAGATAATCTGTTTTTGTTTATGTTGATTGAGAGATAAATATTGACCAGGACACCAGGGATAACTCCCCTGCTCTTCTTCGAAATAGTGCCACGGGATCTTTTACGTCCACCTGAGAGAGCAGACGGGGCCTCGGTTTAACGTCTCATCCGAAAGACGGCACCTCCGACAGTGCGGCACTCCCTCAGCACTGCACTGGAGCGTCAGCCTAGATTTTTGTGCTCAGGTCTCTGGAGTGGGGACTTGAACCCACAACCTTCTGACTCAGAGGCGAGGGTGCTACCCAGAGCCACAGCTGACACTCATGTCTGATCGACAGTATACAATGGGTACAAACCAACAATTCACCTCGATCTTTCTGGAATTATAATATTTGGGGGTGCATTTACACTACAATGGACAGCACTGGTGCAAAGCAAAGCGACTTGTTGTGGTGTAAATGCATCCTGCAACTACAGCTTGTGACTCCCTGCATCTCTCATTATCGACTTCAGTACATGTATCCTGAAAACTGGGGACATCACCACAGCAGAGTGAATGTAGGCCAAACTGTGTTTGTGATCAAGGAGTACTTGTTAAGTATCTCACATTGATACAGTAGCATTAATAAGAAAGAGCTTGCATTTATATAGTACCCTAAATGCTACACATTCAATTACTTACTTTAAAGTGCAGTCATTGTTGTTAAATCTGGCAGCCATTTTGTGCACAGCAAGGCTCCACAAACAGCAATGCGCTGAATGATCAGTTAATCTATTTTTAGTGATGTTGGTTGAGGGAGGAATGTTGGCTAGGACACTGAGAGAGCACCCGGCTCTTCTTTGAATAGTGCAACGAGATCCTTAACATCCACTTGAACAAGCAGATGACACCTCCGTTCAACGTCTCATCGGAAGACTGACACCTCCAACAATGCAGCACTTTCTCAGTACCACACTGAAGTGTCAACCTAGATCATGTGCTCAAGTCCTGGAGTGGGGGTCACACCCACCAATGTTCGGACTCAGAGGTGAGAGTGCCATTATTTGTGTACAAATGGTAGATATCGCTTGTACAATTGGTGTGCAGCTCCAGAAAGAGAACTGAGTAGTGGCACCTATCTGTGCTCCTGTAGTGCACAGTTCAATCCCACTCCTATTCTTTTCTATGATCTCATTACATCCAAAAAGAAAGAAAACAAGAAAGACTTGTATTTATATTGCACCTTTCATGACCTCAGGACGCCCCAAAGCGCTTTAGAGCCAATTAAATACTTTTGAAGTGTCGTCACTGTTGTAATGTAGGACACCGGCGATAACTCCCCTTCTCTTCTTCGACAATAGTGCCATGGGATCTTTTGCATCCACCTGAGAGAGCAGACGGGGCCTCGGTTTAACGTCTCATCTGCTTGTGGGCCAGGAGGAGCAGGAGTGCTTCCCCTCGACCCCCCCAAGCTATCTGCTTCCCTCCCCACCCTCGGGCTCCCGACCTTCCAGCCACCATCGAACCCCCGAGCTCGCATCCCCCAACTCCCCGCAGCTGTTTCAATCTCCCCCTGGCCCTTCCGACATTCCCCCTGGCCTTTCCGACCTCCCCCCCCCTCCCCCAACCTTTCCGATCTCTTCCTGCCTCCCTCCTCTCCGTTCCCCAGCCGAGGCCTACCAGCACATGCCTACCCACACGGCAGCCAGCCAGCCTCTCAAACTGGCTGGCTGCTGGCTGGGAAACGGGAAAAAAAATAATTAAATTTGGCAGGACCTCCGCGTTACCCGCATTTCCAGCCGCTGCGACCACCCCCACCCACCTCCCCATGGGACAATATGTCCAACCAAAAATGGGTAGGCATCCAGCATTGCTAAGGGCTGTAGGGGAATTTAATACTTAAGTGGCCAGCCACGCTATGAAACAGCAAAGTGCTGCAACACCTACCTGAGCTGGATGCTCCAACCCTGCCATTAATGGCCTCAGCACCCACCCTCAGTAAGTTAATGACCCTCATCCCGAGAAACGGGCAGGGTCAGGGCAAACATGACGGGGGGGGGGGTCAGAAATCCCCCCCTCCCCGACCGTCTGGTGCAGTGAAGCCCAAGGAAAATCCAGACGCGGGGCCTCTTCCCGAACTTTAACCTGTCTTTATCACTCTTCGGTCGTTGCCAGACCTGCTGTGTGCTTCCAGCAGCTTCTGTTTTAATGTAGAATTTTGAACGCGGTGCATTTGCGTCTTTGAAAATAACCAGAAACTGAACTGCACAAGTGAACAATCGGAGCTCAGAAAGTCCAATCGCAACCCTAAAATTTGGATGAGTTCAGATTTTGAGTGATGTTCCGATGCTCATCGCACGACCAGTGTGATAGATATACAACGTGCATACGATGCAGTCATCAGTGCCAGGTTTTGTATGGTGTCCTGTGCGTGTACCTTGTACAATTAGTAACAAATAAAGTTAATTCGTTCTAAACGACAATTGACTGCTCGCTGGAATCAGTGTTAAAAAAAGACCATTCAACGCTAACTAAAAACAGAATGGCACTCAGCTGCTGTCACTGAGCGAGGTTCTCAGCCTGGCTGCTAGACCCTTGTGTGTTCTGCCAAGAATGAGAAGGGCACTGGCAGCATCAAACATAGCCTGGTGTCCATCCAGCTTGTTATAAGATACAGCTATTGGTCAAATAATTGGTGATAAAAATTCACGGCTGTTCTGCCGTATGATTGAGTGTCGGCCCTGATGATAGGCTCAAGCTTGAGGGCTGCCTGTCACTCAGGCCTGCCTGTCAGTATATTGGGAGTAAAGGTTGTCACCTCTTGGCTGACTGGGCTAGATGCTCCATCTCATGGGAGGGAACACTGATCTAGTCCGTTGGGCCTAGTCAAATGTATATCCTGTGTGAAGACAACACTTTAATCTGTGTAATCACTTAACCCTTTGAAGAGCGAGGTAACCCTTTGGGAAAATAAAACCTTTTGCAAAGAGTTAGGATTAAATGCAATACATTTTTCTGTCTGCTTTTATTTATTCTGTTTATTTTTTAATGAAATCATGGGTGGTGATGGGCTAATTGAGGGGAAATAGCTGGGAGGAGTTACTGATCCCGTGATAACAGAGGAGGTAAATTAACATGCACTGTTGAAGTGACACAATTGATGGGTTAGTAAGTGTACCTATGTTGTTTCCCAGCACACAAAACACTGTGCTGGGGGTGGTGAAGACAAAAATTTACCCAGTCAACAGCTCTCATTAAATGAAAATAGTAAAAAAAAGTACAGCAAAACATCCCAAATGGATGTTAAAAGTGAATTATAATTCCTTGTAAGCGTTTGATGCCTGCCCATGAAATGTCTTTATCTGTCAGCATGAAGTATTCTAGATCATGTGATGAAGGAATTAGTATTGTGGCACCCCTGTGGCTAAATGCACCATTCAGTGTGACACTAAGCCATGCTGATCCAGGCTGAGTAAGGCTGTTTCTATATTACGTGTGACCCGTGATAGTGCCACCGGCTCCGACTGCACTGGGTCGAGCACAGCCGCACGTGCCCTGTTCACCGGAAGGAACCACCGGATAGCGATGAGGAGCAATGAAGAGATAGAAAGAAAAGAAAGACGTGCTTTTATATAGCGCCTTTCACGACCTCAGGACATTTCAAAGTGCCCTACAGCCATCGAAGCAGCCAAATTACGCGCAGCAAGGCCTCCTGAACCGCAATGAAATAAAAAGGCAGATCATCTGTTTTAGTGATTTTGGTTGGGGGATCAATATTGGCCAGGATACCATGAGAACTCCCCTGCTTTTCTTCAAAATAATGCCGTGGGATCTTTTACATCCGCCTGAGAGGGAAGACGGGGCTTTTGTTTAAAATCACATCTGAAAGACGGCACCTCCAACAGTGCAGCACTCCCTCAGCACTGCACTGGGAATGTCAGCCTAGATTCTGTGCTCAAGTCTCTGGAGTGAGGACTATGAACCCACAACCTTCTGACTCAGAGGCGAGGGTGCTACCCACTGAGCCACAGCTGGCACCTTCCAATTTGGCGCCCTTTTCGGCAAACTTGGAGAGCTTTTTGACCGTCCCCACTTCCAAATAATTCAATAGGCATCAAAACCCCGACAGTGGCCTCCAGACCCAACCCCTGCGGTTCCCTGCTGTTCAACCCAGTATGGGTTGATGCTGCTTCCTTAACAACATGATCTGCGGGTTAGCGTTCTCCAAGGCGGCCTTCGAGACACACGACAACGCAAAATCATCGAGCAGAAACTGATAGCCAAGTTCCACACCCATGAGGACGGCCTCAACCGGGATCTCGGTTTCATGTCACGCTACAGGACGTGACTCGACGTCGTTGTCTGGTTCACAGATGTGATTTCCAGTTTAAAAAAAAAGTAAAAAGCTTAACTGCAGACTGCAGCATTTTACACGTTGGACCCCCTGTGACCCCACCTCATTGTCTTAGCTGTACTCTGCTGTGTCTTTGATGTAATGCCTCCCTGACGGATTGTATCTCTGCAAACACATTGTTCTCTGTCTTTGTATACTTTGTAACCGATTTGTATTCCCTCACTGTACCTGACGAAGGAGCAGAGCTCCGAAAGCTCGTAATTTCAAATAAAACTGTTGGGGGTAAAAATTCACTTGGTTGCGCCACCCGTTAGCGCCTTAAGAGTGCGCTAATGGGGCGCAAAGCCGCTAACGCCCGGGTGCTGCGATGTTTGCGCCGCTCGAGAACTTAACTTGAGATTGTGCGGCGGCGCTAAAACTTACCGCTGCGACCACCTGCGCGCGCAGATTGTGACGTCATTCCATGGTGCAACGCCCTTGGGGCGCCCCGTAGCGGAAATTGAGTGGCGCCCCCTGCCTTACCGCCTGGCGCTTCCAACGACCAGAAGACTGGAACGCTATCAATCGCTGTGGGGCTGGGGGGGGGCGCTATTTAAAGGGGGCCTCTTCCTGTCTTTTATTGTTGGTGGCATTTTTGAACTACGCATTCTGAGTGAGAGAGGGAGAGACTTCTGGAGAGATTCAACGTTGTGTGAAGGAGTTTTGGGTACTGAGCAGCACTTTGCAGGTTCATTTTGATTTGCCATTCCTTGTATCGATTTAGCAGAGACCGTGGGAGCTGCACTCTGAGCTCTTTGCCTGGTGCTCTCCATTGTTCTTTCCAGCACATTTGATGTGCAAGTCTTTCCAGGCCGAGATTCAAGGCAGCAATGAACAGGATGTGGATGGAAAGCAAGATTAACCATCCCCTTTAAGAACTGGCCCGTGCCATTGTGTGTGTGTTCCATTGCTGACTGACATTACATGAGCTTCGCCAGCGCTCCGAGTTAGCGCCTCACTGCTCGGCCTTTGCGCCTTAAGACAGGTGTGCAGCGCCTGCTTTAGCGCTCCACTCACCTCCCGGGGCGGTAAAAGTGAAGTTTCCCGTCAGTGCCGATAATTAGCGCCAGGCGCTAATATTTGCGTCCGGACGATATTTGCGCCCCAAATGGGGCGCGACCTAATTTCTACCCCTTGGACTATAACCTGGTGTTGTGCGACTTCTCATTTTTGTCCACCCCAGTCCAACACCGGCATCTCCGCATCATGAACATGATATTTGCATCCTCTCAGTCAACCAGTGAGCTATCCACTTCAAAAAGCTTCCCCCCCAGGTTTTCTCAGTGGAAGGTAAATGGCGAGGGCTCAACAACAAGCGGACGATCCACTCCGCCAGATCAGCGCACCGGCAGTGAAACTGAAGATTTGCCCCAGTCGCCAGGCTAAGACAGAAAGAACGGCTGCTCGAGAGGGGCACCAGAGAGCCGCTGTCATCCTGTGAACGGTGCGCGTCAAGCGCCTTTCAGGACAGGAGCAGAGAGGGGGAAAACTAGAGGCTGCCCCCCGTGAAACATGGTCGCCGCATCACCCCCCCCACCCCCCGCCCCCACAAACCGCGGAGTCTCAACTTGTTACAGAAGCGAATAGTTTCAAACTGAACTAGAAGCTCCGACCAAGCACAATTACACTGCAGTCCTGGATTGTATTTGAAATTCATTGAATATTAATAGCCACATTTTCCCCCACTCTTGATGTTGAAAATCTAATTTCATACTGGTTGTGACTGTCTCAATCCATTGACTAACCTCAGCCTTTGAACTGCAAAGATTTTCTATTACTCAGGGGATCCGGGCGAAACCAAATGACTGGAAAAAAAAAACACAACTCACTGCCAGCTAATCTGAATTAATTTACTGCCCAGTTGTACAAGAGCCAGGGGTCTGAGCTTGTTTTTGTCACTCAGGTAGTGCGAACGGGTTATCGCACTGAAGCACGCTTTAAGGCGGGGGGGGGGTGGGGGGGGGTGGGGGGGAAAACACACGTACCAGCGCGCGGAGGCTGCCGAGAGAAGAAAGAAGGATGCTGGAGAAATTTGGAATAAAAATGTTGATCGGGTGAACATTTCAATTTCCTCCCCAAAGCTGTTCTTTTGTAGATAACTGTCTCTTGCACTGAGTTGCGACTTATTGCTCCAGTGGATAGGCAGCAGCCACAGGCCTGTTTAGTGCTCACTATGATGGTCACAAAATTGATAACGTTAATTTGAATACAAATTATGAATCCAGTGTTAGTAATCAAAGTCATTCTAAAAGACTGATTTATAATAGCAGGATCAGTAATTATGTATGTAGCCCAGGCTAAGGATATAAAGCAAAATAAGGTTATGTTTGATGAGAACAAATCATTCCAGCACAACTTACCATCTATCAGGCTGTCCTATATCCTGCTCATTGAAGTATGTCTAACTATTATATATTCAGGTTTTAAAAAAAAAAAATATTTTATCTATTAATATATGGCGGTTGGAATTCTGTCCCTGAATCATTTTATTTCCTCAAAGGCCCATTCTAAAGTTGAAAGACCACATTTGAAATTTAAATCTGTCTTTCTTTCGAAGGCTGCTTGTGCATATCCAAAATTTGAAGCTTTAATTTCACCTTTCGAGCAATTTCGATCTCTACTTTTTCAGGTTTGAATCATTGCAAACTATCTGAAAGTCATTTTGTGATATGCCTGAAAGGTGTTTACGTTTTCTGCGTGAGGTTTCCTTGCCGGTTTTTTCAAATCTGTCTTGTGTTTCTATAATGCCAGTAAAATCTGTTTCCTCCGATTTCCCTGCCAGATGGCTGCGGAGTCAGGTCTCAGCGCTGCTTCTCCTTTGAAGGTGTCAGTCACAGTTGGATTTTCTTACATAGCAGGGCAAGAGTTAAAGTCCCACCTTAAATAAGGAAAAGACCAATCCTGTAACAATACCTATTGTAAAACCACGTTAATACAAACTCCTACCTGCAGAGAATCCCGTTATTACAAGCGCCTACGCCGCATTCCCATTGAGAGTGAAGGGGCATATTGCAGCTAAAACAACAGAAAATGGAAATATACATTAACTGGTAAAGTTTTCAATGCAGTGGAGGAGCTGAGAAATCGAGGGGAGCAGATACACTGATCGAGGGGAGCAGATACACTGACCAAGGGCTCCAGAAACACAGATCGAGGGGAGCAGATACACTGACCAAGGGCTCCAGTTACACTGATTGAGGAGAGCAGATACACTGACCGAGGGGAGCAGAGACACTGATCGAGGGGAGCAGATACACTGATCGAGGGGAGCAGATACACTGATCGAGGGGAGCAGATACACTGATCGAGGGGAGCAGATACACTAATCGAGGGCTCCAGATACACTGATCGAGGGGAGCAGATACACTGATCGAGGGGAGCAGATACACTGATCGAGGGGAGCAGATACACTGATCGACGGGAGCAGATACACTGATCGAGGGGAGCAGATACACTGATTGAGGGCTCCAGATACACTGATCGAGGGGAGCAGATACACTGATTGAGGAGAGCAGATACACTGATCAATGGGAGCAGATACACTGATCAAGGGGAGCAGATACACTGATCGAGGGGAGCAGATGCACTGATCGAGGGGAGCAGATACACTGATTGAGGGCTCCAGATACACTGATCGAGGGGAGCAGATACACTGATTGAGGAGAGCAGATACACTGATCGAGGGGAGCAGAGACTCTGATCGAGGGGAGCAGATACACTGACTGAGGGGAGCAGATACACTGATTGAGGAGAGCAGATACACTGACCAAGCTCCAGAAACACTGATCGAGGGGAGCAGATACACTGATCGAGGGGAGCAGATACACTGATCGAGGGGAGCAGAGACTCTGATCGAGGGGAGCAGATACACTGACTGAGGGGAGCAGATACACTGATCGAGGGGAGCAGATACACTGATCGAGGGGAGCAGAGACTCTGATCGAGAGGAGCAGATACACTGATCAAGGGGAGCAGATACACTTATCGAGGGGAGCAAATACAGTGACCGAGGGGAGCAGATACACTGATCGAGGGCTCCAGATACACTGATCGAGGGGAGCAGATACACTGATCGAGGGGAGCAGATACACTGATCAAGGGGAGCAGATACACTGTTCGAGGGGAGCAGATACACTGATCGAGGGGAGCAGATACAATGATCGAGGGGAGCAGATACACTGATCGAGGGGAGAAGGTACACTGATCGAGGGTAGCAGATACACTGATCGAGGGGGAGCAGATACACTGATCGAGGGGAGTAGATATGCTGATCGAGGGGAGCAGATACACTGACTGAGGGGAGCAGATACACTAATCAAGTGCTCCAGATTCACTGATCGAGGGGAGCAGATACACTGATCGAGGGGAGCAGATACAATGATCGAGGGGAGCAGATACACTGATCGAGGGGCGATGGTACACTGATTGATAGGAGCAGATACACTGATCGAGGGGAGCAGATACACTGATCGAGGGGAGCAGATACACTGATCGAGGGGACTGGATACACTGATCAAGTGCTCCAGATTCACTGATCGAGGGGAGCAGATACACTGATCGAGGGGAGCAGATACACAGATCGAGGGGTGCAGATGCACTGATCGATGGCTCCAGATACACTGATCGAGGGGAGCAGATACACTGATCGAGGGGAGTAGATACACTGATCGAGGGGAGCAGATACACTGATTGAGGAGCGCAGATACAATGATCGAGAAGAGCAGATACACTGATCGAGGGGAGCAGATGCACTGATCAAGGGGAGCAGATACACTGATCGAGGGGAGCAGATACACTGATCGAGGGGAGCAGATACACTGATCGAGGGGAGCAGATACACTGATCGAGGGCTCCAGATACACTGATCGAGGGGAGCAGATACACTGATCGAGGGGAGTAGATACACTGATCGAGGAGAGTAGATACACTGATCGAGGGGAGCAGATACACTGATCGAGGGCTCCAGATACACTGATCGAGGGGAGCAGATACACTTATTCGAGGGGAGCAGATACACTGATCGAGGGGAGCAGATACGCTGATCGAGGGGAGCAGATACACTAATCGAGGGCTCCAGATACACTGATCGAGGGAAGCAGATACACTGATTGAGGGGATCAGATACACTGATCGAGGGGAGTAGATACACTGATCGAGGGGAGTAGATACACTGATCGAGGGGAGCAGATACACTGATCAAGGGGAGCAGATACACTGATCGAGGGGAGCAGATACACTGATCGAGGAGAGCAGATACACTGATCGAGGGGAGCAGATACACTGATCGAGGGGAGCAGATACACTGATCGAGGGCTCCAGATACACTGATCGAGGGGAGCAGATACACTGATCGAGGGGATCAGATACACTGATCGAGGGGAGCAGATACACTCATCGAGGGGAGCAGATACACTGATCGAGGGGAGCAGATACACTGATCGAGGGCTCCAGATACACTGATCGAGGGGAGCAGATACACTGATCTAGGGGAGCAGATACACTGATCGAGGGGAGCAGATACACTGATCGAGGGGAGCAGACACACTGATCGAGGGGAGCAGATACACTGAGCGAGGGGAGCAGATACACTGATCGAGGAGAGCAGATACACTGATCGAGGGGAGCAGATACACTGATCGAGGGGAGCAGATACACTGATCGAGCGGTGCAGATACACAGATCGAGGGGTGCAGATGCACTGATCGATGGCTCCAGATCCACTGATCGAGGGGAGCAGGTACACTGATTGAGGAGAGCTGATACACTGATCGAGGAGAGCAGATACACTGATCGAGGGGTGCAGATACACAGATCGAGGGGTGCAGATGCACTGATCAAGGGGAGCAGATACACAGATCGAGGGGTGCAGATGCAATGATCAAGGGGAGCAGATACATTGATCGAGGGGAGCAGATGCACTGATCGATGACTCCAGATCCACTGATTGAGGGGAGCAGATACACTGATCGAGGGGAGCAGATACACTGATCGAGGAGATCAGATGCACTGATCGAGGGGAGCAGATACACTGATCGAGGGGAGCAGATACACTGATCGAGGGGAGCAGATACACTGATCAAGGGGAGCAGATACACTGATCGAGGGGAGCAGATACACTGATCGAGGAGAGTAGATACACTGATCGAGGGGAGCAGATACACTAATCGAGGGCTCCAGATACACTGATCGAGGGGAGCAGATACACTGATCGAGGGGAGCAGATACACTGATCGAGGGGAGCAGATACACTGACCGAGGGCTCCAGATACACTGATCGAGGGGATCAGATACACTGATCGAGGGGAGCAGAATACACTGATCAAGGGGAGCAGATACACTGATTGAGGGGAGCAGATACACTGACCGAGGGGAGCAGATACACTGATCGAGGGGAGCAGATACACTGATCGACGGGAGCAGATACACTGATCGAGGGGAGCAGATACACTGATCAATGGGAGCAGATACACTGATCAAGGGGAGCAGATACACTGATCGAGGGGAGCAGATACACTGATTGAGGGCTCCAGATACACTGATCGAGGGGAGCAGATACACTGATTGAGGAGAGCAGATACACTGACCAAGCTCCAGAAACACTGATCGAGGGGAGCAGATACACGGATCGAGGGGAGCAGATACACTGATCGAGGGGAGCAGAGACTCTGATCGAGGGGAGCAGATACACTGACTGAGGGGAGCAGATACACTGATCGAGGGGAGCAGATACACTGATCGAGGGGAGCAGAGACTCTGATCGAGAGGAGCAGATACACTGATCAAGGGGAGCAGATACACTTATCGAGGGGAGCAGATACAGTGACCGAGGGGAGCAGATACACTGATCGAGGGCTCCAGATACACTGATCGAGGGGAGCAGATACACTGATCGAGGGGAGCAGATACACTGATCAAGGGGAGCAGATACACTGATCGAGGGGAGCAGATACACTGATCGAGGGGAGCAGATACAATGATCGAGGGGAGCAGATACACTGATCGAGGGGAGAAGGTACACTGATCGAGGGTAGCAGATACACTGATCGAGGGGGAGCAGATACACTGATCGAGGGGAGTAGATACGCTGATCGAGGGGAGCAGATACACTGACTGAGGGGAGCAGATACACTAATCAAGTGCTCCAGATTCACTGATCGAGGGGAGCAGATACACTGATCGAGGGGAGCAGATACAATGATCGAGGGGAGCAGATACACTGATCGAGGGGTGCAGATGCACTGATCGAGGGGAGCAGATACACAGATCGAGGGGTGCAGATGCACTGATCGATGGCTCCAGATACACTGATCGAGGGGAGCAGATACACTGATCGAGGGGAGCAGATACACTGATCGAGGGGAGCAGATACACTGATCGAGGGGAGCAGATACACAGATCGAGGGGTGCAGATGCACTGATCGATGGCTCCAGATACACTGATCGAGGGGAGCAGATACACTGATCGAGGGGAGTAGATACACTGATCGAGGGGAGCAGATACACTGATTGAGGAGTGCAGATACAATGATCGAGAAGAGCAGATACACTGATCGAGGGAGCAGATGCACTGATCAAGGGGAGCAGATACACTGATCGAGGGGAGCAGATACACTGATCGAGGGGAGCAGATACACTGATCGAGGGGAGCAGATACACTGATCGAGGGCTCCAGATACACTGATCGAGGGGAGCAGATACACTGATCGAGGGGAGCAGATACACTGATCGAGGAGAGTAGATACACTGATCGAGGGGAGCAGATACACTGATCGAGGGCTCCAGATACACTGATCGAGGGGAGCAGATACACTGATCGAGGGGAGCAGATACACTGATCGAGGGGAGCAGATACGCTGATCGAGGGGAGCAGATACACTAATCGAGGGCTCCAGATACACTGATCGAGGGGAGCAGATACACTGATTGAGGGGATCAGATACACTGATTGAGGGGAGTAGATACACTGACCGAGGGGAGCAGAATACACTGATCGAGGAGAGCAGATACACTGATCGAGGGGAGCAGAATACACTGATCGAGGGGAGCAGATACACTGATCGAGGGGAGCAGATACACTGATCGAGGGGAGCAGATACACTGATCGAGCGGTGCAGATACACAGATCGAGGGGTGCAGATGCACTGATCGATGGCTCCAGATCCACTGATCGAGGGGAGCAGATACACTGATTGAGGAGAGCTGATACACTGATCGAGGAGAGCAGATACACTGATCGAGGGGTGCAGATACACAGATCGAGGGGTGCAGATGCACTGATCAAGGGGAGCAGATACACTGATCGAGGGGAGCAGATGCACTGATCGATGACTCCAGATCCACTGATTGAGGGGAGCAGATACACTGATCGAGGGGAGCAGATACACTGATCGAGGGGTGCAGATGCACTGATCGATGGCTCCAGATCCACTGATCGAGGGGAGCAGATACACTGATCGAGGGGTGCAGATGCACTGATCGATGGCTCCAGATCCACTGATTGAGGGGAGCAGATACACTGATCAAGGGGAGCAGATACACTGATCGAGGGGTGCAGATGCACTGATCGATGGCTCCAGATCCACTGATCGAGGGGAGCAGATACACTGATTGAGGAGAGCTGATACACTGATCGAGGAGAGCAGATACACTGATCGAGGGGTGCAGATACACAGACCGAGGGGTGCAGATGCACTGATCAACGGGAGCAGATACACTGATCGAGGGGAGCAGATGCACTGATCGATGACTCCAGATCCACTGATTGAGGGGAGCAGATACACTGATCGAGGGGAGCAGATACACTGATCGAGGAGATCAGATGCACTGATCGAGGGGAGCAGATACACTGATCGAGGGGAGCAGATACACTGATCGAGGGGAGCAGATGCACTGATCGATGACTCCAGATCCACTGATTGAGGGGAGCAGATACACTGATCGAGGGGAGCAGATACACTGATCGAGGAGATCAGATGCACTGATCGAGGGGAGCAGATACACTGATCGAGGGGAGCAGATACACTGATCGAGGGGAGCAGATACACTGATCAAGGGGAGCAGATACACTGATCGAGGGGAGCAGATACACTGATCGAGGAGAGTAGATACACTGATCGAGGGGAGCAGATACACTAATCGAGGGCTCCAGATACACTGATCGAGGGGAGCAGATACACTGATTGAGGGGAGCAGATACACTGATCGAGGGGAGCAGATACACTGACCGAGGGCTCCAGATACACTGATCGAGGGGATCAGATACACTGATCGAGGGGAGCAGAATACACTGATCAAGGGGAGCAGAGACTCTGATCGAGGGGAGTAGATACACTGATCGAGGAGAGCAGATACACTGATCGAGGGGAGCAGATACACTGATCAAGGGGAGCAGATACACTGATCGAGGGGAGCAGATACACTGATCGAGGGCTCCAGATACACTGATCGAGGGGAGCAGATACACTGATCGAGGGGAGCAGATACACTGATCAAGGGGAGCAGATACACTGATCGAGGGGAGCAGATACACTGATCGAGGGGAGCAGATACAATGATCGAGGGGAGCAGATACACTGATCGAGGGGAGAAGGTACACTGATCGAGGGTAGCAGATACACTGATCGAGGGGGAGCAGATACACTGATCGAGGGGAGTAGATACGCTGATCGAGGGGAGCAGATACACTGACTGAGGGGGGCAGATACACTAATCAAGTGCTCCAGATTCACTGATCGAGGGGAGCAGATACACTGATCGAGGGGAGCAGATACAATGATCGAGGGGAGCAGATACACTGATCGAGGGGAGATGGTACACTGATTGATAGGAGCAGATACACTGATCGAGGGGAGCAGATACACTGATCGAGGGGAGCAGATACACTGATCGAGGGGAGCAGATACACAGATCGAGGGGTGCAGATGCACTGATCGATGGCTCCAGATACACTGATCGAGGGGAGCAGATACACTGATCGAGGGGAGTAGATACACTGATCGAGGGGAGCAGATACACTGATTGAGGAGCGCAGATACAATGATCGAGAAGAGCAGATACACTGATCGAGGGGAGCAGATGCACTGATCAAGGGGAGCAGATACACTGATCGAGGGGAGCAGATACACTGATCGAGGGGAGCAGATACACTGATCGAGGGGAGCAGATACACTGATCGAGGGCTCCAGATACACTGATCGAGGGGAGCAGATACACTGATCGAGGGGAGCAGATACACTGATCGAGGAGAGTAGATACACTGATCGAGGGGAGCAGATACACTGATCGAGGGCTCCAGATACACTGATCGAGGGGAGCAGATACACTGATCGAGGGGAGCAGATACACTGATCGAGGGGAGCAGATACGCTGATCGAGGGGAGCAGATACACTAATCGAGGGCTCCAGATACACTGATCGAGGGGAGCAGATACACTGATTGAGGGGATCAGATACACTGATTGAGGGGAGTAGATACACTGATCGAGGGGAGCAGATACACTGATCGAGGGGAGCAGATACACTGATCGAGGGGAGCAGATACACTGATCGAGGGGAGCAGATACACTGATCGAGGGCTCCAGATACACTGATCGAGGGGAGCAGATACACTGATCGAGGGGAGCACATACGCTGATCGAGGGGTGAAGATACACTGACCGAGGGGAGCAGAATACATTGATCTAGGGGAGCAGATACACTGAGCGAGGGGAGCAGATACACTGATCGAGGAGAGCAGATACACTGATCGAGGGGAGCAGATACACTGATCGAGGGGAGCAGATACACTGATCGAGGGGAGCAGATACACTGATCGAGCGGTGCAGATACACAGATCGAGGGGTGCAGATGCACTGATCGATGGCTCCAGATCCACTGATCGAGGGGAGCAGATACACTGATTGAGGAGAGCTGATACACTGATCGAGGAGAGCAGATACACTGATCGAGGGGTGCAGATACACAGATCGAGGGGTGCAGATGCACTGATCAAGGGGAGCAGATACACTGATCGAGGGGAGCAGATGCACTGATCGATGACTCCAGATCCACTGATTGAGGGGAGCAGATACACTGATCGAGGGGAGCAGATACACTGATCGAGGAGATCAGATGCACTGATCGAGGGGAGCAGATACACTGATCGAGGGGTGCAGATGCACTGATCGATGGCTCCAGATCCACTGATCGAGGGGAGCAGATACACTGATTGAGGAGAGCTGATACACTGATCGAGGAGAGCAGATACACTGATCGAGGGGTGCAGATACACAGATCGAGGGGTGCAGATGCACTGATCAAGGGGAGCAGATACACTGATCGAGGGGAGCAGATGCACTGATCGATGACTCCAGATCCACTGATTGAGGGGAGCAGATACACTGATCGAGGGGAGCAGATACACTGATCGAGGAGATCAGATGCACTGATCGAGGGGAGCAGATACACTGATCAAGGGGAGCAGATACACTGATCGAGGGGAGCAGATACACTGATCAAGGGGAGCCGATACACTGATCGAGGGGAGCAGATACACTGATCGAGGAGAGTAGATACACTGATCGAGGGGAGCAGATACACTAATCGAGGGCTCCAGATACACTGATCGAGGGGAGCAGATACACTGATCGAGGGGAGCAGATACACTGATCGAGGGGAGCAGATACACTGACCGAGGGCTCCAGATACACTGATCGAGGGGATCAGATACACTGATCGAGGGGAGCAGAATACACTGATCAAGGGGAGCAGAGACTCTGATCGAGGGGAGTAGATACACTGATCGAGGAGAGCAGATACACTGATCGAGGGGAGCAGATACACTGATCAAGGGGAGCAGATACACTGATCGAGGGGAGCAGATACACTGATCGAGGAGAGTAGATACACTGATCGAGGGGAGCAGATACACTAATCGAGGGCTCCAGATACACTGATCGAGGGGAGCAGATACACTGATCGAGGGGAGCAGATACACTGATCGAGGGGAGCAGATACACTGACCGAGGGCTCCAGATACACTGATCGAGGGGATCAGATACACTGATCGAGGGGAGTAGATACACTGATCGAGGGGAGCAGATACACTGATCGAGGGGAGCAGATACACTGACCGAGGGGAGCAGGATACACTGATCAAGGGGAGCAGAGACTCTGATCGAGGGGAGTAGATACACTGATCGAGGAGACAAGATACACTGATCGAGTGGAGCAGATACACTGATCGAGGGGAGCAGATACACTGATCGACGGGAGCAGATACACTGATCGAGGGGAGCAGATACACTGATCGAGGAAAGCTGATATACTTATCGAGGGGTGGAGATACACTGATCGAGGGGAGCAGATACACTGATGGAGGGGAGTAGATACACTGATCGAGGGGAGCAGATACAGTGACCGAGGGGAGCAGATACACTGATCGAGGGCTCCAGATACACTGATCGAGGGGAGCAGATACACTGATCGAGGGGAGCAGATACACTGATCGAGGGCTCCAGATACACTGATCGAGGGGAGCAGATACACTGATCGAGGGGAGCAGATACACTGATCGAGGAGAGTAGATACACTGATCGAGGGGAGCAGATACACTGATCGAGGGCTCCAGATACACTGATCGAGGGTAGCAGATACAGTGATCGAGGGCTCCAGATACACTGATCGAGGGGAGCAGATATACTGATCGAGGAGAGCAGATACACTGTATTAGGGATGGGTTTCTTGAGCAGTATGTAACTGAACTGACCAGGGGGCAAGCAACCTTAGATCTGGTCCTGTGTAACGAGACAGGATTAATTAAAAATGTCCTAGTAAAGGATCCCCTTGGAATGAGTGACCATAACATGGTTGAATTCCATATTCAATTAGAGGGTGAGAAGGTTGGATCTCAAACAAGCGTGCTAAGCTTGAATAAAGGAGACTATGAAGGTATGCGAGCGGAATTGAGTCGAGTGGATTGGGAAAATAGATTAAAGGGTAAGACGATACATGATCAGTGGTGTACATTTAAGGAGTTATTTTACAACTTCCAAAAAATATATATTCCACTGAGAAGAAACGGGTGTAAAAGAAAAGACAGTCATCCATGGCTAAGTAAAGAAATTAAGGATAGTATTCGACTAAAAACAAGGGTTTATAAGATAGCCAAATCTAGTGGGACGATAGAGGATTGGGAAAACTTTAAAAGACAGCAAAAAATAACAGAAAGATTGATTAAGAAAGGGAAGATAGATTATGAAAGTAAATTAGCAAAAAATATAAAAACAGATAGTAAGATGTTTTATAGTTATATAAAAAGAAAAAGGGTGGCTAAAGTAAATGTTGGTCCCTTTGAGGATGAGACCGGGAAATTAATGGTGGGAAATATGGAGATGGCAAATACACTGAATGAATATTTTGTATCAGTCTTTACAGTAGAGGACACTGAGAATATCCCAACACTGGACAAACAGGGGGCTATAGGGGAGGAGGAGTTAAACACGATCAAAATCACTAAGGAAGTGGTACTCGGTAAAATAATAGGACTCAAGGCGGATAAATCACCTGGACCTGATGGCTTACATCCTAGGGTCTTGAGGGAAGTGACGGTAGGGATTGTGGATGCATTGGTAATAATTTTCCAAAACTCCCTGGACTCAGCAAAGATCCCAGCAGACTGGAAAACTGCTAATGTAACACCCTTATTTAAAAAGGGCAGTAGACAGAAGGCTGGAAACTATTGACCGGTTAGCCTAACATCTGTGGTAGGTAAAATTTTGGAGTCCATTATTAAGGAGACAGTAACGGGATATTTGGATAATCATAATTTAATAGGACAAAGTCAGCTTGGTTTTATGAAGGGGAAGTCATGTTTGACAAATTTGCTGGAGTTCTTTGAGGAAGTAACATACAGGGTGGATAAAGGGGAACCAGTGGATGTGGTGTATTTAGACTTCCAAAAGGCATTTGACAAGGTGCCACACAAAAGATTATTGCTTAAGATAAAAAATCACGGGATTGGGGGTAATATTCTGGCATGGATAGAGGATTGGCTATCTAACAGAAGGCAGAGAGTTGGGATAAATGGTTCATTCTCAGACTGGCAATCAGTAACTAGTGGTGTTCCGCAGGGGTCAGTGCTGGGTCCCCAACTCTTTACAATCTATATTAACGATTTGGAGGAGGGGACCGAGTGTAACATATCAAAGTTTGCAGATGATACTCAGATGGGAGGGAAAGTAGTGAGTGAGGAGGACATAAAAAATCTACAAGGGGACATAGACAGGCTAAGTAAGTGGGCAGAGATTTGGCAGATGGAATACAATACTGGAAAGTGTGAGGTTATGCACTTTGGCAGGAAAAATAGTAGAGCAAGTTATTATCTTAATGGCAAGAAACTGGAAAGTACTGAAGTACAAAGGGATCTGGGGGTCCTGGTGCACGAAACTCAAAAGGTTAGTATGCAGGTGCAGCAAGTGATTAAGAAGGCCAATGGAATGTTGACTTTCATTGCTAGGGGGATAGAATATAAAAATAGGGAGGTATTGCTTCAGTTGTACAAGGTATTGGTGAGACCGCACCTGGAATACTGCATACAGTTTTGGTGTCCATACTTAAGAAAATACATACTTGCTCTCGAGTCAGTACAAAGAAGGTTCACTCGGTTAATCCCGGGGATGAGGGGATGGACATATGAGGAGAGGTTGGGTAGATTGGGACTCTACTCATTGGAGTTCAGAAGAATGAGAGGCAATCTTATTGAAACATATAAGATTGTGAAGGGGTTGGATCGGGTGGATGCGGGGAGTATGTTCCAGATGATGGGTGAAACTAGAACTAGGGGGCATAGTCTTAGAATAAGGGGCTGCTCTTTCAAAACTGAGATGAGAAGGAACTACTTCACTCAAAGGGTGGTAGGTCCATGGAATATGCTGCCCCAAAAAGCTGTAGAAGCTACATCATTACATAAATTTAAAATAGAAAAAGACAGTTTCCTAGAAGTAAAGGGAATTAAGGGTTACGGGGAGCGGGCAGGAATTTGGACATGAGTCTAGGTTCGGATCGGTCATGGCCCTGTGGGTAGCGTAGCGGGCCCAGGGGCCGTGTAGCCTGATCCTGCTCCTATTTCGTGTGTCCAATTCTGTTGGGTTCAGGAGATGGTTCTGTGATAGTAGATTGGCGGTTAGGATCAGATCAGCCATGATCTTATTGAATGGCGGAGCAGGCTCGAGGGGCCAATTGGCCTACTCCTGCTCCTATTTCTTATGTTCTTATGATGGAGGGGAGCATATACACTGATCGAGGGGAGCAGATACACGGATCGAGGGGAGCAGATACACTGATCGAGGGGAGCAGATACACTGATTGAGGGGTGCAGATACATTGATCGAGGGGAGCAGATACACTGATCGAGGGGAGCAGATACACTGATCGAGGAGAGCAGATACACTGATCAAGGAGAGCAGATACACTGATCGAGGGGAGCAGATAAACTGATCGAGGGGAGCAGATACACTGATCGAGGGGTGAAGATACACTGATCGAGGGGAGCAGATACACTTATTGAGGGCTCCAGATACACTGATCGAGGGGAGCAGATACACTGATCGAGGGGTGCAGATACACTGATCAAGGGGTGCAGATACACTGATCGAGGGGTGCAGATACACTGATCGAGGGCTCCAGATAAACTGATCGAGGGGTGCAGATACACTAATCGAGGGGAGCAGATACACTGATCGAGGGGTGAAGATATACTGATCGAGGGGAGCAGATACACTGATCGAGGGCAGCAGATACACTGATCGAGGGCTCCAGATACACTGATCGAGGGGAGCAGATACACTGATCGAGAGGAGCAGATACAATGATCGAGGGGTGCAGATACACTGATTGAGGGGTGCAGATACACTGGTCGAGTGGAGCAGATACACTGATCGAGGGGAGCAGATACACTGATCGAGGGCTCCAGATACACTGATCGAGTGGAGCAGATACACTGATCGAGGGCTCCAGATACACTGATCGAGGGGAGCAGATACACTGATCGAGGGGAGTAGACACACTGATCGAGGGCTCCAGATACACTGTTCGAGGGGAGCAGATACACTGATTGAGGAGAGCAGATACACTGATCGAGGGGAGCAGATACACTGATCAAGGGGAGCAGATATACTGATCGAGGAGAGCAGATACAGTGATCGAGGGGTGCAGATACACTGATCGAGGAGAGCAGATACACTGATCGAGGGGAGCATATACATGATCGAGGGGAGCAGATACACTGATCGAGGGGAGTAGATACACTGATCGAGGGGTGCAGATACACTGATCGAGGGGAGCAGATACACTGATCGATGGGAGCAGATACACGGATCGAGGGGAGCAGATACACTGATCGAGGGGTGAAGATACACTGATCGAGAGGAGCAGATACACTGATCGACGGGAGCAGATACACTGATCGAGGGGAGCAGATACACTGATCGAGGGGAGCAGATACACTGATCGAGGGGAGCAGATATAATAATCGAGGAGAGCAGATACAGTGATCGAGGGGTGCAGATACACTGATCGAGGAGAGCAGATACACTGAGCGAGGGGAGCATATACATGATCGAGTGGAGCATATACACTGATCGAGGGGAGCACATACAGTGATCGAGGGGAGCAGATACACAGATCGAGGGCTCCAGATACACTGATCGAGGGGAGCAGATACACTGATCGACAGGTGCAGATACACTGATCGAGGAGAGCAGATACACTGATCGAGGGGAGCAGATTCACAGATCGAGGGCGGCAGATACTCTGATCAAGTTGTGCAGATGAACTGATCAAGGGCTCCAGATACACTGATCGAGGGGAGCAGATACACTGATCGAGGGGAGCAGATACACTGATCGAGGGGAGCAGATACACAGATCGAGGGGAGCAGATACACTGATCGAGGGGAGCAGATACACTAATCGAGGGGTGCAGACAGAATGATTGAGGGGTGCAGATACACTGATCGAGGGCTCCAGATACACTGATCGAGGGGTGCAGATACACTGATCGAGGGCTCCAGATACACTGATCGAGGGGAGCAGAGACTCTGATCGAGGGGTGCAGATACTCTGATCGAGGGGAGCAGATACACTGATCGAGGGGAGCAGATACACTGATCGAGGGGAGCAGATACACTGATTGAGGGGGGCAGATACACGGATCGAGGGGAGTAGATACACTGATTGAGGGGAGCAGATACACTGATCGAGTGCTCCAGATACTATGATCGAGGGGAGCATACACTGATCGAGGGGAGCAGATACACTGATCGAGGGGGGCAGATACACTGATCGAGGGGAGCAGATACACTGATCGAGGGGAGCAGATACACAGATCGAGGGGAGCAGATACACTGATTGAGGGGAGCAGATACACTAATCGAGGGGTGCAGACAGAATGATTGAGGGGTGCAGATACACTGATCGAGGGCTCCAGATACACTGATCGAGGGGTGCAGACACACTGATCGAGTGGAGTAGATACACTGATCGAGGGCTCCAGATACAGTGATCGAGGGGAGTAGATACACTGATCGAGGGCTCCAGATACACTGATCGAGGGGAACAGATACACTGATCGAGGGCTCCAGATACACTGATCGAGGGGAGCAGAGACTCTGATCGAGGGGTGCAGATACTCTGATCGAGGGGAGCAGAGACACTGATCGAGGGGAGCAGATACACTGATCGAGGGGAGCAGATACACTGATTGAGGGGGGCAGATACACGGATCGAGGGGAGTAGATACACTGATTGAGGGGAGCAGATACACTGATCGAGTGCTCCAGATACTATGATCGAGGGGAGCATACACTGATCGAGGGGAGCAGATACACTGATCGAGGGGGGCAGATACACTGACGGAGGGGAGCAGATACACTGATCGAGGGGAGCAGATATACTGATCGAGGGGGGCAGATACACTGATCGAGGACAGCTGATACACTGATCGAGGGTATCAGATACACTGATCGAGGGGTGAAGATACACTGATCTGATCGAGGGAGCAGATACACTGATCGAGGGGAGCAGATACACTGATCGAGGGCTCCAGATACACTGATCGAGGGTAGCAGATACAGTGATCGAGGGCTCCAGATACACTGATCGAGGGGAGCAGATATACTGATCGAGGAGAGCAGATACAGTGATCGAGGGGTGCAGATACACTGATCGAGGAGAGCAGATACACTGATCGAGGGGAGCATATACATGATCGAGGGGAGCAGATACACTGATCGAGGGGAGGAGATACACTGATCGAGCGAAGCAGATACACTGATCGAGTGGTGCAGATACACTGATCGAGGGCAGCAGATACACTGATCGATGGGAGCAGATACACTGATCGAGGGGAGCAGATACACTGATCGAGGGGTGAAGATACACTGATGGAGAGGAGCAGATACACTGATCGAGGGGAGCAGATACACTGATCGAGGGAGCAGATACACTGATCGAGGGGAGCAGATACACTGATCGAGGGCTCCAGATATACTGATCGGGGGGAGCAGATACACTGATCGAGGGGAGCAGATACACTGATTGAGGGGAGCAGATACAATGATCGAGGGGTGCAGATACACTGATCGAGGGGAGCAGATACACTGATCGAGGGCTCCAGATAAACTGAGGGGGCAACACGGTGGCATAGTGGTTAGCACTGGTGCCTCACAGCGCCAGAGACCCGGGTTCGAATCTGACCTCGGGTGACTGTCTGTGTGGAGTTTGCACATTCTCCCTGTGTCTGCGTGGGTTTCCTCCGGGTGCTCCGGTTTCCTCCCACAGTCCAAAAATGTGTGGGTTAGGTTGATTTGGCTATGATAAATTGACCCTTAGTGTTAGGGGGGATTAAATATGTGGGGTTATGGGGATAGGATGGGATATGTTAGGGGGAATTAAATACGTGGGGTTACGGGGGTAGGGTGGGATATGTGTACTGTGGGGACTAAAGCAGGGACAGGGTACTGGATTTGGATGATCAGCCATGATCGTATTGAATGGCGGAGCAGGCTCGACGGGCCGAATGGCCTACTCCTGCTCCTAGATTCTATGTTTCTATGTTTCTATGATACACTGATCGAGGGGAGCAGATACACTGATCGAGGATTCCAGATACACTGATCGAGGGGAGCAGATATAATTATCGAAGAGAGCAGATACAGTGATCGAGGGGTGCAGATACACTGATCGAGGAGAGCAGATACACTAACCGAGGCGAGCATATACATGATCAAGTGGAGCAGATACACTGATCGAGGGGAGCAGATACACTGATCGAGGGGAGCAGATGCACAGATCGAGGGGAGCAGATACACTGATCGAGGGGAGCAGATACACTAATTGAGGGGTGCAGATACACTGGTCGAGGGGTGCAGATACACTGATCGAGGGCTCCAGATACACTGATCGAGGGGTGCAGATACACTGATCGAGGGGAGCAGATATACTGATTGAGGAGAGCAGATACAGTGATCGAGGGGAGCAGATACACTGATCGAGGGGTGAAGATACACTGATCGAGTGGAGCAGATACACTGATCGAGGGGAGCAGATACACTGATCGAGGGCAGCAGATACATTGATCGAGGGGAGCAGATACACTGATCGAGGGCTCCAGATACACTGATCGAGGGGAGCAGATACACTGATCGAGGGGAGCAGACACACTGATCGAGGGCTCCAGATAAACTGATCGAGGGAAGCAGATCCACTGATCGAGGGGAGCAGATACACTGATCGAGGGGAGCAGATACACTGATCGAGGGCTCCAGATACACTGATCAAGGGGAGCAGATACACTGATCGAGGGCTCCAGATACACTGATCGAGGGGAGCAGATACACTGATCGAGGGGAGCAGATACACTGATCGAGGGGAGCAGATACACAGATCGAGGGGAGCAGATACACTGATCGAGGGGAGCAGATACACTAATCGAGGGTGCAGATACAATGATCGAGGGGTGCAGATACACTGATCGAGGGCTCCATATACACTGATCGAGGGGTGTAGATACACTGATCGAGTGGAGTAGATACACTGATCGAGGGCTCCAGATACAGTGATCGAGGGGAGTAGATACACTGATCGAGGGCTCCAGATACACTGATCGAGGGGAACAGATACACTGATCGAGGCGAGCAGAGACTCTGATCGAGGGGTGCAGATACTCTGATCGAGGGGAGCAGATACACTGATCGATGGGAGCAGATACACTGATCGAGGGGGCAGATACACGGATCGAGGGGAGTAGATACACTGATTGAGGGGAGCAGATACACTGATCGAGTGCTCCAGATACTATGATCGAGGGGAGCAGACACACTGATCGAGGGGAGCAGATACACTGATCGAGGGGAGCAGATACACTGATCGAGGGGAGCAGATACACTGCTCGAGGATTCCAGATACACTGATCGAGGGGAGCAGATATAATGATCGAGGAGAGCAGATACAGTGATCGAGGGGTGCAGATACACTGATCGAGGAGAGCAGATACACTGATCGAGGGGAGCATATACATAATCGAGTGGAGCAGATACACTGATCGAGGGGAACAGATACACTGATCGAGGGGAGCAGATACACAGATCGAGGGGAGCAGATACACTTATCGAGGGGAGCAGATACACTAATTGAGGGTTGCAGATACACTGGTGGAGGGGTGCAGATACACTGATCGAAGGCTCCAGATACACTGATCGAGGGGTGCAGATACACTGATCGAGGGGAGTAGATACACTGATCAAGGGGTGCAGATACACTGTTCGAGGGGTGCAAATACATTAATCGAGGGGAGCAGATACACTGATCGAGGGGATCAGATACACTGATCGAGGGGAGCATATACATAATCGAGTGGAGCAGATACACTGATCGAGGGGAACAGATACACTGATCGAGGGGAGCAGATACACAGATCGAGGGGAGCAGATACACTTATCGAGGGGAGCAGATACACTAATTGAGGGTTGCAGATACACTGGTGGAGGGGTGCAGATACGCTGATCGAAGGCTCCAGATACACTGATCGAGGGGTGCAGATACACTGATCGAGGGGAGTAGATACACTGATCAAGGGGTGCAGATACACTGTTCGAGGGGTGCAAATACATTAATCGAGGGGAGCAGATACACTGATCGAGGGGATCAGATACGCTGATCGAGGGGAGCAGAAATACTGATCGAGGGGTGAAGATACACTGATCGAGTGGAGCAGATACACAGATCGAGGGGAGCAGATACACTGATCGAGGGGAGGAGATACACTAATCGAGGGGTGCAGATACAATGATCGAGGGGTGCAGATACACTGATCGAGGGCTCCAGATACACTGATCGAGGGGTGCAGATACACTGATCGAGTGGAGTAGATACACTGATCGAGGGCTCCAGATAAACTGATCGAGGGGAGTAGATACACTGATCGCGGGCTCCAGATACACTGATCGAGGGGAACAGATACACTGATCGAGGGCTCCAGATACACTGATCGAGGGGAGCAGAGACTCTGATCGAGGGGTGCAGTTACTCTGATCGAGGGGAGCAGATACACTGATCGAGGGGAGCAGATACACTGATCGAGGGGAGCAGATACACTGATCAAGGGGGGCAGATACACTGATCGAGGGGAGTAGATACACTGATTGAGGGGAGCAGATATACTGATCGAGGGGGCCAGATACACTGATCGAGGACAGCTGATACACTGATCGAGGGGTGAAGATACACTGATCGAGGGGGAGCAGATACTCTGATCGAGGGGAGCAGATACACTGATCGAGGGGAGCAGATACACTGATCGAGGGGAGCAGATACACTGATCGAGGGCTCCAGATACACTGATCGAGGATAGCAGATACAGTGATCGAGGGCTCCAGATACACTGATCGAGGGGAGCAGATATACTGATCGAGGAGAGCAGATACAGTGATCGAGGGGTGCAGGTACACTGATCGAGGAGAGCAGATACACTGATCGAGGGGAGCATATATATGATCGAGGGGAGCAGATACACTGATCGAGAGGAGCAGATACACTGATCGAGGGGAGCAGATACACTGATCGAGGGGAGCAGATACACTGATCGAGGGGAGCAGATACACTGATCGAGGGCTCCAGATACACTGATCGGGGGGAGCAGATACACTGATCGAGGGGAGCAGATACACTGATTGAGGGGAGCAGATACAATGATCGAGCGGTGCAGATACACTGATTGAGGGGAGCAGATATACTGATCGAGGGCTCCAGATAGACTGATCGAGGGAAGCAGATACACTGATCGAGGGGAGCAGATACACTGATCGAGGGGAGCAGATACACTGATCGAGGGGAGCAGATACACTGATCAAGGGGAGCAGATACACTAATCGAGGGCTCCAGATACACTGATCGAGGGGAGCAGATACACTGTTCGACAGGTGCAGATACACTGATCGAGGAGAGCAGATACACTGATCGAGGGTATCAGATACACTGATCGAGGGGTGAAGATACACTGATCGAGAGGAGCAGATACACTGATCGAGGGGAGCAGATACGCTGATCGAAGGGGAGCAGATACACTGATCGAGGGCTCCAGATACACTGATCAAGGGTAGCAGATATAGTGATCGAGGGCTCCAGATACACTGATCGAGGGGAGCAGATATACTGATCGAGGAGAGCAGATACAGTGATCGAGGGGTGCAGATACACTGATCGAGGAGAGCAGATACACTGATCGAGGGGAGCATATACATGATCGAGGGGAGCAGATACACTGATCGAGGGGAGGAGATACACTGATCGAGCGGAGCAGATACACTGATCGAGTGGTGCAGATACACTGATCGAGGGGAGCAGATACACTGATCGATGGGAGCAGATACACTGATCGAGGGGAGCAGATACACTGATCGAGGGGTGAAGATACACTGATCGAGAGGAGCAGATACACTGATCAAGGGGAGCAGATACACTGATCGAGGGGAGCAGATACACTGATCGAGGGGAGCAGATACACTGATCAAGGGCTCCAGATACACTGATCGGGGGGAGCAGATACACTGATCGAGGGGAGCAGATACACTGATTGAGGGGACCAGATACAATGATCGAGGGGTGCAGATACACTGATCGAGGGGAGCAGATACACTGATCGAGGGCTCCAGATAAACTGATTGAGGGGAGCAGATACACTGATCGAGGGCTCCAGATAAACTGATCGAGGGGTGCAGATACACTGATTGAGGGGAGCAGATAAACTGATCGAGGGGAGCAGATACACTGATCGAGGGCTCCAGATACATTGATCGAGGGGAGTAGATACACTGATCGAGGGCTCCAGATACACTGATCGAGGGGAACAGATACACTGATCGAGGGCTCCAGATACACTGATCGAGGGGAGCAGAGACTCTGATCGAGGGGTGCAGATACTCTGATCGAGGGGAGCAGATACACTGATCGAGGGGAGCAGATACACTGATCGAGGGGAGCAGATACACTGATTGAGGGGGGCAGATACACGGATCGAGGGGAGTAGATACACTGATCGAGTGCTCCAGATACTATGATCGAGGGGAGCATACACTGATCGAGGGGAGCAGATACACTGATCGAGGGGGGCAGATACACTGACGGAGGGGAGCAGATACACTGATCGAGGGGAGCAGATATACTGATCGAAGGGGGCAGATACACTGATCGAGGACAGCTGATACACTGATCGAGGGTATCAGATACACTGATCGAGGGGTGAAGATACACTGATCGAGAGGAGCAGATACACTGATCGAGGGGAGCAGATACACTGATCGAGGGCTCCAGATACACTGATCGAGGGTAGCAGATACAGTGATCGAGGGCTCCAGATACACTGATCGAGGGGAGCAGATATACTGATCGAGGAGAGCAGATACAGTGATCGAGGGGTGCAGATACACTGATCGAGGAGAGCAGATACACTGATCGAGGGGAGCATATACATGATCGAGGGGAGCAGATACACTGATCGAGGGGAGGAGATACACTGATCGAGCGAAGCAGATACACTGATCGAGTGGTGCAGATACACTGATCGAGGGCAGCAGATACACTGATCGATGGGAGCAGATACACTGATCGAGGGGAGCAGATACACTGATCGAGGGGTGAAGATACACTGATGGAGAGGAGCAGATACACTGATCGAGGGGAGCAGATACACTGATCGAGGGGAGCAGATACACTGATCGAGGGGAGCAGATACACTGATCGAGGGCTCCAGATATACTGATCGGGGGGAGCAGATACACTGATCGAGGGGAGCAGATACACTGATTGAGGGGAGCAGATACAATGATCGAGGGGTGCAGATACACTGATCGAGGGGAGCAGATACACTGATCGAGGGCTCCAGATAAACTGAGGGGGCAACACGGTGGCATAGTGGTTAGCACTGGTGCCTCACAGCGCCAGAGACCCGGGTTCGAATCTGACCTCGGGTGACTGTCTGTGTGGAGTTTGCACATTCTCCCTGTGTCTGCGTGGGTTTCCTCCGGGTGCTCCGGTTTCCTCCCACAGTCCAAAAATGTGTGGGTTAGGTTGATTTGGCTATGATAAATTGACCCTTAGTGTTAGGGGGGATTAAATATGTGGGGTTATGGGGATAGGATGGGATATGTTAGGGGGAATTAAATACGTGGGGTTACGGGGGTAGGGTGGGATATGTGTACTGTGGGGACTAAAGCAGGGACAGGGTACTGGATTTGGATGATCAGCCATGATCGTATTGAATGGCGGAGCAGGCTCGACGGGCCGAATGGCCTACTCCTGCTCCTAGATTCTATGTTTCTATGTTTCTATGATACACTGATCGAGGGGAGCAGATACACTGATCGAGGATTCCAGATACACTGATCGAGGGGAGCAGATATAATTATCGAAGAGAGCAGATACAGTGATCGAGGGGTGCAGATACACTGATCGAGGAGAGCAGATACACTAACCGAGGCGAGCATATACATGATCAAGTGGAGCAGATACACTGATCGAGGGGAGCAGATACACTGATCGAGGGGAGCAGATGCACAGATCGAGGGGAGCAGATACACTGATCGAGGGGAGCAGATACACTAATTGAGGGGTGCAGATACACTGGTCGAGGGGTGCAGATACACTGATCGAGGGCTCCAGATACACTGATCGAGGGGTGCAGATACACTGATCGAGGGGAGCAGATATACTGATTGAGGAGAGCAGATACAGTGATCGAGGGGAGCAGATACACTGATCGAGGGGTGAAGATACACTGATCGAGTGGAGCAGATACACTGATCGAGGGGAGCAGATACACTGATCGAGGGCAGCAGATACATTGATCGAGGGGAGCAGATACACTGATCGAGGGCTCCAGATACACTGATCGAGGGGAGCAGATACACTGATCGAGGGGAGCAGACACACTGATCGAGGGCTCCAGATAAACTGATCGAGGGAAGCAGATCCACTGATCGAGGGGAGCAGATACACTGATCGAGGGGAGCAGATACACTGATCGAGGGCTCCAGATACACTGATCAAGGGGAGCAGATACACTGATCGAGGGCTCCAGATACACTGATCGAGGGGAGCAGATACACTGATCGAGGGGAGCAGATACACTGATCGAGGGGAGCAGATACACAGATCGAGGGGAGCAGATACACTGATCGAGGGGAGCAGATACACTAATCGAGGGTGCAGATACAATGATCGAGGGGTGCAGATACACTGATCGAGGGCTCCATATACACTGATCGAGGGGTGTAGATACACTGATCGAGTGGAGTAGATACACTGATCGAGGGCTCCAGATACAGTGATCGAGGGGAGTAGATACACTGATCGAGGGCTCCAGATACACTGATCGAGGGGAACAGATACACTGATCGAGGCGAGCAGAGACTCTGATCGAGGGGTGCAGATACTCTGATCGAGGGGAGCAGATACACTGATCGATGGGAGCAGATACACTGATCGAGGGGGCAGATACACGGATCGAGGGGAGTAGATACACTGATTGAGGGGAGCAGATACACTGATCGAGTGCTCCAGATACTATGATCGAGGGGAGCAGACACACTGATCGAGGGGAGCAGATACACTGATCGAGGGGAGCAGATACACTGATCGAGGGGAGCAGATACACTGCTCGAGGATTCCAGATACACTGATCGAGGGGAGCAGATATAATGATCGAGGAGAGCAGATACAGTGATCGAGGGGTGCAGATACACTGATCGAGGAGAGCAGATACACTGATCGAGGGGAGCATATACATAATCGAGTGGAGCAGATACACTGATCGAGGGGAACAGATACACTGATCGAGGGGAGCAGATACACAGATCGAGGGGAGCAGATACACTTATCGAGGGGAGCAGATACACTAATTGAGGGTTGCAGATACACTGGTGGAGGGGTGCAGATACACTGATCGAAGGCTCCAGATACACTGATCGAGGGGTGCAGATACACTGATCGAGGGGAGTAGATACACTGATCAAGGGGTGCAGATACACTGTTCGAGGGGTGCAAATACATTAATCGAGGGGAGCAGATACACTGATCGAGGGGATCAGATACACTGATCGAGGGGAGCATATACATAATCGAGTGGAGCAGATACACTGATCGAGGGGAACAGATACACTGATCGAGGGGAGCAGATACACAGATCGAGGGGAGCAGATACACTTATCGAGGGGAGCAGATACACTAATTGAGGGTTGCAGATACACTGGTGGAGGGGTGCAGATACGCTGATCGAAGGCTCCAGATACACTGATCGAGGGGTGCAGATACACTGATCGAGGGGAGTAGATACACTGATCAAGGGGTGCAGATACACTGTTCGAGGGGTGCAAATACATTAATCGAGGGGAGCAGATACACTGATCGAGGGGATCAGATACGCTGATCGAGGGGAGCAGAAATACTGATCGAGGGGTGAAGATACACTGATCGAGTGGAGCAGATACACAGATCGAGGGGAGCAGATACACTGATCGAGGGGAGGAGATACACTAATCGAGGGGTGCAGATACAATGATCGAGGGGTGCAGATACACTGATCGAGGGCTCCAGATACACTGATCGAGGGGTGCAGATACACTGATCGAGTGGAGTAGATACACTGATCGAGGGCTCCAGATAAACTGATCGAGGGGAGTAGATACACTGATCGCGGGCTCCAGATACACTGATCGAGGGGAACAGATACACTGATCGAGGGCTCCAGATACACTGATCGAGGGGAGCAGAGACTCTGATCGAGGGGTGCAGTTACTCTGATCGAGGGGAGCAGATACACTGATCGAGGGGAGCAGATACACTGATCGAGGGGAGCAGATACACTGATCAAGGGGGGCAGATACACTGATCGAGGGGAGTAGATACACTGATTGAGGGGAGCAGATATACTGATCGAGGGGGCCAGATACACTGATCGAGGACAGCTGATACACTGATCGAGGGGTGAAGATACACTGATCGAGGGGGAGCAGATACACTGATCGAGGGGAGCAGATACACTGATCGAGGGGAGCAGATACACTGATCGAGGGGAGCAGATACACTGATCGAGGGCTCCAGATACACTGATCGAGGATAGCAGATACAGTGATCGAGGGCTCCAGATACACTGATCGAGGGGAGCAGATATACTGATCGAGGAGAGCAGATACAGTGATCGAGGGGTGCAGGTACACTGATCGAGGAGAGCAGATACACTGATCGAGGGGAGCATATATATGATCGAGGGGAGCAGATACACTGATCGAGAGGAGCAGATACACTGATCGAGGGGAGCAGATACACTGATCGAGGGGAGCAGATACACTGATCGAGGGGAGCAGATACACTGATCGAGGGCTCCAGATACACTGATCGGGGGGAGCAGATACACTGATCGAGGGGAGCAGATACACTGATTGAGGGGAGCAGATACAATGATCGAGCGGTGCAGATACACTGATTGAGGGGAGCAGATATACTGATCGAGGGCTCCAGATAAACTGATCGAGGGAAGCAGATACACTGATCGAGGGGAGCAGATACACTGATCGAGGGGAGCAGATACACTGATCGAGGGGAGCAGATACACTGATCAAGGGGAGCAGATACACTAATCGAGGGCTCCAGATACACTGATCGAGGGGAGCAGATACACTGTTCGACAGGTGCAGATACACTGATCGAGGAGAGCAGATACACTGATCGAGGGTATCAGATACACTGATCGAGGGGTGAAGATACACTGATCGAGAGGAGCAGATACACTGATCGAGGGGAGCAGATACGCTGATCGAAGGGGAGCAGATACACTGATCGAGGGCTCCAGATACACTGATCAAGGGTAGCAGATATAGTGATCGAGGGCTCCAGATACACTGATCGAGGGGAGCAGATATACTGATCGAGGAGAGCAGATACAGTGATCGAGGGGTGCAGATACACTGATCGAGGAGAGCAGATACACTGATCGAGGGGAGCATATACATGATCGAGGGGAGCAGATACACTGATCGAGGGGAGGAGATACACTGATCGAGCGAAGCAGATACACTGATCGAGTGGTGCAGATACACTGATCGAGGGGAGCAGATACACTGATCGATGGGAGCAGATACACTGATCGAGGGGAGCAGATACACTGATCGAGGGGTGAAGATACACTGATCGAGAGGAGCAGAAACACTGATCAAGGGGAGCAGATACACTGATCGAGGGGAGCAGATACACTGATCGAGGGGAGCAGATACACTGATCAAGGGCTCCAGATACACTGATCGGGGGGAGCAGATACACTGATCGAGGGGAGCAGATACACTGATTGAGGGGACCAGATACAATGATCGAGGGGTGCAGATACACTGATCGAGGGGAGCAGATACACTGATCGAGGGCTCCAGATAAACTGATTGAGGGGAGCAGATACACTGATCGAGGGCTCCAGATAAACTGATCGAGGGGTGCAGATACACTGATTGAGGGGAGCAGATAAACTGATCGAGGGGAGCAGATACACTGATCGAGGATTCCAGATACACTGATCGAGGGGAGCAGATATAATGATCGAGGAGAGCAGATACAGTGATCGAGGGGTGCAGATACACTGATCGAGGAGAGCAGATACACTGATCGAGGGGAGCATATACATGATCGAGTGGAGCAGATACACTGATCGAGGGGAGCAGATACACTGATCGAGGGGAGCAGATACACAGATCGAGGGGAGCAGATACACTGGTCGAGGGGTGCAGATACACTGATCGAGGGCTCCAGATACACTGATCGAGGGGTGCAGATACACTGATCGAGGGGAGCAGATATACTGATTCAGGAGAGCAGATAAAGTGATCAAGGGGAGCAGATACACTGATCGAGGGGAGTAGATACACTGATCGAGGGGTGCAGATACACTGTTCGAGGGGTGCAAATATACTAATCGAGGGGAGCAGATACACTGATCGAGGGGAGCAGATACACTGATCGAGGGGAGCAGAAACACTGATCGAGGGGTGAAGATACACTGATCGAGAGGAGCAGATACACTGATCGAGGGGAGCAGATACACTGATCGAGGGGAGCAGATACATTGATCGAGGGGAGCAGATACACTGATCGAGGGCTCCAGATACACTGATCGAGGGGAGCAGATACACTGATCGAAGGGAGCAGATACACTGATTGAGGAGAGCAGATACAATGATCGAGCGGTGCAGATACACTGATCGAGGGGAGCAGATACACTGATCGAGGGGAGCAGATACATTGATCGAGGGGAGCAGATACACTGATCGAGGGCTCCAGATACACTGATCGAGGGGAGCAGATACACTGATCGAGGGGAGCAGATACACTGATCAAGGGGAGCAGATACACTGATCGAGGGCTCCAGATACACTGATCGAGGGGAGCAGATACACTGTTCGACATGTGCAGATACACTGATCGAGGAGAGCAGATACACTTATCGAGGGGAGCAGATTCTTAGATCGAGGGCAGCAGATACTCTGATCGAGTTGTGCAGATGAACTAATCGTGGGCTCCAGATACATTGATCGAGGGGAGCAGATACACTGATCGAGGGGAGCAGATACACTGATCGAGTGGAGCAGATACACAGATCGAGGGGAGCAGATACACTGATCGAGGGGAGGAGATACACTAATCGAGGGGTGCAGATACAATGATCGAGGGGTGCAGATACACTGATCGAGGGCTCCAGATACACTGATCGAGGGGTGCAGATACACTGATCGAGTGCAGTAGATACACTGATCGAGGGCTCCAGATAAACTGATCGAGGGGAGTAGATACACTGATCGCGGGCTCCAGATACACTGATCGAGGGGAACAGATACACTGATCGAGGGCTCCAGATACACTGATCGAGGGGAGCAGAGACTCTGATCGAGGGGTGCAGTTACTCTGATCGAGGGGAGCAGATACACTGATCGAGGGGAGCAGATACACTGATCGAGGGGAGCAGATACACTGATCAAGGGGGGCAGATACACTGATCGAGGGGAGTAGATACACTGATTGAGGGGAGCAGATATACTGATCGAGGGGGCCAGATACACTGATCGAGGACAGCTGATACACTGATCGAGGGGTGAAGATACACTGCTCGAGGGGGAGCAGATACACTGATCGAGGGGAGCAGATACACTGATCGAGGGGAGCAGATACACTGATCGAGGGCTCCAGATACACTGATCGAGGATAGCAGATACAGTGATCGAGGGCTCCAGATACACTGATCGAGGGGAGCAGATATACTGATCGAGGAGCGCAGATACAGTGATCGAGGGGTGCAGGTACACTGATCGAGGAGAGCAGATACACTGATCGAGGGGAGCATATATATGATCGAGGGGAGCAGATACACTGATCGAGAGGAGCAGATACACTGATCGAGGGGAGCAGATACACTGATCGAGGGGAGCAGATACACTGATCGAGGGGAGCAGATACACTGATCGAGGGCTCCAGATACACTGATCGGGGGGAGCAGATACACTGATCGAGGGGAGCAGATACACTGATTGAGGGGAGCAGATACAATGATCGAGGGGAGCAGATACACTGATCAAGGGGAGCAGATACACTGATCGAGGGCTCCAGATACACTGATCGAGGGGAGCAGATACACTGTTCGACATGTGCAGATACACTGATCGAGGAGAGCAGATACACTTATCGAGGGGAGCAGATTCTTAGATCGAGGGCAGCAGATACTCTGATCGAGTTGTGCAGATGAACTAATCGTGGGCTCCAGATACATTGATCGAGGGGAGCAGATACACTGATCGAGGGGAGCAGATACACTGATCGAGTGGAGCAGATACACAGATCGAGGGGAGCAGATACACTGATCGAGGGGAGGAGATACACTAATCGAGGGGTGCAGATACAATGATCGAGGGGTGCAGATACACTGATCGAGGGCTCCAGATACACTGATCGAGGGGTGCAGATACACTGATCGAGTGCAGTAGATACACTGATCGAGGGCTCCAGATAAACTGATCGAGGGGAGTAGATACACTGATCGCGGGCTCCAGATACACTGATCGAGGGGAACAGATACACTGATCGAGGGCTCCAGATACACTGATCGAGGGGAGCAGAGACTCTGATCGAGGGGTGCAGTTACTCTGATCGAGGGGAGCAGATACACTGATCGAGGGGAGCAGATACACTGATCGAGGGGAGCAGATACACTGATCAAGGGGGGCAGATACACTGATCGAGGGGAGTAGATACACTGATTGAGGGGAGCAGATATACTGATCGAGGGGGCCAGATACACTGATCGAGGACAGCTGATACACTGATCGAGGGGTGAAGATACACTGCTCGAGGGGGAGCAGATACACTGATCGAGGGGAGCAGATACACTGATCGAGGGGAGCAGATACACTGATCGAGGGGAGCAGATACACTGATCGAGGGCTCCAGATACACTGATCGAGGATAGCAGATACAGTGATCGAGGGCTCCAGATACACTGATCGAGGGGAGCAGATATACTGATCGAGGAGCGCAGATACAGTGATCGAGGGGTGCAGGTACACTGATCGAGGAGAGCAGATACACTGATCGAGGGGAGCATATATATGATCGAGGGGAGCAGATACACTGATCGAGAGGAGCAGATACACTGATCGAGGGGAGCAGATACACTGATCGAGGGGAGCAGATACACTGATCGAGGGGAGCAGATACACTGATCGAGGGCTCCAGATACACTGATCAGGGGGAGCAGATACACTGATCGAGGGGAGCAGATACACTGATTGAGGGGAGCAGATACAATGATCGAGGGGTGCAGATACACTGATCGAGGGGAGCAGATACACTGATCGAGGGCTCCAGATAAACTGATTGAGGGGAGCAGATACACTGATCGAGGGGAGCAGATACACTGATCGAGGGGAGCAGATACACTGATCGAGGATTCCAGATACACTGATCGAGGGGAGCAGATACACTGATCGAGGGCTCCAGATACACTGCTTGAGGGGAGCAGATACACTGATCGACGGGTGCAGATACACTGATCGAGGAGAGCAGATACACTGATCGAGGGAGCAGATACACTGATCGAGGGGAGCAGATACACTGATCGAGGGGAGCAGATACACTGATCGAGGGGAGCAGATACACTGATCGTGGGGAGCAGATACACTGATTGAGGGGAGCAGATTCTCTGATCGAGGGGAGCAGAGACTCTTATCGAGGGGTGCAGATACTCTGATCGAGGGGAGCCGATACACTGATCGAGGGGAGAAGATACACTGATCGAGGGGTGCAGATACAATTGTCAAGGGGTGCAGATACACTGATTGCGGGATCCAGATACACTGATCGAGGGGTGCAGATACACTGATCGAGGGGAGTAGATACACTGATCGAGGGGTGCAGATACACTGATCGAGGGGAGTAGATACACTGATCGAGGGATCCAGATAAACTAATCGAGGGGAGCAGATACACTGATCGAGGGGATTAGATACACTGATCGAGGGCTCCAGATACACTGATCGAGGGGTGCAGATTCACTGATCGAGGGGAGTAGATACACTGATCGAGGGCTCCAGATACACTGATCGAGGGGAGTAGATACACTGATCGAGGGGAGCAGATACACTGATCGAGGGCTCCAGGTACACTGACCGAGTGGAGCAGATACACTGATCGAGGACTCCAGATACACTGATCGAGGGGAGCAGATACACTGATCGAGGGGAGCAGATACACTGATCGAGGGGATCAGATACGCTGATCCAGGGGAGCAGATACACTGATCGAGGGGAGCAGATACACTAATCGAGGAGAGCAGATACACTGATCGAGGTGAGCAGATATACTGATCGAGGGGAGCAGATACACAGATCGAGGGGATCAGATACACTGATCGAGGGGAGCAGATACACTGGTCGAGGGGTGCAGATGCACTGATCGAGGGCTCCAGATACACTGATCGAGGGGTGCAGATACACTGATCGAGGGGAGCAGATATACTGATCGAGGAGAGCAGATACAGTGATCGAGGGGAGCAGATACACTGATCGAGGGGAGTAGATACACTGATCGAGGGGCGCAGATACACTGTTCGAGCGGTGCAGATACACTGATCGAGGACTCCAGATACACTGATGGAGGTGTGCAGATACACTGATCGAGGGGAGCACATAGACTGATCGAGGAGAGCAGATACAGTGATCGAGGGGAGCAGATACAATGATTGAGGGGAGTAGATACATTGATCGAGTGGTGCAGATACGCTGTTCGAGGGGTGCAGATACTCTAATCGAGGGGAGCAGATACACTGATCGAGGGGAGCAGAAACACTGATCGAGGGGTGAAGATACACTGATTGAGAGGAGCAGATACACTGATCGAGGGGAGCAGATACACTGATCTAGGGGAGCAGATACATTGATCGAGGGGAGCAGATACACTGATCGAGGGCTCCAGATACACTGATCGAGGGGAGCAGATACACTGATCGAGGATTCCAGATACACTGATCGAGGGGAGCAGATATAATGATCGAGGAGAGCAGATACAGTGATCGAGGGGAGCAGATACACTGATCGAGGGGAGCAGATACACTGATCGAGGGGAGCAGAAACACTGATCGAGGGCTCCAGATACACTGATCGAGGGGTGCAGATACACTGATCGAGGGCTCCAGATACACTGATCGAGGGGTGCAGATACACTGATCGAGGGGAGCAGATATACTGATCGAGGAGAGCAGATACAGTGATCGAGGGGAGCAGATACACTGATCGAGGGGAGTAGATACACTGATCGAGGGGTGCAGATACACAGTTCGAGGTGTGCAGATACTCTCATCGAGGGGAGCAGATACACTGATCGATGGGAGCAGAAACACTGATCGAGGGGTGAAGATACACTGATCGAGATGAGCAGATACACTGATCGAGGGGAGCAGATACACTGATCGAGGGGAGCAGATACATTGATCGAGGGGAGCAGATACACTGATCGAGGGCTCCAGATACACTGATCGAGGGGAGCAGATACACTGATCGAGGGGAGCAGATAGAATGATCGAGGGGTGCAGATACACTGATCGAGGGGAGTAGATACACTGATCGAGGGCTCCAGATAAACTGATCGAGGGGAGCAGATACACTGATCGAGGGGAGCAGATACACTGATCGAGGGCTCCAGATACACTGATCGAGGGGAGTAGATACACTGATCGACAGGTGCAGATACACTGATCGAGGGGAGCAGAGACTCTGATTGGGGGGTGCAGATACTCTGATGAAGGGGAGCAGATACACTGATCGAGGGCTCCAGATACACTGATCGAGGGGAGCAGATACACTGATCGACAGCTGCAGATACACTGATCGAGGAGAGCAGATATACTGATCGAGGGGAGCTGATTCACTGATCGAGGGGAACAGATACACTGATAGAGTAGTGCAGATACAATGATCGAGGGCTCCAGATGCACTGATCGAGGGGAGCAGATACACTGATCGAGGGGAGCAGATCCACTGATCGAGGGGAGCAGATATACAGATCGAGGGGAGCAGATACACTGATCGAGGGGAGCAGATACACTAATCGAGGGGTGCAGATACAATGGTCGAGGGGTGTAGATACACTGATCGAGGGCTCCAGATACACTGATCGAGGGGTGCAGATACACTGATCGAGGGGAGTAGATACACTGATCGAGGGCTCCAGATACAATGATCGAGGGGTGCAGATACACTGATCGAGGGGAGCAGATACATTGATCGAGGGCTCAAATAAACTGATCGAGGGGAGCAGATACACTGATCGAGGGGAGCAGATACACTGATCGAGGGGAGCAGATACACTGATCGAGGATTCCTGATACACTGATCAAGGGGAGCAGTTACACAGATCGAGGGGAGCAGATACACTGATCGAGGGGAGCAGATACACTAATCGAGGGGTGCAGATACAATGGTCGAGGGGTGCAGATACACTGATCGAGGGCTCCAGATACACTGATCGAGGGGTGCAGATACACTGATCGAGGGGAGTAGATACACTGATCGAGGGCTCCAGATACACTGATCGAGGGGAGTAGATACACTGATCGAGGGGAGCAGATATACTGATCGAGGGCTCCAGATACACTGATCGAGGGGAGCAGATACACTGATCGAGGGCTCCAGATACACTGATCGAGGGGAGCAGAGACTCTGATCGAGGGGTGCAGATACTCTGATCGAGGGGAGCAGATACACTGATCGAGGGGAGCAGATACACTGATCGAGGGGAGCAGATACACTGATCGAGGGGGGCAGATACACTGATCGAGGGGAGTAGATACACTGATTGAGGTGAGCAGATACACTGATCGAGTGCTCCAGATCCTCTGATCGAGGGGAGCAGATACACTGACGGAGGGGAGCAGATACACTGATCAAGGGGAGCAGATAAGCTGCTCGATGGGGGCAGATGCACTGATCGAGGACAGCAGATACACTGATCGAGGTTATCAGATACACTGATTGAGGGGGAGCTGATACACTGATCAAGGGCTCCAGATACACTGATCGAGGGTAGCAGATACACTGATCGAGGGCTCCAGATAAACTGATCGAGGGGAGCAGATACACTGATCGAGGGGAGCAGATACACTCATCGAGGGGAGCAGATACACTGACCGAGTGGAGCAGATACACTGATCGAGGGCTCCAGATACACCGATCGAGGGGAGCAGATACACTGATCGAGGGGTGCAGATACACTAATCGAGGAGAGCAGATACACTGATCGAGGGGAGCAGATATACTGATCGAGGGGAGCCGATACACTGATCAAGGGGAGTAGATACAGTGATCGAGGGGTGTAGATACACTAATCGAGGCGTGCAGATACACTGATCGAGGGGAGCAGATACGCTGATCGAGGGGAGCAGATACACTGATCAAGGGGTGCAGATACACTGATCGAGGGCTACAGATACACTGATCGAGGGGAGCAGATACACTGATCGAGTGGAGCAGATACACTAATCGAGGGGAGCAGATACACTGATCGAGGGGAGCAGATACACTGATCGAGGGCTCCAGATAAACTGATCGAGGGGAGCACAAACACTGGTCGAGGGCTCCAGATACACTGATCGAGGGGAGCAGATACACTGATCGAGGGCTCCAGATACACTGATCGAGGGGAGCAGACACACTGATCGAAGGCTCCAGATACACTGATCGAGGGGTGCAGATACACTGATCGAGGTGAGCAGATACACTGATCGAGGGGTGCAGATAAACTGATCGAGGGGAGCAGATACATTGATCGAGGGGAGCAGATACACTGATCGAGGGCTCCAGATACACTGATCGAGGGGAGCAGAGACTCTTATCGAGGGGTGCAGATACTCTGATCGAGGGGAGCCGATACACTGATCGAGGGGAGCAGATACACTGATAGAGGGGAACAGATATACTGATTGAGGGGTGCAGATACACTGACGGAGGGGAGCAGATACACTGATCGAGGGGAGCAGATACGCTGATCGAGAGGGGCAGATACACTGATCCAGGGGAGCAGATACACTGATCGAGAGGAGCAGATACACTCATTGAGGGGAGCAGATACACTGATTGAGGGGAGCAGATACACTGATCGAGGCGAGCAGATACACTGATCGAGGGGAGCAGATACACTGATTGAGGGGAGCAGATACACTGATCGAGGGGAGTAGATGCTCTGATCGAGGGGAGCAGATACACTGATCGAGGGGAGCAGATACACTCATCGAGGGGAGCAGATACACTGATCGAGGGGAGCAGATACACTGATCGAGGGGGGCAGATACACTGATTGAGGGGGGCAGATACACTGATCGAGGGGGGCAGATACACTGATCGATGGGAGCAGATACACTGATCGAGGGTGAGAAGATACACTGATCGAGGGGGGCTGATACACTGATCGAGGGGAGCAGATACACTGATCGAGGGGAGCAGATACACTGATCGAGTGCTCCAGATACTCTGATCGAGGGGAGCAGATACACTGATCGAGGGGAGCAGATACACTGATCGAGGGGGCAGATACTCTGACAGTGGGGAGCAGATTCACTGATCGAGGGGAGCAGATATGCTGATCGAGGGGTGCAGATACACTGATCGAGGAGAGCAGATACACTGATCGAGGGTATCAGATACACTGATCGATGCGGAGCAGATACACTGATCGAGGGGAGCAGATACACTGATCGAGGGGAGCAGACACACTGATCGAGGGCTCCAGATACACTGATCGAGGGGAGCAGATACACTGATCGAGGGGAGCAGATACACTGATCGAGGGGAGCAGATACACTGATCGAGGGGAGCAGATACACTGATCGAGGGCTCCAGATACACTGATCGAGGGGAGCAGATACACTGATCGAGGGAAGCAGATACAATCATCGAGGGGAGCAGATACACTCATCGAGGGGGGCAGATACACTGATCAAGGGCTCCAGATAAACTGATCGAGGGGAGCAGATACACTGATCGAGGGGAGCAGATACACTCATCGAGGGGAGCAGATACACTGACCGAGTGGAGCAGATACACTGATCGAGGGCTCCAGATACACCGATCGAGGGGAACAGATACACTGATCGAGGGGAGCAGATACGCTGAACCAAGGGAGCAGATACACTGATCGAGGGGTGCAGATACACTTATCGAGGAGAGCAGATACACTGATCGAGGGGAGCAGATATACTGATCGAGGGGAGCCGATACACTGATCAAGGGGAGTAGATACAGTGATCGAGGGGTGTAGATACACTAATTGAGGCGTGCAGATACACTGATCGAGGGGAGCAGATACACTGATCGAGGGGAGCAGATACTCTGATCGAGGGGAGCAGATACACTGATCAAGGGGTGCAGATACACTGATCGAGGGCTCCAGATACACTGATCGAGGGGAGCAGATACACTGATCGAGTGGAGCAGATACACTGATCGAGGGCTCCAGATACAGTGATCGAGGGGAGCACAAACACTGATCGAGGGCTCCAGATACACTGATCGAGGGGAGCAGACACACTGATCGAGGTCTCCAGATACACTGATCGAGGGGAGCAGATAAACTGATCGAGGGGAGCAGATACACTGATCGAGGGGAGCAGATACACTGATCGAGGGCTCCAGATACACTGATCGAGTGGAGCAGAGACTCTTATCGAGGGGTGCAGATACTCTGATCGAGGGGAGCCGATACACTGATCGAGGGGAGCAGATACACTGATAGAGGGGAGCAGATATACGGATCGAGGGGTGCAGATACACTGACGGAGGGGAGCAGATACACTGATCGAGGGGAGCAGATACGCTGATCAAGAGGGGCAGATACACTGATCCAGGGGAGCAGATACACTGATCGAGAGGAGCAGATACACTCATTGAGGGGAGCAGATACACTGATTGAGGGGAGCAGATACACTGATCGAGGGGAGCAGATACACTGATCGAGTGCTCCAGATACTCTGATCGAGTGGAGCAGATACACTGATCGAGGGGAGCAGATACACTGATCGAGGGGGGCAGATACTCTGACAGAGGGGAGCAGATTCACTGATCGAGGGGAGCAGATATGCTGATCGAGGGGTGCAGATACACTGATCGAGGAGAGCAGATACACTGATCGAGGGTATCAGATACACTGATCGATGCGAAGCAGATACACTGATCGAGGGGAGCAGATCTACTGATCGAGGGGAGCAGACACACTGATCGAGGGCTCCAGATAAACTGATCGAGGGGAGCAGATACACTGATCGAGGGGAGCAGATACACTGATCGAGGGGAGCAGATACACTGATCGAGGGGAGCAGATACACTGATCGAGTGCTCCAGATACACTGATCGAGGGGAGCAGATACACTGATCGAGGGGAGCAGATACAATCATCGAGGGGAGCAGATACACTCATCGAGGGGGGCAGATACACTGATCAAGGGGGGCAGATACACTGATCGAGGGGAGCAGATACAATGATCGAGGGGGGCAGATACACTGATCGAGGGGTGCAGATACACTGATCGAGGGCTCCAGATCCACTGATCGAGGGGAGCAGATACTCTGATCGAGGGGGGCAGATACACTGATCGAGGGGAGCAGATACACTGATCGAGGGGGGCAGATACACTGATCGAGGGGGGCAGATACTCTGATCGAGGGGAGCAGATACACTGATCTAGGTGAGCAGATACACTGATCGACGGGGGGAGATACACTGATCGAGAGGTGCAGATACTCTGATCGAGGCCTCCAGATAAACTGATCGAGAGGTGCAGATACTCTGATCGAGGGGAGCAGATACACTGTTCGAATAGCTCTGGTAGATGGTGTCATAAATCGCAAGTAACAACTCAGGAAGTACTACTGGGCGGCCAGCTGGGGCGCCGTCCAGGGAGTATAAATACTCAGGCATGGGCCCACCTTGGGCAGAGACAATCTGGAAACAGGAAGCTAGTGACTGCTAACTGGACCTCCATGTTTTGTTACAAGTTGATTAAAGCCTTGCTTTATGTTCATGTGCGTAGTGAGTCTTTATTACGTCAGATGGTTCTTTAAAAGCCGGATTGCAGGTAGTAAATCTGTTCACTGCTTGTGTCCCTCTGTTGCCTTGCCCAAATGTCCGTTCTTCATTTGTGAATCCAGGCAGTGCGGGATTCAAATTTTTGAAGCTCTGGGGCCTGGATTTCCGAGGAACCGACCTTCGGGCCGCCAATCTTTTCCGGCCATCTTCAGAAGATGGAGGGCCATTCACAACCAAGCCCATCTTGAAGTTGCCACTTTCCTGCTGCCAATCCATCATTCCGGGATTGGTTACCACTTGTGGGCCTCACATCAGCCAGCTTGCTTCATCTGTGTCTGTATCAAGCAGCCATACTTTCCATGGGGTAGAGGAGATGACGGAACTGGCGGGATTTCTGGCGGGTGATGTCAGAATGTCTCCCGGTCGAGCAAAAGGGGCGAAGATCTGGCGGAACTGGGTCCCACCCAGGGTACATCACTGTCTTTCCCTCACAGGCCCAAGGATTTCAGCGCCTGCTTGTCAACAGTGTGTTCAACTGTGTAGGATGGGAGAGGATTACAGCTAAAGCACTTCCTGTCCCCATCCCATAATCATGCAAGCACACTTCCAACCGGGCTTTTGTATAGTTATCAGGAGCAAGAACCGTGGACCATTTTCCCTCTCCCTGAGCTAAGGGTACTGAGGCTAAGTGTAGAAGGTCGTGGGTTCAATTCCCACTCCAGAGACCTGAGCTCAAAAATCAAGCTGACACTTCAGGAGGTGCTGTCTTTCGGATGAGACGTTAAACCTGCTCTCTCAGGTGGATGTAAAAGATCCCACGGCACTAATTTGAAGAAGAGCAGGGGAGTTATTCCCAGTGTCCTGGGCCAATATTTATCTCTCAATCAACATCACTAAAACAGATGATCTAGTCATTATCACATTGGTGTTTGTGGGAGCTTTCTGTGCGTAAATTGGCTGCCGCGTTTACTACATTACAACAGTGACTACACTTCAAAAAGTACTTCATTGGCTGTAAAGCACTTCGGGACGTTCCGAGGTTGTGAAAGGCGCTGTAGAAATGCAAGTCTTTCTTTTTTTCATCCTTGCCCTCAGCCAGGCTGAGACTAAATACCTCAGTATAGAGCAGTATTTGAACCATCCTGGTCTGTATGGCTCTGCTTTAACCAGATGAGTCACTGGACTAATTACATACTCCCTTATAATAACTTGTTCTCTGTTCCTGATAGAAGCTCAGAGGTAAGTTGAGAAGCTCAAATCACAATAACGTTGACTGCTTGATGAAACAATCTACCCCAGGGGTTTCCTACGGGTCAGTTGGTAAACGTACCCCTGTGGTGTGGGACTGAGCCGTACCAACCTTGAACGTTCCATGTCAGAGATGAGTTAGATGGGATCGACTGCTGCAACAGGCTTCATCTTCCCTGGGCTAGAAAGCTGGGGGGAAATCATCAAGATTCATGGCCCTGCGTCCAGTGACCTCTGCTGGATAATGTGCAAAGCCATTGGGCTGGATTTAGAATGACCCATGGAGTCGGGTTTGGAGGTGTGTGGGGGGTCGGGGGTCACGACTCCATCCCGACTCCATCCCGCCTCCAAGAGGCGGGAGAGGCCATTAAAGCCCTTAACAAGCCCTAAATTGGCTCTGTAATGCCATTTTGAAACGTTTTAGCTCGTTTAACCCTTTTTCCGACGTAAAGTCCGCCTGATGTGAAACACTCCAGTGAAACCTGGCGGGAGCACAAGTGGATAGCTGACTATCAGCTGCAGGTCCACTATTACAACAGAGATGTGATGAAGGTAGTAGTAGTATTAGGTGTGAAAGTCACCTCTGATGCTGGTGAAAAAAATCTCTCTCTCTCTCTCTCTCTTTGTATCCAGGTCCACTCACATCAAAAGCCAGGCAGATCCTCTCTCACCAACACCCAGGCAGTCTCTGAGACCAGGCAAGCAGTCTCCTAACCTGCAATACAGCAACAATGATGATATCATCAGAGGCGACTTTCTGACTGAAACCACTAATTAGTTCATTGGTTCCCACATGCTGGAACTCAATTGCCCAATTAAGTGAAAATTGCATCATTCATCCACATTAATCTGGAGTCGGAGGGCGGGGGGGAACACGAAATGCGGATGACACGACCCCAACCCGACCCCAAGACAAAATCCAGCCCAAATTGTCTTCAGCCTCTGCCACAAACTCCAAACCCCCGCCACCAATTCCATCCCCCTCCCTGCCCACTCTGAACCAGACTGTTTGCAACCTTGGCGTCCTATTTGACCCTGAGCTGAGCTTCTGACCCCATATCCTCTGCATCACCAGGGTGACCTGCCTACTTCCACCTCTGTAATATTGCCCCTCTCCGCCCCTGGCTCTGCTGCTGAAACCCTCATCCATGCCTTTGCTACCTCCAGACTTGACTATTCCAATGCTTTCCTGGCCGGCTTTCCATCTTCCCATAAACTTTGGCTCATCTAAAACTCTGCTTCCCAGTGTCCTAACTCGCACCAAGTCCCGTTCATCCATCACTCCTGTGCTCACTGGCCTACATTGGCTCCCAGTCCAGCAACGAGTCGAATTTAAATTCTCATCACTGTGTTCAAATCCCTCCGTGGCCTTGCCCCTCCCTTCCTTTGCAACCTCCTCCGGCCCTTCAATCCTCCAACAACTCTGCAATCTTTCAAATTTGGCCTCTTGATCATCCTCGATTTTCTTCGTCCCGCCATTGGTGGCCATACCTTCAGCTGCCTAGGCCCTAAGCTCTGGAATTCCCTCCCTAACCCTCTCTGCCTCTCAACCTGTCTCTCCACCTTTAAGACGCCCCTTAAAATTTACCTCTTTGACCAAGCTTTTGCTCACCTGTCCTAATATCCTTTTATGTGGGTCGGTGTCAGATTTTGTCTGATAACGCTCCTGTGAAGCATCTTGGGATGTTTTTACTATGTTAAAGGCGTGATATAAATGCAAGTTGTTGTTGTTGTTGCATGAATGGACATTAGGTGAGGTCTTGATCGCACACAACTAGGATGCCTCCACAGTCAAATAGCCCACCAAGACTTGTTGTCCAGGACTGCTTGGGTAGAGATACCGGAGGGCTGCTGAGCCTGTAGAACATCCTCATCAGTGCCCTCATGACACAAAGGGAGAACATCGGAGGAAAATATATTTGCTTTGCACAAGGTGATGGAGTTTGCTGCTTCATAAATAGATATGTCATAGATCTCTGCCTGTTAATTGATCAATAATGTATACTGATTGGCTTGACAACACATCCCAGGATTGGTAACTTACATTTGCTTAATTCAATGGAAAAAAAGCACAAAGCAAGCCATTTGAGGATGAGAAGAAAGAAAGAAAGAGTTGCATTTCTATAGCGCCTTTCACGACCTCAGGATGTCCCAAAGCACTTTACAGCCAATGAATTACTTTTTGAAGTGTAGTCACTGTTGTAATGTGGGAAACACGGCAGCCAATTTGCGCACAGCAAGCTCCCACAAAGAGCAATGTGATAATGACCGGATAATCTGTTTTTAGTGATGCTGATTGAGGGATAAATATTGGCCAGGACACCGGGGATAACTCCCCCACTCTTCTTCGAAATAGTGCCATGGGATCTTTTATGTCCACCTGAGAGGGAAGACGGGGCCTCGGTCTAACATCTCATCCAAAAGACGGAAAAATTATAAAATATCTTACAAGTTGCTGCATTTGTAAATTGCGTTAAATGATAAGTGGTAACGAGCCATTGCACACAGTCATAGATTCAGATCTATATCTTGCCAAAGCCAGAACCTTGCCAGTGGTGACACCATGAGAAAAGCAATGAGACTGATTGAAAAGCCGTTGGAATGAGTGGAGTGGGGTTTATCTTTTACAATAGAAACACATGGAAACAGGTTACGTGATTGAGTCTCGCTGGAAGTAGATGAGACTTGACTGGACCGCAGGGGTCTATCATTACAAACTGCTGGAGAAATACCTTTGTAGTTTAAGAGGTCACCTGAGCCCTTCACAGCAGTTAAAGGGAATTCCAGCAATGCTATAATTATACCTTATCTGATTAATTGTCAATCACTGACCAATATTGCACTTCCCCTTATCGTGGTCCTGGGGTGAAAAGTGAAAAAGAAAAGTAGTTTAAATTACAAGGAGAGACATTTTTTTAACCAGCATGCTTTGCAGGCATTGATGGCATATCTTGCTATTTTTCATGAGCCTTTAGTGTTTTTATATTGGGTTCAGGGAACTGTTAGGGGCACTGGTTCAGGTGTTTTTATTGGGGTGTGCCTGGTGCCTGCTGCCTGGTTTAGTGAATACAGTAACTTTACTGTGTGTGTGTGTGTGTGTGTGTGTGTGTGTATATGTATGAGTGTATGTGCGTGTATGTATGTACGCATGTGTGTGTATGTAAGTGTGCATGTGTGTATGTATGCACATGTGTGCATGTACGTACGTGTGTGTATGTGCATATAATTCTGTAGGGAACGGTAGCATATTGGTTATGTTACTAGACTAGTAATCCAGAGGCCTGGACTAATGATCCGGAGACTATGGGCTGGATTTTGATACTGGGGCGGGTTGGGGTCGTGTCATCCGCATTTCGTGTTATCCACCCGACTGCAATTGGATGTGGGAGATTGATGCAATTTTCACCTAATTGGGCAATTGAGTTGCAGCATGTGGGAACCCATGAACCAATTAGTGGTTTCAGTCTGAAAGTCGCCTCTGATGATGTCATCATTGCTGCTGCATTGAAGGTCTTCAGAGACTGCCTGGCCTTTGCTGTGAGTGGACCTGGATGCAAAATGAGCAGCAGCTGAGAGAGAGAGAGAGAGAGAATTTTTTTGCATCCAGGTCCTCTCACAGCAAAGGCCAGGCAGTCTCTGAAGACATTCAATGCAGCAGCATCAGAGGCGACTTTCAGACCTAATACTACTACTACCTTCATCACATCTCCGTTATAATAGTGGACCTGCAGCTGATAGTCAGCTATCCACTTGTGCTCCCGCCAGGTTTCACTGGCGTGTTTCACATCAGGCGTGCTTCACGTGGGAAAAGGGTTAAACTAGCTAAAACGTTTCAAAATGGCATTACAGAGCCAATTTAGGGCTTGTTAAGGGCTTTAATGGCCTCTCCCGCCTCTTGGAGGTGGGACGGAGTCAGGAACACTGCACACGATTTTATCAAAATTGCGTGGAGGCGGAATGGAGGCAGGATCAGGTCCGCCCGCCACTTTTCGCAATTTTAACCCCCCACATGCCTCCCAACCCGCCTCCACGGCCCTATGAAAATCCAGCCCAATGAGTTCACATCCTACCACGGCAGCTGGGGAATTTAAATTCAGTTAATTAAATAAATCTGGAATAAAAAGCTAGTATCAGTAATAGTGACCATGAAACAACCGGGACTGTTGTAAAAACCCATCTGGTTCACTAATGTCCTTTAGGGAAGGAATTCTGCCATCCTTACTCGGTCTGGCCTATATGTGACTCTCAGACCCACAGCAATGTAGTTGACTCTTAACTGCCCTCTGAAATGGCCTAGCAAGCCACTCAGTTGTACCAAACCTCTACGACACGCCACACGACTGCTATGGTTCAAGAAGGCGGTCCACCACCTTCTCAAGGGCAATTAGGGATGGGAAATAAATGCCAGCGTTGCCAGCGATGCCACATCCCGTGAATGAATTTAAAAATCTGTGCATGAATACGTATGTGTGCATGTGCATTGGTCACTGTAGTCACATGTCCAGCTGCCTGCTGTTCAATTGGTCAGCAATGGCAATGGTGCAGGGTGCAGGAGGAGGGATGGCCTTTCCAATAATAAGACTCTCATTTGAAACATCATCAAGAAAGAGTTTAAAATATCTTACAACCAAAAGCGATGAAGCAATGGTTTCAGCTCACCAAAAACCCCACGAAGACCAGAAACTGGGCCATAATTAAAAACAGAAGAGTAATAATCTGTATTTTTTTCAATCAAAAAAGTAGTGAATTATAAAAAAGCTTGTAAGTGAAATTGGTAAGAAGTTAGGTTTGGTTATTTAAAAAACATCTATATTCATTGCACCAAATTTTGTGTAAGGTTGCAACCAGTGGTAATATTACATAGGCCCAGAAATTCCGATCGCAGGCCTCCCGCGGGCGGAGGGCTGCGATCTGGAAAAATCTGCGCCAAGACCGGAGGGCTCCTGGGAGGCGCAGAGTTCCGCTGCTGGGCCTCTCCAAACTGCCGGTGCGCAGGGCCCACGTATCCCAGAGGCGCAGGCAGATCGCAGGCGGATCCTGGGGATCACGTGGGCCGTGGGGAGCCAATCAGAGAAGGGAATCTCCCTTCATACATTTGACAGGAAGACCTGTCAAATATATGAATAGAGATCACCCCCAAAACATAGTAAAACTTTAAATACCATAGTATTTACAGCACAGAAGCAGGCCATTCAGCCGATGTTTATGCTCCACACGAGCCTCCTCCCACCTTACTGCATCTCACCCTATCACCATATTCTTCTATTCCTTTTTCCCTCATGTACTTATCTCGTTTCCCCTTAAATGTATCTATGGTATTCACTCGTAGCGAGTTCCACATTCTCACCACTCTCTGAATAAAGACGTTTCTCCTGAATTCCTTATTGGATTTAATCATGACTATCTTATATTTAGGACCCCCTAGTTGTGCACTACCCACAAGTGGAAACATTTTCTCTACGTCTAACCTATCAAACCCCTTCATAATTTTAAAGACTTCTGTCAGGTCACCCCCTCAGCTTTCTCTTTTCTAGAGAAAAGAGCCCCAGCCTGTTCAGTCTTTCCTGATAGTTAGAACCTCTCACCTCTGGTATCATTCTAGTAAATCTTTTTTGTACCTTCTCCAGTGGTAATATCAGATTGTAAAAGGTTAACTAATCTTTCCCTGCCAAGGATTCTCCTCAGGACGTGTTTTATGTGCACTCTGTCTCATTGTGCTTTGTGCAGACTAGGTACACAATAACACACAACAGCCTCAGTCAGTTCTGCTGGGCGATGGTTAAAATACATGACCCACTCATGGCAATTGCCACAGGGTTTAATAGCTGCACAAAAACTTGCAAAATCCGAGAGGCTTCAAGACAATCGCTTGGGAGGCGACCTGTGCATGATCCTAATTAAAAGCTGTGCGAGCATCGGGTGCAAGCATGGGTGGGACGTGTGAGTCAACTCAAATGGTTCTGCCCCGTGCCCCAAACCTCATTTTGTTGGTAGTTGCCATGAAAAAAATTAGTGTTATACTGTCGTTGAGATGTTAAGAATAGCTTTATTACTGTAAGATTAATAAAGAAAGAATTTGGATTTATATAGCACCTTTCACAACCTCAGGACATCTCAAAGCGCTTTACAGCCAATGAAATACTTTTGCAGCGTTGAAATGTAGGGAAATGTGGCCGCCAATTCATACACAGCAAGGAGATCAATGACCAGATAATCTGTTTTAGTGATGTTGAATGATGGATATATATTGGCCAAGACACCGGCGTGAACTCCCCTGCTCTTTTTCGGATAGAGCCATGGGATCTTTTATGTTCATCTGAGAGGGCAGACGAAGCCTCAGTTTAACATCTCACCCGAAAGACGGCATCTCTGACAGTGCAGCGCTCCCTCAGCACTGCACTGGAGTGTCAGCCTAGATTATGTGCTGCCCTTTCATTGGTAGAAGCATTAGAGGGGAGTTGAGGAGAACTTTTTGGAGTCTGGAACTCACTGCCTGAAAGGGTGGTAGAAGCAGAAACCCTCATCACATTTAAACAGTACTTGGATATGCACTTGAAGTGCCGTAACCTACAGGGCTACGGATCAAGTGCTGGAAAGTGGGATTAGGCTGGATAGCTCTTTTTCAGCCGGCACAGACACGATGGGCCGAATGGCCTCCTTCTGTGCCATAAATTTCTATGATTCTATGATTTACGCCGTATGGACCTTCTCAGATAGCTGGAGTGCAGTTCTAGCTGGAGACTGCACAACACGGATTTTACTATGCCGTTGACGCATCTTTTTTTTTTCAGAACAGAATGGATTACAGGACCCCCTTCCAGGGCCCTGTCAAGGCAACTGACAGAAGCGCGCATTCCAAGTTGGTAGATGTAACACGTAGATACTGTATATACAGTGTCTGAAGTGTCTCAAGTGTTTACATGTGTTACAGATGTTGCTGTAAATTTTTCTCCCCACATCAACTTGGTGCAATAAATTTGACAGAGTGTTTACATCCGGCAGAGATATGTTGACACGAGGAATGTGTCAGTGTTTCCTGTACATGTATACTCAGTGCACGGAAAGCTTACGGCGTGTCCAAGCCACTGTGGGAGGAAAGCTATGAACTGAACAGTGAACTACACAGCGGTATTCGCCAAATGAGGCATTTATCCTGGATCGAAAACACTAGGCAACTCGGCAGACTAATCTACGCCAAACGCACTGGAGCGAATGGGGCTGTTACATAAGAGGCATCCACACCTACACACCTCCCGGCTCTGTCCAATTTATCCAACATCCATGCTGACGAACAGGGCAATGCTGCATTCGAGCTACTATCTGCTCCCTTGTTCTCTCAATGCATTTGCGTGCATTGAGGATAGTCGAGGGAGTGACAATTACGTTTACACGGAGTGAAAAGGGAGCTCAAACTCCACAACCATCAACTGCAAATTCACAGCACAGCAGGAAGTAGGATGGCCAACTGCCTGGCTTTGAATTGACGGTCCGACCTGGGACTTTACTGCCCTTAACCTTGACAACAAACGCGGACAATGGCTTTTGTTTACAGGGAAAAGTGCCCTGAGCATGTACCATCGCAGCATGTGCAGATCGCAAGCACTGAGATACGTTCAGCCCAGTCCTGTGCACTTAAGTTGCCCTCACTCTGCTGGCGTAGCGTTAGTGTGAAGCTGTTTCTGCTTCGCGCCCCTGTTAAGTTTGTGGAGTGCAAATCGTGCGTCAAGGCCCGAACTTGCTCTGATGCAAAGCGGAGTGAGACTATGTCCTCCAGAGACTCACTCCTCCACTCCAGTGTCAGATCAGGCGCTGATTCCGGATTCAGGCTCCATTTACACCATAACTACAATGTTGGTGTGACCTGAAACAATTACACTTAGAGTTTGAATGGATCCATAGGCCCTTCCATATTGATATTGCACAGTCTGTATGACACAGACAGCATAATAATATAAATGAGACAAACTCCACGACTCTGACCCACCTCTGTGTGTCAGAGATGCAAAAAGATGGCAGTCCTCTACCTGTTGGCCATCCAATAGGAATCGGTGCTGTCAGAAGAGGGGGGTGAAGTTCAGCGGCCCTGCGGTAGATTTTTGGCTCCACTGCCTGGCCAGTAATCTGGTGGGGCTGATCGCAGGCCGTTTATGGAGCCCGCCTGCTTTTCATTCCATTTGAAATCAGGGCACTGCAGCCCACACCCAATCTTCGTCTGCGATGCGGGTGCCGCTATATTAGTAAAGGTTATTTGGCGGGCCCCCTTAAACCGGCATTAAGTCCCTCATAAATGAAGGGCCTAATGCCTGTCTTCGGTTCTCTTGCAGAAATCGGTTTGGATTCAGCCAAGGCCGTGCTCTCCACTCCGCCAGATTACTGCCCAGCCAGTGAAGATGAAAATCTATCCCGTGAAACTCTGGTTAGATGCCACAGAGCCTAAGCACCGATATGCAAGTGCCTCTGGTCGCTAAAAGAAAGCTTTGCTCCATTGGAGTCCCTGCTTTCACAGCGCACCGATTTGTCCGCTACATTGCCACTTTTGTAAGCACCCTGTCCCCCTGTCCAGTTTTGGACTCAGCAATGATTGGCAGATTAACAAAAAGAAGAATTTACACAGAATTTATGTAAACTACAGTACTTCCAATTGCTCACCTTTACCCCAGACAGTCACAACTTTAAGAGGAAGTGCAGAGTCCGGATTGGAAACGGGATGATCCCGATTTGATGAGTCCGCTGTCCCCGTATATTTTCCTAATGAACAGACCAGGTCCCACAGGCATATTGTGCCTGCAGCTTTTAAATAATTCACCAAGTCTGACACTTACATTTATGATTGAAGTAAGGATTGTGACATAATGAATTATGTAGAGCTCTTAGGGGTCCTGCTCTCTTTAATTATATAACTAAAATAGTTTGACTAGTTAATTGAGACTGTGAAACCAATGGACCTTTGGTGTTTGGTTTTGTTTTCTTTCCATGCTCTTTGACAAGACTGTCAAAAGAAATTGTTGACTTTCCTCCCACCACTGGTCTAGATTTTGGTGTTCAAAAATTGGAAAATATATATTTCTCAGGACAATTGGAAGGACTGTTAAAGCAAGTAGGCCTAGATTTTCATCTTCACCATCCACACATGTGAATCTCACCTCACCAGGAGGCCTATTGAAAAATTGTGGGCAGTGCATACCTTTTTTTTTAATTTGTTCATGGATTGTGGGCGTCGCTGGCAAATCCAGCATTTATTGCCCATCCCTGGTTGCCCTTGAGAACTTCTAACAGCAGCTCTTGCCTCTGTCCACCTCTGCAGCATAGCCTGCCGCCACCTTCACTGCACCCCCACTGATGCTGAGACCCTCATCAAGAGCTTTGTCATCTCCAGGCCTGATTTCTCCAAAGCTGGCCTTCAGAACTCCACCGTAAACTCCAACCCATCCAAAACTCGATGACTCACATACCCATTCAGCATGAAGTCCTGTTCCCTTCGCTCCTGTTCTCCACTGGCTCCCCAACAATAATTTTTTTTCCAATCAAAATCCTTCTCCTCATTCGCAAATTCCTCTGCAGCCTCACGCCACCCTACTTCTGCAGCCTCCTCCACTCCCATGTGACAACCCAAGTCCTCTGTTCTTCTACCTGTGGCTTCCTTGGCATTCTCCCTCCCTCCACTCTACCTTCAGTGACAAGCATTCAGCCAGGAAAGTCCTTCGCGAAACACCTTGGCTTCTGTCTTCTTTCTCCACCTTCAAAAGCCTCCTGAGATCCTAACTCTTTGACTATGCCTTTGGTCACCTTCACCAACTCTTCTACTGCTGTTCAGCATGTTTTTGCCTCTCTAAGGGAATCACAATAAATGGTAGGATACTGAGAAGTGTAAAGGAACAGAGAGACCTTGGACTGCATGTCCACAGATTCCTGAAGGTAGCAGGACAGGTAGATAAGGTTGTTAAGAAGGCATATGGGATACTTTTCTTTATTAGCCGAGGTGTAGAATATAAGAGCAGGAAGGTTATGTTTGAACTGTATAAAACACTAGTTAGGCCACAACTAGAGTACTGCGTACAGTTCTGGTCACCACATTACAGGAAAGATGTGATTGCACGAGAGAGGGTACAGAAGAGATTTACGAGGATGTTGCCAGGACTGGAGAATTTTAGCTATGAGGAAAGATTGGATAGGCTGGGGTTGTTTTCTTTGGAACAGAGGAGGCTGAGGGGAGACTTAATTGATGTGTATAAAATTATGAGGGGTCTAGAGAGAGTGGATAGGACGGACCTATTTCCCTTAGTAGAGAGGTCAATAACCAGGGGGCATAGATTTGAAGTAATTGGTGGATCAGAGGGGAGTTGAGGAGAACATTTTTCACCCAGAGGGTGGTGGGGGTCTGGAACTCACTGCTTGAAAGGGTGGTAGAGGCAGAAACCCTCATCGCATTTAAAAAGTACTTGGATATGCACTTGAAGTGCCGTAACCTACAAGACTACGGACCAAGAGCTGGAAAGTGGGATTAGGCTGGATAGCTCTTTTTTGGCCGGCGCAGACACGATGGGCTGAATGGCCTCCTCCTGTGCTGTAAATTTCTATGATTCTATGATTCTATAATGCGACTTGGGATGCTTACCATGTTAAAGAAAATCTATATATATTATAATATATGTTCCTGTATTATATTATTTTGCCCAGTATTCTGACTTTTGCTGAGGTATAGCTGGCCAGTACCTCACCAAAGGGGGCAATCTTCACATGGCAGACTAGACAGTGACAGTCTATAGGCTATTTGGTCATGGTGGGGTGGGAGGGGTGGGAGGGGAGGCATCGGTACTGAGCCCAATCCTATCCTTCTTTGTGAGAAGTCGCACAACACCAGGTTATAGTCCAACAGCTTTATTCAAAATCACAAGCTTTCGGAGCGCTGCTCCTTTGTCAGGTGACGAAGGAGCAGCGCTCCGAAAGCTTGTGATTTCGAATAAAGCTGTTGGACTATAACCTGGTGTTGTGCGACTTCTCACATTTGTCCACCCCAGTCCAACACCGGCATCTCCACATCATGGCTATCCTTCTTTGACATCCATATACTCACTTTCCAGGCAACAGTGAGAAGTCGCACAACACCAGGTTATAGTCCAACAGTTTTATTTGAAATCACAAGCTTTCGGAGCTGCTGCTCCTTCGTCAGGTGAAGTGAAGAATACAGATCGGCACAGCATATATAGACAGAGAACAATGTCTGTGCAGCGTACAATGTCAGACGACTACAGTTAATCTTTCTGACTGCCTTTTATCACACCTCGGCAGAGAGACAATCAGGTCAGTCAGGAAGACATTATATCAAAGACATAGCAAAATACAACTAAGACAATGAGGTGGCAACAGTGATGGTGACTAGGCCCACTGGCTGCTGTTCCCATTCCACAGCCCAGGGGCACCGAGACTATCACTGGTCTAGCTGAGATCAGTGCAGGGTGTCTTTTTGGGGAGGCCTATGCTTTTGGCTGATGAAGTCTAAGCACAGAATCAAATGAGTTTCGAATGTTTCTGAGGAAGGCTTTAAACATGTGATAATCCTGTTACATCAGCTTTCACTCTGCTGTGTAAAAATATTGCCGCTGTCCTCAATACGTTAAGCTCAGGCTCTCCGAACTAGCAAAGGGGATATTTTGTCTCTCTAATTTTCCCACAGTGACCTGAACACTCATGATTTACAAAACGGCCCTGGATATTAGGATTTCTTTTTTTGTTGTGTGGTCCAAGTTAGATGTGGTTCGAGAAGTACAAGCATTCTGTTTCTCATTCAACCCACTCTAATCCCTTTCTTAGCAGCTAAAGAGTGTTAATGGATTACAGAAGTCTCTGGCTGTGTGGAAGAAATGGGATCTTAGGAGCAAAGTACCCCATGAAGCAGTTGCTAATTAAAGTCTTTAAGGTGTAATCTGCCTCGAATGGGGAGCAGAAGGGTGTTGGTGATGCAATTCCCTTTGTAGATACCCACTCCCTGTTGGCGGCATTATTCTTATTCAGAGATCACAAGACCCATCTGGAAGAAAGGTAAACTGCTCCGAGGCTCTTATCATTTGTTTGGCCAAACAGAAGGTCACTGAGTTTAGGAGAAGGATAAACAGATGAATCGGGCAAATTCCTTTGTACTTGGGAGGGGTGCTATTAAAAAGCTGTGGCTAATCCTGTCAGAAATCTTTTCTTATCAAAAATAAGCCATCAAACCCTCTCGCATTATAGTCACAAGGTGTCTCTTGAATCAACAGGATTTCCACATATCAAAAGGACACCTTGATTAGCAAATTATGTCACTAATAATCTGCTGCCATTTATGTTGTATACTGTATGTTTGGTCATTGCATAGTATATTTGCCACCTAAACTAAAATACTTAAGGATGTTTGCACTCAGTGTGAGGGGTGAGCAGCTCTGTTAACCCCATATTGGTTTTTCATTCGTTTTCCTACTTAATATTAAACAGAGTAAAATCAGAATGTCTGTGTCAGTACCAGTTTATTTGTCACTAATAGAGCAAAGAATTAGCCCAATTGCCGTGTTTTTCTTCAGAGAATGTGTTTGGGCTACAATGCATTTCCTGTTTTTGTGAATACTTTATTGAGAAGCATTGGGGGGAAACATCCAAGTGGGAAATAATTGCCTTAAAAGGCAAACATGATAACCACCAACAGCTTCTCAGTGAGTTCATCTGTCCAAAGAAACATTGTGCTACTCTTGCTTAAAGGTTGTGTCACAGAGTCATAACGGCACAGAAGGAGGCCATTCGGCCCATCGAGTCCGTGCCAGCTCTCTGCAGAGCAATCCAGTCAGTCCCATTCCCCCGCTCTATCCCCGTAGCCCTGCAAGTTTATTTCCCTCAAGTGCCTATCCAGTCTCCCCTTGAAAACGTTGAGTGTCTCCGCTTCCACCACTTCCGTCGGCAGCGAGTTCCAGGTCCTCACCACTCGCTGCGTAAAAAAGATTTTCCTCACGTCCCCCCTGTATCTCTTGCCCAAAACCTTAAATCTGTGTCCCCTAGTCCTTGTACCATCAACTAGTGGGAACAGCCTTTCGCCGTCTAGCCTATCCAAACCCGTCATAATCTTGTACACCTCGATCAAATCACCCCTCAACCTCCTTTGCTCTAATGAAAACAAATCCAGCTTCTCCAACCTGTCCTTCCAGCATCCCTGGAACCATTCTGGTAAATCTCCTCTGCACCCTCTCAAGTGTTGTGTTATCCTGCCAGCCGTTTTGAATGAATGCACCGGGGCCAATTTTAACATCCGTTATGCCCAGGAAATGGCCATGGAAGGGATATAATGAATTGCAAAAATTGGCGGATGTCAATCCTGACAGTGCTAATCAAATTGTTGGTGGGGCTTGGGGGTGGGGGTCAGGGTGTGGGGCTGGGGGGCGGGGGGGCGCCCTGCTGAAATAGGCGTGATCTTCACAATAATATTTAAATGATGTGGGAGTGACGTTAGAACACCTCCCACCTTTGCACCAGGTTGCAATGATTCTTCTATGACAATATCTGAATGATGGCAGCTAGGGATAACAAAGAAAGAAAGAAAGACTTGCATTTATATGGCATCTTTCACGACTACCGGACATCCCAAAGCGCTTTACAGCCAATGAAGTGTAGTCACTGTTGTAATCTAGGAAACGCGGCAGCCAATTTGCACACAGCAAGCTCCCACAAACAGCAATGTGATCACGACCAGATAATCTGTTGTTAGTTATGTTGGTTGAGGGATAAATATTCGTCAGGACACCGGGGATAACTCCCCTGGCTCTTCTTCGAAATAGTGCCATTGGATCTTTTGCGTCCACCTGAGAGAGCAAACAGGGCCTCGGTTTTAACATCTCATCCAAAAGACGGCACCTCTGACAGTGCAGCACTCCCACTGGAGTGTCAGCCTGGATTTTTTTTGTGTTCAGGTCTATGGAGTGGGACTATGAACCTACAACCTTCTGACATCAGAGGTCAGGGTGCTACCAACTGAGCCACAGCTGACAATGGCCAAGTAACAAACTTGGCCAGAGAACAGGACAAGTCTGGAGTCTGAACAATCCATCGAACTACATTGGCTTTGAAATGATGCTGTAGGAGACTCAGCGTAAGAATCACTTAACACACGCGCAAAATTCCTTCCTTCATGCCACCGTTAAAATAAAGGAGGGAGAATCCCATTGGAAGGCACGGAATATTCAGATGCCAGTATCCCACATTGCTACTTCAAGGCCGTTGACATTCAACAGTCTGCACTATTTTGAAGGTTCTCTTAAAATCCTGCTGTAATTATCCCCATATCAACAAATATTTCTGACATCCTACAATTACACTCTTTTGTTTAAGTGTGCTGTTCTATATTATAACTTGGTATTTTTTACACATTGGCCCGTAATTTGCGGCCCCTACGTGCGCGTACGAGGTGCGTATGTGCCCGTAAGGCCCGCGCCAGTTCCGGGTTTTCGCGCGTGAAACGCATGCGCGAAAACCCGGAAGTTGCGATCTGTCAAGAATTTCCTTGACAGATCCAACGCATCCCCAGGAAAAGGGCCTCTGCGGTTTGCCCAACTTCTGCCCAGTGAATGCCCATGAAATTCTTAAGCCTGGTAAACTTTTACCAGCGTAAGAGTTTAAAAAAACATAAAACCACATTTTTTTCAATCATTTATACATTAAAAAACCCGTGCAATAAGGTAAGGTTATTTTTAGCCCCTTTAAAACATTTAAATTTATTTTTCAAAAAATTTAATTTTTATTTTAAATATTAAATTAAATGGCATTTTAAATAATTTTAAATATGTAATTTTTAAAATTTATTTATTTGATGTGTAGATGTATTTTTTGGGGTATTCCCATTCATTCTTATGGGGTTTCCGTACATACGAACCGCCTGCGCCCCTGGGATACGTAGGCCTCTACCCGCGGGTACCCGGAGGGGCCCAGGATCACGAGTCTCCGTACCTCCCGGACCACCAGGTACGCGGGCATTTTATTTGCGGATTGGAGGCATTTCCCTGTGGGGAGCCTCCGGCCGCAAATTCAGGGCCATTACTTTTGAAAGTTATGTTGCAAAAAAAACCAGTCAATTAGGCATGAAAGCAGTGATCCAAACATGTGGGTATGGTGCCATAGTGGTTATGTTACTGGACTAGTAATCCAGAGGCCTGGACTAATGATCCGGCGAAGTAAATTCAGTAATCCCACCACAGCAGCTGGGGAATTTAAATTCAGTTAATTAAATAAATCTGGAATAAAAAGCTAGTATCAGTAATGGTGACCATGTAACTACTGGATTGCCGTAAAAACCCATCTGGTTCACTAATGTCCTTTAGGGAAGGAAATCTGCTGTCTGTACCCGGTCTGGCCTACATGTGACTCCAGACCCACAGCAATGTGGTTGACTCTGAACTGCCCCTCTGAAATGGACTAGCAAGCCACTCTGTCATATCAAAAAAAAATGCTATGATGGACTGCAAAGGTTCATGAAGGTTGCTCACCACCACCTTCTCAAGGGCAATTGGGGATGGACAATAAATGCTGGCCTCACCAGCGACACCCACATCCCATGAATGAATAAATAAAAAAAAAATCTGGCATCTGAACATTATTTGCTGGGGTGGTGAGGGCAGGGAGGTGCATGCTGGGCTTTGGCCCGCTGGGATCTTGCACAATAACAACCTTACTGAAATTCATTGCTGGGACTTGACTGACTTGTTGTTGAATACTTGCCAATTTGGCTCAGAATTGAATGTTTCTTTCCCCAAAGCTCCCCCCGCAAAAAAAATTGCAACTTGTACGCAAAACAAGTTGACAGAATATTTATTGCAAAAGAATTGAAATGATGCAGCATGAATTCTCATGTATGTTCATTTGAAATTTCTGAGAAATTTATACATTTCCTGTGTGCACTTGTGAATTATTTACTTATTTGGGCTTCGACGCACTTTTGAAATGACATGTGTCCTTGTTCTATTAAGTGAAATCCATTTCAGAGGTCAAACCGAGCCTAGTTTGTTTAATTCGTAACTTTACCCAGAGTTTAATAGTGTCAAGAGGCACGGGCAGATGCCAGAGTGGGGACGTCAGTGCTCAGTAACGATGGGATCAGGCAAGGTTGAGCAACAAGCTGTCAAACAGAAAAATGGGCAGCAACAGGATTTAAAAGAACAGAATCAATTCCATCCATTTGCACAATCCATAATCAAGTTGTAATGTATTTCTTGGTGGGATAACAGCTCGCCCTTCAGTATAGCCAGAATTGGTTTATCCACACATGGAAACCATTTGTGTTTGATGCGGTTTCAGAGCAGTGACCACGAGACTGCCACCCCCCTCAGCGTGGCTCCCAGCTCCTACCTCTTGTCTCTCCTGCAACAATACAACAACAACAAGCATTTATATAGTCCCTTTAACGTAGGAAACTATCCCAAGGCACTTCCCAGAAGCGTGTTCAGGCAAAGATGGGCACCGAGCCAAAGATGTTAGGAGGGGTTGGTCAAAGAGTTTCAGGAGGGTCTTAAAGGTGAAGAGGCAGAGAGGTTTAGGGAGGGAATTCCAGAGCATAGGGCCTGGGGGGCTAAAGGCATGGCCGCCAATGGTGGGGTGAAGTGGGAGGCGGGGGGGGCGGGGGGGCGGTGTGTACAAGAGGTAGAGGAATGCAAAGTTCTCGGTGAGGAGAATATGCAGGGCTGGAGAACGTTACAGAGATAGGCAGGATCCTATCTGGGACGCTTTGGCCAGATCTGGGACAAGCGGGGGTGGAAAAGTGGTGAGGCAGCCAATCCACCGGTTCCCTGCAGGTTGCCGCTGCTTCCAGGACAATCTGGTAGAAATGACTGTGACCGTTGAAAACATCCGCCGAAACATGGGTGGGTTTATTCAAACTGGGCGGTAATGACGGGGTGATGTCATGCATCATATTTCTTGTCATTGCCATGATAGCAAGGCAGGAGATGCCAATCATCCCACTCAGTGTCAGCTGTCGCTCAGTTGGTAGCACCCTCACCTTCTGGAGTCAGAAGGTTGTGGGTTCAAGTCCCACTCCAGAGACTTGAGCATAAAAAATCTAGGCTGACATTCCAGTGCAGTACTGAAGGAGCGCTCCACTGATTGATAAAACATAGCCATGCAGGTGATTGCAAGAAGCTGCTTCGAGATCATCAGTGCTTTCATTTGTTTTCTGGGAGACACCTCCCATCTGGACAATTGGGTCCACGCACGTGCTACTTGGATAAGGGAGGCAGATTTGCCAGCATAAACACCAGGAGCCAGCTCACAGAATTAAAGTGGCGCCAATATAAAAGCAGCTACTGAAAGCAAAAGGGTTTGCTTTAAAACAAATCAACCGGGATGGGGCAGTACTTTCAGCGCTTACCATCTCTGGGCCCCACATGCCTTGAAAAACAACCCCGAAATGACTCTGGAGTTTAAAATATAAATCTGCCAGTAAAACCCAAGGTTTAGCCGGAACGGAATTTAGCAATCACTGACGCTTAGGCCGGGAAGTTCCTCCGAGCTACTCCCGCTCCGCCAACGTTATTTCTCCGGACGTGTGGTGGAAACTGTGCAAAAAATGGCCGCCCGGCAAAGTAACGTCAGCGGAGCTCCGAAGAATTTCCCGGCCTAGGCTCGCTCACACCTGATGAATTGGGCGAGATGCTGGTGACTAGCGGGCACCAGTAGAACCGTACACCAGCACCAGGCAGCACCAGTGAACCCGAAGTGAAAGTTGAGGGGACAGGAGGAGAGGGCGAAGAAATGGGACTTGTAGCAGCCGTGAAGACTGAGGTGGGACGGCCTGGTTTATCTCCAGTACAAACAACCCCGAAAGGACTCGGGAGTTTGAAATATAAATCTGCCAGTGAAACCCAAGGTTCCCTCGCACATATTTTAGAGTAATTTAGCAATCACTGCACTTTCAAATGTTGTCTACAAGTCTTCTGTTATGAATCTCTCAAGCCTGATTGCTGAATGCAGTATTTTTTGTAAAGCGTTACCCTTGAGAGTCTGCTGCAGTTTTATTGTACACAAATGTAATAGGCTAAATCCCTTCCTAATGACCCATGCTTTTTTCCCTGATTGTATGTCATCAGTTCAATAAGGAACTTCATTGCCCAGGACAACCTGCATTCCATTCTCTTATTTGATTTTGCATCATTAGGTCTAGAATAGCAAGGACTGATTGCACATGAACCCGATAGATGAGGTAGAAAAAAAATAAGCTGTGGGAATGATTGAACGAGAAGGAATCGTATTACTGAAAAATCGATCCATCAGGCGATCCTTCCCATGCTCACTCACCCTCTCGGTTCAAGAGCATCTGTTCTGTCATCTTAATTATTCCGGCTGCAGAATGAGGTCACTGAAGGGGAGAATCCAATCCCTGCGTTCAGACAAAGCAGGTGCTGTTAGATTCAGACAGAGTCCCGGTGAAAGCAGGTCGCTGGGGTTAGAGACCAATGCTACAGCTACCGGCCCACGATAAAATGAGAGAGGCAAACCAAAGAGTGGGAACTAATACAGGGCCATGAGAATTCCTCTGGGTGTTGTGTGTAGTAACACTGTGAACCTACTTGTGAACATTTCTCGTCTCAAGTATCTGAAGCGCTCTTTTACGACCTGCTTACGATTTCACTAGGAGGAGCAAACAGAGCAAATCTTCATCAATGCAGTTACAATGTTGTTGCTATACGTAGCACCCTTAGTTAGTCCCCTTAAACAGATTGGCTGTTATTCCCAAGCACTTTATCCACATCAGAAAGCAGTGTGCATGTAGCAGTGCTTAAAGTGGTATTTGTTAAAGGGGGTACGCTCCACCAGCTCTGTGTTTGGAATTGACCCCGTTCCCCAAATCTTTATCTGGAGTGACTGCTGCCAACAAACTGGAAGCTACCAGAAGCTGCGCAGAAGCATTCTGCATATAAATGTCGGGTCCCAAATAATAATAAGTAACCTTCACCACAACACACAGAGGACCTCTGATAGCGATAAGCGCACTCGGCGAGAGTACACTAAAACTCCCGCAATCTGACAACATCCTAATATCACCTTCAAGCCACATTTCCTCATTAAATTGTACTGGAAGTTTTAGCAGTTCATTCCAATTAATTAATCACACCGCTGCCACTCTCTCTCTTCTCCCGTTCCTTCTCCGCCCTCCCTCTTGTTTTCCTCCCCAGTCTCTTTGTCTAGCGCTCCTCTCTCTATCTTTCCGCACTGTCTCTACCCTCTTTCTTTCTCAATGATCCTTTTCCCAGCCAGTTAAATCCTAACATCCTGCGCCTGCATTCTGTTCACCAGCCTCGTGTTCAAACCACAATAGACAGAGGACCTGATAGCGATAGACACGCTCCGCGAGAGTGCAATAAAACTCACAATCTGACAACATCCTGATATCACCTTCAAGTCACATTACAGACCTCATAATAGCTGAAATTTCCACCCCCTCCCCTCCTTTCTCAACAATCTGTGGGAAGTCCAATGAGAACAACCAAAAAACCACTAGAACTGCACGTGCGCAACTACTTTAGGTCGTTGGCAGCAGTCGCGTCCATCTTAATCGCACTCCGGGGATGTTTAACCCTGCCGCCTGCAACCTTTAGTGCTGCCAACATGTGCAACTTTCGCTTTGGTTTGCTAATATTTGCAGATTTTATAGTGCTGTGACGGCTTGATTAAAGAAGGCGTTCATAACCACCTGGTCATATCTACATCAAAAAGATCAATGAATGAAATATTAGCTCGATGTAATCCTAATGTTGGTCTATAAAGATGTTAGTAAATCAGACGAAAGTATTGATTGGTACTCCAATATTTTACTACCGTTCAATCCATCTGATAAGCACAGTCTTACTAACAAGACACAATAAATACTTTTAAAAAAAATCAATGCGTGCTGTATCAATACAGTACTCGAGATTCAACTATGAAGTAAGATTTAAGATTTTAACAATATTTTAGTGGCAGGGCAGGACCGGACTGCTAATGACAAAGGAACAGCCTGGAAAACTAGTAGTAGCTGTTTGGGAGGCGATGTACTGAAAACTGCTGAGAAAGTGGAACCAGGATGAGGCAATGGACAACACGCGGGAGGGATGGTACCTTTGTCCAGGCCTGTGGTCAGGGCTTTGTAGTGAGGACTAATTTAGATGACATGATGTGGAGATGCCGGTGTTGGACTGGGGTGGACAAAAGTGAGAAGTCGCACAACACCAGGTTATAGTCCAACAGTTTTATTTGAAATCACAAGCTTTCGGAGCGGCTGCTCCTTCGTCAGGTGAAGTGAAGAAATACAAATGGGCACAGCATATATAGACAGAGATCAATGCCTGTGCAGAGAACAATGCCAGACGACTACAGTTAATCTTTCTGACTGCCTTTTATCACACCTCGGCAGAGAGACAATCACGGCAATCAAATCCAACCAGGTCAGTCAGGAAGACAGTCAGGTGTGATAAAAGGCAGTCAGAAAGATTAACTGTAGTCGTCTGGCATTGTTCTCTGCACAGGCATTGTTCTCTGTCTATATATGCTGTGCCCATTTGTATTTCTTCACTTCACCTGACGAAGGAGCAGCCGCTCCGAAAGCTTGTGATTTCAAATAAAGCTATTGGACTATAACCTGGTGTTGTGCGACTTCTTAATTTAGATGAAACAAGCCCTCCGGAAATGGCCAACTTAATGTCGGTGCAAAAGATAGCATCGGAGTGCTACAAATCCGCTAAGCGCACTTAGCCTGAGGAAGGGAGAAATCAACCAGGTCCTGATCACTATCCGGTGACCCCTGCTGGAAACAGGTGCAGGCGTGAACACGGACTGAGGACAGGACTTGACCCGACCGGCCCACTGACACTTAGGCCGGGAAGCTTCTCGGAGCTGCTCCCGCTCTGTCGCAGTTTCTGCGCCGGAAGTGCGGCGGAAACCCTGTTTTAGCGCGTAAACAGGGTTTCTGCCATATTTCTGGTGAAGTAATGCCGGTGGCGCCGGCGCAGCTCTAAGCAATTTCCCGGCCTAAGATCCGGAATTGTGCACCCGCCCTTCAGAGTATGAACTAAGAACGTTGCAGAGCTATTGTTTCTCAGGAGTCCTGCCTCAGAAAGGAAACTTCAAAGATGGACGCCTGCTACATTCTTCCTGATCCCCACTCTATATTTTGAGGGGCATGTTTTAATCTTAAATAGGAGTATAACATTTAACATTTTGATTTAAATCAACATTGTATTATAAAGTGATGTTGCCCACAATCAGTTCATGAATATACTTTTTTATATATAAAAATTGAGGATGGAGATGGAAGTGAAGCTTCAGAAATGATCCAGTGTCAAAACCTGCAATTACATTGTGACAGTTGACATAGCAAAATTAAATGGGAAGTGTTGACATAGAGATTTATAATGGTAAATTTTGTGACAAAAGCATGACCAAAAATCATGACAACAGGAAGTGAATTGGTGGACAGGAACACAATGCATTTCTTATGCCTCAATTGTAATCTATTTCTTGATAAAGTTTCAGTAATGGTGTAACCAACATTAACCACTATGATGGCCCATTTGTATTGATAGGGAATGTATGGACAGCCATTGCCAGGACAAATCCTAACCTCAAACAGAACCAAACAACCCATAACATTCTTAATTTATGGTATATATTCTGTATGCTTATTTCCATGCTTTTATTTTTCTTTCTGTATCTATACTCTATTTTTCTGCTCTCATTCCCTTTCTTTTCTATTTATCTCTTGACAGCAATGGGTCAGTGGGTAGCACTCTCGCCTCTGAGTCAGAAGGTTGTCCCACTCTAGGGGCTTGAACACAAAAATCTAGTCTGACACTCCAGTGCAGTGCTGAGGGAGTGCTGCACTGTCGGAGGTGCCGTCTTTCAGATGAGACGTTAAACCGAGGCCCCGCCTGCTCTCTCAGGTGGACATGAAAGATCCCGTGGCACTATTTTGATGAAGAGCAGGGGAGTTCTCCCCGGTGTCCTGAGGCCAGTATTTATCCCTCAATCAACATAACAAAAACAGATTATCTGGTCATTATCACATTGCTGTTTGTGGGAGCTTGCTGTGTGCAAATTGGCTGCCGCGTTTCCCACATTACAACAGTGACTACACTCCAAAAAGTACTTCATTGGCTGTAAAGCGCTTTGAGACGTCCAGTGGTCGTGAAAGGCGCTATATGAAGGCAAGTCTTCCTTTTTTCTTTGTCTGTTCCCCCTGCCCTTTGTGTGTTCATCTTCTTTTTTACTCCTAGCGGCTGACCCAATCTTTATTTTCCCCCTCACTGTCGGCCCTGTACCTCTTCTCTCCACTCTGTTACTCACGAGCACTAGAGTTCAACTCACACATCAAAATTTCCATGCCGATTGTAGGACTCATTGCAACAACAGAAAAAGTCACGTTTATCTATCTCCTCCTACAGAGCCAGCGTGGCTCAGTCACCAGCACTCGTGCCTCTGAGTCAGAAGGTTTTGGGTATAAGCCCCACTTCAGGACTTGAACCAATAATCTAGGCTGGCAGTGTGGTGCTGAGGGAGTGCTGCATTGTCAGAGGTGCTGTCTTTTGGATGGGATTTTAAACTGAGGACCAGTTGTTGCAAGTGGATGTAAGGAGAACCCAGGACACTATTTGAAAGCAATGCAAGGGAGTTCTCCCAGTGTCTTGGGAAACATTTCTCCTTCATCTACCACCAAAAACATTTATCTCATAGAAACAAAAAATGCTGGAAATACTCAGCAGGTCAGGCAGCATCTATGGAGAGAGAAACAGAGTTAACGTTTCAGGTCGATGACCTTTCGTCAGAACTGTCTCTTTATCTCATTGCAGCTTGTGCTTTTTGTTAAAGATTTGTCTGGTATAGTAATACATACAATATTAACACATCACACAAGTCATGAGCCAAAACACTGCCAGTAAATGAAGTGGACTGAGATAATGGGGGTAAAACGTATATTTCATTATCTTATTTTTAAATTATTTTAGTCTAACGATGTTGGTCAATGTGACCTCCTGGACTGGTTTCGATTGCCTGAGGGGATCGGAGCGAAATTTTCCAGAGCTTTTCCCCCTTATTGACCCTGGGATAATTTTCTGTTGTGTTTGACTCTCCCACGGCTGCAGATGGTGTGGGGTTATGGGCTTAAGCCCCACTTTAGGATTTGAACCAATAATCTAGGCTGGCAGTGTGGTACTGAGGGAGTGCTGCATTGTCAGAAGTGCAGGATCGATGGAGCAGCTGATCTTTTCCTTCCTGTCATTTTGGTATGCTTGTAACAAGAGAAAACCCATCTTCCCAAAGCTGTTATCTGCTCCAAAATGCAGACTATGCATGAGTTGTAGGGACTTGTTGCGCAATATAGGGTCACAATTACTTTTTACTATTGAATACATGATGCTTGGCCATCTATTTGTATATTCTTATAGTTGGCCATATACTGTCAGTACCATATAAATACTGGTGTAAATGTGGCTGAGTTATTAAAAAGATTTAGGTGATCACCAAAGCAGGGTGAGTCTGTGTTATTTGTTCATGGTGTTATAAGTTAATTAATTGTTAACTTACAGTCAACACAACACAGTGATTTTGTTACTACAGTACGGGGAATGTGCAATTTTTAGCAGACCACTTTTTGCAACCAGGGCTGCAGGATAACACACATATGCCTGCTATAATGCTGCTAGGTCACTTATTAGTGAGCTAACGAAGCTCTTAACCACATTAAGGAATACCTCTTCCAGCAATCCAGCTGTGACAAAGGAAAAATGTTATAAATGCAGCAAAGAAAGGCATCGTCGGAAGGTTAGATTCAGTGGGGATGCCCTCTAGGTTCTTGTAGCTGGAGAGAGGGAGCAGCAAATTAGCCTCGCTGAGGCCGAAGAACGTGCAACTAACAAACCGATGTCAGTTATGGGAAGAGATAGCGAGGAGGGTTAACACAGTGTGACCTTTTAGGGTAAACAAGGAATTTTATTGGGAATTTCTTAACTACTTTTTACACGAGCAGGACAGAAAGCAGCACCCAACAGCGAACTCCCATAAACACCATTACTCCAAAAATACTTCACAGCAACTTATCAGTTCCAAAGAAAACAAAGAGCATTAACGAGAAGTTAAAACAGACCCTCTCTCGGGACGTGATCCCAACCTTCATATGCTCTTTCTATAGCTGCTGTCTCATTGTGTGAGACATAAAGGCACAGGAACAGCTCTGCTTTATATATAAAAGAAAGAACTTGCATTTATATAGCGCCTTACACGACCTCAGGACGCTTTACAGCCAATTAAGTACTTTTGAAGTGTCGTCGCTATTCCAATATAGGAAACGTGGCAGCCAATTTGGCCACACCAATGTCCCACAAACACCAATGTGATAAATGACAAGATAATCTGTTTTAATGATGTTGGTTGAGGGGTTAATATTTGGCAGGACACAAGGGAGAACTCCCCAGCTCTTTTTCAAAAGCTACCTGAGAGGGCAAACGGGGGCCTCGGTTTAACGTCTCATCCGAAAGACGGCACCTCCGACAGTGCAGCGCTCCTTCAGCACTGCACTGGAGAGTCAGCCTAGATCTTCTGCTCAAGTCTCTGGAGTGGGACTTGAACCCACAAGCTTCTGACCCAGAGGCGAGAGAGCAATAACCGAGCATGGTAAGAGCCATACTATTGCCTTCTGTTCCCAGAGTGTGGATCTCACGCAGCCAGCTGCAAGCTGAAAGTAATACAGCCAGGCTCACTAAGACCAGTGGCTCAGGAAACCAGCTTCCGCCCCAGTACGGGCGTGTCCCGGCCCTGAAACGTGCGCAAGCACTTTCGCACGCAGTGGGTCATTTTGACTTTGAGCGACAGTGTGAAACAAGCGATATCGGATCAGCCACCCCGTTATACATTTCTCCTGATTCTCATTTCCATTGACTTCGATGGACATAGACAGATTAAGTGAGTGGGCAAAACTGTGACAGATGGAGCTCAATGTGGGGAAGTGTGAGGAAATCCACTTTGGATCCAAGAAAGGTAAATCGGAGTATTTTCTAAATGGTGAGGAACTAGAAACTGCGGAGGACCATAAGGGATTTGGCGGTCCAGGTACACAAATGAGTAAAAGCTAGTGCACAGGTACAACCAATCAAAAAGGCTAATGGAATGTTGGCCTTTAGCTCAAGGGGACTGAAATACAAAGGGGCGGAAGTTATGTTACAGCTGTACAGAGCTCTGGTTAGACCTCATCTGGAGTAACTGCACTCAGTCCTGGGCACCGCACCTCAGGAAGGATATATTGCCCTTGGAGAGGGTGCAGCGCAGATTCACCAGAATGATACCGGGGCTCAAAGGGTTGTTATGAGGACAGAGTTGGTTTGTATTCTCTTGAGTATAGAAGACTAAGGGGCGATCTGATTAAGGTGCTTAAAATGATAAAAGGATTTGATAAGGTAGATACAGAAAAACGATTTCCTCTGGTGGGGGAAGCCAGAACAAGGGGGCATAATCGTAAAATTATAGCCAGGCCGTTCTGGAGTGAAATCAGGAAGCACTTCATCACACAAAAGGTAATGAAAATCTGGAACTCTCTCCCCAAAAGGCTCTGAGTGCTGGGACAATTGAAACATTCAAGTCTGAGCTCGATAGATTTTTGTTAGGTAAGGGTATCAAGGGATATGGAGCAAAGGTGGGTAAATGGAGTTGAGGTGCAGATCAGCCCTGATCTAATTGAATGGCGGAAGAGGAGGACACAAAGAGCCTGCAAAGAGGTATAGACAGGTTAAGTGAGTGGGCAGTAAGGTGGCAGATGGAGTATAATGTGAGGAAATGTGAGGTTATTCACTTTGGTAGGAAGAATAGAAAAACAGAATATTTTTTACGTGGTGAGAAACTTTTAAAATGTTGGTGTTCAGAGAGATTTAGGTGTCCTCGTACAGGAAACACAGAAAGCTAGCATGCAGGTACACCAAGCAATTAGGAAGGCAAATGGCATGTTGGCCTTTATTGCAAGGGGGTTGGAGTACAAGAGTAAGGAAGTCTTACTACAATTGTACAGGGCTTTGGTGAGACCACACCCGGAGTACTGTGCACAGTTTTGGTCTCCTTATCTGAGAAATGACATAAATGTCTTAGAGGTGGCGCAACGAAGGTTCACTAGATTGATCCCTGGGATGAGAGGGCTGTCCTATGAGGGGAGATTGAGTAGATTGGGCTTATAGTCTCTGGAGTTTAGAAGAATGAGAGGTGATCTCATTGAAACATATAAGATTCTGAAGGGGATTGACAGGGTAGATGCTGAGAGGTTGTTTCCCCTGGCTGGAGTGTCTAGAACTAGGGGGCATAGTCTCAGGATAAGGGGTCGGCCATTTAAGACTGAGATGAGGAGGAATTTCTTCACTCAGAGGGTTGTGACTCTTTGGAATCTGCCCCAAAGGGCTGTGGATGCTGAGTTGTTGAGTATATTCAAGGCTGAGATCGATAGATTTTTGGACTCGAGGGAATCAAGGGGAATCAGGGGATTGAACGGGAAAGTGGAGTTGAGGTCAAAGATCAGCCATGATCTTATTGATTGGCGGAGCAGGCTCGAAGGGCCGTATGGCCTACTCCTACTCCTAATTCTTATGTTCTTAAGAGGCTTGAGGTAGGGTTGCCAATGCTCCAGGATTGCCCTGGAGTCTCCAGGAGTTGAAGATTAATATCCAGGATATTACTGGGAGTAATTTTAAAAATCATAGGGGCCTAAAAAAAAATTCTAGCAACACTTCTGTTTATTAGTTATAAAAATGTTGGTTATGGGAAAGAAAAGGCTGTTTGACTAACAGTCCAGAATCATCTAATTGGATAATGATGGGTCTGTTCGCTTTCCAATTGGCGTGGAAAAGCGTTGCACCATGAGAATGGACATGCCAGGCAACTAATGGGGGCAGGGCAGTTGGAAAGAGGAGGTCATGCGATGAAACCTCCAGGAATGCATCCAGCCAGAGTTGGCAACCCTAGATCGAAGGGCCGAATGGCCTATTCCTGTTCCTACGTTCGTTCGTTCCTCTAAAGACTGCAGCCAGCTAGAAAATCATAGGCAGAAGGAATCGGGTGCAAGACAGGCCCTCGGCCTACTCCCCTGACTTTCCAATCCTGCCGAGCTCATCCTTGCACCTGCAGGAGACCCAACAATCTGCCTTGCTTGATCTTTGTACCTAACTTCTCTTTCGCTTAACAGCAGCTGCAAATTGTCAATGAGGTATGCTGGCTGGATCCCAGACATCCCATTTAGATTGATAAAGGTTTTTTTTAAGTTTTAAAATGTCACCTTGGTTCAGTATTTATCCTGTGTTTTTGCACCATCTGTTAAGATCATCTTTCATTTTATGTCAGTTATCATCACAGGGCCACTGAGCATTTCCCATTTATCTCCGTGGAGCATCAAACCAACTTTGTCACCTTCCATTAGCTTCAATTATATGTTATCGTCCAATCTTCCCGACTGCAGAGGTGAACTCACTCGTAAGCCAGACTAAAACTGACACTTAACATCACATTTCTATTGCGAAATATAAGTGGCTCTGCAACCGGACCCAGTTCCCGTCATGTGGAATTTGTCCCATTTCTGCTGCAGGGGCGATTCAGAGACCAGCAGCAACACTGGAATCTGTGCCCGTGTAGTCACTACAAACATTGCCATTTTGGCCATGGACCTTCCATGATATGCTTATCGGGCATTACCGTGGAAATCCTGTCATCAGTTTTTTTTTAATTCGTTCCTGGGATGTGGCCGTCGCTGGCAAGGCCAGCATTTATTGCCCATCCCTAATTGCCCCTTGAGAAGGTGGTACACACTGCAGCCACTGTAGATGGTACACACTGCAACCGTGGTGCGCTGGTGGTGGAGGGAGTGAATCTTTAAGGTGGTGGATGGGGTTCCAATCAAGCGGGCTGCTTTGTCCTGGATGGTGTCGAACTTCTTGACTGTTGTTGGAGCTGCACTCATCCAGGCAAGTGGAGAGTATTCCATCACACTCCTGATTTGTGTAGATGGTGGAAAGGCTTTGGGGAGTCAGCAGGTGAGACACTCGCCGCAGAATACCCAGCCTCTGACCTGCTCTTGTAGCTACAGTATTTATGTGGCTGGTCCAGTTAAGTTTCTGGTCAATGGTGAACCCCAGGAAGCTGATGTTGGAGGATTCGGCGATGGTAATGCCGTTTAATGTCAAGGAGCAGTGGTTAGACACTCTCTTGTCGGAGATAGTCATTGCCTGGCACTTGTGTGGCGCGAAGGTTACTTGCCACTTATCAGCCCAAGCCTGAAAGTCATCTTGGTCTTGCTGCATGTGGGCATAGGACCTGCTTCATTATCTGAGGAGTTGCGAATGGAACTGAACACATTGCAATCATCAGCGAACATCCCCACTTCTGACCTTATGATGGAGGGGAGGTCATTGATGAAGCAGCTGAAGATGGTTGGGCCTAGGACATTGCCCTGAGGAACTCCTGCAGCAATGTCCTGGGGCTGAGATGATTGGCCTCCAACAACCACAACCATCTTCCTTTGTGCTCGGTATGACTCCAGCCAATGGAGAGTTTTCCCCCCGATTCCCATTGACTTCAATTTTACTAGGGCTCCTTGATGCCACACTTGGTGAAATGCTGCTTTGATATCAAGGGCAGTCACTCTCACTTTTAGGGATGCGTGATGCTGCTCCTGGCATGCTCTTCTACACTCCTCATTGAACCAGGGTTGGTCGCCTGGCTTTATATTAATGGTAGAGTGAGGGATATGCCGGGCCATGAGGTTACAGATTGTGCTGGAATACAATTCTGCTGCTGCTGATGGCCCACAGCGCCTCATGGATGCCCAGTTTTGAGCTGCTAGATCAGTTCTGAATCTATCCCATTTAGCATGGTGGTAGTGCCACACAACATGATGGAGGGTGTCCTCATTGTGAAGACGGGACTTCGTCTCCATAAGGACTTGCAGTGGTCACTTCTACCAATACTGTCATGGATCTGCGACTGGTAGGTTGGTGAGGACATGGTCACGTAGGTTTTTCCCTCATGTTGGTTCTCTTACCAGTTGCTGCAGGCTAGTCTAGTAGTTATGTCCTTTAGGACTTGGCCAGCTAGGTCAGTAGTGGTGCTACCGAGCCACTCTTGGTGATGAACAGTGAAGTCCCCCACCCAGAGTACATTTTGTACCCTTGCTACTCTCAGTGCTTCTTCCAAGTGGTGTTCAACATGGAGGAGTACTGATTCATCAGCTGAGGGAAGGCGGTAGGTGGGAATCAGCATGAGGTTTCCTTGCCCATGTTTGACTTGATGCCATGAGACTTCATGGGGTCCGGAATCAATGTTGAGGACTCCCAGGGCCACGCCCTCCTGACTGTATACCACTGTGCCGCTACCCCTGGTGGGTCTGTCCTGCCAGTGGGACAGGACATACCCAGGGATGGTGATGGAGGAGTCTGGGACATTGGCTGAAAGGTATGATTCTGTGAGTATGACTATGTCAGGCTGTTGCTTGACTAGTCTGTGGGACAGCTGTCCCAATTTTGGCACAAGTCCCCAGATGTTAGCGAGGAGGACTTTGCAGGGTCGACTGGGCTGGGTGTGTCGTGTCCAAAGCCGGTGCCGAGGTCAATGCCAGGTGGTCCGTCCGGTTTTATTCTTATTATTGTTTCTTGTAGCAGTTTGATACAACTGAGTGGCTTGCTGGGCCATTTCAGAGAGCAGTTAAGAGTCAACCACATTGCTGTGGGTCTGGAGTCACATAAAGGCTAGACCGGGTAAGGACGGCAGATTTCTTCCCCTAAAGGACATTAGTGAACCAGATGTACAGGCACATTTAAGCTGCTCTCATTTTGGCCTTGTTTTAATTTAGATTCCGAGAGAATGGTGTCTGTTGTGCAACTTCTGGCGTTTATGCAACTTCCTCCAGCTCAGTTATCCCGCTGTCAGATTGATAGACCCACGAAAAACAAAGGAGGGCAATTTTGACTTTGGGCAATGGTGTAGAGCGGTCGAATTCGGATCATCTTCCCGTTATACGTCTCTCCCATTAACGTCAATCGAAATGAAAACCGGGAGAGATGTAGAGATGTATAACGGGAAGCTGATCCGATATCGCACGTCTTACACTATCGCCCGAACCCAAACCCAGGTCTCGCACAGCTGGCTGTAAGTCGAGTGTAATATTGCCGCATCTCACCAGGACCAGCTGACGGGCTGTCCCCATTCGTGGGCGTTCCCGGGACGCCAGCGTCACCCAATCCCGCCAGTTGCACCCTTGCCTTGCGGTTGGGTGTGTGAAACCCGCGCTTGGGGAGCCCAGTGGCATTGGCGCAATACAGAGCCGCCCACTGGCTATCCGAGTCTACAGCTGGGATAGGAGAGCTGGATTTAGCAGCGTGAACACTTGGAGCTGGCTCAGAGAGGTCACTCTCCTGGAATCCCAATTCAAATAAGGCCAGTAAAAAAGAGCTTTCTATCAGATTGCTGCCTCCGGAGGCATCCTCATTTACATCACAGTAAATGCTGTTTGGTCATTGGGTTAGACACTGCCCTTTCACCTCTGGGACCTAGGGTCGAACTGCGTGTCGAATGAGGGGATGAAAGTCCCTTCTGTCTGGCAGGTCGGACCTTCTAGATTCCCCCTCACTGCTGCACAATCATCTGACTTTATTTAGAATACTTGCATTTACCTCTTTACTTTGTCGACTGATATACTTCGCATCGAACTGCACAAGCTATGGTTTTTAAGCAAGTGTGGGGCTGGGAAAGGGAGGAGGCGGAGGAAAGAACAAAGGGAAGGTCTGTGATAGGCTGGAAGGCAGGAGAGCGAGCTGAAATAAAAACAGAAAATGCTGGAAACACTCAGCAGGTCCGGCAGCATCTGCGGAGAGAGAAACAGAGTTAACGTTTCAGGTCGATGACCCTTCATCAGAACTGGAAAAAGTTAGTGATGGAACAGGTTTTAAAGCAAGTGTAGGGGCAGGGAAAGGGGGGAGGGGAGGAAAGAACAAAAGGGAAGGTCTGTGATAGGATGGAAGGCAGGAGAGATTAAGAGACAAAAGGGATGATGGTGCAAGGCAAAAGGAGATGGTAATGGGACAAGTTAAGAAACAAAAGATGGTTCTAGATGAAGTGTAAAAAAATAAAAAATAAATAAAAATAAGAAATAAAATGAATGGAAAAAAAAAGAATAGGGGCAGAGGTTATGGTCTGAAATTCTCTATGTTGAGTCCAGAAGGCTGTAAAGTGCCTAATCGAAAGATGAGGTGCTGTTCCTCGAGCTTACGTTGAGCTTCATTGGAACAGTGTAAGAGGCCGAGGACGATGATGTCTGAGTGGGAGTGGAGCGGAGAATTAAAGTGACAGGCGACCGGAAGCTCGGGGTCACCCTTACGGACTGAACGGAGGTGTTCTGCAAAGCCGTCACCCAATCTGCGTTTGGTCTCCCCAGTGTAGAGGAGACCGCATCGTGAGCAGCGAATACAGTATACTAAATTGCAAGAAGTACAAGTAAATCGCTGTTTCACCTGGAAGGGGTGTTTGGGGCCCTGGACAGTGGGAAGGGGGGAGGTATAAGGGCATGTGTTGCATCTCCTGCGCTTGGAAGGGGAGGCGCCGGGCGAAGGGGAAGGGGTGTTGGGGGTGATACAGGAGTGGACCAGGGTGTCACGGAGGGAGCGGTCCCTTCGGAATGCTGAAAGGGGAGGTGAGGGGAAGCTGTGTTTGGTGGTGGGATCACGCTGGAGGTGGCGGAAATGGTGGCGGATGATCCGTCGAATGTGGAGGCTGGTGGGGTGAAAGGTGAGGACGAGGGGAACCCTATCGTAGTTCCGGGATGGTGGGGAAGGGGTGAGAGCAGAAGTGCGGGAAATAGAACGGACACGGTCAAGGGTCGTGTCAACCACAGTTAACCACGTTAACTCTGTTTCTCTCTCCACGGATGCTGCCTGACCTGCTGAGTGTTTCCAGTATTTGCTGTTGTTATTTCAGAATTCCAGCGTCCGCAGTATTTTGCTATTGTATTCGTGTTTGGTTCACTGCCACTTCTCTTCTAGGAATGCCCACCCTGAAGAAGTTCTGCTCTTCTCTCCGACGGGATTTCCGTTCATCTCTTCAACCTTGTTCACCTTCAATGCTTTCTGTTTCCCTTCTCGTGTTTGATCAGGTATCTGCCAAGACTCGCTCTCCTGCCTTCCAGCCTATCACAGACCTTCCCTTTGTTCTTTCCTCCCCTCCTCCCTTTCCCTACCCCTACACTTGCTTAAAAATCTGTTACTTCTCTAACTTTTTCCAGCACCGACGAAGGGTCACAGACCTGAAACATTAACTCTGTTTCTCTCTCCATGGATGCTGCCTGGCCTGCTGAGTGTTTTCTGTTATTATTGCACAAATTATGTGTTTGTGTCAACCCAAAGCTTCTCGGAGCCTAGCACAAACCTTGAATTCCCGGCCCATAACGTTACACCTCGTCCCTTAGGTAGCTGGCTGAGTCTTCATCTTCATAACATTTCCCTCGAGTTTGAAGGCATACGATTGCAAGGGAACTATGCAAAGTTAGTTTGGGTTATTCTCAATCTAGCTTCTAGTGAGAATGGACCCAGAGCACAAAACTACACACGATCAAGCACTAAACTGGCAATCTCACCCAGAGATCATAGGACGGCTGGTGTGGGAACTGGAGAAATGCCACACTGTTATGGTCGGGAGTGCTCTTCTGAGGTTCAGGCTGTGGCACGTCATTGGGCAGAGTACAGGGTGTTCTACTCCGCATGTGACTGTACTGTACCTGACCTGGGAGTGCTTGCTGCTGACATTGGGTTCTTGAAATGGAAAGTGTTTTATTGCAGTCCTACCTCTGGAAAGGAAAGTTTCCTCTAAATTGCAGCACTGTTAACTAAATGGGGTGTTAGATACCAGGGAGATTTCCTCACTTGTAGGCATTAAGCTACTTTAGGCAGTTATGTGGTGATATATTCCTTAATTTACCACCCAAGCAGGAACATTGCAGTTTTTGACAAACAGCCACTAACTTGCTGCTGGCACTACATGCACCCAATAGAAAGCGAGATGGAATTATTCAAATATACTGACTTAAAATGAGCCAGAATCAGACACTTAGCGCATGTTAATGTATACTAATTAATGCTAATGTTTGACATTATATCCATGTGGCAGCAACCTTTTGGAAGCAAGTCACCATAGAAAGTCGAAAACAAGCATTGGGCGTTATTTCAAAGAAAGTTAACAAATGTTTGGGAAGTACCATGAAAGCCACAGGACCTAAAATAAACAGGTGATCCAGACAAAAATTGGATTCAGTAGGTTAACAGTCCCAAGGAAAACACAGAAGTCTTGAGGCAACTAAAAAAAAGAACAAAGTGCTGACATGGGCAGAGAGCATGATTGCAAAGCTGTACGTATCGCACTCTGTGGGATACAGTATAATCCTAGTCACTCAGGAATAAGGTACATGTGCAATGTATTGTCTTTGTAAAACAATCACCTTGTAAAGCGACAGCACTGCTAATTCATTGCTCACAATGGCCACCTTTATAACGTAAGACGTAGGAACAGGGGCCCGCATTGAGCCTACAAGGTGGGCAGAAGTCCCATCCCACCACATTTCTGGCGGCGGACTTTGTATACTCTCGTTGGACAACTCCTGTTGAAGAATGGGCCCTTGGCTGAGATAAGGAAGACTGGCTGGTGCCTGTGGAACCATATTTCAGCATGAATCTGGATTGGGTAAAGGAGGAGCAAAGTGCCATTGCAAAGTATTTCAGGATAATATCCAGGGCATCATGAAGCTGCCTAGTTCACTGTGGCAGTGTCAAGCGTATCTCTGGTCTGACCTAGGAGGAGACCTGTGGGACACTGAAGGGTTTCCTGGTGAATGTGATCAGGGCTGTGGTCACACTCAGTACTGAACGGTCACTGCCATGGATGTGGTGAGCACTCTTATGCTCCAGAGCCGCACTCTCTATATAGATTCGGTGGCTGAAGAACTCGACTCTGTCTACAAAACACAGAAGGCAGTGACACCATCTGAGACATTTCGCTCTCATATGTCATCTCAAAAACCAAGGAGCAGAATTGCGATGATCTTATATACACAGTAGCCCTTTGATGCTAGATTAAGCAGACAAGTATGAAGGGAAAAGATTCCTTATGGATCTCATAATGGGAATGGTTGAGATAAGTGTTCAGTGGAAGATGAAAACTGTAAAGCAACCGTCAATGGTGCAACCTTTGAAACAAAAAATGGGTTTAATTTTGCTTTCTGCTGACCAGCAGCCAGCTGTGTAATGTGGCCTCCTCTTTATTGGCTCTGGTATGCTATTGACAGCTGCTGGGCTGTAATCTTACACGCCAGGAGGAGTCCACGCTACATCTGTGGCCAGATCAGTGCCAGCAACTACAGTTTGTCCAGAACCTTTGTAGCCAGTGAATAGTTTGCTCGATAACGTGAGTGGCTGCTTGCTTTTCATGACTTCAGCAATTAATGCAGAATCAAAACTTCTTTTGCAGCATTATTAGCGATAGTAGAGGGTGCTATATAGCGCATGAGTCACTCAAAGCTAAAGTCTAGCCTTGACAGCAAACTTAGCCGAGTACAAGCTGCGCTCGTAATATAATAATGCTGCCTTGAGTGGGGGAACACTGATCTTTACAAAAAATCATTGGTGCTGAACATCAAACAGATAAAAGAAAGAACTTGTCTGTTAAATTTATTTCAGCGATGTATTTTTTTGCTTATTTTCTCCCTCCTCTCCTCTCCTAAAGGTACTGATTGTTGCTGGATTATGGTTCCACGGGAGTCAGCTGATTTTTGTTACTTCACCCAAGTAGCCAGTTTTCACAAATGAAAAAGGTTTGCCCAATTGCACCCTATCACATCTCTAAGAAGCAGTCCCAAAGGTGCACCACAGACAGTGAATTACCTCCTTAAAAGTGTCCAGTATCTGTTGTGTCTGTTGCGGAACCAGGCAGTCATCTGGCATTTGTGGGCTGATCCCACACATAGCAATGAGTTGAATGACCAGTAAATCTGTTTTGTTGATGGTGTTGACTAAGGGAGGACAGTTGGCAGGACACCAAGAAAACATTTTGTTCTCCTTCAAGTAGATCTTTAACATCCACCTCAACAAACAAATGGGACCTTGGCTTAATGTCTCATCCAAAGGACAGCACCTCTAACAACAACAACTTGCATTTATATAGCGCCTTTAATGTAGTAAAACGCCCCAAGGTGCTTCACAGGAGCGATTATAAAGCAAAATTTGACACCGAGCCACATAAGGAGATATTCGGACAGATGGCCAAAAGCTTGGTCAAAGAGGTAGGTTTTAAGGAGCGTCATAAAGGAGGAGAGAGAGGTAGAGAGACGGAGAGGTTTAGGGAGGGAGGGAATTCCAGAGCTTTGGGCCTAGGCAGCTGAAGACACGGCCGCCAATGGTGGAGTGATTAAAATAGGGGATGTGCAAGAGCCCAGAATTGGAGGAGCGCAGATATCTCCGGGGGGGTGGGGGGGGGGGGGTGGAGGGAGGTTGTAGGGCTGGAGGAGGTTACAGAGATAGGGAGGAACAAGGCCATGGAGGGTTTTGAAATAACACTATTGCACTGAAGTTTATGTCAGCTTAGGTTATGTGCTCAGTTCATAATCTTCCAGAGTGGAGATGCTACCGACTGAGCCAGGCTGGCACTTGTCTAGACTATTATTTGAGACCATGAGTGCTGTGGGATATTCAACCATCAGGGGCATCACAGCAGAGCCCAATGCTGCCCTCACTGAATAGTATTCAGAAGCAGAATCTTCCTTAATTTTCCTCTTCTTAGCCCAGGGATGTTCAGCACCCGAACTGGATCCCCGTTGAGATCAGCTACGAGCACTAACTGAGGCTCAAGCTTGGGATCTTCCTGTTCTGTATGGTTCAGTTCCACACTGGCCACTAAAGAGGGAGGCATCAAGGGAGCTCCTGACATCCACAGTTACCAGGATCAGATTCTAAAAAGGATTCACTTTAAGAGAAGACACATGTAAAATGCAGGAATATTAATATTTATTTTCCAGGGGTACAAACCCATGGAACTCCCGAGAGAGAATACTCCTTACAGTTCCATTAGATTGACAGGCATGCCGGCAATGTTACAAATACATTGTGTTGCCTGACTTGACTCCTTTCAAACTTTGGACCGGTTTCAAACTTTGGGCTGGATTTTGCGTGGATAATAACGGTGAGGCTACCAGCGCTCACCGTTATAACTGGGTAAATTGGACAGCAACTTAAGGTGTCCACAAATGCGCAGTTAAACGTGTAAATACAGAAGTTGCTGTCAGAGATACTCCGCTCCTCCACAGGGTGTGCTGTTATAGTTTTCGTCAATAGACTCGGCACTGAAATGAATGCAATGGCGTGAAGTTGGGGTATGTGCCCACTAGTTCCCCACTAAAGAGGCCTGAAAAAGTTAAGGCTGGTGCATTCAGGAGTAAGTAAATTTTTAACAACTTGGTAAGTGATAATTACTGTCGAACAACATCTCTGGCCCTGAAAAATTAATTTTACAAGTGTAGAGTCTCATTCCCTCAAAAGTTAATTAGTGTTGGAGATTTAAAAAATTATATATTTTTTTTACTTTTGCTGTCTGTCTCTTTTATCTCTCTCTCAATCCCATCCGTCTTTCCCAATCTTTATTCTGCTTTCTGTACATGATTTAAATCTAATTTATACTTTCTGCTTTATACTTCCTGGTTTAGACCTTGCGTGTCTCAGTGAGGATTCGTCAATCTGATTGGTTGAAGAGCCTCGCTGTTTCTTTCACCTGCTCACAGATGCCACAGATCTCCTGTAGAGGGCGCTGCACTGGATCAGACACCAGATTAGAGCGAGGCTCTGCTCTAAAGTCCGCAAAAACTCTGTGGGCGGTTGTCAGCGAGGTGAATGGTGAGCGCAAAACCCGGGCCGATGAGTTTATCAGCAACAACAGCAACTTGCATTTATATAGTGCCTTTAATGTAGTAAAATGTCCCAAGCACTTGACAGGAGCGTTATCAGTCAAAATCTGACACCAAGCCACATAAGGAGATATTAGGACAGGTGACCAAAAGCTTGGTCAAAGGGGTAGGTTTTAAGGAGCGTCTTAAAGGAGGAGAGAGAGGTGGAGAGTTTTAGGGAGGGAATTCTAGAGCTTAGGGCCCAGACGGTTGAAGGCACAGCCACCAGTGGTGGGGCAAAGGAAATAGGGGATGCTGCTCAGATGGGCTGCACAAATTGGGTTAAGGTTCTGAGAAGTGGGAGTGTGTAATTAACATGACACCAAAAGCAAGTAATTGACAACAACAACAACAACAACTTATATTTATATATGATGCGGAGATGTCGGTGTTGGACTGGGGTGGACAAAAGTGAGAAGTCGCACAACACCAGGTTATAGTCCAACAGTTTTATTTGAAATCACAAGCTGTCGGAGAGCTGCTGTGCCCATATGTATTTCTTCACTTCACCTGACGAAGGAGCAGCGCTCCGAAAGCTTGTGATTTCAAATAAAGCTGTTGGACTATAACCTGGTGTTGTGCGACTTCTCACTTCTATTTATATAGCAACTTTGATGTAATAAAACATCCCAAGGTGCTTCACAGGAGGGTTATCAAAAGAAAAATTGACGCTGAGCCATATAAGGAGATGACCAAACACTTGGTCAAAGAGGTAGGTTTTAAGGAGCATCTTAAAGGAGGAAAGAGAAGTGGAGTGGCGGTGAGATTTAGGGAGGGAATTCCAGAGCTTAGGACCTAGGCAGCTGAAGGCACGGCCACCAATGGTGGAGCGATTAACATTGGGAATGTTCACAAGGCCAGAATTAGAGGAGCGCAGATATCTCAGGGGGGTTGTGGGGCTGAAGGAGATTACAGAGATAGGGAGGGGCGAGGCCATGGAGGGATTTGAAAACAAGGATGAGAATTTTAAAATCGAGGCATTGCTTAAACAGAAGCCAATGTAGGTCATCAAGCACGGGGAGATGGGTGAGCGGGACTTGGTGCGTGCATGAGCAGCAGAGTTTTGGATGACCTCAAGTTTACGTAGGGTAGAACTAGGGAGGCCGGCCAGGAGTGCATTTGAAAAGTCAAGACTAGAGATGATAAAGGCATGGATGAGGGTTTCGGCAGCAGATAAATTGAGGTAAGGTCTATGTAGGGATCTCCTGATGACAGTACAAAAAAGCACCACCTTTTTTAATATTTAGCTGTACAAATCAGAGTCCCAGCAGGTTTAATCCCTGGTCTGTGCTGAGGTAGTCAATCTTTTCCAGGCTATCAGTAGAATTGTTACATTTGACTTCACCAACTGATGCTAGTTGGAGAAAAAACACCCAGGCATCTTGGGGCTAATTGCTATCCAGTGACTCCTGCTGGAAACAGTGTGCATGGATGACAGGTGAGAACAGGATTGGCCTCAGCAGTGATTCTCTTCATGGGAGAATAGCCTGTCTGCCAACACTCGCTGTCTAGGCTCCAACATTAGAAGGACTACTTGAATGCTGGTACCAGGAGGTGAATGGTATCCATTGGAAATACCCCAGCAAGGGTAATTTTTAAATTAATTTTCAGGATGTGGGTGGTGTTGGCAAAGCCAGCATTTATTGCCATCCCTAGTTTCTTTCAGAAGGTGGTGATGCAACTTGATGGCTTGATAGGCCACTTCAGAGGGCAGTTAAAAGTCAACCATATTGGTATGGGACTGGAGTCACATATAGGCCAGGTTCGCGCTCCTAAAAGACATCAGTGAACCAATTAGGTTTTTACAACAGTCCGACAACTTTGTGGTTACCTTATATTGATTATTAGTCCGGGCCTCTGGATTAGTAGTCCAGCTACACAACCACTACACTTCTGTGTCCTTCAAGAGAGGAGGGGAGAAACTGCAAACAAAAAACACAATAGAAGGGACATCCCAACAGCACATGGAGGGGACATCAGAATGGTGGTCAATGACAGCTGAATGTAATTCAAACGTCAGCCAAGTTACTCCGCCTGGACAAAGATTGTTGTGGACTTGATTGCCATCTGCAGGGAGCAGATATCCAATCCCGTTACACATATACCAAGTCCACTGAAATGTTGTGCCTGAGACTATTACAGATGATGAAACACTTTCATGATGTGCAATTCATGTAAACCCACTGGTTAATTTATGAGAGTTATAAAAGATTTAGATGCTATTAAGCATAAGTAGCTAGCAGCAACAACATATAAATTGCAAGTTGCGGGATAGTGGTGGAATGAAATTGGCAGAAAGCTCGTACAGCGAAAAAAATATTCATTAAAGGAGGAATTAAGATAGCAAGTATAAAGAGGAGCAGTGTGAAATCCATTTAAGATATTCTCAGCGCAAACTGTATTAAAGGGGAGCCCAATAAATGTTCATGAACTTACTCGCTCTTCACTACAGGTATGTTTAACCAATTTGGACAGTGATGTTTTTGTTTGCAGATAATAGTCGCCATTGTGCTCACTTTCCAATTGGTGCTGGAGGTTAACCTTTTCACCCAACCAATCGTGATCCAGCAAAAGCTTTCAACACTGCGCTTTTCCTGTTGTGAAATTGCCTTTCAACTTTTCTTTTGTTGCGTGCAGATGCAACCTGGTGGCAAGTATAAATCATTGATCCAAAAGTTATTTTTTCATGGTATGTGAAATAACTTGCAAGGGACAGAATCCCTAATTTGGAATGACTTCCAGTGTATTTCACTCCCCCAGTGTCTGGCCGCAACATCTGAAATTCTCACTCCGAGGATTTAAAAGGAAGGTTTTCCATTGTAATGGGCCTTATCGCATCAGGAATGCTTCACGTACAACAAATGCTTTTTGAAGTGCAATGATTGCTGTTATGTGCGACTTCTCATTTTTTGTCCACCCCAGTCCAACACCGGCATCTCCGCATCATGCTGTTATGTAGGCAATGCAGAAGCCACTTTGGGCACAGCAAGATGTCACAAACCCCCAATGAGACGAATGGCCATCTAGTTTGTTTTGGTGGTGTCAGTTGTGGGAAGAATGTTGGCCAAGGCACCAGAAGAATTCCCTGCTTTTCTTTGAATAGTGCTACAGGATCTTTATTATTGACCTGAACCCACCAGGACATACTTCAGTTTAATGTCTTACCTGAAGGAGAGCACCTCTGACAATGCAGCAGTCCCTTGGTACTGCACTGCAGACTCGGTCTAGCTTATGTGCTCAAATCCTGGAGTGGAGCTCAAACCCACAACCTACTCATTCAAATGGGAACGTGCTACTAACTGAACCAAGCTGTTTTAGAGTTAGTCACAAGCATAGTTAGTTCTTTTTTCTCTCCCTCTGTGGTTTAGCAGTAAACTTAAATAAATTATGTGAAAATGATTTGGTGAGTCAATGGTGTGGTTCTAAGGCAAAAAGAGCAGGAGTTCCCCAGAGCTGATCCTTGGTCTGTGCTGAGTTAGCTGGTGTTTAATTGGGATAGTAGTGGGGTAGCTAATATTAGCCTCCGTGTTCGGGGTAAGAAGGAGAAAATAATCTTCAAATCTTAATTATTTGCAGTCAAAGTTGATGTAAACTTTATATGTGCAGATGTCAGGATTGGTCTTGTTGTGAAACCCCCTATGGATACATTGATTTCACACGTATATAATGGTGACTTGGGTGCGGCACGAGAAGGATGGTGATGCCTATGTACCCAGTCAGCGCCTTCCAGAGAGGAAAGGAGAACATTGGAAAACTTTTTTTTTAGAAATTTTAATGCGATTGGCAGACAGGATGAAACAATGGGCCCATTGGCTCCTGGGGGCCTTGGCCTAAATCCTGCCCAGACTCATTGGATGAAAGTCTCCTCTCTCTGACAGCTCGAAGGGTCATACTTGAAACGACCCTTGATCATCTCAACGCAGTTTCAAATGGGCATAAGTGCATAGGCCAAAACTGGCCATGATTTAGCACTAGATTTCAATAAATGGTCAGTCTCATTCAGAAGATACATAGATCATTGGCGCGGAGTATGGAAATGTCTCATTGGTGCAGAATGAGGGACTTTTCTGAGCTGGAGCTGAAGCTTAGTTGTTGGCGCAGGCCACAAGGAGCTTCACTCTGCATTTAACAAGTTCTATACTTGACAAGGGAGTGCTTGATACCGACACTGGGTACAAACAATGGAGAAACGTCACGTTCTCAGCACTGATCTTAATGAACAGCCATTTTGTCACTCTATGGCACAAAGCATCAGCACACTAAATAGTGCCGAGAACTCATTGTTAATCAACTTTTGTCATATTTGAGCTACTATTGAGTCAGGGAACCAAGGGATTGAAACATTTCCATGACTCAGCACACATTGCTCAAGGTCTATAACAGCTCAAAATCCTTTACCCTAAATTAGGTGCTTCCCCAGTGGGAGTAGTAAGTGAGATGGCTGGCTGCCGGGTGTCAGTGTGTGCCTCTTGGGATTGAGATTTGCTCTGTGCTTCCTTATGCTTCCACAGCTTGATTTGCACCAGGACTTTGTGATGTTACAAGTTGGGTGACAGTGGGTATCCTAAGATCTGTAGGATATCTCATTTCAATTGCTTGTGGGCAAAGATAATTTGTGTTTGTAAACATCTCCAAGTGATGACAATATTACTGAGCGCCAACATAATTATTTCAGCTTGTGTGCTTGCCAAACTGGCCCAGTTTCAATAACTGAGCTGCAAGGGCCAGCAGCATGGATATAGTGTCCTACCAATTACCCTCAACCACCCGTATTTAGAGCAGAACCAGCTGTTTCTCCACCAGAGCGTGTACAGTTACAAGGCACGAGGTTAGTTTGGGAAGTATGTGAGAGTTCTTCCAAAACGCCCCATTCAGAAACACTGATTGGCAGGCAAACACCAGCCAGCCAGAGTAATCCAACCCGTAATCAGCTGCTGATGTGTGCTCGCACTATACAAGCGCTATGAGCCGAGTGATGTAATACAGGCACTGCCGCAATGGAAACATAGCCTGTGGCTGTTCCTGAGAGTGCATGAATGTCCTAAATACCCAATGGGACAACACAGGGCACTTTAAACAGTAACAGAGACTTTTCTGTCCATGGTGTTGGTCCAAGTAACCACCCACACCTTCTCCAGGACTACCATTGGCTGCAGACTCCGAAGGGATTTGGGGAGGGGGGGGGGATTGCATGGGGAATCAGCCAGTAAAGCTGAGCAACTTTTGATGGAATGAGTCTTATGGCTCTACTTTGTTTTCTCTTTCCATTGAACAAAACACGTAACTTAATTTGAAAACGTTTTTAAGGGCTTGTGGTTTCAACAGGCTTAATTAGATTTTCCATACTATTCAGTTCATCTAGTTGGTTAGGAGACAAAAACATTCTGTTGCAATGTTCTTCAATAGGAAGCGTTGTTTTGGGCTTCCAGTGGCTGTGGTTATTTTCCTTGGACATGAACGATTATGGAATGTTTGGGTCAGCTGTATATTATATACTGAAAACACCATGTGGTAACACTGAACACTGTTCGCTTAACTGGCAGTGTTATAATGCTCCAGATTGTTGCAAAGTACTGTAAGAAAAAAAGAAAGACTTGCATTTCTATAGCGCCTTTCATGACCACTGGACATCCCAAAGCGCTTTACAGCCAATGCAGTATTTTTTGAAGTGTAGTCACTGTTGTAATGTAGGAAACGCAGCAGCCAATTTGTGCACAGCAAGCTCCCACAAACAGCAATGTGATAATGACCAGATAATCTGTTTCAGTGATGTTGATTGAGGGATAAATATTGGCCAGGACACTGGGCATGACTCCCCTGCTCTTCTTCGAAATAGTGGCCGTGGGATCTTTTACGTCCACCCGAGAGAGCAGCCGGGGCCTCGGTTTAACGTCTCATCCGAAAGATGGCACCTCCGACAGTGCAGCACTCCCTCAGCTACTGCACTGGGAGTGTCAGCCTAGATTTTTGTGCCCAAATGCTCTGGAGTGGGACTTGAACCCACAACCTTCTGCCTCAGAGGCTGAGGGTGCTACCAACTTTTTAAAAATATATTTGTTGAACATTAAAAACATTTATAACATCGTGATCATTCCATTGTATCATACAAATCCATTCCGCCGCTCTGCACAGCCATTCCTCCACCACATATTAACATCAAAACCTGAATTTCAATTTGTCTACCATAACATATACAAATCTATTGTACTTTAAAAATTGATTAGTAATCATGGCTCCTAATAAGGGAAGTGTGCCTAATAATCCCCCCATCATTTAATCTCCGGCCCTTCCCTCCTCTCATGCTCCTTCCCAACTTTTCGGCCAGCTGTTGCTTTCTCCTGCAGCCTCCGGCTCTTTTTCACCTCCTGTTTGAACCTTCCCTGCAGTTTCAGCCTCTTCCTTACATTAGGTTTGGGCTGAGGAGCTGCCCCTTCTCCCTCCTTCTGCCCCTCACTAACCTTTCCCTTTCCACACGATGCCACCCCACCCCCCACTTCCATGTCTCTGTCCCCCTCTGACTCCTCACTCTCGAGCTCTTCTGTAACTTCCCGTCCCTGCTCCCCGTCAGATACATAGGGCTGGATTTTGTCAATGGGGACGTGATGGAGGTGGGACTCCCACTTTTTGGGTTGTAGTCCCGCCTCCATCGACTTGTGGCCAACCCACTGTATTTTCCCTTGATTGACCTTGTTAAGCCCGCCCAGCGAGCTTAGCAGGCCAATCAAGGGTCCCTTGGATACAGGTGACGTCAGCCATTGAAATTTCATCTGTCAAGAGCTTTTGACAGATGAAATTTCAGCGTTTGACAGCTCTGTGAAGCTGTCAAACACTGACAATATGATTTCTAACTTGAGTCCCTGTACTTAGACTCAGTTAGAAATCAATCCAGCACAGAAAGCAGAGACTGCAGCTTTTGACAGCTCCGCGGCCATTCTGCTTTCTGTGCCGTGGATGTGAGGGACTCCCGACACCTTAAGGAAGCTAGCCTGCAGGACAAAGTTAAGGTAAGTAAAAGTTCTTAAAACACTTTACACACACCAAACACACTTATCTTTGCACTCATGCACCCATCACTCACCTGCACACCGGACATCTCGACCCCTCCAAGCCCTCCAGACCGACGGTCCGCCTCGCTAAATCGGCGTGGTTCGGACCTGTCGGGAAGCCCACACTTCAGGGCTAAAAATAGGGATTAGGCAAAAAACTGCCCGTTAACTACCTGTTAACAGGCAGTTTATTGGCACTAATCCCCTTCCCGCCTCAGGGAGGCAGCTCCCAGCACAGGTCGGGTACCCACCTCCTGGGAAACTGGCATGTAGGTGGGTTGGGGGCGGGATGGGTTCGGGACCCCCGAATCTGCTATTTTCACACCACTCCCGCCTCCAAACCCGCCTCCACGGGCCGGTGAAAATTGATCCCATAATCTCTCTTAGACAGTCTTCCTGTTATCACGGTTTCTCCAACAGTGCCACTCCCTTCGGCCTCATCTCCACCGCTGACCCTTGCTCCCCGTTTCTTCTCTCTCTGGGACAATGGCGCATCTGCACCTATCTTGCTCCCTTCTGGCGTCTTTGTCTCGCCATTCCCATCCTGCTGCCCCTTTAAGGCTCCTGCCTCTTGCACCCTCTCCTTGTCCCTGCCCTCTCCTGCTCCCCGAGTTGTCCGACTCCCCGTCTTTCTTTGGAGTACTTACATTTACCCCGCACCGCGCTCCAGCCTCCTCTCCCCCCATAGACACCAGATTCTTTAGGTAGATCCGAGCCATATTATGGCTCGACTCTGCCCTCGACCCGTGCTGCCCTCTGCTGTCTTTGCCCTTTTCCACCGTACTTGGTGTGTTTTCCACCATCTCCATCCTGTTCTCTGCTCCGCAATTTTCTGCCTCTTCCTGCGCTCTTTTCTCCTTCCATTCACCAGCTGTGTCCTCCGCCTGCTCCGCTCCTCCAGCCGCTCCACTCACACCTCCTGCTCCTTCTCCTTCTCCCATCTCCTCGGCACTCAAGGGGCTTCCTTCTGCCTCACACTCACAACGGGTGGGACTTTTGTGACACACCCCACAGCTCTCCGCCTTGCAGCTCCGAGCGATATATCCAGACTCACCGCAGTTATAACAGTACAAGTCTGGACAGCTTCTTACAAGATGGTCGTGTCCAAGACAATAATAACAAGCCTTCACCTGGTGCAGTATCTGGAAGTACTGCACTCCTTCCATTGTCTCGAATTTCATGCTATACGGCAATGACTTCACCCCCTCTGGGAACCGCACCTTTACATAACGGGTTCCATCTGCTACCCGCGTTCCTGGATTGTATCTCCTCTTTATTGCCGAGCAAATTTTAATGTCCCATGACTCCAACATTTTTAGTAGCACATCGTCCTCAATATAAACCGGCAGGTTTAAGGATGAGACCACAACCTTTTCAGAATATAGCAGAGATACCTCCAAGAACTTATCTCCAACCTTCAAACTCAGTAAAAGTTTTTCCACCTCCTCTTGGCCACTGACTGTTCAGAGGGACCTGGGGGTCCTTGTGCATGAAACACAAAAAGTTAGCATGCAGGTACAGCAAGTAATCAAAAAGGCAAATGGAATGTTGGCCTTTATTGTAAGGGGGTTGGAGTATAAAAGCAGGGAAGTCCTTGAGTACTGCGTACAGTTTTGGTCTCCTTGTTTAAGGAAAAATACACTTGCATTGGAGGCAGTTCAGAGACGATTCACACGGTTGATTCCTGAGATGAGGGGGTTGACTTATGAAGAAAGGTTGAGCAGGTTGGGCCTATACTCATTGGAATTTAGAAGAATGAGAGGTGATCTTATTGAAACATATAAGATACTGAGGGGGCTCAACAAGGTAGATGCAGAGAGGATGTTTCCCCTCGTGGGGGAATCTAGAACTCGGGGGCATAGTTTCAGAATAAAGGGTCGCCCTTTTAGAACTGAGATGAGGAGGAATTTCTTCTCTCAGAGGGCTGTAAATCGGTGGAATTCTCTACCCCAGAGAGCCGTGGAGGCTGGGTCATTAAATACATTTAAGGTGGAGATAGACAGATTTTTACAAGATAATGGAGTGAAGGGTTATGGGGAGCGGGCGGGGAAGTGGCTTTGAGCCCAAGATCAGCCATGGTCTTATTGAATGGCGGAGCAGGCTCGAGGGGCCAAGTGGACTATTCTTGCTCCTATTTCTTATGTTCTTATGTTCTTATGTTCTTATGACTGTCACCTCGGCTTTGGTCGGCAGGCAAAGCAGCTTCCCTCGCCGCAGTCCTCATGTATCGCCTGGATAATGTCCCAAGCTCGTATCTCCTGATCCTTGCACTGAACCAGCACCGTGTTTTCTTTTCCAAACGTCCTGGGGTCCCGGCCCAAATCTTTGGGCCTTTTTTTCTCCCTTCCCCCAACATTTTCTCCCCTGATTAAATTCATCCTGGGAGCATTGTCCTCTGAGGGGCCCGGCACGCCGGCCACCTGGCTGGTGTTTAAGGACCAAAAAAGCCCTAAAACCTGAAAAAAAAACCACCACAACTTTTTACAAACTCACTCCAACTCGCTGCAGTAATCAGGCACCCAGCAGCACCTGCTCACTCCTAGCCCCTCCCACCTAGATAGTGCTACCCACTGAGCCACAGCTGACTGTGCATAACTATTGTGGGCCAATTATTTTTTCTTTCATTTTCTCTTGTGGGGCATGGGTTCCATGGGTGCCTAGAACCCTCCAGTCCATTGCGCAGGTTTGCATTCTTTGCGTGTGCCTTGGACAGTGAGAGTTGGCAGGCTATTGAACAATGGGGGGCATCACAAAGAACCCCGATCCTGTCCTCACCCAGCGCGCACTTTTCTGCAACAGTCATTGGATAGCAATTAGAAGCTGGAACTCTGGCTTATTTTTTTTCCTCCCTAGAGCAGGATCTCTGAGCCCAATTGTCGCCCAGTTGCGATTAGGTTTCTGAACTGGGTCTGAACAGGATAGAGACCACTATAGAGGAGAGAGGCAGGAATCTGGATGTAGGACTATGACCATCGACACAACTTTCGGGAAAGTGATGGTCCGGTTGTCCAAACGTTACTTTATTTTAAAATTAAAAATCTGCTAATTGTGTAATAAAATCGCTTAAAATTAATCAGAGTTCATCATTTTTAATGTAGTGGCAATTGAACCTTGGACTCTCCATACGGTGCTATTGCACTGGGCAGTGGGCCTTCATGGGAGCTGGGAAAGAAACTTTACTGTAACTGCAATGAAATTCAGCAGTTTTTTTTTCAAAGCTTAACCAGTAATGGTTCAATTTTCCTCTCACTGCCTGAGGCATATTGAGGCCGATTATAAGGGCTGAATCCTCGAATGGGCACTCTGAGCGATGAACGGCACTTGTAAGATGTGCTGGTCAGTCGCCTTAGCCTCCGTCCATTGATTTAAGTAGATAGAAAACCCAGTTCTGTGGCCCAGTGATTTTCTGACCAGTACTCCCCGTGTGTGCCTCTCCACACCAGGATCCGCCAATCAGGAATCAGCCTTATCGTGTCCTAATCATGGATAATCAGCTAACTCAATAAGAAGATTGAACTTGGGATCGTTCTGGTGTGCATTGCTTAGTACTTCACTGCATACCCTACCGTGTATGCTACTGGGCAATGAGGCATTGCCAAAGCGACCTCCTGCTTTCTATTGCAATTCAAGATGGTAATTTGCTGTTGAAGGCAAAGGTTGGCAATGTGAACTGGGAGGGTTGGAAGAGGAGAGAGTGCAGTAGATTTTGACTTTGTACAATAGTATAAAATAGGTGATCGCGAATCAGCAGCCCATTTTACATCTCTCCCGATTTTTATTTCCATTGAAGTCAATTTTCTGTCACCCATGTGGAACTTGCTACCACATGGAGTAGATGAGGCAAATAGAATCGATGCATTTAAGGGGAAGTTAGATAAGTACGTGCGGGAGAAAGGAATACAGGGGCATGTTGATGGGGTTAGATGAAATAAGGTGGGAGGAGGCTCGTGTGGAGCATAAACACCGGCACAGACCTGTTGGGCCGAATGTCCTGTTTCCGTGCTGTAGATTCTATGTACCCCAGTGTCTCTGAACTGGGTCTGAACAGGATAGAGACCACTATAGAGGATAGGGGCAGGGACCTGGATGTGGGACTATGACCATCGACGCAACTTTCGGGAAAGTGATGGTCTGGTTGTCCAAACGTCATTTTATTTTTAAATTAAAAATCTGCTAATTGTGTAATAAAATCACTTAAAATTAATGAGAGTTCATAATTTTTAATGTAAAAATTCCTTTCAGGGGAGCATGCTCCAACCGCCCCCCACCATGAAATGAACCACCAACATTAGGATTTATCCCTTCAGACCTTCATTCCTGGGATGAGAGGGCTGTCCGATGAGGAGAGATTGTGTAGAATGAGTCTATACTCTCTGGAGTTTAGGAGAATGAGAGGTGATCTCATTGAAACATACAAGATTCTGAGGGGGATTGACAGGGTAGATGCTGAGAGGTCGTTTCCCCCTGGCTGGAGTGCCGAGAACTAGGGGGCATAGTCTCAGGATAAGGGGTCGGCCATTTAAGACCGAGATGAGGAGGAATTTTTTCACTCCGAGGGTTGTGAATCTTTGGAATTCTCTGCCCCAGAGGGCTGTGAATGCTGAGTCTTTGAGTATATTCAAGGCTGAGATCGATAGATTTTTGGACTCTAGGGGAATCAAGGGATATGGGAGATCGTGCAGGAAGGTGGAGTTGAGGTTGATGATCAGCTATGATCTTATTGAATGGCGGAGCAGGCTCGAGGGGCCGTATGGACTACTCCTGCTCCTATTTCTTATGTTCTTATGTTCATGTACTGAAGTTTTTTTTCCTTCGACACAGATGAACAAATGTTTGGTGTACGCACTGCTTAAAGTTACAAAGCCCATGCGACTGCTTGTTTTCACACATCATAGGCTTATACTCGGGGCTATTCTTCCGCTGTCAACTTTTTGGGGGTGGATGGTCACTAGTTTTTCAGTGTTGGCAGGGATGATATTGTAATAGTCTTCGCAGTATGGATAATGCTTTGATTCTACTCACTGTTTTACCTCATGATGGAATGTGAGTTAGTTAAGCTCATTAAGCTACGTGAAGGAATGTTTATTTGAGGTTTTTTTAAAGAAAGCATGCAACATGCTGGAGATTTATTAAACCCATTCTCTCTGGACCAGTGGCTTGGAGTGACCCAGTATGTGTGTGGAAGTGTGTGTTGCCACGGAGTTTGAGGCAATTGCTGCCTCAAGTGAGTGAGGCTGAGGTAGTCTGGTGTTTAGATTTTTAAAGGTGGTGGGTTTTATAACTGCTGCTTGTATTTCTAAAGTGTTTCTTGTGTCCAGAAGCTGCCTGAGCACTTTATGATGTGGTGGAGGGGGAAAAAATTAAACATCATAGATGCGTTTAAGGGGGAAGCTCGATAAGTATGCGAGGAGTGGAAGGATGTGTTGATGGGGTGAGATGGAGTAAGGTGGGAGAAGGCTCATGTGGAGCATAAACACCAGCATGGACCTGTTGGGCCGAATGGCCTGTTTCTCGGCCATGTAATTCTAATGAAGTTGAAAAGTGTGAGGGAGAAGAAAGGCTTTTAGAGGAGGGAGTTGGTGAGGTAGAGGGATTTAATGTGTCAGTGAGTAGGGGTAGAAAGATTGCTCGCATGGGCAATTAAGTAAACTGGAGGGTCTGTCTGGAGCAGATGCTGAATGCACCCATGTGGGCACTTTAATCTGTTCTTGGTGAGAGCAAAATATGGATCAAGTGTGGGAGCAGCAATGCAGTGGGGAAAGAGGAGATGACTTAATTTTGGCAATGGCCTCACTATGGGTTCATGAGGGGTCCCAGTTGGCCTTGGGCTGTATAATAAGCACCTCATGACTAGACTTTCATAAGAACATAAGAATTAGGAGCAGGATTATACCGTGCAGCCCCTCGAGCCTGCTCTGCCATTCAGTAAGATCATGGCTGATCTTCAACCTCAACTCCACTTTCCTGCCTGATCTCCATATCCCTTGATTTCCCCTATAGTCCAAAAATCTATCGATCTCAGCCTTGAATATACTCAACGATTCAGCATCCACAGCACTTTGGGGTAGAGAATTCCAAAGATTCACAACCCTCTGAGTGAAGAAATTCCTCCTCATCTCAATCTTAAATGGCTGAGCCCTTATCCTGAGACTGTGACCCCCCTAGTTCTAGACTCTCCAGCCAGGGGAAACAACCTCTCAGCATCTACCCTGTCAATCCCCCTCAGAATCTTGCATGTTTCAATGAGATCACCTCTCATTGTTCTAAACTCCAGAGAGTATAGGCCCAATCTCTCAATGACGAAGGGCCACTTGGGCAAAATATGAGGGCTACCAGCACTCCTCCCAGTAAGAGGCAGTCTGTGGAAGATCGGGTGCATGAATGATGACAAGGAAATAGACTGGTGGAAGAAGTCATTTAAATAGGATAAAAGTGCTTACTATTCAGAGCATAAAAATGAGAAGTCGCACAACACCAGGTTATAGTCCAACAGATTTATTTAATTTTACAAGCTTTCGGAGCTGTTCGCTCCTTCCTCAGGTAGAGTAGCTGTGAGAGAATCTCCCAGAATTCACAATATAAGCACAGAAAAAATCTATTCAAATCTTTCCCTACATCAAAGACACACTAAGAGCACAGCCAAGACAATGAGATGTGTCCCAGGGGGTCCAACGTGTCAAAACACCTGCTGGCTGCATATCCTGTCAATTTGTGTTGGTTCTTGTGTTAGTCTTTTTAAAAAAAAAAACACCTGGAAAGACCGGCCATGATGTCAAGTCACGTTCTGTATCGTGACATGAACCCGATATCGCGATTGAGGCCATCCTCATGAGTGCGGAACTTGGCCTATCAGTTTCTGCTCTATGATTTTGCGCTGTCGTGTATCCCGAAGGCCCCCTTGGAGAACGCTTACCCGCAGATCCGAGGCTGAATGCCCCTGAATGCTGAAGTGTTCAGAGCATAGCTGTTTATATTGCCTGTTTAGTAGGATAATCTATTAGATTAATTTCCTGAGTTGCTATGGACTATTTTCTGAATAAATTTGGTATGTTTGTGGCACCACTTTCCCACACTAAGCTGTAACTTGATGTTCTAGGGTAAACTTTGTGAAGCACTGTGCCACCTATGGGGTCCCATAACTGAAGGCACTTACTCACCAATAATTTGCTCACTGATGCCCAGTTTGAGTTCCGCCAGGACCACTCGGCTCCCGACCTCATTACAGCCCTGGTCCAAACATGGACAAAGGAGCTGAATTCCAGAGGTGAGGTGAGAGTGACTGCCCTTGACATCAAGGCAGCATTTGACCGAGTGTGGCATCGAGGAGCCCTAGTAAAACTGAAGTCAATGGGAATCAGGGGGAAAACGCTCCACTGGCTGGAGTCATACCTAGCACAAAGGAAGATGGTTGTGGTGATTGAAGGTCAATCATCACAGCCCCAGGACATCGCTGCAGGAGTTCCTCAGGGCAGTGTCCTAGGCCCAACCATCTTCAGCTGCTTCATCAATGACCTTCCCTCCAACATAAGGTCAGAAATGGGGATGTTTGCTGATGACTGCACAGTGTTCAGCGCCATTCACAACTCCTCAGATAATGAAGCAGTCCATGCCCGCATGCAACAAGACCTGGACGACGTTCAGGCTTGGGCTGATAAGTGGCAGGTAACATTCGTGCCACAGAAGTGCCAGGCAATGACTATCTCCAACAAGCGAGAGTTTAACCACCTTCCCCTTGACATTCAACGGCAATACCATCGCCGAATCCCCCACCATCAACATCCTGGCGGTCACCATTGACCAGAAACTTAACTGGACCAGCCACATAAATACTGTGGCAACAAGAGCAGGTCAGAGGCTAGGTATTCTGCGGCGAGTGTCTCACCTCCTGACTCCCCAAAGCCTTTCCACCATCTACAAGGCACAAGTAAGGAGTGTGATGGAATACTTTCCACTTGCTTGGATGAGTGCAGCTCCAACAACACTCAAGAAGCTTGACACCATCCAGGATAAAGCAGCCCGTTTGATTGGCACCCCATCCACCACCTTAAACATTCACTCCCCCCACGAGGGGAAACATCCTCTCAGCATCCACCCTGTCAATCCCTCTGTTAATGGAGCTGATAAATGCCATGTCTATTTGTCACCCTGCGCAAGCTCCCGCTTTAGTTTGGGATGGAGAGCAAAAGGTCCGAAACAGGCAGTACATTTGTTAAAATATGCAGCCGTCCCTCAAACAATTTCCGAATACGTGGGATGTGAAGTGCACCCCACGTCTGGGAAACCAGATGCCAGGGTTGCTGGGAAGTGAAAGCTCAGGCAGCAGTTCATTTAAAGGGCACAGAATGCAAAAACAATGTGTTCTTGGGCCACTTTTGATTTTTGATTTCCCCCCCCCCCCCGCCTTGCTGGTATGGATGCTCCCATAATCCTCTGGTGCCACCAGTGCCATTACTGGCGCCAATGGGAACTCGCTGGGCTGTGCTTGAAAGAAGAGCAGAACCTACAGAGGTATGCCAGGCTGCACAAGAGGTGATCTGTGTCCTCCAGCCAGGACTGGTACACCAGCATCTGCTGACCAGTGGAATTGTGATTTGGCCGATCTTCTTCTTGGTCACTTGATATGTCGCCCTTTGGGATCTTTCAATGGCTCCTTCATTTTCTTTTTCACAAGTTTACCACAAATTTATTCATAGAAACGTTAGACATTTAAAAAATATTTCTCCCCTGTCATTCTGATCTCATTTGCTATTTTAGGTCTCTTGACCAATTTCTCAAGCCATTTTTTTCTTTTACCTTGTTTTGGTCCAACATGCTTTACATTTCGCAAATGATGTGGAGATTCACAAACCAAGACGACCTGTTCCTGATCTATAACTGAGCCAGCTGATCCCTGCCAGGGAGGCAGTATTGCTCCCTGACCACAAAGTCCCTGAGCTAGAGGGGATCCACGAGAGCCTGCCTCCCGATTGCTGTCTAGTGACTCATAAGAAATAGGAACAGGCCATACGGCCCCTCAAGTCTTCTCCGCCATTCAATAAGATCATGGCTGATCTTCGACCTCAACTCCACTTTCCCGCCTGATCCCCTGATTCCATAAGAACATAAGAAATAGGAGCAGGAGTCGGCCAATCGGCTCCTCGAGCCTGCTCCGCCATTCAATAAGATCATGGTTGATCCAATCTTGTCCTCAACACCACTTTCCCGCTCTCTCCCCATACCCCTTGACTTCCTTGTAGTTCAAATGTCTGTCAATCTCCGCCTTGAATATATTCAGTGACTCCGCCTCCACAGCTCTCCGGGGTAGAGAATTCCAAAGATTCACGACCCTCTGAGAGAAGAAATTCCTTCTCATCTCCGTCTTAAATGGGCGACCCCATAGAGTCCAAAGATTTATCAACTCAGCCTTGAATATACTCAATGACTGAGCATCCACAGCCCTCTGGGGTAGTGAATTCCAAAGATTCAGAACCCTCTGAGTGAAGAAATTCCTTCTCATCTCCATCCTAAAATGCCAACCCCTTATCCTGAGACTCTTGCTGGAAAATGCCAGTCTTTGGCCAGCGGGTGTTGATAAGGTTGGTCTTTACTGCGACGCCTACCATGGTAAAATAGTCCACCATTAGTTGCCATCTAGCCTCACAAATAAAAGGGCACAGGGATGAGTTGTGTGTAGAATGGAACTATATTTTTGGAGGGGTGGGGGTTGGAAATGAGTTGTAAATTGGGATGAAAAAAATTACAACTTGAAAATTTATAAGACCAGAAATAATGGGATTTGCTGTGAAGATTGTTCAGTGTGATAGTATCTTTTCAAGATTCACTTTTTTGAGAAATCCAAGATTGACGCTCCGGGTGGGGAATGCCATAACAGATGAGCCTTTTGATAGACTTGATAATTTTATCACTGGAAAATTGACCTTTTGAGATCTGGGGCCAAAGTTCACCAGGCTTTTGTGCCTTCTGCTCTGGGTCTCGGTGCTTTTAAACCCTTGCTTCCTGCACAACAGTAGTGCCATTTACCATTGCTCGGGGAAGCAGCGATACGGTTTCACTCTTGCTAAGCTCAAGTTTGACTATCGGATATCTCTTGGCTGTGAGGCTCTTGCATTTCCTGACCCCTGTCTCTGAAACACTCGTGTCTGTGTGTGTGTGTGTGTGTGTGTGTGTTTTTTAAAAGATCAAGGAATGATAGTGCTGTAAGAGGCATGGCTCTGTGTCCAAAGGGGAAATTCATTGGAAGCAAAGTTATCCCGTACCAAGGGAAGATCGTGTGATGACAGTGGTTCTTTGTGGGCCGGGAGGTGGAAATATCCTGTCCTGAGGCAGAACAACCTGAAAAGATGAGCTGTTGGGTTTTTCATTTTCTTTTAATCTCTTGTATTCTCTGGAACAAAAAGTACAAATGGGAATATGGTTGAAGATTCATAAATGTATTTCTTCTTTTCTGGGGAGCAAATGTCTGTTCTTATGTTCTCTACCCCAGAGGGCTGTGGAGGTTCAGTCGTTGAATATATTTAAGACTGAGATCGATAGATTTTTGGATATTAAGGGAATCAAGGGATATGGGGATAGTGCAGGAAAGTGGAGTTGAGGTAGAAACATAGAAACATAGAAGATAGGAGCAGGAGTCGGCCCCTCGAGCCTGCTCCGCCATTCAATGCGATCATGGCTGATCATCCAAATTCAGTACCCTGTCCCTGCTTTCTCCCCATATCCCTTGATCCCCTTAGCCTTAAGAAATATATCTAACTCCTTCTTGAATATATTTAATGAATTGGACTCAACTGTCTTCTGTGGTAGAGAATTCCACAGGTTCACCACTCTCTGGGTGAAGAAATTCCTCCTCATCTCAGTCCTAAATGGCTTACCCCTTATCCTTAGACTGTGACCCCTGGTTCTGGACTCCCCCGCCATCGGGAACATCCTTCCTGCATCTAGTCTGTCTAGTTCTGTTAGAATTTTATAAGTTTCAGCTATTTCTTTTATAAGAAGATCAGCCATGATCTTATTGAATGGTGGAGCAGGCTCGAGGGGCCGAATGGCCTACTCCTGCTCCTATTTCTTATGTTCTTATGTTCTTAAATTACTTTTGATTGATCCACAGCTAAAAACAACTTATTAATTGTAAAACTGAAGTAAATGTTAGAAAACCACGTGATTACAAGCGAAAAAAAGCCCCAACTTTACAACACACTATTGAGTTTTGAGCTACAGACTGAAAAGTAATTTCTCTTCTGTCAGACACTGCGGTGTCACTTTGACTTATACAAAGGGAGGAATGGGCTTTGGAAGCTGGTGTGAGCTCTCTATGATGGATTTTGAGGTTGGACCTTTTGGATGAGGGCACAAACGTTTCGTGTCTCCCAGTTAATGGATGTGTTGAAGTGACTCTGAAGGAGGTGCTGGTGATTTTTGATACTGATTGTGTTTGTATAGAAGGCTCGGGGGAGGGGTAGCTGTGGGCTGTAAACAGCATCCGTGGCAACCCTGTCAGAAAGTGTTAGATAAACGAAAGGGTGAGAAAAAGAAAACAAGGGGTGATGATGAGAAAGTAAGGAATACAGAGACAGCTCCAACACTGGAACAGAACTAGTTCATGATGTATTTGTGGTCTGGTCTAATTAGGATATGGTTATTTTCTACTGTCTTCTCAATAGCTTTCTTTTCTTCCCCTCCTCTCCTGAAGACACTGATTCCTGCTGGAGTATAGTTCTATAAACACTGGCCCCCATCTAGTACTTTAGATTGAAAGAAAGAACTTGCATTTTTTATAGTGCCTTTCACGACCTCAAGACGTCCGAAAGTGTGTTACTGCCAATAAAGAACTTCAAAGTGTAGTCACTGTTGTAATGTAAGAAACACGGCAGCCAATTTGCACACAGTAAGCTCCCACAAACAGCAAGGAGATAATGACCAGATAATCTGTTTTAGTGCTGTTTATTGAGGAGTAAATATTGGCCAGGACACTGGGAGAACTCCCTGCTCTTCTTCGAATAGTGCCGTGCAATGTCCCCTCTAATTTTTTTGGGGGGGCCGCGCGACCCCTTTAACGGGCTCACGGCCCCATTCAAAATTCCACGCACGTGCGGTTTTTCCCTTTAAAGGCCGGTGCGCCAGCAGCGCGGGACCTCCTGAGCGCTGCGCGGCCGTGCAGCTTAAAGAAAAAGAAAGAAAGACTTGCATTTCTATAGCGCCTTTCGCGACCACCGGACGTCCCAAAGCGCTTTACAGCCAATGAGGTACTTTTGAAGTGTAGTCACTGTTGTAATGTGGGAAACGCGGCAGCCAAAATTGCGCACAGAAAACTCCCAGAAACAGCAATGTGATAATGACTAGATAATCTGTTTTTGTGATGTTGATTGAGGGATAAATATTGGCCAGGACACTGGGGAGAACTCCCCTGCTCTTCTTCGAAATAGTGCCATGGGATCTTTTACGTCCACCTGAGAGGGAAGACGGGGCCTCGGTTTAACGTCTCATCCGAAAGATGGCACCTCTGACAGTGCAGCACTCCACTGGAGTGTCAGCCTAGATTTATGTGTTCAAGTCCCTGGAGTGGGACTTAGAACCCACGACCATTCTGACTCAGAGAACAAGTGTGCTACCCACTGAGCCACAGCTGACACAAAGAGAACATTGGTGCCATGGGATCAAATCTCTAGACTGGGGCTTGAACTCACAACCTTCTGACTCTGACCCATTCGGCCGTTCTTCATGCGCGAGCCTAAATAGCAACTGTTGGCCGACTATCCTCCTGTGGAGTGTCCCCGGAGAGTCTGAGCCCGTTCTCGCTAATGCGCAGTTTTCAACCAGGGTCGCTGGACAGTGATGAGGAACAGCGACCCTGGCTCGGAGCTGGGGACCCCGTCATCATTCTGGTCGAGAGCTAATTCAACACAGACCAGCGATCAAACCTCGGATGTTCGTGGCCTGTATGGTTCCGTTCCACACTCGGCAAACCGGAGCATTTAGCAACTGACCTCTTGGGGAACTCTTATTGTCAGTTTCTGTGTTGGGGTGAGGGACGGGGCCACAAAGCTTTGCCCAAGATGTTCAGGTGAAATCAGGTTTATAAAACAGCGATTTTAACCGAGATGTGGGGGAACCTCAAAGGTTGAAGAGATTGATAATAATCATTAAAAAAATAGATATATAAATAATCACACGCTGCAGGATATGGCTAATCTTACGACTGTCCTGAAATTCTCGAGTGCAATTGGTCTAAAAACTCCTGGATGCTTCAAGTAATACAAACTTCCAGTGGTATTTGTCTTCTGTTTTATTTGAAAATAGAGCTGAGCACCATTGTTAAATGAACTTCCTCTGTCTGTTGGTAAAAGGCCTTTTGATGCTGCTCTGAACTCCTTATGTTGATCCATCTTGATTAACATGGTTGTCATGACGAGAAAAAAAAACAGCCAGTATGATTATCACGGGTTTTATTCTCCGTGATTTATTAGTAGTTGGGCATACGATGACATCTCGACTTGATCTTTGGAGCCACAACACATCCTTTTTACTAAATCGAGCACAAGTCCGTAATATCTCCGTGAGGTACTTTCCCCACTTGGAGAGACCAGCTGTCTCGAGATACTGACGCTTTGCCCTGAGGCCCTGATTTTATAGGTTGGATTCTGGGGCTGGCGTTTGATGGTGAAAGTGAGGCTGTGATCCTGATGTGCCTGGGCCTCGTATAAATATATAACTTGGGCGCGTCGGGCCAAAGCCGACTTTTCCAAGTTTGGGCAAGGCTCGGCCCACTGTTGACTTTGCCCATAAAAACTGGGCGTGTCAGTGCCGCGCAAGTGAGGCAAAACTGAATGCATTATTCCAGATTGGGTCTGACCAAGGCTTAACTTCCATGGCGCATGGGAACACCATCACCTCCAAGTTCCCCTCCAAGTCACACACCATCCTGACTTGGAAGTATAGCGCCGATCCTTCATCGTCGCTGGGTCAAAATCCGAGAACTGCCTCCCTAACAGCACCGTGGGAGTACCTTCACCACACCGACTGCAGCGGTTCAAGAAGGCGGCTCACCACCATCTTCTCAAGAGCAATTAGGATGGGCAATAAATGCTGGCCTTGCCAGTGACGCCCACATCCCAGGAACGAATATTAAAAACCCTTGTATTCCAGACCCCTTGAGATAAAGACCAACATTCCATCAGCCTTTGTTTGTACCTGTCTACTGATTTTTAATGATTTGTGTACTTGGGGCTGGATTTTGTCAATGGGGGCGCGTTGGGGGCAGGACTGTGGTTGTCGGGTTTTAGTCCCGCCCCCAATGACGTCTGGCCAATCCACGCTCAAAATCCCTTGATTGACCTTGTTAAGCCCGCCCTGCGGGCTTAGCAGGCCAATTAAGGGAAAGCCGGTGACAGAGGATGTCAACATATGACGTTTCATCTGTCAAAAATTTTTTGACAGATGAATTGTCAGCGTTTGACAGCTTAGAGACGCTGTCAAACACTGACAATCTCTGTTCTATGGTGAGCCCTTACTGAAGGCTCGCCAAAACCTATTTCCTCTGCAGAAATCAGATGGCTGCTGCATCTGAGAATGCAGCAGCCATTCTGTCATCTCTGCCGTTGAGATGAGGCACCACCGGATCCCCAAGGGTTGAAGCCTGCAGAAAGAAACAAAGGTAAGTAAACTTATTCTAACACTTTACACTCACCTCTCATACTTACCTCTCCACACTTGCACCCATCACTCACCTCCACAGCGCACTTTTGGAACCCTCTCACCCCCGCAGACCCACTGTTCGCCTCGCTGACCCTGGCGGGGTTTCCCGTCGTCGGGAAGTCCGCACTTGCAGGGGTAAAATGGGGATAAGCCTCTTAACTGCCTGTTAACTACCTGTTAACAGGCAGTTAATTGGCTGTAATCGCCTTACCGCCTCGAGGAGACGGGTCCCTACACGAGTCGGGGACCCGCCTCCCGGGAAGATGGCACGGAGGCGGGTTGGGAGCGGGTTCGGTACCCGCTCCCAGTTTCTGCCATTTTCCCGGCAGTCCTGCCTCCATACCCGCCTCCCCAGGGCTGGGAAAATTCCCCCCTTGGACTCTCAAATCTCTTTGGTCCTCCACAGTTTCTAGTTTCTCACCACTAACCTCGAACCTGATCACAAGACCAAGCCACTCCTATCTGGGACTGCCAGATAAAGACCTGTTTTTGCTGTTTCACTGTTGACACCAGCAGCTGTGCCATCTGCCGCAGACTGATTTACATGTAGTATCAAGGACTGGGACTGCTCTTGCTGCCAAGGTTACAGTGGCACTAAGGGTCTATGCGATGGGATCCTTCCAGGCCATTGCAGGGAACACCTAAGGCAGTCTCAAGTTCAATCCTGCATAAAGCAAGTGTTTGCCAGGGATACACCTTGGCAACACGGTGGCATAGTGGTTAGCACTGTTGCCTCACAGCGCCAGGGACCCGGGTTCGAATCCGGCCTCGGGTGACTGTCTGTGTGGAGTTTGCACATTCTCCCCGTGTCTGCGTGGGTTTCCTCCGGGTGCTCCGGTTTCCTCCCACAGTCCAAAGATGTGCAGGTTAGGTTGATTTGGCTATGATAAATTGACCCTTAGTGTTAAGGGGGGATTAAATACGTGGGGTTACGGGGATAGGGTGGGATATGTGTCGGTGCAGGCTCGATGGCCGAAATGGCCTCTATCTGCACTGTGGGGATTCTGTGATTCTGTGATCAATTTCCCAGTGGAAAGGAGAGGGCACAGAACTTTATAGATGGAACCCCTATAGCTCTTCACAGCAACTGCATTACATCGATGAACAGCAGCAGACAACTCACCATTAATGCGCAGTTGGTTTCTCACCTTCGTAAAGTCATCGGGCTGGATTTTGATACTGGGGCGGGTTGGCGTCGTGTCATCCGCATTTCGTGTTATCCACCCGGAGATTGATGCAATTTTCACTTAATTGGGCAATTGAGTTCCAGCATGTGGGAACCCATGAACCAATTAGTGGTTTCAGTCTGAAAGTCGCCTCTGATGATGTCATCATTGCAGGTCAGAGACTGCCTGGTCTCAGAGATTGCCTGGTCTTTGCTGTGAGAGGACCTGGATGCAAAATGAGCAGCATCTCAGAGAGAGAGAGAGAGAATTTTTTTTGTAACCAAGTCCTCCCAGGCAGTCTCTGAAGACATTCAATGCAGCAGCATCAGAGGCGACTTTCAGACCTAATACTACTACTACCTTCATCACATCTCCGTTGTAATAGTGGACCTGCAGCTGATAGTCAGCTATCCACTTGTGCTCCCGCCAGGTTTCACTGGCGTGTTTCACATCAGGCGTGCTTCACGTCGGAAAAGGGTTAAACTAGCTAAAACGTTTCAAAATGGCATTACAGAGTCAATTTAGGGCTTGTTAAGGGCTTTAATGGCCTCTCCCGCCTCTTGGAGGCGGGACGGAGTCAGGAACCCCGCGACTGATTTTGTCAAAATTGCGTGGAGGCGGAATGGAGTCGGGATGGGGTCGGGACCCCCGAATCTGCAACTTTAACCTCCCACACGCCTCCAAACCCGACTCCACGGATCATTGAAAATCCAGCCCATCCTATTGGTTATCCAGAACGCACCCACAATACTTTCATCAGTGGTTGACATTGCTTGAGTTATTTAAAGGGGCTGAGAGAATGTCCGGGGATTACGTTTGGGAGATCAGGGCCATGTGGTGCGTGTTTCACCACCACAAATAGAGACGCCACGCACACACCCACACACACACACACACGCGCACACACAGAGTGAGCATACAATGAGGTCCAAGCCAACACCCAGGTCACTGTGCAGCACACCACTGGGATGCTAAAGCAACAATTCTGTTACTTAGACCAATGGGTCTGCAGATGCTGCTGTAAAAAAAAGTGCCCAAAGTCACTAATGTCTGTTGTGTGCGACACAGTTTTGAAAATCAAAGAAGGATGAGCATGTAGCTGGAGAATGTGGAGGCTACTGGGACAACAAGCCCATATGGAAAGAGAGAGAGAGAACAGATGAGGCAAGGAGACTAGCCCAAAACTCTAGTAAGTGAGACCTGCTCCCACCTATCATCTTTCATCAAACTATGGTATATCATACAGTCTTCTCCTTCTCAGGCAGTCCCTCGGAACCGAGGATGACTTGCTTCCACATTAAGAATGAGTTCTCAGGTGACTGATGAGTCCAATGCGGGACCTACAGTCTCTGTCACAGGTGGGGCAGACGGTGGTTGAAGGGGCGGGTGGGTGGGGTGCTTGGGTTGACGTGCGCTGCTTCCACTTGCTCCCGGCGAAGAGACTCGAGGTGTTCGGCGCCTTCCCGGATGCTTCTCCTCCACTTTGTGCGGTCTTGGGCCAGGGATTCCCAGGTGTTGGTGGGGATGTTACACTTTTTCAAGGAGGCTTTGAGGGTGTCCTTGAAGCGTTTCCTCTGCCCACCTGGGGCTTTCTTGCCGTGCCGGAGCTCCGAGTAGAGCGCTTGTTTTGGGAGTCTCGTATCGGGCATGCGGACAATGTGACCCGTCCATCAGAGCTGATCGAGTGTGGTCAAAGCTTCGATGCTGGGGATGTTGGCCTGAGCGAGGACACTGACGTTGGTGCGCCTATCCTGCCAATGGATTTGCAGGATCTTGTGGAGGCAGCGTTGGTGGTACCTCTCCAGTGCTTTGAGGTGCCTGCTGTACATGGTCCATGTCTCTGAGGCAGACAGCAGGGCGGGTATCACTGCTGCTCTGTATACTATGAGCTTTGTGCCGGGTTTGAGGTCCTGGTCTTCAAACACTCTCTTCCTCAGGCGACCGAAGGCTGCACTGGCACACTGAAGGCGGTGTTGAACTTCGTCATCGACGTCTGCCCTTTTTGACAGTAAGCTCCCGAGGTATGGAAAGTGGTCCACGTTGTCCAAGGCCTTGTCGTGGATTTTGATAATCGGGGGGCAGTACTGTGTGGCGGGGGCAGGTTGGTAGAGGACCTTTGTCTTACAGATGTTTAGTGTAAGGCCCATGCTCTCGTACGCTTCAGTGAAGGTGTTGACGATGGTTTGGAGTTCGACCTCCGAGTGAGCGCAGACGCAAGCGTCGTCTGCATACTGTAATTCGACGACAGAGGATCATACAGTGCATGCTTCACAAATAGCGCATTCCCTGTCCTCATGCTCCCTTGACAGTTTGTCCATCATTCCTTGCTCTTACAGCCTATCTAACCCCCCTCCCTCCAATAAAAACAATGAAACACCAAAGGGGGAAAATAAGGTTTCATAATTATTTTAATGCCCATACAAAAGTTTTCTACTTCCGGCACATATTTTCCCTTTGTGACTGTGCAAGATGCACTTGATCTACTTCTCAACCTTGAACTGTGCTATGTGAGTGCTGGGTAGAGGTGAGGTGCTATAAGCCTCCTGGGATGGTCATGGTGGTAATCCTCTAGCAAAAAAAGTTTTTTGTTTTCCATACAGACCCCAGCATCTGCCACATTTGACCCCTTGTGACCCCACCTCATTGTCTTTGATGTAATGTTTTCCTGACTGACCTGTTTGGACACCATCCACACCTTTGATTGCCGTGATTTATCTCTCTGCCGAGGTGTGATAAAGGGCAGTTGGAAAGATTAACTGTAATCATCTGGCAGTGTTCTCTGACTATATATGCTGTGCCTATATGCACCTCTTCACTTCACCTGACGAAGGAGCAGCGCTCCGAAAGCTTGTGATTTCAAATAAAGCTGTTGGACTATAACCTGGTGTTGTGCGACTTCTCACATTTGTCCACCCCATCTCCACATCGTAATCCTCTAGGTGCAGGAGCCCCAGGTGCCCCCCCCCGGGCAACAATTGAAACCACCTTCAACAATGCTGTGACTGCCAGTACCTTTCCTCTCTTGGGCACTTGCTCAATGCTTTGTGATGCCTGGTTGGAATGGAAGGAAGCAGAATCATCTTGTTAGGTGTGGCATTTGTTATTAAATTCAGTTCGTAACAAACTAGAAAACACTGCAGGGCTTCAAAATGTGGTTTATATTCGTCAGCTATTTTAGCACACAGTAGGCAGTTGTCAATCACACAAATGTTTCCAGGTCCTAGAGGATGTTATGCAAAAAGGTGGAATTTCTTTTGAGTTACATGGTGAACCAGTGTCTGAATGTCCTTATGAATACCATTGCTGGCAAAAGGAGTTTTCATTCTGCCAATAAATTACTTTCCTTTTTCTTTCAGTCTGTTTATTTCAAAGAAATGAGAGTAAAAATGAGAATATATGACAGACTTTCTTCTAACTGTTTCGCACCATATTGCCACCCTGGGCCTTTCTGCCGTTTGATGGCAAACTACAGCTTGTTTTATGAGTTCATAAGAACATAAGAATTAGGAGCAGGAGTCGGTCATACGGCCCCTCGAGCCTGCTCCGCCATTCAATAAGATCATGGCTGATCTGATCTTGGCCTCAACTCCACTTTCCCACCCGATCTCCATATCCCTTGATTCCCCTAGAGTCCAAAAATCGAGCTATCTCAGCCTTGAATATACTAAATGATTCAACATCCACAGCCCTTTGGGGTAGAGAATTCCAAAGATTCACAACCCTCTGAGTGAAGAAATTCCTTCTCATCTCAGTCCCAAATGGCCGACCCCTTATCCTGAGACTATGCCCCCTAGTTCCAGACTCTCCAGCCAGGGGGAAACAACCTCTCAGCATCTACCCTGTCAATTCCCCTCAGAATCTTATATGTTTCAATGAGATCACCTCTCATTCTTCTAAACTCCAGAGAGTATAGGCTCAATCTACTCAATCTCTCCTCATCGGACAACCCTCTCATCCCAGGGATCAATCTAGTGATCCTTCGTTGCACAGCCTCTAAGGCATGTATGTCCTTTGACTGTTTGCCCTTTGTATGTTGTTATGACTGCTCTCCTCCTGTTTTAGGCATGATTTGGCTATTTTTTCATTTTTGGGTTGCCATCTTAATGTTACAATTATAGATCAATGTATGGCTGATCTCTCAGCCTAGGCAGCCATTTTAAAACACCCACTGTTGAGTTGCTGCTCATAGTCAGTGTTACTACCTGTGAGACCGGACAGCCCGGTTCTGGAGTGGGCTGTCAAGAAAATTCTAAGATATAAACTGGATGCTGAAGCTTAAATTCTGAGTAACTGCTGGCTGCGATTTTTCAATATGTACTGGTGGCAGAGAGGTACTTGGAAAATCTGCTCCTAAAAAGTCCACCTTTGTCCCACCTAGTTCTCAGTCCCACGGTATGGAAGTGTTAATAATTATCAAGGTTTTCAAGGTCAGAAATAGAAAGTTCAGAATCTGAGCCATGAGCCCGAGCCCTCTCTGGTTTGGGACTCAGAAAACGGCTGCAACCCGTCCATTGTGCTGCTAACTTCCCAAGGTCACAGAATTAGTACTGATGAGGAAGCCCATTTGGCTCATCCATCTAGAAAAGCCTACAGTTTCCCCTTCCTTCCACCGCCGCATTCAACTGGCTCTTAAATGACTCTTTGGCTGCATTATTCGGTCAGGAAGTTTGTTCCAGAGCCAATTGGGTAGTTCCACTTGACGGCTGTTGTCCAATCAGGAAGAGTCTCTTTGTTTTGCCATGATTTATTACTTTCCTTAAAAATGATGGAGTGACTGTTTCTAAAGAAACAAAAAAGCTTTTATTTCCGTCCTCCACTCTGTACCTACAGCTGGAAAAATATATTAAGATGGGATGTGGGGGGTTGTGGGGTGGGGGGAAGGACGAGTCATTGGAGACTGAATTCTGTGAAGCAAAAACAGAAAATGCTGTAAACACTCAGCAGGTCAGTCAGTGATTGTGGAGAGAACGGACATGTTAACATTCCAGACGTGGAGCCTTCATCAGAAGGGTCTGCATCTGCAACATTAACTTCTATGGCTCAGTCAGGATACAGCAGGTCATTGGAGGGTGGTACGGCTTGTAAAGTGAGGCACACTGGCCTCCACGTGAGCAGATATTGGTGCCAACAGTGAGGTCCAGTCCAGGGAAATAGCTTAGATCACTAAAGAAATGCTTCCCAACATGGGATAGGGGGGATGGACCAAGGACGATGACATGAATCTTGTCATTCATGTGGAAATGACTTATGAAGTAATACTGGGCGGCCTGCGGGTGGCGCTGTCCAGGGAAAGTATAAATACTCGGGCACTGGGCCCAGCTTGCTCAGGACATTCCTCAACAGGAACTAGTGAAGGCCACAACTAGACCTCCATGTTGTAAAACAGTTGATTAAAGCTTTGTTTGACGCTTAGACCAAGTGCCTAGTAGTTTTCTTACGTCAGACAACATGGCTGTCGCATGGTGGGGGCCTCGGAGGACATGGCTCAGGGGGTTAAGGTCCTGGGCAATCCCTCCTCCGCCCAAGGTGGGCCCAGGAAGTTTCTGTCTGCCATTGGAAGGTGGGTGTTGGAGACGTGCCCAAGGTGGTGCTTGTGCCATGCAATTCAGGTGCCTTCCCACTGACACTGCGAACTCTCGTAGAGTCAGTATGGGAGGCCACTGGTGGGCCCTCGTGTCTCTAGCGAAGGAGAAAGTAGCATTTTCTAGCCCTGGCATTGTACAGGGAAACAGTTAGCTTAATGCCAATACTTTTCTCCAACATCAGGAACACGAGACTGGATTTTGTACCAGAGAGATACAAGATTGAATTCCCCCCTTGTGTCCCATTAGAAATATTCACTCATCAGATCAGGTGCTACGTAGAGCATCACATGATAGTAGAGCGTGCAGTCTTGTAGAAGTGATGCTGGAGCAGCAGAGCTAGAAGTTGCGGAGGAGCGCTCAGTCCATCCCTCCTACTCGCCAGGCCTGCAAAGCAACTTGGTCAGTTTGATGCCCAGACATTTTTTTTCTTTCTCGATTTCCTTCCTTTCCTGAACACAGTGGCTCATGTTGTGCTTTGACAGGAGCCCTCCGGTACCTAACTCAAAGTGGTCATTCTTTATCTGCGAGCCTGGATGGTGAATGTCAGCAGGCAATTCAACTGTAGTGGGCATCACAGCTCATCCTGATCTTGTCCTCAGCTGCCCGTCGCACACATCTTCCTGCAGAGGCCACGGGATCGTAATCAAGAGTAGAAGGAAGCTGGCAGATTTTCCCCCTTTCTTTCTCACCACTGCCCCCCACTAACAAAGCGGGAATGCATTCCATTTATGTGGTGCCCTATTGCACCATTCAGCAATGTCACCAAGCACTTCACATACAAAGGCAGACAGGCACTGAACAACCTGCTAAGGTGCTGTGGTATAATCAGCCCATTGCCCCTCACTCAGGCTGCCTCATCAAAAGTATGCAGGTAGGCAGGGTAGCACTTCTCCGTTTCCACTACGTAACGAAGAGTGAGCAATGTAAGCAGAGCAGTGCCCTGACTGAGATTCGTTGTTATGAAAGATTTATGAATTCTGTGTAAGTTATTATTGGTTTGTATTGAATTGTAGGGTTAAATAGGCCATGCTTAACTCTAAAGTACCACCACCCTTTTATTTGCCCCCCCCCCCCCTTTTATTTTCCCTCCTAGAAGCTGGCAGCTGTCCTTCATTCTGCCAGTGGATTTCACATTTCTTTCAGCCTTAACCTGTCACACTAACACCACCTCTTGCCTTGATCATCTCTTAATGTCTCTTAATGTCTCTTAATCTCTCCTTTTGTTCTTTCATCCCCTCCCCCTTTTCCCAGCTTTATCCTTGCCTTAAATCTATTTGATTTCCGGCTGTTTCCAGTTCTGACGAAAGGTCATCGACCTGAAACGTTAACTCTGTTTCTCTCTCCACGGATGCTGCCTCACCTGCTGAGTTTTTCCAGCGTTTTCTGTTGTTATTTCGGATTTCCAGCATCTGCAGTATTTTGCTATCGTACCAGCATATTACCTGTTTGACTTGACATGTTTAATATTACGTGAATGTATGCAGTGCTAGAATCAGTGGTAAATATGTGATCATATTAACCCACTCATAACCATCCAGCAGAAAGGGTTTTGTCCCCCGTCCTGCAGCTCACTCAAGCTGAACCTGATGGGCACAATGTTCGTGTCCTGTTTTGGCCCGAAGTTGAACAACAAACTCCATCACCAAGACTACCTACTTCTACCTCTGTAGCATTGCCTGTCAATGGAATGATTATATCACAGCACGCTACCTCATGCCTCCTGCTGCTGAAACCCTCATCCAAGCTATTGTCACCTCAAGGCTTGAATTTTCTCCAACATTTACTTAGCTTCCACGTTCAACTTGTCATGAATGTAGGAAGTATGATTAAGAAGTTTGCAGATGATACAAAAACTGACCGTGTGGTTGATAATGAAGAAGAAAGCTGCAGACTGCAGGAAGATATCAATGGACTGGTCAAGTGGGCAGAACAGCGGCAAATGGAATTTAATCTGGAGAAGTGCGAGGTAATGCATTTGGGGAGGGCTAACAAAGCAAAGGAATACACATTAAATGGTAGGACACTGAGTAGTGCAGAAGATCAGAGGGACCTTGGAGTGCATGTCCACAGATCCCTGAAGGTAGCAGGACAGGTAGATAAGGTGTTTAAGAAGGCATACGGGATACTTTCCTTTATTAGCTGAGGCATAGAATACAAGAGCAGGGGGGTTATGCTTGAACTGTATAAAACACTAGTTAGGCCGCAGCTAGAGTACTGCATGCAGTTCTGGTCACCACATTACAGGAAGGATGTGATTGCACTCGAGTGGGTGCAGAGGAGATTTACGAGGATGTTGCCTGGGCTGGGGAATTTTAGCTATGAGGAAAGATTGGATAGGCTGGGGTTGTTTTCTTTGGAACAGAGGAGGCTGAGGGGAGACTTAATTGAGGTGTATAAAATTATGAGGGGCCTAGATAGGATAGGAAGGACCTATTTCCCTTAGCAGAAGGGTCAATAACCAGGAGGCATAGATTTAAAGTAATTGGTCGGAGGTTTAGAGGGGATTTGAGGAGAAATTTTTTCACCCAGAGGGTGGTGGGGGTCTGGAACTCACTGCCTGAAAGGGTGGTAGAGGCAGAAACCCTCATCACATTTAAAAAGTACTTGGATATGCACTTGAAGTGCCATAACCTACAAGGCTACTGACCGAGTGCTGGAAAGTGGGATTAGGGTGGATAGCTCTTTGTCGGCCCGCACGGACAAGATGGGCCGAATGGCCTCCTTCTGTGCTGTAAATTTCTATGATAAAACTCCACACTGTCCTGAAAAGCTCTATATAAACTGCAACTTATCCAGAATGCTGTCGCTCGTATCTTGTACTGTACTATGTCCCGCACACCCATCACCTGTGTCCGCCCCATCCTCTAGTACATTGACTCTAAAATTCTCACTGTTTTTCAAATTCCTCCATGGACTTGCTCCACCCTACCTCTGGCAAACCTCTCCAGCCCGATGTCTCAACATGTTTCCTGTGCTTTTCTGAGTCTGGTTTACAGTGTATCTACCCTTTGGTCACCATTCTCGGAACTCTCTTCTAAAACAAGTCTGCGTTGCTACTTCTCCTCGCAAACTATCTTATTAACCGTGCCTTCAGTCACCTTCTGCAATTTCCCTTCTATCTCCTTGCTGTTACCCAATCTCTTGTGAAAGCACTTTGGGGTTTTTATGAAAGGCATTATACCAATTAAGTTAAAACAGAAAATGCTGGAAATACTCAGCAGGTCAGGCAGCATCTGTGGAGAGAGAAACAGAGTTAATGTTTCAGGTCGCTGACCCTTCGTCAGAACTGGAAAAAGTTAGAGATGTAACAGGATTTTAAGCAAGTGCAGGGGCAGGGAAAGGGGGGAGGGGAGGAAAGAACAAAAGGGAAGGTCTGTGATAGGGTGGAAGGCAGGAGAGATTAAATGACAAAAGGGATGATGGTGCAAGACGAAAGGAGATGGTAATGGGACAAGTAAAGAAACAAAAGGTGAAGTCTAGAAGAGGTGTAAATGGGAATGGCAGACACATCAACAGCTGCCATGTGAAAAAATAGGGGCAGAAGTTATGGTCTGAAATTGTTGAGCTCGATGTTGAGTCCAGAAGGCTGTAAAGTGCCTAATTGAAATATGAGATGCTGTTCCTCGAGCTTACGTTGAGCTTCGTTGGAACAGTGTAAGTGGCCGCGGACGGAGAGGTCAGAGTGGGAGTGGAGCGGAGAATTAAAGTGACAGGCGACCGGAAGCTCAGGGTCACCCTTACGGACTGAACGGAGGGCGTTCCGCAAAGCGGTCACCCAATCTGCGTTTGGTCTCCCCAATGCAGAGGAGACCGCATCATGAGCAGCGAATGCAGTATACTAAATTGCAAGAAGTACAATTAAATCACTGTTTCCTGCTTTAAAAAGAAAGGGGGTGGGGGAATGGTGGAAACTGTGGCCAATATTATGAAAAGTTTTGACGAATTCTTCTATCATTTCCGACGGCAATCAGCCAAACTCCAGGAGGCATTGCTGTTCCTGTCAGTTTCCTCCAATGCTCCGCACCACCACCCCTCACCACCCAGCACCCCTACCTGGTGGTGAAGGATTCCAATCTGGTGGCCTGCTGATAACTGATAAAACTTATTTTAATGAGGGAAAGTTGAGTTTGGACACATTTTTGAGGCTTAAGAGTCAGTGCTACTGGGTGGTGCCACACAAGGCATCAATTTATGTGATACGTGTAAATGCTATTTCGCTGTTGCCAACCAAATCTGGAAAATGGCAGGTTTAAAGACTTGTCTAAAGTCCAGATCTGTAGTAATGCTATCCAGATTGTGAGAATATGCTTCCAATTTTTTTTTTAGGATTATATTTTTCTGGAAAGTTGAACTATATTCCCAAATCATCAGCATTTTATGATATTTTGAACTGTATAATAATTCCTTTTTTTAATATTGAGAAATCCCAGTGTAGGACCAAAGAATGAATACAAGACACCACTAAGCTTGAAAAGAGTAGGGCTGCAGTCAAGTTATAGTGGTTAGGTGACTCCAAGGGGTAGAAATACATTATAGCCCAGGAATGGTTTACAAAAGTTTGAGATTCAGCGCCAGGCGCTAATGAATCACGCCGCACACAAAATTAAGTGTCATCTCTCAAAGAAGGGATTGGAGCGCTAAATCAAGCACTAATGGCTAGCTCAGTGGCGCTACACTCAAAGCACTAACCAATATCAGATGCAGTCACAGGCTCTTTCCAGTTCTTAAAGGGGAGGTTCATTGATGCTTATTGGATAAGCACATGGAGCACACCAGAATGATAGGGAGTGGGATAGCTTGATCTTGGTTTCGGACAATGCTCGGCACAACATCGAGGGCCGAAGGGCCTGTACTGTGCTGTACTGTTCTATGTTCTATAACCGCATTCTCAGCATTGCTGGCTGTGAACCTGTGTCAGCAAGCAGAAGCAGGCCAAGCCCAAGGAGCCGGATGACTCAAGCAGGTGTCATGATGGTAGATCCACACCCCAGGGAGAGAGCCCGCAGATTTTCGGACCAAGCATTGGAGGAGTTGGTGTCTGCTGTGGAGAGATGGCAGGCGCTGCTGTACCCGGCAAGTGGCAGGAGGCCCTCGCCGCAAGTCTTCCGTGCCATGTGGAGGGAGGTTGCCCAGCATGTCTCGGGCAGCACTGTGGTCCCCAGAAACCACACACAGTGCAGGAAGAAATGAATGACCTCACTCAGGTGGTCAGGGTGAGTCAAATGCCTCAACAAATGCTACATACCACCGTCTGAACCACAGTCTGGAGACACTGGCCAAAGCACCACATCCCCAGTGCTCACCCACCAACAACCTCCACCTACCAACGTTCACACACCCACATCTCACACCTTGCACACAATGACAGCTATTCAACTATGGCAGGCACATCACCCAAACACATTGCTCCACACTCACTCACACACTTTCTTTTCTCTTGCAGGCCAAGGTGGCTCACAACAGGAGGGAGCAGGGGTGCACAGGCGGGGGACAAGCCGACACCCAACCACTGTCTGCGCTGGAAAATAGAGTGCTGCAGATTATTGGGCGCCAGGTGGTGGGCGCCGTGGCCACCGGTGATGTTGACCCCCTTGGGGACAACGCTGGTATGTTCATCCCTACTCCTTCTTCTCACATCCCACTTCCCCCTCACCTCACAAGCCTTTCGCACTTTCCAGCTAATCATGCTGTATGCATGCATTTCTCTCTTCCTGCCCCATTTCCCTCACCTTAACCCGACTCTTGTGCCTTTATGCTTTCAGATAATGAGCAAGCACCTGAGCAGCCTGTCCCTGAGGGCACCGTTGAGAGCGATGTGGGAGAAGAGGAGGAGAAAGAACACATCGCGTCACTACATCCCTCACCTGCAGGCACCAGCTCAGATACTGGCACTCCGTGTTCTTTAGAGGCTAGTATAGTAGTGGGATCTGCATAGGGTGATGCACCAGGAACGAGCGGGCTGCAGCAAGGCCAGGGGGAAAGGGTAGCTCGGGGGCCAGCTACCCGGAGGGCGAGTTCGCGTGAGAGTTCTGCTGCGCAGGACTCAGATGAGGACCTCAATGGGGAGGCCTTTAGAAGAAGGGTGATGGGCATGCACACGGAGATGATAGGTGCAATGGCAAGGGTGCCCGAGAGCCTCTCGGCAATGGTAAGGAGCGTGGAGGAGTCCGCTTCCAACATTGCACAAGGCTCTGCGCACACCATGGAGCCCATCATTTCCAGTCTGCAAAGGATGGTCGACTCCCAGAGAGACTGTGGCGACCCAGATCTGATGCCGCATGTGATAGGTGATCTGGCACCTTCCATTGCAGCACAGGTGGAAGCCACACAACGTCTTAGTGCTGTAATGCAGTCTATGCTTGGTGGCATCGAATCTCAGACTGCTCTCATGCAGTCTCAGCTTGATGCCACGCAAGCTCTGACTGCTGCCATCATGGCTGGGTCTACCACCGTCGACCGGGGCTTTCACGGTGTCGCAACAGGCCAGCAATCTGTGCTGCAACAGATTGCTAGGGATGCTGAGGTGCTGCCCCGGGGGAGTGTCAGTGGGTCAGTGGAGCAGGAACCTGCTGTCCTCTCTCAGGATGACAGCATTCCTGCTCCCACTGCTGGCAGTCTGCCATTGCCCTTATCGCTGCCTGTCATCCAACCAGCCCAGGCTGCTGCCGCCCATACTGAGGTGCTGCAGGTCTACAGCCGGGCCTTCCAGGCCGAGCTGGTCGAGGGCGTTCTGCAAGGCCACCTGAAGTCTCCCGCACGGACACTCAGCAGCCTTCCACCAGCCCTGCTGCAGTCACTGGGCCAACACTTCATAGGAGCACTAGAGTAGGCAAAGACACAGTAACGAGAGGCACTAAGGGATTGCACAAGGGTGAATAGTTAATATTGTTGTAAATATGTGTTAACTGATTATTGATAAATTTATTAATTCAGTTTGGATTATTTTATGGTGTGTCTCATTTCAGCTTTGCACTGAGAAATGGCCTGCGACAAGGATGGAATGATGGGGATGTGGTGAGCAACGGGGATCTGGGGTTTAATTTATTGGAACCGCAGACTGATGAGGCGGTCAGAGACCGCCCTTCCAGAAGGCAAATTGAGTGGCTACCTCCTCCCTCACTCCTGTTCCTCCTCCTCCTCCTCCTCCTCCTCATGTTCCTCTTCCTCCTCATCCTCCTCCTCTCCCTCTTCCTCCTCCTGAGGTGATCCCACAGTCCCTGGTGGCAAAGGCTGGGCCCTCATGATGACCAAATTGTGGAGCACATAGCAAATGATGACGAAATGGGACACCCGCTCAGCCAAGTACTGGAGGGCTCCTCCCGAGCGGTCAAGGTAGTGGAACCATTGCTTGAGCACCCCGATGGTCTGCTCGATGATGTTCCTGGTGGCGGCATGGCTCTCATTATATGAGTGCTGGGCAGGAGTGTTGGGGTTGCGGAGGGGAGTCATGAGCCAGGTGGAGAGCGGATAGCCCTTGTCTCTGATCAGCCAGCTGCAAGCTTGACGTGGTGGCTGGAAGATTGCTGGCACACCGGTCTGGTGCAGGATGAAGGCATTGTGGCTGCTGCCAGGATAGCGGTCATTCACATTGAGAATTTGCTGTCTGTGGTCACACACCAACTGCACATTAAGTGAGTGGTAGCCTTTGCGGTTATGCAACATGTCAGGATTGTTATGAGGTGCCCACAAAGCCACGTGAGTGCAGTCAATGGCCCCCTGCACCATGTGAAATCCGCTATCCTGGCAAAGCCACATGCATGCTCGTCCTGCTTCTCTCTGGTGATGGGGAAGGAAATGTAATCCCTTCTCCTACTGTAGAGAGCCTCTGTGACCTCCCAGATGCAGCGATGGACGGCGAACTCTGAGATGTTCGCTATATCTCCTGTTGCAGACTGGAAGGATCCGTTGGCAAAGAAATTGAGGGTGACGGTGATCTTGGCTGCCACTGAGAGAGAAGTGGTCACCCTGATCTGAGACTCGAGGTCTGGTTGCAGGAGGTGGCAGAGTTCTGTGACCACCTCGTTGGTGAAGCGGGGCCGTCTAATACACTGCTCCTCACTTAATTGAAGGTAGGAGAAGTACTCTCGGAATACCCTCGGAGGGTAAGGCCTCCTGTTGAGAGCCCTCATGGCCCTCCTCCTCCCTCTGGCCACATGTTCCAATCTTTCTCGCTGCCTGCGCTCCCTCCACCGTAGATCCTGGAGGGCGAGGTCGACTGGCAGTACAGCCCCCATTAATGTAAGGAACTGCAGCACTTTGATATGTTGTGAGAATAAATGTAACTAATTTTTGGTAGCCACAACACTCCGGAGACTAAACAACCTTTAAATGACTGATTTAAACTGTTGCACAATGTCAAACTGACAAGGGAGCAGTGAAACAGCACTAACCTGACATCTGCAACTCGTTACTCATGATCCCTTTAAGTAGCGCCCTTGGAGCTGGCTACCGACTGCTTCACGCCTCCTCTCCCTGTCGCTGTCGGGGCGAGGCACTAAGGCAGGGGCGATAATCAGTTTCACAGATCGGGCACCCAGTGAGTGTTGCACGCTCACTGATGTCACAATCTGCCTGGCGCTGAAGTCTCCGGCGCTAACTCATAGCGGCGGCACTATGGGGGTGGCGAGGGGGGGGGGCCAGATTTGGCGTGCATCGCTGGATTCGCCTCGCCATGGCGCTACTGCCTCAGCGCCCCGTTAGCGCCCCTGCCCGGCACTAACTGGAGGCGCTAAGGTACCGAATATCTCCTTCCAAGTGTTTAAAAGCCATTAGATTGTAGGATGAAGGGATGTAGGATGGAGTTCAATGGTTCTGGGATGGATAGAGTAGGAGATGCTGTGCTGTCTTTTTTGTATCCTATCCAAGAGTACGCAAGCTGTCAGAAGAGCCTCCTCACATATGGGAGTAGTATTCAAGAACTGGACAGATTTGGATTTTATACAGAGTTCAGTTATTGAGGTAGAAATAAATACTTGGCACAAAAGAAGAAACCAAGCTTCTTGGAACACAACTTTTTTCAATATAGAAACAATGTTGATATGAACACTTATGATGAGTAAAAAACCTGTTATCTTGGGGCGGGGTGAGCAGATACTTAGATCCATGGAACCAAATCAGAGGAATTCCCATTTGAATCCTCACCGTAGCTCGATACCTACCAGGACCTTCAGCCAGATCTATGATGCACGAATGCGGAGCTTTGTGGCTGCGTTGCGCAAGAGTTGTGCTCGGGATGATTCCTGATGCACGGGTCTGCAGCCTGAAGGTAAAGTCTCTGGGATTCGCTAAGGCTGGTCGCTGGGAATACCCATTTCTTACTTTAAGGGGAGAACATTGGAGGGGTGGAAGGGACATACGTGTTTCTTGTATATTAACTGGATATTTTTGTCCAATTCTGAATTGAATTGAAATAGTTGTCAAGTTTATATAATTCATACTGCAGAATAAACTCGTAGAGAGATTTCAACAAACTGGGCAGCACTTTTCGCTTTTGGATTGCCAGTAAAATGCCCTGCTGGCATTCTATAATGGAGGGACACACAAACAAAAATATAATTCAATAATGATTTTTTTTCTCTCAAGTATCGAGGGGGAAATAACGGAACATAGCTTCTCGGCTGCAGCCACTCATTTCACAGCACTCCCCACCCCCATCACATTCCCCACTGCTACCCCCTGCTGTCAGACACCCTCCTTCAGGCGGTGCAGTGCGAGCCGGTCGGTCTTCCATTCCTTTCTCAGAGGAAGTACAGATCTGCTGCTTTGCATCACTCTGTTCCTGAGAAAGTGATAGGTTCCACAGGCCAAACTTCAGTTAACGAGGGCAAGTGGGTTTGAATATCAGTCTCGAAACTGAGATGGTAATTGGAGAGGAATGCTATTTCAGAGTCTGAAGAGAATTATGGCATTGGGCCCATTGCATCTTAATTAACACTGAGACCTGATGATGTAATCTGGCCCAGAATATGAAATGAGTGCTGGGTCTAAATAGAGCAGCTCCATCAATATTGTTGTGGCTGCATCTAAGTGCAGGTTGAAATATTTTTCTTTTACACCTGGATGGATACTATGGGTGGAATCAAAGCGCAGATCAGAGCAAATCAGCTCACCATTTATGTTCTACTGTGTCCAAATTACTCCAGGCAGAACATTTACCCCAGCTTCAGTGTGCACTTTCCATTCTGCAGTTTATATGGGGAAAGCCTTCTTCCCCACCCCAAAGGAATTGACTCTTGCTGGGTGTATGATTCCATTGGCGCCAACTGCCATCTCGTACCTCGTCCAAATGGCCATTCTTCCCATTAGAGTGCGTTTGGGCAAGCTATTCAATCCTGGAGGGCATCACAGTTAAGCTTGTTCCTGTCCTTCATGCTTCCCCACGGCACCCTTGCCGCTGAGTCAGAAGGTTGTGGGTTCAAGTCCCACTCCAGAGACTTGAACACAAAAATCTAGGCTGACATTCCCAATGCAGTACTGAGGGAGTGCTGCACTGTCGGAGGTGCCGTCTTTCGGGACAAGACGTTTGCCCTCTCAGGTGGACGTAAAAGATCCTATGGCACTATTTCGAAGAAGAGCAGTGGAGTTATCCCTGGTGTCCTGGGGCCAATATTTATCCCTCAATCACTAAAAATGGATTATCTGGTCATTATCACATCGCTGTTTGTGGGAGCTTGCTGTGCGCGTTTCCTACATTACAACGGTGATTACATTTCAAAAAACACTTAATTGGCTGTAAAGTGCTTTGAGACGTCCGGTGGTCGTGAAAGGCGCTATAGAAATGTAAGTCTTTATTTCTTTATCTACATGTGCACTACCAGCAAGGATCACTGGACAGCCACTGGGGGTAGGATCCTGGCAGATGTTCTTGTTGTTCCTCCTCCCTAACCTGGTGATATCGAGAGCAAATCATAACACCCAAAATACGACCAGGAATCAAGCGTGGAACCTTTAATCTACATGGCTTAAAGTTTCATGGATTCGTGTCTTCTTTACCCATACGATGAATTACCAATCTCCTCGTTTTACTCATCAGACTACCAAGCGGGTCCAGGGAAATGACAGTCTCCCTGGGCCAGCTAGTTTTGTAAGTTGTCAGCTCTGCATATAATGTAGATTAAAAAATAGCAGCAGGTTTATTAGTATCATATTAACCCTGTGCTGATCTCACTCAGGCTAGCAAAAAAGACACTAGAATTGGCCTCAGTTCCCTGGCCTAGGGTGGGAGAAAAAACAACCAGGCTTCCTCTCTTGATTTCTAACCAGTAATTCCTACTGGAAACGTGCATTTATGGATATCCATTGACGACAGGCTGATTTGTCTTCCATGACATAAGAACATAAGAACATAAGAAGTAGGAGCATGAGTAGGCCATACGACCCTTCGGGCCTGCTCCGCCATTCAATAGGATCATAGCTGATCCGAACCTAGACTCACGTCCACTTCCCTGCCCGCTCCCCATAACCCTTCATTCCCTTATCAGCTAGGAAACTGTCTATCTCCTCGATGCTTAGATTAGAGAAAGGAAAATCAGATAGGGGCCCCCAGCCCTGATTGCTATCCAGTGATCATCGGTGGAATTGGCATTTGTGGAGATTCAGTGTGAACATGATTCGGCTCCCCCTAATGTTGAATAGCCTACATCTCGCATGCACAATGGGTACTTGGGAGGGCAATGGGCACCCATGCAGCTGTAGCCAGCAAAAAACATCAGCACCACTAGGAAAGGAGGTGAGGGGAGCCTGGGGGAAGCTGACTTCAATAGAAAGTAAAATCAAGCAGGTTGCAAAAAGGGCGGCAGATTTGATCCATTAAATTTATTTAATGACCCTCCAATCTGGTTGAATTAGCCTCATGATATTCCCTCACTCACTGTCTAAGTTTACCACTTGGGTAAGTGTAATGGCGTAAGACAGTCCCCTGTGAAGCCAAGCCCAAGGAGCATTCAATGTATAAAGTGAGGGGTGGGGGGACAGGGGGATTTCTTATAAAGAAACTCGCCAAGGCTTCTTCGACAGCACCTCCCAAACCCTGCGACCTCTACCACCTAGAAGGACAAGGGCAGCAGGCGCATGGGAACACCACCACCTCCAAGTTCCCCTCTAGTCACACACCATCCTGACTTGGAAGTATATCGGCCGTTCCTTCATCGTCGCTGGGTCAAAATCCTGGAACTCCCTCCCTAACAGCACTGTGGGAGTACCTTCTCCACACGGACTGCAAGCGGTTCAAGAAGGCGGCTCACCACCACCTTCTCAAGGGCAACTAGGGATGGGCAATAAATACTGGTCTTGCCAGCGACGCCCACATCCCAGGAAAGGATTTTTAAAAACTTTCCCAGTGCGTTACCACGCTGTCTGAGATCAGTGAACATTAAAACAGGGTCAACATGGTATTAAGAGTCTTTTTAATATTAACAAAAGAGGTTGGATTTTGGGTTCAATCTGACCTCTAGTTACCTGAATAAAAACACAAATACCCGAACTGCCTGGCTGCCCCAGTAGCTGCCTTCTAACAGTCAGTCTGTGGACACACAACTGCGTGAAGGAAGGAATTAGACAGGAATCTGTAAATTCTATTTAATATATAAATTGCCATATGACTTGTGTGATTCATACCCATGAGCCACTGGCAAAGAATGAAAGCTAAGCTGATATTTTTTTTTGTCTTTGGCCAAGGTTACAGCTTCGTGCTTCCATAATGCTTCCAATACTTGCAGTAAAATTGAATAGACCTACATGGGCCTCATGTAGACATAACTCCAACAATAATGAAGTGATTTATCGCACATGTAATAAAAGGTCCACTAGAATAAGTCTGCCTTCGCTGCATGAGAGAAGCAATATAATAAAAGTTTGTTACTGAGGTTGATTTATTAAAAAAAAATTAAACCTTCTGGCTTAGAGAGTTTATTCAGTGAATCATTGAGCAATACAGACTCGGAATGTTCCAACATTCAATCCCTGATTGTGCTGCGTTACTTGATGTCAGCTGGGGCAGTATTAGGGGGCTGCATTTGGCCTCGATGATTAGGTTAGAGAAAGGAAAATCAGATAGGGGCCCCCAGCCCTGATTGCTATCCAGTGATCATCGGTGGAATTGGCATTTGTGGAGATTCAGTGTGAACATGATTGGGCCCCCGCTAATGTTGAATAGCCTACATCTCGCATGCACAATGGGTACTTGGGAGGGCAATGGGCACCCATGCAGCTGTAGCCAGCAAAAAACATCAACACCACTAGGAAAGGAGGTGAGGGGAGCAAATTGTCAGAGAAAAATTCAGCTCAATTTTAGCCTCTCGAGAGATGCAGTAATGACCAGAGCTGCCCATTGGGATGGAGTTGGCTGATATCAGCATCTTAATGAAACCCCTCCAAGACAGTCTGAACTTGTTGGGTTATTTTAAACTAACCCGCCTGGGGGAAGCTGACTTCAATAGAAAGTAAAATCAGGCAGGGTGCAAAAAGGGTGGCAGATTTGATCCATTCAGTTTTCCTGTTAGGCTAAGATTTACCCACCTTTTGAACTGAGCTAGATCTGGTAGTTCAGCCTAAAAATCAACCCAGTTGCTAATTTTTTCAATAAATGTTGCCTTTAAGAACTGAACTTAAGCCATTCAATTTATTGGCAATGTAGAACTTCCCCCTTCATCGTTCTAGTGATAGTCCTCAGCCTGTGTCCCCGTTGATGCAGATTCACCAACCAGTGGAAAGGATCCCTCACTATTTACCCTCTCAAAGCTTTTCATTATTTTGAAATCCTCTGTTAGATCTCTCCTTGACCTTCTTGGGTAGATGTTAGTCCTTATTGCCAGGGCAGAGAGGAAAACCAGGTGGGACGGATCGTATGCCTGTTACCGAGCCCTTCCTTCCTAATTTAAATAGAAGGAAAATCAGGCAGGATCTTTTCCCACTGTGTGGTCTTTTGTGTTCGATTTTCCTCTCTGCACTTTTCCCAGGTGTTGCTTAAACTGCAAGCAGTAAAGACAGACATCTAACCATCCCTCCGTTCCAATGGTGGGATAATACAAATGTTTGGGTCTTCATATTTTGGTAGGAAGAACGAGGTGAGGCAATATAAACTAAAGGGTACAATCCTAAAAGGGTGCATGAACAGAGAGACCTGGGGGTATATGTGCACAAATCGTTGAAGGTGACAGGGCAGGTTGAGAAAGCGGTTAAAAAAGCATACTGGATTCTGGGCTTTATAAATAGAGGCATAGAGTACGAAAGCAAGAAAGTTATGATGAACCTTTATAAAACACTGGTTCGGCCTCAACTGGAGTATTGTGTCCAATTCTGGGCACCACACATTAGGAAGGATGTGAAGGCTTTAGAGAGGGTGCAGAAATGATTTACGAGAATGGTTCCAGGGATGAGGGACTTCAGTTACGTGGATAGACTGGAGAAGCTGGGGTTGTTCTCCTTAGAGCAGAGAAGATTGAGAGGAGATTTGATAGAGGAGTTCAAAATCATGAGGGGTCTAGACAGAGTAGAGAGAAACTGTTCCTATTGGTGGAAGGGTCGAGAACCAGAGGACACAGATTTAAGGTGATTGGCAGAAGATCCAAAGGCGACAGAGTCATAGGGCTGGATTTTGATACTGGAGCGGATTGGGGTCGTGTTATCCACCCGACTGCAATTGGATGTGGGAGATTGATGCGATTTTCACCTAATTGGGCAATTGAGTTCCAGCATGTGGGAACCCATGAACCAATTAGTGTTTTCAGTCTGAAAGTCGCCTCTGATGATGTCATCATTGATGTTGCATTAAAGGTCTTCAAAGACTGCCTGGCCTTTGCTGTGAGAGGACCTGGATGCAAAATGAGCAGCAGCCCTAAGTCTGCTCCCAGATATTTTTGCACCACCACTCCCAGATATGTCTGTCCATCCATCCATCCAGATATGTCTCCTAGCCAGCCAGCCAGCCACTGATAGTCAGCTATCCAAATGTGCTCCCGCCAGGTTTCACATTCGTGGTTCAGAACAGGCGTGCTTCACGTAGAAAAAGGATTAAAATCACAAAGGCCTTTCAAAATGGCATTATAGAGCCAATTTAGTGCTTGTTAAGGGCCTTAACAGCCTATCTCGCCTCTTAGAGGCGGGACGGAGTCGGGACCAGCAGACACGATTTAATGAAAATTGCGTGGAGGCGGGATGGAGGAGGACTTGTGCCCGCCCGCCAGTTTTTGCAATTTTAACCCCCCACACGCCTCCAAACCCGCCTCCATGGATCAATGAAAATCCAGCCCATAGAGTTATACAGCACAGAAAGAGGCCCTTCAGCCCATCGTGTCCGCACCGGCCATCAAGCCCTGTCTATTCTAATCCCATTTTCCAGCACTTGGTCCGTAGCCTTGTATGCTATGGCGTTTCAAGTGCTCATCTAAATGCTTCTTGAATGTTGTGAGGGTTCCTGCCTCTACTACCATTTCAGGCAGTGAATTCCAGATTCCAACCACCCTCTGGGTGAAAAAGTTTTTCCTCAAATCCCCTCGAAACCTCCTGCCCCTTACCTTGAAACTATGCCCCCTGGTTATTGACCCCTCTACTAAGGGGAAAAGTTCCTTTCTATCTACCCTATCTATGCCCCTCATAATTTTGTACACCTCAATCAGGTCCCCCCTCAGCCTTCTCTGCTCTAAGGAAAACAACCCCAGCCTGTCCAGTCTCTCTTCATAGCTGAAGCGCTCCAGCCCAGGTAACATCCTGGTGAATCTCCTCTGCACCCTCTCCAATGCAATCACATCCTTCCTATAGTGTGGCGACCAGAACTGCACACAGTATTCCAGCTGTGGCCTAACTAGCGTTTTGTACAGCTCCATCATAAACTCCCTGCTCTTAAATTGTGAATTCTGGGAGATTCTCTCATTGCTAACTTACCTGACGAAGGAGCGACAGCTCCGAAAGCTTGTAAAATTAAATAAATCTGTTGGACTATAACCTGGTGTTGTGCGACTTCTCATTTTTGTCCACCCCAGTCCAACACCGGCATCTCCACATCATGACTTATATTCTATGCCTCGGTTAATGAAGGCAAGTATCCCATATGCCTTTTTAACCACCTTATCTACCTGTCCTGCTGCCTTCGGGGATCTATGTCTGATCCTCTGTCCTTCCTAGGGTCCTACCATTCATTGTGTATTCCCTTGCCTTGTTAGTCCTCCCAAAATGCATCACCTCACACTTTTCAGGGTTAAATTCCATTTGCCACTGTTCTGCCCATCTGACCAACCCGTCTATATTGTCCTGTAGCCTGAGGCTTCCCTCCTCGCTATTTACCACTCCACCAATTTTTGTGTCATCTGCGAGCTTACTGATCATAGCTCCTACATTCATATCTAAATCATTAATGTACACTACAAACAGCAAAGGACCCAGCACTGATCCCCTGGTACACCACTGGACACAGGCTTCCAGTCACAAAAACAACCTGTTAGGGAGGGAGTTCCAGGATTTTGACCCAGCGACGATGAAGGAATGGCTGATATACTTCTAAGTCAGGATGGTGTGTGACTTGGAGGGGAACTTGGAGGGATACAACGGCAACTCAGTCCCCTGTATCTTCCAAAGGTAACACTTGATCTGCCCAGTAGGAGACATGTGAGATTGGCTGCCAGTGACCTGCCCTCAGGCTTTCCATCCTTGCCACGGGGTGGCGCCTGGTGTCACTCGGCACGGCTGAGATCGGGCACTTGCCAAGTAGCGGCTATCGCCATCTCGCCATCATTCCATGGCATGCCATCGATTTGCTGGGACGCTGGAGCACCCAGGTTTACAGGGTTTTTTTTAAAGTTTATTCCTCATGCTGTTTATTCAGGGATCCAGTGCATTTCTTAAAATCTTTTTAAAAAGTTGAGCAATAGAAACTCATATACAGTCTCACCGTCAGATTGATATCTTTTACAACACAGAAACAGGCCATTCGGCCCAACAAGTTTATGCTCCACATGAGCCACACGAAAATGTTTCGGAATATGAGAATCTTGGAAAATGCAATGGAAAATCAATGTTCAGGGAGTTAGCCACTGATCTTTACACAGGCACTCAGCCAATTTCACTGGTGCCATATTTTTCTGAACTTTGAATGTTTTGAATTCATGCCATGGTAGTTTGTTGAGTTTTCCCCAACGCTCCAGGGAAAGGTACGGCCCAGTGCAATGCTGACCTGCGGAAAGTAGAAGGTCCCCAGGTTCAATTCTTAGTGTGTGCTGAGTTAGCTTGTTTCAGCTGGGGCAGCCACTGGGATGCTACAGTTATTCTCAGAGCCCTGCATTGGGGAAGGGGAAAAAAAACCACCAGCGTCTTCACTCGTGATCGCCATCCAATGATTCCTCCTGGAACGAGTGCGCCTGTGGACATCAGGCGCGAGCGAGGTCAGGCTCTTCTGTCATGCCCTCCTCAGTCAAACTGTGGCGCAGTGGGTAGCACTCTCTCGCCTCTGAGTCAGAAAGTCGTGGGTTCCAGTCCCACTCCAGAGACTAGAGCGCAAAACCCTAGGCTGACCCTCCCAGTGCAATGCTGAGGGAGGTGCTGCTCTGTCGGAGGTGTCGTCTTTCAGTTGAGACGTTAAACCGAGGCCCCCTCTGCTCTCTCAGGTGGGCGTAAAAGATCCCATGGCACTATTTCGAAGAAGACCAACCAACATCACTAAAGCAGCTTATCTGGTCATTATCACATTGCTGTTTGTGGGAGCTTGCTGTGCGCATATCGGCCGCCGCGTTTCCTACATTACAACAGTGACTGTACTTCATTGGCTGTAAAGTGCTTTGGGACGTCCTGAGGACATGAAAGGCGCTGTATAAATGCAAACTTTTTTTTCTTTCAAACATCCTACTGGCGCTCACCATCCAGGATCACACTCTAAGATCTCCACTTGGGTGAGGTGCAGGAAGACTGCTGGTGCCTGAGGGAGTGGCTGGTGCCTGCGGGACTGTAATCTAGTCCGAGTCAGCACCTTCAGGAGTGGAGGGGAGAACATGGGTTGGGGGTGGGTGGAATTCTGAACGCCCTCTTGTACTTTTCAAATATATTTTCTGCTATCTGATCCTGGAGAATATTTCATGCTGAATACTAGAACGAGGGAGAGGGATTGTATGGTAGCGCATTTCCTACATTAACTGAATTAACAATTTGCAATCCTGTTTTTCTTTTCCCCCCCCCACACGATCTTCTGCACCCCTTTGTGGGCCCCACCAGAAACAGTGTGGGTTAAATTTAACCAGTGCCTTTTGTCAGTGTCGGCACTGATCCTAAGTACAACTCTGAATTGAGCTGTGCAGACACTGCCTTTTCTGTTGCAGTCACAGTTTTGTTTTGCTGAAATAATGGGAATTGCTGGGCTCATTTGATTTGTGGCCAGGGTCCAAAAAGGGGGAAGGGGGGAGAAAAAAACCCCACGATTTGAACTATAACTACTGGAGTGCTTCTGAAGCACCACTTTATTTGGGTGCTGCCGAAATGGGGAACAGCACAGCCAATCCCTTCTCTATCACGTTCCACCACCTCCTGCATCTATTAGTTTTATTCCCACCAACTACATTTGAGGTGTTCTGCGACCGCAGCACAGGGCGTCTTTCTGTGCTGCTAAAGAGCACGAGGCAGTACAACGTGAGGACTGATTTTCGACTCTCCCCTCGCCACCAGTTGTAATCATTAAATCTTTTTCTCTATCCCCCACCCTCCACCCCCCCCCCACCACCCACCCCTATTCTGATTGCCAACAACACTCCCTCCTTTTCAAAAGGAATCCATTGTATATGGATGTTTCTGAAATATGTGACGAGACGCTTTCTTTAAGAGACACATTCCTCTCGCTTTACTGTGCAACGCAGCTGTCTCCTACTCCCCGTTGTTGCTGTTACCCGCAGTGACGTGGGGGTGATCGACGGAAACTACACTGTAAAAGCATTAAATATGATTTGTATTATCAAGTGGAATTATGCCTTGAAACATGTGCAGGAATGTGGCCAGCAGCCATGTAGAAATGCCCTGATCTCAATGTGTGCCAACATCAAACTCTATCCATTGTAGTTTGCTGTTTTCTCCCCCCACCCCCACCACCCCCCCTCCCCCACAGATCCACTGCTTTTTTTCTTCTCCCCTTTCCTGAATTTGGTGGCCTGTGATGGGGTGCGTTACCATGGGCACTGGCAGCCCTCCAGAACCTCATTGAAAGTGGCCGTCCTTCATGGCTGAGCCTAGACGGTGAGTGTCTGTCCGGTCATTGAAGGCATCATAGCCGAACCAAACGCTAACATCCATACACTCATCCCAACAGGGGCTGCCAGGCAGTCGTCAGAAACAATAGCCCTGACTAATTTATTTTTTGCCTTTCCCCAAAGCTAAGGCCAAATGCACCATCCCCTATAGTAACCGTAAATGCGGTCAACTAAATCGGCATGGACCAGGGCTTGAACCTGTATAATTCATTGATTACTGAGATATCAGGAATTAGTGTTCTAACTATATGATTATTACTGTAATATTAGTTGATTTTTCAGTGTATACGCTGACAGATGCCTGTGGTAAATGCTTCCCCTGCTATGATACTGAATGGTACAACTGAGGAAAGGTCCCTCATTTGATCCTTGGCCTTGGTTGAGTTCTCTGATCTTAGCTGGAACATCGGCTAACAGCAGATAACGTCACTGCCTGCAGGATGGAGAGAAGAGAAATAAGCCAAGGCTGCTGATCTGTAATGTTGTATGGATGTTGGATGAGGATATGGATTGGATTTGACTGTGATGCCTCCCTTGATGGAATTGCCGACCAACACCAATTACCTCGGTTCATGCAACCATTTGGTTCAAAGTTCAGTAACCAGAGGACACAGATTTAAGACTAATTGGCAAAATAGCCAGGGGGGAGATGAGGAGAATTTTTTCTACGCAGCTAGTTATGGTCTGGAATGCACTGCCTGAAAGGGTCATGGAAGCAGATTCAATAGTTACTTTCAAAAGGGAAATGGATAAATACTTAAAAAGGAAAAGAAAATGCAGCCGTCCGGGGAAAGAGCTGGGGACTGGGACCAATATTCCCGTTAAGTTTTTTTTTTGATTGTGCGACCCATTCAAAATACATCGAGAAGCCGGCCTCGCGAGAGGTCCAGAGATCTGCACGGCCCTGCGGCTGCAGAGTTTTTTTTTATTCGTTCATGGGATGTGGGCGTCGCTGGCAAGGCCAGCATTTATTGCCCATCCCTAGTTGCCCTTGAGAAGGTGGTGGTGAGCCGCCTGCTTGAACCGCTGCAGTCCGTGTGGTGAGCAATTAGTTACACATCTGAGTGGCTTGCTTGGCCATTTCAGAGGGGCAGTTAAGAGCCAACCACATTGCTGTGGGTCTGGAGTCACATATAGGCCAGACTGGGTAAGGACGGCAGATTTCCTTCCACTAAAGGGCATTAGTGAACCAGATGGGTTTTTGCAACAATCTGATAGTTTCATGGTCACCATTACTGATACTAGCTTTTTATTCCAGATTTATTTAATTAACTGAATTTAAATTCTCCTGCTGCCGTGGTGGTGATTTGAACTCACGTCGCTATGAGAACATTAGTCCAGGCCTCTGACTGATATTACTAGCCCAGTGACATTACCATTACGCTACAGTTCCCAACCAGTTTCAAGGGAACATTGCGTGGGACTAATTTGGAGAGCTCTTTCAAAGAGCCGACACAGGCACAATGGGCTGAATGGCCTTCTTCTGTGCTGTATGATTCCCATGATTTGTCAGCGTTCGTCACTGCCTTCAGGAGAGGAAGGGAGGAAATGGGACAAAAAAAAAAACGAGCAGAGTCCTTGGGCCCGCTGATGCCATAAGAGTTGATAAGAGCTACACGATTGAATCAATTATTTGCTTCTACACTTCGCAGCAGTAAGCTGGCAGCTGAACGTGGACTCCAAGATCAGCACCTGCACAAACTGGGGATGGGACATCATGCACAAGGTTGACCTCATAAATAGTTGATGTTTGGCTAACTGCAGTGCATGTTGGGGAGAATGCTTCACTTCAGTGGTGCTGGGATGAGGTGTTTACACAGCTACTTTGCTGCAATGGAGAATTTAACCCACACACTGAGGCCAATAACATAGAACAGAAGACGTAGGAGCAGGAGTCGGTCATTCAGCCCCTCGAGCCTGCTCCGCCATTCAATAAGATCATGGCTGATCTGATCTTGGCCTCAACTCCACTTCCCTGCCTGCTCCCCATAACCCTTGACTCCCTTACCGTTCAAAAATCTGTCTATCGCCACCTTAAATATATTCAATGACCCAGCCTCCACAGCTCTCTGGGGAAGAGAATTCCAAAGATTCACGAGCCTCCGAGAAAAGAAATTCCTCCTCATTTCCGTGTTAAATGGGCGACCCCTTATTCTGAAATTATGCCCCCTAGTTCTAGATTCCCCCTTCTCAGTGGCTGCAGGCAACATTTTAACCCTTTGAATGTCAGAACATTCAGGAAAATATCTTTAGGAGCCAGTGGGCTACAACAACAACTTGTATTTATATAGTAGTATATTTATGTAGTAAAACGTCCCAAGACGCTTGGCACAGCAAAAAGGAATTACAAATCACTGTCATCAAAAAATCCTTTAATCAGCAAAAGTTCAGTGACTTTCTCGTGAACACATTTTCTTACTAACCACTGATAAGGGCCGAGTGAGTAAAGGCTTTGTGCAGGGTAATGTTGACTACGCAGACCAGAAGGTTGTGGGTTCAATTCCTGGTCCATGCTGGGTTAGCTGACCTCAACTAGGGAAGCAGTTGGGTTGCTACAATTGGCCTCAGTACCACAGTGCTAGGGAGAGGGAAAAAGACATGGGTAATGTCTGTCCTCTGGAACCTCATCCAATGGCTATTCTTCATGCATAACAACAACTTGCATTAATATAGTGCCTTTAACATAGTAAAACGTCCCATACCTCGGGAGCCTACTGTCAACAAGGGCAGACATCGATGACGAAGTCCAACACTGCCTTCAGTGTGCCAGTGCAGCCTTTAGACATCTGAGGAAGAGAGTGTTTGAAGACCAGGACCTCAAACCCGGCACTAAGCTCATGGTCTACAGAGCAGCAGTGATACCCGCCCTGCTGTATGCTTCAGAGACATGGACCATGTACAGCAGGCACCTCAAAGCACTAGAGAGGTACCACCAATGCTGCCTCCGCAAGATCCTTCAAATCCATTGGCAGGATAGGCGCACCAACAGTGTTCTCGCTCAGGCCAACATCCCCAGCATCGAAGCTTTGACCGCGCTCGATCAGCTCCGATGGACGGGTCACATTGTCCGCATGCCCGATACGAGACTCCCAAAGCAAGCGCTCTACTCGGAGCTCCAACACGGCAAGAGAGCCCCAGGTGGGCAGAGGAAGCACTTCAAGGACACCCTCAAAGCCTCCTTGAAAAAGTGCAACATCCCCACTGACACCTGGGAATCCCTGGCCCAAGACCGCACAAAGTGGAGGAGAAGCATCCGGGAAGGCGCCGAACACCTCGAGTCTCTTCGCCGGGAGCAAGCAGAAGCCAAGCGCAAACAGCGGAAGGAGCGCACGTCAACCCAAGCACCCCACCCACCCGCCCCTTCAACCACTGTCTGCCCCACCTGTGACAGAGACTGTAGGTCCCACATTGGACTCATCAGTCACCTGAGAACTCATTTTTAATGTGGAAGCAAGTCATCCTCGGTTCCGAGAGACTGCCTGAGAAGAAGAAGAAGAAGAAAACGTCCCAAGGTTCTTTTGGAAAAAAAACTCTCATCCATGCCTTTGTTACCTCTAGACTTGACTAGTCCAATGCCCTCCTGGCCGGCCTTCCATCGTCCACCCTCCATAAACTTGTGCTCATCCAAAACTCTGCTGCCCATATCTTAACACGCTCCAAAACTCATTAACCCATCACCCCAGTGCTCGCTGACCTTCATCGGCTCCCGGTCCAACAATGCCTCAATTTTAAACTCCTCATCCTTGTTTTCAAATCCCTCCATGGCCTCGCCCATCCCTATCTCTGTAGCCTCCACCAGCCCCTACAAGCCTTTGAAATCTCTGCACTTCTCCAGTTCTGGCCTCTTGTGCCTCCCTGGTTTTAATCGCTCCACCATTGGCGGCCATGCTTTCAGCCGCCTGGGCCCGAAAATCTGGAATTCCCTCCCTAAACATCTCCACCTCTCTACCTCGATCTCCTCTTTTAGGATGCTCCTTAAAACTTACCTCTTTGATCAAGCTTTTGGTCATCTGTCCTGATATCTCCTTCTGTGGCTTGATGTCAAAAATATTTTTTATTGATATTGTTCTTGTTAAGCGCCTTGGGACGTTTTACTAAGTTAAATGTGCTATATAAATGTAAGTTGTTGTTGTTCCACAGGAGTGTTATCAGACAAAGTTTGACGTCGAGCCACATGAGGAGATATTACGACGGGTGAGCACAAGCTTGGTCAAAGAGGTAGGTTATCAGGAACGTCTGAAAGGAGGAGAGAGAGTTGGAGAGGTTTAGGGAGGGAATTCCAGAGCTTGGGGCCTAGACAGCTGAAGGCACCGGCTCCAATGGAGGGGCGAAGGAAATCGGGGATGCGCAAGAGGCCAGAATTGGAGGAACGCAGAGTTCTCAGAGGGTTGTAGGGCTGGAGGAGGCTACAGAGATAGGGATGGGCGAGGCCATAGAGGGAATTGAGCACTTGTCTGTGAAGTACATCCTGTTCTCATCCGACTTCCACACGCACTTTTTCCAGCGGGAGCCACGGGATAGCCCTCAGGGCCAGGAACCCTGTCTGATTTGCATTTAAACTTCATCGCAGGCAGTGGCCAAATCCCTGGTGGGCGAAGGGATATGGAGAGGCAATCTAAACTTAATGGCACAGTTCTAAAGAGAGTGCAGGGACAGAGGGACCTGGGGGTTCATGTGCATAGATCTTTGAAGGTGGCAGGACATATTGAGAAAGTAGTTAGCAAAGCATATGGGATCTTGGGCTTCATAAATAGAGGTATTAAGTACAAAAGCAGGGAAGTTATGCTGAACCTTTATAAAGCACTGGTTAGGCCACAACGAGAGTATTGCTCTCAGTTCTGGTCACCACACTTTGGAAGGGTGTGAAGGTCCTTGAGGGGGTGCAGAGGAGATTTACCAGAATGGTTCCATGGATGAGAGATTTTAGCTACAAGGTTAGGTTGGAGAAGCTGGGGTTGTTCTCCTTGGAGCAAAGGAGGTTGAGGGGAGATTTGATAGAGGTGTACAAGATTATGACGGGTTTAGATAAGGTAGACAGAGAAAGTTCCCACTAGTTGATGGTACAAGGACTAGGGGACACAGATTTAAGGTTTTTGGGCAAGAGATACAGGGGGGATGTGAGGAAGAACTTTTTTGCGCAGCGAGTGGCGATGACCTGGAACTTGCTGCCGACGAGGGTGGTGGAAGCGGAGACGATCAATAATTTCAAAGGGAAATTGGATAGGCACTTGAGGGAAATAAACTTGCAGGGCTACGGGGATAGAGCGGGGGAATGGGACTGACTGGATTGCTCTATAGAGAGCTGGCATGGACTCGATGGGCTGAATGGCCTCTTTCTGTGCCGTAATGAATCTATGACTCTATATCTGGAAAAGCGATAAGGTGTCGCAGGGACCAGAGACTGATTAGGAGAAAAATGGTGCATTCAGTGGAACGTAGACAAGACTGGTCTGAGTGGGGGGGTGGGGGGGTGGGAAGAGGACATAAAATCAAAAGCTCAGGGTGTCCTCCTGGCCTTGTGTACTTCTACATACCTTAACGTGTAACATGCTGCCTCATAACTAAATACGTTTGACATCCTAGTATTTTTCTTACTGTTTTGCAAAGAACACGCCCACATTTAGTTAACCTCCAGGGGAAAAAAAGCAAAATCAGCAATCCTCGACTTTCCCCCGACAGAACTGATTTGTCTCTATAATGTCCAGAACCTCGGGTATAAAAAAATAGGAATGCCTGCCTAAATGCCGAACTTTCCTGGATAATTTTGGTTTGTGACCGGAAAAGGATAATTTGTTACAATCGGGCCACTCTTTCCTTCAGAGGCACTATTGAGGAACAAAAAAAAAATAACAAAAGTATGTACTTGTGAAGGAAAGTTAAAGAGACTTTGAATGAATCTGTTGTTAGCAAGTTTGGGAATATGCAAAGAATTGCTAATTATGAGTAAATGAGCCTCTTTTGTAAGGCCTGCTGGCAGGCAAGGCTTCAGCTGTCAATGGCTGTGACGAGGGCTGAATTGGGGGCCTGTCCCTTGTCAGGCCAAAGGATGGGCCCACTTCAGATGTAAAGCAGCTGCTGAAAAGATAGTTGTATTCAGAGCTGAGACTCTGTCGGGGGGACAGAGTGCACCATTTGCATAGCTTTTCAACCAAAAAAAAGGACTTTGCAAGGCAAGGAGCTTTCCCTGTTGTCAGGCCTGAAAAAAAAGGCAGACCTTCTGCCATTCAATAAGTGACTAGCTACCCCCTCAGCCTAATTGAAGTTGCCTGCATTTGTTTGGGGCACCAAACATTCCCATTCCCTTGCCCTGAAAACTCGGCCTCTTCAAAAGGACCCAGGCAGCTTTAAGCCGTCAGTTCTTGCCAGCATTTCAATTAACGCTGTTGAAATGCAAGCGGAGTCTCTTGCGTTTTCCCCACCCCCTTCTCCTACCGGAGAAAGAAAAAAGAATCCTTCCAATCCAACTGCCTTTAATCCATCTCACACAGCGGGAAGCACTAAGCTCCCCTTTCAGCTCCTTTCCTGAGCATGTCCGAGTTTTAGCAACTAAATATGTTTCTCTGTCGTGAAACTTGTCAGACAAGGTAGCAGGCTCCCTTCCCCAGCAGGAAGGTCAGAAGTGTGGTCAAACCTGGTCTCCCTTTCTAGTTTTCTCCCTACATTTCAGTACTGCAGTACTAAAGTATAAAGTAAGCCTATATCAAAGCACGGTGTAGCTGGTCCCTCTTCAGAACAGCCATTGAACCATAACATTTTTGGCTTTCACTGCCACGTACATCTGGAAAGTGACTGAGTGTCGACTTACTGAATTTTAAGTATTTGGGATCACTTTGTTTGGCCCCTTTATGCCCCAGAAACACAACATGAATTCAACACTTTTAAAATGCTTCATTCCTTCCCACCTGAAAACTGGGGAAGTCACAGAACAACAAAAAAATAACTCGTGGTTATTCCACTTAAAGGAGGCAGTGCCCAAGGTTTTTTGAACAATGTCAATAGGAATACACTGGGATTCTTATATGCAAGTGCCTATCCAATCTATCCAGGCGTAGCCAGAGAATCACCTGCAATGGCTTTTCTTAACCACTCCCACACCGTTAACTCTGGTGTCCCCCAAGGATCTAGCCTTGGCCCCAATGTTTCCCCTAATGCTTTTATGGGTGCGTGGTCCCTTTAACGGGCTGTGCGGCCCATTCACAATTTCGCGCGTGTATGAAGTCTCCCATTTGAAAAGCCGGTCTCGGGCTGCACGGGACCTACAGACATCTGTACGGCTGCGCGGCCATGCAATTTTGCGGGAACATTGCTTGGCCCCCTCCTATTTCTCATCTACTTGCTGCCCCTCGGCAACAACATCCGAAAATACAGCGTCAGTTTCCACATGTACGCTGATGACACCCAGCTCTACCCCACCACCACCTCTTTCGACCCCTCCACTGTCTCTAACTTGTCAGACTGCTTGTCCAGTAAGTAGAAATTTCCTCCAATTAAATATTGGGAAGACCAAAGCCATTGTCTTCAGTCCCCGCCACAAACTCTGTTACCTTGCCACTGACTCCATCCCTCTCCCTGGCAACTTTCTGAGGCTGAACCAGACTGTTCGCAACCTTGGTATCATATTTGACCCCGAGATGAGCTTCTGACCACATACCCATGTCACCACTAAGACCTATTTCCACCTCCGTCCCGACTCTACCCCACCTCAGCTCATCTGCTGCTGAAACTTTCATCTATGCATTTGTTACCTCTAGACTTGACTATTCCAACGCACTCCTGGCCGGCCTTCCACTTTCTACCCTCCGTAAACTTGAGGTCATCCAAAACTTTGCTGCCCTTGTCCTAACTTGCACCAAGTCCCATTCGCCCATCACCCCTGTGCTCGCTGACCTACACTGGCTCCCAGTTAAGCAATGCCTCAATTTCAAAATTCTCATCCTTGTTTTCAAATCCCTCCATGGCCTCACCCCTCCCTTTCTCGGTCACCTCCTCCAGCCCCACAACCCTCCGATATCTGCACTCCTCCAATTCTGGCCTCTTGCGCATCCCTGATTTTAATCGCTCCACCACTGGCGGCCATGCCTTCAGCTGTCTTTGCCCTAGGCTCTGGAATTCCCTCGCTAAACCTTTCCGCCTCTCTACCACTCTATCCTCCTTTTAAGACGCTCCTTAAAACCGACCTCTTTGACCAAGCTTTTAATCATTTACCCTAATATTTCCATTATATGGCTCGGTGTCAAATTTTGTTTGATAACGCTCCTGTGAAGCGCCTTGGGATGTTTTAGTAGGTTAAAGGCGCTATATAAATACCAGTTGTTGTTGTTGTTCAGTTTGGGAGACTCAAAGACTGTGGCAAACATCCAAGTCATACAACAATCTCCATTTTTGACCAGCATTGAATATTCAATGTTCATATAAAAGTCTTTGTTAAATTTGAAGATCACACTGTTCAAAAACAGTAAGTTGCAATGTACTACTTTCTGCTGTCTGTACCTCAAGGGAGCTGGAATACAAAGTGGAGGAAGTTATACAGAGCCTTGGTCAGACCCCATGTGCAGTACTGTGTTCAGTTCTGGGCACCATACCTCAGAAAGGATATATTGGCCTTGGAGAGGGTGCAACACAGGTTCACCAGAATGATACTGGGGCTAAAAGGGTTAAATTATGAGGACAGACTGCCTAAACTCGGCTTGTATCCGTCTTTCGGATGAGACGTTAAACCGAGGCCCCGTCTGCTCTCTCAGGTGGACGTAAAAGATCCCATGGCACTATTTCAAGGAAGAGCAGGGGAGTTATCCCCCGGTGTCCCTGGGCCAATATTTATCTCTCAATCACCATCACTAAAACAGATTATCTGGTTATTATCGCATTGCTGTTTGTGGGAGCTTGCTGTGCACAAATTGGCTGCCGTGTTTCCTACAGTACAACAGTGACTAGACTTCAAAAAAAGTACTTCATTGGCTGTAAAGCGCTTTGGGACATCCGGTGGTCGTGAAAGGTGCTATCGAAATGCAAGTCTTTCTTTTTTCCTTTTATTCCCTTGCGTTGAGGGGTGATCTGATCGAAGTGTTTAAAATGTTAAAAGGATTTGATACAGTAGATATGGAGAAACTGTTTCCTCTGGCTTACCCCTGTTCCTATTCTGACATCTTTGTCTTCCTAAAATGTGGGTGAATCAAGAACAATGGGACACAATCTTAAGATTAGAGCTGGGTCATTCAGGACTGAAATCAGGAAGCACTTTTTCACACAGAGGGTAATAAGAGTAGTAGAAATTTGGAACTGTCTCCCACAAAAGCCTGTGGATGCTCGGACAATTGGAGCTTTTAAGACTGAGATAAATAGATTTTTGTTAGGTAAAAATTTTCATGGGATATGGAGCAAAGGCGGGTATAAATAATGGAGTCGAGGCGCAGATCAGCCATGATCGAATCGAATGGTGGAGCAGGCTAGAGGGGCTGTATGGCCTACTCCTGTTCCTATTTTGACATCTTTGTCTTCCCAAAATGCTCCAATGCAGGAATTTACGGCTTGAAAATCAGAAATTCTAATGACGAAGCATGTGTAATGTCAATTTCCCACAAGTCATCTTCCTGACCGCAACTATTTAATCTCTGGGAAGTATCACAGGAGCACTGCCAGGGGCTTGGGGGCAAGACATCTGAAAATAAAGATATGTAAAAAAACACAAAAACAGGTAAACTGTCAGTGCAGCTTTGCCAGTAGTTATAAAAGTGACTGTTATGGTCAGCTTGGATTGTACTGGCGTGTTTCAGAACCCGATGTGGCACTGAAAGCATCAGCTAGTTTGCAAAGTCATGCGAACTTGTATGAGTCTGGGCAATGTTCCCATGGTCATCAGCAACTAGATAGGATGAAGCAAAGAAATTCTCGGTTTATCAAACCCTCTGTTCTGGTCCTGGTGCTATCAGACACATACCTTTTTGGTTTGATACATTACCGTATTCCACGAAGGTATGTCACGTTTTTGCAGTTGAAAGTGACTCTACTGCATGAACATGTCTGAACATCAAACTCATGCATTTTGCCTCAATCCTCTTTAGCAGTTTTAAGTTTTTAATTGAACAGAAATGGATGGAAGACTGGTAGCCATCCATGATTACGATCTGCAACTATATCGATGACTCCTGCAATTCATCTTTGGTCTTCTGCTGAAGAGCTTTACAATCAGGCATATTGGTTCACTCACTGGAATGAAATTGCCCTTTGAATTGAGGTGTCTACACAGATCTGGGTGAATGTTACAATATAGTTTGTGGAATATTTGCACGCTGTAATGCTGCAGTAGATAGTTCTTCCTGCTAATAAGTTTCTGGCTTAATTGTGCACACTAATGAAGATTCAGTACATGTAAGGGCTCAGATTATGAACACTCAGCCAGTTCAACAGCACTTTTCTTGACTGACATCTTGGTCCAACTCCAGAACACTTGGGGGTGTACTTTGGTTATAAAACTAAGGGCTTAGATCTGCACTTAATAGTTGTCCCATAAACAACTAGTAACTGCCCTCCTTGGGGAGGGGTGGGGGGTAGTAGGTGAGGTCTTTTTGGGAGCGGGGTGGCATGCCTGGTGATGGAAGTTCAGAACCAAGTCAAACCTCCACGACAGACATGGTAATCCAATACTTCAGGCACTGCCGATGGTTGACCAGCACACTGTGCCGTCTGACTAGATACTGAGGTTTTTATACCAAGAGTCTATAAACCAAAACCTAAAAAAGTTAAATTAACTCAAAGCTTTCCTTCTATATTGTTCATTCCTGGGATGTGGGCGTCGCTGGCAAGGCCAGCATTTATTGCCCATTCCCCCTTGAGAAGGTGGTGGTGAGCCGCCTTCTTGAACCGTTGCCGTCCGTGTGGTGAAGGTACTCCCACAGTGCTGTTAGGGAGGGAGTTCCAGGATTTTGACCCAGCGACGATGAAGGAACAGCAATATATTTCTAAGTCAGGATGGTGTGTAACTCGAAGGGGAACTTGGAGGTGATGGTGTTCCCACGCACCTGTTACCCTTGTCCTTCTAGGTGGTAGAGGTCATGGGTTGGGGAGGTGCTGTCGAAGATCCTTGGCGAGTTGCTGCAGTGCATCTTGTAGATGGTACACACTGCAGCCACGGTGCGCCGGTGGTGGAGGGAGTGAATGTTTAAGGTGGTGGATGGGGTGCCAATCAAGCGGGCTGCTTTGTCCTGGATGGCGTCGAGCTTCTTGAGTGTTGTTGGGAGCTGCACTCATCCAGGCAAATGGAGAGTATTCCAGCACACTCCTGACTTGTGCCTTGTAGATGGTGGAAAGGCTTTGGGGAGTCAGGAGGTGAGACACTCGCTGCAGAATACCTAGTCTCTGACCTGCTCTTGTTGCCACAGTATTTATGTGGCTGGTCCAGTTAAGTTTCTGGTCAATGGTGACCCCAGGATGTTGATGGTGGGGGATTCAGCGATGGGGATGCCGTTGAATGTCTCGGGTGCTGGTGCACAACGGGCGGTGTCGCCTCGACTGCCCGTTATACACCCCGCCTGATATTCAGTTCCATTGACTTCCTTTTTAAGTTAACCCTTGTTTTTGCATTCTCTGTCAGATACAATGGATGAGAAGTTGGTTTATTTATCCACACTAATGCAGATCCAATGCTTAGATTAGGAAGACCGAGCTAGATCAGCAGCATTCTGTTCGACTGGCAATCTGGTTCAACTCCACAGGCATATTATTCGTGTAGACCTTGGACACAGTCAAGACCAGCACACTTTCATGGATACCTCATGCTCCTGATTTGTTAGAGGGAGGCTCTAAAATATCACTTGCCAAATTCTTCCCCCTCTCTCGCATGTGGAAGAGGGGGAAACCCAGCAATCACTTACGGCAAAATAGTCTGAAACCTAACCTCAACTCAGAATGAACAACATGTGTATTTTATGCAGTACAGCAGAACCTACGTTCATAATAGAATAAAGGTATACCCTTCTCCCCCCCCGCCCCCCACCCCGTGGATAATGATAGTTATCAGATAATTGAAAATCTATAAATTTACATATGGTTCAGTAATAGCCTAGGCACAGAATTATGACTAGTATGGTGTAAGTTTATTCACCACCCCAGCTCTCGGTCCTAATATATTGAGTGAAGTAATGAGTTTCAAACAAATGCAATTATTCTCACATCACTCATTACTTTTTAGTTTGTCATACAATTCTCAATACAATTTTAAGTGTAATATTACGATACTTTAATAGATCAGATACAGACAACATTTACTGGGCTGCACAGCACTCGGAACACTGAGGTGATCGGTCTCTTTGTTCACTAAGGTTATTCCCGATGTCTATCTTCTTGATGGTATGTTTCCTCACCATCTGCTAGCGTCTAAGTGGCTAACCCTATCTTCTTTTTGTCCTTCCTTAGTGGTATGGACAGCACGTGATCACTCGCGTGTTTGTCCTCTTCAACAACTCTTGGTTTGTCATTTGGGCGGTCACCTCTCCTGATAGGTTACCTTCACTTGTGCGTCAAGCTTTCCTCAGTAATTATTACCCATCCCTTTTTCAGCGCTATCTCTGCTAATCTTGACACATCACATGCCTACACACTCACGATTTTATTGGTTTGAGCAGTCCTGGTTGACGACAGTTTGCAAACAAGTACAGATTGCATGGTACGGTTCTGCTGACTCACACCAGGTTTAGCAAGCAATGTCTGATAACCCACATAAGTCTTTTCAAGATATGTCAAATAACTGTCTTGTCAAAATTTTAAGTAATTGTCTCAAAATCCTTCAACGGTACAAATAATACATTGAATTTAATCTTGATTTTCTTTGAATTAAAGGAGAAAATTGGTAGCAGAGATGTCTCATGCAAGGTTTTATCCTATGAAAATTCTGGCACATAAATCTGGTACAGTACTGATAGCAGTGACCACCGCACAGTTCTTGTGGAGACGAAATCCCATCTTTACACCGAGGACACCCTCCATCGTGTTGTGTGGCACTACCTCCGTGCTAAATGGAATAGATGCAGAACAGATCTAGCAGCTCAAAACTGGGCATCCATGAGGTGCTGTGGGCCACCAGCAGCAGCAGAACTGTACTCCACCACAATCTGTAACCTCATGGCCTGGCATATCCCTCACCCTACCATTAACATCAAACCAGGCGAACAACCCTGGTTCATTGAGGAGTGTAGAAGAGCATGCCAGGAGCAGCACCAGGCATACCTAAAAATGAGGTGCAACCTGGGGAAGCTGCAACACAGAACTACATGCATGCTAAACAGCGGAAGCAGCATGCCATAGACAGGGCTAAGTGATCTCACAATCAACAGATCAGATCAAAGCTCTGCAGTCCTGCCATCCAGTCGTGAATGGTGGTGGACCATTAAACAGCTGACGGGAGGAGGAGGCTCCATGAACATCCCCATCCTCAATGATGGCAGAGCCCAGCACACAAGTGCAAAAGACAAGGCTGAAGCATTTGCAACCATCTTCAGTCAGAAATGTCGAGTGGATGATCCAGCTCGGCCTCCGCCTGAGGCCCCCACCATCACAGAAGCCAGTCTTCAACCAATTCGATTCACTCCGCGTGATATCAAGAAACGGCTGAGCGCACTGGATACAGCAAAGGCTATCGACCCCGACAACATCCCGGCTGTCATGCTTTTAAATTAAGAGCCGTGATTATAGATTAAAAACTATACATAGATAATTGAGTGATATTTCAAAACTTAAAAAATGTAATTAGTTAAAGAAAATACAATAGAGATGGCAGGGCAGGTGATGTGTTGCAGCTGTAGTATGTGGGAGCTGGTGGAGCCCAGTGTGATCCAGGGCGACCACATCTGCAGTAAGTGTCTGCAGCTCGAGGAACTTCGGCTCAGAGTTGATGAGCTGGAGTCCAAGCTTTGGACACTGCGATGCATCAGGGAGGGGGAGGGTTACCGGGGCACTTTGTTCCAGGAGGCAGTCACACCCCTTAGGTTAAATAATTCAAATTTGGGCTGTGATCAGGGATAGGAGGGTGTGACTACGAGTGAGGCAGGTATGGGGATCCAGAAGGTAGCATTGGAGGAGCCTCAGCCCTTGCACTTGTCCAACAGGTACGAGGTTCTTGCAGCCTGCGTGGACAAGAGCAGGGACTGCAGGGAGGATGAGCAAACTGACCACAGCACCGTGGTACAGGGGGCAATTCAAGTTGGGGGAGTCAAAAGGAATGTAGTAGTGGTAGGGGACAGTCTAGTTAGAGGGATAGATACTGTTCTCTGCAGCCGAGAGCGTGAGTCCCGAAGGCTGTGTTGCCTGCCAGGGTTAAGGACATCTCCTCCAGGCTGGAGAGGAACTTGGAGTGGGAAGGGGAGGATCCAGTTGTCGTGGTCCACGTAAGTACAAATGACATAGGTAAGACTAAGAATGAGGTTCTGCTGAGGGTGTATGAGCAGCTAGGGGCTAAATTAAAAAGCAGAACCACAAAGGTAATTATCTCTGGATTACTACCTGAGCAACGAGCAAATTGGCATAGGGTCAATAAGATCAGAAAGATGAATGCATGGCTCAAAGATTGGTGTGGGAGAAATGGGTTTCGATTCATGGGGCACTGGCACCAGTACTGGGGAAAGAGAGAGCTGTTCCGTTGGGACGGGCTTCACTTGAACCATACTGGGACCAGTGTCCTGGCGAATTGAATAACTAGGGCTGTAGATAGGGCTTTAAACTAAATAGTGTGGGGGAGGGGTCAGGTGAGGAAAAATTTAGAAAGTTAAAGAGAAAGGACAAGGCAATAGTGCAGGGTAGCGATAGGGGTAATGATAACCAGAGTCTGACAGGAAGGGACAGAGCGTACAAGCATAAGAGTGCACCAGCAAATAGGGCCAGAGTAGGGAAAAATATTAAAAAGACAAAATTGAAGGCTCTTTATCTGAATGCATGCAGCATTCGTAACAAGATAGATGAATTGACGGCACAAATAGTAATAGATGGATATGATCTGAGAGCCATTACAGAGACGTGGTTGCAAGGTGACCAAGGCTGGGAACTGAATATTCAGGGGTAGTTGACATTTCGGAATGATCGGCAGAAAGGAAAAGGTGGTGGGGTAGCTCTGTTAATAAAGGATGAGATCAATGCAGTAGTGAGAAATGATCTTGGCTCGGAGAATCAAGATGTAGAATCAGTTTGGGTGGAGATAAGAAATAGAAAGGGAAAGAAGTCACCGGTGGGTGTAGTCTTTAGGCCCCCTAACAGTAGCTACACTGTGGGACAGAGTATAAATCAAAAAATAATGGGGGCTTGTAAGAAAGGTACTGCGATAATCATGGGGGATTTTAATCTTCATATCGATTGGACAAATCAAATTGGCAAAGGTAGCCTTGAGGACAGGTTCATAGAGTGTATTTGGGACGGTTTCTTAGAACAAAACGTTGTGGAACCAACCAGGTAACAGGCTATTTTGGATCTGATAATGTGTAATGAGACAGGGTTAATTAATGATCTCACAGTAAAAGATCCTCTGGGGATGGGTGATCATAACATGATAGAATTTCACATTCAGTTTGAGGGTGAGAAACCTGGGTCTGAAACTAATGTCTTAAACTTAAATAAAGGCAATTACACAGGTATGAAAACAGAGTTGGCTAAAGTGGACTGGGAAAATAGATTAAATGGTAAGACGGTAGATAAGCAGTGGCAGACATTTAAGGAGATATTTCATAACTCTCAACAAAGATATATTCCAGTAAGAAAGAAAGACTCTACGAGAAGGATGAATCATTTGTGGCTAACTAAGGAAGTTAAGGATGGTATCAAATTGAAAGAAAAGGCGTACAATGTTGCGAAGATTAGTGGTAGGCCAGAAGATTGGGAAATTTTTAGAAACCAGCAAAGGATGACTAAAAAAATTATAAAGAGAGAGAAAATAGATTATGAGAGTAAACTAGCAAGAAATGTAAAAACAGACAGTAAGAGTTTCTACAAGTATATAAAAAGGAAGAGAGTAGCAGCTCAAGTAAACGTTGGTCCCTTAGAGGGTAAGACTGGGGAATTAATAATGGGAAACAAGGAAATGGCAGAGACTTTGAACAAATATTTTGTATCTGTCTTCACGGTAGAAGACACTAAAAGCATCCCAATAATAGTAGATAATCAAAGGGCAAAAGGGAGGGAGGAATTTAAAACATTCACTATCACGAAAGAAAAAGTACTAGGCAAACTAATGTGACTAAAGGCTGACAAGTCCCCTGGACCTGATGACCTGCATCCTAGGGTCTTAAAAGAAGTGGTTGCAGAGATAGTGGATGCACTGGTTGTAATCTTCCAAAATTCCCTAGATTCTGGAAAGGTCCCAGTGGATTGGAAAACTGCAAATGTAACGCCCCTATTCAAGAAAGGGGGGAGACAGAAAGCAGGAAACTATAGGCCGGTTAGCTGAACATCTGTCATTGGAAAAATGCTGGAATCCATTATTAAGGGAGTAGTAGCAGGACATTTAGAAAATCATAATACAATCAAGCAGAGTCAACCTGGTTTTATGAAAGGGAAATCGTGTTTGACAAATTTATTAGAGTTCTTTGAGGATGTAACAAGTAGGGTGGATCAAGGGGAGCCAGTAGATGTAATGTATTTGGATTTCCAAAAGGCATTTGATAAGGTGCCACATAAAAGGTTACTGCACAAGATAAGAGCTCACGGTGTTGGGGTAATATATTAGCATGGATAGAGGATTGGCTAATTAACAGAAAACAGAGAGTCTGGATAAATGGGTCATTTTCAGGTTGGCAAACTGTAACTAGTGGGGTGCCACAGGGATCAGTGCTGGGGCTTCAACTATTTACAATCTATATTAATGACTTGGATGAAGGGACCGAGTGTACTGTAGCCAAATTTGCTGATGATACAAAGATAGGTGGGAAAGCAAGTTGTGAGGAGGACACAAAGGCCGGAATTTTGCCGGCGCTCAGGGGGCGGGTTTGGAGGCGGGACCTCCGGGCAGGAAACCCGCTGTCAACCCACCTCCAATCAATCTTCCCAAGTGTCGGGTCCCTGATTTGCGCATGGACCCGACACCTAGCGACGGGAAGAGGATTATAGCCACTTAACTGCCTGTTAAAGGTTGTTAACAGGCTCTTTTTCAATTTTGACACTTCTACATCGGGCTTCCCGACGTCCGGACACCACGCCAGGTAGGTGTGGCGTGTTGTGAGTCTGCTGTAATGTTTCTGCATTGATGACAGTTGCAGAAGTGGTGTGAAGGATCCAATGGTGAGTTTCAGAGGTAAGAAAATGTTGGGAAATTCATTTTTAATGCATTTAGACTTTTCTGTAGGTAACAAGTTTTGAATTGTATGTCTTGTCCCACCTCATTGGGAGAACCTCTCTCACCAGTGACAGATCGCTTCTGTAACCTCACCTGCAGCTGCCATCTGTTCTAGCTTAAGGAGGGAGTCACTGGAGAGCCTGGGTGCAAGAGCTCACCTGGGAACAGTCATTGTCAGTGTTTGCAGCACCTCAATGCTGTCAAACACTGAGAAATGAGCTGTCAAAGAAAAATTGTGCGTGGTCCCTTTAAGAAAACCAGTAGATGACGCGTCATCAAATGACGTCATCTGACCGGCTTCTTCTTAATTGGCCGGCAAGCCCGCAGGGCGGGCTTAACAAGGCCAATCAACGTAAAATCATGTCCATAGGCCGGATGAAGGTGGGGGCGGGACTGGAACCTGGAAACCAGCTGACCCGCTCCCAAGCTGCATCGATCGAGAAAATCGCGGCCAAAAAGTCTGCAAAGGGATATAGATAGGTTAAGTGAGTGGGCAAAAATTTGGCAGATGGAGTATAATGTGGGAAAATGTGAGGTTATCCATTTTGGTAGGAAGAATAGAAAAGCAAAATATTATGTAAATGAAGAGAGACTACAGAATGCTGCGGTACAGAGGGATCTGGGTGTCCTCGTACATGAAACACAAAAAGTTAGCACGCAGGTACTGCAAGTAATTAGCAAGGCAAATGGAATTTTGGCCTTTATTGTAAGGGGGATGGAGTATAAAAGTAGGGAAGTCCTGCTACAACTGTACAGGGTGCTGGTGAGACCACACCTGGAGTACTGTGTACAGTTTTGGTCACCTTATTTAAGGAGGGGTATACGTGCATGGAAGGCTGTTCAGAGAAGATTCACTAGGTTGATTCCTGAGATGAAGGGGTTGTCTTATGAGGAAAGGTTGAGCAGGTTGGGCCTATACTCATTGGAGTTTAGAAGAATGAGAGATGATCTTATTGAAACATATAAGATTCTGAGGGGGCTTGACAGGGTAGATGCTGAGAGGATGTTTCCCCTCATGGGGGAATCCAGAACTAGGGGGTATAGCTTCAGGATAAGGGGTCGCCCATTTAAGACGGAGATGAGGAGGAATTTCTTCTCTCAGAGAGTCGTGAATCTTTGGAATTCTCTACTCAAGCGGGCTGTGAATGCTGAGTCAGTGAATATATTCAAGGCGGAGATAGACAGATATTCGAGCTACAGGGGAGTCAAGGGTTATGGGAACAGGCAGGAAAGTGGAGTTGAGGCCAAGATCAGATCAGCCATGATCTTATTGAATTGCGGAGCAGGCTCGAGGGGCCGAATTGCCTGCTCCTGCTCCTATTTCTTATGTTCTTATGCTGAAGACTTGTGCTCCAGAACTAGCCGCGCCTCTAGCCAAGCTGTTCCAGTACAGCTACAACACTGGCATCTATCCGACAAAGTGGAAAATTGTCCAGGTATGTCCTGTCCACAAAAAAGGACAAATCCAATCTGACCAATTACCGCCCCATCAGTTTACTCTCAATCATCAGCAAAATGATGGAAGGTGTCATCAACAGTGTTATCAAGCGGCACTTACTCACCAATAACCTGCTCACTGATGCTCAGTTTGGGTTCCACCAGGACCACTCAGCTCCAGATCTCATTACCGCCTTGGTCCAAACATGGAAAAAAGAGCTGAATTCCAGAGGTGAGGTAAGAGTGCCTGCCCTTGACATCAAGGCAGCATTTCACGGAGTGTGGCATCAAGGAACCCTAGTAAAACTAAAGTCAATGGGAATTGGGGGGGAAACTCTCTACTGGCTGGAGTCATACCTAGCACAAAGGATGATGGTTGTGGTTGTTGGAGGCCAATCATCTCAGCCCCAGGACATTGCTGCAGGAGTTCCTCAGGGCAGTGTCCTAGGCCCAACCATCTTCAGCTGCTTCATCAATGACCTTCCCTCCATCATAAGGTCAGAAGTGGGGATGTTAGCTGATGATTGCACAGTGTTCAGTTTCATTCCCAACTCCTCAGAAAATGAAGCAGTCCATGCGCTCATGCAACAAGACCTGTACGACATTCAGGCTGGGCTGATAAGTGGCAAATAACATTCGTGCCACACAAGTGCCAGGCAATGACTATCTCCAACAAGAGTTCGTCCAACCAACGCGCCTTAACATTCAACGGCATTACCATCACCGAATCCCCCAACATCAACATCCTGGGGGTCACCATTGACCAGAAACTTAACTGGACCAGCCACATAAATACTGTGGCAACAAGAGCAGGTCAGAGGCTGGGTATTCTGCAGTGCGTGTCTCACCTCCTGACTTCCCAAAGCCTTTCCACCATCTACAAGGCACAAGTCAGGAGTGTGATGGAATACTCTCCACTTGCCCGAATGAGCGCAGCTCCAACAACATTGAAGAAGCGCGACATAATCCAGGACAAAGCAGCCAGCTTGATTGGCACCCCATCCACCACCTTAAACATTCACTCCCTCCACCACCAACGCACCGTGGCTGCAGTGTGTACCATCTACAAAATGCCCTGCAGCAACTCACCAAGGCTTCTTCGACAGCACCTTCCAAACTACCACCTAGAAGGACAAGGGCAGCAGGCGCATGGGAACACCATCACCTCCAAGTTCCCCTCCAAGTCACACACCATCCTGACTTGGAATTATATCGCTGTTCCTTCATAGTCACTGGGTCAAAATCCTGGAACTCCCTCCCCAACAGCACTGTGGGAGTACCTTTACCACACGGACAGCAGCGGTTCAAGAAGGTGGCTCACCACCACCTTCTCAAGGGCAATTAGGGATGGGCAATAAATGCTGGCCTTGCCAGCGACGCCCACATCCCAGGAATGAATTTTAAAAAGGTGGATAATTGAAGTGCAGATAATGCAGGTTTCATTGTATATACTTTAATTGTATTGCATATTTAACATAGCAAAATAGCCCAAGGTACTTCACAACAGGGGCAGGGCGTAGGTTAGGGAAAGAAAGAAAGAAAGCCTTGCATTTATACAGCACCTTTCACGACCACTGGACATCCCAAAGCTCTTTACAGCCAATGAAGTACTTTTGGAGTGTAGTCACTGTTGTAATGTAGGAAACGCGGCAGCCAATTTGCACACAGCAAGCTCCCACAAACAGCAATGTGATAATGACCAGATAATCTGTTTTTGTTATGTTGGTTGAGGGATAAATATTGGCCAGGACACCGGGGAGAACTCCCCTGCTCTTCTTCAAAATAGTGCCATGGGATCTTCTACATCCACCTGAGAGAGCAGACGTTTAACGTCTCATCCGAAAGACGGCACCTCCGACAGTGCAGTACTCACTTGCTACTGCACTGGAATGTCAGCCTAGATTTTTGTGCTCAAGTCTCTGGAGTGAAAGGCAATGTTAAAGAGGTAGATTTTAACACTGGTGTAGACACTGGCCATGGTGGTCGGAGCAGTGCTGACCAACATTTAGAACAGCTGGCTTGTGAATCCCCTGTCCCCTGGTGACCTTTTTGAGATCATACTGTCCGTGATCGATTTTTTTTTTTTTTGAAGCTCCTCTTCTCGTAATCCCTGGCTGAGATTACGAAACCTCATCATCTGCCTTCATGCTGTTCCCTCGGGGAGCAGAATGAAAAGAGAACTGTTGGAGGCAAAAAGGATAGAGAAAATGGAATGTGAAATATAAGAGAAGAGAGAAGACAAAAAAGTGAGCGGGGAGAGGGATGAAAGTGAGATGCAAGTGGAGGTAAGAAATGAAAGTATGGGAGGAGGACAGAGATTGCAAGAGTGAGACAGTAATGAAGAGTAGAGCAAGAGAAACAGATGTGAAAAAGGTAGAGTGAGTCTTTTTGTTTTGCAGACTTACCGCTACCTGTAATTATGTTCAAATTTATTGCCGAGAATGACAATTGGCTTGAGCGAAGGCATGTGAGTAGGCCATCTGACAGTGATGGTGCACATGGGTTTAAGGTGGGGAGAGATGTGTAACAAGGCAGATGGGCTTTAGAGAAAGAACTCCAGATCGTGTGGGCAACAAACAGGACCAAGATTTTAAAACAGGGTTTTCATTGGCCGAAAGCCACATTTCAGGACTTGGCTTGTGATTGGCTGAAGAAAACAAGTCTGTGGAAGGTGGATGTGGCTTTGTCATCATCCTGCATCATAACAGGAAGAGCCTCTGCCAGTGAGTACACTCACTGGTGTCCCAATAAGCCTGACATCTATTGGATGAGGATGCTTTTGGTCGTGTGTGTGTGTGTGCATTTTATATCTATCTGAAAGCCTAATCACTGTTTTAAAAATCAGAGGGAGCAAAAGGCCACTCCCATGAACCTCCTAAAAACCACTTGCCACCACTTGTCGAGTAATGTGCTGGACACAGAGTGAAAGAACCTTAGCGCGACGGCAATCATTCCCAGGCTGAGTGATTCCCAGTGTTGGAGGGTGTTACCAAGTGAAGGACAAAGTACCTGTCCACAGGAAAGGAGTGAAAATCAATGGGCAAGTACCCACTGCATGTCTCGAACATCTCCCAGCATGCAATTCAGAGGGGTAGAAATTAGACCTCGTTGTGCCCGCTTTCTGGGTGGAAAATGGGGGCAGAAAGAACCAACTTCGGGACGCAACGCACCACGCCTCATCTTCAGCTGCATTGTGGGTGTGGCTTTGCGAGCATCCCGGACGGCTGCCTTAAATGGGTCTTAATCCCCTCAGTAACATAGTCAAGGGCCTAACGCCTGTTTAAGGACCTTTCCTGAAATTTGGTGAGCCTACTCCACTCAGGTTTCTTGGTTCCTAATGCGGCCTAATGCGGCACCCCCGATGGCCGCTGCCAGCCAGCACTCGTCCCCCTCCTGTTCTCCTCTGCTCTCCCTCCCGGGACCTACCTGTAGGCCGCTGCCAGTGAGACTGCCTGATCCATATTTGCCCGTCAAACCGGCAAGGAGACTCTGGACGCAGCTCACCAGCAATATGTTGTTGAGGCCTGATAACCAATTTTGGGAGATCCTCGGGCCTCCAGCTTCTGGCAATGTGCTGAACAGGCCTGAACGAATCTTTCGGCCAGTGTATCTGGCACCTTTAGGGCCGGTTTTTTTGACAATCCCAGTGTGTTGTACAGGAGGAGCTAAGGAAAGAGGAAAAAATGCATAGTGGTTATGTTACTGGGCTAGTAATCCAGAGGCCTGGACTAATGATCCAGAGATATGAATTCAAACCCCACCACGGCAGCTGGGGAATTTGAATTCAGTTAATTAAATAAATCTGGAATAAAAAAAGCTCGTGTCAGTAATGGTGACTATGAAACTACCGGATTGTCGTAAAAACCCATCTGGCTCACTAATGTCCTTTAGGGAAGGAAATCTGCCGTCCTTACCCGGTCTGGCCTATAAGTGACTCCAGACCCACAGCAATGTGGTTGACTCTTAACTGCCCCTCTGAAATGGGCCAGCAAGGCACTCAGTTGTACCAAACCGCTACAAAGAACAGCGGTTCAAGGCAATGGCTCACCGCCACCTTCTCAAGGGCAATTAGGGATGGGTAATAAATGCTGGCCTTGCCAGCGACGCCCACATCCCATGAACGAATAAATTTTAAAAAATGATAACCAGAAAAAGCTTAATTTCTCTGAAAATATTTAAAAAAAACTTTAGTTCTCAGGAAGGAGACCTACGATTATAGTTGTAAGTGAATGAAATTAATTAAAGATTACGTTTGCCCCCGCATCAGCACCCTGTTGCACTTGTTTTGGCCTTCAATTGTTTTTCAGAGGTAGGAAATGTGATCGACCCAGAAGCTAGCAGCTTGTCAACTGTGGCATAGGCTACACAGAAGGAGTGCCAGATGGATCTGAAGTGACAGTTATGAATTATACGTTCTAATTAGCTTTGAGTCAATAGAGCCAAGTCAGTAGGCAGACTCGTTTGGGCCAGCTAAGCCTGCTGTGTGACTGCAGACACAAATGTGTTAGTCTTTGTCTCTTGAGGCCTTGCAAAACTGTAGCTCCAGGTTGTGCTTTGTTTTAGTTTCAGGTTAAGTGGATTATAAAGAAAATCATTTGATATCCAGCTGTGGGTTCAGATAAGCTCTCCGATATCTGAACTGAGCACGTAATGAGGGAGAAGCCTCAAAGAAATGTTGGGGCATCCTTTATTCGTACTTGAACAGATTTGCCGCTTCAATATCTTTCCGCCCCCCCTCTCTCCCCCCGCTCTCTCTCCATGCCATGTTCTGCTGCCCATCCGAGGTTGGGCAGCTGACCAGCTGCTACAACTATATTAACGTTGCTTCATAACCATCAGTTGTGAGGCGTCCAGGAGCAACCTGTGGTTACGTGCCTGCCAAGCCGTCTTCCTTTTCCTGTGGAGAAGCCCTTTGGCCTCCAGTCTGTGCGCCATTCTGGTGACATGACTCGGGAACTCATGGTGCAGGGAGTCGCTCCCTTAGCACGACAGCCGCCTCACCAATCAGAAGTGCCAATGAGCAACCTGCTGCATTTTTTCTTTTATTTTCCCACTTCCAGTTTCCGCCTGTGCTTTAAAAAGAAAAAAAATGAGAAGTCGCACAACACCAGGTTATAGTCCAACAGTTTTATTTGAAATTACGAGCTTTCGGAGCGCTGCTCCTTCGTCAGGTACAGTGAGGGAATACAAATACAAATCAGTTACAAAGTATATATAGACAGAGAACAATGTGTCTGCAGCGATACAATCCGTCAGGAAGGCATTACATCAAAGACACAGCAGAGTACAGCTAAGACAATGAGGTGGGGTCACAGGGGGTCCAACGTGTCAAATGCTGCAGTCTGCAGTTAAGCTTTTTACTTTTTTTTAAAACTGGAAATCACATCTGTGAACAAGACAACGACGACTCTAGTCACGTCCTGTCGCGTGACATGAAACCGATATCCCGGTTGAGGCCATCCTCATGGGTGCGGAACTTGGCTATCAGTTTCTGCTCGATGATTTTGCGTTGTCATGTGTCTCGAAGGCCGCCTTGGAGAACACTAACCCGCAGATCCGAGGCTGAATGTCCTTGACTGCTGAAGTGTTCCCCGACTGGGAGGTAACAATCCTGCCTGGCGATTGTTGCGCGGTGTCCGTTCATACGTTGTCTTAAAAAGAAAAGGTAGCAATGGCCTCGCACATTAACTTGACTTTGAATAGGCCCAAGCTGAACCCATTCAAGTCAATTTGCAATAACAGCAGAAAATGTTGGAAGCGCTCAGCAGGCCAGGTAGCATCCGTGGAGAAAGAAACAGAGTTAACGTTTCAGGTCTGGGACCCTTCTCAGAACTGGAAAAGGCTAGAGATGTAACAGATTTTAAGCAGGTGCAGAGGCAGGGAAGGGGGAGGATGTGAAGGAACAGTCTGTGCTAGGGTAGGAGGCAGGAAAGATTAAATGTTGCAAATGGGGATGGCAGATTCATACAGCCTGAAAAATGGGGGCAGGGGTTATAGTCTGAAATTGTTGAACTCAATGTTGAGTCCAGAAGGCTGTAAAGTGCCTAATCGAAAGATGAGGTGCTGTTCCTCGAGCTTACGTTGAGCTTCATTGGAACAGCGTAAGAGGCCGAGGATGGTGAGGTCTGAGTGGGAGTGAAGCAGAGAATTAAAGTCAATTTGCAGTTGGAAATGAAGAATTCATCCTCATCGGTAACCTGTTGACATAAGACTGCTGCATCAAGTTATTCTTCTGAGGGCTGCATAGCTTTCCTCTAAAACAATGACAAGTAATAGCAAGGCAACTATTGGCCCAGATTTTGCTGGAGCAGGGCATCTTGCGGTGTGCCCCGTTAGTTAGACTTTTGCCCCTCACCCTTTAGCTCTAAAAATCCTTTGCCCTGGAAGTGCGAGCTGGTAATGGGGCGGTGAGAGTAATGGGGCAACTGGGACCTTGGTGAACGGCGCAGCCAACAGTCCATGCCCTTAGCCAATGAGTTTCATGGACTGAGAAAGAAACTGAGGAACGATGGAGAAGGAAATAGGCTGAATTAGAGCCAAATCAGGTACAGAATAAGAAATCGAGAAAGGGAAAGAAAGATTGGATTAAGAGAGAAAAAAAAGACTAAAAGGAAAAGTAGGAAAAAAATTAAATTTAAAAAATCGCTAATAACAATTTACCACCTGCAGGAATGCAACTCCACAGTTGAAATTGTTCCTATTCTGGGTCGGAGAGTTTGAGTGGCACTACAGGAATATAAATCTCTACGTTATAAAGGTACTTACACTGTTAAGTAGCAGCCCTAACATTCAGCAGCAAGTTTAATTGATAATTGATGCGCAAAGGCAGCAATTTCATGAAACTCACCAGGAGGTTGAGGGCGAGCTGCCATTTCCGCGAGGCTAACTGCGGAGTGGCGCCAAAACGTCCAGCAACTCGTGGCGCTTCCTAATTCACGAGCTGTCTCTTCCTCGCCACAAGTTGCTGGCCGGTTTACACATTAATAAGGCCGAGCGCCATTAAACTCGCCGTTACTTTGGCAGCAAAATCTGGACCAGTGTCTTTTTGTTGTTCTGAAAATGCAATCTACTCCTGAAAAGTCAAGGTTGGGCTTTTTTTTGCCTGCCAAAATGTGAATGATCCAGTAATTTGAATCGAGCGACTTTGAATTAACAGGAGTAGACTGTACTGTGGTGTCACAAGTGCCATCAGGGTGGCCTGATGGAACAGGTGTCACTGCATTGCTCCAGGAAACAGGAAGATCCAGATTTTGATCCCATCCTTTGCTCCACTTAGCAAGTTGGGTATCTCCGCTGAGATCCTTTGGCACCTCGCCCATGCCTGGCGCTGCGCCTACGCCAATGGGAGGGACGGAAAATCAGCGGCGATTCACCTCAGATTGCACTTCAGCACCCGCTACTAGCTGGTCGCACTTTGATACAATTATAGTATCTTACAGCACAGAAGGAGGCCACTTGGCCCACCGTGCCTGTGCCGGCTCTTTGAAAGAGCTCTCCAATTAGTCCCGCTCCCCTCTGCTCTTTCCCCGTAGCCCTGCTGCTTTTACCTTTACAAATATGTATCCAATTCCTTTTTTAAAGTCACTATTGAATCTGCTTCCACCGCCCTTTCAGGCAGCGCATTCCAGATTGCAACAACTCGCTGCGTAAAAAAAAAAAATCTCCTCATCCCCCCTTGGTTCTTTTGCCAATTATCTGAAGTCTGTGTCCTCTGGTTACCAAACCTCCCACCAGTAGAAACTATTTCTCCCCACCTACTCGAATAAAACCCCTCATCATTTTGAGCCCTCATAAATCTCCCCTTAACCTTTTCATCTCTGAAGCGAACAATCGCTTTAGCATTGGCATAGGCTGTGATTGATGAGCGTGGCTCCCGATCCCGATCCCGAACCCCATCCCTCAGTTCGTGCACATATGGAACTGAAGGACACAGACTAGGAAGATTCCCGGTTCCCTTTTGCTTTGTACCATCATACCTTTTGTCATTTAATCTCTCCTGCCTTTCACCGTATCACAGACCTTCCCTTTTGTTCTTTCCTCCCTTCCCCCCCTTTCCCTGCCCCTTACTTAAAATCTGTTCCATCTCTACCCTTTCCAGTTCTGACGAAAGGTCATCGACCTGAAACGTTAACTCTGTTTCTCTCTCCACAGATGCTGCCTGACCTGCTGCGTATCTCCGGCATTTTCTGTTTTTATTTAAGATTCCCGGTTCAATCCCTGGACTGTGCTGTCAATAGTGGGAGGGCTGTTACAATTAGTCTTGGTGCCCCTGGGCCAGGGAAGGAAAAATCAGCCAGGGTCCCTCCTACTGAAGGTTCTTCTATGATACCCAAATAGTTTGCTTATGCTCACTATTGGCCAGGCCCATGGATCCAATCTCAGCACTGGGACCTGGCGTTGGGAAAGAGGAAAGGAAAAACTGGAAAGAAACTTCCTGGTTCTTTTGTTCAATGTTCATCACTCAACTGGAAGAAAATCAGATTTACAGGAGATACAACGCTGTCCATCAGTTGAAAATAGAACTGGCCTGTACCAAATCACCAACACATTTCATAGTGTCAGCTGTGGCTCAGTGGGTAGCATACTCACCTCTAAATCAGAAGGTTTTGGGTTCAAGTCCTACTCCAGAGAGCACAAAAATCTAGGCTGGCAATACTGAGGTGTTGCTGTCTTTTGGATGAAATGTTAAACCGAGGCCTTGTTTGCTCTCTCAGGTGGACGTAAAAGATCCCAGGGCACTATTTTGAAGAAGGGTAGGGGAGTTATCACCGGTGTCCTGGGCCAATATTTATCCCTCAGTCAACATAACAAAAACAGATTATGCAGTCATTATCACATTGCTGTTTGTGGGAGCTTGCTGTGCGCAAATTGGCTGCCACATTTCCAACATTCCAAGAGTGACTACACTTGAAAAGTACTTCATTGACTGTAAAGCACTTTGGGACGTCCGGTGGCCGTGAACGGCGCTATATAAATGCAAGTCTTTCTTTTAAAAAACAGGAACTACCCGTATGATTGAAGACTTGAATAGTGAGTAATGTTTTATAAAGTACGTCACTGGCTGTAAAGTTCTTTCTTGGCTATCCATTTACAGTACACCAATTAGAGTCATGTTAAATGTAGGGTGGGTGTGGTGAGCGTACATTACTGTTCTTTCATGGGTTTGAGAGATCCATAAATCAAGAGGGCCACAGCATGAATGTATTACAACGGCCTCTCTCTTGCTAGTGAAAAAAACCCGATTCCAGTGTCTCCTGGTGTGACTAGTCGATCTATTCTCAGAGCTGTATTAAGCTGAGATGTGAAGTGGTTCTTGGTATTTCAGATGAGTTATGCACTCTTGTGCAACATCATTTTAACGTTCACTGCATTCAATGGGACCTCCAGTGACTGTGCAAATACTGCCAAGACCCATAGATTAAACAGAGCCATTCAGCCTGTGGGCCCTGCTGTCATGTGCAGACTGACACTTCCTGTATAGTTCTGGAGGTGTATGGAACTAGTGCAGTTCTACTTATCACTTCTGAGGTGCACATAGATACATAGAAAAATAGGAGCAGGAGTCGGCCATTCGGCCCTTCGAGCCTGCTCTGCCATTCAATATGATCATGGCTGATCCTCTATCTCAATACCATATTCCCACTCTCTCCCCATACCCCTTGGTGCCTTTTGTGTCTAGAAATCTATCTATCTCCTTCTTAAATATATTCAGTGACTTGGCCTCCACAGCATTCTGTGGTAGAGAATTCCACAGGTTCACCACCCTCTCAGTGAAGACATTTCTCCTCATCTCAGTCCTAAATGTCCTACCCCGTATCCTGAGACTGTGACCCCTCTTTCTAGACCCCCCAGCCAGGGGAAACATCCTCCCTGCATCCAGTCTGTCTAGCCCGGTCAGAATTTTATACGTTTCAATGAGATCCCCTCTCATTCTTCTAAACTCTAGTGAATACAGGCCTAGTCAACCCAATCTCTCCTCATATGACATCCCAGGAATCAGTCTGGTGAACCTTCGCTGCACTCCCTCTATGGCAAGTATATCCTTTCTTAGGTAAGGTGACCAAAACTGCACACAGTACTCAAGGTGTGGTCTCATGCTCTGTTCTGAACTGGAATCTCCATTCATTTTACCAGAATATTTGATTGCCGTTCAGTTAGTGAGGCGATATCCCTCATCGTCATGGTTCTGTAGTGAAAAATAACAAAAACATTTAAATAGTTACAACAGTAACTACACTTCAAAAAAGTACCTAATTGGATGTAAAGCGCTTTGGGACGTCCTGAGGTTGTGAAAGGCGCTGTAGAAATGCAATTCTTTCTTTCTTTCTTTATACTATCGCCCAAAGTGAAAATTACTTTCTACAAAGGGTCTGACGAAGGGTCACAGACCTGAAACGTTGACTCTGTTTCTCTCTCCATGGATGCTGCCTGACCTGCTGAGTATTTCCAGCATTTTCTGTTTTTAGTTCTAATTCCATTCTTGCCTGATTTCCACACCCATCCTCTAGATGATATTCTCTGCCCAGTCTAGAGGTACCATGACTAAGTGTAATGTCCACAACACTGTGCAGGTCAACAATTGAACTAGGGACCTTGCTGGTCTGTGTGACTCAGTACTGCACAAGGATTAGAATCATACAATGGTTACAGCATGGAAGAAGGCCATTCGGCCCGTCGAGCCCGTGCCGGCTCTCAGCTAGTCCCACTCCCCTGCCTTTTCCCCCGTAACCCTGCAATTTGTTTTCCTTCAGATACTTATCCAACTCCCTTTTGAAAGATAAAATTAAGTCTGCCTCCACCACCCTTTCAGGCAGTGCATTCCAGATCTTAACCACTCGCTGCGTAAAAAAGTTTTTTCTTACGTTGCCTTTGGTTCTTTTGTCAATCACCTTAAATCTGTGTCCTCTGGTTCTCGACCCTTCCACCAAACAGTTTCTCTCTATCTACCCTGTCCAGACCCTTCATGATTTTGAACACCTCGATCAAATCTCCTCTCAATCTTCTCTGCTCTAAGGAGAACAACAACAGCTTCTCCAGTCTATCCATGTAACTGAAGTCCCTCATCCCTGGAATCATTCTCGTAAATCTTTTCTGCACCTTCTCTAAGGCCTTCACATCCTTCCTGAAGTGCGGTGCCCAGAATTTGACCCAATACTCCAGTTGGGGTCGAACCAGTGTTTTATAAAGGTCCATCATAACTTCTTTGTTTTTGTACTCTATGCCTCTATTTATGAAGCCCAGGATCCCGTAAACCTTTTTAACCGCTCTGTCAACCTGCCCTGCCACCTTCAACGATTTATGCACAAATACCCCCAGGTCTCTCTGTTCGTGCACCCCCTTTAGGATTGTAATACATTGCAGTACATTTAGCAATTGAATCAAGGGGAGGGAGGATCTTTCACTTCATTCTTTCCCCTTTCTCCTTCTATTGCTTGAAGCTGCACCACCGGGAGCTGCAGTCCTCCTTGCCAAAGGAGCCGTGACAATGAATGCTGGCAGTTTATTCACCCACAAGGGGCAACACAGTTGAGCCCAATGCCTCTCTTAATCAGCAGCCACCTACTGTATCATAGCCAGAGTCACTATCTTCAGGAGAAGAAGGAACAAAAATTGGAGAGGGGGAAGAAATAGAAGACAACTAACAAAATCTGCATTCCCAATGAAAAGTTGCTGAAATCTCGAACTAACTTCTGTCTTTCTGGACAGCAGCTTCGGGTGAGGGCTAACATAGAATTACATAGAATTTACAGCAGAGAAACAGACAATTCACCCCAGCTGGTTTATGCTCCACACGAGCCTCTTCATCTACCCACACTTCATCTAACCCTGATGTGGAGATGCCGGTGTTGGACTGGGGTGGACAAATGTGAGAAGTCGCACAACACCAGGTTATAGTCTAACAGGTTTATTTGAAATCACAAGCTCCGAAAGCTTGTGATTTCAAATAAACCGGTTCATCTAACCCGATCAGCATAACCTTGTATTCCTGTCTCCCTCAGGTGCTTATCTAGCTTCCCCTGAAGTGCAATCTCCCAACAACATTTTGTACAACCTGCCCATGTCAACTGTGGGTGTCATGTTTGGTTTGATTTGTGTCTGTGTGCGCGGTAATATATGTAATAAGGCAGGTCCTGCTCTCTGTCAAATTGGAGGGACACATTTTGAATTGTGTGTTTTCCTTTTGCGTGTTTCTGAACATAATTATGCTCTGCCTCCAGCCAAATAAGAGCAGCCATGTGCAAGGGCCTGAATGAAACCTCGAATCTGAGAACCGCAGTGTATGTGAGAAGGGAACCAAGAAGAGACAAAAACACTGTCCAATCTCATTGTGATAGTTCCTCAGCTTAGCTTCTTACATAGAATGATTGCAAGAGAATTGGCTGCTAGACTTAGTCCCCGCAACAAGGGAAGAGAAATTCTGTGATATCACAATAACATAGGTGTGCAGCATAACCTGGAAAAATGATCTCCTTTAAAAAGGAGATGGCTATCCGAGGATGAGACTATTGGGCCAGAATTTGCTGTAGCAGGGGACCTAATTTAAAAACAAACTATGTTCCAATAGAGCTGCAACACAGTAGACAAACAAACAAAACAAATATATATTTCTCAATTGTTCATAGACATTAGCCATATCCCTCCCTGCCCCCCACATCCTATTTACCGTTGGTCAGACCTGCCCCTTGCACCCTGCAGCTCAAAGAGAATTTGCCCACAAAGTTGCTGAAAGTGTGAGCTGATAACGGCGCCGCGAGGGCAACAGGGCATCTGGGACCCGAGTGAGCAACAGGGTACCTCGTTAACGAAAGAGATTTAAAGATTGGGAAATAAACAGCGGAAGGACTGAGAAGAAGGGTGAATTAAAGGGGGGTGAAATCAATGTCAAACCAGGTACGGAGAGAGAAATGGAGAGGGAAAGAAAGATTGGATTAAGACGGAGAGAAAAAAAAGCAGACAGAAAGGAAAAGTAAGAAAAATAAATTAAATTTAAAATTTGACATTTTTAAAACAGAGTGATTATTTGCAACACATTTTTGAATCTCTCTGCGCATGCTGCGCGCCCGTTTTGTACTGCGCATGCGCACTCGATCCGGTCGCGCACGCGCAGTGCCAAACAGTGCAGCTGCTGCGGCCTGCACTGCCACGCTTCCCTCAGCTCTGTGCGGAGGTGGTCAGGCGATCCTTCTGAAATCTCCTAAAATAACCTGAAGGAATGAGACTCCACACTTAATAGTTACATTTCGGTGCCAGAGAGGTTGATTGGCAGTCATCAACATTTATCACAGCGTTAAAAGGGTATTTACACTTGTAATTACGAGCCCGAAATATCTGTGGCGAGCTTAGTTCGTATCTACCGCGTGAATACATCAACTTCACAATGTTCAAAGCGTGTTAATGGCGAGGCAAAATGCCGTTTTCGCAAAGCTAACGGTGGAGCGGCGCAACTCAGACAGAAACATTTGGATATTGGCATTTAACCGCACACCTGCCCCTCGCCTGAAGATGCTGTACCATTTACGCATAAATAACAGCGAGCGCCATCAGCCTCACCGTTATTTTGACAGCAAAATCTGGCCCATTAGCAATAGGGATCGGTGCAGACTGAGGTGACGAAATATTGGAACACAGTGGGCCAATGTTGAACAGGGGAAATGTGAGGATGGAGGAATATTTTGGAATTTTCCTTGATTTCTTTGGGTGTTCAATGGACATAAGCCATGATGGGGTAGATTATACATGATCCATGCAAGGAGTGAGCTTCATGCCAAGCTTTATGAAAAAAAAATCTGATTTTTGTATACAAGATGCAGGATATTGGAGCCGGGGAATCCAATTCCCACATCAGCCGTTCCGTGACCTCCTGAGTGAGATTGCTAAATCAGGCACAGTTCTGTGCTGTGGACCTGTGTTTACTGGAAACTGGGATAAGAATCTCCAAAGCCGTTTCTCATGGGACCTTTATAGCAAGGAGACAAAAGAGCTTCGCTCTCAGTCTGGGCTGGATCTGAACCCAGCTCCAAGCAGCTCGTGATTTCCCCACTGCACTACCTATCCCTCTGCTCTCTGTTGTTATTGTTCTACGGCTTTATCATGGTTGAGCAGGAGGGATTCTGTGTGCGATACACTCAAATGTCTTCCAGGGACCATTAGCGTGCTATTTACATAAATTTTATGCTCATATATGGGTTTAAAAATATGCCCACAAATTGTGTTAAATGAATGTTATCCAATCGGTCTGCAGAATGTCAATTGTGGCACAAATAAATCAAATGCTAATATATAATACGAGGAGCCACTTCTGTCTCGACATCATGTGAATTGAAAAATCCAATAGAAGCTACTCAAATGCACGGAGATGAGATTTTATAGATTGCTGATATTACCATTGGCAGTGACAAGCGAATGTTATTTTCTCTGGTCAAAACCACATAACGATTACTGATAAACCGTTCTCCAAGTGTGCAAATTTGCGGGGTGGCCATTTGGGAGAGAGAGTCTAATGCATATTTGATTTTTAATAGCTTCACGAAGGCAAAGAAAAGGAAAACATCTCTTTAAAGGCAGGATACAAAGAAGTGTTAATGAAAGTGACCATGTCTAACAAAGGCCCACCAGTTTGCAGCAGCTTGACCCTATTGAAGGGAAGGTCAGTTGACTGCCTGGGCTGCACAGCCATAGACATTCAGAGCACTGTTTAACATTAAAAACAAGGAGCCCATACTGTTCCTTTCTCGAAGGGGAGGATTTCCATTCATTTACATACTAATGAGGCTGAATTCCAATATGTGCATTATCTCCGTTCAAATTTTAAAAGTCCCTTGCAATTTTTAATGAACGCATTATCTCCTGACAATTGCAGCCGTAGGATTAAAATTCTTGCTCTTATTGGTACCGGGTCTGCCTGAATGAGGGTGGTTTGAACAACAAAAGGTGGCCACAATTCCGCAATCAGCTGCTTCAATGCATACTGTACCTGCCCTGGGATGGAGGCAAAAACTACACAAACCTCAAAGTTAATGGGATTAAAGGGAAAGCTTAGCAACGCAGAAATGTAACATGGGGCATAAGCAGTTTTAATTTAGAGAATGGACGTTAATTTGAATGGATATGATCTGAGTTACCTTGAGGTTGTAGAATTTACTGCTCATTGCTTAGCAACATGTTGAAGGTTGCATCCAGACTGAGTGCATTTGGTACAGTGAGCTCTATGTAGACTATCTGTACTGTGCTGCCTTTTGCTGATATCGACTGTGAGAGTGCTCAAACTACTCTCTCTCTCTCTCTCTCTCTCTCACACACACACACGCAAACACATGTACGTTAAAAAGGGTAAAAAGAAAACTGGCAATGCTTACGAACATACGAGCAATGATGGACAGCAAAAGACCCTCTGGTCCATCCAGCCAGTCCCAAATGGATAGTATGACACGCACGCCTAGAAATTCGACTCGGGTGGTGCTGCAAAACGGGCGGTTTCGGATCGGACGCCCGTTAAAAACGCAGCGCCGGATATTCAGTTCCATCCAATCGAACTGAATATCCAGCGCTGCGTATAACAGGCGTCCGATCCGATACCGCCCGCTTTGTGCCGCTGCCCGGGACAAATTTCTAGCCCTTTGCATCTGAAAGAGAGACAACTCTCCCCAGACGCTGCCATGACCTGCTGAGTATTTCCAGCCTTTTCTACGTCCAGCTTCTGTAGCATTTTGCTATTTGCTCATGTTGGTATCCAGTTTGTTCCCCTCCTCAGAACGCCTCAGAAAGGTTCCTTCCAGAAGTGTTGCGGAGTATTTACTCCAGTGGGATGATCGGCCTGCTATGGATTTTCTGGGTTTTTTATTACACACGTTATCCAGTTTCAATCTGAACTGTGCACATCTGCCGTTAGACTTCGAATAAACGGGTCACTTTCGTGAGGAAGCAAACTGTAAACTTTTATTTGACAAGCTGCCTGCTCAGCAGAACCTTGGACAGTGTCAGGCCACCACCATGGAGGGTAGAACAATGTCATCTTCTTATGAGCCCTTTAGAAAAACTTGCTGACATTCACGTGAACAGAAAGACTTGCATTTATACAGCACCTTTCATGAACTCAGCATGTCCCAAAATGTTTTACAGCCAATTTAAGTACTCTTTTGAAGTGTAGTCACTGTTGTAATGGAGGAAACGTGGCAGCCATTTTGTGCACAGCAAGCTCCCACAAACAGCACTGATCAAATAATCAGTTTTAATAATGTTGGTTGAGGGATAAATATTGGCCAGGACACTGGGGAAAACTACCCTTCTCTTCATTCGAAATAATGCTAAGGGATCGTTCACGTCTACCTGAGGGGGCAAATGGGGCCTCGTTTTAACGCCTCATCCGAAAGACGGCCCCTCCCACAGTGCAGCACTCCCTCAGTACAGCATTGAAGTGCCAGCCCGGATTATGTGCTCAAGTCTCCGAAGCAGGGCTTGAACACATGACCATCTGACTCAAGAGGCGAGAGTGGTACGGCAGAGTCAAAGCTCAAACCTGCCGGTCTGGACTATATATGGCTCCAGTCCCACATCAACGTGATTGCCTCTTTACTGCTCTCTGAAGTGGCCTGAGCAAGCCAATGAGTTGTACCAACCACTACAACCATGAACTTCAGCAGTTCAAGAACTGGGACTGAATTCTTTTTTAAATGTGCTGTCATGTGGGACCTTGCTGTGCCCAAATTTGCTGCAGCATTTGTCTATGTAACAGTGACCGCACGACAGAAGTCATTTCTTGGTTGTGAAGCGTTTTGGGACGTCCTGAAGATCTGATAAGATGTTATAGAAACGTAAGGGCCGTGAAATTCGGCACCTCAGCGCCGGTAGTTAATGCCGGTTTGGAGAATAAAAGACGCCCACTTCCGGCATGGCCTGCACCGATCGACATCTTGGTGAGGGCGATAGCGCGGGCGGGACATCTGTGCGCCGGCAGTATGCAGGGTGGGCAGATCGTGACATCAATCAGCGTGTAACGCTGATTTGATGCATGACCTGCCATTTTGGACGTTGCCATTCCAATCAATGCCCTCTCCTAAACACGCACAGCTGAACGTGCGTTTGGCTGCACGAGGGACTCCCCCCCCCGCCACCATCCTACATTACAACAGTGACTACACTCCAAAAAGTACTTAATTGGCTGTAAAACGCTTTGAGATGTCCGGTGGTTATGAAAGGTGCTATATAAATGTAAGTCTTTCTTTTTTTTATCAAGTGGTTGGGTCCACAAGTGCTATAATGGAGTTGCCCATCACTTCCATCCTGGAAATCATGGGCTCCAAGCTCCGTACAAAGCCCCGTGCAAGGTTGGAGCTGACTGCTCCATGCTCCTTGACAGTGACAAGGGGCTCTCTGGCAAGCATTTCTGTGTGCATGCCCATCACTTTTCTTCTGAAGGCTGCCCCATCGAAGTCCTCATCTGAGACCTCTGCAGCAGAACTCGTGTGCGATCTCGCCCTCCGGGGAGCTGGCACCTGCGCTACCCTTTCCCCCTGCGCTGGCTGCAGCCCACTCGTGCCCGGTGACTCACCATGCGCAGATCCCACCTCTATACTACCATCTAAAGTTAGCGCAGTGCTATTTTCTGAGCTGGTGTCTGGGAGTGTCAGATCGAGTGACGGTGTCTCTTCATCTCTATCACTCTCCTCCGTTAGTTCTTCAACCACTTGTGTGAGGTCATTAAACTTCTTCTGGCACTGGATCCAGGTCCTGGGGGGAAAGACTGGTGGCACTGACCGCTGCAGCATTCTGCTCCCACTGCCTTCATACAGTCTATCTGGAGGGACTCCTGGCCCCCTGCGGGTAGAGGACCTGTCTCCTCTTATCGACCCCCTGCACTAAGGCCTCCAGTGTTGCGTACAAGAAATGAGGTGCCTTTTCTCTGCCCTGTTGCGACATTGGTGCCTTCCCCTTTCCTTAGCTCCACTAAGAATGAGGTGCCTCTTTCAAAAAGCACCTCCCCTTTAAGAAGTGCAGACAACGTTTCCTTCTGCAGGCAACCTTTAAATAGAGAGCAGACTTCCCATGATATTGAGCCCCCTGCTGAGCGCTGAGCCAACCAGCGGCCTGTTCAGCGCTTCAATCATGCTAATCATTCACTAGAGTTTAGAAGAATGAGAGGGGATCTCATGGAAACGTATAACATTCTGACAGGGCTAGACAGACTGAATGCAGGGAGGATGTTTCCCCTGGCTGGGGGGTCTAGAACAAGGGGTCACAGTCTCAGGATATGGGGTAGGACATTTAGGACTGAGGTGAGGAGAAATTTCTTCACTCAGAGGGTGGTGAACCTGTGGAATTCTCTACCACAGAAGGCTGTGGAGGCCAAGTCACTGAATATATTTAAGAAGGAGATGGATAGATTTCTAGACACAAAAGGCATCAAGGGGTATGGGGAGAGAGCGGGAATATGGTATTGAGATAGAGGATCAGCCATGATCATATTGAACGGCGGAGCAGGCTCGAAGGGCCAAATGGCCGACTCCTGCTCCTATTTTTCTATGTTTCTATGTTTCTAATCAGCAGGCAGCACAGATTTCGTGTGCTGCCTGCATCACTTTCAACGGGTGCAGGCAGATCGCGCATCGTGATCCCCGCGTCCGTTTTCAGGCCTTACCAACTTTAGCCTCCAAGGTCTTTTTTACATATATATATAGATATGTAACTATGACCATAATTAAATACTGATGATTATCAGACTGTCACATATAGCCACAGATCTCTTCCTCCATGCAGACCTTTCTGGATACTACACCAGGACTCGGTTAGTTATGTTTGGTGTCGGAGAGGTCAGCTGCCGATAATTACGGCCTAATCCTGAGATTTTGTACCAGGTGTAGCAGCAGATTGTTAATGGTGAAGATTTTTAAAAAAGGAATAATTTAAAATAACCAATTATTTCAGAGCAGCCTAATTAGACCCTACTTAAGATGCTGATAGCTCAGTGTTCTGGGATGGGGACTCCCAACAATAGATACACAAATTAAGCAGGCACGAAGCTTTAATTGAATATTTCTAGTTATTCATAAGTAATTGTAAATGAGAAAAATTCTATCTGCCCCCTTTGAATTCATTCTTAAGTACTTTTTTGCCCAGATGATTCACGTCCCCATAATTAGATTTAAAACAGATAGCCAAGAAAGAATTTGAAGACTAGTACATATTTAGACCAGAGATTCTGACTGCATCAAAATCATACAATCATAGAATGGTTACAGCACAGAAGGAGGCCATTCGGCCCATCGAGCCCGTGCCAGCTCTCTGCAAGAGCACTTCAGCTAATCCCACTCCCCCGCCCTTTCCCCGTAGCCCTGCAAATTTGATTTCCTTCAGGTACTTATCCAATTCCCTTTTGAAAGCCACGATTGAATCTGCCGCCGCCACCCTTTCAGGCAGTGCATTCCAGATCCTAACCACTCGCTGCGTAAAATAGTATTTTCCTCATGTCGCCTTTGGTTCTTCTACCAATCACCTTAAATCTGTATCCTCTGGTTCTCGACCCTTCTGCCAATGGGAACAGTTTCTCTCTATCTACTCGGTCTAGACCCCTCATGATTTTGAACACCTCCATCAAATCTCCTCAACCTTCTCTGCTCTATGGAGAACAACCCCAGCTTCTCCAGTCTATCCACGTAACATTTGTCAGGTTATGCTGCTCAGCCTTCGAAGAGACAGCGGGCCAGAATTTGCTGTATCATCGAACGCTGTCTGTTATTAGTTAGCAAATATCTTTTGCCGACAAAGTTTCTGAAAGTGCGAGCCGATAACGGTGCAGCGAGGGAAACAGGGCATCCGGGACCTGAGTGAACAGGGCACCCAACAGGGGATCTCCTTAACCAATGAGATTTAAAGATTGGGAAATAAACAGCGGAAGGACTGAGAAGGAGGATGAATTAGAGAGGGTGAATTCAATGTCAAATCAGGTACAGAAAGAAAGCGAGAGTAAGAAAGAGAGGGAAAGAAAGACTGGATTAAGAGAGAGTGAAAAATTAGACAGAAAGGAAAAATAAGAAAAACATTTTTTAAATTTAAAGTGCGGCAAATTATTAAAATCTCCCCGCAAAATTCAAAACCTGAAGGAATGAGGCTCCACACGCATTAAAAGGGTATTTACGCTACTAATTGCCACCCTAAATATCTGCGGCGGGTTTATCACGCAAATACAGCAACTTGATGACTTTCAATGGTGAAGCAGACAGCAAGAGGCCGCATTCGCGAAGCTAACGCCGGAACCGCACAGCTCAGACAGCAACGTTTAGATATTGGCATTTAACTGCGCATCTGCTCCTCGCCTGAAATCGCATAAAGAACAGCGATGCCATTAGCCTCGTCGTTATTTTGACAGCAAAAATCTGGTCCTTTGTCGTCGTCTAATTCTACAGAATAGCCCATTGGATCTCTTGAAAAGTTGCTGTGGTTGTTTACACAGTAGGAAGTATCGATGAAATTATCAGCTCGTTACATCATGTGATGGCGTGGAGGATAATCCCATCTTTGTGACAGAAATATTCTCGGAGTGTTCCACCATCGAACAGGAAAGAACCTGTTTTTGCAGCCAATCAGGCAATTTGCCAAATTGTCACGATCGCATACAGCCTCTGTTCTAAGTTAGCTGGAAAGTTAGGAGTGACGGAGAAGAGAAAGAAGCTGCCAAGGTAGACGTGCAGTGAAGGTATAATCCTCCAGTCATTGACTTTTTGGGCAGGGGAGCGGGCGGGAGGCGGCGGCGGGACAGTTATCTGATTTTCAAAGGTGAAAATGCATAGGTGTGGCAAAGTTGTAAACCTGTCGTAAATGGATTTATGATTTTGCTGTCGCTAGCGCATGGTGCCTTCCTACAAGCCCGCTGGCTGTATTTTAAAGGACCAGCGCCTTCATGAACATATCTGGCAAAGCTTTTGAAGGTGGGCGGGGGAAGAAAAGGAGCCACGTGTCATTTTATTGGAATTACATGGTGCGATGAAGCTTTTGAAACATATAAGATTGTGAAGGGGTTGGATCGGGTGGATGCGGGGAGGATGTTCCCGATGACGGGTGAGACGAGAACTAGGGGACATAGTCTTAGAATAAGGGGCTGCTCTTTCAAAACTGAGATGAGGAGGAACTACTTCACTCAGAGGGTGGTAGGTCCATGGAATATGCTGCCACAAAAAGCTGTAGAAGCTACATCATTAAATAAATTTAAAACAGAAATAGACAGTTTCCTAGAAGTAAAGGGCATTAAGGGTTACGGGGAGCGGGCAGGAATTTGGACATGAGTCTAGGTTCGGATCGGTCATGGCCCTGTGGGTAGTGGAGCGGGCCCAGGGACTGTGTAGCCTGATTCTGCTCCTATTTCGTGTGTGCAATTCTGTTAGATGCAGGAGATGGTTCTGTGATAGATAGTAGATTGGCGGTTAGGATCAGATCAGCCATGATCTTATTGAATGGCGGAGCAGGCTCGAGGGGCCGATTGGCCTACTCCTGCTCCTATTTCTTATGTTCTTATGTTCTTATGTTCTTATGTTGACATGATTTACATCAGTGCATTATTTATAATCACAAAGGTTTGCTGAACACTCTTTCAATTAAGATTCTTAACCGCAAACCTAAACCTAGAAATTACTATTGGCGATGGTAACAGATTTTTTTTTTTAAAGGGGCGAACTCCTTGGCTAACAGAGCAGATGACGTCTCCAGCTATTTCTAGGCTATAGGAGAAATATCCCGAGAACGCCAAAATGGAAGAAAAACCACGGGCAAGGCACCCAAAATTTTCCACTACACTTGAGGCCCCACTGGTGACACTGGGTCTCAAAAGTTCACCCTTAATCTATAAAGTTAACAATCTGAAAATATCTGAGGTGCTGTCATCTGAGACGTTCAACCGAGGCCCCGGCTGCTCTCTCAGGTGGATGTAAAAGATCCCAGGGCGCTATTTCGAAGAAGAGCAGGGGGGGGGAGTTCTCCCCGGTGTCCTGGGGCCAAAATTTATCCCTCAACCAACATCACTAAAATCAGATTATCTGTTCATTACCTCATTGCTGTTTGTGGGCGCTTGCTGTGCGCAAAATGGCTGCCGTGTTTGCTACATTGCGACAGTGACTACACTTTAAACCTACTTCGTTGGCTGTCAAGCGCTTTGGGAGTTCCTGAGGTCGTGAAAGATGCTCTATAAATGCCAGTCTTTTTTCTTTTTCTTTTCATTTCTTTCTTTCTGAAAAAAGCAAGCCAACAAGTTCTTCCACAACCATCGAGCATTTGTTCCTGCACATGCAGGCTCTCTCTCTTCTTTTTTTTCTCTCTCTCTTTTCTATTTCTTTCTCTCTTTTCTGTCTCCTGCCATGAAGAAGTGGCAGAGGCAGTGGCAGCGTTTGTGATGGAATAATCAGCAGTGTCTCTTCCCAGCGACAGCGCTCGCTCTCTCTCTCTCTCTCTCTCTCTCTCTCTCTCTCGAGCTTTGAGGTATGGGTTGCGGTTGGGTTGGGGGGGGTGGGGGGGAAGATGAACAATTGCGTTAATGTGGAGCTGCCGTATCACTCTGACAAGCTCAGAGGGGGACCAGCTGCCCAGAATGAGAATGAATTTGTTTGCTCAGCGTGTGAAGAATATGCTCATTCACACAGGTTACCTGGTTATGATTGGGCTGCTCTTTGCCATCTGTTTGCCACGGTCCATTCATATTTCCTTTTCGAGTGCACTGGATGAGTGGACAAGATTCAAGTTATTTTCAAACCGCACATGTCAATCTTGATAGCTGTACATTGATTCTAATGTGCTAGCAAAAGTAAAGGGGTTCCATACTTGTGGCTGAAGTACCTAAAAGAAAAAGAAAGACTTGCATTTATATAGCGCCTTTCACAACCTCAGGACGTCTCAAAGTGCTTCACAGCCAATGAAGTACTTTTTGAAGTGTGGTCACTGTTGTAATGTCGGAAATGCGGCAGCCAATTTGTGCACAGCAAGCTCCCACAAACAGCAATGTGATAATGACCAGATAATCTGTTTTAGTGATGTTGATTGAGGGATAAGTATTGGCCAGGACACCGGGGGGAACTCCCCTGCTCTTCTTCGAAATAGTGGCCATGGGATCTTTTGCGTCCACCTGAGAGAGCAGACAGAGCCTTGGTTTAACGTCTCATCCGAAAGACGGCACCTCCGACTGCGCCGCACTCCCTCAGCATTGCACTGGAGTGTCAACATACACTTTTGTTTATCTCATGACCCTCCTCCCATCCACTCTGCCCCTCCTTGGGCTTTGCTTTTCTCACCCGCTTGAAATTGGAGTGTGACCCTCCACTCCGACCTGCGACTCCATAGCCGGTCACAGCTCTCGCACCTGAATTTGGTCCTACTCCCGATCCCACCGGGGAATAAACATAAAGGCATTTCTCCTTTCTGAAACAAGATATCTTCTCTGTTTCAGTGTATGTCAATGAAATGTGTATAGCTACATCCAGCACTTTCTATAGATGGGACATGTAAATCTAATTTACTTTTATACCTGCTGCTATTCCTGCTGGGCAGAATATTTTTTTTCTCATTAACTTGAGGGTTAACCCCCGCAACCCATACCTCAAAGCTAGAGAGAGAGAGAGAGAGAGAGAGAGAGAGAAAGTGCTGGGGAATGGAACAGTTTCCCACTTTTGCCACCAAGTGCCAGCATCAAGAACTGTTCCTCCCAGATCAGATGTAACATGCCATATACCTGCCTTGACAATATGACTTATCCACAATCTCAGAAGTGCACCCCTTATTGCAGCTCTACGAATTTTTTATTTTCCTAACAAACCATCCATTAAGAGTCAGCTGTGGCTCAGTGGGTAGCACTCCTTGTCTCTGAGTCAGAAGGTTGTGGGTTCATAGTCCCACTCCAGAGACTTGAGCACAAAAATCTAGACTGATACTCTCAGTGCAGTGCTGAGGGAGTGCTGCACTGTTGGTGGGGTGCCGTCTTTCAGTATGAGACATTAAACCGAGGCTCCGTCTGCTCTCTAAGGTAAATGGTACCATGGCACGATTTTGAAGAAAAGCAGGGGAGTTCTCCCTGGTGTCCTGGCCAATATTTATCCCTCAATCAACATCACTAAAGCAGATTGCTGTGATATGTTTCCATGGGTTCTGGCAGCCTTCTGGTGCCTCTCCCATTCTTCATGTGTTAGCCCAGCCCCGGTGAACTGGCTATTCAACTATGGGAGCATCATAATCCTATCTTCGGGAATTACCGGATAACGATCAGGAGTGGGAAAACTGGCTGGCTGTATTTTTAGCTCCAGGAACCGTAAAGCCAGTTCACCACACATACTTGGTGTTCCAGCAGAAATCAGTTAACTTAACACAAACCGAAGGCTGAACTGGGCAGCTTCCTGATCTAAGTGGCTCAGCATCACAGTAGGTGGTGCATGTGCCCACTGAGCCATAAAAGGGGCAACGTGGTTTGTTACTGCTCTGTCGATGATGTCCCATGTGACTTGCCTGAGGGTAGGGTCATTGTCTGAGACTGGCAATCAATCTATGGCACCAAGAGGGGAAAAAAAACCTTTCATGCCAGTCAGAGGTGGTCCCTCAGCATGCCAACTAAGCAACCACCTCTACCACACGCTAAGACAAGGGTCATATGAGTGATAAAAAGCTAATGGCATATAAATATGATTCAATGGTTACCTCCAATATTGCTGCCACTATTGGGTTCTCTTGACACATTAATTTTTTGCATTCCTATTCTTAATCTGTAGACATGTTTGGTTTGAAACCCTGTAGGAATTCCAATGAGGCCAGTGAAGGACATCATTTTTTAAAAATTTGTTCCTGGGATGTGGGCATCGCTGGCAAGGCCAGCATTTATTGCCCATCCTTAATTGCCCTTGAGAAGGTGAATATTATTATTGGAGGAATCAATGTGGAGAAAATTCCTCACAATTTAGGTGATAATGTTTATAAGCATATGGCGGGAGTCATGGGAGATCCTGGGTGCAGCCCTGCACCTCTGTGCAGTGCTTGTCAGTGTTTGCAGCACCTCAATGCTGTAGAACACTGACAGCACAAATGTCAAAATAAAGTTGGCCATGGTCCCTTTAAGGAAACCGGATGATGACGCGTCATGAAATGACGTCACCAGACCCGCTTCCTCTAACTGGCCGGCAAACGCGCTGGGCGGGCTTAACAAGCCCCCAGCAAGGGAAAATCATTTCACAGAGCGGGATGGAGCCAGCAGCGGGGTCGCCGCCCCGGACCCACGGAGGTCAGCAAAATGGCGGCTTCAATCTCAATCCGTCCTGTTTACACAACCTTGCTTAATCTAAATTGTCAGTTGAGCCTTTGTCTGGTCATACAGAACAAAGTATCTTGAGCACACTGCCCCACAGTACACAAGCAGTTTTTGCACTCTCTCAATACAGATAAGAATAACAATCGTGCAGTCCACAGTGACCACAAATATCCAACCCAGAATGCTTGGCGATATCAGAATGACTTGTCAATTAGGTTTACGTAGCTGTCTAGACTGAAGAGATAGGAGGATTAAGCCAGGCAGCTAAGAAGCCCAATAGTGGAGCTAATTTACATAGGACAAAATAACTAAACTCTAATCTCTTGGGGCAAGTAGAACAAACAGCAATATCGGCATTGATTGCTGGTTGAAGTCCGCTCATAGTTGGCCGAATGCTGGAGGGAAGTAAAATGACAATGGTACTGTGTCTGCTGTTTGGCTACAAACATTGCCAAGGAATATCAGGACATCAATACACCTTTCAAACTGAAGTTACAAAAATGTGCATGCTTTAGGGTCTTTACTGAATTGCTTTTATTTGGCTGATGAAATGATGTGCGGAATTTAGCCTGGAACGATTATTAAATTTAATTTCAAATTAACACCGGGCAATTAACTAAGTATGCTTCAGCTTCAATTGGGTGCTCGTTGATTCAGCTGCCTCGTACGATGGGACTTTCTTCCCTGTTTCCCCCCCCCACCCTGGGAATTATGCCATTGCATTTGCAGTTTAATTATTTTTAGCAATAATCTTCTTCTTCTTAGACAGTCCCTCGGAACCGAGGATGACTTGCTTCCACATTAAAAATGAGTTCTCAGGTGACTGATGAGTCCAATGTGGGACCTACAGTCTCTGTCACAGGTGGGGCAGACGGTGGTTGAAGGGGCGGGTGGGTGGGGTGCTTGGGTTGACGTGCGCTCCTTGCGCTGCCTGCGCTTGGCTTCCGCTTGCTCCCGGCGAAGAGACTCGAGGTGTTCGGCGCCTTCCCGGATGCTTCTCCTCCACTTTGTGCGGTCTTGGGCCAGGGATTCCCAGGTGTTGGTGGGGATGTTGCACTTTTTCCAAGGAGGCTTTGAGGGTGTCCTTGAAACGTTTCCTCTGCCCACCTGGGGCTCTCTTGCCGTGTTGGAGCTCCGAGTAGAGCGCTTGTTTTGGGAGTCTCGTATCGGGCATGCGGACGATGTGACCCGTCCATCGGAGCTGACCGAGCGTGGTCAAAGCTTCGATGCTGGGGATGTTGGCCTGAGCGAGATCACTGACGTTGGTGCGCCTATCCTGCCAATGGGCGGATAATAATCAATAGAAAACTGCATTAAACACTATGTTAGACTAAATCACAATACTTACATTTGATTTTTACAAATATACTGATGCTCACACTAGCCCTTTGAACTAAAGAGATTGAAAGGAGTGGGACTAGCTGAAGTGCTCTTGCAGAGAGCCGGCACGGGCTCGATGGGCCGAATGGCCTCCTTCTGTGCTGTAACCATTCTATGATTCTAAACATTGGAGCGAGTTAGTTCACTGGTTCTACAAGTAATAAAATGATCAGTAATACTAGGACTGTTTTCAGTAGTAATAGTGGGTTCCCTCAATGAGAAAATGTCCCACCCAGTGTGGTACCAAAGCACATCGAGCAGGACAATCCCTGGTCTGTGCTGAGTTAACTGACCTCAGCCACAATTGGCCTCCGCGGCGATGAGCTCATGAGAAACAAACTCAGCCAGAGTTCCTGCTCCCGATTATTATCCATTGAGCCCGACATGAAAGAATGCGGGAATGTTGGGTGAGGACAGGATCGGGTGTGGCTGTGATGCCCTCCACAGCTGAATTGCCTGCAAGGCACCTACACGAAGACGACATTTGAGTGAGATGCATAGCTTGCTGCCTTCGCCGGAGGAGAAAATGGAGGGAGGGGCAAGCACAGGTGGGAATCAAACTAGATCTTCTTTCACTGGCAGTCAACAAAGAGCTAGTGTTAATAAATATCGAAAGGGCAAAGGGTGATTTGTTTTAAATATTCTATGCTTTGTTGAAAGCAATAAAAGGGTTTATTGTAAAAATGGACTGGAAAAGAGAACATTGTCATTAAAATGAATTTACGGTTGACAAATCCTTATGTGAAAAAGGGAATTGCTGTTAGGTTTGGGCCGTAGGGCACAAGAAAGCTATCTTGAGTTATATAGTGGAACACACAATCCGTGACTGTAATTATGGTCCCTTAATCATCTCCAGAATTCCCAAAACCATTTCAGTGAGGGAAAACACAAACGGCTAATCAATCACACAACTCTTCCCAGGGATTTCCCAAGGCTTCCCTTCAAGCTATAGAACAGCTAATGTTTTATTAAACAGCCTTGTTGCTGCCTTGTATGCCCTAAGTACATCTCTAGCGGCACACTGCAGCGAGATTCTCGCCCTCATCACAACCTACCGTTGGGGGATACGGCGATGGCCGAACCGTCAGTCACAACCCAGGATAGATTATTGGTCAGATCATTGCCAGGGCAAGCAAAAATAGCCAGAAGTTTGGTGTCATTAATTAGTTTTGGATTAAACTGAAGTGTCAATTTAAGGATCTGATTTGACAAAAGTTATACAGAATGTTTCGGAAAAAAGAAATAATCACCAACAACGACTCCTTTTAAAGTAGAAAAATCATGTAAGTATACATCACAATAGTTTGTAAAAAAAATGTTCTTTCTACCTATTGTGCAGGATGCCAGCAGCACAGCTGGTTTTCACATTGACACCAGTTGTCGCTTGGAAGCTTTAACTGGAAATACAGTGGCTTTAATAAAAAATGCAATTATTTTCATATGAACATTTTAATATTTGATTACCATATGGTTTGCCTTTGTCAAAGGGCCATAAGTTCAATTAAAAATGCATATACCATTGACCTTGTTTAAATGAGTAATGACCTCACTGCCTTACTTAAGGACAAATCATTTCTTGCACCTACTCAAATTCAAGGCCAGACAACCATCAAAGGTTATTGTTTTCTGCTGTTTCTTTGTCAACTAATTGTTTTCGCATTGGAGGTCTTACACCCTTCAGACTGGCAAGAGGTAACAATCCTTCAATAGGCCGCACCCCGCTTTGGTTTTCTTTCCTGTTGTAGAACGTTTTCCTTGGAACAGAGGAGGCTGAGGGGAGACCTTATTGAGGTGTATAAAATTATGAGGGGCATAGATAAAGTGGATTGAAAGGACCTATATCCCTTAGCAGAGGGGTCAAAAACCTGGGGGCACAGATTTAAAGTAATTGGTGGAAGGTTTAGAGGGGAGTTGAGGGGAAATTTCTTCACCCAGAGGGTTGTGGGGGTCTGGAACTCACTGCCTGAAAGGGTGGTAGAGGCAGGAAACCTAACCACATTTAAAAAGTACTTGGATGTGCACTTGGGATGCTGTAACCTGCAGGGCTACGGACCAAGAGCTGGGAAGTTCCGACGAAGGGTTTCGACCTGAAACGTTAACTCTGTTTCTCTCTCCACGGATGTTGCCTGGCCTGCTGAGTTTTTCCAGCGTTTTCTGTTGTTATATAAGTGGGATTAGGCTGGATAGCTCTTTGTTGGCCAGTGCGGACACGATGGGCCGAAATGGCCTCCTTCTGTGCTGTAACTTTCTATGATTCTATGGGCTGGATTTTGTCTTGGGGTCGGGTTGGGGTCGTGTAATCCGCATTTCGTGTTTCCCCCCCGACTCCAGATTAATGTGGATGCCTGATGCAATTTTCACTAAATTGGGCAATTGAGTTGTAGCATGTGGGAACCCATGAACTAATTAGTGGTTTCAGTCTGAAACCTGCCTCTGATGATGTCATCATTGCTGACTGCCTGCTCTCAGAGATTGTTTGGCTACTGGTGAGAGAGGACCTGGATGCAAATATATATGAATGAGAGAGAGAGAGAGAGAGAGAAATATTTTGCAAGCAAGTCCTCCCAGTCAGTCTCTGAAGACATTCAATGCAGCAGCATCAGAGGCGACTTTCAGACCTAATACTACTACTACCTTCATCACATCTCCGTTGTAATAGTGGACCTGCAGCTGATAGTCAGCTATCCACTTGTGCTCCCGCCAGGTTTCACTGGCGTGTTTCACATCAGGCATGCTTCACGTCAGAAAAGGGTTAAACTAGCTAAAACGTTTCAAAATGGCATTACAGAGCCAATTTAGAGCTTGTTAAGGACTTTAATGGCCTCTCCCGCCTCTTGGAGGCGGGACGGAGTCGGGAACCCCGCGACTGATTTTGTCAAAATTGCGTTGAGGCGGGATGGAGTCGGAAACCCCGACCCCGCAAATTTAACCCCCCACACGCTTCCAAACCCGACTCCATGGGTCATTCAAAATCCAGCCCTATGTGTCAACCCTATGCTTAAAATAGTGAACTGCAGCGTATTGAAAGAAATGATGGGCATTGCTCTGCCCAGTGTGGGATGGAGTCCACGTTTCAACTCAGGTTTGTACTGTTGAGCTAACCTCAACTGAGGAAATGGGTTTGGTGTCAGCCCAGCTGTGGCTCAGCGATAGCAATCTTGCCTTTGAGTCAGAAGATTGTGGGTTGCTGCTGGAGTCCCATGCTAGAGACTTGAGTGCAAAATTTAGGTAACACTCAGAGTCCCTGTGCTTGGGAGGAAGCAATAGGTACAATTCTTGTACCAATCACTATCTAATCATTGCTGTATGTGTGTGGAGATTTTGGCTGAGGATTGGTTTGGGATAGGCTCTGACACTTGCTGGCAAGGCTGACAATGGTAGAGCGGCCATTTGAGGCAAGTCCAGAGCATAGCTGGTGATTGAGGAACATAAACACAACATTTATCGGTCTCTGCAGATCGGCTGGGCATTAAAGTGGAGAAAATTGGAAAGAAAAAATCGTTTTGAAGTTGTCGCTGGAGCATTATTGTAACAATGGTCCAGGGAATGGGTTTCATCAGAGCAAGCGAGATGGGTCAAGCGGCCTTTTCTCAATCTTGCTCCTTTTAGGATTTTTTTAATTGCTCACTAACGTTTCATACTTCCCCTCCTGAAGGTGTTGGCTTCTCCCTGAGGTACATTTCCACCGGTGTTGTGTCTGGCTTGAAAGTGTAGATTGACCAGCTATTTAACTGTGGGAAGCATCATAGCCAAACCTAATCCCGTCCTCAACCAACAATCATTTTCACTGGATGGTAACTGAGGAGGAACCCTGATCAAATACACCCAACCCAGCCCATGGCACTGAGGCCAATTGTTATCCCTTTTAATACTGCCCTGGCTGGCTTCAATTAACTCATTATCGGATCAGGACTGTACTTGGGACCTTCCTGATCCTTATGACTGAGCTACTCACTTGATCAACTTGCTGAACCATTGGGGAGCTTTCCTCTTAGGATCTGAAGTAGACAAGAGTCATTTCCTCATCCTTTAATTCGGCTCTCACCTTCCACTGAAGCACTGAATCTTTTGGAGGCTGCAGAATATCAGCTTGATGGGGCTTGTGAGTTATGATGGCCCAGGACTGAAAGAATTAGTGTAATCCATTGATGGCTCGGTGTTCTATTTTTCTGTGGCTGTACTTTGAAATGCATTCTGGAACATGTCATGCAATTTTGGTCAAAAAATTAATTGCAGTTAAGTGCTGAGTTCCCAAGCAATAAAAATGTCAGAGTTACCCATATTCCAGTGGTGTGATGTGTAGCAGACTCGTTGTGATGAGCACATAAGTGTTATTTCCCCCGTAGAATTTTTAAGCAAATGACCATTGCAAACTATATACAATCTGCAAGTATTCAAATCCATCAGGACCTGAGATGAAATGGTCTCAGTCATATTTCTGCTTTATCTTCAGTCCAAGTTCAAGTACAAAGGTCACACTCCTGGATCTGCTCTGTCATCTTTCCCTGTGCTTTTAGCCTTAGTGCACATTTTTTGTTTTATTTTGGTGGACCCTATCTGCCACACTGAAATGTTAAAGCCTTTCCGTCGCGCTGAACCCTACGTTCATTGTTTTTGCTTCGCCTGAGCTGGGCTTGTCACCTCTGGCTGGATGTATTCCTGGAGTTTTCATCGCATGACCTCCTCCCTCCAACTGACCCGCCCCCCACTCTGCCCTCCCCCGCCCCCCCCCCCCAGCCCTCCAATGGTCGTCCATTCTCACAGCGCAACGCCTTCCCGCGCCAACTGGAAAACGAACAGACTCTTCGCTACCCGATCGACCCTCGGTCAAACAGCCTTTTCTTTCCCATCACCAACATTTTTACAACTAATAAATAAAAGGCGGCAAAGAATTTTGTTTTTTTTCTCCCGGGTGTTGCTCCCGGCAAGGTTCTGGAGATTAATCTTCAATTCCTGGAGACTCCAGGGCCAATCCCGGAGGGTTGGCGACCCCTAGCCTGTGCATATGGGGGTCTCTGCTGACTTAAAAGCTGCACAACACCAGGTTATAGTCCAACAGCTTTATTTGAAATCACAAGCTTTCGGAGCTGACGAAGGAGCAGCGCTCCGAAAGCTTGTGATTTCAAATAAAGCTGTTGGACTATAACCTGGTGTTGTGCGACTTCTCACATTTGTCCACCCCAGTCCAACACCGGCATCTCCACATCATGACTTAAAAGCTGAACAACTGTCTGTATTTATTACCCAACTTCAACAGACAGAGGCCCCTACTGCAGATAATTTTGTTACTGAACAATTCTGTTGCAGTACGTAGATTCAGCTGAAAAGTGCATTTGATTTTATGCTTCCAGAATCGCAGCCCCGCCGTCTCCCTATTGCATCATCTCCCATTACCTTGGCCTTGGGGAGGGTGCAGCGCAGATTCACCAGAATGATACCAGGGCTAAAAGGGTTAAATTAGGAGGACAGGTTGCTTAGACTAGGAGTGTATTCCCTTGAGTGTAGAAGATTAAGGTGTGGCCTAATCGAGGTATTTAAGATGATTAAAGGGTTTGATAGGGTAGATCGAGAGAAACTATTTCCTCTGGTGGGGGGGGGAGTCCTAGAACAAGGGGGGCAAAACCTTAAAATTAGAGCCAGGCCGTTCAGAGGTGATGTCAGGAAGCACTTCTTCACATAAAGGGCAGTGGAAATCTGGAACTCTCTCCCCCAAAAAAACTATTGAGGCTGGGTCAAGTGAAGATTTTAAAACTGAGGTTGATGTGGAGCCAAGCGGGAAAATGGAGTTAAGATACAGATCAGCCAGGGTCCCATTGAATGGCAGAACAGGCTCGAGGGGCTGAATGGCCTCCTACTGTTCCTATTGCATCATCTAACTGTTCCTTAAATTAGTCCAGTATCTTGGCCTCAACCATAGTCCCCAGTAATCTGTTGGTCACCCTTTGTGTAAAGAAACAGATCTTGGCACCTGTCTAAAACATGCCCTTCTCAGCCTTGAATTTGTGCTCTCTTGTCCTGCTGCTCAGATCTATTGAAAAGTACCATTCCAGGCTTGCCTTCTCTATCCCATGAAGTATCCTGTATACCTTTGTAAGCTGCACTCTGAGACGCCACTTTCAAGGGTGAAGAGCCTTGGTTTATCAAGTCGTTCCTCGTACATTAGGGATCAGTCACGTTGCTGTACTGACATATAAAACATGTAAGATTCTGAGGGGGATTGACAGGGTAGATGCTGAGGGGTTGTTTCCCCTGGCTGGAGAGGCTAGAACTAGGGGGCACAGTCTCAGTATAAGGGGTCGGCCATTTAAGACCGGGATGAGGAGGAGTTTCTTCACTCAGAGGGTTGTGAATCTTTGGAATTCTCTGCCCCAGAGGGCTGTGGATGCTGAGTCGTTGAGTATATTCAAGGCCTGAGATCGATAGATTTTTGGACTTTCGGAGAATCAAGGGATACGGAGATTGGGCGGGAAAGTGGAGTTGAGGTCGAAGATCAGCCATGATCTTATTGAATGGCAGAGCAGGCTCGAGGGGCCATATGGCCTACTCCTGCTCCTAATCCTTACGTTCTTATGTTCATATGTTCTTATGTACCGTGCACTGCTTCTGGGGCCTGGCCATGGTGATGGCCAGAACTGTATGCAATTCTCCAGACGCAGCCTGATCGGAGCAGTGTACAGTTTCAGCACGACTTCTGGGGGATTGAAACTCGGTGATTTGACAGTATTCCCCCTGCATCCTATTTGCTTTGTTGACCGCCTGGTATTCTTTGGACATGGTGAATAACAGATCAATCAACACTCCTGGGTCTCTTTCAAATCCCCTTTGGCAGGTTCTATCCCACCCGCAGAGTACATGTGTCACCTATTTTTATTTCCAATATTCATTTGTCTGCTCCCTCACTGCTGAGCATTCCAAGTACAAACTCTGTCAAGCTCTCTTTGTATGATCTTGGCTGCTTCCCCTGAATCCACAGTCCTCCTCTCTCTTTCTCTTTCTCTCTCTCTCTCTCTCTCTCCACCTTCCACCAGCTTGGTGTCATCTGTAAATATAACTACCTTGCACTGAAACTGCAAACCCTGGTCATTTATGAATACTGGGAACAGGAGGGCTTCCAGCACTCAATCCTGGGGCACCCCACTCAGTACTTCCCCATTCGTTTAGAATTGGCTCCTCTTATACTACCCTCTGCTTCTTGCCCTTTTGCCAGTTGCTAATCCACAGCCATGTCTTACCTTTGACACCCACTGAATTTAGTTTGTAAAGGGAGTCTCGCGCAGTAATTTATCAAAGGTTTGACGGAAGCCTAGGTACATTACATCTCGGATGTCACCATCTCAAAAAAAAAAGTTAGCAATTGGTCAGTCGAGATCTACCCCCCTTCTGAAGCTGTGCCAGCTATCATTCATTGAGCTATCAGAATCTCCCCAGTGTTCACTAACTTCAATATGACCATCAGAGTTTCGCAAATCTCTCTTAAATACCCTGAGGTGTGCTTCGTCCATTGAAGGGGATTTTTTTTACAGTTGCACCAACACTCAGGGCGGTATAAGCCATGATCTCATTGACTGGCGGAACAGGCTCAATGGGCTAAGAGGCCTACTCCTATTCCTATAAGTGTCGCCCACCTGGAGGTCATGGCTTGAAGCCCCCAACAATTTTTCAGGCCTTTCCTTCAAATTGGCCCTCTTGTGGGCTTATAAGAATTAGTAATTAGGTCAATGGTGCTGGCAGCTCTTCCAGCGACTGCCCAGCACCACATTTCCCGCCCCCTCGCTCTGGCAGGTGCCCAAGATGCACCGAGGGTGGTGCAGGTGCCCTCCGGCAATATTTAAAATAGGTGACCTCCGCCAACTCTTGAACGGGGTCAGGAGCAGAGGTTACCGGTGTGCACTTGTCGGCACTTAACATTGGCAGAGCTGTCCCGTGGAGTTTTGTGGCTACTAACAGGACTGATGTCAGTTATCAGGTGCAGCGACTATCTACTAATAGCGCTATGCCATCCGTGAAGTCTAGCGATCTCCAACTGAGTCCCACCATTAGATGGCAAGCAATACGTTAGCTCGTTGGCATGGCAAAATCTTGCCCACAAAATCCAACCAAAGTGTGGCACCTTGAGGTAAAAGTGATATTTTGAAACGTATGACAGCTAGTGGTGAAAGACACATGGCGTAGGTGAAACACATTGGACTGTAACAACTAAGATATTAACACCAAGGGCATAATATTATACTTTGGCAGTTTTGGTAATATCCACAGAGAAGACATTGCCCCACTTCTGTAACCAGCTGCAGAAAACACAATAACGTAAAGGACGCCAATTAGTGAGACTGTTTTCACCATGCAATTCAAGACTTGTATTACAATGTTCTATACCTACAGAAGGCGGTAAAGAGAAAGAAAAAGATTTGCTTTACAAGACTTGCATCATAAAATGTGCAGGATAGCTACTGCCCTTTGTTTGGGATGGGGCCTAAGTTGGTTCTCAACTGAGACATGCAGTTCCAATCTCTCTGAATTGTCTTCCATCAAGAGACTCTTTCTTTATTTAGCTCATGGTACAGGAAACTCTTTATTAACCGGCACCCAAATATCCGGAAATCTCTCTTAACCGGCAAAATTCTTGAGTAGATAACCGGGGTTTTCCTTCATCTCTCGTTTAAGATTAACTTTTTAAAAAACCCCGAAGCGTTTGCCTTGTATCGGAGCGTGTAGATTGGGAGGGGAATGTGCAGCCCGGGTAGGCAGCGGACACGACAGATGGTCAGCTGGCGGTCCCCGGGGAGACGGAGCTCCGAATGCAGGCGCATGTCAATGTGTACGGGGCTCTCGTACGTTGGTAGATATAACTCTCCGTTATCCGGACTTTTTGATAAACCGGCACCACGCCGGTCCCGTTGGTGCCGGTTAATAAAGAGTTTCCTGTACAAAGACCTATCCTATCGGCACACCGTTTACAGCTGAATGAAGGCACGAAATACTCACCTTTTGCTCGAGCCTTATTAGCGAGAACAGGGCCCAGCGTGTGCAGCTGTGGTTGGCTTTGGTGGGAAAAGCTGTATCTGACAACTAGGGCATTGGTCACCATTTAAGTTAGACTTGAAACAACTCATGTAAGAAGAATGGAAGGATGTTAGTGTGCTCTTTGTGTGTACTGAAACCAAAAAAAAATTGAACTATAACTTCAATGAGTTTTCTTCAACATGAATGTGTGTGTGTGTGTGTGTATATAAAGTGGAGGGGGCTGGAGTTGTTCAAAATAATCAAAGCGTACACTTGAGATAAGGACAGCCTGGGTAACAGATGCAGGCCTTCAGGTTACCTCAGACAGGCCGAGCACAATCAGAGCTGTGTCAACTCCTGAACCTTTAACCCCATGGCCTTTACCATGTAATAGCAGTAATTCAGCTGTGTTGCTAAGTCATTACCTGATTTACTGCTCGGAGAACTGCTGAAATGTTTGTTGTCTTTTTTGTGCTGATGTTTCCGGTTTGGCAGGGCGAAGGTAGAACATCTGCCGTGAGACTTTTACCATCGACCTCCTTTCCACACTGTCCCTGTTTTACGGACTCCATTCAGCCTTGGCCCGGGAGTGTAAACTTTATGACTGTTTGACAAATTGTATCTGAAATAATCACAAGAAAATGCTTTTTTGTGGCTTGGCCCTGCCCTGAGGAGCTAACTCCTGTCGAAAGCTCTATTGGTAGAACAATACTGCACTATAAAAATACACATTCCCCCTTACTTGTATTGCATAACCCATACAAGTACACAGTTATACAACGAAGCAATCTGCATCACGCACCACGTCCCATGTCACAATCCCGCAACACGAGTGCTTGCACATCTGTACTTGAACAGCTGGGCTTATATTTTTTATTTCGGGAAGGGTGGCGGGAGTGGCTTTTTTTGTGTGTTTGTCGAAGTGAGAGGTGTTTCTACTGGGGAATGAACACTTTAGATATTCATTGCCAGTATCCAACAATCCAGATGGGTGTTGTGAATGCATTCAATTAAGCAGATTATATTCGCAAAATAAATGGGGTGGGGTGGAAATTTGGGCCTAGAAATTGGATCTCAGTTAGGTTGCGGATGCGGTTGCTTTTTGGGCCGGGGTTTTGGTGAGGAGTTTTGGGATGGAACCCATCTCCACTGGGTTTCTGGCCCTTCCTGGCCACACTGACAAATTCTGATGGGTGGGTGGGGTGGGGGAGGGGGTAGTGAGCGATTGCTTCTTAGAATCATAGAATCATAGAAAGTTACAGCACGGAAGGAGGCCATTTCGGCCCATCGTGTCTGTGCCAGCCAACAAAGAGCCATCCAGCCTAATCCCACTTCCCAGCTCTTGGCCCGTAGCCCTGAAGGTTAGAGCATCCCAAGTGCACATCCAAGTACTTTTTGAACGTGGTTAGGGTTCCTGTCTATACCACCCTTTCAGGCAGTGAGTTCCAGACCCCCACAACCCTCTGGGTGAAGAAATTTCCCCTCAAATCCCCTCTGCTAAGGGATATAGGTCCTTTCTATCCACTTTATCTAGGTCCCTCATAATTTTATACACCTCAATAAGGTCTCCCCTCAGCCTCCTCTGTTCCAAGGAAAACAAACCCAGCCTATCCAGTCTTTCCTCATAGCTAAGATTCTCTACTCCAGGCAACATCCTTGTAAATCTCCTCTGTACCCTCTCTAGTGCAATCACATCTTTCCTGTAATGTGGTGACCAGAACTGCACGCAGTACTCTAGCTGAGGCTTAACTAGTGTTTTATACAGTTGAAGCATAACCCCCCTGCTCTTGTATTCTATGCCACGGCTAATAAAGGCAAGCATTCCGTATGCCTTCTTAACTACCTTATCTACTCTGCCTGACCCCCCACCCCCTATTATGACATCACCTTTGGAAGCGGGACTCTGCCAAATTCCCCCGGAAACTCCGCCAGTTCCACCCACAATGAAGCAGGCGTACTTGCCGCACACGGACTGTAAATGTGCCCCACAATGCCACATCTAAGAGAGATGAATTGCCATTACAGTAGCGGCACATCATTGTAATGGAGCAGCCAGTCGGACAAATTGTGAACTTTGCTCGCTTAGGCTTGATCACTGCGCACCTTCGGGAAAGTGGAGTTGTGGTGAATGATCAGCCATGATCTTATTGAATGGCAGAGCAGGCTTGAGGGGGCGTATGGCCTACTTCTGCTCCTAGTTCTTATGCTCTTCCACCCCAACTACAGTATCAGATGTGGCTCAGTGGTAGCACTCTTGCCTTAGAGTCAGGCAGTCTGTGGGTTCAAAGTCCCATTGCAGAGACTTGAGCATATAATCCACACTAGACACTTCAGTACAATACCGAGAGAATACTGCACTGTCAGATCTGCTGTCTTTTGGATGAGACATAAAATCGAGGCTCCCTCAAGAGGAAGTACTGTTCGAAGACGAGAAGGGGAGTTCTCCCGGTGTCGTGGCCAACATTTATCCCTCAAACAAAACCTAAAACAGATCATTTTCTCATTTATTTCATTGTTATTTGTGGGAGCTTCCTGTGAGCCAATTGGCAGCTGCGTTTCCTGTATTACAACAGTGATTACTTCATTGGCAGTAAAGCGCTTTGGGATGTCCTGAGATTGTGAAAGGCGCTATGTAAATGCAAGTCTTTCTTTCTTCTTTCTTTACAGAGAAGCAAGTGCGGAGCGAGTGCCTCACTAGAGCTGTTAATGAAATAAAAACAGAAATACTGGAAACACTCAGCAGGTCAGGCAGCATCTGTGGAGAGAGAAACAGAGTCAACGTTTCAGGTCGATGACCTCTCGTCAGAAGGTGTAGTTCTGCTGTTAATGATGTGGGTGTCATCTTATTATTCAAATGGCCCCATCCCTGAGATTTGGCACAGGGTACAGGTGGGTGGACGCCCAAACCTGCCACACTTCTGGAAGCAGAGCAGTGCTTTTGAAATTTCTACCCTCAGGGCTTTACACTGTTTTGCTGTTGAACAGATTATGTGGTTAGTCATTATGTAATTAAGTAGGAGCAACTGTATAACAAGATTACAGTTTTGGGGGATTATTCCTAGAAGAGTATATGAATTAAGAAATATTCAGTGACTCTGGTTTAGAATATGTTACAAAACGTGTTAAAAAAAAAACCTTCCTGGAGATGCTAGCTTGTAACAGAAACACATTTTGAAAGATTAAAATACTAATCTTCATGAAGAGTCTTGCTGTTCCATTATTCTCTGTTTGAAACTGTATTCATTTCTAATTGATTATCACTCATCGCACTTACAGCGTGAAAAATGCTTCTTGTCGTAATAATACAAATTAAACATAACTTGGGTGTTTAAGCGGTGTCATGGACTGGGAGGAGAGATTTACGGGGCTGGCTTGGTTGACGCTCGCAGTCCTGTGTTCCCATAGCGAACACGATTTTCTGCAGTATCTGGCTAGGATGTGGGAACAAGGGTTATGTTCCGTTGAACAACATTGCAGTGGGGAAATGGGAGTCCAATTTGGAAAATATTGCAGTGGGGATATGGGAGTCTAATTTGGGGGAAAAAACACCCACTATTCCTTTCCCAATTACCACAGCGCTCCCCTTTTCACAACACCTACATCTAGGATGGTGGGACCACCTAGACTCCAGAATTCTGCTGATGATCCTCTATAATTGGTCCAGAAGAAGCATATGCACTCTCAGTGGGAAGCTGTATTTGAAGAGAGCGCGAGTCAGGGATGTTCTGTATTTATATTTTAGTTAGTTCTTAATGAGGTCTGAGTTCTTGCCAACACAACGAGCCAGCTAACTGCGTTGCTTTTAGCTGGTGGTACATATAACTTTACATCAAATAACGATTTGTTACTAATCAGATGTTTATAATAATGGCTCCAACTTTGATTGTTGCGCTAATAAAAAGGGCAATATTTTTTTCAGGAAAATAATTGCTATAGCGTTCAGTGCTTTAAGTGTTTTAGTCCCTTAATCACAGGCCTACTTAAAAGTTGCCCCCAACGGGAAAACCTCATATAAATTGAACCTGTTAATCTGCAACCCAAAGGGCATAAAATTGCCCAGGAAGGTAACAACAGGCGATGTTGGCCTGTTGCGTGACACAATAAGGGGCCCCATGATATACGCTAATATAGATGGAGGCCACTCATTGCAGATTCCTTTCAGGGCTCAGTAAGACCTCCAAATTTCTACCAGCACCAAAGAAAATGCCGGTAGTCTGGAAGGACGCAAATTAATTCAATACTTAAAAAAAAGCGCTGTCATCAAATAAGTGTCAGCTGTGGCACAGTGGGTGGCACTCTTGCCTCTGAGTCAGAAGGTTGTGGGTTCAAATTCCACTCCAGGGATTTGAGCACATCTAGGCTGACACTCCAGTGACAGTGCTGAGGGAGGGCTGCACTGTTGGAGGTGCCGTCTTTTGGATGAGATGTTAAACCGAGGCCTCGTCTGCTTTCTCAGGTGGATGTAAAAGATCCCATGGCACTATTTCGAAGAAGAGCAGGGAGTTTTCCCTGGTGTCCTGGCCAATAATTATCCCTCAATCAACATCACTAAAACAGATCATTAACACATTGCTGTTTGTGGGAGCTTGCTGTGCGCAAATTGGCTGCTGCGTTTCCTACATTACAACAGTGATTACACTTCAAAAGAGTACTTCATTGGCTGTAAAGCGCTTTGTGATGTTCGGTGGTCGTGAAAGGCGCTATATAAATGCAAGTCTCTGTTTTCTCCTCACTCCTGTAAATGCTTTGCTGGGCTTCAGTCATATGGACACCCTACTTTGCAGGAGTAGTCATTATTCAGGTGTGATCATTGACCGTGAGTAATAATGGGCTATCCAATGCGAGGTGGGGTGGTCATCAATACCGATCCGATCCTCTCTTCACATGGTGTGCCCAGGCGCACTCGTATATAGACACGCATACCTTTCAAAAGGAATCACTGAATATTGATCATTGCCCCGCAATCACTCTCCCCTGGCTAAGATCAGCTAACTCAGCATCGACTGGGAATTTTCAGGAATTCAAAATGTAATGACTGAAGAAGAGAGCGCACTGGCAGCTGAAAGGACGCATGCTCAGCAAACGACTTTTCGCCCGGGCACGGCACCGCTAACGACGCCCGCTAAATTCAGCGGGAGTTTAGCGGCGACGGTAACCGGTAGCGCCCCGCTCCGCTGTGCAGGCGATGATGACGTCACCACCGTGCGCAGCGCCCCGATTTTGCCCCACTTGCAAAATTGGCCCGCGCCCCCTGAATCTGCGCCGGGCGATGACAGCGACCGATTCAGGGGGCTGGAACGGAGCGGCAGGAGGCTCACGGGGCGCTAACTAAAGGGGAGGTGACAGGCGGGGAACAAAAATTCGGCTGACTTACTTGTCGCGGCCCGTTGCGTCTTTGAGCGCGGGGTCCGCGCCGCGATCTGGCAGCCCGGCACTCCTCTTGAGTGCTGCTGGCACGGCATTCCGCTCCCCGGTGGTCCAGGTAGGGCCCCGCAGAGTTGTGGGCCTGGGTCCTCCCCTTTAATGAGGGGAAGAGCCCGTCCATGCGGCAGCGTTACGTGGCCCAGTGCGTAGCGCTGCAGAACGCTCCGCCCCGATATTCGGGGTTAGTGCTCTAAGAAGGAAGTGGAGTGCTTGAATTAGCGCTCCACCTCCCTCTTGGGGCGCTAAAACTGAATTTCACGGTCGCTGGTGCTAATTAGTGCTGGGCGCTAAAGTTAGTGCCCAGGCAATGTTAGCGCCCCAAAATGGTCAATACCGAATTTTTCCCCCTATGATTCTACACAGCAATCACCAGAATTATTTTACATGAACAAAATGGCTTGGAATGCTAAATGAAAATATTTGGCTATTTTACAGTATCTCGTTTTCTTTTTCTTAATGAGGTATTTTTTCATGTGAAAAAAGTTTTTGTCCCATCTTTTTCCACCCGTTCCCACGCAAGTAATGGCTGGGTGAAATGTTATATTTTAGCCACATTAAAACAAATTAATCATTCATGGATTTTTGTTTGATAGTGATTTTAGCAGGAGATGGGGATATTCAATGGAGCGTAACCCTGTTCTCACATCCTGGCCAGATACTGCTCGTGTCTGTCATCATGGAAAGTGGTGTTAAAAGTTATGGCAACATGTTTTCGGTCTGAGTGATTATAATGTCACTGTGTGTTGCTTCACCCCTAATATCTTTTTGGCAAAAGAACCAAAGGCAACAGGAGGAAAAACTTTTTCACGCAGCGAGTGGTGAGGATCTGGAATGCGCTGCCTGAAAGGGTGGTGGAGACAGACTCAATCGTGGCTTTCAAAAGGGAATTGGATAAATATCTGAAGGAAAAACATTTGCAGGGCTACGGGGAAAGGGCGGGGGAGTGGGTCTAGCTGAAGTGCTCTTGCAGAGAGCCGGCACGGGCTCGACGGGCCAAATGGCCTCCTTCTGTGCTGTAACCATTCTATGATTCTACGATTGGATTCTGTTTCTACATCACTGCTTTCAGTGTTTTTTTTAAAAAAAAAACGCACACAAAATTTTTGGTGGAGTTTTGTGCTCATTAAGGTGAGGGATGTTAACAGTGGGAAATGGAAACTTTCCAATTCAGGCACGCTGTATCACTGCCAAGCACGCCGAGGTCAAATCGAACACAGTTTGATGAAGATTAAGCTTCCTCTGCTCTGCCCCAGCCACAGAAGAGCAGGGTTGTGACATTTTCCATTTCCCACTCCGCACTGAACGAGGGGCAGTTCAGTGCGGTGGGCCCATGCCCACAAAAAAAACACATCGTTTAATGAAGCAGGGTGTAGATTTGATGGATTGAAATACTTTATTGATATAGTCGATGGATTTCGTTTTGATCCTGCTGATGCAGACTGATTCCGAGAGGGTTTACACAGGAACCGTTAGCTTATGTTTTGCAGGCACATTATTGGATCCCATGCCTTCTATTGGTTGCATCAAGAGTGGAGCACTCTCTCCAGATAAATCTAATCATTGTAATGATCAAATTGATCAGTAAAGCCCGGAGTTTCCTGCTTGGGTGCAACCGGGAAGTTAAACCCGAAAAGGCGCCCAATGTTTTTGCCGATGTCAATTTACGCCCAAGTGGCTTCCTAATTTCATTAGAATACGGCCAAACTTAAAATGGGTGTAAGTGGGCATAAATCAACATAAACAATCGGGGCCCAAGAAAGCGTCAAACCCACACCAGCATATTTTCTCTCTGAGCCTTAAAATTAAAAGTTTCAACTGATTTCACCATCATTCATGGACATCAGGCACAGCATTTTTTAGAACCTGCGACCACTTCAGTTTTTAATGTGACTTGCACTTTTCCATAAAAATGCATTAAAAGAAACAGCTAATACAGAGCAGCTCTGAGTGAGGAAACATTGAAAAAAAACTCTCAATTGCAATTAAAAGAGCAGAAAAACGACATTGATTCCTTTTCTTTTATTCATTCACGGGATGTGGGCGTCGCTGGCAAGGCCGGCATTTATTGCCCATCCCTAAATTCACTCGAAAGTCTGGTAATACTCGTGAGAGCCCCAAACAAGCACGATTGGAGGATAATCGCATTTGAAATTCGGGGGGGCGTGGCGCCCTTTTTGTGGGCGGAGATTCGTTCGGACAGAGCGTTTGATGGACAGACCATAAAAGATGGAGGAGACTTGGGCGCATTGCAGTTAGGTGCGCAACTCACTTACGCCCAAAGTTCTGCGATCTTTTAAGCCGCGTAACCGGTTTGCGCCCAGATCACGTGTGCACCTGGCCGCAAGTGCAGAGGAAACGCAGGGCCGAAATTGTTTTCTAAAGCTTCCAGAGCGCTACTTGTTTTTAAGAGTGTTTTTAAATTCCATCGTCAGCTGTGTGAAATGCTCCTGGAGGTAGTCTGAATGAATGCAATGTGGTTCCGAATGGCAGCCAGTGTTTAACATAAAGGTGCAAGTAAAGAAATGATGCAGGTCGGTGGAAGTTCACATTGGGCAGTACAGACGGGGGTCAATTCCCCACATTGGACGGGCCAGTACAGCAGGACAGTTACATATTTGGTAAAGGAACAGATGACTCCCTTCCAGCTGCAAAATTCAATCTATCAATTTTTTTCCCCATCATCATCCTGTCCCACAATTATAACGCTGGTGATTTTAAGTCTGTTCTCACTGTGCAGAAGGTATTTGTATCAACGGGTTCATAGTCCCCGTTCTGATCATTTGCAAGTATAATAAATCTGGGATTTTTTTTTTGCCTCATCGTGAGAAATTCCTGCCCATCACATTTATTTATTATTCCTCATTCCTCCACTGAACAAATCCTGAAGTCACGTTTGCAAAATGTGCCTGGTAGGTTGTCTGAATTAATGCAGTGTGGTTCCACATTGTAGCCCGTGCTTAACATAAAAGGTGCAAATTTTAAAAATGCTGCGGTTGGCAATCGGTGGAAGCTAACAGCGTGTAGTTCAAACAGGGGTCGATTCTTCAAAATATCGCAGGCCCGCTTTAGCCCCTCATTTTTTTTATCCCTTTGAGTGACGCCCCCTTTCTGGAGATGAATGTCCTGTACTTTCTTTCCTCTCCCACCCCACCCCACCCCCGCCACCCCCTAAATTTTGCTCTTGTTGCTCTGAATCTCAAGACTTGTCCTGGGTATTGTTCCACTGGGACTTTCCAATACCTCAGCACGAGACCTTTCTTCAAGCCCTCACCCAGCACCCATAGCTGAACACTTTCCACTATGGGTCATGGATTGCGATGAGAGGATGGAACCCTGGCTGATTTCCTCTCTCCTTTTCCCTGCCACGTCCCCTCCCCCTCTGGAGATACTGGTGCCAATTGTAGGGCCACGATCACTGTCCAGAATAAGGCCAACTAACTCAGCGTGGATTAGGGTTGCCAACTCTGGTTGGAGGCATTCCAGGAGGTTCGATCACGTGACAGTCTGACCACATGACAGCGGACCATGTGATGCCCGATCACTTGACTTCTGCATCTGATCACGTGACTTCTTCAAATGTTATTGCATTTACCTTTATAAGGGTTGGGTCCCCTGTTGTTGAGTGGGGTTTTTTTTTGCTCATGGTTTGGCGCCAGCAGCTGTTGTGTGACATTGTTCCAAGAATCAGGAGGCCTCCCGTGAGCAGGCGAAGAGGGGAATCCGAGGGTGGGGAAGAGGAGAAACCAAGGGCAGGCAAAAGAGGAAACCGCAGGTGGTGAATCCAAAGGTGAGGGAGCGATTTGCGGAGGGGAAACCAGAGATGGGAGGAACTTCGATTCCACCAGTAACTAATGGTTACTCACTGAAATTGCACTGATAAAGTAATAGTAATACTGGTAAAGCTCAGCTTCCCATCATAATCGACAGTAACACAATGGCTCACTCTATATGTAACTGGTAGTAATAGGTGTAATGCCCCGATATTCTACCTGTAACTGGTAGTAATCCTATAACCCGCTGATATTCACCCTGAAACCATAGCCGGAACCCCCCTGCACTGCACAAGCTGTGGTCAGGCTCCCAGTCAGCCACCTTTTTAACAGGCCTGATCTCTCTCCCCATCTCCTTGGTTTGGACTCCTGTTCTGTTTCAAGGTGACAACAACAACAAAAACTTGTATTTATATAGCGCCCTTAACATAGTAAAACATCCCAAGGTGCTTCACAGGAGCGTTATCAAACAAAATTTGACACCGAGTCACGTAAGGGGATATTAGGGCAGGTGACCAAAAGCTTGGTCAAAGAGGTCGGTTTTAAGGAGCGTCTTAAAGGAGGAGAGAGAGGTAGAGAGGTGCAGAGGTTTAGGGAGGGAATTCCAGAGCTTAGGACCTTGGCAGCTGAAGGCATGGCTGCCAATGGTGAAGCGATTAAAATCGGAGTTGCTCAATAGGCCAGAATTGCAGGAGCGTAGATACCTCTGTGGATTGTAGGGCTGGAGGAGATTACAGAGATAGGGCAGGGCGAGGCCGTGGAGGAATTTGAAAACAAGGATGAGAATTTTAAAATTGAGGCATTGCTTAACCGGGAGCCAATGTAGGTCAGCGAGCCATGGGATGATAGGTAAACAAGACTTGGTGCGAATTAGGACATGGGCAGCAGAGTTTTGGATTTGCCTGAAGTTTCCGGAGGGTCGAACGTGGGAGGCCAGCCAGGAGTGTGTTGGAATTAGTCAAGTCTAGAGGTAACAAAGACATGGATGAGGGTTTCAGCAGCAGATGAGCTGAGGCAGGGGTGGAGACGGGCGATGTTACGGAGGTGAAAATAGACGGTCTTAGTGCTGGCGCGGATATGAGGTCAGAAGCTCATCAAAACCGGTCTGCCGCTCCCACTCCCCACCTAGCCGCTGCTGCTCCCAGCTCTGTGGGAAATGCTGCTCCCCACATCCACCTCCAACCCATTCCCCCCATCGCTTGAGCCCCGTTCCACCAACCACTAGTCCCCTTCTCTCACACAATCTCCCCCAATCCCCAGTTTCCCCTTGATTCCCCAGTCTCCTTCTCTTCCCCCTACTCTCGAAACCACCCCCCCCTCGATTTCAAGCCCCCTGATTTCAGAGCCATCACGAGTTCAGAGACTCTCCGAATGCCGACACCCACGATTCCCAAATCTTCCGATTCCCAACTGTCCAGCCCCCCGCCGACTGTGCTCCATGCGGACGCGTCTCTCTGCGCTGGTGGGCGGGCGACATCACTGAGGCTTTAACAGCAGCAGCCGGTGATGTCACGGGGTGGGGGTAGGCGGAGGGGTTGGGCGCACTGCGACGGGAAATTTAAATGGCTGATCTCCCGGGCTGCTGGACGCACAACTCGGGAGAATTACCCCCCCGAATCCTGGAAACTCAGGCTCATTCCAGGAGGGTTGGGCATCCTGGCATAGATGAGGTATCAAACGTAAGACCTTCCAATTCTGTGTGGTTCAGTGCCACACCATTCCGAGCATTTACCGATGAAACCATCAGGCCACATATTTGTTGAAATAGAGAAGTTTAAGGGGAATAAAAGTTTTTCAAAATTACGAAAGGTTTTGAGAGAGTGGGCAATGAAAGATTGTTTCCATTGGTGGGAAAGCCCATAACAAAGGGGCATCAACTACTTAGCACTAGCAGAATGAAGAGGGGAGTTAGAAGACATGTTTTCACACAGAGGGTTATTAGAACATGGATGGTTCACCAGAGGTGACTGTTGAGTCAGAGTCTGTGACATTATTTCAAAGGGAATTAGATAAGTATTTGAAAGTGAATCATAGAATAGTAAAGCACAGAAGGAGGTCATTTGGCCCATCGAGTCTGTGCCGGCTCTTTCGAAGAGTAATCCAGTTAGTCCCACTCCCCCGCTCTTTCCCCATATCCCGACAATTTTTTCTCCTTCAAGTATTTATCCAATTCCCTTTTGAAAGCTACTGTTTCCAACACCCTAGAATATAAAAGGAGGGAGTGCAGCGAAGATTCACCTGGGATGGCAGGAATGACGTATGAGGAGAGATTGGGTCGATTGGGCTTATACTCGCTGGAGTTTAGAAGAATGAGAGGGGATCTCATTGAAACTTATAAAATTCTAACAGGACTAGACAGACTAGATGCAGGAAGGATGTTCCCGATGGCCGGGGAGTCCAGAACCAGGGGTCACAGTCTAAGGATAAGGGGTAAGCCATTTAGGACTGAGATGAGGAGGAATTTCTTCACCCAGAGAGAGGTGAACCTGTGGAATTCTCTACCACAGAAGGCAGTAGAGGCCGATTCATTAAATATATTCAAGAAGGAGTTAGATATATTTCTTAAAGCTAAAGGGATCAAGGGATATGGGGAGAAGGCAGGGACAGGGTACTGAATTTGGATGATCAGCCATGATCTCATTGAATGGCGGAGCAGGCTCGAGGGGCTGAATGGCCTACTCCTGCTCCTATCTTCTATGTTTCTATGTAAAAGGAAAAGCCAGGGGAATGGATTGCAGTCAAAAGCTCCAGTTGAAGATCTAGTGCCAGAACAGGCAAGATGGGCTGAATGGCCTGTTTCTCTAGCTTTGATTTCTTTGATTCTGGGTATCTCTGAAGGCGAGGAGCCGAGAGTTGTACCTGTTGCTGAAACAGCTTAATGAAACAGAAGCAACATGGCTTCATTCCCATCCGTGCCTCATTCATGAAAGATCTGCCGGCTCTGAATCAAGTCATTCTGTAATTGAGCGATAGATGACTGTGCAATCTCACCAGTCGGGAGATGTCTTGCAGCAGATGCATAGCCTCAGGCAATCTGAAAGATAGGATCTTAGTTCGAGAGGGAGGTTCTGGGTTTGACCTTTCCCACCCTTCCTGCCTGCGCCTTATCACAGTTCTAAGCTATTTCTTTCTGGGTCACAAGGTCTTAAGCAGAAGGAGGTTCTGTACCCGATCCAAAAGAACAAATGGTGCAGAACAGTGGGTATCAATCTGAGGAGGTTTTTTTTTAACAGGTAACACGCAGCACAACACACAGCATTCCTATTTCAGTCTGACTGATGCCTTACAGAGAGCTACAATTTTCTCACCCAGAGCGAAATGCTTTGTATAAAATACAGAAGGCCTTGGAATCAGCACACACGGGCACTCCTTGTTTTCATATAAAATTCCTTCACCTACTACTTCAATATAGGCATTAATCCATTTAGCAACCCTGTTGAAACAGTGGATGAGGGAATTTCATATCAACAAGTGTTCATACACAAAATAACAACAGAAAACGCTGGAAAAACTCAGCAGGCCAGGCTACATCCGTGGAGAGAGAAAGAGAGTTAACGTTTCAGGTCGAAACCCTTCGTCGGAACCTGACTTCAAGACCATAGAGGCGGCTCAAAGCATCTATTTTATTTCTACTTATGAGTTATCCCATCGGCTTCACTGGTAGAGACAGTGAACTTACTTCATGGCGCGATCTTAGGGTAAAATCAGCGCTATTGTGCTTCTAGCAGCAGCCACACTCCGAGTGCGAGTTAGAGAATCTCCAAACTGTGCTCCCTTTGAGTGTGGCTCCCTGTGAGGAGCCTGGCATCGCTCAATTTACCCTATTATTGTCTTTTTCACAATCGCTTTTCCTTTCAACTGTTAGAATAGTTTTCTTTCCCCCCACCTCCCCCGCCCTGCTCCCCCACCCCCCGCCCCCGCCCCCGCCCCCCCCCCACACAGCTTGTCTGTAAACCACAAATGTAGTTTACAAGTTTATTTTCTCTCCATCAGATAATGTCACTGATGCTGGGATCATTCCACGCAAAGCAGTGTTTCTGCGGGCTCAATCAAATTGAGAGTTCACACGAAATCTAACCTTAGTTATAATGGATGAGCAGACAATGACCAAAACAAATAATCAAGGTGATTACTGGGGGTGGTCCACACTGCTGCGTCTTGCGGTTGTTTACGTGTGTGTGTGTGCAGAATACAAAAGCTGTAACTTGCATTTGGAGATGGTCGAAAACCTTCAATACTCTCGGAGGGATGCACAAAAAAATCTACAATATATTTTCAGTTAAAAGAAAGAAAGGCTTGCGTTTCTACAGCGCCTCCCATGACCTCAGGACGTCCCAAAGGGCATTACAGCCAATGAGGTACTTTCTTGAAGTATAGCCACTGTTGTAATGTCGGAAACGTGGCAGCCAATTTGCGCACAGCAAGCTCCCACCAGCAGATAATCTGTTTTATTGATGTTGTGAGGGAATCGACACCCCTCAGGAGAGGAAGATGAAAACTGGGGCAAAAGACGGGGCACAATAATTGTATTTTTGAGTTGATTAAAGCAATGTTATCAAATGTAATGTAGCTATTAGTGAAAGAACAAGAAACTGTACACAGTTGCGAGCCCCTTGTTAAGTCTGATGGTTAATGCAACACCTGTGAATTGGGACACAGAACTTTATCTGCAATGGTTTATTCTTCTGACTGGGCTGCTTTCCCAGGGTCTCGGTTTTTAGAACCTGATATGGGGGAGGGGAGCATAGATAATACACATAACAATTTCTGGTATCAAAATGTTGAATTAAATTTTTTTTTCCAAACATCAGCTCCTTTGAATTAAGCAGCATTTCTTTTTCTGTAACTCTCTTTTTGTCCATTCCCAGTCACCTGATCAGCCTCGCGTCTTCCTTTCTCCTAATGCGCGTTTGATAAAGTGCCACATAATAGGCTAGCCAGCAAAGTTGAAGCCCATGGAATAAAAGGGACAGTGGCAGCATGGATACGAAATTGGCTAAGTGACGGGAAACAGAGAGTAGTGGTGATCGGTTGTTTTTCGGACTGGAGGAAGGTATACAGTGGTGTTCCCCAGGGGTCAGTTCTAGGACCACTGCTTTTCTTGATATATATTAATGACTTGGACTTGGGAGTACAGGGCACAATTTCAAAATTTGCAGATGACACAAAACTTGGAAGTATAGTGAACAGTGAGAAGGACAGTGATAGACTTCAAGAGGACATAGACAGGCTGGTGGATTGGGCGGACACGTGGCAGATGAAATTTAACTCAGAAAAGTGTGAAGTGATACATTTTGGTAGGAAGAACGAGGAGAGGCAATAGAAACTAAAGGGTACAATTCTAAAGGGGGTGCATGAATAGAGAGACCTGGGGGTATATGTGCACAAATCGTTGAAGGTGGCAGGGCAAGTTGAGAAAGTGGTTAAAAAAGCATATGGGATCCTGGGCTTCATAAATAGAGAGGTCGCACAACACCAGGTTATAGTCCAACAGTTTTATTTGAAATCACAAGCTTTCGGAGCTATCGATTGCTCCTTCCTCAGGTGAAGTAAATTAGATACAGAATCGCCAAAGCATATATAGATAGAAAACAAAGCATGTGTACTTTACAATTGCAGACCAATAAATTAAATCATCCTGACTATCTGCCGAGGTGTGATAAAGTTAATTAAGTCAGCCAGGAAGGTACCACATCAAAGACATAGCAAGATACAACTGAGACAATGAGGTGTAGTCGCAGGGGTTCTAACGTGTCAAAAGCTGCCGTCTGTATGTAAAACGAAAAGCTTAAAAAAAATTTTTACTTTTTTACTGGGAAAATTTTTACTTTTTTACTGGGAATCACATCTGTGAACAAGCTAACGACAACTCGAGTCCGGATCACGTCATGTATCGTGACATAAACCCAAGATCCCGATTGAGACCGTCTTCATGAGTGCGGAACTTGGCTATCAGTTTCTGCTCGATGATTTTGCGTTGTCGTGTGTTTCTAAGGTTGCCTTGGAGAACGCTTACCCGCAGATCCGAGGCTGAATGTCCTTGACTGCTGAAGTGTTCCCCGACTGGGAGGTAACAATCCTGCCTGGCGATTGTTGCGCGGTGCTCGTTCATACGTTGTCTCAGTGTCTGAGGCATAGAGTACAAAAGCAAGGAAGTTATGACGAACCTTTATAAAACACTGGTCCGGCCTCAACTGGAGTATTGTGTCCAATTCTGGGCACCGCACTTTAGGAAGGATGTGAAGGCCTTAGAGAGGGTGCAGAAAAGATTTACAAGAATGGTTCCAGTGCTGAGGGACTTTAGTTACATGGATAGACTGGAGAAGCTGGGGTTGTTCTCTTTAGAGCAGAGAAGGTTGAGAGGAGATTTGATAGAGGTGTGCAAAATCATGAGGGGTCTAGACAGAGTAGATAGAGAGAAACTGTTCCCATTGGCAGAAGGGTCGAGAACCAGAGGACACAGATTTAAGGTGATTTGCAGAAGAACCAAAGGCGACACGAGGAAAAACTTTTTTACACAGCGAGTGGTGAGGATCTGGAATGCACTGCCTGAGAGGGTGGTGGAGGCAGATTCAATCATGGCTTTCAAAAGGGAATTGAATAAGTACCTAAAGGAAAAATATTTGCAGGGCTACGGGAAAAGGGCGGGGGAGTGGGACTAGCTGAAGTGCTCTTGCAGAGAGCCGGCACGAGCTCGATGGGCCGAATGGCCTCCATCTGTGCTGTAACCATTCTATGATTCCATGATTTCTACTATCCCTTGCCTTGGTTTCTTGCACCTTCTCTCACCATCAATCATTCTGCAGTCTCTATCTCCTGTTCACCCACCTACCTTAGGTTCTATCTTAGTGTCAGCCGTGGCTCAGTGGGTAGCACCCTCACCTCTGAGTCAGAAGGTTGTGTGTTCATAGTCCCACTCCAGAGACTTGAGCACAATAAATTCTAAGCTGACACTCCAGTATAGCACTGAGGGAGTGCTGCACTGTTGGATCTGCTGTCTTTCAGATGAGATGTTAAACTGAAGGTGGATGTAAAAGATCCTGTGGCACTATTTCAAAGAAGAGCAGGGGAGGAGTTATCCCCGGTGTCCTGGCCCATATTTATCCCTCAATCAGCATCACTAAAACAGATTATCTGGTCATTATCACATTGCTGTTTGTGGGAGCTTGCTGTGCGCAAATTGGCTGCCCGCGTTTCCTACATTACAACAGTGACTACACTTCAAAAAGGACTTCATTGGCTGTAAAGCGCTTTGGGACGTCCGGTGGTCGTGAGAGGCGCTATAGAAATGCAAGTCTTTTTTCTCTGCTTTCTGAAGCTGCACAGTTCCAGAGGGCAGGGTGTCCACTCATGCCGTGAGACCGTGAACTATTAAAACAACCTTCATTGACACACGATGAGTAGTAATGCAGCATGTCATCGTACTAAAACTAGAGGGTCCCAGGTTTGACCCCTAGTCTGTGTTGAGTGAACTGACCACCGACGGGGTGGCAATTGGAGCACAACATCCCTGGTTCTGGGCTGAAAAATCAAGCAAACTTCCCACTCCTGAACGCTAACTAGTAACATCTGCTGGAAAACGCGGATTATGTTGATGCCATTTGAGGACAGGATCGGGCTTGACTGTGATGCCCTCCGTGGTCGAATAGCCTGCCAACACTTACCGTCCTGATTTACCCACAGGTGGCCACATGGGCAAGGCACCAGCCAATGTCCGTGGGCATGGACCCCAGAAAAAGCATCCCACCTTTAGGGGCTTAGCGAAGCAAAAAAGAAAGAAGTGCGACTAAACAGATAAAGAGGAATCGGCCCCCGAAACGTTGACTCTGTTTCTCTCTCCATGGATGCTGCCTGACCCGTTGAGTGTTGCCAGCATTTTCTGTTTTTATTTCAGATTTCTGGCATCCGCAGCATTTTGCTTTCGTGAAAGAGTAAAATATGTCGGCTATGAGCCCAATGTGGCCTTCCCCTTCTGTAAAGCACTGCACCCCGTCATGTATCTAAGTAGGCGCTTTTTTTTTAACCTTGTAGGCTGATTGTTAATGTCAACGTCGATATGATTTACACGTGCGAACATTTGTAACAATCTTCTGCAGGAATGAACTGCAGGGCACCTCTGCACAGCATTGCAGGGTTAATTTATGCGCAGTCGCCCCGTGAATAAATGGAATACAATATCGGTGGCGGTGAGCCTGGAATCATGTTTATAAACTAGCACGACTCCTTCCCTTTTTATTAGGTGGTGTAAGAACAGAATGTAATTGTAATAAGGACAAATGTCTCAACATTAAACTCCGAGGTTGCTGAGAACATAAAATGCCCATGAACGTTTTTTAATAGGATGGAAACCAGCATGCCTCGGGGCTTTCCTATGGCCTTGTGTGTGTGCTCTGTAAAACCTGGTTGAGTAATTAACTTTGCAGTGGAGCTGCAATTAAGCAGCCAAGCAACCACCCTGTCTGGGAGAGAGCTCCGTAGACCCAGGCACACTGCGTGTGCTACGTCCCTGTTAGTATTCCATGCAGGGGCGTCACCGACAATGTAAAAGTTGTGTACACGCCAGATGATCTGAAACCTGCCTCAACCTACTGACTGGCACTTGAGTCAACAGAAACAAAACAGTGAGCAACGCTCCAATTTCCCCCACCATAGTCATTTACATGATGCGGAGATGCCGTTGTTGGACTGGGGTGGACAAAAGTGAGAAGTCGCACAACACCAGGTTATAATTCAGTGTCGCCCCATTTGGGGCGCAATTATCGGCCGGGCGCAAAGATTAGCGCCTGGCGCTAATTATCGCCACCGACTGCAAACTTGACTTTTATCGCCCCTAGAGGTGATTGGAGCGCTAAATCAGGTGCTTCACACCTGTCTTAAGGCGCAAAGGCCGAGGAGCGAGGCACTACCTCAGAGCGCTGGCGAAGCTCATGTAATGTCAGTCAGCAATGGAACACACACACAATGGCACGGGCCAGTTCTTAAAGGGGATGGTTGATCTTGCTTTCCATCCACATCCTGCTCATTGCAGCCTTGAATCTCGGCCTGGAGAGACCTGCACATCAAATCTGCTGGAAAGAACAATGGAGAGTACCAGGCAAAGAGCTCAGAGTGCAGCCCCCACAGTCTCTTCTAAATCGATACAAGGAATGGCAAATCAAAATGAACCTGCAAAGTGCTGCTCAGTACCCAAAACTCCTTCACACAATGTTGAATCTCTCCAGAAGTCTCTCTCTCTCTCTCTCTCTCAGAATGCGTAGTTCAAAAATGGCACCAACAATAAAAGGCAGGAAGCGGTCACCTTTAAATAGCGCTCCCCCTTTCCCTTCATGACTGCAGAACGCTCCCCTCAACCTGTCGTTGCTAGCGTCAGGCGGTAAGGCAGGGGGCGCCACTCAATATCTGCTCCGGGGCGATACCGGGGCGTTGCGCACTCGACGGACGTCACGATCTGCCGGCGCAGGAGATCGTGGCGGTAGTGTTTAGCGCCGCCGCAAAATGTCTAGTTAATTTCGCGAGCGGCGCAAACTTCGCCGCGCCTGGGCGCTAGATGCTTTGCGCCCCATTAGCGCCCTCTTAAGGCGCTAACGGGAGGCGCAGTCAACTGAATTTTCCCCCCACAACTGTTTATTTGAAATCACAAGCTTTCGGAGCGGCTGCTCCTTCGTCAGGTGAAGTGACTCACTTCACCTGACGAAGGAGCAGCCGCTCCGAAAGCTTGTGATTTCAAATAAAACTGTTGGACTATAACCTGGTGTTGTGCGACTTCTCACTATAGTAATTTACGGCACAGAAGGAGGCCATTCGGCCCATCGTGTCTGTGCCTGCCGAAAAAGAACTATCCAGCCTAATCCCACTTTCCGGCTCTTAGTCCATAGCCTTGTAGGTTACGGCGCTTCAAGTGCATATCCAAGTACTTTTTAAATGTGATGAGGGTTTCAGCCTTTCTGGCAGTGAGTTCCAGACCCCCACCACCCTCTGGGTGTAAAAGGTCTCCTCAACTCCCCTCTAATCCTTCTACCAATTACTTTAAATCTATGGCCCTGGTTATTGACCTCTCTGCTAAGCGAAATAGGTTCTTCCTCTCCACTCTATCTAGGTCCCTCATAATTTTATACACCTCAATTAAGTCTCCCCTCAGCCTTCCAAAGAAAACAACCCCAGTCTATCTAATCTTTCCTCATAGCTAAAATTCTCCAGTCCTGGCAACATCCTCATGAATCTCCTCTGAACCCTCTCTAGTGCAATCACATCTTTCCTGCAATTGTGGTGACCAGAATTGCACACAGTACTCTAGCTGAGGGTAGAAACATATTGCGTACATCACATATGCCTCACTTTGCCACGTGACATTTTCGGACTCCGACAGAATGTTGAGATGCAGCTTCAATAGCTCTTGGGTCTCTGCAGCCCTGAGTGAAGCGCCAACGAATCTTCTGATCCCATACCTGATATTGAGGCGAGACCCACCTCTCCAGTATTGCAGGGGACAGACTCTGGTCTGCATCCTGCCAAACAAAAAAGAAAGACTTGCATTTATATTGCAACTTTCACAACCTCAGGATGTCCCAAAGTGCTTTACAGCCAATGAAGTACTTTTGAAGTGTAGTCACTGTTGTAATGTAGGAAACACAGCAGCCAATTTGCACACAGCAAGCTCCCACAAACAGCAATGTGATAATGACCAGATAATCTGTTTTATGACCTCTGCTCATCTTCGAAATAGTGCCATGGGATCTTTTACGTCCACCTGAGAGAGCAGACGGGGCCTCGGTTTAACGTCTCACCTCCGGCAGTGCAGACTTGAACCCACAGCCTTCTGACTCTAGAGGAGAGAGTGCTACCAACTGAGCCACAGCTGACACTGTTAACACAGCTAACAGGGCTAAAGTATTCTATTACTGGGTGAATATACGTTCTACAGCACAAGTTTTTTTTAAAGTTTTAGTGAGATTATGACTGTGCTCATCAGTGTTAAGAATGTCAATCATGACGAATCAAATATGTTTCTGCTTTGGGCACCTCTTGTCACCCAGTCAAACATGGGACAGCAAGACTCATCCTGTAACATGCTCACTTGGTGTCACTCTTGTCTCTGGGTCAGGAGGGTGTGGGTTTGAGCCCCACTCCAGGACTTGAGCACATAATCGAGGCTCACACACCAGTGCAGGACTGCTGTCCTTCAGATGAGTTGTTAAACCAGGCCCCATACATCTGTTCAGCCCTGAAAAGATCCACATGGTATTACTGGAAGAACAGCGAGTACTCCTGGTGTCCTGGCCAACATTTCTCCATCAAACACTATCACCAAAGAACAGATTGATCATTCAACTTATTCCTGTTTATCATCAGAAGTTGCTGATCTAGAATGGCTGCTGCATTTGCCTATATAACAGTCCCTAGTAACTACTTTTGCACACCAAAAGCAATTGGCCCAGACTCACTTTATATCGGATCTTCACAACCAACAAGGACACAAGAGTATAATCCCAGCAGTCTGCATTGGATTTAAACTCAGATCCCAAAGGCAAAAGAATAATTTGCTCACCCGCTGGCCACTCAAGCTTCCCCCACTCAGCTCTCTTCAGTTACAGTTAAGCTTTCCCAAGAGAGAGTTATTGATTTGGTCTTCTCCGTGTTGACAGTTGTACACAATTTTCTGCCCACTGTTTAAATCTGTCTTTATCTACTTATAGTGATTCAATTGCTTGTCTTTGATATGGAGATTTAAGTAGCTTGAAAACTCTCCTCCAGGTCACTTCCAACTGCACTTTCAAACTTCCAACTGCCTAGCCTTTGGCCCTCCAATCGCCATGTAACCTCTTCACCTGTTGATTTGCTCAACCACTCCCTCACCTCCACCTTTGGTGCCCTCGTCCCCAGTGAAACCTTCACTCTCCTGTCTAGGTTGTTCCACCGGCCACCCTCTTCACTCCCTCTAGTGCAGGGGACACAGACTTGATCACATATGGTGCACAACTGGCTTAGCCATCAATGACTAGATCTGGCTGGACCCCATCAAGCTCTACTGTGTCTCACTCTTCTCTGCCAAAACAGTGCACTACAGTAGGATCTTCCTGGAGAGCATATATAGCCCCTCGCTTCTTTTCTCCACTGCCAATTGCCTTCTTAAACCCTTCTCCCTGCCCTTCCACCCACACCTCTAACAATGTGCGAGAAGCTCATGGACTTCTTGTCGCAAGGTAGAGACTCTCTTTTAGCGGTCTCTGCAGCTTCCCTCCCTTCCTCTTGACAAACCTCTCCTGAGACTCCCCCTACCTAGCTCTGAACCCATCTCTCTCTAGTTTCTTTCCTGTCTCCCCCATGCCCTCTTTGAGTTCATCTTCACCATGAGGCCCAACTCCTGATCCCTCAATCCATTCCCACTAAACTATTGACCATGCAACTTCCTTTCCAGGCCCCCGTGTTAACTGACATTGTAAATGGTTCCTTCTCTGCAGATATTGTCCCCCTTCCTTTGAAAACCGCCATCACCGCCCCTCTACAAAACCCACACTCGGCCCTCTGTCCTTGCAAACTACCACCTTATCTCCAGCCTTCCCTTCAAGCCTTTGAACATGTTGTCGCCAGTCAGATTCATGCCAATCTCTGCTAAGTTACTTATTGATATGCAGACTGGGAAGTTCCCAGGTCTGAGCTCCCTCCCCCTGGTTATTGCTCTGTTGCTTGATTCCCAAGTGGGGCAACAAGGGGGCACTGCAACTGGCCTCACCCTGGATAGGGAGGGGCAAAATTGTGTGGGGCAATTCTGATCATGATTGAGCGACCCTTGCTAAAAGTGTTTAAGTTTAGACTTCAAATATCTCCCCTACTCCTCTTCAAAATAGTGCCATGGGATCTTTTACGGCCACCTGAGAGAGGCTTGGCTGTGACATCTTGTTGGTACTTGTAGATATTCATACACCAGAGAATGGTCAACTGGACAAGGCTCTGAAGTCCACTGCCAGTGACTTGGTGTAAATTTTGTTGTCTAGAGAGAAGGGAAAGAAAAATTTGGTGCCGAAAAACAAAAAAAATGACAGATTTCGAATAAAAAAGCATGACTGGCACCATTGTACCTCAATCTGAGCATGTGCCCTGAAGAGGAAGTTCATTCAGTAACTAATGTGCAACTCCCATGGGTTGTGTTTTGCTGAATCACATTGCATATTCTAAGTGGAAGGAGCACGTAGCTGCTGAAAGTGACTGGCTACCCTTTTGAAAAAAAATGCAGAAATTCATCATTTTCGAGTCAATAATTTCACTTGAATTTGGGACAGCTGTGGCTCAGTGGGTAGCACACTCGCCTCTGAGTCAGAATGTTGTGGGTTCATAGTCCCACTCCAGGGGACTGGAGCTAGGCTGACACTCCAGTGCAGTGCTGAGGGAGTGCTGCACCGTCGGAGGTGCCGTCTTTCGGATGAGATGTTAAACCGAGGCCCCGTCTGCTCTCTCAGGTGGACGTAAAAGATCCCATGGCACTATTTCGAAGAAGAGCAGGGGAGTTATCCCCGGTGTCCTGGCCAATATTTATCCCTCAATCAACATCACTGAAACAGATTATTATCTGGTCATTTTCACATTGCTGTTTGCGGGAGCTTGCTGTGCGCAAATTGGCTGCCGCGTTTCCCACATTACAACAGTGACTCCACTTCGTTGGCTGTAAAGTGCTTTGAGACGTCCGGTGGTCGTGAATAGGTGCTATATAAATGCAAGTCTTTCTTTTTTTTCTTTTTACAGGTTTTAAATCTAGATCAGTGCTTGTCCAGTTCCCCCAACCTTGCCGCCTCCCAGACCGGTTTCAAAAATCTCCTCGCAAACCTTCTCCTTGACCCTGCCTTTGCGTCCCCACTCTAGCCCTTCCCCTTTCTCCCCCTCCCACTCACCGTCCACTCTTAATGTAAAGCGCTGTGAAGACTGTTTGCCTTGTGGGAGCTTTCTCTGCTAAGGTTAACATCTGTATGGCATTACTGCACAATGGAAATTGTTAAGTATAATAAAAAAAAAAAATTGCTCGATTTTAGCATTGAGAACCTTAATGGCAAATTCACAAAAGCCCTAAAATCTTAACTTTGAAATTCCAGATGGCTCTGAGAGCAGATTTCTATTTTTTTAAGGGGACTGAAAGGTTTGAAATATGTTTGTTCCGGGACCTCATTTAACAGGGTTAACCTGCAATTTTTAAGAAACAATTGACACCAATCCTTCCTCAAATGCATCCCAGAAACAACAGAGCAACTGGTGTTTTTCACATTCCAATATCCTTGTGATAGAGCTGGGAAAGTGAACATGATCAAAGTGGTTTGGCAGGCCTGCTTTCTTTCTGCATTGATTAGACGGGCGCCTGTTGCTTTCGAGTGCATCTAGCTGCAATGGGTAATGGATGAGTGAATGCTAATGAAAACTACCCAGAGCAGCTCACCACAGATAAGGTTTCCTATTAGACTGACCCATTAGTGAATGGCTGATTCTGTAAAATAGTGATATGAAAGGAGCAAATAGCTTAGCTTCCCACCACCCCCCCCCCCCGCCAACCAAATTACAGTAGCAATTCTTCACCTGCTCTTTGCAGAAAAAAATTAGATTTAGTCAAGGTTCATGGCAGTGGACTTCAGTCTCTTGAGAAAATATTATTGCCAAAAAAAAAATGCTTATTGTGAAATACTTCTGGGGCAGCCTCACAACCAGAAAGTAATTGAGTTTAATTCTTGGAGCTTTCTGTCCCTTGAGTCTACTTACCTCAGACAACTGACTACGACTTGGCGAGGCTTACTTGGTGGAACGCCCAATGTGGGCACGAGGATAAGAGGAAAGGATAGCACTGCGCCCGATGCCCACCCCTTAAACTAAAGCTACTGTTCTATGGCCAAAGAAATTGGCAAAGAGAGAGATTATTGGCATGGACTGAGGATCTCCCAGCTGGAGAATAATGTACGATAGTGACTACAACAATACCAACTCGCAATTAGAAAATGCCTTCAACGTAGTAAAATATCCCAAGGCACTTCACAGGAGCTTTATCAAACAAAAATATCACGCCAACCCACATAAACAGATATCATGACAGGTGACAAAAAACTCAGTCAAAGAGGTAGGTTTTAATGGGCGCCTTAAAAGAGGAGAGAGAGGCGGAAAGGTTTAGGAGGAATTCCAGAACATTAGGGCTTAGGCAGCTGAAGGCACGGCCGCCAATGGTGGCGCGATGGAAATTGGGGATGCGCAAGAGGCCAGAATTGGAGAGCGCAGAGTTATCAGAGAGTTGTCGGGCTGGAGGAGGTTCATAAAAGGTGTTTCAGGTAGTAGGACCAAGGTAGTATGCTTCGATGGCCATGAACTGGGAAAATGCAGCCGGGGATTTCTTTCCTGACCACTCTTCAGTGCCGCGTGCCAGAAGATGCATGTGTGTGTGTGTGGACTTCAGGCGAACATGGGATCAGTCGGGATTGTAATGACCCCCATGATTGAATAACCTGTTGACACTTCCTGTCCAGCTGCATTCATGAAGAATGACCACCTGGACGATGAACTGGAAGGTGACTGGCGCTGTCGAACTGTACCTCAACATGTGTCAGTGCCTTCGAGAGAAGAGAGAGGGAAGCATGAGCATGAGCAGTTAAAGGAAAGCCGTCCTGTGTGGAGGGTGCCTTTGCAATGCAACGTATTCCCATCTTTTAGGTCTCTTCACTCTGATGTCCTCCTCCGAGTGGGAGAGATCCTCACTTTAGTTGGTGCTGCTGTGTAATCGGCTGGCAGTAATTGATTTACAAAATACATTATCACGTCTTCCATAAACCAACAGGAACCCAAGCTCCACTTTATCCCTTCAATTCTTCTCCTTTTCTCTCTTCTCTCCATAATGGGTAGCAGCAACCTTTTAGTAACTCAGCCTCAGTGACACAGTGGCACACTTCTAGAAGTGGGTACGTTGTGCAACATGTATGAATGTATTTTTAGGTGGCTATGGAGAGCATTTCCCTGTTTTTTAAAACAACGGTTAGTGCCTTTTGGAATACACTTCTAAAAGACATGTATTTATTTTCTGTTCTCTCTACTGCTTGACGTCAGAATATACTGCACTGAGCTAGATTGAAACCTACGATAATGGTGAAGTGAACCATGTGCATTGTAGCAATACACTATTGGAAAAACATTCTACTTGTTTCTTGATGCACCGTACTCACAGTAAGAGCAGTCACCCACCACACACAAGGAGCTGCCTCACGAGACATCAAGTACCTGAAGCACAATGCGAGCATTTCTTATGAGTGCTCACTGGTGTGGAGACTTTGGGCTCAAATCTACATCAGGGTCTCTGGTCCAGCTTCAACATGGTGAGACAATGATCTGAGAGACCAGTATGCAGCTCGTACCGGCGTCCAAAGATCTGCTCCCACAAAGATCAATGGACATGTTGAGGGATTGCTCAGAAGCAGGAGGAATGAGGATAGCATGCCAGAAATCCCAAGGAAACTAATATTGCATCAGGGACAGGGATTCAACAAAATTTACGTAAGCAAACTAACATTAAGATAAAGGGTAGGCCATTCAGGGCTGAGATGAGAAGAAATTTCTTCACACAGACGGTGGTGAATTTTTGGAATTCTCTACCCCAGAGGGCTGTGGAGGCTCAGTCATTGGGTATATTCAAAACAGAAGTCGATAGATTTCTGACTAGTAAGGGCATCAAGGGATATGGCGATAGGGCCGGTGAATGGAGTTGAGGCAGAAGATCAGCCATGATCTCATTGAATGGCGGAGCAGGCTCGAAGGGCCGAATGGCCTACTCCTGCTCCTATTTCTTATGTTCTTATGAATGGCTGGAGTAGGCATGGACACAAGGCTGTCGTCTCCCAGGGTGATGGCCTATCCATTTCATCCAGTCTCCTCTGCTCAAACGGCAGGTGGAAGTGCCAGAAAACAGTCAGGACCAGCACAGCATCAGACATGGCCGAACCAGTTGTGTAGCATTGGAAATAGGAGCAGGAGTAGGCCATACAGCCCCTTGAGCCTTCTTCACCATTCAGTAATATCATGGCTGATCTTCTACCTCAACTCCATTCTCCCGCCCGATCCCCATATCCCTTCATTCCCTTGCAGAAGACAACAGTGATTTGGAGGCGATGGTGGGGCTGCAAGATTTCCCTAATCTGCCATTTATTCATGGGAAAAGTGATGTCGTTTCTCGCTCTGGTAGATGAGCCGTCGGTCACCTGCTTGATACACCTGTGCATTGCAGATTGTTTGATGTCCCCGACGTCTGGCACCTTGGAACAAGTGTTGTACTGGCCTTAGCAGCCACTGGTAATGTTCTGCTTGTGGCAAAGTTTGGTTGACAGTCAGTTTCCAGCCTACAGGACAACTATCTCTTAAACTGCAGTCTACAAGGATAGAGCTCCTTGCATAAATTGAGGTGAATGCATCGCTGCCTTTCGAGCCATGTTCTCGGGTGATGGTAGCTGTTGCCTGTTTGGCCCTGGTACCACCAGCATGATGGCATCCTTCCTTTTTGCTTCTCCTTTTCTCCCTCCAAGCAGCAAATTTAAAGACGGGAATGTCTTGATGGAAATTTGAATTGAAGGAACTGAAAAAAAGTACACAAATTCTTGGCACAAAAACGATCCAAAATGAAGTGCTGTCAAAATCAAACCTCCAAAAATAATCATCAGCTGAAATGAGTAATGAACTGCAGATTCAAATACTGCTGCAAAAACAAACTGGAGTCTCCCTTTAAATGCTGACTTCCTGTCAACATGGGACATCCATATAAATGGCTGAAATGAATGCAGAGTGCATTCCGAGCATGAATCCCGGGAAATGTATTTACGCTGGATTATAATATTTTAATTAAGCGCGCGTCTGTTCTTTGTGAAAGCCGACTGTCCCCGCGGCCTACCTGATTGGAAGTCGGCCAGTGGTGGGTGGTGGCCGCACTACTCCAGGAATCCCTTCCCCCCTCCCCCGCACCCCACTGAGTATATGCTTTACCACCGGTAGTGTAAAAGCTTGGAAAATTGCCCCTATTGTTTCAACCCCATTCATATCTTAGCCTCCAGCAGTGCAAAGCCGGTATGCTCAGTGTACCCAAGCCAACAAGCCGTCCTTGTACATGCTGCCAAAAAGTTGGCATACTCCACCCCCCGCCAAATAAAAGTCCTTTATCATATGTACCTTTGACTACACCCGCTGCTCAGCCAAGTGGCCATTCTTCAAGTGTGTACTAAGATAGTGAGCATTAGCAAGTCGTTTGACTCCCTTTTGACTTAATAAAGCTGTTCGCTGACCTGAGCTTGCCAGTGACAACAGCTTAGCGACTCTCTCCGTAAATTCCTGACTCGAAACATCTTCAAGCCTACGAGGATGCGATTAAAGTGACAGTATCGGGAGAGTACACAAATATACTTACGTGGCTTAAAACAGAGGAGGTAGTTCTTTGTATGGTAATATCCTTTCAACTATTCCCCTTTATAAGGTTATTCTAAATTCTGTTTAGAAAATACTGTGACATAGAGACGTATTATCCCACCCAAATCGTGCACTTTTATCACATCAGACAATTAGCTCCAATAAAAGATTTGATGGACCAATGGCTCAGGTGCTAAATGCACCATGTGGCGTGGTACTGAAGTGACGGAGAGGTGACCTTATAAAAAGTTATATATAATACTAAAGAGCATCGTTAAGCTAAATCTGGAATGTTACAAGGGAACACAGGATCAAAGTTGGAAAAGGCAAATTTAGGATTGATGTCAGAAAATTCCTCACACAAAAGTGATCAATACAAGGAATGGGCTTGTGGTTAGGGTGGTGGAGGCAACAATCGTGGAATAATTTAAGAATTTGGATGCTGGGATGGGGAGGGGACTGTAGGGTTTTTCTGGATAGAAACATAGAAACATAGAAGATAGGAGCAGGAGTAGGCCATTCGACCCCTCGAGCCTGTTCTGCCATTTAATGAGATCATGGCTAATCATCCAAATTCAGTACCCTGTCCCTGCTTTCTCCCCATATCCCTTGATCCCTTTAGCCTTAAGAAATATATCTAACTCCTTCTTGAATATATTTACTGACTTGGCCTCAACTACCTTCTGTGGTAGAGAATTCCACAGGTTCACCACTCTCTGGGTGAAGAAATTCCTCCTCATCTCAGTCCTAAATGGCTTACCCCTTATCCTTAGACTGTGACCCCTGGTCCTGGACTCCCCCGCCATCGGGAACATCCTTCCTGCATCTAGTCTGTCTAGTCCTGTTAGAACTTTATAAGTTTCAATGAGATCCCCTCTCATTCTTCTAAACTCTAGCGAATATAAGCCTAATCGACCCAATCTCTCTTCATACGTCATTCCTGCCATCCCAGGTATCAGTCTGGTGAATCTTCGCTGCACTCCCTCCATGGCAAGAACATCCTTCCTCAGATAAGGCGACCAAAACTGCACACAATACTCAAGGTGTGGTCTAACCGAGGCCCTGTACAACTGCAGCAAGACATCCTTGCTCCTGTACGGTGGCATAGTGGTTAGCACTGGTGCCCCACAACGCCAGGGACCCGGGTTCGAATCCGGCCTCGGGTGACTGTCTGTGTGGAGTTTGCACATTCTCCCCATATCTGCGTGGGTTTCCTCCGGGTGCTCCGGTTTCTCCCACAGTCCAAAAATGTGCGGGTTAGGTTGATTTGGCTATGATAAATTGACCCTTAGTGTTAGGGGGGGATTAAATATGTGGGGTTACGGGGATAGGATGGGATATGTTAGGGTGAATTAAATACGTGGGGTTACGGGGATAGGGTGGGATATGTGTCGGTGCAGGCTCGATGGGGATTCTGTGTGGGAAAGCAGGGACAGGGTACTGGATTTGGATGATCAGCCATGATCGTATTGAATGGTGGAGCAGGCTCGACGGGCCGAATGGCCTACTCCTGCTCCTAGTTTCTATGTTCTATGTACTCGAATCCTCTCGCTATGAAGGCCAACATACCATTTGCCTTCTTAACCGCCTGCTGCACCTGCATGCTTACCTTTAGCGACTGGTGCACAAGGACACCCAGGTCTCGTTGCACTTCCCCTTTTCCCAATCTATTGCCGTTCAGATAATAATCTGTCTTCCTGTTTTTGGATAGATTGGCCAATATGGGTCAAATGGCTTTCCTTGTAGAATCACCACCAGTTGTGCAAAATGGGTTAAGAGCGAATTGGCAGCCGGGATTACACCACGCCCAATGAAGTCAATGGAAAAGAAGATCGGACGTGATTCATGATCAGCCCATTTTGAGCTACCAGAATGTTACAACAGAGAAACAGGCCATTTAGCCCATCAAGTGTTCTTCTTCGCTTGAGCTACCAAGTCTAATCCCACGTTCATGCTCGCTCCTCATTGCCTTTATTATTTCTTGTTTCCAAGCAACTATCTCATTTCCTTTTAAAAGGATTGATGGATACTGCTTCAGTCTTGTGAATTTCCACCTTCAGGAGAGAAGAGACAGAAAGAAAACTGGTATAAAAAAAAAGGACTTGAAGATTGCTAAAGACGTGCGTAATATAAAACATAAGAAATGTCAATGAAATGAGAAAAGGTTATTTGTCAATTTCATCCCCCTCCCCAGTATTCAAGCTCTCCCAGCCCGAGCATTTAGCTGTATTTGTGAATGCCCCTTGCACCTCCTTCGTGCCTAACTCACCTGGCAGGCTATTATAGACATTTATCACCCTTTGTTCATTCCGTTATACATACAAAACTGACTGGCAGGGAAAGACCAGCTGGTCCATCAAGCCTACCTCGCACCATGATGGCTGGAACATTATGACTAAACACTTCCTACCCCTCTCCCCTCCTGCCCCCCACCCCCTGTAGCTATGTAATCCCCTGGGAGAGGCAAAAAACCCAAAAGGCAAAAAAAGGGAAAAAAATACTGTAGAAAGTTCCTCTCCCCCAGCTCAGGCGATTAAAAGCAGTCCAGGAGATCAGATGGACCAAATGTTATTTATAAAGACACTTATCTTCCAAATGATTCAATCTCTGCCCCAGTCAAGAATTGTCTGAAAACATAATACTCTACATGGTCCAGCTCCCTCTTGAAGGCATGCAGCGAGTCAGTACCCACCACACCAGCCCAGCCGGCAATGTGTTCCAGAGGCTCACTAATCTCTGGGAAAAGAAGAACTGCCTAACATCCAGTCTATTCCTACTCTTACATAGTTTCACCATGTGTCCCCTAGTCCTCCCCAGTCTGTTAAACTGGAATCATCTATTAATAAGCACGCTATCTAGTGCTTTAATTATTTTATAGACCTCTATCAGGTCGCCTCGAAGTCTACGCTGCTCTAAAGTAAATAAAGCAAGGTCCTTCTAGTTATCAGCTCTACTTTTATTTTCCACCTGTTTATATTGATGACCTCTTTTCCTAGCATCCTGCTTTTAAAAAAAGAAAGACTTACATTTATATCGCGCCTTTCACGACCACCGGACATCTCAAAGCGCTTTACAGCCAATGAAGTACTTTTGAAGTGTAGTCGCTGTTGTAATGTAGGAAACGCGGCAGCCAATTTGCGCACAGCAAGCTCCCACAAACAGCAATGTGATAATGACCAGATAATCTGTTTTTGTTGATTGAGGGATAAATATTGGTCAGGACACCAGGGATAACTCCCCTACTTTTCTTTGAAATAGTGTCATGGGATCTTTTACATCCACCTGAGAGAGCCTCGGTTTAACATCTCAGCCGAAAGACGGCACCTCTGACAGTGCAGCACTCCCTCTGTGCTGGCACTGGAGTGTCAGCCTAGAAATATGTGCTGAAGTGGGACTTGAACCCATGACCTTCTGACTCAGAAGTGAGAGCGCTACCAACTGAGCCACAGCTGACACTTTAATTTAATTTAAAGTAATATTATGATTACTTTAATTTGAAGTAATATTCCAGGATTTATCTTATCTAAGTGATTTAATACTTTCTATACTTTATCTAGCTCTTTCTCCCTATGTAATTGTAGGCCGCAGAGACACAGCTTGTAGGATTTTCCTCATAGGTTATTTGCCTTACGCTTGGAATTATTCTTGTTCTTCTCTGCGGCTTCTTTACTGCTTGCAGAACCCTTTGTAGTGTGGCAACCAGAGTTGTGCACAGTCTTCTGAATTTGGTTTGACAAATGCAATCAATGTAAGCTTCAACATAACCTCAGTAGATTTGTATGCCATTGTTCTAGCAATGTCAGCTGTGACTCAGTGGGTAGCACACTTGCCTCTGAGTTCATGAAGGTTGTGGATTCAAGTCCCACTTGAAGCATATTAAAGCTAAGCTGACACTCCAGTGCAGTACTGAGGGAGCGCTGCACTGTCCGAGGTGCCGTCTTTTGGATGAGATGTTAAACCGAGGCCCCGTCTGCTGTGTCTCAGGTGCACGTAAAAGATCCCATGGCACTATTTTGAAGAAGAGCAGGGGAGTTATCCCCGGTGTCCTGGCCAATATTTATCCCTCAATCAACATCGCTAAAACAGATTATCTGGTCATTATCACATTGCTTTTTGTGGGACCTTGCTGTGCGCAAATTGGCTGCCGCATTTCCCACATTACAACAGACTCCACTTCAAAAGTACTTCATTGGCTGTAAAGCGCTTTGAGACGTCCGGTGGTCGTGAAAGGTGCTATATAAATGCAAGTCTTTCTTTCTTTCAATATAGCCTAACATTTTGTTTGTGTTTTTAATTGCCTCATCATGTTGTCTATACATTGCCAAAGATGAGTCTACTCTTACTCTTGGGTCCCTCTTTCATTACACCTATGTCCTACTTGAGGCCACTGTGCAATAATTCGTATGTTGTAATTATGTCACACATTAGTTCATCCAAAATGTAACACTTTACGTTTATCACTATTAAATTTAAGCTGCCATTTCTGCAACTGATCAAAATCCATCTGCAAATTACTAGCTGGATCTTTGGGGTTTTTACTGCATTGCAAACATTGTTGTCTTCTACATATTTGACAATCTTCCAATTGGTTTCAGAATCCAACTATTTATGTAAATCCCAAAATACGAGAGGTCCAAGCACTGACCCCCAACAGCCCCTCGGTCCAACAAAATATATCACTACCACTTCACTTTCTCATTCTTTAGTCAACTTCTTCTTAGCCAAGCTTTGGATTCCCATGGCTATTACCTTGATTAGAAGTCTTTCATGCAGCACCAAAGCAAAAAGCCTTCTGAAAGTCGAAGTAAACCATAAATATGCAATTTCACTGTTTACTTTATCATAATGTCCACAAAGAAGTCAAGGAGGTTTTTCGGGCATGACTTTCCCCTTCAAAAACCATGTTAACTACTTCTTATAAGGTTTTCACTACTATGGCAGTCCTCCAGTCCATCTCTTAGAATGGTTTCCATTTCTTGATATTGAAGTTAGGCTAACTGGACTGCTGTTCCCTGGATCAGATTTGTCTCTTTATATATACATATATAGTTTTGGGGATTTTTTTAACTTATTTGTTCCTGGGATGTGGGCGTCACTGGAAGGCCAGCATTTATTGCCCATCCCTAGGTGCCCTTGAGAAGGTGGTGGTGAGCCGCCTTCTTGAACCGCTGCAGTCCGTGTGGTGAAGGTACTCCCACAGTGCTGTTAGGGAGGGAGTTCCAGGATTTTGACCCAGCGACGATGAAGGAACGGTGATATATTTCCAAGTCAGGATGATGTGTGACTTGGAGGGGAACTTGCAGTTGATGGGGTTCCCATGTGCCTGCTGCCCTTGTCCTTCTAGGTGGTAGAGGTCGCGGGTTTGGGAGATGCTGTCGAAAAATCCTTGGCGAGTTGCTGCAGTGCATCTTGTAGATGGTACACACTGCAGCCACGGTGCGCCGGTAGTGGAGGGAGTGAATGTTTAAGGTGGTGGATGGGGTGCCAATCAAGAGGATTGCTTTGTCCTGGATGGTGTCGAGCTTCTTCAGTGTTGTTGGAGCTGCACTCATCTAGGCAAGTGGAGAGTATTCCATCACACTCCTTACTTGTGCCTTGTAGATGGTGGAAAGGCTTTGGGGAGTCAGGAGGTGAGACACTCACTGCAGAATACCTAGCCTCTGACCTGCTCGTGGCCACAGTATTTATGTGGCTGGTCCAGTTAAGTTTCTGGTCAATGGTTGATGTCGGGGGATTCGGCGATGGTAATGCCATTGACTGTCAAGGGGCGGTGGTTAGACTCTCTTTTGTTGGAGATAGTCATTGCCTGGCGCTTGTGTGGCGTGAATGTTATTTGCCACTTAACAGCCCAAGCCTGAATGTCATCCAGGTCTTGCTGCATGCTGGCATGGACTGCTTCATTATCTGAGGAGTTGCAAATGGAACTGAACACTGTGCAATCATCAGCGAACATCCCCACTTCTGAACTTATGATGGAGGGATAGTCATTGTTGAAGCAGCTGAAGATGGTTGGGCCTGGGACACTGCCCTGAGGAACTCCTGCAGCGATATCCTGGGACTGAGATGATTGACCTCCAACAACCACAACCATCTTCCTTAGTGCTAGGTATGTGCTAGGTATGACTCCAGCCTAGAGAGATTTCCCCCCTGATTCCCATTGACTTCAATTTTAATAGGGCTCCTTGATGCCACACTTGGTCAAATGCTGCCTTGATATCAAGGGCAGTCACTCTCACCTCACCTCTGGAATTCAGCTCTTTTGTCCATGTTTGGACCAAGGCTGTAATGAGGTCGGGAGCAGAGTGCTCTTGGCGGAAAACAAACTGGGCATCAGCGAGCAGATTATTGGTGAGTAGGTGCCACTTGATAGCACTGTCGACGACACCTTCCATCACTTTACTAATGATTGAGAGTAGACTGATGGGGTGGTAATTGGTCAGATTGGATTTGTCCTGCTTTTTGTGGACAGGACATACCTGGGCAGTTTTCCACATTGTCGGGTAGATGCCAGTGTTGTAACTGTACTGGAACAGCTTGGCTAGAGGCGCGACCAGTTCTAGAGCACAAGTCTTCAGCACGATAGCCGGGATGTTGTCGGGGCTCATAGCCTTCGCTTTATCCAGTACGCTCAGCCGTTTCTTGATATCTCTTGGAGTGAATCGAATTGGCTGAAGACTGGCTTCTGTGATGGTGGAGACCTCAGGAGGAGGCCGATATGAATCATCCACTCGGCACTTCTGGCTGAAGATGGTTGCAAACACTTCAGCCTTGTCTTTTGCAGGATGGGGATATTCATGGAGCCCCCTCCTCCCATTAGTTGTTTAATTGCCCACCACCATTCACGACTGGATGTGGTAGGACTGCCGAGCTTTGATCTGATCCGTTGATTGTGGGATCGCTTAGCCCTGTCTATAGCATGCTGCTTTCGCTGTTTAGCATGCATGTAGTCCTGTGTTGCAGCTTCCCCAGGTTGGCACCTCACTTATTTAGTGGATACCTTCTAGCAAGTAATTGTTTTTTATCTTGACTATTTTCTGCTCCTCTTCAACCTTCGCGCCACTTTGTCTTTGTGTTTTAATTTCTTGTCTAACAACTCTCTTGATAGTGGAAGATGCTTTATTATTATGCCTGGTTTCTTGAGCTATTCTCCAGGGCTCTTTTTGCACCTCTAATATGTCTTTTAAGCTCTTTTTGTATATCCCTGTACTCCTCCCAAACTTCCCTACTCCTTTCTCCCTATAGGGTTTTCGATATTCATTTTTTTAACTTCCTCATTAGGGATTGCTTGTTTAGCTTGCATTTATTTATCTTGGTTATATATTAACCCTGCACGTTCACATTTTAATTTCAAATGTGTTTCATTTTTTTCCTTGGCAGAGGCATCATTCAGTGGCGCTATCCAGTAAATCTCTTTTGAGTTTCTCTCACAGAGAGAGTTTTGTCCAGATCATTACTGATTTCCAAGTTATCTCAAATTTAATAACATTATGCTCTCTGGTCTCCAAAAGTTCTGCTTCTAAGTTATCAATGCTGTTTTGATTGCCTACTAGAACCAGTTCAAGATGCAAGTTAACCCTAGTTGGGTTCCTAATGCATTGGGTCAAAGAACAATTGATGACTTCTGGTTCTGATTCCCTATTACCATTTGGACAGTCCCATCTTATGTAGGATTGATTGAAATCACCCATGATAATCACATTATTGCCAGTACATACCCTTCTTATTTCATCATAGGAAATGTTATTGTCATTCTTATCCTTCCCTGGGGGTCTGTAACAGATCCCTATCGCTCACTCTATCCTACGCAGGCTCCTTAATTCAAGCCAGATTATTTCATTTGCTGGCTTTCCGGAGGACATCAATTCAGCTTCCTTCGCTTCCAAATGATCCTGAACATATAAAGCTACCCCTCTTCCTTTCCTGCCATTCCCATCCTTCCTGAACATCCTGTATCCTCCAATATTGAATTCACTCCCATCTTCTGGGGTAATCCATCTTTTAGTAATCATAATTTAATCATAATTTCCTGCCACTTAGTATGCATCCCACTCAAGCATCTTATTTTGAATGCTTCTAGCATTCAACTCCAAATGTCTTAATATACTGTTTTACATTTTCCAAGCTGTGCTTAGTTTTTTTTTAATGTTCATTACACCTAGCTTAATATTATTTAAAATTTCTTTCCTCCATCACCCTCCCAGCTCTGTTTCTGTTTAGTTAGCTTAGGAACATAGCGAGATAGAAAAAGACCACGGTCCATCTAATCTGCCTTCTACCATCCTGGTAGACACATGATACAACCATAATGGAGTTGTTGACTAACTAGCAATCAATCTCTATCAATTAGTCGAACAGACCCAGACATGACATGAGGAAAACCTCAATGATGGAGAGCTTTGGGACTTTCCAAAGTAATGTGTTCCTCATAAGCATGTTACACTTGCCACTTGGCATGACTCAAATTACTCATATACTGTATTCCAAAATGTTATTGACGTAAGAAAACTACTAGGCACTTGGTCTAAGCGTTAAACAAAGCTTTAATCAACTGTTTTCCAACATGGAGATCTAGTTGTGTCCTTTACTAGGTCCTGTTAAAGAATGTCCTGAGCAAGCTGGGCCCATGCCCGAGTATTTATACTCTCCCTGGACAGCACCACCAGCAGGCCGCCCAGTATTATTTCATAAGTCATTTCCACATGAATGACAAGATTCATGTCAGTTATCTTCCGAAAGAAATCTATCTGATTCTATCTTAGGATCTAAAAATATTCCATACCCTCTTCCTTTTTATACAGTTTTGAGTCTCAATTTATTTCTCTATATTGATAGCTAGACTCTCAGATCCTACCCTGTTCAAGTATGGACCATCCTGAATTCGCCTGATTTCCCCCACAAACAATTCCAATTGTCTATAGAACCAACACTATTTGCTCTGCACCAATTGGCCAATGACTCATTAGACTCCTTTCATTCTAGACTGGAAGCATTCACCTCAACCAAAAACCAGAGGTACGTCAGAAAACACAACCTTAGAGCTTTAATCATTCAATCCCCATTTTCTCCTGTCCTCTCCTGATTGCGGAAGATAAGGATAAATGCAAAGAACCTGCACTTCCAGTGTGAGCCTCACTCACTGGAAGCACAGTCAGGGGGGAGGGCTACAACACTGTAATGCTATAGATTCGCTACCCTCTGTTTTGCGCTACTGCCCAAGACCAATTTCACCCCCCTCTATGGCTTCATGGCTGTCTGTTACTTCACCTAAACAGGAATACTTCATGTGTGAACCAATGACAGGGTCAGCAGGCTGATTGTGAGGAGCATCAGTCAAGAGAGCATCTAACCTCCGCCCCTTGACATTCAACTGCATTACCATCGCCGAATCCCCCACTATCAACATCCTGGGAGTCAAAATTGACCAGAAACTTAATTAGACCAGCAACATAAATACTGTGGCCACAAGAGCAGGTCAGAGGCTGGGTATTCTGCAGCGAGTGTCTCACCTGCTGACTCCCAAAGCCCTTCCACCATCTACAAGGCACAAGTAAGGAGTGTGATGGAATATTCTCCACTTGCCTGGATGAGTGCAGCTCCAACAACACTCAAGAAGCTCAACACCATCCAGGACAAAGCAGCCCGCTTGATTGGCACCCCATCCACCACCTTAAACATTCACTCCCTCCACCACCGGCACACCGTGGCTGCAGTGTGTACCATCTACAAGATGCACTGCAGCAAATCACCAAGGCTACTTCGACAGCACCTCCCAAACCAGCGACCTCTACCACCTAGAAGGACAAGGGCAGTAGGCGCATGGGAACACCATCACCTCCAAGTTCCCCTCCAAGTTACACCTCATCCTGACTTGGAAATATATCGCTGTTCCTTCATCGTCACTGGGTCAAAATCCTAACAGCACTGTGGGAGTACCCTCACCACGCGGACTGCAGCAGTTCAAGAAGGCGGCTCACCACCATCTTCTCAAGGGCAATTAGGGATGGGCAATAAATGCTGGCCTTGCCAGCGATGCCCACATCGCAGGAACAAATTTAAAAGAAACACAACCAAGCCCATTTCTGCCTTCGTCTGAAGTCCACAGGTCAGCAGGAGTCACTCGCTAGCAATTAGGAGGGGAGATCCCGAAAAAACAAAAAGTTCTCTCTGCTGAGCTTGGGCCAGTTGAGCCCAGTTCTAGTATCACTAACATCAGTGGTAGGGAAATTATTGGAAAAAATTCTGAGGGACAGAATTAGTCTCCATTTGGAGAGGCAAGGGTTAATCAAGGATAGTCAGCATGGCTTTGTCAGGGGGAGATCATGTCTAATCAATTTGATTTAATTTTTCGAGGGGGTGACTAGGTGTGTGGATGAGGGTAGTGCAGTTGATGTAGTCTACATGGACTTCAGTAAGGCTTTTGACAAAGTCCCACATGGGAGACTGGTCAAGAAGGTAAGAGCCCATGGGGTCCAGGGCAATTTGGCACACTGGATCCAAAATTGGCTTAGTGGCAGGAGGCAGAGGGTGATGGTCGAAGGTTGTTTTTGTGACTGGAAGCCTGTGTCCAGTGGTGTGCCGCAGGGATCGGTGCTGGGTCCTTTGCTGTTTGTAGTGTACATTAATAATTTAGATATGAATGTAGGAGGTATGATCAGTAAGTTCGCAGATGACACGAAAATTGGTGGAGTGGTAAATAGCGAGGAGGGAAGCCTCAGGCTACAGGACGATATAGATGGTTGGTTAGATGGGCAGAACAGTGGCAAATGGAATTTAACCCTGAAAAGTGTGAGGTAATGCATTTTGGTAGGACTAACAAGGCAAGGGAATACACAATGAATGGTAGACCCTAGGAAGGACAGAGGATCAAAGGGACCTTGGTGTGCATGTACATAGATCCCTGAAGGCAGCAGGACAGGTAGATAAGGTGGTTAAAAAGGCATATGGGATACTTGCCTTCATTAGCCGAGGCATAGAATATAAGAGCAGGGAGGTTATGATGGAGCTGTACAAAACGCTAGTTAGGCCACAACTGGAATACTGTGTGCAGTTCTGGTCGCCACACTATAGGAAGGATGTGATTGCATTGGAGAGGGTGCAGAGGAGATTCACCAGGATGTTACCTGGGCTGGAGTGCTTCAGCTATGAAGAGAGACTGGACAGGCTGGGGTTGTTTTCCTTAGAGCAGAGAAGGCTGAGGGGGGACCTGATTGAGGTGTACAAAATTATGAGGGGCATAGATAGGGTAGATAGAAAGGAACTTTTCCCCTTAGTAGAGGGGTCAATAACCAGGGGGCATAGTTTCAAGGTAAGGGGCAGGAGGTTTCGAGGGGATTTGAGGAAAAACTTTTTCACCCAGAGGGTGGTTGGAATCTGGAACTCACTGCCTGAAAGGGTGGTAGAGGCAGGAACCCTCACAACATTCAAGAAGCATTTAGATGAGCACTTGAAATGCCATAGCATACAAGGCTACGGACCAAGTGCTGGAAAATGGGATTAGAACAGACAGGGCTTGATGGCCAGCGCGGACACGATGGGCCGAAGGGCCTCTTTCTGTGCTGTATAACTCTATGACTCTATGACTATCACTCTACCACCAGCCTGGCAGAGATCAGCTAACACCACACAGAGCGCCAATCAAAGCTGGGATATTCTGGGTCTATACAGCTCCGTTTCACGTTAGACGCCGCATTTACTAACTGGGCCATCAACGCAGGGTGGGAGTTGGATACATATGGACTCAGTAAAAATCATGCTAATCTTCTCATCCAGCATTGTGAGGCATGTAAGTTATGCAGGAAATGCTAAAACACTCAGGGCTTCAAAGCAAGAATGGCTCTGGTGCATAAAAAATGTAACCTCGTTATATTTGTAGTGCAATAATACTGCTACACTCTGTCCTTAGAGGGTTAATGCATCTCTACTTGATTTCCTGTTATTTTTCCGACAACATGCCTGATATCATAGGTGATTTATATTCAGTGCTTGTTTGCTTATTACACCGAATTAATAACATTGGGATTAATTTTGTGAATAATAATGAGGCCCATGGGCTTGCTCCATCTTCGTTAATATAACAGTTTCTTTCGAACTGTACAGTCTTACAGCTCAGGGCTACAAACAAGCAACATACATTCATCAGTTATGACATTTTCACTTCGGGCGATAAAAAATACATCAAATACATTGATTCTGCAAGTAAAAAACCTCTTCAATTATATTCCCTCTTAGTATATAACCTTCCTGTCATGACATTTTATCTGTCAGAAATATCCATTAAAGGATGAGTATGCACATAATATATCAATGATTTGTATTATGCAGCATATAAAACTATATAATTAATAAAGGCATTCTTAATAAATCACTGGCAGTTCCATTAACAGTACCTAATTTATGAACAAACTTAAAAGACCAGGAGTAGCTTGGATTGATTCTGGTTTCACATATCCAAAGTTGGATAAGATCGGGCGGGACAGGGATTGCATCCCGAATTCCAAGGCTTGCTTTGCTGTCAATGAAAATTCTTTGAAAACATTACGAAAATAGCACTTTTATCTGAATAAAAAAATATACACACACACATGCTTAGAAATTCTCAAACACCTCACGCAATAAACTGGCCCGATGCAACCCTTGATCAGTGAGGAAGAACATAGAATTTCAGATTAATAGCCTAAATTTTTGGAGTACCTCAAGGAACCTCGGGAGCTAAATTGGGCCGTGTGGTGCCCATTTTTAGGCGCCAGGAAGCCACATAAGACTCTAAAATGGGGTCCAAGATACGCACGTGTGCTTCCGACAGGAAGTATGCAGGACACCACCTTGGTAAAGGAGTTTGCCTGCGTGCGCCTAACGACTGCCAGCCACATGTAGAGCAGCGAGATGATGTCGCAAATCAGTGTGCAATGCTGGTTTGACGCCAGCGCTGCCATTTTCCAACTCTCCACTCCAGTCAACGCCCTGTCTTAACCTCGCACAGCTGAACATGATGTTAAATGTAATGAAGGACTTCCAACCAACGCCATTTCAAGAGATCATGAACTACTTACAGGTTAGTTGCTGGATTATTTCTTCTGGCTGCTGGAGCAATTATACCTGTTTTTGGAGCTTTCCTATACTTGGCTAAAGTTTGAATAGTCTACAGGGAATGGTCTGGCTGGTCTTGAAGTAGTTTGTTGGTCATTTAAAATCTTGCGCTGAAAGAAGTTGCTTCCAGACATGGGTGGACTGGTGGGTCTTCCTCTGGAGATTGAACATGACTGGGAGAATGAAGAGAGGCCACACAGAGCAGGACAAGCTGCTAGAAGAGGGAGGCAGAGGAGGGTAAGAAGGGCTCTCAGCAGGAGGTCATATCCACAGAGGGCCTTAAATTCTCTTACCTCAGCTTCAGCGAGCACCAAAGCATAAGACGTCTTTGCTTCACAGAAGAGGTTGTGACTGAAATCTGCCAACTGCTGCAGCCACAACTGCAGCCTCAAAGCAGGGCACGGACAGCATTGCCTGTGGCTGTCATGGTTGAATGGCTGCCAGTGTGTGCGAGCTGTGAGTTGTGGGTGCGAGGCTTGCAACAGTGCTAAGTGTGTGAGAGTAAGGTAAAGCATATGAATTGGAGGGGTGAGTACTGATTGATAGAGATTGTTGATAGGTGGGTGATGGGGGTGTAGTGAATTCAGCAGTGGATGCGGCTGGCGGTGCAATTGGTAGGATATGCTATTTGAAGTTTGAATATGCTCACCTTGACAACTCGTGTCAGATCATTAAACTTCTTCCTGCACTGCATCCAGGTTGTTGGAGCAACACTCCTGGCATTGACCTCCGCCGTTACGTCTTCCCACTGCCTCCAGAACATATGTCTGGAGGGCCTCCTGCCCCCCTGCGGATACAGGATATCTCTCTTTCTCTATACCAAGACCTCCAGTGCATTGTCAGAAAACCTTGGTGCACGCTCTCTCGCACGCTCAGCCAGTCTTCAAAGTATCAAAGTATCACAGCACAGATTCACTTTTCAAAGGACTCCCACCATTTCTTGCAGCCCCAGGGCAACTCCCCTTTAAGAGGTGCAGCCTGCCTTTAAGTAGCGCTAGCCACTTGCAATATCAGGCCCCATGCTGATGCGTGCAGCCAATGAACAGCGCGGGTAGTGCTGGCTGCACGCGGCAATCATTTAAAACAGCAGGCAGCGCAAGTTTAACGTGCTGCCTGCTTCACAACGAACGGGCATGGGTTACTCACGTGCCACAATCCCCACGCCCGTTTTCAGGGGTTATCCAACGAAATCCCCAAAATCTGCTGTCAGCACATACCAAAAAAATCAAGAGTGCGTTGCCCACGATTGTCCATCCATTCGGGGCTTTCGATATGAAGTTCCTCACTGCCAGAATGGCGTGTGTTGTGTGGGTCGTTAGATGTGGTTTGGGTTAAAACAAAAACACCAACTAGAAGAAATCTTCCTGAACGTATCTACGGTGTCATTACCTGGAGGCAGTCTTGCCTCATTGTTAACAGAACTGCAGAGTGTGGGAGGGGAGGGGAGCTTTTATTTTGCCGCAGATCAGCCCTACTTATTTAATTGGTCAACCGCACACCTGCCACATGCAGAAACCCATCCTGAGAAACCTACGCAAGTAGCATTGTTACTGTTAGCCTCATTGCTGAGTGTCCATTCTCTTCCCCATAAGAACACGCCCCACTTGAGATGCTCCAATCGAGATGCTCCATCCCTGTGTGGGAAGGAGGAAATCAGCTGGGGTTTTTATTCCTGATTTATTCACACCTGGCCAATGACTATCCCTCAACCAACATCACTAAATAGCCTCAACCTGTCACATCAACACCTCCTCTTGCCTTGATCATCTCTTAATGTCTCTCAATGTCTCTTAATCTCTCCTTTCGTTCTTTCATCCCCTCCCCCTTTTCCCAGCTTTATCCTTGCCTTAAATCTATTTCATTTCCTGCTATTTCCAGTTCTGACGAAGGGTCACAGACCTGAAACATTAACTCTGTTTCTCTCTCCACAGATGCTGCCTGGCCTGCTGTGTTTATCCAGCGTTTTCTGTTGTTATTTCACTAAATAGATTATCTGGTCATTGTTTTATTGCTGTTTGTGGGAGCTTGCTGTGCACAAATTGGCTGCCGCGTTTCCTACCTTGCAACAGTGACTACACTTCAAAAGTACTTCATCGGCTGTAAAGCACTTTGGGACATCCTGAGGTCGTGAAAGACGCTGTCTAAATACAAGTCTTTCTTTTATTCTTTACAGTAACGGATGTAGCCGAACCATTTAAAGCTTTTTTTATATTGGGTTTAGTGGGCTCTTGGTGTTGCAGGTAAACTTACTAGGTTTGGTCACTGTGAAGATCCACTTTGTGCTCAGAGACCTGTGCACTGATCACTGATGGCAGTGACACCTCACTAAATCCCAACATAGAAACAGCTAAAAGCTGTAATGCTTCACAAGCTTGTATTTATACAGTGCCTTGAAAGTGCCCATTGACCTCTTTCCATTCACAGCAAGTGGTTTGTTTTGAAACACCTCCAATCTTCAGTCTTAACAAGGAGACTGGAACTGGTGATAAATTAATGATTTTCCACATGGATTATTAAAATGTTATTTTTTTTATTGTGCCAATTAGTGTAAACAGTGCTGGTCTAATGCTGCGGACTCCTGTCCATTGGGAACTGGCTCGAGAGGCTGCTCATATTCACTTCATTCACAAACTGAGACAGCCGTCAAGAGAGAGCAGATCTTCATTCAATCTGTCTTCATGAATGTGCCTAAAATAAGTAGGTAGAATTAAATCTTCAAAGTATATTAAAGACCAAGGATCCCGCGGGGGATACTTTGGCATCTGAAGGGTTAAGTGACACTGCTAGTGAGAGTCCGTTCCCTGTTTACTCCAGGCTTTGAAGTCCAGTTCAAATCCATAGGCGATATACTGCTAAAGGTACCGTCTGGTACAGCACTGAGCTATGCAGATCAGAAGAGACTGAGTTCAATTTGCAGTCTGTGCTGAATTAGTTGATTTGCGTTGGGCCAACGCATCCCTGAGCTGGGTAGGAGAAAACTCTGCCAGATATTCAGTGATTCCTAATGGAAAATTGGTGTGTGGTTGGATTTTGGGCGAGGTTAGGATTAGGCTGGGTGACGCTCTCCTTAAGCAAACATCCTGCAGGAATAGCCATTTGGGTGATGTGCCTAAGAACCACTGGTGCGTGTGGAGAACCCGTATCCCAGCAAGTCAGTTCCATCAAGAGAAAGGGCGGGGCGGGTGCGGATTAGAAGGCGGAAACTGGCTTAGAAGTCCCTATATCAGCTCCAAAATCAACTTGGAAATTGCTTCTACATAAACCTGCAGGAGATATGTCACAGTCGTTGAATGTCCAATGTGAGCATCCTCGTGGAGCAGACGGTTTATCAGCATCCAAGGTACTGGTTGCTGCTGGCATAAATAGGCCAAATCAGATTAAATCACTCGCAGATTGAAACAGTGTGTTCATTATAAATAATAGCAGATACAAGGAATGACAGCAAGACTGTAATTGGATCTTAGGGTTCACATTACAGTTGTGAACCACTTAAGTTTTCCTGTTACAGTGGGATATTCGAACCCCCCTCAATTAGATTGCGGCTATGTTACCTGTCTGTGTTCTTTATATCATTAAGGAGAAGTCAGAGGTCGTATTTCCAAATGAGAGCACTTTATGTGCAACAAGAGAGAGCACTGCTTGCTGATTCACTGCTTTCCAGCTCTCACAACGGCCGATGCTGTATACATATATTTTGGTGCAAGTCATTGTTCAGCCTATACATAAGATAGTGCTGGTCTCGGAATCTAAGCTAGATGTTAGCTGCTTCAACAAAGCAATTCACCTTGGTACATCATTTATTTATCTTTACTTAAATTTTTTTTTTTTTAATTCGCCAGCATTTATTGCCCATCCCTAGTTGCCCTTGAGAAGGTGGTGGTGAGCCGCCTTCTTGAACCGTTGCAGTCGTGTGGTGAAGGTACTCCCACAGTGCTGTTAGGGAGGGAGTTCCAGGATTTTGACCCAGCGACGATGAAGGAACGGCGATGTACTTCTAAGTCAGGATGGTGTGTGACTTGGAGGGGAACTTGGAGGTGGTGGTGTTCCCATGCGCCTGCTGCCTTTGTCCTTCTAGGTGGAAGAGGTCGCGGGTTTCGGAGGTGCTGCTGAAGAAGCCTTGGCGAGTTGCTGCAGTGCATCTTGTGGATGGTGCACACTGCAGCCACGGTACACCGGTGGTGGAGGGAGTGAATGTTTAAGGTGGTGGATGGGGTGCCAATTAAACGGGCTGCTTTGTCCTGGATGGTGTTGAGCTTCTTGAGTGTTGTTGCAGCTGCAGTCATTCAGGCAAGTGGAGAGTATTCCATCACACTCCTGACATGTGCCTTGTAGATGGTGGAAAGGCTTTGGGGAGTCAGGAGGTGAGATGCTCGTTGCAGAATACCTAGCCTCTGACCTGCTCTTGTTGCCACAGTATTTATGTGGCTGGTCCAGTTAAGTTTCTGGTCAATGGTGACCCCCAAATTAACCATTGTCCTTCAAAAAATCAGCATGACTGGATCAAATCACCTGGCGTAGCATGAACAACTAACCTTCACTTAAACGTCTTATACGTTTCGAGCTCAAGATGAATCAACAAATTGATATTTCTGAAAAATAAATTGCAAGGTAACAACATCTTACAGGTGACCCTGGCATCTGAAATGTCCTTCCAGATTCTGTTGAAACTCTTTGTGATCTTGATACATCGTCAGTTCTGGAACAGGTATCATGCTACCTAGAATTACATAGGATATACAGCACAGAAACAGGCCATTCGGCCCAATTACTCTATGCCGGTGTTTATGCTCCACTCGAGCCTCCTCACATCCTTCCTCATCCAACTCTCAGCAAAACTCTTTGTTCCCTTCTCCCTCATATGCGTATCTAGCTTCCCCTTAAATGCATCTGTACTCTTCACTTCCTGTTAATCTCTGTACTGTTGGTTGGGTCTATGCTTGTTGAGATGGAGGGCATCTCTGCTGAGATATGCATCTCTGTCATGCTTTCCGCAGATGATGATTTTCTTCATGTCCATCCATCCCCCTGTGAGAACTTCAGAGGATCTGATGCCTGCTTGTCCTCTGACCTCTGCTTGCTTCCACTCTTTCTCAGAACCCATCAACAACTCATGCCACATCTCCCTCCCTCCACGGTCTTTGGCTCCCCTGAATGTGCTTAATCGCTCAAATTTTTCAATCATTTTTTGATTGCTGTGGCAGAGTTTTAGTTCTTCTGCTCTTGTGTGTTCCTATAATTTGATTATAGGTGACATAAATGTCAGCTTGGCTCTGTCGGTAGCACTCTTGCCTCTGTGTCAGTGAGTTGTGGATTCAGAGCCACGCTCCAGGAATTGAGTGCATTATCTCGGCTAATACTTCAGTGCAGTTCTGAGGGAGTGCTGCATTGTCAGAGGTGCTGGTTTTTTTTTGTCTGAGACACTAAACCAAAGACCTATCTACCTAGTCAGATTGGTGTAAAAGATCCCATGGTATTATAAGAAGTTCAAGAGAGTTCTCCTGACCAACATTCTTCCCTCAACCAACATCATCCAAAAAAAAAGCAGACTTGATGGTCATTCATAAGGACATAAGAAATAGGAGCAGGAATAGGCCACTTGGCCCCTCGAGCCTGCTCCGCCATTCAATAAGATCATGATGCGGAAATGCCGGTGTTGGACTGGGGTGGACAAAAATGAGAAGTCGCACAACACCAGGTTATAGTCCAACAGTTTTACTGTTGGACTATAACCTGGTGTTGTGCGACTTCTCAATAAGATCATGGCTGATCTTGGGCTCAAAGCCACTTCCCTGCCCGCTCCCCATAACCCTTCACTCCATTATCTTGCAAAAATCTGTCTATCTCCACCTTAAATGTATTTAATGACCCAGCCTCCACGGCTCTCTGGGGCAGAGAATTCTACAGATTTACGACCCTCTGAGAGAAGAAATTCCTCCTCATCTCAGTTCTAAAAGGGCGACCCCATATTCTGAAACTATGCCCCCGAGTTCTAGATTTCCCCACGAGGGGAAGCATCCTCTCTGCATCTACCTTGTCGAGCCCCCTCAGTATCTTATATGTATCAATAAGATCACCTCTCATTCTTCTAAATTCCAATGAGTATAGGCCCAACCTGCTCAACCTTTCTTCATAAGTCAACCCCCTCATCTCAGGAATCAACCGTGTGAATCGTCTCTGAACTGCCTCCAATGCAAGTATATCCTTCCTTAAATAAGGGGACCAAAACTGTACGCAGTACTCAAGGTGTGGTCTCACCAGCGCCCTGTACAGTTGTAGCAGGACTTCCCTGCTTTTATACTCAGCTCATTTGCTGCTTGTGGGATCTTGCTGTGCGCAAGTTGACTGCTGCATTTGGCAGCCCAGATGAGCCTGATCCTGTCCTTACTGACATCGACACTCTGCACTTTCCAGCAGGGTTCCTTGGATAGCAATTAGAAGCAGGAGCCTGAGCTGACACAACCCTAGCCGAGGGATGCTGGGACCTGTTCCCATGAACCCACAGCTGCCAAGCCTGAAATCAGATGACAACCCAGACAGGGGAAGAAACCTTGGACTTTCCTGATCCCTATCACTCATCACCGCACGACGTGGTGTGTTTGCCCACTGTAGCATCGGGGGAGCTACTGCGCTTTTAACTGAGAATTATGTCATTTTCTTCCTTTTAACAAGTCTCGTAAAAATCTATATTGGCCAAGGCAGCCTCAATTTCTAATTGCACAGAATCCTACCGAGGTAATTTATAAATAAATATACATTTAATTAGTAGCTAACAGCTCTGCTAAGATCAGCTCATTTACTTCAAGAAATAAATCAAAGACTCCACACAGCTCTATCTTTTCCCTCCTCTGATATCCATTCTTCAGCACTAATACATTGTTACTGATATCTGCACAGGAAACCAAATAGTTTCAAAGTGTGTTTTACACTCACAGGGAGCGGCCTTTCGCTGCTTTGGAGAGATTGCTGGTATTCTTTGTCACTGGCTTATGATCTTGTACTATGAGCTGCTGATGGACATTCCATGGAAGGCTAGGCGATCTGTTATGTCTTAAATTACTTTTTTTTTCAGCAGAGTGTCGTAACAACAACAACAACTTGCAATTTAAATAGTGCCTTTAATGTAGCAAAACGTCCTTGGGCGCTTCACAGGAGTGTCGTCAGAGAAAAATTTGACACCGAGCCTCATAGAGAAATTAGGGCAGGTGACCAAAAGCCTGGTCAAAGAGGTAGGTTTTAAGGAGCGTCTTAAAGGAAGAGAGAGAGAGGTAGAGAGGTTTAGGGAGGGAATTCCAGAGCATTGGGGCCTAGGCAACTGAAAGCACGGCCGCCAATGGTGGGGCGATGGAAATCGGGGATGCGCAAGAGGCCAGATTTGGAGGCGCGCCGAGATCTCGGAGGGTTGTGGGGCTGAAGGAGGTGGCGAGGGAGGGGGCGAGGCCTTGGAGGGATTTGAACACAAGGATGAGAATTTTTAATTTGAGGCATTGCCGGACCGGGAGCCAGTGTAACCGTTAACATACTCCTCTTTTTGGTTACTCACTAGCTAAAACCTATTTTAACCAAAGCTTTTTTAATTGTAAAAAATAATTTCCATAGTAGCATGTCTAGTTTTCCAAAGTATTTGAGCTGGGAGCAGCAAGCAGTGTGAGATGCTGACAAGGGCTTCTAACAGTTTGCCTACAGAAGTTAATGGAAAACAAGAGTCTACATAATAATTTAAAAAAATTAATGGTAGGACATTCCCCTCTGGCTCAGTAAAGATAGACTTGCATTTCTACAGCACCTTTCACAACCACCGGACGTCCCAAAGCGCTTTACAGCCAATTAAGTACTTATTGAAGTGTAGCAGCCAATTTGCGCACAGCAAGCTCCCACAAACAGCAATGTGATAATGATCAGATAATCTGTTTTAGTGTTGTTGATTGAGGGATAAATATTGGGCAGGACACCGAGCATAACTCCCCTGCTCTTCTTTTGAAATAGTGCCATGGGATCTTTTACGTCCACCTGAGAGAGCAGACGGGGCCTCAGCTTAGCGTCTCATCCGAAAGACGGCACCTCTGACAGTGCAGCACTCCCTCAGTACTGCACTGGAGTGTCAGCCTGGATTTTTGTGCTCAAGTCTCTGGAGTGGGACTTGAACCCACAACCTTCGTGACTCAGAGGCGAGGGTGCTACCCACTGAGCCACTGGCTGACGATAGGTAAATGTAATGTGTGGTGTGGCACGCCAGGAGGGTCCTAGGTTCATTAACCTCATCTTTGCTGAGCTAAGGTGAGGTGGTTAATTTTGCTGTGCTTTCAGTTAGCCCTTTGTATTGAATACACCCTGGCATTAAAACCGGCCTCAGCAGTCCCAGGCTAGAGATGGGAAAAGTTATCTCGGGTCCTGCTGTTGATCACTGTCTAGTGAACCTGGTGGGAAATGCTCGAGTGCATGAGTGTCGGATGGGGATGGGATCACGGTTGGTTGTGAGGCCTCCCCACAATCAATCACATTCACTGCCTAGTTTCGCATCTGAAGAACGGTCACTTAGGGGTAGTGCAGGAGGGCTGCCACTACCCAAGGAGCCTCTAGAAAAATAGGTATTGGAAGAGTGCTGCGTGTATCAGATATAAAATTCCTTTCTACTGACTGGTAATTTAATTGAATTACCCCATAATTCTAAGTAAGGATTGGCTATCTTCGGGGAGTTCTGTGAGAAAATATCTCCTACCAGGACACCTAATGGAAGTTCTGAGGTATAAAACAAGGTAATAAGAAGTGACTGGGAGACACAGTTAAGTGGGCAGTCCTTTCCCTTTGTAACCCCGACTTTGAGCTTTTAACTAGCGCTGTGTATTGAACAGACCCTAGCAACATCAATTTTAGTTTTTTAGACTATGAGCTATTTAACAGCTTTCTTAAAGAAGCAAATTCGAGTGGTTTTTCCAAACGAAGCTCGATTATAATTTTTCTTTTTACATTTCATTCAGGAATACCGTGAATGAAGAAGTCCCTTGTTTTATTTCAAATAATTCTTTAATTCTAATTTCTAACACTCAGCCTGAAACACTAACAAAATGGTTTCTGCAGATACCTGATAGAAACCAGGACATTTTACTGTTCAAAGGGTTAGGGGACTGTGTGGAACTCCTTATGGAAAGAGTTGTTTGTGTAAATTATACGTATATATATATATATCACCATTTTAAATTCGAGCCTGACTATAGGTAAGTGGTTGAGCCAAGAAAGACGATACTGTCTGGCTTATACTGCACAGGCATGACTATTTTTATGCCAACCAAAAAATAAATACATATTTTACCTTTTTTTTGTGTTACCTGATCACAAATATTTCCGAGCTTCACTCTGCAAATCAGTTTTAGCATTCAGTCAGAGGGTCTCCTTCAAGACACACTTTATTGAAATTTTTCAAAGCTGGATAGCCCTTCAATGTGCATATTGAAAATAGCTGCAGAGTGTGTGTATTAGTCCCGAAGGGCCTGTCCTTGTTGTATACAAGCAGCTCTTTGAAGCCCTGCTTTTCATCTGGTAAGAAGGGCCTGTTTGTACAACTATGGGAATGCTTGGAGGGAGCTAAATGAGGCCTGTGAGCCGGGGCCAAGTCGTTTATTTGCTAGAACTTGGAAGATGTCGCAGCATTTTTCACATCCGTGCACCTCAAATCGGTGGGGCTCATAAATAGTTAACACTGGCTCCTTCTTCACGAAACGCACTTCCAAAGGGCAGTGGGGGGGGCGGGCAATGTTCCTGGGGATTCTTCCCTTTTGCTGCTCGTCCACTGAGGGAAATGGGGCCCTTTCTTGCCACGTTGCATCAGCAACAAGTAGAAAACTTTGTTTTAACTTTTACAGACCCGAGGCGAACACTTTGAAGCAGGGACTTCTCCAGGAGACTTCTCTCGCTGAAAAGGGGCAGCTCTTATATGCTTGCACTCACAAAAAAAAAGGGGAAAAATCATAAAATGGAGGGCAATGAGTTACTCACAGCAGACCTTTATTTTACATGTCTGTTTTAGACATAACACAAACACAAATCAGCGTCTCTTCAGTACAGAATTAGTGCAATAAACTTTAGCAGGCTGCTTTTTATATTGGAGAAAATAAAGGCTAACACACAGATAAAAGGCACTCTCACAGTAAAAGTATATCTAGTTAGATTGCCTTCACTTAGCAAATGATCTCCCTCTGCATGGTTCAGTTTTGACTTCTCCCTGTGCACATCAAGAGGTTCATGAAAAGCTAGGGGAGAGGCCAATGCTTGGCATTGCTTGCCACAGTCGCACAGGTCAAAAGTCAAAGTTCAGAGCTCAGCCAGCCCAGCCTCAGGAAATTGCGTTGGTGACGTTGATAATTGAAGTCTTTGTAAAAGTGAACACAAGAGTGTGAGGCCAGTTTACAATCAAAAACAGAACTGCCGTGCAAACTGCAACTGTTTTCGGCCTCCGCTGTGAGACTGTAGAGCTGACACTCTTGTCACATTCATTCATAAATTTGAGACCATAAGAATTTTTAGGGTCAAGGGAAGGCCCAACATGCATATCTTTTTATCATAAATCAACCGCCACCTCCAGCTTCTCATCAGATCCCTCAATCCCTCCTCGTTCCAGAAGGGCATCTAATTGTCTCTTTAAACCAAGCGCTTCAAGGTTCTTCCCTGGCAACCGACGTTCAGGCTTGGGCTAATAAGTGGCAGGTAACATTCACGCCACAGAAGTGCCAGGCAATGACTATCTCCAACAAGCGAGAGTCTAACCACCGCCCCCTTGACATTCAACGGCATTACCATCGCCGAATCCCCCACCATCAACATCCTGGGGGTCACCATTGACCAGAAACTTAACTGGACCAGCCACATAAATACAGTGGCAACAAGAGCAGGTCAGAGGCTAGGTATTCTGCAGCGAGTGTCTCACTTCCTGACTCCCCAAAGCCTTTCTACCACTCTACAAGGCACAAGTAAGGAGTGTGATGGAATACTCTCCACTTGCCTGGATGAGTGCAGTTCCAACAACACTCAAGAAGCTCGACACCATCCAGGACAAAGCAATCCTCTTGATTGGCACCCCATCCACCACCTTAAACATTCACTCCCTCCACCACCGGCGTACCGTGGCTGCGGTGTGTACCATCTACAAGATGCACTGCAGCAACTCGCCAAGGCTTCTTCGGCAGCACCTCCCAAACCCGCGGCCTCTTCCACCTAGAAGGACAAGGGCAGCAGGTGCACGGGAACACCATCACCTCCAAGTTCCCCTCCAAGTCACACACTATCCTGACTTAGAAGTATATCGCCGATCCTTCATCGTTGCAGTGTCAAAATCCTGGAACTCCCTCCCTAACAGCACTGTGGGAGTACCTTCACCACACGGACTGCAGCGGTTCAAGAAGGTGGCTCGCCACCACCTTCTCAAGGACAACTAGGGATGGGCAATAAATGCTGGCCTTGCCTGTGACACCCACATCCCATGAATGAATTAAAAAAAACTATTCCACAAGTCTATTACCCATTAGGTGATTTTCCACTGAATTTTTCTTCTTCCCCTGAATTCCCAGGGGTAGAAATTCTGCTTCAATGCTCGTCAGCAAGCGAGATTCCCTAAATGGGTGGAGAATCTGGACTGGTGAACACAGAAGCAAAACTTCTACCGTCTAACTTTTAAACTCGTGCACCCACCGCTTGAACTCTTCCACAGTTAGCCATTTGTCTGGGCTGGTTTTGTCAATTCCCTTCAGTACTGTGAAAAATTCAGTTACAGCGGCTTGAAACCTTCTCGTTTCTAAAGAAAACAAGCTCAACTTCCTTAACCTTTACTCATAACTTAAAAATTCTGGTACTCACAATCATCTTTGCGGATTGTCTCTGTATCCTGCTGAGGGAAATAATATCCTTCCTCTGATTAGGTGGCCAGAACTTCACTCAATACTCCAACTGGGGCCTAACCAATGCCCCATACAGTAACAATGGAGCCCCTTTTGATTTGTCTACTTCTCCGCTGATGACCCAGTCAACAGAGAAGAGACTTTCATCCTATCAGTCTGAGATATATTGAAGCCAAGCTTCCAGAGGTAAAAGGTAGTGGGGTATAAATTTGTCTTGAGCAATAACACATAGCAGCCCATTGTGCATTCCCACTGATTTTCTTTTCCAAGTCAATAGACTAACTGGTTATGTAAAGACTAACTGCACCATCACTTCTATACAGACCCCCCCCCCCCCCACCACACTCACCCACACACACACACACACTCACCCACACACACACCCACACACAAACCCACTCACCCACACGCTCACCACACACACACTCACTCACACATACTCACACATTCACCACACTCACACACACTCGCCACACACACACTCACACACACTCACACTCACCACACTCACACACACACTCACACACACTCACCACACACACACTCACACACACTCACACTCACACACTCGCCACACACACACTCACACACACTCACACACACTCACACACACACACTCACACACTCACCCACACACGCACCCACACACAAACCCACTCACCCACACACTAACCACACTCACACACACCCACTCACCACACACACACTCACTCACACACACTCACACATTCACCACACACACACACTCGCCACACACACACTCACACACACTCACACTCACCACACTCACACACACACTCACACCACACACACACTCACACACACTCACACACACACACACTCACACACACTCACACACACACACTCACACACTCGCCATACACACACTCACACACACACTCACACACACTCGCCACACACACACTCACACACACTCACACTCACCACACTCACACACACACTCACACACACACACACTCACACACACTCACACTCACACACACTCACACTCACACACTCACACACACACTCGCCACACACACACTCACACACACTCACACACACACACACTCACACACACTCACACACACACACTCACACTCACCCACACACGCACCCACACACAAACCCACTCACCCACACACTAACCACACTCACACACACCCACTCACCACACACACACTCACTCACACACACTCACACATTCACCACACTCACACACACTCACCACACTCACACTCACACACACACTCACTCACACACACTCACACTCACCACACTCAACACACACTCACACACACACACACGCACACACTCGCACTCATACACTCACACACGCACACACTCACACACACTCACACTCACACTCAGACACTCACACTCACACACTCTCACACACGCACACACTCACACACACTCACACTCAGACACTCACACACACTCACACTCAGACACTCACACACACTCACACTCAGACACTCACACACACTCACACTCAGACACTCACACACACTCACACTCAGACACTCACACACGCACACACTCACACTCACACACTCAACACACTCGCACACACTCGCACACTTAACACACGCACACACTCACACACGTACACACTCACACACTCAACACACGCACACACTCACACACGTACACACTCACACGCACACGCACACGCACACACACACTCACACATGCACACACTCACTCACTCACACACTCACTCACTCACACACTCACTCACTCACACACTCACACACACTCACCACACACACACACACACACACACACACATACACCATTTTCTCACTTCCATTAGAATGTTTTTGGAGCATGTACTCAATAAAACATTGTTCATTTGTAGTTCATTGCTTGTTTTGAAGCAGCTGGGTGCTTTAATCATGGCCTAACTGAGGCTGTTTTTTAAAAAGAAGCATTTTTTTCTTCAGCTGGATTCATTTCTTTGGCAACTTTTTAAATCATGATTTTTTTTTTAAACGCATTACCATCCTGTTGCTGGACTAAGCGCATAATGGGAAGGTTGTCTGGAAATAGGATTTAAAAAAATGTCTGTCTGACAATATTAGGAATAGAGCAAATGATAAAGAAACCATGCAAATAAGACTTTCGTTCAGACAAGGTTGTGAGGCAAATACCTAAAATGTTAGCAATATTAATCATTAGCATGCAGTTCCTTTAAAAATAATACTTTGTGCCTCATTATTATCCTAAAATAGCAGGCTTGCTGTTGAAAAGAATCACTTGAGGTTGAATAATAGATGGTCAGCATTGAATTACAGAGCGGTATGGAGCTCTAAGTTGGTTTGGGGCCAGGTTGTACATGAGCAGCACAATCACAGCCAGTCACGTCCATACAAAACCTAAATCCACCAGAGGATCCCATGCCTATTTGTAATTCAACACTTGAGCAGCTCTCAATGCCTTCGATCCAAGTGTTTGATGAGTGATTTTGCACATTCAGCCCTGGTAGGAGATGCCTTCACATATAGGATGCTGGCCAACCAACATATTCAGCGTGGCACCTGCAATGGGTAGTTATCTGCTCCTGTTTGAACACAAGGCAGCTGCACAGGGCCAGCAAAAAGAATTAATGGCTGATAGCAGAGGTGACAGAAGCTGTGTTTGAATACTAATAATAATGAGCTTTGCGTGGATTGGACCAGGGAGTTAATGAAAGGCAGGTTAACCTGAAGGACAAGATCATAGGCTGAGTCCTTTAATCAGTCTGCAAACTTCATTTCCTAGATACTATACATGTGCTCATCCATTATTAATGAATAATATACTCTTGATTCTTCCCCACCACCCTTGTTTCCATAGGAACGATGTTTGGTTGTCCACCATCACGACTTGGCTACACAAGTATGGACAATGAAGGGGGCGTGTGATAGCACGTGGCTGCTGATAGCAGAATGCAACAACACAATTTGAAATGTACTCAAATACAATTGATAGAATCTCCAAACGGGATTTAATGCAGCGTCTGCCTATTATAATACTGGGTTTTTTTTGTATATAATGCAGATCCATATTAGATGTAGACTTTCCCTGACATCCCTGTAAAGTACTGACGTCATGAGCGCCTTTTAATTCCCGACTATCAACGTCACGCTGCACAAAGACTGTCAGCTCGGAATTCACCACAGACACGATGCTCACAAAGGACTAAGAAAATGACACCTCAGGAACGAGAGCACCAAACATAGTTTATAATTACCTCAGCTCCTGTCAGCCTCGTTTGATCACTGCTGCTGCGGAGGGGAGAGATATTTTCATCCACCATCAGGAGAACTGCAATATGCTAAGGAACAAGAAACCGTTTCCGACAAGGAACTTGCCCACAGCCTTTAGACACAAGACCGTGCGTGATTAAATAGTAACGGTTAGACTTAGTGACACAACTGAAAAATGTCCAGCATATGTTATAAATATTAACAGATACAAGTGAGGGATTTCAAGGTTGTAATTAATTTCAAAGGTGCCGATGATGTTCATAAACCATTTGCGTTTCAGTCTCACACGGTCTCTGATTCCATTTGAAGCCCTCCATTTGAGTACAGCCTTGTTACTGCTCCCTGCAATCCATTATTCAATATTTCTAGTCGCTGCAAATGCTGCAGTGCGCCAGACATTCTTCAGAAACGAGCAAAGGTGCCCATTAAAAGCCATTACAAGTTCTACTTGCGACAGTCTGAATGATAAAAGGTGTTGTGCTGTTCGAAGTTGCCTGTGACATATCGCAGAGAGCCGATGACTGGGAGCGTGTGCTCCAGGACCGTCAACACAGGCTCGGGATTCTGATGACATCATAAACAATGACCACAAAGCTCTTTGTGGTTTATAATAAAAAGAACAAAAGACTCACATTTCTACAGCGCCTTTCACAACCACCGGACGTCCCAAAGCGCTTTACAGCCAATGAAGTACTTTTTGAAGCGTAGTCACTGTTGGAATGTAGCAGCCAATTTGCGTGCACAGCAAGCTCCCACAAACAGCCATGGATCAATAACCAGATAATCTGGGGTTTTTTTAAGTGATGTTGATCAAGGGATACATATTGGCCAGGACACCAGGATAACTCCCCTGCTCTTCTTCGAAATAGTGCCATGGGATCTTTTACGCCCACCTGAGAGAGCAGACGGGGCCTCGGTTTAACGTCTCATCGAAAGACGTCACCTCCAACAGTGCAGCACTCCCTCAGCACTGCACTGGAGTGTCAGCCTAGATTCTTGTGCTCAAGTCTCATGGAGTGGGATTTAAACCCACAACCTTCTGCCTCAGAGGCAAAGGGTGTTTGCTACCCACTGAGCCACTGGCTGACACTAAATCATCATCCAATCACCAAGAATATGTTACACCCAGGAACCTAGTCATTCGTTTTCTTCCCATTTTCTGCCTTTCTGTCCTGAAGATGTCATCCCATACAGGCGTACGGTTCCACAGGTTCTAGTGGCTCTTCTAAAACCTCACCCAGTAGTGCTTCTTCATATCTGAGCCTAGAAAGTGAATGTCATCTGGCTATTTGACTGTGGAAGGTATCATAGTTGAACCTAATCCTGCCTTCAAGTGATGTCCACACAAGCCTGCTTTCTAGCAAGAATGATTAGATGGCAATTAGAAGCAGGAACCCTTTCCCCCCCCGCCCACCCCCCAACACCTCTCTGGCCCAGGGGTTGGAGTTATTTGAGTCACTTCAGAATAAATTTCAATAGAAACAGAGCAAGTACATCCATTTACTGTCACCATTCTCAGAGCTTTATCCATTAGCAGTCTTTTTTAAAGCTAAGAATCTCCTGTCAGAGCTGGCACGTGTCATGTGATGGATAAACTGCTGTTGACATCGTGACAGGGTTTATCCCAGTGACGATGCCAAACCTGCCTTGAGGAACTGCCACATGACACCGTTTATTTTAGGCATGAATAAACGGGACAACAACTTCAAAACGGGGACAGAGCGGCTTAAGCACATCTGTGATTGTTCTGCTGCCCGAAGGGTATTTATTCGAGCCACTTGATACCATTTCCTGCTGGCTGATCTGTGATTTAAAAGTCAGCTCCCCTTTTGAAAGTCGAGATTATATAAATTTGGAGGCCTTGTTTATCGCCATGTGATTGGCCGAGTCGTTAGTCACCCTTTGGGCCAACCGCGTTGCTCCTCGGCATCTTTCATGCCGATTGGTTTTTGCACTCAAGCACTCAGCTGCAACCTCGGCCCCACCCTGCTCCTCGGCCTCGGCCCGCTCAAGTCTCTGCTCTCCAGCAGACCCAGGGCCCCCCTGTCTGCCCTCAGGTTGTTCCATGCCCTGCGTCCCTAACTCCCTGGCGTCGCGCTAATCCAGAGAGTTGGTCATTTAAAAAAAAATAATAAGAATATTGCCCCAGCCTCCAACTACAAACCTAGACGGTTTTTACATGGATTTTAAAGTTAGAATGAACGCTAGCAGCTGAATCTTTTGTATAGATGCATGAAGAGGACACAATTGTGTTAAATGTTAAATGGTTACCTCGCTCAATTCTGTCTCTAGTTTTTTCAATTCTAAACATTAATGAATGCTGCCATTCAGCCCATCTAGAAAAAAAAGTACCTGCAGTCCTCGCATCGCCACATTTAAGTGGTTCATTTGCTTGATTCGCTACTCTCACTGGGAGGTCGATTTAACGAGTTCGGTGTCCTTTGAGATGGCATTAGTTTGTGATCTAAGATCACATAACGGGGTGGCCCGCAAGAAGGCCGACACCATCCGCCCCATCGTGCGACTGTGGAGCTCCTAATCAGACCCTGGAGCACATCATTGAGCACTGCCCTCAGTGGAAATTCGCAGGCAGCCTACAAGACATCCACGCTGTTACACCGGAAGCATTGGCCTGGATATCTGACTTAGATATTGACATTCAATTTGTTTTTTGCTACCACCATACGAAAGAAGAAGACTGGTTCATTGGTTCCAGGGGTCCACACAATTTCTGATTGGATAGTAGGCACATATCCTTGCTTCTCTCCTGTAGTTGCATTCTCTCTCCGCTCTCCAAGTTGTGATCTCCATTCATTGTTTAGTTCTTGGTTCAGGTAGCTAGAACCGTACCGATGCTTGCCCTTCCTTCTTCATTGGCTTTAATCATCTTCTGTCTGCTAAATCTATCCCGACAATGACTCTCCTTGCAGACCCTCGCATTATGGCCCACCTTCATCTCCTGCCACCCTCTCCAGATCGTTCGAAGGGTGTGAAATTCGAATAGCGCATCGACATGGAAAAGAAAATGGGGCAGGAGTGTAAACGGGCTGCTGGTGCGCTATCGCCCGTTTTACGCTTCCGCCCAAAATAGTTGCTGCAGTCTTCTGCATCCCTGTTGAGTATTTGTGCTTTCATTAATTGTTCTTAAATCAATTTAATCCCAGACATTTCAATGACCAATCATGGTGTTCCAAGCTCATAATATCCTCATGAAGCTGCTCACGCTGTGGTCTTCAGTATATTGGGGAGACCAAATGCAGATTGGGTGACCGCTTTGCGGAACACCTCCGTTCAGCCCGTAAGGGTGACCCTGAGCTTCCGGTCGCCTGTCACTTTAATTCTCCGCTCCACTCCCACTCTGACCGCTCTGTCCTCGGCCTCCTACACTGTTCCAATGAAGCTCAGCGTAAGCTCGAGGAACAGCACCTCATCTTTCAATTAGGCAGTTTACAGCCTTCCGGACTCAACATCGAGTTCAACAATTTCAGATCAAAATTTCTGCCCCTATTTTTTCGGACAGCAGCTGTTGATGATTCTGCTATACCCATTTACACCTCCTCTAGACCCATCTTTTGTTTCTTTACTTGTCCCATTACCGTCTCCTTTTGCTTTGTACAATCGTACCTTTTGTCATTCAATCTCTCCTGCCTTCCACCCTATCACAGACCTTCCCTTTTGTTCTTTCTGCCCTCCCCCCTTTCCCTGCCTCTGCACCTGCTTAAAACCTGTTGTATCTCTCACCTTTTCCAGTTCTGACGAAGGGTCATCGACCTGAAACGTTGACTCTGTTTCTCTCTCTCCACAAATGCTGCCTGACCTGCTGAGTATTTGCATCATTTTCTGTTTTTATCCTCTTTCCTTTTAGTAAATGACTACAGTATGCGCTCAAGCTCCCTAGAATATGCTTTGCACCCCCGGACAGCTTGATAATCACTTTGATTCAGTCACCAGTGCAAAATAAGTTGCACTTGTTAGTAACGGCTAAGTGGCTCGTTAGGCTCTTTAATTTAGATTATTATATCTTGATGCTGTTTGTAAAGATGCAAAACAGTAGAAAGCAGCATGCAATCATAAATTATAGGAGCATTGGGATTGCTCGATGAAAAAAAGACCACAGCCCCTCGAGTTCACCTTCTACCATCCCGCAGGACACATCATACAATGATGCTGGAGTTGTTGACAAATCACGGCAATCAATCTCGATCAATTAATCTACAACAGGCCCAGACATGAGGCGAGGAAGCCCCCAGTGTTGGGGAGCTTTGGGAACCAGAGGTCCAAATTCCCGAGCACGCTACACTCACCACACGTCATGTCTCAAATGACTCATACACTTTATCCCAAAATATAATTTCCTGAAAGGAATCTATCTAATTTTCATCTGAATGAATCAATACTAACTGTTTCCATCGTCTCCCTGTTCCATAGATTTAACACTCACTGAAATAATGGGGGGAGTTTTAGCACCAAGGAATGGGTGGATTGGGTTCGGGTCAGATGTTAAAATTTTAAAGATCTGAACCCTGATCCAAACCTCCAATCCGCCCAATTCCGGGTTTTACGGAGGCGGGACAAGGGGCAGGCAGCCAACCCGCTCGCAGGAGGCGGGGTGTCAATTTAAATATTTTAATGAGGCAGGCAGGCTCTGATTTAACCTGCTTTGCAGTGGGCGGCCGGGTGAAGGGAGGCGAGGACAGCTTCGGGGAGAAGGTAAGTGCCTTCACAGCACGGCTGGTGGGCCAGGAGGAGCAGGAGAGCTCCCCCCCTCTCCGGCCCCCCAAGCAGATCTCCCCCCCCAATACAAAGGCCCCCGGGGTCAGGGATAGGAACCCCCAAGGATCGGGGATTGGATGCCCCCACCCCCCGGGATCAGACATGCCCCCCCCCCCCACCACCGAGGTCAGGAATTGGACCTACGGCCTCCTCCGGAGTGCTCCCCACCCGACTGGAAGGCTGACTTCCGGGCGGGGAACCTGTCAGGGTCAAAAGGCGTTGAAACTCCACAACGTGCGGGGACACTTGGACTTCCGGGTTTCCCGTCCGAAACTCTATCCCCACCGCACCACCCCCTGCCCACATAACCAGCCCTGTTAATATCCAGGCCAATGTTTCCGCTGATTCGTTTTGAATTTACCCCCCTTCAACCACATGCCGTGTCCTTTGGTTCTAATGTTCTGGACGAGGTGAAACAGGCTGTCATGGTCTACATTATCTAGCCTCTTTTAGAATCCTTAAAACAGCAATCCAATCACCTCTCAACCTTCTCTTTTCCAGTGAGAACATGCCCGATTTACATAATCGCTCCTCATAATCTTATTCCTCCATCTCCTCAATCTTTCTGGTGGCACTCCTGTATCCTTTCTATACTGTGGTGACCAGAACGCTACACTGATCATCGTGAATCTAACTCTAAGTTATGTACAAATGTCATACCAAATTATCCCACGCACATGACTCACAAACTTCTCCTTAGCTTCAAGGGCTCTACAACCTTGCAGTGCTCACCGAGTTCCTAATCCCTGTAAGTGGAGTCTGGACACTTCCCTCCAGAAGCAATGAAAAGCAGATGGGTCCTCGCACATGCTACCTTGAGGGTCAACAGGAGGAGGCTGGCAATCGCTGTGAGCAGGCCATCATCTGCCCTCTGCCCCTCAGCCAGGAGGTGCATGCTCCATTGGCGATGGGAGAAACCAGCAAAGGGAGAACATGGAGGAGGCAGAGGACGCACAACCTGCAAACTGAGAAGAACAGCTCGTCTTTCTGTACTGAGGATAACAGAATTAATTTGAAAGCAACACGGTGGCATAGTGGTTAGCACTGTTGCCTCACAGTGCCAGGGACCCGGGTTCGAATCCGGCCTCGGCTGACTGTCTGTGTGGAGTTTGCACATTCTCCCTGTGTTTGCGTGGGTTTGCTCCGGTTTCCTCCCACAGTCCAAAGATGTGTGGGTTAGGTTGATTTGGCTATGATAATTTGACCCTTAGTGTTAGGGGGGATTAAATACGTGGGATTACGGGGATAGGGTGGGATATGTTAAGGGGGATTAAATACGTGGGGTTACGGGGATAGGGTGGATATGTTAGGGGGGATTAAATACGTGGGGTTACGGGGATAGGGTGGGATATGTTAGGGGGGATTAAATACGTGGGGTTACGGGGATAGGGTGGGATATGTGTCGGTGCAGGCTCGATGGGCCGAAATGGCCTCTATCTGTAACTGTGGGGATTCTGTGAACATTATTTTTGTACTGTGTGGTTATATTGAGTCGCATTCAGACTAGCTGTGTGAGGCGCTAGGAAACAAGATTATGAATTGAGCACTTAAAGCTCTCACTGAAAGGATTTTCAAGATGGTGGTTGCTCACTGCTGGAAAGAGGTTGGAGCGCATGACATGACATTCCCCACATTCCGAGCCATCTCCATTATAACTCACTTTAATGACATTAAAGAAACCAATCATCAGTCACATGCTGTTGTAGGAACACTGTCTGTAATGGAGAACATTACAACACCATAACCACATTTCCCACATGCGACTGTCAGCTGCTTCACACCAGATGTCTGTTTCTTGTGTCGGTTCCAAGATTATTTTTTTTTTACATGGAAACATCCTGCTGCAATCTCAGCAAGATTTAAAAAAATAAAACTGGGAATCGACACAGCCCAGTGATGTGACTACCTACCACATTTGGTGAGGGCAAATACAGGATGTTTCAGGGTCTGCCCACAGAAGGAACGCTGTATGACTCAATATTCTAATGGCAGTTTGTTGAAGTTGCACTCAGATAAGTAGACATCTTTCTGGCTGTGAGGGAATCGGGACTGGATCAAGTATTGAGACTGGGATGGTCCAGAATATGGAATATTGCTGTTCGAGTTTGCAATTGCTTGAATATTTTGCAGGCACTCATGGGCAATAATGGCTGGCCAGCATTTGGCAGGAATTGTGGTATTTGAGGTAGGGACGGGCAACAGAATTTCAATTGCACGGCTGATTTTTCGATCTTTTTGCAAACAGTGGTGCTGGTGAAGGTTGTCCAATTCTGGTCTCTTGCGCATCCCCAATTTTCTTCGCTCCACCATTGGCGGCCGTGCCTTCAGCTGCCTAGCGCCCAAGCTCTGGAATTCCCTCCCCAAACCTCTCCGCCTCTCCTCCTTTAAGATACTCCTTCAAACCTACCCCTTTGACCAAGCCCTATCCTAATATCTCCTTATGTGGCTCAGTGTCAAATTTTTGTTTGATAACGCTCCTGTGAAACACCTTGGGACGTTTTACTACGTTAAAGGCGCTATATAAATGCGAGTTGTTTTTGTTGTTTACCTCCTCATTTTTTTCTCTCTCTTTTATGTTTAATGTGTGTCCTGAGACTCCAGACTGACTGTGGAGGGTGCTGCAGCAAGTGTCTAGTTCTAATTCTCCAGGCATCAAGAGTGTGGGGAGGCTTGTTGGACCAGCTGGTCTTTTCCTGTCTGTCATTTTCGTGTGGTTGTATTTTTGCTGATCTTTGCAGGGGCGGTGGGGAGCACTACAGTTGGATTCAGTGTCCCTGGGCTAGTGAGGGGAAAGATGAGCCGCTGCTCCTGCTGGTGATCGCCAGTCAATCAATCAAGTGTACATGTATTGTCCTTGCATGTGATGCCCCCACATGGTTGGATAGTCTGCTGGTACTCACTGTCTAGGCTTCATACATGAAGAATCGACTGTTAAGTGGAGGGCTGCTGGATTCCATGGAACCGTACCAATTCACCACCTTCAAGGATGAGGGGAGAATGTTCGAACAAATAAAGTCGAAAGACCTTTTTACGACCTTGGACCAAATCTTCAAGTATCATGATTTCCATACTTGTAGTATTACTTCTCGTGGGTAAGATGGAGGAAAGACATCCCAAAATACGGGTGAAAGGGTGCAGGGTAACAAGCATTGAGTTGTTAGTCCAGGAACCATTTATCTGGTTGCATTTCATTTGGCCCCTTTATTGAGACCTAGGGGTAAAAATTCAGTTGGTTGCGCCTCCCGTTAGCGCCTTAAGAGGGCGCTAATGGGGCGCAAAGCCGCTAACGCCCGGGCGCAGCGATGTTTGCGCCGCTCGGGAACTTAACTAGAGATTGTGCGGCGGGGCTAAACTTTACCGCTGCGACCACCTGCGCGCGCAGATTGTGACGTCATTCCATGGTGCAACGCCCTTGTGGCGCCCCGGAGCGGAAATTGAGTGGCGCCCCCTGCCTTACCGCCTGGCGCATCCAACGACCAGAAGACTGGAACGCTATCAATCGCTGTGGGGCTGGGGGGGGCGCTATTTAAAGGGGGCCTCTTCCTGTCTTTTATTGTTGGTGGCATTTTTGAACGACGCATTCTGAGAGAGAGAGGGAGAGACTTCTGGAGAGATTCAACGTTGTGTGAAGGAGTTTTGGGTACTGAGCAGCACTTTGCAGGTTCATTTTGATTTGCCATTCCTTGTATCGATTTAGCAGAGACTGTGGGAGCTGCACTCTGAGCTCTTTGCCTGGTACTCTCCATTGTTCTTTCCAGCACATTTGATGTGCAAGTCTCTCCAGGCCGAGATTCAAGGCTGCAATGAACAGGATGTGGATGGAAAGCAAGATTAACCATCCCCTTTAAGAACTGGCCCGTGCCATTGTGTGTGTGTTCCATTGCTGACTGACATTACATGAGCTTCGCCAGCGCTCTGAGTTAGCGCCTCACTCCTTGGCCTTTGCGCCTTAAGACAGGTGTGCAGCGCCTGATTTAGCGCTCCACTCACCTCCCGGGGCGGTAAAAGTGAAGTTTCCAGTCAGTGCCGATAATTAGCGCCAGGCGCTAATATTTGCGTCCAGACGATATTTGCGCCCCAAATGGGGCGCGACCTAATTTTTCCCCCCTAGGGTATTATGAGAAGGTTGGAATGTGATTTAATTTGAGCACATACAAGCATTTAGAAAATATTCTGTTGCCATACATCTGTAGATTCTACTTTATAATGCTGCAGTAAAAAATTGTGAAATGTATGTAAATGTTACATGATAGATGTGTACATCCTACAAATGGTAAAGAACACAGTTCATTTGAATTGGTTTTACGTATATGTATATGTATTTATAAGATAAACCGGTTAAATAGTTAACCTTCCGTGGATATGGTCCAGGATGTACGGAGGATATGCCATGCCCCAAGAATAGGGTGGGTGCACTCTTGTGGTCAAAACATCCCCTCCCAGAACATTTGGCCAATAAGACTTGGCCCTCAAGCAGGCAACTGCTGCCAAGTTGGTGCATCCATGCAGAGCACTTTGAGGGAGCTGCATAACAGATATACAGTGGGCCACTGGGATGTGAAAATCTTACCCTACAAGCAAATGGGGTGATCTGGTCACGGTCATGACCGGGAAACATTCTTCAGACGTCAGTTGTGTTTTATTTATGTTCAATTTATAAATTAAAGGAGTTAAAAAATCTACCTCTTGTGTTTCACAGCAAACCTTTCAATCTGCTCACACCTGCATGGAAGTAGACCCAGATGTGTTGTAGTCATTTAGATATCTTCCTACATGCTTGTAGTATGAATTATTATGAATGGCAGAGACCAATTACCTTTGTGCCCATTTTTTCCTGATTTACTCTGTGTGAATAATGGTGAACCTCACTGAAACACGTTGGTTGCTGAAGCATCTCGCAGTGATCCAATGACAGCTGGATGTCTTATGACATTCATCATTAGCCGAAACAGTAATCCAAAGGAGCAAGAATGTAGGTCTGCCAGCACTTCTCGCTTTCTCCAAGTAGTTCATTTGCTTCATTCCATTGCCATTTCTTCCCTCTCTTTTTCTGTGTGTGTGATTGATGTCGGGGATAACATTTAAGAAATGGAATACTTTGGTATTTCGCACAGAGCGAATATCAAGCGAGTGCGCATTACGATGGCATGGATCGGGCCATCTGCTTCTCTCACACTGCCCTCTGCCTCAGCCTCAGCCTGAGAACAATTTGACTGCAACACGAGGCGATCCATTTATTGCAGCTTTTTGTCCATTTAGCCAGCAAGTGCAAGATTGCCAAGTTTCAGATTAAATTTGAAGGATATTCTGCATTGTGGGTTTCATGTTTTTGATGAACCAGATGGTTGCTGCCAAGCCTCGCTTCTTATACCCTGGCTGTATCACTTGTTGGAAATTCAAGCAGCTGTGAAATTGGTTCAACTCCACATTCCGATGTGCAATATGATCATTATGAGTTGTTCTTGAAAGTGGAACAAAGGGAGCCGGAGTTCCTCGCTGGTTTATGTTCGATTTGCTTTGAAGTTGGTTTCAGCGTATCTGCAAGCCAGTTCCTGTCCTGGGTTGAAGACGAGAGGAAATGAGTCAGAAGAAGTGCAGACCTAGAAATGGCAGCTGGAGCTGCAGGGACGTGTTATCTCCTCACTCTGTGAAAACAAGGTCAACCATCTCACCTTATCACAAATACAACAGTTCTGTCTCATCCACCTCTCAGTGGGCCCTTCACATTTTTGCAACTTTGGAATCACTTCGACTATTGCATTTCTCTGATGAATGAACTTGTTGACGTGGAACAACTAGAAAAAGTTGACATTGCACATTGGTTAAATGCCAGTCTGTGCCTGTCGGTTTATAATTCCCAACACCAGAAGTTTGAGTAGTGCCCTCTTACCCCAAATGTGCAGCGAGATTAACTGCCACAATTTGGCCAAATCTGTTCTCGCATATTTGGGAGTGAGATTCAGACTCAACCAGGAGCATCCTCGAATCTGGTACTAGAGAGTAAAAGAAAGAAAGACTTGCATTTCTATAGCACCTTTCACGACCACCAGACGTCTCAAAGCGCTTTACAGCCAATGAAGTACTTTTGAAGTATAGTCACTGTTGTAATGTAGCACAAATGTAGTATTAATAATCAGCAAGAGAGAATATCCACCAAGCATCTGTCTGAGGCTAGTGATGGTTTTATATAACTGGGATGATAGTCTCCATGAGGCATTTATTGCTTAATTATGACCAAGGGTACTGTTTTATGATAATTGAATTATTCAAATTCCGCCTTTATTGCATGGGATTCTGGGACTATTTTTACCAGTGTTTTCGAGATCACATTCCATAATTCTGTCCATTCAATAATTAGGCCCACTTTATGAAAAGAAAGATTTGCATTTCTATAGCGCCTTTCATGACCACCGGATGTCCCAAAGCGCTTTACAGCCAATGAAGTATTTTTTGAAGTGTAGTCGCTGTTGTAATGTGGGAAACGGCAGCAGCCAATTTGGACACAGCAAGCTCCCACAAACAGCAATGTGATGATGGCCTGATGATCTGTTTTTTAGTGATGTTGGTTGAGGGATAAATAAATCATGGTAAGCAAATAAACCATTTTTATTATGAGATTATGGGATTTTCTAAGATTTCAACTGGTGTGTTGGGCTTAATGATGTGCACATCTTCCTTGAACTCAAAATCAATGTCCTTGACAATGTCTTTGTATGTAACTAAACTGAGAAGCAATTATATTGAAGTATATTTATTCTTATTGCCCTCACCAATGGGACACACAACACAAGTATGAAAGAGAAGCATTTTCTATAATGGTCTGGGTGTTTGAAATTAAGTCCCCATTAGATTCTTTGTACTCTTTAATCTATGCAAGGATGTTCACATAACCTTACACAGTCACTGCAGATAACTCTCTGGTTTTATCTCAGCTCGCTGTTGAAATGCCCGTGGCACTTTCATACATCCTGTCATGTACGCACAGCTAGGGCTTGTGATGAAGACCGGCCTGCTATGCCATCAGAGGATACTACATGGGTCTCGGTGTGACACCATGCTTATATAACAAATGACATCCATGTAGCATTTTTTTGATGGAATAGCAGACCAGTCTTCATCTCAAGCCCTAGCTGTGTGTATAAAAGTGCCACAGCAAGAAGCCGGGTCCATTTTCACGGCTGGGCCTCATTTAAACGTAGCTGGCGAGTTGCCCGCCCAAACGGGCATCCAGTGGTAGCTCACTGGACTTGGGCCAGTCCACACCTCCTGGCCCCACAAAAATAAGTTTTTTTTACTTATCTTGGAGGACCTCCATTTCTGGCCCAGCGCTTCAACTGAACGGAGTATCCACTGCAGAAGCTAACTATAGCTTTGGGCTCCTATCTACGTAATGGGACACTGATTAACGAAAAGGAAGACTTGCATTTATAAAGCGCCTTTCACGACAACTGGACGTCCCAAAATACTTTACAGCCAATGAAGTACTTATTAAAGTGTAGTCACTGTTGTAATGTAGGAAATGTGGTGGCCAGTTTGCGCACAGCAAGCTCCCACAAACAGCAAAGTGATAATGACCAGATAATCTGTTTTTGTTACGTTGATTGAGGGATAAATATTGGCCAGGACACCGGGGATAACTCCCCTGCTCTTCTTCGAAATAGTGCCATGGGATCTTTTACATGCACCCGAGAGAGCAGACAGGGCCTCGGTTTAATGTCTCATCCGAAAGACGGCACCTCCGACAGTGCGGCACTCCCTCAGCACTGCACTGGGAGTGTCAGCTTAGATTTTGTGCTGAAGTCTTTGGCATGGGACTTGAACCCACAACCTTCTGACTCAGAGGCGAGGGTGCTACCCACTGAGCCACGGCTGACACTTATTCGCATAAATTTTCGAGGCTCTTGCCCGAGCCCTCAGCTGTTAAGATAGCTGTGGGGCACAAAAAGAGTGGCTGGTGGGCCACTTTGATTTGAACTCCCGCACTGCCCGGTTCCCACCAGGCGGAGGGAGTTAAAGTCGCCCCTCTTATTTTGTTTTATAACCAAATGCCCTCGATACGTCCCACTACTTGTTCAGCTGACATTGACTGGGTACATGGGCACTGAATTTCCTCTGGACTGGAGGAGGTTCCAGAGATAGGATGGGGCGAAGACACGGAGGGATTTGAACACAAGGATGGGCATTTTAAAATCGAGGGGTTACCGGACCCAATGTAGGTCAGCGAGCACAGGGACGATAAGAACATAAGAAGATAAGAATTAAGAGCAGGCCATACAGCCCTTCGAGCCTGCTCCGCCATTCAATAAGATCATGGCTGATCTTTGGCCTCAACTCCACTTTTTTGCCCGATCCCCATATCCCTGGATTCCCCTGGAGTATGGGTGATGGACGAACAGAACTTGGTGCAAGTTAGGATACGGACAGCCAAGCCACAGAAATGAATTATGGACGCAAGCTAGGTACCAAAGAGTAGCCTGTACCCATGGAACCAGATCCAAGCATTAGTCAGGGTCTTCAGGAGAGGAGGAGAGAAGATTGGAGAGGGAGTAGAGGCAAAAACAAATCATATAAATGAATACATAAATTATAGAATCTTGATTTGCTGCTCTCGTGTATGCCCCAATGTTATGAGACGTTATAAATACCTGGGATCTGATGTCCACAAGTAAAGATAGAAGCAAGAATTTGCATTTACATCACGTCTTTCACACCATCTTCGCACCCAATGAAATACATAGAATCATCGAATGGTTACAGCACAGAAGGAGGCCATTCGGCCCGTCGAGCCCGTGCCGGCTCTCTGCAAGAGCACTTCAGATAGTCCCACTCCCAAACCCTTTCCCCGTAGCCCTGCAAAAAATTTTCCTTCAGGTACTTATACAATTCTCTTTTGAAAGCCACGATTGAATCTGCCTCCACCACCCTTTCAGGCAGTGCATTCCAGATCCTAACCATTCGCTGAGTAAAAAAGTTTTTCCTCATGTTGCCTTTGGATCTTCTGCCAATCACCTTAAATCTGTGTCTTCTGGTTCTCGACCCTTCCGCCAATGGGAACAGTTTCTCTCTATCCACTCTGTCCACACCCCTCATGATTTTGAACACCTCTATCAAATCTCCTCTCAACCTCTCTGCTCTAAGGAGAACAACCCCAGCTTCCCCAGTCTATCCACATAACTGAAGTCCCTCATCCCTGGAACCATTCTTGTAAATCTTTTCTGCGCCCTCACTAAAGCCTTCACATCCTTCCTAAAGTGTGGTGCCCAGAATTGGACACAATACTCCAGTTGAGGCCGAACCAGTGTTTTATAAAGGTTCATCATAACTTCCTTGCTTTTGTAATCTATGCCTCTATTTATAAAGCCCAGGATCCCGTATGCTATTTTAACCACTTTCTCAACCTGTCCTGCCACCTTCAATGATTTTTGCACATATACCCCCAGGTCTCTCTGTTCATGCACCCCCTTCAGAAATATACCCTTTAGATTATATTGCCTCTCCTCATTCTTCCTGCCAAAATGTATCACTTTGCACTTTTCTGCATTAAACTTCATCTGCCACGTGTCCGCCCATTCCACCAGCCTGTCTATGTCTTCTTGAAGTCTATCACTATCCTCCTCACTGTTCACTATACTTCCAAGTTTTGTGTCATCTGCAAATTTTGAAACAGTGCCCTGTACACCCAAGTCCAAGTCATTAATATAGATCAAGAAAAGCAATGGTCCTAGTACTGACCCCTGGGGAACACCACTGTATACCTTCCTGCAGTCCGAAAAACAACCGTTTACCGCTACTCTCTGTTTCCTGTCACTCAGCCACTTTCGTATCCATCCTGTCCCTTTTATTCCATGGGCTTCAACTTTGCTGGCAAGCCTATTATGTAGCACTTTATCAAATGACTTTTGGAAGTCCATGTACACCACATCAACTGCATTGCCCTCATCAACCCTCTCTGTTACCTCATGAAAAAATTCAATCAATTTAGTTAAACACTATTTGCCTTTAACAAATCCGTGCTGGCTTCCCTTAATTAATCCACACTTGTCCAAGTGGCTGTTAATTTTGTCCCGGATAATGATTGTTTCAGTCTTAGATTTCATTATTGCCGCTGGATCACTTATTGTGTGATAGACATGTTGACCCTGGATGTTCTTGGTAAATATGACGTTTGTATAAATGGAATTGGTTTGACAATCCTACAATCATCATTCACAGGAATGCTGTTACTTCAGTGACAAAGATCCAATACCTAACAGTGTCAGAAAGACATTTACCTCAGATAGTGGAATCAAGTTCAGTAATGTATAGTTAAGATAGCCGTTGTTATAATAAGACTTGTTTTTATATTAAAAACATCACAGAACTTAATTTTGTTGAGTGCAAAGAGAGCCACAATCAAACCTTCTGAAAACCAGCAACAGTGTTTTATATTTAATAAAACAACATCTTTGTTGTGGCTGCACAGGTTTTTAATGTATTGACACCAACACTATTTTGAAGTATTTCTGACAGGTCTATAAATATTAACGCTACCTTGTCACCAAACCAATTGCAATTGAAGTGTGGTCACTGTTGGAATGTAGACAGAGGTGGCAGCAAATTTATGCTGAGCAAGGTCCCACAAACAGCAATGAGAAAATACAACAGCAAAATACTGCGGATGCTGGAAATCTGAAATAACAACAGAAAATGCTGGAAACACTCAGCAGGTCAGGCAGCATCCGTGGAGAGAGAAACAGAGGTAACGTTTCAGGTCACTGACCCTTCGTCAGAACTGGAAAAAGTTAGAGATGTATCAGATTTTTAAGCAAGTGCAGATGCAGGGAAAGGGGGGGGGGTGGGGGGGGCGGGAGGGGAGGAAAGAACAAAAGGGACGGTCTGTGATTGGATGGAAGGCAGGAGTGGTTAATGTTGCAAATGGGGATGGCAGAATCATCAACAGCTACCGCCTGAAAAAATAGGGGCAGAGGCTATAGTCTGAACTCAATGTTAAGTCCAGAAGACTGTAAAGTGCCTAATCGAACAATGAGGTGCTGTTCCTCGAGCTTACGTTGAGCTTCATTGGAACAGTGCAGGAGGCCGAGGACCATCCCCATTTGCAACATTTAACCACTCCTGCCTTCCACCCTATCACGGACCTGAAACGTTAACCCTGTTTCTCTCTCCACGGATGTTGCCCAGCAATGAGAAAATATCTGTTTTAGTGATGTTGGTTGAGGAATAACTGTTGACCAGGAACTCCGCTGCTCTTCTTCAAATATGATGTGGAGTTGCCGGTGTTGGACTGGGGTGGACAAATGTGAGAAGTCGCACAACACCAGGTTATAGTCCAACAGCTTTATTTAAAATCACAAGCTTTCGGAGCTGCTGCTCCTTCGTCCATCTCTTCACTTCACCTGACGAAGGAGCAGCGCTCCGAAAGCTTGTGATTTCAAATAAAGCTGTTGGACTATAACCTGGTGTTGTGCGACTTCTCACACTTCTTCAAATAGCCACAATGGGATATTGTACGGCTGACGGGGCCTCGGTTTAACATCTCATCCGAAAGATGGCACCTCCGACAGTGCAGCACCCTTTCAGCGGTGCACTGAAGTGTCAGCCTAGATCTGGTGCCGAAGTCTCTGGCGTGGGGCTCGAACCCACAACCTGAGGCAGAGGCGAGAGTGCTGCCACTGAGAAAATTAGTGCCGATTGTCTTATTTCCATCATTACATTCCAACTGTGGCCATACTTCACATATAGGGATTGCCAGAGAATGGCCTGTTTCAAGCTTAGTATGAAAGGATATGCAGCAAAGCAAAGAGGTCTAAAACGATGCATTGTATTCAAGCTTTGTGGGTTCATGGGACTTCAAATGATCATATTCAGATACTACTGAAAAATAAAATCAATTCAGGGCAGATGCTGGAAATCCCATTTCCAAACTAAGCAGCAGGGTTTAGTATTTTTAAAAAAATTTCAGTTTTTACAGAAACGAACTGTGAGGTCTCATTTTTCAGAGAATAAATATCTCTAATACTGGGAGCATTTAGACCAAATTTCCATCTCCTTAATCAATGAATTATTCTCCTTTACAGTCTGTTTAAAAGGCAGAATGCCACCAAAAACATTCATCCCTACTCTTTAGAGATTTAGTTACCACGTTTCAAGAACATTTGAGATGCTCAGGCAGGAACCTGCTTTAAGTATTGGCTTGGCTGATGCAGTGACCTTTAAAATATGCTGAAAATATTTGAATTTGACAGTCTCAATCTACATTAAGAAAAGGAATACTCTCCTTTCAAAGTTAAAAGAGTTCAAGTACATTTGCTGCTATTATAGATTCCTTATGAATATTAAAAACGAAAATGTCTTTACTGTACAGGCACTGGGCCTTTTGCTGGCTTTTCCACAGAGGAGTTTTCAAACTTCCTTTCATCATTTCCATGTAAGCACCGTCAGATGTCTCCAGGCCCTCGCTGACTACAAACCAGGGATGCTGTTTATCCCACAGGAAAGCTTCATGGACTGAACCTTGCATTAAATAGAGGTGGTGTACGGACTTAACAAAGAAAAGCATTACATGGAGGAATCATACATACCGAACAGAGTATCAAACAGAGAGGCAGTGTGGATTGGGCAAAGCATAAAGTGTAATTGCAGTAATGATAGGGCAGAGCACTAAATGCAGGAGCTCGGCAGAGTGAGCAGCGTGTTACATAGTGCTCTATGAATTGGACACAGCATTTCACAGAGGAGCTCTGTGGACGGCACAGCACTCGACGGAGCTCTGGGGATCCGATTGAGAACGAGATGGAGGTAGAGCTACAGAGTAGGCCCAGGGCTCGGTGTAGGGTTGTGAAAGTGCTATCAGTGGACCTCAGCAGGTCAAGGTTGAGTAATCTAGATTGAAATGTCACATTGATATCCCAGAGTTGCTGCTTGATTAGCTTTGGGAGGGTGGGAGGAGGAGGGGTTGGGGGAACATACTCATTTCATGCAAGTTTAAGCTACGTTATAGACCTCTCATAGGCGCTGAAATGATACTGTGTGAATACTAGTTCACGAACGCTTAATGCAGTCATATGAAATTCCTTTGCCACTATTTTTAAAGAGGTGTTAGCCTTATTTTAATCGCTAGTCTTATTTTAATCAGGTAAACCAATCTGTTCAAGTAATGAAAGGCTTGCATAGGGATGTTTTGAATGTTTGTATGCTAATATTTGCACAACGTATTTTCAAGGCCTACTCGATTTAGGAGGTTGGGGAGAGTCCATGACCGTGTGAATTTTATACTGTTCCTTACGATTGTGTCAGTTGGGGAGGGGGTGATGAGCAGATATTAATACACAATCAGATGAAGTCGAGAAAGCACAGCTACCTCATCAGGCAATGCAAACCCAAACAACTGGAACATAGAAACATAGGAATTGCCAAACGAAAAAAAACCAAGGTCCATCTAGTTTGCCTTCTGCCATCCTGGTAGTCGCATGGTCCACGATAATGGAGTTGTTGACTAATCATAGCGATCAGTCTCTATCAATTAGTCTACAACAGACCCAGACACGAGACGATAAACCCCAGTGGAGGAAATTTTGGGAACCATTGGTCCAAAGTCACCTTTCTCCTCCCAAGCCTGCGATACTTACCACATGCCATGTCTCAAATTACTCATAAACTGCATCCCAAAATGTTAATTCCTGAAAGAAATCTATCTAGTTTGCATTTGATTGAATCTATACTTACCGCTTCCATCGTTTCCCTCGGGAGTCTATTCCATAGATTGACCACTTGCTCACTGAAATATTGGCTGGATTTTCTGAATGGAGAAGTGTTGGAGGTGGGACTGCTGCTTGCCGGGTCTCAGTCCCGCCTCCCTCATCTTCTGGCCAACCAGCGGGATTTTCCCCTGATTGATCTTGTTAAGCCCGCCCAGCGGGCTCAGCAGGCCAATTAGGGGGAAGTCACTGACAGAGCACGTCAACGTCTGACGTGCCATAGATACATAGATACATAGAAGATAGGAGCAGGAGTAGGCCATCCGGCCCTTCGAGCCTGCTCCGCCATTTAATGAGATCATGGCTGATCCTCCAATTCAGTATCCCGTCCCCGCCTTCTCTCCGTAACCCTTAACCCCTTTTGCCTGTAGAAATATATCTAATTCCCTCTTAAATATATTTAATGAGCTGGCGTACACTGCCCTCTGTGGCAATGAGTTCCACAGGTTCACCACCCTCTGAGTGAAGAAATTCCCCCTCATTTCTGTCCTAAATGGTTTAGCCCTTATCCTTAAATTATGTCCTCTAGTTCTGTTCTCACCCGCCAAGGGAAACATTCCTTCTGCATCTAGTCTGTCTAGACCTGTCAGAATTTTATACACTTCTATGAGGTCCCCTCTCAATCTTCTAAACTCCAGTGTGTACATCCCTAAACTACATAGTCTCTCCTCATAGGTCAATCCCGCCATTCCTGGTATCAGCCTGGTGAATCGCCGCTGCACCCCCTCCATGGCAAGAACATCTTTCCTCAGATGAGGCGACCAAAACTGTACACAGTACTCGAGGTGTGGTCTCACCAGTGCCCTGTACAGCTGCAGCAAGGTATCCCTGTTCCTGTATTCCAACCCTTTTGCTATGAAGGCCAGCATACCGTTTGCCTTCTTGATCGCCTGTTGCACCTGCATGCTCGCCTTCAGTGACTGGTGTACAAGAACACCCAGGTCTCTCTGTACTTCCCCCTCTCCCAATTTATTGCCATTTAAATAATAATTTGCCCTCCCGTTCCTGCACCCAAGGTGGATAACTTCGCACTTGTCCACATTATAGTGCATCTGCCATTTATCCGCCCAATCACCCAGTCTGTCCAAATCGCTCTGGAGCTTCCTGGTCTCCTCCTCTGAGCCCACCCCCCCTCCTAGTTTAGTGTCGTCTGCAAATTTGGAAATGCTGCATCCGACTCCCTGATCCAGGTCATTAATGTAAATTGTGAACAGCTGGGGACCCAGGACAGATCCCTGTGGTACCCCACTTGTTACTGCCTGCCATTCAGAAAATGAGCCGTTTATTCCAACTCTCTGTTTTCTATCTGACAGCCAGTTCTCTATCCACGTCAATACTTTCCCCTTTATCCCATGAGCTTCAATTTTCCATGCTAATCTTTTATGTGGGACCTTGTCGAAGGCCTTTTGGAAGTCCAGGTACACCACATCTACTGGCTCTCCCCCATCTATTTTACCAGTTACTCCCTCAAAAAATTCCAATAGATTAGTCAAGCACGATTTACCCTTTGTAAATCCATGTTGACTCTGTCCTATCCTGTCCCCATTTGCTAAGTGCTCCGCTATTTCATCCTTAATGATGGACTCCAGCATTTTGCCCACAACTGATGTAAGGCTTACAGGTCTGTAATTACCTGCTTTTTCCCTACCCCCCTTTTTGAATAGTGGGGTAACGTTAGCTACCCTCCAATCCATGGGCACTGTTCCCGAGTCTAATGAATTCTGAAAAATCATACTTAGTGCATCCGCTATCTCTAGGGCCACCTCCTTCAGTACCCTAGGATGCATGTTATCAGGCCCTGGGGATTTGTCCGCCTTCAATCCCTTTAGCTTCCTTAACACCATATCCTTAGAGATATTGATTTGCGTCAGTTCCTCCTTTGCCAATGTCCCTATTTTTCCCGATATCCCAGGGAGGTTTTTTGTGTCTTCCTTCGTAAAGACTGACTCAAAGTATGCATTTAGTTGGTCTGCCATTTCCTTATTTCCCGTTATATATTCCCCCGTATCTGACTGCAATGGACCAACTTTGGTTTTCACCAGTCTTTTCCTCTTGATATACTTATAAAAGCTTTTGGAGTTAGTTTTTATATTTTCCGCCAGCTTGCTTTCGTAAGCTATTTTGCCCCTCTTGATTAAGCCCTTTGTCCTCCTTTGCTCTATCTTAAACTGTTCCCAATCTTCCGCTCTGGCGCTTTTTTTGGCTATTTTATACGCCCTATCTTTGGATTTTATGCTGTCTCTAATTTCCCCTGTTATCCACGGTTGAGTCACCTTTTTAGATTTCCTTTTATGCCAGATTGGTATAAACAATTTTTGCAATTTTGTCTTTCTATCTTTAAATGCTTGCCATTGTTTATCTACCTCCAGTCCTCCCAGGAACGTTGTCCAATCAGACCTACTCAGTTCCCGTCTAATGGCATCATAATTCCCCTTGTTTAAATTCAGGACCTTAGTCTCTGAGTCAATTTCTTCGCTCTCCATTTCGAGTGAGAAATCGATCATGTTATGATCGCTCTGACCCAAGGGTCCCCGTACAACAAGATTACTAATTAGTCCCTTCTCATTGCACAGTACCCAGTCCAATATAGCCTGTTCCCGAGTTGGTTCCTCGACATATTGATCCAGATAACCATCCCTTAAACACTCAAGGAATTCCTCCTCCTCATTATTTTTACTGATTAGGCTAGTCCAATCTATATGTAAGTTAAAGTCACCTATGATGACAGCTGTGCTCTTATTGCACACTTCTCTAATTTCCCTCGTGATGCCCTCCCCAACCTCTATTTTACTATTTGGAGGCCTATATACCACTCCTATTAATGTTTTTCGCCCCTCGCTATTTCTTAGCTCCACCCATATAGATTCTGTATTAACTGAGTTAATATCCTTCCTTTCAATTGCATTTATCCCCTCTTTTACCAGCAATGCTACCCCTCCTCCCTTTCTTTTTTGTCGATCCTTCCTAAATACTGAATACCCCTGTATGTTAAGCTCCCAGCCCTGCTCACCCTGCAACCATGTTTCCGTAATCCCAATTAGATCATAATTATTAACCTCTATTTCCACAGCTAATTCATCTACCTTGTTCCTGATGCTTCTCGCATTAAGGTATAAAACCCTCAGGCTTTTTTTATGCTCACATTTTTTATGAATTAGTTTGGCCCTTTGTTTTTTGTTCCTCACCCTTTTACCATTTATTTCTGTCTGCCTTTCACTTTCCTCTATTTCACTACATAGGTTTCTAGCCCCCTGCCATACTAGTTTAAATGCTCCCGAACTGCTTTATCAAAAATTACCCCGAGAACATCAGTTCCATCTTTGCACAGGTGTAGACCGTCCCTTTTGTATAGGTCACACCTACCACAAAACTGGTTCCAATGCCTCAAAAATTTAAAACCCTCCCTCTTACACCACTGCTCAAGCCACGTATTTAGCCTAACTATCCTGTTCTCTGTACTCTTACTAGCACGTGGCACTGGTAGTAATCCAGAGATTACTACCTTCGAGGTCCTACTTTTTAGCTTGGCTCCTAACTCCCTAAATTCTACTTGTAGGACCTCTTCCCTTTTTTTAGCTATGTCGTTGGTACCAACATGTATCACGACAACTGGCTGTTCCCCCTCCCCCTCTGTCAAGATTTCTTAAAAGAAGAAATGTCAGCGTTTCACAGCTCTGTGAAGCTGTCAAACACTGACATTTTGTATAGTTTGATGAGCCCTTGTGTTCAGGACTCATCAAACCTTTCTACTTTGTAGAAATCAGATGACTGTTGGTTCAGAGGATCCAACAGCCAGTCTGTGAAATCTACAATGAAGATGTCGGGACTCTGGATCCACCGCGGCTGAAGGCTGTAGGCAGAAACAAAGGTAAGTGAACATTTTATAACACTTAACACTCACCTCACATATTTACCACTCCACACTTGCACCCATCACTCACCTCTACATCTCACTTTCAGACCCCTCCGACCCCCGCAGACCTCTTACTCGACTCCTCCACCCCTGGCGGGGTTCTCCGAGGTCGAGAAGCCTGCACTTGAAAAGGTAAAATGGGACTAATCCTTTTTTCTGCCTGTTAACTACCTGTTAACAGGCAGTTAATAGGATTTAATCCCTTTCCCACCTCGAGGAGACGGGACCCGGGGCAGGACGGCTTCCCGCCTCCTGGCAAAAGGGCACGGAGGCGGGATGGGGGCGGGTTTGCCAGCCGCCCCCACATTCTGCAACTTTACCGGCAGTCCCGCCTCCATACCCGCCTCCTCGGGGCTGGCAAAATCTAGCCCATTGTTTCCGCAGATTCGTTTTGAGTTTACCCCCTCAGGCCGCGCCCTCTGGTTCTACTGTTCTGGACAAGATGAAATAACTTGTCATGGTCGACATTATCTAGCCATTTTAGGATCCTAAAAACAGCGATCACATCACTTCTCAACCTTCTCTTTGCCAGTGAGAACATGCCCAACTGCCACGATATTAAGAATATTGCATGGCAGACATATTGAAGCAGGAGACACTAATGCAAAAAGAAAATAATTTGGGTCCTTCAGTTGTTTAGTCTGTAAACCCAATTATCAGAAATTAATTTAAACAGAAGCCCACAGTGCAGAATGAAAAACAAAATGGATCCTTGCAATGTAAAAATAGAATATCAAAATAGAAAATGGATGCACAGTCGGACCATGACAAGACCTGCTTAACTCTGCCAAAGACAAAGTTAGTCTTGTGAGAATAGGGATTTTTATCAGAGAGAAAACAGTCTTATAAATAATAGATGTGGGATGTCAAAACATCCCGTGTTCTTATAAGAGATGGACTTAAATAGTATGAGTTCCCTGTGAATAGCATCTCCATTTATTTGCATTTAATTATTATAATTTCTATTCAGTCTTATCAGGGCCGAAACCTTAGAAGTGAAGCCATGCTTCTCATTGTATGACTCACTCCTCTGTCCATTTAGTAGTGCAAATATATCCCAGCTCATCATCTGGTGCAAGAACTCTCATATTTATGCTACCTTGATTGGGATGCCATGTTTTTTATGCATGGAATTATGGGGGAAATGGCTCAGTGGGCAAATGCACCATGTGGTGGGGTACTGAGCCGTACAGACCAGGACCATCTCAGGTTTGAACCCTAGGATTCGCTGAGATAACTATCTCGGCTGGAGCAGGTGATTGGCCTCCATCTCCCTGAGCCTGAAAAGCCATTCTTCTTACTTGATCGCAATCCAGTGACCGCTGTTGCTAAGTATGCACGTGTAGATGTCAGGTAAGGGTCGGAGTGGGGTCGGCTGTGGTACTACTCCCAAAATTGAAGAGCCTGCCAGCACTCACTGGGCCCACTGGCTACTGAGGCAATGCAACACCAACAACAACAACAACAACTTGCATTTATACAGCACCTTTAACATAGTAAAACGTCCCAAGGTGCTGTACAGGAGTATTTTAAGACAAAAAATTTTGACACTGAGCCACCTAAGGAGAAATTAGGACAGGTGACCAAAAGCTTGGTCAAAGAGGTAGGTTTTAAGGAGCGTCTTAAAGGAGGAAAGAGAGGTAGCGAGGTGGAGAGGCTTAGGGAGGGAATTCCAGAGCTTAGGGCCTCGGCAACAGAAGGCACGTCCACCAATGGTTGAGCGATTATAATCAGGGATCCTCAAGAGGGCAGAATTAGAGGAGCGCAGATATCTCGGGGGCGGGGGCGGTGGGGGGTGGGTGGTTGTGGGGCTGGAGGAGATTACAGAGATAGAGAGGGGCGAGGCCATGGAGGGATTTGAAAACAAGGATGAGAATTTTGAAATCGAGGCGCTGCTTAACCGGGAGCCAATGTAGGTCAGTGAGCACAGGGGTGATGAGCGAACAGGACTTGGTGCGAACCCCAAGAACGGGTCTGTCATGAGAGGATTGGAGGAAAGAAAAGAAAAAGAATCAGGGCTAAATGAGGTAATAAAGACTCAATTCCTGTGTTGAGTCCATCCCCTAAAATAAATGGCTTAACACCTGCCTAAAAATAGCACACAGAGTAAGCTGGTACAAGTGTTAAGCATTCATACCCGAACATTCACAATTGGAGAGTGTACCCTCCACTGCACTGCAACCAGAGAATCAAGCAACCTTCATAGCAATTAAATGGAACATTGAGTGTGTAAGGTAATGAATGAATAACTTTCTCACTGGAGGTTTGTTGGCCTTTAAAGAAGGAGCAGAGTTAGGAGAGGTGTGTCATTTTGTCATCGAGATGTCACAGTCCAGTGTTGGCTTTTGACATAAGTCAGAATTGCATGTGTTTGGGAATAATCAAAACATCTCATCATGAAGACATAACCTCTTTAATCAGCTGCAAGTTTAGTTGTAAGTTAGTCGCAAGTGCGCCGTGAAAGCACTTAAACTCTGAGGAAAAAAGAGACAGTCCATAATATATATTGAAAAATCGCTTTATCCTTGATCCTTGGCCTACTCCTGCTCCTATCTTCTATGTTTCTATGTTAAAAGAAATCCTTGCTTCAAGTAGAATCTTATTTTTGAATATTTAATCCTCCATCCTGATTTTCTGCAACATCGCTGTTGACCAAAATCTCTTCAGACAGGAGGATATGAGGGGAGGGGGAGGGGGCAGGAAATGCCACAAACGTCTGCCAATTCGGGTTGCCACCTGCCTGGATTTGGATTGCTCAGTCTGGTTTTTGAGTGAAGTGTTTATGAATTTCTAAGCAGTAAATCGGATAAGGCTGATTCTTAAAACAGAAGTCCATTTTTTCCCCCACTTATTTCTGGATCTGTCGTGACATCACGTATTACGGTTTTCAACAAATTAGCGTTATCAGAACTAACGGCAGTAGAACTGAAGCCACGATCACGCTACTGATAAAACTGGAATTGGTCAAAGCACATTGGCCAGAGATTAGGGGAGGGGAGCAGGGGAAAGAGGGAGATAAACGTTAGAGTCGTTGAAAGAATATTGCCCATGACAAGGTGTTTCCCCGGCAAAGCAGCCAAGAATGGGTGAAGCTTGTCACAGCGAAGGCTACCAGATCCAAATGTCTGGCAGCCCGGGAGTTTTACAATGAGTTCCTTGTGTGGCATAGTGCTCCCCCCACCCCCCGCCATTATACTAGTGGCATTGTAAAAGTCAGTTCCATTAACAAGCACCCTGTCGAGGGTAAAGAGCTGAGCTCAGACTTTGCGATTTTGTACAAGGAAAGAATAAATTGAGTCTGCAGACACAAGTTGTTGGATTATTCAGGACCAGACCAGAGGGGGGAAAAAAGCATGGAGTCACATTACCACCTGGAGAAAAAGTGGCCAGACTAGTTTCAATTCTTTCTAATTACTGGCATCCTTTAAGCATATTCTTACCATTATTTACCAGAATGGTCAAAGTCCCCCTCCAAATAAACCACCTCCTGAATCAAATGGAAATCTCCAGGATTATACCTTGCCTCCCTCTATCCTCCCTGATGTCTGCTGAGACAGTATTTATGCTTCTGCTAATGGACCCAACTGCATTAAAAACCTTTGAAGGGCTCTTGTTCAGTAAACACTCTGGCTTACATTTAACTTTTCATCATAAAATCGAGGAGAAAGGGAGGCAGTTATTGAACAAAGAGAAATGTGTTAACCCTTTATTGGACTGAATGCCTTGGCCAAACTGAGTAGGTGGAGAATAAGAATAAATGATATAAATGCAATTGGTTGACACCGTAGATTAGCACACTGTACTTTTAAGAGAGAAAGAGGTGGCATTTAGCTGGTGCCTTTCATGACCTCAGGACATTTCAAAGTATTTCACAACCAATGGAGTACTTTTTGCTTTGGAGTGCAGTCGCTGTTGTAATGTAAGAAACCGCAACAGACAATTTGCGAACAGCAAGCTCCCACAAATAGCAATGAGATAAATGATCAGGTAATTTGGCTTTTTGTGATGTTTGATGTGAGATAAATATTGGCCAGGACAATGAGAGAACTTCCATGCTCTTTTTCAAATAGTGCCATGGGATCTTTCATATCTACCTGAGAGGGCAGCTGGGGCCTTGGTTTAACAGTTCATCTAAAAGACAGCACCTCTGACAGTGCAGCACTTCTTCAGTACTGCCCTGATGTGTAAGCCTAGGTAATGTACTCAAATCTCAGGGCTTGAACCCATGAAATAGAGGTAAACATGCAACTACACAGCCAAGGCTGACACTTTCCACCCTCTTGCTTTTGTTCTAGTCCAGCCTAGTCCATTAGAGTGGAGTCTACTCACTCTGTCATGATCCCAAGTGAGCTTGGGCATAAGAAACTGGGTGGCTAAAGTGGAAATGTCTTCCACTCCTTGAGCCTAATATGTGTGCAGAAAAAAAAAATTACCAAAGAAAAATACATGTTAGAAAGTCTATAAACACTCGGGTTATTCAAGACACAATTGGATGCAGTGATGGGAGAGTTAGGGGAATAGACTAGACCCATGAGATTCAATGGGATCAATGGCCCTTTTGCATTCCTAACTTTTTTGATATTCTTACAAACAACACAGCTAGCAAAATGTCCGCACGGTGTTTTTTTTTAGGATGCGTGGGAAGTCAGAGAGAGTTTAGGGGAGGGGACTAAAGGCATGACAAAAGAGGTAGGCTTGGTGGAGGATTGTGACAGGGGGAGGGGGTGACACAGTGAAGAGGTTTAGAATTAGAGAGGGTCTTGGTGGCTGTAATGTTCTGTCCATAATGGGGTTGGTGGAACCACATAGAATTTACAAAAGCAGGCCATTCGGCCCAAATGGTCTCTGCCGGTGATGATAGGGTATTAATCATCGAATGTGCAGCACATCAGGAGGTTATCATTGTGTCTGCAATTTTTTATTTAACCCTTTTTCTACAGAAAAGAGTTGGAAAAAGTTACTTTGAACACTGGACTTTTAAAAGCAACGTGTATTTTCCTGAGTTTAAAAAAGAAGAGGGGGCCTTGATGAGAGTTGGTTAATATGCTAATCAGATGTTGCTTCTGCCAGAGACTAAACAATAAGCGATCCATTAGTTTGTCTGGGCATTTGAAAGATATCCACTCATCTTTGACCATTGTTGGTCTGTGATAGGGACAGTCCTTTTCATATGGAGAGACTTTCAAAAAACACAATCTTATGCACCTAAAAAAGGCAGTCTGGTTTTTGGAAAGAGAATGCTGAACAGGTGGTCAGGCAGCAAAGGGCTGTAAAGAGATGAGGCTCTGCCCCAGGATTGTGGGGCAGAATGCAGAGAGGTTATTCACTTTAAATTAAAGTGTGCAACCCAACAAAGTGGGATAGTGTTGTGTGTTCTTCATTTTGTATCATTTTGCAAATATAAGTTGTACTGATTGAATGAACTGATTCTGGTCAGGACCACCGCTCCTTACGTGTCACACTACTGCGGAAAAAAGCAGCCTACGATTCGAACCCAGCTTCGAGTGTTAACTCGGGCGGCCTTCAGAGAGATTGTAGAATAACACGTGCCAAAGAGTATCCGCTCCAGATCTCAGGGGGTGCTGTTGCTACATCCTCGGGTTATGCGATTGTATTAGTAGATATAGGACAGTGTGAGTCGACTCCCATTAAAGTAATCCGCTCAGACCGCTTAAAGGAGCAATCGATGCAGGAGAACCAGAGAAGGTATCTACGGCAGACCTGAATTTGAACCAGAGGCCATTTGGCCCACTACACTTGTACAAGTGCTAGCTCTTCAAATGGAGCAGTCTGCTCTATTCACTAGAGTTTAGAAGAATGAGAGGGCATCTCATTGAAACGTATAAAATTCTGACAGGGCTAGACAGACTGGATGCAGGGAGGATGTTTCCCCTGGCTGGGGGGCTCTACAACGAGGGGTCACAGTCTCAGGATACGGGGTGGGACATTTAGGACTGAGATGAGGAGAAATTTCTTCACTCAGAGGGTGGTGAACCTGTGGAATTCTCTACCACAGAAGGCTGTGGAGGCTAAGTCACTGAATATATTTAAGAAGGAGATAGATAGATTTCTAGACACAAAAGGCATCAAGGGGTATGGGGAGAGAGCGGGAATATGGTATTGAGATAGAGGATCAGCCATGATCACATTGAATGGTGGAGCAGGCTCGAAGGGCCAAATGGCCTACTCCTGCTCCTATTTTTCTATGTTTCTATGTTTCTATTCCCATTTCCCTGCCCTTTCACAGACTCTGAAAGGGATTTTTTTTTGGCACAGTTAGTTTTTAGGATATGGAATTCCCTACCAGAAGCAGTGGTGAAAGCAGAATCAATAATAGTAAGTGGATAAATATTTGAATCTCAAAAACTTAAAAGCGTATGGAGGGAAGCAAGGGAATGGGAATAAGCAGAAACAATCTTGCCTTCTCAAAACCCTTCATAATTTTGAAAACCTCTGTTAAATCCCCCTCTGATCTAGTGAAAAAACAATATTTTGAGCCTTTTTTTATTACTGTAACCATATTTAAAGGAACCGTCTTTACAAATAGTGACTGGATTATCAAACATAACTAAAATGAGAACTTGCCACAAATCTACAATAATGTTTTATGCAATATACATAGATCCTGCTTTTGAAGTTGTCTTAAAACACTGTCAAAGTAAAACAGAAAATCCAGTAAACTCCCACTCCTGCCACCATATTTTCTTGGACTGAACTATTACCATAGCGACAGTTGAAGCTGCTTGTACCAAAAATGTATTATGAATGGTGACTTATATAACAAGGATAATAAAAGTTAGTGATGTAACAGGAGCTCCAGCTGCTAAAGGTGATGAGGTGAGATTGAAGCACGGCAAATGTTCGGTTTAAGAAGAAGACTTGCATTTATATAGCGCCTTTCATGACCTCAGGACGTCCCAAAGCACTTTACAGCCAATGAAGTACGTTTTGAAGTGCAGTCACTGTTGTAATGTAGGAAACGTGGCAGCCAATTTACGCACAGCAAGCTCCCACAAACAGCAATGAGACAACGACGGAATAATCTGTTTTTTAGGCGTCGGTTGAGGGTTAAATGTTGGTCCAGGACACCGGGAGAACTCCCCAGCTAATCTTCAACTAGTGCCATGGGATCTTTAACGTCCACCTGAGAGGGCAGATGGGACCTCGGTTTAACGTCTCTAATTCATAAACATTTGTTTCTCTGCGTCCGTCAGATAACCACATCAGCATTCATAAAGTGCAGTCACAAATAATAATATAATATCCGAGGTCAAATAGTCTGATGTCACACACTGTGACGGCTCACAAATTAAGAATGGGGACTTAGGTGAGGCATTAGAGGGTTACTGTCAACTGTGGAGCCATACCCCAGTAAGAGTCAGCGCCTTAAGGAGAAGATTGGGGGAAACAAACCAGTAAAACGTAAAGGAAGGGGTAGATAGATTCTGTATTAATTCCAAAGTAACCAATGAAAAGATGTGGTGAGCTCTGGCTCTGGTGAACTGGCTATCAGAATGAGATTTTTCATTGAGCCAATCAAAATAGTAATATATCACAACGATGCTATCTGATGGATTTGGTTTTCTGCTGATCTGAGATTGCAATCTAGTGCTATCTGCTTATAGTCAATCCAGATGCAGGAAAACTATTTACAGTTAAAAAAAAAAATTCCTATCTCCCAATTCCTTTGCCATACAAGTGAATGCAATAAGCTGCTGTTGGAGGCAGTGGAATTCCTCAATGTTTATAGTGACAATCTGAGTGCTAATCTTCAATTATTTTGCCCCTAACAAGCAGCGGAATGTGACTCAATGGTCAAGAAATGCTCCCAGTCATGGAATCGTTTCTTCTCTGTCTGCTCACTGATTCTCTTAATTACATTTCTTAAAAGTGTTCATCTGAGTTCAGCTGCAGGAAACAGTCTGTCTCGGGATCGTAATCCTCCTTGCAAAGTATTCAGTCAGTTTCAGAACAGGGTCACAACCTGGAGAAGCAGAAGTTGCAGCACCTTCTTTGGATTAGAGAGTCTTTAAATCACTGTTGAAAGTTCAGCAATTTCAAATTGAGTTGGCCCAGTGCTGGAACTGAACTTGAACTTGTTGTCTTAGTCATTTAAAGGGGTGGCGTCTTCACCAAAGAAAATTATTAGGCAGCATGTAACGGGACTCCAACCCCTCTAAAGGCCTAATATCAGCCTCATCCCATCCTATCTCCGCAAGCTCCACCAGACTAAGGCCTCAGTGTGTACCCTCCACTCTTCCAACTCTGCTCTACCATGCGTCCCCACTCCTTCATCGCTCCTAGACCCTTCAGCCACCATAAGAACATAAGAACACAAGACGTAGGAGCAGGAGTAGGTCATTTGGCCCCTCGAGCCTGCTCCGCCATTCAATAAGATCGTGGCTGATCTGATCTTGGCCTCAACTCCACTTCCCTGCCCGCTCCCCATATCCCTTGACTCCCTTCCCTTACCATGATTCAGCACTCTGGAATTCTGTTCCGAAAGCCCTCCGCTTTGCCACTTTCAAAAGTCTCTGACCAAGTCTTTAATCATCTGTCCTGCGTGGCATTTGTTCCCCAACCCTTTTACGAAGCTGCTTTGAGTTCCCTGTGTATACCTTTTACCACTTCAGTGAAAAATGTGCAGGAAATACATCAGGATGGAAATTTACTGGGCTTCCCCCGACCTCTTCAAGGCCGAGCATCATTTTTTACAACTGTCCAAATGGGATGATGTAAATCACATGGACATTCATCATTCATGACATTATTTGCAGATGATGGGAATGATGCTTGGCTGTTCTCCCATCCAAAACAGGAAAGGGTTGGCAAGCATTTCTTTTGAAGACATTCTTTCCCCTTTATGGAATAAGTTGCTCAGTATTGTTCAGTTAACTGGCTGCTGATGTAAAGAAGCTTCTAATTTAGTGAGGTTTAGTGCCGCAAATTAGATTTAATCACCAAAAGGTCTCACTCCACCTTGAGCCTTTGTCAGTAGAATGGAATCCTCTTAAAGGAGAATATGAGGGGCATTTTTTGTGTAAGCTAACCTCCATTAAATGGAAAAGAAGTCTCCAGTTCAGTTTACACGGGAGGAAATGAAACTATTTCAGAATAGTTAGATTCAACTTAACTGACCATGCATGGGCTATTGACCCACTCTCACATATCAGGATCGACTTAGAGTTACGGAGGGCGTAGCAATCTGTTTATAATATTAAACGACTTCTCTGTATAAATGTACAGATGTATCATTGTAGAGTGCCAAAAAAACATTGCTTATATAACCATGCAATATTATTTTTCACATGGTCAGCATAGACCAGTCACAGCTGGAGAAATAATTCGACCAAAACACATGAGGCAGCCACCTTGGATTTTCTGCCTACTCTGCATTACTAACATTAAAAGCTTAAAGTCTTGGAAGAAGGTAGGACTGCATGGTATATTATTATAGAGCGCCAAAGAATCTTGCTCGTTGGTCCATGCTAACCATGTGACATTATCTGAAACAACAACAACTGAAAATACTGGAAACGCTCAGCAGGTCAGGCAGCATCGTGGAGAGAGAAACAGTCAATGGGCTGGATCTTGCCAGCCCTGGGGAGGTGGGTTTGGAGACGGGACTGCCGGGAAAATGGCAGAATCTGGGGGCGGTTACCCCATCCCACCCCCAACCCGCCTCCGTGCCATCTTCCCAGGAGGCGGGTAGCCAACCCGCGCCGGGTCCCATCTCCTGGAGGCGGGAAGGAGATTACAGCCACTTAACTGCCAGTTAACAGGTAGTTACCAGGCAGTTAAGAGGATTATCCCCATTTTTCCACCAGAGGCGCGGGCTTCCCGATGTCGGGAAACCCCGCCAGGGTCACCGAGGCGAGCAGTGGGTCTGCGGGGGTCGGAGGGGTGCAAAAGTGCGCTGTGCAGGTAAGTGATGGGTTCCAGTGTGGAGAGGTAAGTATGTGAGGTGAGTGGAAAGTGATAGAAAATGTTTACTTACCTTTGTTTCTTCCTGCAGGCTTCAACAGTTGGGGATGCGGAGACTCTCGCATCTCATCGGCAGAGATGACAGATGGCTGCTGCATTCTCCGATGCAACAGCCATCTAATTTCTGCTCACAAAAGAGGTTTGATGAGTCTTGAATACAAGAACTCATCAAACAACAGAGAATGTCAGTGTTTGACAGCTACACAGAGCTGTCAAACGATGACAATTCATCTGTCAAAAATTTTTGACAGATGAAACGTCATACGTTGACGTTCTCTGTAACCGGCTTCCCCTTAATTGGCCTGCTAAACCCGCTAGGCGGGCTTAACAAGGTCAATCAAGGGAAAATAGCGTGGGTTCGCCAGAAGTCGATGGAGGCAGGACTAAAACCCGACAAGTGGGAGTCCCGCCTCCAAAAGCTCCCCATTGGCAAAATCCAGCCCAAAGTTTCAGGTCGATGACCCTTCGTCAGAACGTTCTGACGAAGGGTCATCGACTTGAAATGTTGGCTCTGTTTCTTTCTCCACGATGCTGCCTGACCTGCTGAGCGTTTCCAACACTTTCTGCTGTTGTTTCAGATTTCCAGCATCCGCAGTATTTTGCTAATGTATATGTGGCATTATCTTTTAGTCAGCATTGATCAATCATTCCCCCTACTTCACATTATTTTTATTTTCCCTGTCCTGTCCCCATTCCGTTCCACTCCCCTTCACTTCCAAACCCTCACCACACTCCCCCTTGACATTCTCATAATCTGTTGATGCTCCCAGTACCGAGTCTCAGCCTCTCCCTTGGCCACCCTTACAGTGACCAGCCTGACTTTAATTATCAGTTTTCACCAAGCCCGACTTTATTTCTTTTCTCGCTCCTCCAATTCTGGCCTCTTGCGTATCCCCGATTTTAATCGCTCCACCATTGCCGGCTGTGTCTTCAGCTGCCTGGGCCCTAAACTCCTGAATTCCCTCCCTAAACCTCTCCACCTCTCTCTCCTCCTTTAAGACGCTCCTTAAAACCTACTTCTTTGACCAAGCTTTTTTTCACCTGTCCTAATATCTCCTTATAGGGCTCGGTGTCAAATTTTGTGGTGTAACGCTCCTGTCAAGTACCGTGGGACTTTTTACTGCGTTAAAGGCGCTATATAAATGCAAGTTGTTATTGTTGTTGCTTGCTTCCAGATATGGTAAGATACACTTTTTTAAATGATATAATTGATATATTTATGTTTAATTCAATATAATACATTTATCTATTTCTAGGTTTTATATGTCACTGATCTATAATGGGCCAGAAATTCGGCTTTCCGGCTTCCTGCGGGTGCAAGCATCGCGCGCATACTTGCCTACCGCGCCTGCTGTTGTGCTTTGGGCCCACGAGGACTTCGGGTCCTGGGCCTCCTCCAGCTGCCGGCGCGCAGTGCTTGTGTATCCCAGGGGCGCAGTTATTTGGAAGCGTCCCCTGGGATCACGTGGACCATGGAGAGCCAATCCTAACAGGGCATTTTTATTCATAGATTTGACAGGAAGACCTGTCAAATCTATGAATAGAGATCGGCCCCAAAACCACACTTAAACTTCAAATACATTTTTTTTAAAAATCATATTTTTAAAATAACTATAACTTACATAAATTAACTACTTTAAACAAAAATTTAAATTTTTCAAAAAATTAATTATACTTTTTAACAGTGCTAAAAATAAACTTACCTTTCTTTAAAGTATCTCAAAAAGATAAACCTGTTGAAAAAATGTTTAAATTGTAATTAATTAACCACTTACCTTTGTTAAAAACAGGCCTTGCGCCTCCTTTTTAAAAGTGCAGCTTCTCCATACTTACCCTCCCGGAGAAACCTGAAAAAAAAAACGAAGTTCGCTGCGTGCGCGCAGCCTCTCCCTTCCTTCAGGGGAACGGAAGTTCCGGTTTCCCGCGCATGCGCAGTGCATGCAGGAAACCAGCACTTCAGGTGGCCTTACGGGTGAGTACACAGCGCGTACTCACCCAACAACAGCCGAATTTCTGGCCCAATATTAGTGTCCTGCGAATAGCATGCACTTCCTGTCAGTGTCACGCTTACGCCCTGTCACACTTTAGCCATCACAACATATCCTCGACTCACTTTGAACAATGTCACAGGAGAGAAAAAAACATGCAAACATACTCAAAGAGATAGAGAGAAGCATGCAGACATACCAAAAGACAGAGCGAGGCACAAACATACTGAAAGAAAGAGAATTACACAGAAAATTACAGAAAGTGTGCCGTGAAAGGGAGAGAAAGAGAAATACACAGAATGCCAAAAGAGAATGAGAGAAGGAAAAATATATGTAGACATAAGGACTGACTCTGGGAATTTGGCCAATAGGCAAATAATGCACAGGACATCTCCACGTCTAATGAAAGTCCTGTAAATAGCAGCTCCATCACACCTGAAGGTATTATACAAGCAAAAGGGTAAGGGACACCTCAAAACAGCTGAAAAAGAATCTGGAAAGTGAGGGGGAGGATCCAATTGTTGTGCTCCGTGTCGGAACCAACAACATGAGAATGGGGAAGAGATCTTGCTTATTACCCGAACCACGTGCAAATTGGTATAGGGAAAAAGAGATTAGGACAGTCAGGACAGTCAGGAGTAGTGTGGGAAGGAGGCGTTCCATTTCATGGAACACTGGCACCAGTACTGGGGCAGGAAGAAGCTGTACGGTTGAATGGGCTGCACCTGAACCAAGGTCCTAGCGGAAAGGATAACTCGGGCTGTAAATAAGACTTTAAACTAATAACATGGGGGGAGGGAACTGCTAGAAATTACAGAAACCTGACAATAAAAGAATCAGGAAAAGAGAGTAAAGGACAAACTAAAGGAAGGAATAAGGATAACATGAATGGTCAGAGATCGGATAAAGTCATAGCGCATAAAGGTAAAATAACTACTAAAAACAAGAGAGAGGAATAATAAATAAAAGCAATTTAAACTGTTGGTACAGCAATGTACGTAGTATTCAAAACAAAATAGATGAACTGGAGGCAATAATTTGTAGAGAGGATCTGGATATAGCAGGGATGACTGAAACATGGCTACATAGAGAACAGGATTGGCAACTAAATATTGCAGAATAGGAAGTAAGGAGGGAAGGTGGAGTAGCTGTACTAGGTAAATACAAGATAGTTACTAATAAATCCAATAGGGAAATAAGGAGAAATTCCTTTACTCAGAGAGGTTTAGAATGTGGAACTCGCTACCACAGGAAGTGGTTGAGGCAAATAGCTTAGATGCTTTCAAATGGAAACTAGACGAGTACATGAGAGAAAAGGGAATAGAAAGATATGCTGAAAGGCTGAGATGATGTAGATGGAATGGGAGGAGACTCGTGTGGAGTACAGGTTGAGCGTCCAAAATCCAGAGTTCCGGAATCCGGAGTGTTCCGGAATCCGGACTCCGGGACGATTGGTGGCAAGGTCGTCCGGAATCCGTAAAATGTTCTGGAATCCGGAACTCCGGATTTTGGACGCTCAACCTGTACTTCAAAAAGCCATTAACTTTTGTTGTCTTTTTTTGAAAAATCCTATGAAAAATGCAAGTGATGCAATAAAACTTTAGTGTTGTGTTTTATCCTCCTTAATCTGCACAGCTCCACTAAGTGTTTCCGCCAGGCTGCGGTCACGGCACCACGCCGCCCTGGTGGCCTAGTGTGGGCCATCGGATGCTCTGCAGAGCTCGCAGCGTCCCTCCCCTTTAACAGAAGGGGAGGGGCGAAGAAACACGTCAGCGCTACGCGGAGTGGCCCAGATATTTCCGGACTCGGAACGTGTTTCTGATGTCCGAAGTCTGGAAACGCCCGAGCCCAGGTTGCAATATTTCCGGACTTCGGAAACACATTCCGAAGTCCGGAAAAACACGAAAACCGGCTCGGCCTCGGTCCCGAGGTTGCTGGATTCAGGACGCTCAACCTGTATAAACACCAGCACAGACTAGTTGGGCTGAATGGCCTGTTTCTGTGCTGTATATTCTATGTAATTCAGTGCAAAATCTGAGTCACACTTACACCCAATTGGCTGAAGTACCATTTTCATGAAACACCAACCAATCACAACTGAACAATCTTTACCAAAATGTATAAAGGAAAAAGGAGAGCCAATTATTTTCTGCTGATTTTTTGTGTTATTGATAACCTGGCCTCACGAGGGAAGGACCTGGAGATATACCAGCAGCAACCAATGTTGAGAAACTTCCCTCAGCAACAGCAATTAACCTATAAATGACCTCAGGGTGGGCCTATTTAGAGCAGTTCCTCGGAAAGAGTTTGCTTTGTGTGTTAAAGGGACAGGCTGGCTTAGACACACCTTAGCAGTGAAACATTGCAACTATGCTCCAGACCCCGAAATCAACCAGTACACAAGAGGAGATACAGAGACAAGAAGAAGGGAAAGTCCTTAAACCAGCCACGCAGTGACAGAAAGAGAAAGAGGGAGACAGAAAGAATAGAAGACGAGCAGAGATAGAGAGAGAGGGAGAGAGAAGGAATTGGAAAGTGGGAGGCGAGCAGAGACAATTACAGGAAGAGAGGCATTTTTCTTACTTCCTTCTCTGAGCAACATCACAGGAGATAAATTAATCTACTGTAAAAAAAAACTGGTGCGTAGAACACAACCAGCATATTAGTGCTATCTGAGCAATATAAGGCACACCTCCTGGTTTCCAGTTTAATATAAGCTGACAGGGTTTTTACGGCAATTGATTCAGAGTGAATCTGCCTGTACTTGGCTGCTGTTTGGTTTGAGTATTGCATTTGGGATTGTGGGTTTCTATGGAAGCTTAGTCTAGATAGACCGAATGGCCTGCTTCATCTATACTGCCCTTTTGCCACCTTACATCACGGAATACTAGGCTAACAGCAGGATGGCAACAAATTGGATTGCACCCCTTTTACAGGACCAGCGTGACTTGTTCTGCTCTTTCTAAAAATGATTTTAAAACCATGAAACGTTGCAAGCCTTCTGGTGCGATGGTGTCATTGCCATCTCCCATGTTGCTATGGTGTTCTGCGCACATGTGCAGTGGGATTTTAATTGCTGCTGTCACAGTGACAACGTCCTCAGTGCTTTCAAACTGGTTGAACAAATATGTTCATTGCCTTAAACAGCTGGCAGGATAGATAGAGGATTTAAGCGTTCAAACATCTCCAAAAAAAAAAGATTCACACAATGAATTTGGATCTTCACACAAACCGAAGTGAATAGTAAATGGCGCCCTGCAGGGATTCAGCGGGTAAGTACTGGAGTTCCTATATGGAATTAAAATTAAAATTGTGTTACCAGGTTCTATCCATGGCACGTATTGAGTTAGCTGATCTCAGAGAGTGTAGCAGTAAGATTGCTACAATCGGCCTCAAACTCCCAGGCTAGATGGAAGGAACATCTACCAAGGTTCCTGCTGCTTGTTGTTGTCCAGGAGTCTGTGCTGGCACCTGTGTGTGTGTGTCAAGAAGCACAGGACGTGGCTTAGTTACAATTTCCCCTTGTCCTCCTGCCCACCACATGGAGGATTAGCCTGCAGACTTCACTGTTCCAGCTCGCATGTGAAGAATGGCCAGTTAGAGGAGGTAGCGGAGGACTTTGGAACTACTGTACTCAGTTGAAGTCTCCACCTTCGGGGAAAGGAGGGAGAAAATGGAAAGCAAACCTCATGATTAAACTGATGAAAAAAATGAAACAATGCAAGTTATCAAAATGGGATTCATAGTGATGTGATTGAAATGGGAACCAGGTATACCCAGCTGTAGAGAGACATGACTCAGATAACCTCTTGTGCCCATTAAGATTAGAGCCCTGTGGGTGGTCCTTCCATTACTCACAAATGGTTCTTTACCTATAAATAACATGAGGGTCAAATGCCTAACCTGAGGAGCACTTATGTTACACAGTTCAGTCAGTGAGACACTGGAGGATAGGTTACCTTAAGAGTCTTAATGTACTTTTATTTAAGACTATACGGTGGCTATTTATACTTGTAATGTATAACACATCCAGGCATCTGTTCAAAACTGTATGCACAAGCGTACTTACGCATTAGAGGAAATAAATAAAAGGTTAAATACATCAAATGTGTTGTTGCCTGGACCAGCCATATTTTAGAAGACAATGGTCTTAAGTAAGTAGAAAAATAAACCTTGCCTCTTTTCGCCCTGGAAGTCTGAAGTCGGGACCTGCTGCAGGCAGCTACTCATGGCCTGGATCCCAGTTTATGAAATGACTCCAGGATTTGAATGTTATTTTCCTCCTCTCCTTTAGACTTCATGGGGACGGTAGCATAGTGGCTATGTTACAAGACCAGTAGTCCAGAGGCCTGGACTAGATCTGGAGACATGGGTCGGGATTTTGCTCACCTCGGCGGGTCCGGGGCGGGCGATGTCGGTGGCGGGTCCCGAACCCGCTGCTTGCTCCATCCCGCTCTGTGAAATGACTTTCCAATTAGAGCAAGCGGGTCTGGTGACGTCATTTCATGACGCGTCATCAGCCGGTTTCCTTAAAGGGACCATGGCCAACTTTATTTTGACGTTTGTGCTGTCAGTGTTCTACAGCACTGAGGTGCTGCAAACACTGACAATCACTGCACAGAGGTGCAGGGCTGCACCCAGGTTCTCCCATGACTCCCTGGAGGGAGTCAGAACACGCAGGGAGGTCCTCTTCCCTTCCGATGGCTGGAAGAGACCTCCCCAGGAGACCAACACAGCCTGGTTGCACATTGCAGAGGAGGTCACAAACAGGGATGTCATCAGGATGCAGTGGCACAAACCTTTCAATGATCTCAGTAGATCAGGAAACGTTAGTACAAAGCCACACTTACCTTCATCCTGCTGTGCCTCTCATCACATCCCCATCACTCTGCCTTCCCTACCCTACTCCTGCACATTCTTACTCACACCAACATACCTTGCACCTCCACCCATCCCTCTCTATCTACATTATCACATCTCCATCTTACTAGCCACCCCTCACACTTACCCTCCTCCTAGTGCAATCATACCAACTAACAACACACAAGGGTAGTCACTTGGGTGTTTTATCTAATGTTCATGTAAAGTTTCTGTTAATGTGCTGTCAAACATTGAAATCTTTATTTTCAACACTTTGCTTTCTTGGACAGATTTGTGTGCACCTTTGGAAGTGGCTAAATGAGTTGCAGTGAATGGTGAGACATAACGATACCACCCGCAATGGTGGTGAGTGTGACAGGAATGGCTTGGGCATTCTAGGGATGCTTTATGGTGTTGGTGTGGGGTGGTGCCAACCTGGCGCCTCATGTGGCAGCCAGGGTGTACAGTGTCAAGTAAAGTTAATCTGGCCATGGTGAGGCCATCCCTGGCCTCCTGGGCAGCAATGTGCTCGGGTGCTGATGCCCTCTGTCCTGTGCTGCATCAGGTGATTGCGGAGAAGGTTGGTGTTGCTGTTGGTGCTGCTGGTGTGCCTGGTGCTGCTGGTGTTGGGGCTGATCGTGGTGGGATTCTGAGGACCAAGGTGAGACAGTATAAAGGGCACCCATGTTGATGAAATAGATGACAGGTGAAGTAAAGATGACAGAAGCATTCTGTCAATGGTGAGAGAGTTCTTCCAAAGAGTTGGTACTGGATGGAGAGTGGAAAGCCTGCAGAATCTGTGCTGGAAATGAACTAAGAAACAGCTTGTGGCTGAGGAAAGTGATGATCTGTCAGGTGGGAGCTTTTACTGTACATTTGAAGCTGTCAAGTAATCAGCTGGAGCAATGGCCATTCAACTCCCGCCTCAGGTTGACAGCCATGATCCCTGAACAGTGTGTTTCCCGTGGTCATGCAGTTAAAGTCAAAAGGTAAGTTAAAAAAGCCTTTTAATGATCTGTCAACAAGGTAATAATGAGTTTAATTGTGTCGCCCGTTGCTGCCTGTCGGGTCTGCTCAGCGCTGACAGACCTGACATTGGGAAAGGGTGTCCCGACCCACTGTCAAAAAAAAACACTTTCCCACCCCACCCACCACCGATCGTGTCCGCTGACCCCCCGCAAAATTCCGGCCATGAGTTCAAATCCCACCACGGCAGTTGGGGAATTTAAATTCAGTTAATTAAATTTAAAAAAAATCTGGAATGAAACGCCAGTATCAGTAATGGTGACCATGAAACTACTGGATAGTCGTTAAAACCCATCTGGTTCACTAATGTCCTTTAGCGAAGGAAATCTGCCGTCCTTACCTGGTCTGGCCAAATGTGACTTCAGACCCACAGCAATGTGATTGACTCTTAACTGCCCTCTGAAATGGCCCAGCAAGCCACTCAGTTGCTTAGAAGGCGGCTCACCACCACCTTCTCAAGGGCAATTAGGGATGGGCAATAAATGCCGAGCTTGCCAGTGACACCCACATCCTGTGAATGATTAAAAAAAATGTGAGAGGGCAAGAGCGCACAAGAGAGTGCACTTGAGCTAACTGTAGCAACGATTGTGTATGTTTTTTCTATCTGCCAGGGAGGAAATACCCAGCACTCAATCAATGCCTACCTCCAGTACAAAGATTGGAAGCTTAGAGAAGAGAGTGGGGGTGGGGGGAAGATTTCCGGACAGGAAACCTGGAAGTTATTTCCTGCAGGACATCTTTTACATTTTTTCAGTAGGCTTCCCGCCCAACAGCCAGCCTGATTGGCTCACCCACCAGTGGAAACAGTTCTCACAATTTACCTCATCAAAACCCCTCACCATTTTGAACACCTGTGTCAGATTTCCTCTCAACATTCTCTGTTCTAGTGAAAAGAGCGCCAGAATGTTTAGTCTCTCCTCATAACTAAAGCCTCTCATCCTTGCTATCATCTCAGTGAATCTCTTCCGTACTCTCTGAATGGCCTTGACATCCTTCCTAAAGTAGGTGCTCAAAATGGGACACAATATTCTAATTACACCTAACCAATGATTTGTCTAGGTTTAGCTTTTTCTCTTTGCTTTGTACTTTATGCCCCTATTTATTAAACCTGTAATCCTATAAACTTATTTTTGCATCTTTATAACTTGTCCTCCCTTTTTTTAAAGATTTGTGTATCTAAACTCTCAAGTATCTCTGTTCTACACATTTTAAAGGTTCACTATTTTATATATATATATATTTTCTCTTATTCTTCTTCCTAAAATCTATTGGCCCTGAAATTTGCCTCTCCGGCTTGCCGCGGGGGTAAGGATCGCGCACGCACTTACCTACCGCGCCTGCCGTTGACCTCTGGGCCCACGGGAACTTCAGCTCCTGGGCCTGCTCCAAGTGCCGGTGCGCAGTGCTTGCGTGTCCCAGGGGCGTAGTTAGTGCGATGCGTCCCCTGGGATCACGTGGGCCATGGAGAGCCAATGGCAGCAGACCATCTTTCATTCATAGATTTGACAGGAAGACCTGTCAAATCTATGAATTGAAATCGGCCCCAAAAGAACAGCTAAACTTCAAATAAATTTTTTTAAAAAACATCACATTTATAAAATAACTATAAGTTAAATAAATTAACTACTTTAAACAAAAATTTAAGGCCTGCTTTTACCAGCATAAGATTTGAAAAAAAAGTCAAAAAAATATTTTCACTTATTTATCATTTAAAAATACTTTTAAAAAAAGGTAAGTTTATTTTTAACCCCGTAAAAAACTTTAATTATTTTTTCAAAATATTTAATTTATTGTAATTTCAACTCATTTTAAAAATGTGATTTTTAAAAAAAAAATTATTTAATGTTTTAAAGTGTTTTTGGGGTGATCTCCATTCATATATTTGACAGGTCTATCTGGCAAGTGCATATGGGAGATTCCCTTTGATTGGCTCCCCATGGCCCACATGATCCCAGGGACGCTTGCGAACCGCATGCGCCTCTGGGATACGTGGGCCCTGCACATTTCGAGTTGGAGAGGCCCAGGAGCGAAAGTGTCCGGACCTCGGGAGCCCTCAGGTAAGTCCGTAGATTTTTTCCAGATCGGAGGCCTCCGCACAAGGGAAGCCTCCGATTGGAAAATACGGCTCATTGCCTTTAATACCATGTACCTTAATTTCATCAACGAGCCTCCTATGAGGCACTTTATCAAAAGCCTTTTGAAAATCCACATACGCAACATCCTTTGCCTTTCCTTTATCAATACTCTGTTATTTCTTCAAAGAAGTTGCTTTGTACAAATCAGAATGGATTTGGAGAACTCCAGAGCTATTTTTACACCAGTTGTATTAATTCCTCTAAATACTTTGTGCCCCATTTGTCTTGACTCTTATAAATTAGCCTGGGCCTGGAGCTGTTTTGCAGCCAATTTAGCTTTGTTGAGCCATGGACGTTGATGCAGGCCAGGGCCTGAATGAGTGTCTCAGTAACTTTACAAATTCAAAATTAATAATTGGAAACATGGGGGCTCCAGAAAAGGACTATGAGGGAGCACTCAGAAAGCTGCTCTTTGTCCTTTCCGAGTGACCATTCAAATAAACGGGGCAGAAGGCCCAAGGCTTGAATGAGCTGGTTTCAGCCATGGCTGCAGTTTGAGCTCCGGATCAGTGAGAGAAAAGAAAATCACCCAATCCTGCTCCAGATTGATTTCCAGCAGCCCTGGCTGGAAAGTGTCCGTGTGTGCTTGTGTGTGTGTGGAAACCAGATGAGAACAGGGGGAATGGGACTCATTGGATAGTCTTTCTCAGAGCCGTCATAGGCACGGTGGGCCGGTTCGGCTTCCTTCTGTGCTGTATCATTCTGTGATTTTATGATTCTATAATAACAGAATTAGGCTCAGATGTGACACCACTTCTAGTCAAATAGACCACTGAAAACACTGTCTAGGCTGACACAGGAAGCACAGTCCACCTGGGGAAGTAACAAAGGGCAACTGGCATTTAATGGGGCCTTACACCAGCGTGAGTCAGTACCTCCAAGGAAGGGAGAAAGTTACAAGAAAAATGTGTACAACATGAGAAAAGGTTACTTCAGACAGGGCACTGACTACTTAACTGTGCCTGAAGTGCATGGGCCCATCACTCATTCAGACACTGTGAAGGCCATTGAGGAGGACATGAAAACATTGCTTTATCTTGCTGCTACCCAAGGGGCTGTTGACAATTTTTGGAAAACAGATTACTCGGAAGAGAATCACGTTACAAAAATATCAAATATTCTCCTTTGCTCTCCAGTACCGGAGAGCTGGCCCATCTGGTTTACCTGTTTAAAAGAACAGCGAGTGCTCTCCAAGTGAGTTCATGCTGAATCACAGTACGCTGCCTCAACGAAGCATTCAATGCAAATCTCTGCTATAGGAACCATCGTTTTCAGGCCCAATTACACATTTCTGCCTGATTATATGTGGCGCCTAGTCGCGCACTCAATCCTTGCCTAGTAAGGACTTTCTGACTTGTCGCCAAGGTACATAAATACCAGCCTGAAATAGGTTGTGTTTTATAAATCATTTCATTGCATTTAAAATTATACCAGAAACTGCGCTACGGCACATGTCGACTAATAATTCCATGTGACATTCTGTAACTCCATGTTACTGACGAATGAAGTATACATTTAAAATAAATAGAAAGTGTTTGTTTAAAGCAGGAGGCTCAGCTACAATGCCCCTGATATTTAAAAAAAATTCAAAGCATTAAAAAAAAAATTAATCGACTTTTGTTGATTTTTAAAATGCTTTCCTTTAAAGGGGAATACTGTAGTGCAGAGAGCACTTTCAATTAATTGTAGAATGTAATACAGTTCTCCTGCCTGTCGGGAAACTATCTCCTGCCTTCACTTCAATAGTACTTGCTGATGAACTCTTGCGATGGGTCTCAGGGCTAGACGCTGGCGGTTCAGTGGCTGGGGGAAGCAGAGAGTGGTTGCTGCTGTCGGCATCCGATCTGGCCGCAACGTTTCTCTGGGTGCGGCTGGAGGAGCAGTTTATTCTCACAGCTCTGGTCAGAAAGCAGGGCCTCTCCTTGTGCCCGAGGGGTAACTGCTGGCGGTTCCACGGAGCCTCTCGGAGGCCAATCTGCAGAGCCCGTTGGGACCGCCTCTGTCCACTGGGAAGCTAACTCTGTGACAGCCCCTGGAGGTGATTGGGCCTCCCAAAACTCTGCAGCCAGGTGGTTGCAAAGTCTGTGAATGGATAACAATATGAATTTATGCTTACAAAAAATTCTTAAAATGGATTCATTTCAAAACAAGGCTTATGTGTCTTTGTTCATATTTAAGGTATAAGATATAGAAATTCTTACTTATTTCTGAAATAAATGTTCTTTGAAAATCCAATTTTCTGCCCACCTAAGGCAGTGGCTCATGCTGGGGTACCGTTCCATGGGAGCTGGCAACCCTAAGTGTCCTTGTCCAAGTGCCTACTTTTCACATGTGAGGCCAGATAGCGATGGTAGGCTGATCGACTCTGGGCGCCATCACAGCTGCGCCTGAACCTCTTCTGACCTATTCAGCAATGTCCTATGCCACAGGAATCAATTCATAGTGAGCATGAGTCAGAACCTTTGACTCATGATCCCTGGCACCGCAGCCTGGGGATACTGACGCCAAGTGTAACACCCCAACTGCTATGCCTGCTGTGATCAGCTGACGCAGCCCAGAGCAGGGGTCAAACATGGGACCGACGTTCCCTGTAGGCTGCGCTATATTGTGCGCGGCCTGTTTCTTTAAATGCGCGGTCCCTTTAAATTTCTGCGCCTGCGCGGTATTTCCAATATAAAAGCTTGTGAGCGGCCTCCGCGGGACCTTGCAGATTATGGCGCAGCTTAGAGGGAACATTGCATGGGACCCTCTGTATGTCTCAAATAGAACAATTGTTTTTATTTGCCGAATAATGTAGTGACATTAACTCTACTTTTGCTTTACAACTTGAAATACAAAGTGTATGTACCTGTGACAAAGTTGTGTTTGTTTGACTAAAGACGCTATAACTGTTCGATATTAAAAAAAGACTTGAAAAAGAAAGAAAGAAAGAAAGAAAGACTTGCATTTCTATAGCGCCTTTCACGACCACCGGACGTCTCAAAGCGCTTTACAGCCAATGAGATACTTTTTGAAGTGTAGTCACTGTTGTAATGTAGGAAACGCGGCAGCCAATTTGCACACAGCAAGTTCCCACAAACAGCAATGTGATAATGAACAGATAATCTGTTTTAGTGATGTTGATTGAGAGATAACTATTGGCCAGGACGCCGGGGATAACTCCCCTGCTCTTCTTCGAAATAGTGCCATGGGATCTTTTACGTCCACCTGAGAGAGCAGACGGGGCCTCGGTTTAACGTCTCATCCGAAGCCTGTAGGGCTCTCCCATTACCAACTCCTCTGAGCAATTTTTAGTTTCAGGAATTCCCTCACATTTGACATTGCTCCACCCCATTGCTGCATTTGCTTCCAGCCCTAATTCTCCTCCTGCCCCCTTCAGTCTTCTAACTCTAGCCTCTTGAGTACGCTCCCTTCTACAGCCCACCATTTGAGACAGAGCTTGCAGCTGCCCAGGCCTTGTGTCCTGGAACTCCCTATCCACAGCCCTCTGCCTCTCTACTTCTCTCTCCTCTTTAAAATCCTTCTCAAAACCCATCTTTGCGCCCAAGCCTGTGATCCCCCCTCCTAACCTCTCTCTCCTGACAGCGTTCCGTTCCTCTTACTATTTCTCAGTAAAGGGCCTTGAGACTGTAAAAGCGAATTGTTGTTTTATTTTAACCTCTGCATCCTGATTTCATCAATTTATTCCTGGGAAGTTGTGTGAGTGTAACCAAATAAAGATATGTTGCGTCTCACTCACATTGAATTTGTTCAGAGTTTATGCCATATTATTCAAAACTTCTGTCTAAACAATGAAATTCAAATTATCAACATTGTCACTAATTTGTTTTAACATTTCTTAGAAGCTGCCTGGTGCAACTTATCATCTTTTATACATAAAATTTGATACATGTCCAGTTAAGTGAGACGTTATTGAAATTAACCTGCTCTCTGCATTAGAACTAGCAATTACTGCCTGGTTGGCGTCACCATCCCCATTGTAAACCACCTTGCGACATTACAAAGTATTACAAAGGATTTACAGCACAAAAGCAGGACATTCGCCCCAACAAGTCCATGCTGGTGTTTCTGCTCCACATGAACGTCCCACTCCTCTTCATCTCGCCCCATCAACATATGCTTCTATTCCTTTCTCCCTCATGTGCTTATCTAGCTTCCCCTTGAATGCATCCACGCTATTCTCCTCAACCGCTCACTGTGGTAGCGAGTTCCACATTCTGACCACTCTCTGGGTAAAGAAGTTTCTCCTGAATTCCCGATTGGATTTATTAGTGACTATCTTATATTTATGGTCCGTAGTTCTGGTCTCTCCCACAAGTGGAAACATCTTCTCTATGTCAACCCTATCAAACCCTTTCAGAATCTTGAAAACCTCTATCAGGCCACCCCTTAGTCTTCTCTTTTCTAGAGTAAAGAACCCCAGCCTGTTCAACCTTTCCTGATAGGTATAACCTCTCAGTTCTGGTACCATTCTAATCAAACATTTTTGCACCTTCTCCAGTGCCTCTATTTCCTTTTTATAATATGGAGACCACTGTTCACAGTACTCCAAGTGTGGTCAACCCAAGGTTCTATACAAGTTTAATATTTGGTTAGACGTAAGGTACTTCCTCCATGTAAGGTGGTTGCTGTTGTGTAACTTTACTGTTGCTGGAGCAGACACTAACTTTTGCCCGCACTCCTGAAATTGCTCCTGAGTGTAAGCGGTTGTCACTTGTGTTAACGTGCTTACCTTTGCTTGGCAAGGGCTTGTAAAGGACCAATTGAAGGGTTCCTCCCTCAATTGCGACAGCTTGACTGTTAAGTAAAAGGTGTTTTGATGCCGGTTCAGAGCTGGGGTCGCAGCCGAGTGCAAGGAACAGGACGGTGCATGAAGTGACCTGGAACAGACATGGGCAGAATGCAGGACAGTGGAGCAGCTGGGACAAGTACAATGGCCCGGATTTTGCGGTCAACGCCGAAGTGACAGCGCTCACCATTGACCTCGAAGAAAGCTACCCACAAAGATCTGCCGATCTCTGTGGAGTCAATTTCACCTTTCCCGACATTAATTTAATTCTGGCGCCAATTCTAGGGGATCTCCAGCGTCCAGCAACAGTGATGTCATCAAGCAGGCTAAGCAGCCAATCACATTGAGGAATTCTCACAGACAGCAAACCAGGAAGTAAAAAGCACTGATTATCCTTCACTTTTTATAAATTTTACAGAGCGTGAAATAAAGATTGGGACATACGCATGGGATTAAGGCATAAACTGAAATAAACAAACTTTTCTTTAAAAAAATATTTATTATATTGGCACAAAAATTTGTGTTGATACGCGAGAGTACGCACTGTGTACTCTCGCGTATTCTGTCTCCAATTGCCGGTTTTCTGCATGCACTGCGCATGCGCTGAAAACCGGCACTTGGTGAATGGAAAAGGGGACGGTTCCTAGGTGAACCGCGTGCGCGCTACAGGCTGCGCGCATGCAGTGCACTTAGTGGTTTCAACGCGCAGGTAAGTATGGAAGATTTTACACATAAAAAAAGGAGTAAGACCCACTTTTAACAAGGTAAGTAGTGAATTAAGTATTATTTTGAATTTTTTTTAACAGGTATATCTTTTTTAGAGACTTTAAAGACAGGTAAGTTTATTTTTATAACTTTTTAAAAGATTTTAAATTTTTTCAAAAATTTAATTTTTTATTTAAAATGGTTAATTTATTTAACTATACTTATTTTATTAATGTGATGGTTTTTTTTTAATTTAATTGAGGTTTAGCTGTTCTTTTGGGGGGCTATAGTATTCATAGCTTTCACAGCACTTATGTGAAAGTTATGAATGGAAGATGGTGTGCTGCCATTGGCTCTAACTGAGTCACGTGATCCCACAGCTCGCACGAATTAACTGCGCCTGTGGGATACGCAAGCCCAGCACAGCAGCTGTCCAGAACATCAAGTTCGTGCGAGCTGGAACTGAAAAAGCCAACGCGCAGTGAGAGATCGCGAGGAAGCCTTACCCTCGCAGGAAGGCTCCTCACAAATTTTTGGGCCATTAAATTCCACAAATATAAAATTAGTTTTTCAGGGCCAGAGAGGTTAGTTATAGCAGTAGTTATAACTTAGTACGCCATTAAAACGCAGTTACACCTCATTTAACAAGGCTTATCCTTTTGGGGGGGGGGGGGGGGTTTAACAGCGATATAATAGCGTAAAAGGGAAAGTTTACATCAGTTCAATTGATTTCTAAATGTTGCCGTCTGTGGAGATTTCAATAGCTCACCCTGTGGAGGAACAGGGAATCACTGATCGAGACTTTTGGATTTCCGCGTTTAACTGCGCATGTGGGGACGCCAGAAGTTGCTCTCTGTTTCACAGCGTAATGATGGTGAATGCTGACAGTTTCGCTGTCATTACAACCACAAAATCCAGGTCATAGAGTAGCACGGATTGTGCAAGAAACCTAATACTGTCCTGATTGGCTTCATGAGTCACACACAACCCATTTAGGTGCCTAGAGCTTGTATTATTATTGACATACTTCTCTGTGACCTCTTCCAGCCCTACAACCCTCTGAGATCTCTGCACTCCTCCAATTACTGGCCTCTTGCGCATCCCCAATTTTAATCGCTGCACCATTGGCAGCCGTGCCTTCAACTGTCTAGGCTCTAAGCTCTGGAATTCCTTCCTTAAATCTCTCCGCCTCTTTACCACCTTAAAGATGCTACCTCTTCTGTCCTAATATCTCCTTATGTGGCTTGGTATCAAATTCTGTTTGACACCGAGTCCTGTGAAGCGACTATTTTACTACTTTATAAATGCAAGTTGTTGTTGAGACCATCAGTTGTCGTTCTTCTTCTTCTTCTTCCTGTTCCCTTTAGTGAAATGATTCGCAGGGCGATCCTTCCAGGGCCGTAACCATCTTTATTCCAGCCAATAGGGCGGTTAGTCCGATACGGTGGGAGGGTTTATGGGCTCCCACAACCCATACGATGGGGCTGGGCGGCGGTGGGGAGGGCCACCCACATTCACCTAATGTGAGTATCCCACTCACTGGGACTGTCTGGAGTGGGATTCGAACGCTGCCCCTTCTGGCACCAGAGGCAGTAATGCTACCACTGCGCCACAGGCTCCCTCCCGACTTTCAGTTATGTAATTGTGATACAGGATATCTGCACTTGAGAAAGCAAGAGCTGAAAAGTAGTAGTTCAAAGCACTATTCAAATTTGAACGATGGATTGTAAACGATTATATACTCAGGATCAGTGTGCGACTACAGCTGCTGACGTTCCCCCGAGTGCGACATGACACCAGCAAAGTGCCTCCGTCCAAAATGCCAACCAGTCTTGTCTCTCTTCAGATGCTGCCAAATCTGCTGTGTATTTCCAGTACTTTCTATATAATTTTCCATGCAAGTTTTTCCACTCTGAATACATATTTCCTGTTGAGGCTCATTATATGATTTCACCCTCAGTACACTCGAAAATGACTGGCCCCTGTTCAGTGTACATGTATTTTTTTAGGCGATGATAACACACATGAAAAGGACAGGAAGCAGCACTCCTGCAAATAATTATTCCGTCGCAGGCTTATATTTTTTTGTAAGAGGAGAAGGGAACCATTCTGGGCATGAGCTCATGAAGGGCCTTCTGGGTGCGGCGGGCTTTTACCTCAGCCAATCAGAACAAAAACGCACTAGAGGGATGAAAAATGCACATGAGAATTCGCCAACTTTTACAGATCTGAACATAGTCCCGAGATGAACAAGTGGCTCAGCAGAATTATTGAGGGGGTGCCCTCTGATTGGCTGCTTTGTTGCAAATTAGTTGGAATGCATCTGACCTCACAGCTCATTTTCAGTAAAATTGTATGAACCCTGACAGTGGCCTTAAAAAAAAAGGAGTAAAATGTAACTCTCACTTAACACACAGAGGACATGGGCCCTCTTTCAGAGTCCTGATTGATTTGAGGTTACGAGTCAGGAAATGATTGAGAGACACTGTAAATCACTGTACCACTCACAACCAATCAAGAGTGAGGTTTAAGGCACATTGATATTGCAGCATGGTTTCTGGGACAACAGTGCTTAACTGTCTTCCTGCCACAGCTTCTACCGCCACCACCAGCCCCCGCCCTCCGCCCCCCCGCCAACCCCCACCACCCACCCCCTGCCATTGGCACTGGGCTCTGTTAGATAAGAAGCCTGCAGCAGTTGACAAGACCCATCAAAATCAGGATCGCTGTTGTCACAGGAATGAGGTAAGTCAACCCTTTTATATTTCTGAGGGCATCTGATCGTGAGATAACCCAAGGGTTTGCCATCAACTTCACATCAAAGCACTGTGGTGCAGGGCATCGTGCTCTCCAATCACTGTAAGGTGCTCTGGAAGCTCCAGTCTCAACCACAGCAGTATCCAGTCCTTTGGTAAATGAGTTCTGGGTGGAAGGGGTCTGGCTACTTGCTAACTGCAGCCACTTCTTCCGCCTCTTGATTTGAGATATGCTGACACACAATTGCAGTCTTTGGTTATTTTGGGCCTCAGGGTTGAAAGAGTGACAGGGAGGGGTGAGGGGAAATCTGTGGAGGAATGTGTGACAGAATTTGGGGGAAGCCATAAGTCATGGCAATACGTACTGGCAAAAAGCACAGCTAAAAATGTATACTGATTGAAGGTTTCTCTGCAAGATGAGAGCACAATTCATTCATTCTTTCAGGCGCTACAAACTCAACTAATTCCTTTCTGAGGAAGGATGTTCTTGCCATGGAGGGAGTTCAGCGAAGATTCACCAGGCTGATACCTGGGATGGCAGGGATGACATATGAGGAGAGATTGGGTCGATTGGGCTTATACTCGCTGGAGTATAGAAGAATGAGAGGGGATCTCATCGAAACATATAAAATTCTGACAGGTCTGGAGAAACTAGATGCAGGAAGAATGTTCCCGATGGTCGGAGAGTCCAGAACCAGGGGTCATAATCTAAGGATAAGGGGTAAGCCATTTCGGACAGAAATGAGGAGGAATTTCTTCACCCAGAGAGTGGTGAACCTGTGGAATTCTCTACCACAGAAGGTAGTTGAGGCCAAGTCATTAAATATATTCAAGAATGAGTTAGATATATTTCTTAAAGCTAAAGGTATCAAGGGATATGGGGAGAAGGCAGGTACAGGGTACTGCGTTTGGATGATCAGCCATGATCTCATTGAATGGCGGAGCAGGCTCGAGGGGCCGAATGGCCTACTCCTGCTCCTATCTTCTATGTTTCTATGTTTCTAAGTTATGTGCATGTGAGGAAGTCTGAACACATTCTCAGCATTACGAGGACTCCTTCCTCGCTGTGCTATTGAGCTATGGAATTATGTAGCGCTTGTCTCATGCATTTACCAATATCACTAAAAACAGATGTGAGAAGTCAGAACAACACCAGGTTATAGTCCAACAGTTTTATTTGAAATCACAAGCTTTCGAGCGCCGCTCCTTCGTCAGGTGAAGTGAAGAGATGTATATCGGCACAGCATATATAGTCAGAGAACACTGCCAGATGATTACAGTTAATCTTTCCAACTGCCCTTTATCACACCTCGGCAGAGAGATAATCACGGCAATCAAAGGTGTGGATGGTGTCCAAACCATGTAATGTTTTCCTGACTGACCTGTTTGGACACCATCCACACCTTTGATTGCCGTGATTATCTCTCTGCCGAGGTGTGATAAAGGGCAGTTGGAAAGATTAACTGTAATCATCTGGCAGTGTTCTCTGACTATTTATGCTGTGCCGATATGTATCTCCTCACTTCACCTGATGAAGGAGCAGCGCTCTGAAAGCTTGTGATTTCAAATAAAACTGTTGGACTATAACCTGGTGTTGTGCGACTTCTCACATTTGTCCACCCCACTCCACATCATGACTAAAAACAGAATATCTGGTCATTGTCACGTTGCTGTTTGTGACGGTAGAAGCAGTGGCAGGAAGACAGTTAAGCCGCGTCGTCCCAGAAACCATGCTGCAATATCAATGTGCCTTAAACCTCACTCTTGATTGGCTGTGCGCAAATTGGCCACTGTGTCTCCTACATTACTACAGTGAATAAACTTCAGAAGCACTTGATTGGTCGTAAAGCACTTTGGGGGCGTCCCGAGGTTGTGAAAGGCGCTATATAAATGCAAGTCTGTTTTTTAGTAGGGAGCAACTGAACCGATTTTAATGGTTGGACAACCATTGTAATAAAAAAAAAATAAGTGTAAGACGTTTTAATCCAGTCACTTAGCAAAGAGAAACTCCCCAGTGCTGTTTCAAACGGTGAGGCTTCTGAATCTTGAAACCTCAGAATTTAAGCCAGGCATAAACTGAAGCAAATGGCACACTGATGTTTAGGAATGACCAGCGACAGCCATCATAAAAACTCGCTGTTTATCCTTAGTCCTGTGTGGGGATACAGCAGCGATTCAAGGAGAAAGGCGCTGTAGGCCTTTTTACAGGTTTTAATTTATGAGCAGCATCCGATAAAGTTTTGGCTGAAAGTTCATCTTAACAGTCTGACTGAACAGAGCCCCTCCTTTAAGGATATAAAACAAGATAGCTTTTCTCCCTCTGTTCTACCTTTTGGCTTGGGCCCAGATCTGTGTCGTGCTCCATATTTTTCAGTCAGACTCCCTTTTTATGACCTGAAGACAACAAAGAGTCATAAAGTGTCAGAAACCCGGGCAGCTAACAGGGAGGGGAGATCAGCTGCGGTCACGGGAATCCAGTCAGACTTGGGAATATTTGCGTGAAGGCTGGAAACATGGAAGTCCATTCACAGCAGTTTTTTTTTCAATGGATAGGCTTAGACCAGGTTACGGTGCTTATCCTGCCTCCATATTCAATGTGCATTTAGTGCAGAGCGGCACTCTATGTGGTAAAGTTGTTTGCTATTTCAGATTAAAACGTACTCTCCTTCTGACATTGGCTCCAAAGGAGATACCTATCAGGTTATTTAAAACACGAGGAGAGTTTTTGCTGATTTAATGCTGCCTGCTATTCTGGGCAGCTGTCAGAGTAAACCCTCGGAGTTAACATTCATTTTGATTCAAAGTGAACGTGACCAAAAGTCAAGCTCGAATAGAAGTACCGCTTTGCTTTCAGCGTGGAGTCAGAGCTGTCAATCTCCTAATCTTACATTCCATTCAGAGTGGAAACGGGGTGCCTGAACTGTTATGAACTGGCAGCAGTGTAAACCGAACCCAACTCTGGGTTATATCTTGCGCCTGTGTCAAGATAGACAGATATGGGTGCAGACTTCCAGAGAAAATACCAGCGGAAACCCCCCCACGGCTCAGCAAGTTCACTCAGTGAATAGCTGAACCGTCCAAACCAGGGAGGTCATAGTTTTGATCTCCAGTTCATGCTGAGTGTTGCTGATCGCAGGTGGGGTAGCAGATTCGGTGGCCCTAAATTAGGGAGTGGAAAGTAAGCCAGGGTTCCTGCTGCTGATCGCTGTCCAGTGACCCCTACTGGAAGCGTGTGTTTATATAGACTTCTGGTGGGACAGGACAGCTTTGAGGCTTCCTATGGTTTAATGACTTGATGATACTCACTGTTGAGACCCGTGCATGAAGAATAACCATGCCATACCATACCACAGCAAAGAGTCAATGTCTTCAGGAAGTTAGGGGAGAGGGAAAGAAAGGTCGGCTAAACTGGACCAGAATCTTAACAAATGCCTGGGAATGGATGTGTAACATGGCTCTCTTCATAATGGACAAGATGCCTCCTCTTCCAGTTTGCCACTACTCCCTTCAAACTGCTACTTGTCCACCTCTGGTATATCTTCTGACCCTACCTAGGAACACGTGCACATCTAAAATATACAGGTTTCCAACAGGACCCAGTGTGATACTGAGCCAGACATACCTTTCCACCATCTACAAGGCCTGGATGAGTGCAGCTCCAACAACACTCAAGAAGCTCGACACCATCCAGGACAAAGCAGCCCGCTTGATTGGCACCCCATCCACCACCTTATAAACATTCACTCCCTCCACCACCGGCACACCGTGGCTGCAGTGTGTACCATCTACAAGTTGCACTGCAGCAACCCGCCAAGGCTTCATCGGCAGCACCTCCCAAACCCACGACCTCTACCACCTAGAAGGACAAGGGCAGCAGGTGCATGGGAACACCACCACCTCCAAGTTCCCCTCCAAGTCACACACCATCCTGACTTGGATGTATATCGCCGATCCTTCATCGTCACTGGGTCAAAATCCTGGAACTCCCTCCCTAACAGCACTGTGGGAGTACCTTCACCACACGGACTGCAGCGGTTCAAGAAGGCGGCTCACCGCCACCTTCTCAAGGGCAAGTAGGGATGGGCAATAAATGCTGGCCTTGCCAGCGATGCCCAGATCCCATGAATGAATAAATATAAATAAATAATAGAAAGTTCCAGGTTCCACTCCCGTTTTGTTCTGAGTTAGCTGGGCTCAGGTTCGGCGACTGCGATTGCCTTCAGGGCCTCCGGACTTTGTAGGGGAAAATCAGTCAGGGTTTGAATGCCGAATGACTCCCTCGCAACCCACGCTGGAGGTGCACCTGTAAGGACATCAAGTGATAACAGGATTGGGTTGACCATAATAACTCTGCCCATGACAGAATAGCCCGCCAGTACGCACTGTTCACGCTTATGACCACTTGGACAAGGAACCAGAAAGTGCCAGTTCCCTGTGTATAATTCACTTCCTTCAGTCAAGGCGAGAAGATTGGGGAAGGAAAAACTTTGAAGTAATATATTTGAAACTTCAGGTGTCAGCCTTGGCTCGGTGGTAGCACTCTCGCCTCTGAGTCAGAAGTTGTAGCTTCAAGCTCCTTTCCAGAGACTTGAGTACATAATCTGGGCTGACACTCCAGTGCAGTAATGAGGGAGTGCACCACCGTCGGAGGTGCTGTTTCTTTTTGGATGCGACGTTAAGTCGAGGTCCTGTCTGCCTTCACGAGCCAACGTAAAAGATCCCATCGCACAATTTGAAGAAGAGCGGGGAGATCTCCTGGTATCCTGGCCAATATTATTCCCTCAGTTCAAGTTCCCCTCCGAGTCACACACCATCCTGACTTGGACGTATATCGCCGATCCTTCATCGTCGCTGGGTCAAAATCCTGGAACTCCCTAACAGCACTGTGGGAGCACCTTCACCACACGGACTGCAGCGGTCCAAGAAGGTGGCTCCCCACCACCTTCTCAAGGGCAAGTAGGGATGGGCAATAAATGCATGGCCTTGCCAGCGACAGGCCAGATCCCAGGAATGAATAAAAAAAAGTCACTACCACTAATAATTGGTCATTTATCTCATTGCTGTTTGAGGGACCCCTCTGTGCACAAATTGGCAGCCGCATTTCCTTACATTACAATGGTGACTAAAGTACTTCATTGGCTGGGAAGCACTTTGGGACGTCCTGTGGTTGTGACAGGCGCTTAAGTGCTTTCTTTCTCCCTTCCAAAAGTTGATAATCATGTGACATCCCAATGGCACCATCAACTGCACTAAGGAAACCTTCATGAGGCCTACAAAACCGTCAGGAGAATGAAGACTACAGAGGACATTTTTTTTTCTCTCCGTCTGTCCCTACCTGCGCAAAACTCACAGGCTCCTCAAAGCCCGACAATTCCCGGATCAGGAAAACTTTCACAGCTTTGAAGATTTACATCCTCCAATGGTTAATCATTGCTGCATTTATGGTACTTCGTCCAGGAACTAAAGCCAAGCGCTCCCAAAATGGTCGTCAAGTTGTGGGGCAGTCCACAAGAACAGTTAAAACTCTGATTAATAATTTGCAGCCCTGTTCGCATTTCCAGTGGCATTATTTAAAACATTCGGGCCAGTTTGACCTTCAGAAGCAAACATTGTGCTGAAGGTCATTTTAGAACTGCAAATCTGTCAAATCAATAAAGAGAGAATATTACAGCGCTTCATTACTGTAGGGATTCCTGTAATTTACAGGAAGAAACATGCCCCACTTCGGCACTGGAAAGAGAAAAAAAAAGTACAAATGAGCTAAATCAGCAGAAGCTCTCCGCTCAGGCACTTTATGCTCTTAGAATTTAAAATGAAGCCAAGAGTTGTATCGGCTCCACAAATGGCAACAGAGGCAGATTAAGACAGTCTATGGCCTAGGCATTTCGCCGCGCAGCGCCCATTTGTCGGGCTCATTATGAGCTGGTAGTGAGCCACCTGCCATACTGGTAAAGAAAGAGAGACTTGCATTTATATAGCGCCTTTCACGACCACCGGACGTCACAAAGCACTTCACAGCCAATGAAGTACTGTTTATGGAGTGTAGTCACTGTTGTAATGTGGGAAACACAGCAACCAATTTGCGCACAGCAAGCTCCCACAAACAGCAATGTGATAATGACCAGATAATCTGTTTTTGTTATGTTGATTGAGGGATAAATACTGGCCAGGACACCGGGGATAACTCCCCTGCTCTTCTTCGAAATAGTGCCCTTGGGATCTTTTACGTCTACCCTGAGAGAGCAGACGAGGCCTCGGTTTAACGTCTCATCCGAAAGACGGCACCTCCGACAGTGTGGCACTCCCTCAGCACTGCACTGGTGGGTCAGCCTAGATTTATGTGCTCAAGTCCCTGGAGTGGGACAACCTTCTGACTCAGAGGTGAGAGTGCTGAGCCACAGGCTGACACCAAAAGACCAAAAAAAGGCCAAAGAAGTCGGTGTGCAGTGCCCATGCCTGAAGCAGGCTAGGGGACCTTTGCACGTTCAAATAAGGGGCCTAACGCCTGTTTGAGGCCCCCAGTGTAAGACTGACTTGGCCTGTGGCATCTGGCGTGAGCTGCACGCAGGAAAGCCAGGTCTGCATGGGGCCTAACAGGGACCGCTGCAGGCCGCAACCAACAAGGTAAGTTTTTAAAATATAAAATAAAACCGGAAAATGCTGGAAATTCTCAGCGGGTCAGTCAGCATCTGTGGAGAGAGAAACACAGTGTTAACGTTTCAGGTTGCTGACCCTTCGTCAGAAATATACTCGTCTGAATGTGGAGCCGGGAAGAGCGCCTCCTGACCTCACGTTCAAAAGAACACGGGACGCTGTCGCCCCACTCGAATGCCTCCCTCCCCGATCCCGGTCGCCACTCCACCAGTATTGCCAACTTTGGCTTGACATATTCCTGGATGTTTCACCTCTTGCTTCCAACAGCTTCCACCCAGTCAAACAGTCTTTTTTCCCCCCATCTTCCATATTTTTAGAACTAATAAACAAAAGTGTTCAAAGAAAATGAAAAAAAAAATCACCATTTTTTTAATGCCCCTATGATTTTTCTCCTGGGTTTTGCTGGACGCAGTGTCCAGGACATGAATTTTTAATTCCTGGAGACACCAGGACAATCCTGGCGGGTTGGTATGGTAACCCGACGCACCACATCGCTTACCTGAGGGCTGTGGCTGGTGTCGCAGCGGCCCAATCCCGCTTAGCCGGTGAGCTGCCTGTTGCTGTCCACAGCTCGCTGGCCCGATGGTAATTAGCACTGAGGCCCAATATTGGGCCCGCCTCAGGCCTCACCATTCAGGGGCAGGAATCGAGCCCTGCGCCCCCCCCTCCCCTCCCCCTGCTTGCCCTACATCTCGTCTGCAAACGTTATTGTAATGGTTCTGCTTCCATGCTTCTGGGGGCTACGTACTTACTACTTCTGGGTTGCATACAGGAAAACACACAGGAAAATCTTCCCTGGGAAAGCTGTAGGAGAAACTATTTCCTCTGGTGGGGGGAGTCCAGAACAAGGGGGCATAACCACAAAATTAGAGCTAGGCCGTTCAGGGGTGATGTCAGGAAGCACTTCTTCACACAAAGAGTCGTGGAAATCTGGAACTCTCTCCTCCCCCGCCCCCACCCCCAAAATGCTGTTGAGGCTGGGGGGCTCAATCGAAAATTTCAAACTGAGAACGAAAGATTTTTGTTGGGCGAGGGTATTAAGGGTTACGGAGCAAAGGCGGGTAGCTGGAGTTAAGATGCAGAGCAGCCGTGATCTAACTGAATGGCGGAACAGGCTCGAGGGGCTGAATGGCCTGTTCCTATGAGAACGGGAGAGGCTTACTCGTGACCTGGGAGCAGGTTATCAAGATAGATTTCTGTCAGTCACAAAGCCGGGACCCACGGGCGAAAGACAGAGTCAGACGTACAAGTTCGGCGTGCCACGCATTCTGGAAAACCTGAACACCTTTAGTGACAGACAGCGCTAGGAATCCATGTATTTTTAGCAGATCGGCTAACTGTACGCGAGAATATTTTCAAATTAATTCTGTGACAACTGTGGGTCAGCTGTGTTTTAACAGGAGTGTAGCTTAACAGAAGCAGTGGGAGAATAATGATCTACGCACTGCAAGTGCTTATTCCCCAGACCTTCATTCATTACCATCTACAGCGCCCATGGGACAGGCAGCCCATTAAGGAGGTTGGCTCCTAATGCGATGCCATCAGGTTTTGAGACCTTGGTGACCCCACCACCACCCGCCCCCCCCCCCCCCCCAAACACGCATATAAAACTTTGCATAATTTTAATTTATATGAAACATTTAAATAAGATTACTCAAATCTGAACGTCAAGGTCAGAACAAGGCTGGGAATCATAAATATTAAACAGTTAGCATTAGCTTTCATTATTTTCTAATGGAAAAGCTGAAATTTAGTATTGATCAATCATTTTCTTCCTCCTATTTAATTAAAGAACTCATTTCTTGTTGCCAAATACTGATGGGATATTTGAGTGGCGGGTCAGTGGATCACTTAAAGAGAGAATCTTGCTGTCTGTACGCCCGTAAATATTCAAAACACTTAACTTTCCTCTTCCACGGCCACTGCTTGCGTCTCGTGTTGTTGTAAAGTCCTGTAGGCCCAGCAGCTCTTGGGTCACCCACCTCAGTAAGGGGAGGGGGGGGGTGGAGTTCACAGCTGAGCCCAAGACTACCCACGAATAATGTCTAAGTGCCCGCACTGGATAGTGATGAAACCTTGGCTCATCTCCTCCCACCCCTCACCGCCCGCCTTCCTTGTATATTGCCCCAAACCGAGCTCAACTCATTCAGCACAGGCCACAGATTGAACCGAGAGCCCTCCTGGTTTGCTCGACTCCGTACCACACCACCTGGTGCATTTATCCCCTGAACCATTGCGAGGTGGGCGGGGGGGGGGGGGGTGGGCACTCATGGCTAACTTGAACATCCAATAAATTTAAATTTTAAATTGCTGGGCAAGCTCTGAGGCCTACAGAGTGGATTAATGTCAGTAGATACAGTGGGCCTGAGTTTAATGGATTGGGGGCGGGAGGGGAGGTGCGGGGGGGGGTGCTGGAATCCGGTGAGCGCAGGTCGCTGAAGCCAGGGTCTTGGGGAGTCTGAGGAAATGGAAGCCCGGGTCATTACCATAACTTTTCTCTGACTCACTCCCAAACCCGGCCAGATTCACTACCCAGCCGGTGGGCCGGAATGGGGAATTCAGGTGGGATCGGTCCCTGGCAGTCAATAAGTGGGGAGAGGGGTCGGGGGGGGGAGGTTCTGGACAGGATCGGGGGAAGGGCGGGGGAGGAACCTGTGACAAGGGAGGTCCATGGTTTCCTTGTGAGGCCTGGAGGAGCTCTCCAGCCGAAAGAAAGAAATGAATAAGACTTATCTGCCTGGGCCACTTCTGGCCAACGGTCCACCTCCGACAGGTGTGGCCCGACAGGGAAGCAGTCACTTCTCCCCCACTCAGGCCTCCAACTAAAATTGCAGATTGGGGCTCAATGACATATCTTTGAACAGGACCCTGCTGGCTTGGGGCAGTTGTCCCGCTCGCGTTGATATCGCGAGCTGGCGGGAGGGCAGTGGGATCACAGAGGCTGAGTTCCTGCCCTCGTGTTAACTACCCCCCCCCCCCCATCAGCCTGGTTTCCATCACGCTGTGAGGGAGGGGAGAGTTCAAATCAGGACCCCTGTTTCAGCTGGGGCCTTTCAGCAATGGTGTAGCTGCTACTGTCTACCTTCATTCAGCTCCCTCATGCTGTCATATTCAGTAACTCGTGTCGACCAGTCACCTTTTGTACCAAAATGGCAGCAGAACTAGACAAGAAAAAGCAAAATGATGCTATTTAATCAGAATTCTTTGTAATAATTTGGTCTTTACAAGGGGGCCTGAGCTGAGCTTTCAACGCTCCCCCTTCTCTCTCCCCCCCTGTCCTGGTGATATATTACCATGGTGCAGTAGGCCCTCTGGTACCTAGTCAAGTGGCCATTCTTAATGTGTGGGCCTGGTCTGCGGCTGCTAACAAGTTGTTGGGGGGATGGGGTTGTGGGGGGCGGGGGGGATGGAAATCACATGCACACTTTTTAGCAGAGGTCACTGGATAGTGAGCAAGAGCAGGAACCCTGGAGGTTATGCTTGAACTGTATAAAACACTACTTAGGCCACAGCTGGAGTACTGCGTACAGTTCTGGTCACCACATTACAGGAAAGATGTGATTGCACTAGAGAGGGTACAGAGGAGATTTACGAGGATGTTGCCTGGGCTGGAGAATTTTAGCTACGAGGAAAGATTGGAAAGGCTGGGGTTGTTTTCTTTGGAACAGAGGAGGCTGAGGGGAGACTTAATAGAGGTGTATAAAATTATGAGGGGGCTCGATAGAGTGGATAGGAAGGACCTATTTCCCTTAACAGAGAGGTCAATAACCAGGGGGCTTAGATTTAAAGTAGGAGGATTAGAGGGGAGTTAAGGAGAACGTTTTTCACCCAGAGGGTGGTGGGGGTCTGGGACTCACTGCCTGAAAGGGTGGAAGAGGCAGAAACCCTCATCACATTTAAACAGTACTTGGATATGCACTTGAAGTGCCGTAACCTACAGGGCTACGGACCAAGAGCTGGAAAGTGGGATTAGGCTGGATAGCTCTTTTTCGGCCGCCATGATTCTATGATTTTACGGTTTTGCCCCTCGCTAGTCCTGGCTGAGATCAGCTAACTCATCAGAGGTCAGAAATTGAACGCGGGACCTTCCCCTGGTCTGTGTGGTTCAGTTCCACAATTGGCGGTGCACGTGCCAGTTGAGCCATTGTCGGAGTTAAGTTGAGAAGTGTTAATTGCAGATATTCGAGGCGATTCCATGATCTTGTGCTCCCAATTTTTAAAATTATTATTAATTCTCAGGAAGTGGGCATCGCTGGCAAGGTTGGCATTTATTGCCCATCCGTAGTTGTCCCGAGAAGGTGGTGGCGGGCTACGTGCCCGCTAAGCAGCGGTCTGGAGGTCCTGCGTCGGCCGATCTCCGGCTATTATGTGGAAGAAACCGCGCATGCGCGAAAATTTGAACGGGTCACGCAGTCAGTAAAAAGGGACCTCGCCCGAAAAAAAATAGGAGGGAACGGTGGTGATGGGACGCCTTCTTGAACTGCTGGGTGCAGCGTCCCAGGATAATGGTGGGGCCTGCAGCCTGTGACTTTCTGAGATGTGTTCCCTGTGTACATCGTTCCCTGCTGGAGCTCTGGATGATGGGAATCACCCCTCTTATTCAATGAGTGTCATCCCAGCACTCACTGGTAAAGTGTGAGTTCTCATTATTTGAATCTCGCCCCCAACAGTTACATAACACAGTGTGATTCAAATTCATGCTCAAATCTTTATTTGCCTTCTGCAGAGTTCAATATATGCACCAACATCATATTCTAAGTGCGGTTTCCTCTGTTACCAGACTTGTCAGCACCCCATGGAGTTCAGAGAATCCACTGAGAGCCTTGTCAATTCAGCAAAAACTTTATATCACATCAAAAAAGTCACATTAAGATTAAGAAAATACGCTCCATGCAATGCGAATCCTACCAGTTTTATATAAAGCATTCAGAGGGTTATAATCACACACATTGTTGAGTTTGCGGGGTTGTTCAAGGATACAGCCGTTTACAGAAACTCCTTTGAGCAAAAGCAACTACAGTATTTAACTATTTAGGTCACGACTCACACTGTGCACTTGCATGCCTGTTTTCTATATGAACAAGACTGCCTCAAGATTTGGAATGATAAAGCTCGAAAAGATTCCCCAATGGCTCGGTGGGGGGTAAATGTATCACTCACATAGTACTGAGTCTTCCCACCTGGAAAGTTCCCAAGTTCTATTCCTAACTGGCGCTGATTTCCTCGATCATAGCCAGGATGTTTTTAGCAGTGGCACGCTTGGAATACGGTGTCCCGGGAATAGGGAGCAGAAAAATCCTCCAGGGTTCTGACACTTGATTGCCCTCCATGCTGGAAAGTGTGAGTGTCTGGGCATCAAATGAGTACGGGATTGGGCTTGACTTTAACGCCGTCCACAGGAGAATGATCTGGCAGCAGCCACTGTCGAGGCTCACACTGGCTACTTGGGTGAGGGACTAGAGGGTGACCATCTCTCATTACAAGTCAAGAGACAAGGAGAGAAATTGTGGAGAAAGTAGCAATAATCTTCGTCCTTTGAGCAGTTCCTCCTGACCAATTCAGTCATCTTCTTGTTTTTGTGCAAAAAATTAGAAAAAGAGTCAGAAAACAACAGACATAAATTCAACTATTTTAATAAATGACTTTACCGTGTGTCCCATTGCTGCTGCTAAGGGTCAGACTGGCGACTTTTATCTTCTTTGAGTCATGCCATTTTCACACGGGAGCCCTTTGCGTACTTGCCCTCACATGTTTGCTGGTACAGGTTGAGCATCCCGAATCCGGCAACCTCGGGACCGAGGCCGAGCCGGTTTTCGTGTTTTTTCCCGGACTTCGGAACGTGTTTCTGATGTCCGAAGTCCGGAAATATCACAACCTGGGCTCGGGCGTTTCCGGACTTCGGACATCAGAAACACGTTCCGAGTCCGGAAATGCCTGGGCCCAGGTTGCGGTTTGACAGGGTGTCCGGATTCCGGAACATTTTACGGATTCCGGATGACCCTGCCACCAATCGTCCCGGAGTCCAGATTCCGGAACATTCCGGATTCCGGATTTTGGACGCTCAACCTGTACATGAATAACTGATCAGTCAATATGACTTTTAATGCATAATGGTAATAATGTTTGTACTGTACAGCAGTGGGAGTATATTGTTGAGGAAAAAAATTAAGACATTTACCTGGGAAATACGTTTGATATTTGCAAAATCTGTTCCTTAAAGAAACTCAGAATAGGATAATTACACTGACTGAAGATGAATAATGAAGAGATTGTTGAGGCTGCCGCGAAACACGAATGGAGGCTGAATCCATATGTGGAAAACAAGAAACTTTTATTCACTGCATGGCACACAAAATGGCTGAGAAAGCTGCTCCCAGAATTCTCTGGAAAAAACTCCCAGAATTCTCTGGGTAAAACCTGAGGCCCCGCCCCCTTCTGCCTTAAAGGTAAGGTGCCTTAAAGGGGAAGGTGCTGGAAATTTGTCCACAGACGGAAGAGTGGATTATGCCCATTTTAGGTGGCGATCCGCCACACAGCTCCCCCCAGAATCCGCTTAGGAGGTGTGGACGAGACGGTGCGGCGGTCTGATGGGCCGGCTGGAGCGGCTCTTGTAGGACGCCGGTGGACGTGGAACGGCCGGGCGTGGAGCAGCCGGGTGAACCGGCTTGAGGGCAGGTCGGCCGCGTGGAGGTGGACGAGCAACAGGGACCTGCTCCCTGGGCTCCGAGTGTGCTGGCTTGAGTCGGTCCACCGACACTTTTTCGGTCCTGTCGCCCACTTGCAGGGTGAAAAATTTGTCCCCAGCCTGTAGCACCTTGTAGGGCCCGTCGTACGGGGGTTGAAGGGGTCCGCGGTGGGCGTCGTGCCGGACGAAAACAAACCGTGCCTGGTGCAGGCTTAGTGGGACGTGTGAGGTGGATTCGCCGTGTCGGGCAATGGGCACCGGGGCGAACTGCAGCGCCGGTGAGGCGAAGTCGTGGCGTTGCTGGTCGGCTGACCAGGGTGTCGTGGCGGTGGGCAGGAACTCGCCGGGTACGCGCAGCGGCTGACTGTACACGAGCTCTGCTGTCGATGCGTGGAGGTCTTCTTTAACCGCGGTGCGCAGGCCGAGGAGGACCCACGGAAGTCGGTCGGTCCAGGCGCCGTCTTGGAGGCTGGCTCGAAGAGATGCCTTCAAGGATCTGTGGAACCGCTCACACAGTCCGTTGGCTTGGGGGTGGTACGCTGTGGTGCGGTGGATGGTCACCCCGAGATTGCGTGCGACGGCTGTCCAGAGTTCAGAGGTAAATTGCGGACCTCTGTCCGACGTCAGGTCGGAGGGGACACCGAACCGTGCGACCCAGGTGCTGACGAAGGCTCTGGCGATGTCGGCGGTGGTCGTCGAGGTCAGTGGAATTGCCTCAGGCCAGCGTGTGGTGCAGTCAACGATGGTCAGCAAGTGCGTGTGGCCTTGCGACGGCGGCAGGGGCCCGACGATGTCCACGTGGAGGTGGTCGAATCTCCGCGAGGGGACGGTAAACTCCTCGAGGGGTGCTTTCGTGTGTTGCTGTACCTTGGCCCGTTGGCAGGCTAGGCAGGAGTTGGCCCAAGTACGCACATCCTTGCGAAGGCCGCGCCAGACAAAGCGGTTGGCTACCAATTTGATGGATGCGCGGGCGCCGGGGTGGGAGAGGTTGTGGAGAATGTCGAATACCCGGCGGCGCCAGGACGCTGGGACGACGGGCCGAGGTTGACATAGGGATATGTCGCACTTGACCGTGACTGCGGTCGGGCCACAGGCGACGTCGGCCAGGCGTAGCCCTGGTAGGTTGGTGGGTGCGGAGAGCAGATCCGTGTCGGTGATCTGGTCTGCTGCGAGTTGAGCGTAGTCGACTGCTCGGTGTGCGGCGTGGATGGCGGGGCGGGAGAGGAAGTCGGCTACCACATTGTCTCGGCCGGAGACGTGTTGGATGTCCGTGGTGAACTCGGACACTGCCGCGAGCTGGCGCTGCTGCCTGGCGGACCAGGGGTCGGTTGTCTTTGCCATTGTGAATGTCAGGGGCTTGTGGTCGACAAACGCAGTGAAGGGGTGGCCCTCAAGCAAAAACCGGAAATGGCGGACCGCCAGGAACAGCGCGAGGAACTCGCGGTCGAAGGTGCTGTACTTGACCTCCTGGGGGCGTAGTTGGCGGCTGAAGAAGGCAAGCGGTTGCCAGGCGCCGTCGACCCACTGCTCATACACGGCACCGACCGCGTGGTCGGAGGCGTCCGTGGTGAGCGCTACCCTGGCATTGGGACGTGGGTGCGCGAGCAGGGTGGCATTGGCGAGCGCGGTCTTGGTGGAATCGAAGGTGGCGGACGCGTCTGCCGTCCATTCGACCGCCATCTTGCCGCTCCTGCCCCGGAGGGCTTCATACAGGGGCATTGTCGTAAGAATGAGCCTTACGCGTGGTGAACTAAAAGTAAGCTTTAATCAACTAAAAAGGTGCTACATACAAAAGAGGTCTTACTCTATGCCTCTCCAGGATCCAACTAATCAGTCCAGTATTTATCCTGGACTAATCACAGGAAGTGATGCAATAAAGTTCGAGTCACAGGAAGCTGTATTGTGTTACCACATTCTCCCCCCCCAAAAGATTAGAAGGCCGGGATGCTCCCTCCATTTCGTAGCCGCTGGACGAGGGAGAGCCGCACCCGTTTGGGTTCTCGTAGCGGTAGAGGGCCCCTAGCTCGTTTACCCGCCGCGGGCCGTGGACCAGAGTCCGAGTGATCCAGCCCGCTCTGTGAGGGGTCAGGACGATCCTGACTGTGTACTGGTGCCCGAACGGGTGTCGGGCAGGGCTGTGGCAGATCCATTTCCGAGCGTATGGTACGGGGTGGATCGTGGCTGCGCGTGCGAGCCCCAACGGGCTCATAGTCAGTCTGCCCCAGGTCGGCACGCTGGAGTGAGGTACCAGCCGGCGTCAGATCCAGATCGTGATGAGAGGCACCTGGCGAGCCCAGAGATGTGCCTGGTACAATATCATCCCCTGGTGTCCCTCTATGTTTCGGCGGGCAGGGAGCCAGATCCCGCAATGACACGGTAGATTCCCGACCGTCAGGATACCGAATATAGGCGTAGGTAGGGTTGACGTCAGTGAGCTCAACTTCATCTACTAGGGGGTCATTCTTAGATGCCCGGACATATCTTCGGAGTAGCACTGGTCCCGGTGTAGTCAGCCACGACGGGAGAGATATCCCATAGGATGAGCGATGCTGAAATCGGAAGAACCGTTCATGAGGCGTCGTATTTGTGGCGGTCGAAAGGAGGGACCGTGTGGAGTGTAATGCGTCTGGAAGTACTGCTTCCCATTGCTGGTTGGGTAGGCCCCGAGATCTCAAAGCCAGACGTACCGCATTCCAGATGATAGCGTTAAAACGCTCGACTTGCCCATTCCCGACCGGATGATAAGGCGTCGTTCTGCTGGCAGCAATACCCCGTTCCGAGAGATAGGCCTTGAGTTCTCCTGACATAAAAGAAGGGCCCCGATCCGAATGAACATAGGATGCCATGCCACAGAAAGCAAATACCTGCTCAAGGCAGCTGATAACCGTGGTCGTCAGCATATTGGGGCAGGGAAAGGCAAACGGAAAACGGGAATACTCATCGACCATGGTCAACAGATAAGTGTTGCGAGTTAAAGAGGGCAACGGCCCCTTAAAATCGATGCTAAGCCGTTGCATTGGCTGGGTCGCATGTATGAGTATACCACCCGAGGGGCGGAAAAACTGAGGTTTCAATTCCGCACAGACTCTGCAGTCCGAGCACATCTTCTTTACATCCCCGGTAGAGAATGGGAGATTTCGGGACCGCACGAAGTGTAGCATGCGAGTAACGCCCGGATGACACAACCCATCATGGATGTCTACGAGCGTAGAGGGTGCCATGGTGGAGCAGAATGCTGGTGTGAGGGTATCCGGAGCCACATTCTCCTTGCCAGGTCGATAGTGGATGGTGTAACCAAAAGAGGCCAATTCCAGCCGCCAAAGCTGGATTTTATTATTTTTAATTTTGGTCCGTTTTCGATCATCGAGCATGAAGGCGACCGATCGCTGGTCCGTGATTAAGGTAAAGTGCTGGCGAGCTAGGAGATGACTCCACTTCCGTACTGCCTCTATGATGGCTGTAGCTTCTTTCTCGACTGGAGGATAATGTAGCTCAGCCCCTTGAAAAGTCCTGGACAAAAATGCCACCGGACGACCTTCCTGATTCAGAGTGGCCGAGATCGCCACCTCCGAGGCATCACACTCAACAACAATCTGTTCCCTAATGAAACTATCAGTGCTACCTGAGTCAATTAAGGCATCTAAAGTATGTCCATTAATTGATGCTTTTGTAGCTGCATGGAATAGGTTCTGAGGACAAGCAGCTGTAATTGGTGTCGTTGCACAAAGAGTGGCTGAAACTCTAGGTGTGTTTCTTCGAGAGGAAACCCGAGAGGAAGCACGATAGATGTTAGCCGGAACATCTTGATAGGCCCTCGTAGAGGCTCTTGATAGGCAAACCTTTGCAAAATGACCCTTTTTGTTGCAATGACTGCAAAACGCATTGCGAGCAGGGCAGAATTTCCGAGGGTGAAACTCATCACCACAAAAGAAGCATTTCTTAGATTGCCAAGAGGCTGCCACAGTGGGGTCATCATCCTCTTCATCAGTGAAGTCATCAGATTGATCGTCAGGGATAAAGACCTCCCTAATAGAGTTCACCTGTGGCCTCTTAAATTGCCTGACTGTAGTTAAGGCAGTAGACCGAGGTCTGGGCACTGTATAAAGGTCTGCATTTCTTTTTGCCAGATCTAGAGAGCAAGCCATGTCATAAGCTCTCTGAAGCTCAAGTGTCTTACTTTCCAGTAGACGCTGGCGTATAAATGGGGAGGCAAGCCCGCAGATGAAAGCATCACGGATCATTTCTTCACGGTACAGCTCAGCTGAGGCCGCCTGAAAGTTACAGTCCATACTAAGTCTGCGAAGCTCTTGGAGGAATTTATCAATGGATTCCTCCGGCCCTTGTTGGGCTGTAGCTAGTAGATGTCTGGCATAGACCTCATTCGGTGTCTTAGTATATAGTCTCTTAAGCGTCCGAATTGCCTCCTCGTAACTGTCCCATTCCTCCACATACTGAAATACATTCGGGGTGACACATTTGATGATTATCCGCAACTTTGAGTCATCATCAGCCTTACAATATTCAAGAAAATTGTCAAACGTGCGATACCAGTGTTTCCACACCTTACCGGCTGCTGGGGTGTTTGGGTCCAAGTCAAGACGCGATGGTTTAAGGATGTTTTCCATGATGGGTGATTCCCTGGATCCTTAGTTCCGAGTTCGTCCAAAAAGTTTGAGTGCGAAGTTTTCCAAAGTTGATTAAATTGTCGTAAGAATGAGCCTTACGCGTGGTGAACTTAAAGTAAGCTTTAATCAACTAAAAAGGTGCTACATACAAAAGAGGTCGTACTCTATGCCTCTCCAGGATCCAACTGATCAGTCCAGCATTTATCCTGGACTAATCACAGGAAGTGATGCAATAAAGTTTGAGTCACAGGAAGCTGTATTGTGTTACCACAGGCCTCATGAGGGATGCCGCTTTGGGGATGAAGCAGTTATAGAAATTCACCATCCCGAGGAGCTCCTGGAGGCCTTTGATGGTGGTGGGGCGGGGAAATTGTTGGACGGCCTGCACCTTGGTGGGCAGGGGAATGGCCCCAGCATGGTTGATGTGGTGGCCGAGGAAGTCGATCTTGTCCAGGCCGAACTGGCATTTGGCTGGGCTGAGGATGAGCCCGTGGTCGCTGAGGCGCCCGAACAGGATGCGAAGGTGTTCGAGGTGTTCCTGCTTGGAGGAACTGGCTACCAGGATGTCGTCCAGGTAGACGAACAGGAACTTCAGGTCCCGAAGGACCGAGTCCATGAGCCGTTGGAATGCCTGGGCCGCGTTTTTGAGGCCGAAGGGCATTCGCAGGAACTCGAACAGGCCGAAGGGGGTGATTACGGCCGTCTTGGGGACGTCTGCGGGGTGGACGGGGACTTGGTGGTAGCCGCGCACCAGATCGACCTTGGAAAAGACTGAGCGGCCGGCCAGTCTAGCCGAGAAGTCCTGAATGTGCGGCACGGGGTACCGATCAGGGATGGTGGCGTCATTGAGGCGGCGGTAATCCCCGCAGGGGCGCCAACCTCCGCCTGGTTTGGGGGCGATGTGGAGTGGGGAGGCCCAGGGACTGTTGGAGCGGCGGATGATGCCGAGCTGTTCCATGGTGGCAAACTCGGTCCGCGCGATCTCCAGTTTGGCCGGCTCCAGCCTGCGGGCGTGGGCGTACACTGGGGGGCCTGTGGTGGGGATGAAGTGTTCCACCCCATGTTTGGCCGGCCTCCGTGGAGAAGGTCGGATTGGTAAGGGCCTGGAATTCGGCCAGGAGTGCCGAGTAGTCATCCGTGGTCCGGGCGTGGCACTGTGACGCCATGTCGGCGGGTTGACGGGGGGCCATTGCGCCCAGGATGGGGGACATGGTGTTCATGTCCACGAGGCGGTGACGAGGGATGTCTACCAGTAGGCCGTGGGCGCACAGGAAATCTGCGCCGATGAGTGGGGAGAGTACCTTGGCAGTGATGAACTCCCATCGGTAGCGGTGACCAGCGAGGTCGAGGGTGACTGTCTGGGTGCCATACGTCCAGATTTCCGAGCCGTTAGCAGCAGCCAGCGCCGGTCCTCGTTCGCCCTTTTGGATGTCGAGGGAGGAGGCCGGGATGATGCTGTGCTGAGCCCCAGTGTTGCACAGGAACCGGCGGCCGGTTTTGTCATCCGTGACGAACAGCAGGGAGCCCGCGTGGCCCACGGCCATCGCGGGGGCTGGAACGGGGGCGGACTTGAAAGAGCAGGGAGGTGTGCACCGTTGTGCCCTGGCGCCGAACCGTGCGTGGTAGTAACAGTGGCCCAGGTTAGTGGAGCGCGAAGGCCCCGTGGGCCTGGTGACAGGCCCTTGTGGCCGCGTGCTGGATGGTGAGGGGCGCGCCCAGGCATTGGCTGCCAGATCCGGAGTGACGTCGCGGCTGGAGTGAGCGGACAGCAGCTTGTCGGCCTCATCGGCCAGGGCTTCCAGGTTCGTGAGGCCGGACGCCACGATCGCTGGGCGGATGCTGAGAGGGAGCTGGCGGATGAACAGCGTGCGGAAGAGGGATCCGGGTGGGCTCTCGTCGGTGAGGGAGAGCATGTGGGAGAGGAGGTCTGACAGTGAGGCATCACCGAGGCCTGGAAGGTCAAGGAGGTGGCAGTTTCGCTGATATGCCGAGGCCGTAAATTTTTTAAGGAGTGCTGTCCTGAGGTGTGCGTACTTGCCTTCCTCTGGTGGGTTCTGCAGCGTTGTCCAAACCTTGGAAACTGTGGCGCTACTGAGTGATGTGACGAGATAGTCGTACTTCGTCCTATCTGTGGTGATATTTCGCAGCCGGAAGCGAGATTCAGCTTGGAGAAACCAGGCTTCGGGCTGGTTTTCCCAAAACTCCGGCAGTTTCACGGAAACTGCGTTCGTGTCCGCCATTGCAGTGCTCGGAATACGTTCTGAGCGTCGGGGTCACCAATGTTGAGGCTGCCGCGAAACACGAATGGAGGCTGAATCCATACCATTGAGCACGTAGTATAACAGGCTCATATAGAACTGAACAGCAAGAAATGCCATTTTTTTTAATCCAGCGAACAGGTGTCTGTATTTGCCCTGTGGAATAAATGGTGAAAGAACAACAAATGGGTCAAAGCTGCAGTCACTCAGACGCCAAAAACTCAACTGCGATTTTTACACCAGTCAGAAAAGTGTTTCTCGTGGAATATAAATCATGCTCCTAGGTTTGCAGCTCATAAAAAAAAACCCGCGCAGAGGTGCAACTTAAGCATTGTATTTTACAATAGTTAACAGCTGTAAATCTCAGCCGAACAGGCTGGATTGCCATCAAGGTGCTTTGGAGCCTTCTTACACTGTTCCCACATAAATACCGCTGTAATAGTCCTCGTTGAACGGCACCGAGGCAAGCTCCACAGATTAGAACATTGCATCTGATAGGGTCTCTGTAGATTTGCAAGTTGCAGTACCAAATGAACATCTATTGATTATTGCTGACTTGTAGCAGCCTGGCTAATGGATTCCAGATAAAAGGAAGTCTTTCACACACACACACACACACACACAATGGAATTGCCTAATCAGATAGTCAAAAAAAAATGCAGCATTGTGATCGGGTTGTGGCTAAAATTGTTCTTAACCAGTACAACAACAATTTATATAGCGCCTTTAACAAAGTGAAATGTGCTTCACAGGAGCGATTATCAAACAAAATTTGACACCGAGCCACATAAGGAGATATTAGAACAGGCTTGGTCAAAGAAGTAGGTTTTAAAGGAGGAGAGAGGGGTAGAGAGGCGGAGAGGTTTAGGGAGGGAATTCCAGAGCTTAGGGCCCAGGCAGCTGAAGGCACGGCCGCCAATGGTGGAGCGATGAAAATCGGGAATGCACAAGCAGCCAGAATTGGAGGAGCGCCGAGATCTGGGAGAGTTATAGGGCTGGAGGGGGTTTACAGTGATAGGGAGGGGCGAGGAGGCCATGGAGGAATTTGAAAGCAAGGATGAGAATTTTTAAATCGAGGCGTTGCCGGACCGGGAGCCAATGTAGGTCAGCGAGCATAGCGGTGATGGGTGAACGGGACTTGGCGTGAGTTAGGTACAATTGGATTGTGGGGACGTATGGGGTGAATCTTAAAGGTAGCAGCTTTGCATGGCAACCAACCGCACCCAGAAGGGTGGCTTTACTAGCAGTTTGTCTTGACGACTCACCCAGCACTCACTAGGGGCTCCAAGTGCCACACCAAGGCCTTGCCTCGGTTGGCGTGCTAAACCTGGTGAGAGTAGCCAAGGAGTATTGGTCGAGCACTTGGGCTAATTCCAGACATCTGAAACCGAAGTCGGCCCCATCGTCGCTGCTGAGCTGACCAATGGGAATTTACTAGTGGTATTCCAATTGGATTGTGAGTTGAAAAGGACAATGGCTCTTCTTGTGGCACAATATTTTATCCCGCTTACATTTTTTTGGGCTCTCCTTACTGAAGGTGCGGACTTGTGCTAGGATACAGTCCCACAAGCAGCAGAGGCCTTCAGTACCATGTCCAAGTGGCCTTTCTTTGTCTGTAAGCTTGATCAGTGAGTATCAGCAGTGGGGCCATCACATGTCAAGCTTGACCCTGGCCTTACCTGCCGACTGTACGTGCACACTTCCAGGTGTTGCTTGATGGTGACTGAAAGTGGGAGCCTTCAATGTCTCCAATTGTCTACTCCTCAGTGCTGCCTCTAGCTGAGAGCAGCTAACTCAAGGCTGATGGTAGAACACGTGCGTTTCTTCGTCTGTGTGTGGCTGAGTAACACACCATTGACCCGCTGAGCCATGCTTCTACTGATCTCGAGCTTCTACATTACAGCAGTGACTACACTTCAAAAGTACTTCATTGGCTGTAAAACGCTTTGGGACATCTGGTGGTCGTGAAAGGCGCTATATAGAATCATAGAAAGTTACAGCACGGAAGGAGACCATTTTGGCCCATCGTGTCCGCGCCGGCCAACAAAGAGCTATCCAGCCTAATCCCACTTCCCAGCTCTTGGTCCATAGCCCTGCAGGTTAGAGCATCCCAAGTGCACATCCAAGTACTTTTTAAATGTGGTTAGGGTTCCTGCCTCTACCACCCTTTTAGGCAGTGAGTTCCAGACCCCCACAACCCTCTGGGTGAAGAAATTTCCCCTCAAATCCCCTCTAAACCTTCCACCAATTACTTTAAATCTGTGCCCCCTGGTTTTTGTCCCCTCTGCTAAGGGAAATAGGTCCTTTCTATCCACTTTATCTATGCCCCTCATAATTTTATACACCTCAATAAGGTCTCCCCTCAGCCTCCTCTGTTCCAAGGAAAACAGACCCAGCCTATCCAGTCTTTCCTCATAGCTAAGATTCTCTACTCCCGGCAACATCCTTGTAAATCTCCTCTGTACCCTCTCTAGTGCAATCACATCTTTCCTGTAATGTGGTGACCAGAACTGCACGCAGTACTCTAGCTGAGGCCTAACTAGTGTTTTATACAGTTGAAGCATAACCCCCCTGCTCTTGTATTCTATGCCACGGCTAATAAAGGCAAGCATTCCGTATGCCTTCTTAACCACCTTATCTACCTGGCCTGCTACCTTCAGGGATCTGTGGACATGCACTCCAAGGTCCCTTTGTTCCTCTACACTACTCAGTGTCCTACCATTTAATGTGTATTCCCTTTCCTTGTTAGCCCTCCCCAAATGCATTACCTCACACTTCTCTGATTGAATTCCATTTGCCACTGTTCTGCCCACCTGACCAATTTATTGATATCTTCCTGCAGTCTACAGCTTCCTTCTTCAGTATCAACCACACAGCCGATTTTAGTATAAATGTAAGTCTTTCTTTCTTTCTGTTGCTGTCAGTAAGTCATACCATCAAAGTCAGCACTCAGTACTGGAGGGTATAATATCATCATTGGCATCTAGGTACAATATAGCAAGGGTAGCAATCGCATCAGCTCTGATGATAGTACAGGCTGCCAACATTCTGGAAGGAATTAAAAACAAATCAGACACTTTGGCCCCGATATTTACTGGTGCGGGATTTCCAAGCAGGGGGAGTTAACGGGGTGGAGTTTTAACTCCATAGCGTGCGTGTTCTTGGTTTACAGGTTCCCTGTCCGGAAGCCAGCCTGATTGACTTGGCTTCCTGTCAGGTGGAGAATGCTGCAGAAGAGGCCGCAGCCCAGGAGCAGGGAGGATTCCTGCGAGTCGGGGTAGAGACCCTGAAAGGCAACGCTCCCTTTAAGCTGCGCGGCTGTCTCGGGGTCCCACACAGCTGGTGAGCCGGCTTCCCAATGCAAAAAACCGCGGAAGTTTGAATGGACCACGCAGCCTGTTAAAGGGGCCACGCGGTCCCCCCCCAAAAAATTAGGGGGAACATTGGGAGTGGGTACAGCATGGTTTGGAGGGTTGGGGGGTGATCGCGAGGGTCGGGGAGAGATAGGAGGGGGGTCGGGGAGAGATCAGGGGGTGTCAGGGAGAGATCGGAGGGGGGTCGGGGAGAGATCGGAGGGGGTCGGGGAGAGATCGGAGGGGGGTCGGGGAGAGATCGGAGGGGGGTCGGGGAGAGATCGGAGGGAGGTCGGGGAGAGATCGGAGGGAGGTCGGGGAGAGATCAGAGGGGGTTCGGGGAGAGATCAGAGGGGGTCGGGGAGAGATCGGAGGGGGGTCGGGGAGAGATCGGAGGGGGGTCGGGGAGAGATCGGAGGGGGGTCGGGGAGAGATCAGAGGGGGTCGGGGAGAGATCAGAGGGGGTTCGTGGAGAGATCAGAGGGGGTCGGGGAGAGATCGGAGGGGGGTCGGGGAGAGATCGGAGGGGGGTCGGGGAGAGATCGGAGGGGGGTCGGGGAGAGATCGGAGGGGGGTCGGGGAGAGATCGGAGGGGGGTCGGGGAGAGATCGGAGGGGGTCGGGGAGAGATCGGAGGGAGGTCGGGGAGAGATCGGAGGGGGGTCGGGGAGAGATCGGAGGGGGGTCGGGGAGAGATCGGAGGGGGGTCGGGGAGAGATCAGAGGGGGTCGGGGAGAGATCAGAGGGGGTTCGTGGAGAGATCAGAGGGGGTCGGGGAGAGATCGGAGGGGGGTCGGGGAGAGATCGGGGTGGGTCGGGGAGAGATCGGAGGGGGGTCGGGGAGAGATCGGAGGGGGGTCGGGGAGAGATCGGAGGGGGGTCGGGGAGAGATCGGAGGGGGGTCGGGGAGAGATCGGAGGGGGTCGGGGAGAGATCGGAGGGAGGTCGGGGAGAGATCGGAGGGGGGTCGGGGAGAGATCGGGGTGGGTCGGGGAGAGATTGGAGGGGGGTCGGGGAGAGATCGGAGGGGGGTCGGGGAGAGATTGGAGGGGGGTCGGGGAGAGATCGGAGGGGGGTCGGGGAGAGATCAGAGGGGGGTCGGGGAGAGATCGGGGTGGGTCGGGGAGAGATCGGAGGGGGGTCGGGGAGAGATCAGAGGGGGGAGATCGGAGGGGGGTCGGGAGTGATCGGAGGGGGGAGATCGGAGGGGGGTCGGGAGTGATCGGAGGGGGGAGATCGGAGGGGGGTCGGGGCGAGATCAGAGGGGGGAGATCGGAGGGGGGTCGGGAGTGATCGGAGGGGGGAGATCGGAGGGGGGTCGGGGAGAGATCGGAGGGGGGTCGGGGAGAGATCGGAGGGGGGTCGGGGAGAGATCGGGGTGGGTAGGGGAGAGATCGGAGGGGGGTCGGGGAGAGATCAGAGGGGGGAGATCGGAGGGGGGTCGGGAGTGATCGGAGGGGGGAGATCGGAGGGGGGTCGGGAGTGATCGGAGGGGGGAGATCGGAGGGGGGTCGGGGCGAGATCAGAGGGGGGTCGGGGAGAGATCGGAGGGGGGTCGGGGAGAGATCGGAGGGGGGTCGGGGAGAGATCGGAGGGGGGTCGGGGCGAGATCAGAGGGGGGGGTTCGGGGAGAGCTCGGAGGGAGAGATGGGGGGTCGGGGGAGCGTCGGTGATCAAGGAGTGGGGGGGTCGGTGATGGCGGTGAGGCGGTCAGTGATTGCGGCAGGCGGCGGGGGGGTTCGATCACTGGGGAGGTTTACAGCTTAGCTTGTGGGGCCGGGAGGAAGCACTCCTGCTCCTCCTGGCCCACAAATCGTGCTGGAAAAACACCTCTTCCATGCAGCAGTCTCGCCTCCCTTTAGCTGCCAGATTTCCCGAGGCCTGGCAGCCTCATTAAAATATTTAAATTAGCGAACGCCCCCTGGGAGCGGGTTGGTTGCCCACCCCCCATCCTGCACCCATTAAAACTGGAAGAGGGCAGGTTCGAGGTGGGTTGGGTTCGGGTTTGAGATGTTTTGTACTTTAACTTCCCACCCGACCCAAACTCACCCGTTTTTTGGGGTTAAAATTACCCCCTTGGGTCAGATCTTTTTCCTGTGCTGATAATTATACTTGCATTTATGTAGGGTCTTATTGTATCCAATGAATTACACAGTGACTGTTATTACGTAGTCAAACCTGGCAACCATTCTGTGCCAACAATGCCCCAACAAGCTTTTCTGGGGCCATTGGTAAGGGAAGAGTGTTGACCAGAGCACTGGGAGAACTCCTTGGGTTTCTTTGATTAGTGCCGTGTAATTTTTTTTTAACACGCAGATGAGACCGTCTTTTAGTACTTCATCGACAGGGTGACATCTTTGGCAATGCGGCACTCCGTCAGTGCTGCAGTGGAGCATCCGCCTAGATAATGAGCTCAATCACCACCATGGGGCTTTACCCAACAACTTTCTGACCCAGAGGTGAGAGTACCACCAACAAAGCCAATCTGCCACTACTATGTCAAATCTATAGTGCAATTGAAGATTTCTCTGTCAAAGTGTCTAGTTTATATCAGTTGTTTCCATCATAGAATCCTAGAATAGTACAGCACAGAAGGAGGCCATTCGGCCCATCGAGTCTGCGCCGGCTCTTTCGAAGAGCAATCCAGTTAATCCCATTCCCCCCGCTCTTTCCCCATACCCCTGCAATTTTTTTCTCCTTCTAGTATTTATCCAATTCCTTTTCAGAGTTACTACCGAATCTGTTTCCACCATCCAGCCAATGCATTCCAAATCCTAACCACTTGTTGCGTAAAAAAGTTTTCCTCATGTCGCCCCTGGTTCTTTTGCCAATCACCTTAAATCTGTGCCCTCCAGTTTTCAACCTTTCAGCCATTTGGAAACAGTTTCTCTCTATTTACTCTACCTAAACCCTTCATGATGTTAAATACCTCCATCAAGTCTCCTCTTAGCTTTCTCTGCTCGAAGGAGAACAACCCCAGCTTCTCCAGTCTATCCACGTGACTGCAATCCCTCATCCCTGGAACCATTCTAGTAAATCTCTTCTGCACCCTCTCCAAAGCCTTCACAGCCATGTATGATACCCAATCATGGTATGACAGCCAAAGTTTCAAATGGCCCCACAAGGAAAGTAAAACAAAACACTTATCTTTTCGGACCTCTTCCCACGCCGATCTTCTTCCCGCTGTCTTCAACTGGCGGGAAACTCACTGTGGCTTCCCGCTCAGGCAGCTATGTTAAAATTGTAGACAGGGTCCTGACAACAATAACAGGACCAAACATGCATATGTAAAAATGGAGCCCGCCAACCTTGGGTGGGTGTCCTTGCTGCCCGCTCAGTCGAGCAGGTTAAAATCGGGAACTGTCAGCTCCTGGCATCTCCAGGGCGGGTAAATAACCTGGGCAATTTTAACTGCCCACCTGCCTGGTTTCTGCTGGGTGGGTAGGGTTAAAATCACACCCACGATGTGGTGGGGCTGCAAAGATGTGCGGGTTAGGTTGATTTGGCTACGATAAATTGCCCCTTAGTGTGTTAGGGGGATTAAATACGTGGGGTTACGGGGATAGGGTGGGATATGTGTCGGTGCAGGCTCGATGGGCCGAAATGGCCTCTATCTGCACTGTGGGGATTCTGTAATTCTGTGATTAACCAGCCTTATTGAGCATTCCTGTCACTGCCGTGGTGGAATTGTCATGGTTTGGAAATTAAGCATGGGGTAGAAATAATGATGAACTTTACTTAATTTAAACAAATTACACTGAGATTCCCTTTTTTTAATGATTTTACTACAGTGTACCGACCGCTATAATGTGTCAAACCAGCCATTTGCTGGTTTGTGAGCATGGCAGTTCCTGCTCATGTTCTATAAGTTAATTGCTTTAAGTCTCTTTACCCATATAGGACTGATGTCCCCCTTGATCCCATGGGCTATATTACACTGGTCACCCTCCACAGAGAAATACGAGCAGTGACATTATTAATCGATAAAAGTCACCTTCAGACTGGAGGCAATCAGTCAGGTTCATCTGAAAACACAAAATTCAGCTTCTCCGGCCTAAATTCTACAATTTCGCAATTGCATTGTGTACTGATTTCTATTCCTAGTTGAAAAGTACATGTTTTTTTCCACAGGTTCAAAAGCATAACACGGGATAGAAATGTCTGTGATCATTGTGGACAAATAACGAGCGAGTTCATTTAACATTCCTCTGCCCATTATGTTAACGGATGCCGTTAATCATTTATTTGACTTATTGTAGTCTTTACGACGACTTCACTTTAAAAATATCTCCAGCCCTTCCAGGTTTGGCCTGAAAGGCAAAAAATTATAGTTGGCTCCAAAATGCCGGAAAATGCACGAAATAAGGTGTCAAAACTCTTCGGGGATGGGAGGATTACGCATGGCCCGGGACTCCACTGGAAATTAAACTCATATCTTCATGTACCCACTTCAGTCGCTTCTAAACTCGCCATTGCTGCAAACTGCACTTTTTATGTACTTTAATATTTTTTCCTCTGCCTTAAAAGTGATCAAATGCTGGGTGTAGCTGCAGCTTGAATGATCATCTGCTTCTGTCCCATTGCAACCCCTCATCTTCACACCTCACGGTGCCCATTTTCAGGGCTGGTTCGGAACTGTCGACTTTTCTGGGGTTGGGTCAGCTTTTGTGAAGCTCCTGATCATCCTTCGCTAGTTTTCTGTGTGAAAATACCAAATAAGAAATATAAGTCAGTCCGCCAGGGCTCGAGGTGGGTGGGGGGAGCGGGGGGTGGGGGAGGCGGGTGGCCCACAGACTGCAGTTCGGAGACCCCTGCTTTATGTTACAGGATGCGGAGATGCCGGTGTTGGACTGGGGTGGACAAAAGTGAGAAGTCGCACAGCACCAGGTTATAGTCCAACAGCTTTATTTGAAATCACGAGCTTTCGGAGCGGCTGCTCCTTCGTCAGGTTACAGGAGGCAACCCAGTACGATGAAGAGGGCATAAGACGTGGCGATCCGAGCTCATCAGCGGGTATATGAGTTATCAGTAAGGAGAGCTCCACTGTCGCCCTGATCGCAGCACCGAGACTCCTGCTGTTACGAGCCTTCATAGGACCCGTGAGTAGTATAAACAAGGCCAGCAGAGCAGAACTTGTTGCTTTTCCGCTCAGCCATAAATCTCCTCTTTCTTCTCTGCCCAACCCCCCCCCCCTGCTTTTGTTCATCGAACACGCAGTTGAGCCAGCTCTCCCTTGTCTTACGCCACCTTCTCACGAAGTGAGGCTTGTTTGCATTTCAGAGGCTTGTAGGTCCCGGTGTGCTGGGCCTCCACAGCGGCTGCACTCTTTTTTTTACACAGACCAAAAGTGCCACAGACCGGCCTCCTCCTCCCTCCACCACCCAACCCCCCGTTCCCCCCCCCCACTCTCTATGACCAACCTGCTCCCCGCCCCACCCCCTCCCCATCCTCCGAGGGAGGTATGGGCCTCCTCTGATCCCCTCGCAGCCCTGCATTTCCAGCTGGAGACAGACACAGCAAGCCGCTGCAACAACAACCCTCCTCCGTGTGTTTACCCTGCCGCTCTCAGAGCCGCACATAACCAACTCCATCTCCTTAGATTTGAATCAAAGGAGATACTTCGATAAAGTTTTGCTTTCGTGGCGTCTGGGGGAAAAAAAATGCAATAACCTGCATCAAGCCCCCTGCCTGTAATCAAACGCAGACGGGACTGCTGTGATCGTCCTTTTATTTGGAACGTTTAAAAGACAGCTAAATAAATTTTAAAAAAGGGTCCTTGTTACTCCGATAGCTGCTGTTAAAACCATTAACCTAATCGGGGCTTATGTGAACTGGGCAGCTTGTTAAGTTTTTATGGTAGGATTTTTAAAGTTTATGGGGGGTGGGGGGGGGGGGGTGCAAAATAAGCACTAAGTAAAGACAACTAAATAAACAGGCTTTCGGGGGAGAGAAGTTTTCAAGTGTCTGAGGGAATCTTTAAGTGCTCAGTTTCCACATGTGCTCTACCATATTCTAATCTTTCGGTGACTCCATTACTGCTGCTATCGCTGTAAGGTCAACCCCGCAAGTGAAGAATGGAATCTTGGGCGCTAACCAAACCCATAACAGCGGGTACAAACGAGGTCGCCACCCAGGGGCAGGGTTGCCAACCCTCCAGCATTGGCCTGGAGGGGTCTCCAGGAATTGAAGATTCATCTCCAGAACAATGCTAAGAGCAACACAGGAGAAAATTCCTGGGGGGGGGCACAAATAAAATGGAGTCTTTTTTCATTTTCTTTGAGCGCTGTTGTTGATTAGTTATTAAAAAAAATTAGAGGTGGCGAGGAAAGGCTGTTTGACTGGGCGGGAGGTTGGAGGCAAGAGGTCATGCATGTGATGGAACCTCCAGGGATACGTCCGACCAGAGTTGGTATCCCTGCCCCGGGATGGTCTCTGGGTTCGACTGCCAGCTTACCGTCACCTTCAAAACTACTATCAGTTGACCAAATTCTGTCTCGTCAGGAAAAGAAAATTGCCTGTTCCGGTTCAACAACGGCCGAAAAGTTTCCACCTTGCAGTCCGAGGTTAGTCAGGTGGAGAGGAACCTCGGTGCTCTGTGAAGTTACTTCAGTCGGGCCCTTTCCTACCCAGTCAATTCAATACGGTCTCAACGACCAAATCCAAGCCTGTGTTTAACAAACCCGCACAACGACGTTCATCCTCCATTTGCAAGTACAGCATCTTAAAATTACTGTGAGAAGTCGCACAACACCAGGTTATAGTCCAACAGCTTTATTTGAAATCACAAGCTTTCGGAACGCTGCTCCTTCATCAGGTGAAGTGAAGAGATGCATATAGTCACAGCATATATAGTCAGAGAACACTGCCAGATGATTACAGTTAATCTTTCCAACTGCCCTTTATCACACCTCGGCAGAGAGATAATCACAGCAATCAAAGGTGTGGATGGTGTCCAAACAGGTCAGTCAGGAAAACATTACATCAAAGACAATGTGGCAGATGCTGGAGTGATGGAAAAGATCTCCACATGTGTCCAAGTATGTTGCCCTCTCTCCGTAGCCTCGTCCCACCCTTGTGCACCTGTGTGAGCAGCATGGACAACTGGCCTGAACCTCTATGTGAAAAAGAAGCGTGGAGCAGGTATAATGTCAGCTCATGTAATTCTCAGAGTGACTGTATTAGCGCACAGCACGCACCGCTCAAAGGATATTTATACTACTGTGCTTTGGAGTAATCTTCTTGGATTTCAAAACTAACGTCACCCAGTCCACTCTGGAAAGTCAAGTGCAGCATGGCCTAAATTTCCGATGGGTACCGGTGACGGGCAAGGTTGTCAGCCAGAAGCAAGAAGCCATAAACTGACTCTGTCCCTGTCCAGGCTCACATGTGAAGATTGGGCGCTCGCGCCTGGTCCGGCAAGGCGACCAGCACCTGAGCAACTGCAGCTCAGCAAGAAACCAACGCATTCAACAGAAGTGAAAAATAACCAAGAGAAAGCCCCGAGAAAAAGTGAGCTGGAGGGCACAGTACTTTGAAAATTGCATGAAAGAACAGATCACTTTGAAAAATCAATCAAGCATCTCGTCTGCCTTTCCTCAACGGCTCAGAGTAAATGTGTGACAGGGTGTGCAATTTAGCACAGTTCCTGCGCCTGACTGCTCTCCACTGACTTCTGCTGCAAAACGTACCTGCGTGGGCATCACACGGGGCACCATCGGGCTTGACTCCGATGCCCTCCGTAGTTGTACAGCCTGTGCTCGGCTCACAAATGAAGCATAACTACTTGGTACCCAATGGAACTGCACCCCACCAATAGTCAGCGCCTTAAAGAGAGGAGTGAAATAAACTGTTAAATGAAGAATGGCCCAGGAATTCGCCTCTCCGGCTTGCCGCGGGGGTAAGGATCGCGCGCGCTCTTACCTACCGTGCCTGCCATTGTGTTTTGGGCCCACGGGAACTTCAGCTCCTGGGCCTGCTCCAAGTGCCGGCGCGCAGTGCTTGCATGTCCCAGGGGCGTAGTTAGTGCGATGCGTCCCCTGGGATCACGTGGGCCATGGAGAGCCAATGGCAGCAGACCATCTTTCATTCATAGATTTGACAGGAGACCTGTCAAATCTGTGAATTGAAATCGGCCCCAAAAGAACAGCTAAACTTAAAATAATTTTTTTTTTTAAAAACCATCACATTTATAAAATAACTATAAGTTAAATAAATTAACTACTTTAAACAAAAATTTAACTTTTTGAAAAAATTAAAATACTTTTTAAAAGTGATAAAAATAAACTTACCTTTCTTTAAAGTATCTAAAAAAGATAAACCTGTTGAAAAAAATTTAAAATTATACTTAATTAACCACTTACCTTGTTGAAAACGGGTCTTGCGCCTCCTTTTTAAAAGCGTAGTTTCTTCAATACTTACCCTCGCGTAGAAACCTGAAAAAAAATCTAAGTTTGCTGCGTGCGCGCAGCCTCTACCGCGCATGCGGTTCACCTAGGAACCGCTCCCTTCACCAGACCGGAAGTTCCGGTTTCCCGCGCATGCGCAGTGCATGCAGGAAACCGGCACTTCGGGAAGCATTACGGGTGAGTACAGAGCGCGTACTCACCCGGGAAGGGCCGAATTTTTGGCCCAATATCTTTTAGTCTCGGGATAAGGGGTCGGCCATTTTGGACTTAGACGAGGAGAAATTTCTTCACTCAGTGGGTTGTGAATCTTTGGAATTCTCTACCCCAGAGGGCTGTGGATGCTCAGTCGATGATTATATTCAAGAATTAGATCGATAGATTTTTGGAATTAAGGGATATGTGGGTTAGGCCGGGAAAGTGGAGTTGAGGTAGAAGATCAGCTATGATCTTATTGAATGGCAGAATAGGCTCAAGGGGCCGTGTGTCCTACTTTTGCTCCTATTTCTTATGATCGTATGCAATGTTCCCCCTAATTTTTTTTTGGGGGGGGTGCACAGTCCCTTTAACAGGCTGCACGGCCCAAAGTTTTGTGCATGCGCGAAATTTCACATTGGAAAAGTCGGTCCTGGGCTGCGCGGCCACGCAGCTTAGCGGGAATGTTGTTCTTATGTAACCAGTGGTCATAGATTTAAAACAATTGGCAAAAGAACGACAGGGAAAATGAGGAGAAATGTTTTCACACAGAGGGTTGTTCAGATCTGTAACGCACTGCCTGAGAGGGTGGTGGAATCAGATCCCATAGGAACATGTTGGACAAGTACATAGAAACATAGAAACATAGAATCCAGGAGCAGGAGTAGGCCATTCGGCCCGTCGAGCCTGCTCCGCCATTCAATACGATCATGGCTGATCATCCAAATCCAGTACCCTGTCCCTGCTTTAATCCCCACAGTACACATATCCCACCCTACCCCCGTAACCCCACGTATTTAATTCCCCCTAACATATCCCATCCTATCCCCATAACCCCACATATTTAATCCCACCCTAACACTAAGGGTCAATTTATCATAGCCAAATCAACCTAACCCGCACATTTTTGGACTGTGGGAGGAAACCGGAGCACCCGGAGGAAACCCACGCAGACACGGGGAGAATGTGCAAACTCCACACAGACAGTCACCCGAGTTCAGATTCGAACCCGGGTCTCTGGCGCTGTAAGGCACCAGTGCTAACCACTATGCCACCGTGCTACCCGACGAGGCCTAATTTACAGGGTTATAGGGGAAAAAGCTGGGGTGTGAGACTAAATTGGAGAGCTCTTTCAAAGAGCCGGCACAGGCACGATGGGCCGAACGGCCTCCTTCTGTGCTGTAAGAGTCTCTAAAAATCACATTAAAGAGAACAGGAGATGTCACACTTCACTGGAAATAAGCTTGAAGGCAGTCTGAAAAGAAAGTGAATGTGGGTGTGCGCGGGGCGGGAGGAGGGATTATATACACACTCTGTCTGTGCTTTTGATGTCTATTCAGTGTCACGTACTTACTCCCGTGGATAGATTCTGAAAGCACTTAAAATCCCTTTATTTTAGTGACATCAGATGAACAAGTTAATCAGGGTACACTAAGCTGTCAGAGAAAGAATTATCAGGGAAAGAGGCAAAACTGAGACAGTCCCCCATCAAAGCAGATCAGCTTGTAGTGGAATCTATTTTCGGGTGTGAGCTGAATTCTGCCTCCCAGGGTCGATTTGCCGGTGTGCGTGTTGCAACCAGAAAGTAAAAATTATGAAAAGCATAAAGTGGATAGAAAGGGCCTGTTTCCCTTAGCAGAGGGGTCAAAAACCAGGGGGCACAGATTTAAAGTAATTGGTGGAAGGTTTAGAGGGGATTTGAGGGGAAATGTCTTCACCCAGAGGGTTGTGGGGGTCTGGAACTCACTGCCTGAAAGGGTGGTAGAGGCAGGAACCCTAACTACATTTAAAAAGTACTTGGATGTGCACTTGGGATGCTGTAACCTGCAGGGCTACGGACCAAGAGCTGGGAAGTGGGATTAGGCTGGATAGCTCTTTGTTGGCCGGCGCGGACACGATGGGCCGAAATGGCCTCCTTCCGTGCTGTAACTTTCTATGATTCTATGATAAACTTGCTGCCATTCGAATAGCAGCTGGGAAGAGGGCAAAAAAATACTGACAGTAAATGAGGGGCATGAGCAATGTTCCCCCCCTCACTTTTTTTTTGGGTGCGCGGCCCCTTTAAGCGCAGCTTAGAGGGATCATCGGGCGTGAGGTGGGAGAATGAAACCGGGAAAGCAGCTTCACATCCTCATCCCTGAGGAATTTTCCGAGCTCTCGCCCCTACTCTGACTTCAAGCACGAAGGAAAGTTCTTCAAAACAAGCTGCAGGTCCAGATTCTTAGCTGGAAACAAGATTTCTTTGGACGAGACCCAAGGGGCTGCGGGGTTTACACTACTGCTGAACTCTGACCTTTAGAGTTCGCTCACACAGATACACCACATTGACAGCAGGGCGGTCATGTGGCACCGCCACACTGGTGTGCCTTGTGTCTCAGATCAAAAGCCGGCAGCCGATTCCAGTTTCGTCCTTTTAGCACTACACCACTACCAGAAGCATAGGGGGCCGAGCAAACCCGCGCTGCCATGTTGAATGTGGCTCTGCATTTGATTTGTTCACAAATTATTTTCAGGAACTTTTCATAAACTCCCCCCCAATTTCTGCTGCTGCCCCACAGCATGGAGCCTCTGTGGGTGTACGTAGATAACATTTTGCCGTCTATGCAAGCACACATATATACACGCTGCACTCACATGTATCAGATGTTGGAACCTAACAGTACGGACATGTGCACATGCAAAGAAAAAACAGATTTCTGTTAGATGTGGGGAGGGGGCTTGTAACCATACAGCAGGCAATTGGGATGGCACACCTCGCTATAGGAGAGATCCAAATCGAAACACAGACTTGTAGAGCTCCAAAGTGGGCAATTTCACTGGTGGCATAGTGAGGGAGGGGAAGGAAGGAAGGACGTCACTTATTGATATATCTCTGTTATTGATATACCTCCCTATCTCTGTAATCTCCTCTACCCCAACTACTCGCCGAGATCTCAGCACTCCTCTAATTCTGGCCTCTTGCGCATCCCTACTTTTAATCGCTCCACCACTGGCAGCCGTGCCTTCAGATGCCAAGGCCCTAAGCTCTGAAATTCCCTCCCTAAACCTCTTTGCCTCTACCTCGCTCTCCTCCTTTAAGACGATCCTTAAAACCTACCTCCTTGACCAAGCAAAGGGTGGTAGAAGTTTGGAACTCTCTCCGCAAACGGCAACTGATGCTGGGTCAATGGTTAATTTTAAATCTGAGATTGATGAGATTTTTGTTCACCAAAGGTATTAAGGAACATGGAGCAATGGCGGGTATATGGAGTTAGGTCACAGATCAGCCATGATCTCATTGAATAGCAGAACAGGCGCGAGAGGCTAAATGGCCCACTCCTGCTCCTATGTTCCTGTAAGCTTTTGGTCACCTATCCTAATATCTTCTTATGTGGCTCGGTGTCAAATTTTGTTTGATAACCTGTGAAGGACCTTGGGACACTTTACTATGTTAAAGGTGCTATATAAATGCAAGTTATTGTTGTTGTATACATCTACAGCGGAATTTCCTTGCGGCTTCTCCTGCTTCACCGCCATACCTTCAGCAGACATTCGGTGGAAGCCCGGAGGAAATTCTTGGCTCCAATCCTTGTTGTCTTGACGGGGGGTTGGAGGGCTTGGCTTTGCGGTACAAACATTCCTGCATGACCCCTGGTATTGTAATGGTTTGCACAGATGTGTGATCTTCTGGTCTTCTAAAGTGGGAGGTGGCACCGGTGCAGCCAGTATTCTAATAAGATGGATGCAAGGCAGCCTTGAAGTGATATTACATTCATGCAATCTGTCAAATGTGACTGAAAATGCAATATACATCAGGTTTGGGTTAGCTGAACTTTGGGGATGCATTGTCCGATTTTGAATTCAGTTTTAAAGTTTTCATTGCCAATTCACTGTGTGGTTTTTCAGAAGAGTCCATAATAGGGGGGAATTTTAACTTTTGAACCGGTCGAGAGGGAGGTCGGTAGCGTGCAGGAAACCCGGAATGCCGTGTCTCCCCGCACGCTGTGGAATTTTCCCGTCTGTTTTCCCGACGGGCGGGTTGGAGGTGGGTTGAGGTCGGGATTCAGATTTTTAACACTTTAACCTCCCGCCTGACCCAGTCCCGCCCGTTTTTTTGGGGGGGTTAAAATCCCCCCCCCCCCCCCCAATATATTAGTTTTGAGTCCATCACACTTCAGTGTCACACTGTGTTGCAGATGAAGAAAAGAGAAGAAAGCTAATGATTTCTTGTTGCTTTTTGCTGAATTTGGGGAAGAGCCAGATCTTCAGAACCAGCTGTCAATCCACAGAGAAACATTTACCCTTTAATTGACCTCAGGATGTGATTAAGAGGAATTATCCTGTAATTGACCTAAAAAGGTGCCTATTTACAGCCATTAGCCTTTGTGAGCTTAAAGGGACACACCTTAACAACAGAATAATACATGGAATAGAGCCGCCTTAGCAGCAGAATAATATTTGGTGTGGAGCCACCTTAGCAGCATAATAGTACTTGGTATAACGTACCTGTTCTTATAAAACTGCATATCCTTCGACTTTTGCAGGAACCGGGGTGAATTTTAACCCAACTCATTGGGCAGGAAGCCCAGGAGATCGGGTGGAATGCAAGTTTTGCACCCCGTCCAATATTACTCTCCCGTGACTTCAGTGGCGAGTAAAAGCGGGCAGGGTGTAAAAGCAGCGTTGCATCCAATCCCGTCAGTTTCCCAACGTGAGGCTTAGGTTAAAATTGCCCTCAATGCCACAGGATATCCATTCACATTAACATAACATTGGGAGAGAATATGACTTGTACCATCATGATCTTCAGGTACAGAATCCTAATTGTTTTAGCAAGACCCAACTATTACACAATTCATATTTCTGTATATGTGTTTGTACAGGATAACAATGTGCAAAAATCTATTACATTTATGAAATCTGGTAAATTGCTCCATCAACACAAGGAAAATGTCCGATGTAATTCCATGTAATTTGGATTTAGGGAAGAATTCGAAATACAATTAAGACATCTTTACTGTGGGGTTACCTCAAGACGACATGACAATCCATTCTATCCACGGCTTATCAGCTCCAGGTCCCACTGCAGTTTGGCAATAGACCAGCCAGTTGGATTAAGAGCCGCACTGTGACAAATCATTTGGTATGCTTCATTCTGCAGCCTCATTGTTTGCTTCAGTACTCACAGTGTATTAGAAGTCACTCTTGGTTTCCTTTGTGCTTTATCTGGTATAAGCTGAGGCTTATAACCCAGAAGCTGAGATAGTTACTGGTCAAAGGTCCATTATTAGTGCGGTTTCTCTCGGTTGGGAATGGCTAAGCTGTTGTACTGGCTAGAAAGTCATAGATTTTCTGCTTCCAAGTCATCTTTCTATAAGTCCCCAAGGTGGGATATTGGAAAATAAAATAAAACTAGGATAGCTACAATCTTAAAGCATTTGGATTTCAATTAGGGGACAGGAACTTAATTTCTAGTCTCAACTCTCATTAGCTGTTGTGACTCAACAGAGGGTGAGCTTGGTCAGTCCTGGTCGAATGGCCAAGTGTGGGGAAGAAGGGAAGAGAATCTGGCGGAGGAGAAGGAGGGAATGTTCACATCTTGCACTACTCAACTGCACATCCTAGTGAGTAAACTAAGGACACCGCGCTAATGGTGTCAATCAACTACACCACCCTGACCAAACAAGGCAGCATAGATGTGAACAGGATAACTTTTAGAATAGTGGGGGGTGGGGTATCTGTGGAAGAGGACCATTTTACGAAAAAAAACAATTGTGAAGAAATCGACGGGCAGCCACAATGCTATCCCTCGTTTGATTAATATTCTGGATATTTTAAAGAGGCCTGTTCGCTGGCACAGAAGAAAAAGCTTTTAACTCATTCACTACCAAAAGATGCCAGGACTTTGTTCCCATTCCTGTCTTTGATGCTGAGAAGGCACCCTATGAGGTCATTATTAGAGCTGTGAAGACTAGATGCAGATTACAGCAACAGACACTTCACCGAGGTAGTGAGAAATCAAACAGCTTTTCCGCATGGTATAACAGCAACAGAACCAGTCAAAACATGTAAAGTACAGACTTAGTGGCCAGCGGAGTCACACATCCAGTTTTTCGGAGTTGGATAACTTGTAGAAACTAGGTCATTATAGAATCATAGAATGGTTACAGCACAGAAGGAGGACATTCGGCCTGTCGAGTCCGTGCCGGCTCTCTGCAAGAGCACTTCAGCTAGTCCCACTCCCCCGCCCTTTCCCCATAGCCCTTCAATTTTTTTTCCTTCCAACTCCCTTTTGAAAGCCACGATTGAATCTGCCTCCACCACCCTCTCAGGCAGTGCATTCCAGATCCTAACCACTCGCTGCGTAAAAATGTTTTTCCTCATGTCGCCTTTGGTTCTTCTGCCAATCACCTTAAATCTGTGTCCTCTGGTTCTCCACCCTTCCGCCAATGGGAACAGTTTCTCTCTGTCTAGACCCCTCATGATTTTGAACACCGCTATCAAATCTCCTCTCAATCTTCTGTGCTTATCGATCTTACTCCAACAACACCAGCTTGCATTTGCATAGCACCTTTAACGTAGAAAAACATCCCAAACCGCTTCACACAAGCACATCAGGCAAAAACCTACACTGAGCCAAAGAAAGGAAATATTAGAAGGGAAGTGAATACTTGTTTGGTCAAAGAGGTGGGTTTTGAGGAGGGCCTTAAAGGAGGAGAGGGAGCTGGAGAGGTTTAGGAATGGAATTCCAAAGCTTCGTCAGCTGTGGCGCAGTGGGTAGCACCCTTGCCTCTGAGTCAGAAGGTTGTGGGTTCAAGTCCCACTCCAGAGACTTGAACACAAAAATCTAGGCGGACACTCCAGTGCAGTGCTGAGGAAGTGCTGCACTGTTGGAGGTGCCGTCTTTCAGATGAGACCTTAAACCGAGGCCCTGTCTACTCTCTCAGGTGGACATAAAAGATCCCATGATACTATTTCGAAGAGGTGCAGGGGAGTTCTCCCCGGTGTCCTGGCCAATATTTATCCCTCGATCAACATTGCTAAAAAACAGATTATCTGGTTATTATCACATTGCTGTTTGTGGGAGCTTGCTGTGCGCAAATTAGCTGCCGCGTTTCCTACATTACAACAGTGACTACACTTTGAAAAGTACTTCATTGGCTGTAAAGTACTTTGGGACATCCAGTGGCCGTGAAAGGCGCTATATAAATGCAAGTCTTTCTTTCTTCAGGCCTAGACAGCTGAAGGCATGGCCACCAATGGTGGGGCAAAGCAAGAGGCCAATTTTGGAAGAACTCAGAGTTCTGGGAGGGTTGTAGGGCTGGAAGAGGTTACAGATATAGGGGGGGGGTGAGGGCATGAAGGGATTTGAAAACGAGGCACTGGGGGACTGGGATCCAAGGTAGGTCAGCAAGTACAAGGGTGCTGGGTGAGTGGGACTTAATACGGGATAGGATACAGGCAGCAGAGTTTTGGATGAGCTGAAGTTTATGAAAGGGAGGCCGGCCAATAGCAAACTTTAAGTACAACCAATAGGAAATTTTATAGATGAGTATAATTCGGGTTCAGGTTCAATCCCCAGTCTGTTCTGAGTTAGTTGCTCTCAATCAGGGTATTGGTGTGTGATTCCACAATTGGTGTCAATGCCACTGGGCTAAGGATGGGAATGTCATCAGGGTTCCTGCTGTTGATCAGGATCTAGTGACCTGCACTGCAAACCGAATCCAAGTGGATGTTGGGGAGGATATCAGGCTCAACTGTGCTGTTCTCCACGGTGGAATAGCCTTGACTCACTGCGGAGACTCACAAAGAACAGCCATGGCATCCAGGTCCTGGGAGATGCCCGTGCTTGCAGAACCGTACATGAGTGAGTAGCTTCAAGAGAGAAGAGAAAATGAGAGGGGACAAAAGTACAGCAATGAAGTGGACGGAGATTGGGAGACTGGATTTGGAGTTTGAATTACTGAGGATTTACAACAGGCCAGGGTATTTAAAACTTATAATTAGACCAGCAAAGCTACAAAGCCAGGAGTGTGAGCCCTGGCCCCTCGGACTAATAAAACATGCAAGCCTGGCAGCCATATATAGGCAACAACAAACAGATCACCAAGGACTGATTGTTCAGTCCCGAGGAATAACATGACAATAATCACTGGGGGGTCAGGCAATCATTTATAAACATCGAGCAGCTAATGCACGTTTCGGTGTCAATGTGCATATTTCCTGCATAAACAGGGATTGGCTCCCTCTATGAATGGTGCACGCAGGCACACTTCCATACAAATTGTGCACAGCTCCTGGATAAATGGCATGGTCTGCTGTATGGGTCGGTCCTGTACAAATGGTGTGTGTTGCACATCTCCTGGTATGACAGTCTCCATCTGTCTAAACGGTACCTGGAGAGAGTGCCTCTAATACAAATGACACGGAGTCTCCATTCTTCCGCTTTACGCTGTGTGTGTTGTGAGTCAGCCAGCCAATCACACCACCCACTGCCTTCCAGACATTTTCCCGCAGATAAAGTTGTATTTGTACAATGGCCATGAGAGGCGTTCTTGAGAAAGTGCTAAAAGAGTTAAATATATAGAATATCTACGTTTGTACAACTAATATTTTGGGGGAGGGAGGGAGGGAGGGAGTGGGAAGAAAACTTTTTTTATTTTTAGCAGCCTGAACACATTAGGAGCGCTAGCAGTGCTAATAGTGCACAGCCCTCCAATAAGGGAATGCATAACACTGATCTGAACATAATTTGGAAAAGAATCCCCAGGGAGCACGACTTCATTCATTCAGGCCGAGGAAGATATGCAGCAGCGTCCACTGAGCTGTTAAAGCCGATCTGCAAATCCCCAGCTGAGCAAATTTGGTGACTGCGGGGTGCCCGCACAGCCAGTCCATTCTTTTTAATTAGTCTCTTCGGCCTGGTTGGTGGCGTTCTCTCAGACTGACTAATCAATTTGTAGCGAGCTGGCGCAAAGGGGCGAGAAAAATCTTTCCTCGGCCAACCTGCTTCCTGTGGGTCAGCTGCCGGCACAGCAAGGGCCTGCATATTTTTCTTCTGTTGTTGTCTTTCGTTTTTTTTTTATTTCTTTCCCCCCCCCCCCCAACCCCCTCCTCATGTGACGCTGTCAGCTGTTTCTGGGAGGCAAGCGCAGAGCAAAAACAGTTTAATTTAAAGAGCAGATGGGTCAGCCAGGTCTCGTCCCACCCCCCCTCTTTGCCCCCGTGGTGATGTGATTCGGGGCTCCCGATAAAGCAAGAAATGTAAACCCAGGATTATTAGTAGCGGAGATATGGTTGTCAAGAGGCGTTGTCGGGCCACAATGGATAAATGCACAGCACAAATTTGTACAGGATTTTATGTCTGTTACGGGCACAGTTGCTTACAAGGGATTTTAAACTCAAATTAAACTGGGAGATTATCGGTGTTGTACTAAACGGTTGCTTTGTGCTAAAATGTTATCTTGCTTTTTTTGTTCATGGTCACAGTTAAATCATTAGGTTGGACTGCTTCTTGTCATTTTAAGCCCTTGTCCTTAGGAGTTAGTTGACAAATCATGCTGCAATGCATGTGATTGCTGCCAATTCGACAGACTGTTGACAGTAAAACTGTTTATGGACATGTGTTATTGTAACAATCCTGTTAAAACGATCATTTTTTAAATTACTTCCATCTTTCCCAATTTTCTCCCCCTTCCTTTCCTGAGGGCAGCGATTCGCCTTGGCTCAGTGGTCTCACTGTCACCTCTGAGTCACTGGGTTGCGGGGTTCAAGCCCCAGTGTAGGACTCGAGCACGTGATTTACGCTGGCACTTCAGCGCAGTACCGCTCTGAGACTGTTTAAGAGTCTTTCGGAGGAGACGTTGAAAGTCTGCCCTCTCAGGTGGATGTAAAAAGATCACAATTCGGTGCAATTCAAAGACGAGCAGGGGAGTTCTCCTGGTGCCTTGGCCAATGTCAATCTCTCCACCAGCACCCCTGAAACAGATTATCTGGTCATTATCGCATTGCTGTTTGTGGGGTCTTGCTGTGCGTGCATTAGCTGCCATGTTTCCTACATTACAACAGTGATTACATTTCAAAAGTACTTCATTGGCTGTAAAGCGCTTTGGGACGTCTTGAGGTTGTGAAAGGCGCTATATAAATGCAAGATCTTTTCTTTATTGTTGTTTGCGAGACCTTGCAAATTGAAAACAGTGTTTGCCTACAAAACAATAATGACTACATTTCAAAGGGAATCCTCTAGCATTGGGACAGCCTAAGGGTATGAAAGGTGCTATATAAATTCTTTCTTTGCAGTACGGTTCTTCAGTCACCAGTACCCTTCTGGTATCTCGCTTAAGTGGCCACTGTTCCTGTGTGAACTTGGACAATGAGGTTTAGTCGGCTATTCAACCAGAAGCAGGCCATCAGTCAAGCCTGAGTCTGTCCTCACCCAATGTCCATCCACATTTGCTTTACTGCAAGTGCCACTCTAGTGATCAGTAGTCGAACCCTGGGTGACCTTTCTCCCCACCAAGCTCGGGGGATTTTGAGGCCAATTGCACCAACCCATCACCGACTGGACTGAGATCAGCCAACACAGCACTGATAAGGAATTGAACCTGGGACCCTCCTAATCGGTACGGCCCAGTATCACACCAGGCAATACAGTTACCCTCAGAGTCATCCTGGGGGCTAAGATTAAACCCTTTACTATCGATTTTATTCAATGTTAATTTTGAGGTTGGAAAGAAAAAAATCGATGGAAATCCATATTTGTTTCTTGGAAACTAAAAACAATCTTTTGATCTCTGTAATAAATCTTTGAGTATGCAGAAGTGTTGTATTGATTATATAAATAAATAAATGTGACTGAACCAGCATGGTTCTTGCTAACACTCTACACTCTACAAAGTAACATTGTCAGCGGTTGTTTATTCAATATTCACTGTGTGACACTTTGTTGTATTGTATCATCTTCTGTTTAAAGTTTATATTAACACCGCAATGCCTCACGGTTACTCGGTAATTAAACTCTCCTCAGATGGGAACTAACCGATTTTTCCTCTGTGCCTTATGTTCTAAAAGTTATTTAAGTTTTTGGAGAAATATTTCGGTACAGTACGCTGCTGACCTGACTCTTAGCCCCCCCCCCCCCCCGTGTGCTGTGGTTTGGCGGGGGGGGCCCAGGAAAGAATAGCAGACACCAGAAACTATCACACTGACTTCTGCTTAACAACCTCAAAATGGAGGAGATGAAGTTGTCTCTGAGACAGCTTTTATCTGCTATCTGTAAGTGATGGAAGTTTAACTGCAGGGTGACTCCGGACACAGCAGCTCCAAATAGTGACAGGGGATTATCTTGATCACTGGAAACATTCCCAGTCACGACTTAAATAAAAGGATGGAGCGTTGCAAGGCCTAGTGGGTCAGGCCATTCTCATTTTGGGGACTAGGCACCACAATGGGTTATAGAAAACAGTGGAGGGGCAATTTTAAACTCGGCCCACCTGGCACGAACTGGGCAGTTAAAATTGGCCGTGGTACAGATTGATTCCTGGGATGAGAGGGCTGTCCTATGATGAGAGATTGTGTAGAATGGGCCTATACTCTCTGGAGTTTAGAAGAATGAGAGGTGATCTCATTGAAACATACAAGATTCTGAGGAGGGGATTGACAGGGTAGATGCTGAGAGGTTGTTTCCCCTGGCTGGAGTGTCTAGAACTAGGGGGCATAGTCTCAGGATAAGGGGTAGGCCATTTAAGACTGAGTTGAGGAGGAATTTCTTCACTCAGAGGGTTGTGAATCTTTGAAATTCTCTGCCCCAGAGGGCTGTGAATGCTGAGTCTTTGAGTATATTCAAGGCTGAGATCGATAGATTTTTGGACTCTAGGGGAATCAAGGGATATGGCGATCGGGCAGGAAAGTGGAGTTGAGGTCGATGATCTTATTGAATGGTGGAGCAGGCTCGAGGGGCTGTATGGCCTACTCCTGCTCCTGATTCTTATGTTCTTATGTAATTACCCGCTGAGGTCCCGCTGTCTTCCCATGGGTTCCAATCTGAACCTGCTCCCCTGAACAGGCAAGAGGGACGTCCGCTGGTGATTGGCAGGGTCCTTCTTTAAATATGGGGATCGGCTCCATTTTAACCAGAGGCCTGTGTGGGTGAGCAGTTGTGGCTTTCCCACCAGGCCAACCTAGCGGGAAGAGGAGCTGGGGCTGGAAGAGGTGCAGAAAGTTTTTCCTTTTTTTTTTTACTTTCCTTGTGGGGCAGGAGTGCTCCTCCGGGCTCCGCAAGAAAAGTTCAGGCCTCCACCCCGCCCCGGCCCTCCCACCTTACCTGACCGCGAGGTCATCCTGAACCGCGCCCCCCCCCCCCACTCAGCCTGAGTGCCGGGAACCATTCCGGCCAGCAGGTTCCTGCCGCCCAGAATTCCGTTCCCCACTGCCAGCCAACTGCCGCTTGCCCCCGGTTTCAGGCAGGAGACCGATGGGGGCCTACGCAGATGAGGCCTGGGAGTTAAAATCTCACGGATCTTACGCTGCCTCGGCCCCCCCCCTGCCTGCACGGCTGCTGCCCCGAGTTAAAATCGGGGCTTAGGATACAACGATCGCAATCTAATCAGATAAATGTCTCCTCTCTCTGCTGGATTTATACGCCCAAGTGAAATGAGTTCGGGCCATCCAAACCAGTCACTGGTGGATACGTGTCCAGAACACAAAACTGGCCATAAATCAGTAATGACTAAATTAGCAATGTCACTAAGGCATGGCTTCCTGTGGGAAACAGAAATGTTACACTGGTGTAGTGGATGTTAGTGCAGTTAAGATTATTTTGCGAACTTTTTTTTATTTAACGTTAAGTTTCTCTCTACCACTGCCAGCCATGACAGCGCAGTTTTCCACCCCACTGGGTTGGCTATGTTGCCTTAAAGGATCCAGGAGACATCAGAGAGAAGCATGCGGCTCTGTTCAATGGCTGGAGAGAGGAGGAATAATTGGAAGTGTCTCAGCTGCCAGTGGCAGAATAAATGAGACATAGAGAGATCACTACTGTACCGAGAATAAAGCTATTGGTACACAGTACCAGCGGGGGAGTTCAAGTTATTGAATTAGCTGAGCCATTACTGTTTCCTCCCTGCTGGATTAGCTATTCAGCTACTGGTCCACTCTCCTGTGGGATGCTAGCAGGACATGTAAAGATCTAAACCACTGCTTTGGTGACCAGGGCCCCAGATCCAGGGGCTGGATTTTACAATAACAACAACAACTTGGATTTATATAGCACCTTTAACATAGTCAAACGTCCCAAGGCGCTGCACAGGAGTATTTTAAGACAAAAATTTTGACACCTGAGCCACATAAGGAGCAATTAGGGCAGGTGACCAAAAGCTTGGACAAAGAGGTAGGTTTTAAGGAGCGTCTTAAAGGAGGAAAGAGAGGTAGCGAGGCGGAGAGGTTTAGGCAGGGAATTCCAGAGCTTAGGGCCGAGGCAACAGAAGGCATGGCCCCCAAAGGTTGAGCGATTATAATCAGGGATCCTCAAGAGGGCAGAATTAGAGGAGCGCGGATATCTCGGGGGGTGTTGTGGGGCTGGAGGAGATTACAGGGATAGGGAGGGGCGAGGCCTTGGAGGGATTTGAAAACAAGGATGAGAATTTTGAAATCGAGGATTTTAACGCAGAGGCGGGGAGGGAGTGTTGGGAGGGGACGGGGGGGGGGGCTGGTTTGATGGACAGGCTGGCTGTCTCTTGGGCAGGAAATCTTGCAACGGAAGGCCGCAACCGAACTGGGGCTGAGAGTAGGTAGATCTAGTGGGGGGGTCAGAACGCGGTGGGGGGTAAGATCGCGGGGAGGTCAGATCGCGGGAGGGGGGTCAGATCGCAGAGGGAGCAGCAGATGGTGGTCGGGGCGGGTCTGATCACACAGCGGGGGGAGCAGACAGATCGCGGGGGGCAGTGTGAGGGGGAGCAAGTTTATTGGGTAGCTTTCTGGCCCTGGGGGAAACACTCCTGCTCCTCCTGGCCCACGAGCAGTGCTGTAAAGGCACTCACTTCATGGATTCAGCCCTTCTCACCTCCTTTAACCTGTCGGGTTTCCAAGGCCTGGGAAACCTGGCCGACTGTAGTTTAAAATAGAATCACTGTTAAAATGAAGGCACACAGCCTCATTAAAATATTTAAATGACCAACCCGCTTTCTGCGAGCGGATTGGTCGCCCGCCCCTCGTCCCGCCTCCGGTAAAACCAGAAGTGGGCGGGTTCAAGGCGGGTTGGGATCCTGCTTCAGATCCCGCCCGACCCAAACCCATCTGTTTTTGGGGATTAAAATTCCCTCCAGGGAATTCTGTGAGAGAAGCTCTGAAGTAATCTGGTTTCTGCATTTTTGACTTTGCTAGCATGTTATTTCTGTTGCTGCATACTTATAAAAAATATTTTAAGAAATAAGAGCACTTTTTTTTGGGTAGTTGGCACCATCTATCCACACAAGTTAGGACAGGGGGTTCCCGCAGTATGTCAATATGTTCGGGGCAGGCAGCGCACAGCAAAGTTTGCAGACCTCTGATCTAAACTGACTGCAAGACATCTTTCCAGTCTCATGTTTCTTTCTATAGCAAGGGCCCTCCCTATAAATGTGGAACTCCCCTGGAGTGTGTTGAATTATGGTGACGCTCTGCTGGTTTTGTTACATAAGCAAAAAGATGTCCCCGAATCACCTGCTGCATTCAACAGCACTTGGGATGAACTTTAAGGAAGGCCCCCATCCTTTTTGAATCTTTTAGGTGGAATTGGGAGCCAGGAGAGTGGAAATCTGAGCAATCTACAATTCCACCATCTACAAGGCACAAGTAAGGAGTGTGATGGAATACTCTCCACTTGCCTGGATGAGTGCAGCTCCAACAACAACACTCAAGAAGCTCGACACCATCCAGGACAAAGCAGCCCGCTTGATTGGCATCCCATCCACCACCTTAAACATTCACTCCCTCCACCACCAGCGCACCGTGGCTGCAGAGTGTACCATCTACAAGATGCACTGCAGCAACTCGCCAAGGCTTCTTCGGCAGCTCCGCCCAAACCCCCGACCTAGAAGGACAAGGGCAGCAGACGCATGGGAATACCACCACCTCCAAGTTCCCCTCCAAGTTACACACCATCCTGACTTGGAAATATATCAGCTGTTCCTTCATCGTCGCTGGGTCAAAATCCTGGAACTCCCTCCCTAACAGCACTGTGGGAGTACCTTCACCACACGGACTGCAACGGTTCAAGAAGGCGGCTCACCGCCACCTTCTCAAGGGCAATGAGGGATGGGCAATAAATGCCGGCCTTGCCAGTGACGCCCACATCACAGGAATGAATAATGAAACCCATCTGGCTCATTAATGTCCTTTAGGGAAGGAAATCTGCTGTCCTTACCCAGTCTGGCCTCTATGTTGTTGATTCTTAACTGCCCTCTGAAATGGCCGAGCAAGCCACTCAGTTGTATAAGGCGGCTCACCACCACCTTCCCGAGGGCAATTAGGGATGGGCAATAAATGCTGGCCTTGCCAGCGACTCCCGTGAATGAATAATAAAAAAAAGAATGGGAATAAGAACATAGGAACAGAAACAGGTCATTCAGCCCCTTGAGCCTGCTCTGCCATTCAATTAGATCATGGCTGATCTATACTTCAACTTAATTTACCCACTTTATCTCCATATCCCTTGATGCACCGGTCTTGAAAGCTCCATTTGTCCCAGCATCCACAGACTTTTGGGGGAGAGAATTCCAGATTTCCACTACCCTTTGGGTAAAAACGTGCTTCCTGGCTTCCCTCCGAAATGGCCTAGCTCTAATTTTAAGATTGTGTCCCCTCGTTCTTGATTCCCCCAACAGAGGAATTAGTTTCCCTGATTCTGTACGTAAGTGCTTCGTAAATCCTAAAGCTTCTGGGGGTCGAGTCAAAGTTTGCACATAGTAGGGATGAGTGCACCTTCTTAACAGGATCCACTCTAACCACTGGTGCTTGACATTAATACTGGGTGGAACAGGTAGATATGTTCCACTGCACAGATCTGACAATGATAACAACTTGCATTAATGTAGCACTTTTAACATAGGAAAACATCCCAAGACGCTTCACAGAGGCATAATAATAAAAGAAATATAGATATTGATCCAGAAAAGGAGATAATAAGAGGGATGATCAAAAGCTTTGTTAAAGAGGTAGGTTCTAAAGGATGGTCTTAAAGGAGAGGGAATTTTAAAGAAAGTTTAGGGAGTGAATTCCAGTGTGTGGAACATAGGCGGCTGAAGGCATGACTACCAATGGTAGCACAAAGGGAAGGGGAATGAATAACAACAATGTGTATTTATACAGTGCCTTTAATGTAGTAAAACATCCCAAAGCGCTTCACATGAGCGTAATCAAACAGAATCTGAGACTGAGCCATATAAGGAGAAATTAGGGCAAATGACCAAAAGCTTGGTCAAAGAGGTAGGTTTTAATGAGCGTCTTAAAGGAGGAAAGAGAGGTAGAGAGGCTGGAGAGGTTTAGGGAGGGAATTCCAGAGCTTAGGGCCTAGGCAGCTGAAGGCACGGCCACCGATGGTGGAGCGATTAAAATCGGGGATGCGCAAAAGGCCAGAATTGGAGGGGCGCCGAGACCTCGGAGGGTTGTAGGACTGGAGGAGATTACAGAGGCAGGAGAGAGGCAGGGCAAGGCCATGGAGGGATTTGAAAACAAGGATGAGAATTTTAAAAAGGAGGTGTTGCTTAACCAGGAGCCAATGTAGGTCAGCGAGCACAGGGATGAACGGGACTTGGTGCAAGTTAGGACAGGGGCCAGATTCGATGGAATGGAAAGTGTGGGAGGAGATGTAGGTCTGGAGGAGTTTACAGCAATAGGGATGGGGATGCCAATGAAGGGATTTAAAACACAAGGGGGAGAATTTTAAATTTGAGGTATATGGAGACTGGGAGCCCAAATAGATTCGCGAGGACAGAGGTGATGGGTGAGCAGGACTTGGTGTAGGATTGGATATCAGCAGCAGAGCTTTCTATGGGCTGAAGTGTTTGGAGGGTGGACGATGGGAAGCCAGCAAGGAGAGCAATGGAAATGGTCAAGTATGGAGGTGACAAAGGCATGGAGGAGGGTTTCAGCAGTAGATGGACTGAGGTAGGGGTGGAGACGGGCCATGTTACTCTGGAAGTAGGCGGTCTTTGTGATGGAAAGGATAAGGGGTTGCAAGTTCAGCTCAGGGTCGAATAGGATGCCAAGGTTGTGAACTGACTGCTTCAGCCTCAGACAATGGTAGGGAGGGGCTCACTTGGAGGAACACAAATTTAATCACCCAAAAAAAATTAAAATATCTTAAGCGCTCGAAGAGTTAAAGTGGAATCTGTATAAAAATCTGATTCCCGATATAGAACAGTTATCATAATATAATACGTTCTTCATTATAAAAACAAAATGTGCACTGACACTTGGCTGAAGTTTTGCTTCTTCCACCCTGTAATTGTCTTCAAACTACGCCCAGATATTTTTGTTCCTATTGGTTTCTAGAAATATGGTTTAAACAGAGGACACACAACAAGCAGAGGGACGCTTGTGTTTATCTAGCAAGTGAGCTAAGGTCACTGGCAGGTCAATCAAAACCTCACTCCAGTGTGGTAGAATGATAAGCTTTCCATCCAATGTGGTGTGTGACCAACAGATTAATATCGGTGGCATGATACAGCAGGCAAGCGGCTGGTTTAACCCTTACTGTGCTGTGTAGTAAGTGCATTTAGTTAGAATAACAATCCTCCCTGCTCCAGTGTTCTTCGCTTTTCTCTTGAAGGCACTATTCCTCGGGTATGGTTCCATTAGGCATTGGTCGACTTCAGGTATCTCATCCAACTAGTCATTTTTCTGTGCGAGTGTCTGAAGCTTTTGATCATGAGGGTTGGAGGTCAGGAGCAGGGGCATTATAACCAACGCTGAAGCTGTCTCCACCCAATACAAGTGCTCCCTTTCCAACTTGACTCGCTGTGTATCATTGGAGAGCAAGAACTCTGGCTACTTTTTTCCCTTCTTTAAACTGGGACAACTGAGGTGAATTGTAGTGCTTTTTGCCCAGCTTTGGCTCGGAGCAGCTAACTCAAAACAGGCTCGGAATTGAACTGGGACCCTCCTGGTCTGTATGGCTGAGTTCCGCACTAGGTAGTGCATTTACCCACTGATGCATCACTTCAAGGGTTACTGTAAGATGACATAAATTGGCTTTCTGCCAGCTGGGTGGTAATCACAATGATGCCGTGTATGTGCCCATTACAAGGTGCAGAATAATTGATGGGGGTGCTCGTCTTTCTGGTTGTCACTGCTTCCGACTTGGAAGTAACTGGTGGGAACACTTCACTTCTCAAAACTGGAGCTAAGATTGGTTAGTCCCCACGTGCTGTTCATGGGCGCTGATTAAATGGCTGAATTATCCAAGAGCCTTTTCAATTAACTGTGGACGAACCAGCAACCTGTATCTCCAATGTTGCTCCTGAAATTCTGCAGAAGCCCTAGAAATCTGCTAAGTTCCAGTCGTGTTTGGAATGGGGAGTGAAGGTAGTGGCAGTGGGAAGAATGTAAACTTTCCAAGAATCGTGAGCCAATATTCAGTAATTTAACTTATCACCAGACAGAATATTGCCTCCCAGATGTGACTGGTACTTTCAGCAATGTTAATGCCACTCCAATTAATCTGATTGTTTTGACCTCCAAAGTTACAGGAGGTTACAACAACCACCAAAGAAGGTGATTCCAGAACTGATGGTATCTGTCTGCCAGTGTATCTATTCTGATATAAAGAATATTGCAGATGCTGTGGTTCTCTCATCGCACAACTTGTCCTCACCATGGGGACAGGAAGGTCTCCAGAGTCTAGTTTGCATTGTCCAGTACGACCTCTCTAAACTTGCCAAGACCAGAATTTGTTCCAGTTTTGAGGTGTCTGCCTTCAGTATGACTATGTGCCCTAAAACAAATAGTGTAATGACATTATTACAATTGTGTTATACATTCTGAGATGGCCTATGCACGTGCCTTAATTAGGCTCGAATTTAAAAAAAATATCTCTTATGCAATTGGGAGGGAACGGGAACTGTGCCACATTCCAGGACAAGGTATCCAAGGTATTAACACCAATTTTGTTTTATTCATTCATGGGATGTGGACGTTGCCAGCAAGGATTTATTGCCCATCCCTAATTGGCCTCGAGAAGGTGGTGGTGAGCCGCCGCCTTGAATATAACAAAGTGGCTTGCTAGGCCATTTCAGAGATCAGTTAAGAGTCAACCACAAATCTGCTGTCCTTACCTGGTCTGGCCTCTATGTGACTCCAGACCATAGCAATGTGGTTGACTCTTAACTGCCCTCAAATGGCCCAGCAAGCCACTCAGTTGTAACAAACCGCTACAGAAAACAATAGTAAGAATAAAACCGGACGGACCACTTGGCATCGACCTCGGCACCGGCTTCGGACACGACAACGGCACACCCAGCCCAGTCGACCCTGCAAAGTCCTCCTCATTAACATTTGGGGACTTGTGTCAAAATTGGGAGAGCTGTCACACAGACTAGCCTGACATAGTCATACTCACAGAATCATACCTTTCAGCCAATGTCCCGAACTCCTCCATCACCGTCCCTGGGTATGTCCTGTCCCACTGGCAGGACAGACCCACCAGAGGTGGCGGCACAGTGGTATACAGTCGGGAAGGAGTGGCTCTGGGAGTCCTCAACATTGACTCCGGACCCCATGAGGTCTCATGGCTTCAGGTCAAGCATGGGCAAGGAAACCTCCTGCTGATTACCACCTACTGCCCTCCTTCAGCTGATGAATCAGTACTCCTCCATGTTGAACACCACTTGGAAGAAGCACTGTGGGTAGCAAGGGCACAGAATGTACTCTGGGTGGGGGACTTCAATGTCCATCACCAAGAATGGCTCAGTAGCACCACTACTTACTGAGCTGACCAAGTCCTGAAGGACCTAACTGCCAGTCTGGGCCTGTGGCAGGTGGTGAGAGAACCAACACGAGGGTAAAACCTACTTCATCTTGTCCTCATCAATCTACCTGTCGCAGATGCATCTGTCCATGACAGCATTGGAGCCCTGACCACCGCACAGTCCTTGTGGAGACGAAGACCCGTCTTCACACTGAGGACACCCTCCATCATGTTGTGTGGCACTACGACCGTGCTAAATGGGATAGATTCAGAACAAATCTAGCAGCTCAAAACTGGGCATCCATGAGGCGCTGTGGGCCATCAGCAGCAGCAGAATTGTATTCCACCACAACCTGTAACTTCATGGCACGGCATATCCCTCACTCTACCATTAACATCAAGCTAGGGGACCAACACTGGTTCAATGAGGAGTGCAGAAGAGCATGCCAGGAGCAGCAACAGGCGTACCTAAAAATGAGGTGCCAACCTGGAGAAGCTGCAACATAGGACTACATGCAGGCTAAACAGCGAAAGCAGCATGCTATAGACAGAGCTAAGTGATCCCACAACCAACGGATCAGATCAAAGCTCTGCAATCCTGCCACATCCAGTCGTGAATGGTGGTGGACAATTAAACAACTAACGGGAGGGGGAGGCGCCATGAATATTCCCATCCTCAATGATGGCTGAGCCCAGCACATGAGTGCAAAAGACAAGGCTGAAGCGTTTGCAACCAGCAGCATTTGAAACCAGCTTCAGCCAGAAGTGCCGAGTGGATGATCCATATCGGCCTCCTCCTGACATCCCCACCATCGAAGAAGCCAGTCTTTAGGCCAATTCAATTCACTCCACATGATGTCAGGAAATGGCTGAGCGCACTGGATACAGCAAAGGCTATGAGCCCCGACAACATCCTGGCTGTCGTGCTGAAGACTTGCGTTCCAGAACTAGCCGCACCTCTAGCCAAGCTGTTCCAGTACAGCTACAACACTGGCATCTATCCGACAATGTGGAAAACTGCCCAGGTATGTCCTGTCCACAAAAAGCAGGACAAATCCAATCCAGCCAATTACCGCCCCATCAGTCTACTCAATCATCAACAAAGTGATGGAAGGTGTCGTCGACAGTGCTATCAAGCAGCACTTACTCACCAATAACCTGCTCACCGATGCTCAGTTTGGGTTCCGCCAGGACCACTCGGCTCCCGACCTCATTACAGCCTTGGTCCAAACATGGACAAAGGAGCTGAATTCCACAGGTGAAGTGAGAGTGATTGCCCTTGACATCAAGGCAGCATTTGACCAAGTGTGGCTTCAAAAGAGCCCTATGAAAATTGAAGTCAATGGGAATCAAGGGCAAAACTCTCCACTGGCTGGAATCATACCTAGCACAAAGGAAGATGGTTGTGGTTGTTGGAGGTCAATCATCTCAGCCCCAGGACATCGCTGCAGGAGTTCCTCAGGGCAATGTCTGAGGCCCAACCATCTTTAGCTGCTTCATCAATGACCTCCCCTCCATCATAAGGTCAGAAGTGGGGATGTCGCTAATGATTCCACAGTGTTCAGTTCCATTCACAACTCCCAGATACTGAAGCAGTCTGTGCCTGCATGCAGCAAGACCTGGACAACAATCAGGCTTGGGCTGATAAGTGGCAAGTAACATTCGCGCCACACAAGTGCCAGGCAATGACTATCTCCAACAAGCGAGCGTCTAACCACCGCCCCTTGACATTCAACGGCATTACCATCACCGAATCCCCCACCATCAACATCTGGGGGTCACCATTGACCAGAAACATAACTGGACCAGCCATATAAATACTGTGACTACAAGAGCAGGTCAGATGTTGGGTATTCTGCGCTGAGTGTCTAACCTCCTGACTCCCCAAAGCCTTTCCATGATCTACAAGGCACAAGTAAGGAGTGTGATGGAATATTCTCCACTTGCCTGGATGAATGTAGCTCCAACAACACTCAAGAAGCTCGACACCATCCAGGACAAAGCAGCCTGCTTGATTGGCACCCCATCCAACACCTTAAACATTCACTCCCTCCACCACCGGCGCACCATGGCTGCAGTGTGTACCATCTACAAGATGCACTGCAGCAACTCGCCAAGTCTTCTTCGGCAGCACCTCCCAAACCCGCAACCTCTACCACCTAGAAGGACAAGGGCAGCAGGCGCATGGGAACACCATTACCTGCAAGTTCCCTTCCAAGTCACACATCATCCTGACTTGGAAATATATCGCTGTTCCTTCATCGTCGCTGGGTCAAAATCCTGGAACTCCTTCCCTAACAGCACTGTGGGAGCACCTTCACCACACGGACTGCAGCGGTTCAAGCAGGCGGCTCACCACCACCTTCTCAAGGGCAAGTAGGGATGGGCAATAAATGCTGTCCTTGCCAGTGACGCCCAGATCCCAAGAGCGAATATAAAAAAAATATCCAAGTTTGCCCATGACAGAAAGATTGGTGGTACAGTAAGTAGTGTAGACGGGAGCATGAAATTAAAAAGAGACATTGATAGATTAGGTGAGTGGGCAAAACTGTGGCAGATGGATTTCAACACAGGTAAGTGCAAGATTATCCATTGTGGACCAAAAAAGGATAGATCCAATATTATTTAAATGTTGAAGAGCTAGGAACAGTGGAGGTCTGAAGAGATTTAGGGATCCATTTACACAGATCACTAAAATGCAGTAGTCAGGTACAAAAAATAATCAGAAAAAGCTAATGGAAAAAAAGGCTAGCCTTTATAACTAGAGGGTTAGAATATAAAAGGGAGGAAGCTTTGCTACAGCTATACAAAGCCCTGGTTAGACCACATCTGGAGTACTGTGTACAGTTCTAGGCACCGCACCTTAGAAACAATATATTGTCCTGGGCTGGCGTGCAGCACAGATTCACCGGAATGTTACCAGGACTCCAAGGGTTAAATTATGAGGAGACGTTACATAAACTAGGCTTGTATTCCCTGGAATATAGAAGGTTAAGGGGTGATCTGATTGAGGTTTCTAGGATTTTGAAAGGAATTGATAGGGTAGATAGAGAGACACTTTTTCTGCTGGTGGGGGAGTCCAGGACAAGGGGGACATAACCTTAAATTCAGATGCAGGCCATTCAGGAGAGAAGTTAGGAAACACTTCTTTGTGCAAATGGTGGTATAAGTGTGGAACTCTCTCCCACAATAAGCAGTAGATACTAGCTCAATTCATCATTTTAAATCTGAGATCGATAGGTTTTTGCTGGCCAAGGGTATAAAAGGTTATGGAGCCACGGCAGGTGGATGGAGTTAAGGTACAGATCAGCCATGATCTCACTGAATGGCGGAACAGGCTTGAGGGGCTGAATGGCCTCCTCCTGCTCCTATGTTCCTACCTTCCTACTCACTAACCTGGCAAAGGGTTGTGTGTTTGCCGGTGGTATTTAATTCTTCTTTAGTTATGACCCCCACAATGCCTAGTGAATAAAGGCACCAGCTGGTGTACAATCAACTCCTGCATACCAGAAGGTTGAAAGCTGGATTCCTGGTCTGTGTTGAGATAGCTGATCTCAGTTGTGGCAGCAATAAAAAGAAAGACTTACATTTATATAGCGCCTTTCATGACCTCAGGATATCCCAAAGTGCTTTACAACCAATTAAGCATTTTTGAAGTGTGGTCGCTGTTGTAATGTGGGAAACACAGCAGCCAATTTGCACACAGCAAGCTCCCACAAACAGCAATGTGATAATGACCAGATAATCTGCTTTTTTAGTGATGTTTGCTTAGGGATAAATATTGGCCAGGACACTGAGGTGAACTCCACTGCTCTTCTTTGAAATAATGCCATGGGTTCTTTTACGTTCACCTGAGGGGACAGACGGGGCCTCGGTTTAATGTCTCATCTGAAAAACGGCACCTCCTTCAGTACTGCACTGGAGATGCAGCCTAGATTATGTGCTCAAGCCTCTGGAGTGCAGCTTGAAGCCACAGCCTTCTGATTCAGAACCTACCCACAGAACCATAGCTGACACCTAGGGGTGCTAGAGTTTGCCTCAGTACCCTTGGGGTAGCAGGAGGGAAATCATCCAAGGCTCATGGTCCTGATTCCAATCCAGTGTCTCCTGCTGGAAAGTGTGTGAATGGAGACAGGAATATCTCTGGAGCCGGACAGAATGAAGTCCGCAGTGTGCAGTATGACCTCGCCAAGACCAGAACTTTGTTCCAATTTTGAGGTATCTGCCTTCAGTAGGACTATGCGCCCTGGAACAAATTGCGGAATGGCGTCATTACAATTGTGTGATGCATTCTGGGGTGTCAGGGGCCAATTGTGAAGCTCCCCACAATCGCATAGGCTGCCAACACTCACTGCCTAGCCTCATTCAGAGGGAACGGCTGATTGGGCAAAGTACTGGAGGGCTGCCAACGCCCATTGAACCGTAGCTCAGCAGAAGTCAATGCCTTCAGGAGAGGAAGGGGAAAAAAGGGGAAGAAAAATTGGCTAAAACAAAACGACTTCAGTTGTGACTTACAGCGGATGTGTGTGTGTGTGTGTGTGTGTGTGGAGTATGCTGGTACTTGATGCAGAAAATTATAGGTTGGCTTATTTAAGTCAAGTCCGCCCCTTAATTATTGGCTTAATTGGTGTTTTACTCCTTGTGCGCAAATGCATTATGGGTGGGCTGTGTTTAACAGACTGCAGAAAATGAGAGTTTGGTGTAATTACACCGAGACTAGGATTCCCCGTCCAAATAACCATTCAGTTACAAGCAGGAAACATGCGGTAACATTGCTGCGGACAGGGTGACTCGGGCCAACGATATTAACTATTTTATGCAGAGACCATAAAAGCAGCGTTTAAAAAAAAAAAATCCTGGCCAAAGTTTCAAAGATGGGAGCCCACTGATAACAGACTTTGAAGTGAGGCCTCATGCTGCTCGGGAAAATGAGCTGCAACAGAAAGAATACACTGCCCCTGAAATGCTTAAAGGGAAACCGTCCTTTATCCAAACTAGGGCTATCATTAGACAATGGACGTAGATCAGCAGTTTATTGCATAGGTAGAAGATAATTAACACATTTATTCAGCGCTGCATAATGCAAAGGATGTTCAAAAGAACAACCTTCGCCGAGACAAACTACCACCAGTTGCAGCAACAGCATGTGGCTCCTGAGCAAACTCCCCCAGGATTGTATTGAGAGCTTTCCAGGAAATATGAGCTGGATTTTAAAAACTCGCCCTGATCATTTAAAGAGGCCCATCGGCATTGTGGAGAGAACAAGAAGAAACTCGGAATGCTGGAATTTTGAAAGGACAGCGGAGAAATATCTGGTTGAGAAAAGACGGGTTAACGTTTCAGATACAAATTTCCAACAGAACTGGTTTGGCAATCGTACAGATTCGACAACAACTTGAATCGCACAGTGACTTTAATGTAGGAAAAGGCCCCAAGGATGCTTCGATTCCGACAAGGGTTATTTTTTCTCGCTGAGTCTCCAGATAGGCTCCTTTAGAAAGTTAACCTGCCTTCAGGCCCTTTTCTATTGGGCTTTTAAGTGAAGATGCAGGGAGTCCACTCTCTGGGAGCCAGTGTTTATGCTGCTGAATCCATTCTCGTAGACCCGCGGCAGACTTGTGGAGCCAGTTTTACCTGAGTCTGCAGGTCTGCCGCTGTCCTGTGGAAATCAAATTTAACTGCGCAAACGCTGAGAGCCAACTCACAGGCACTGGGCTGCTGGAATTGGACTTAAAAGAAACGATATGAAAGTGCTTTTTCTCTTCCTATCCACTCTGCATTGCCAGCATTTCCCCTTTTCCTTCAGTATTATCCTTGTCGGCAAGACACGACAGAAATCAACTGCGACCACCGATTGTTGAGACACTCGCACTGCCCTCTGGTGCAGTCCCAATAAGTTCATTTGCAAAACTCGAGATGAAAGGAAGAGCCGTGAATGCTTGAAATCTGAAATAAAGACAGAGAGGGTGTATTTATATTGGATGAGACTCATGCATTCATTGTCACTCAAAGGGGAAATTCTGGAAATACCTATTATTGAGTGAGTTTTGAAAGCTCTTGGGGATGTTGACAAGATGGAGCTCGGACAAGTCCTGTCCAGCAGAACTGGCCACAGATATGCACCCTCTCTGAGCCGTTCATTGCACAGCACCTAGGCTTGGCATAGCTACAACAACAACAACTTGGATTTATATAGCACCTTTAACCTAGTAAAACATCCCAAGGCGCTTCACAGGACTTTTTTAAGACAGAAAATTTGACACCGATCCACATGAGGATAAATTAGGGCAGGTGACCAAAAGCTTGGTCAAAGAGGTGGGTTTTAAGGAGCGTCATAAAGGAGGAAGGAGAGGTAGCGAGGCGGAGAGGTTTAGGCAGGGAATTCCAGAGCTTAGGGCCGAGGCAACAGAAGGCACGGCCACCAAAAGTTGCGCGATTATAATCAGGGATGCTCAAGAGGGCAGAATTAGAGGAGCGCAGATATCTCGGGGCTGGAGGGGATTACAGAGATAGGGAGGGGCGAGTCCATGGAGGGATTTGAAAACAAGGATGAGAATTTTGAAATCGGCACTGATCAGAGGTTACATGGAGGCAGATAGTGGTAGGAGAAATCGAAAGGGGGTAAAAGTAGAAAATAAAAGCCTTATTCATAGAATATTGTTGATTGGGACAGATAACATTCAGCGCCAGATCATACAGTTCAATGCTGTGTGACCCTTAAACTATGCAGGACATCAGGCAGTAATCTCATAGTGAGTCTGTTGGTTTGTCTGACCTCTTTGCTGCTCTGTCTTCAGCTGATAGGAGGTGTGCTTCCTGCGTGGCAAGATGGATGAGGTGAGCTATGGCCTCCCTCGAGATCAGACACTTCCTCTCAGTTGAGAACCGATGAAATTCATTACATGTTGGGCTGCAGATTAAAGTGTCAGCCTTGAGCTAGCACAAGAACCTAAACCAGGCACCACCGGCATGTACGAACAGATAAACAACAGCGATTCACAAGATAGGAGGCCCAGCGGCCCATTTCATCTCATCCTTACAGACCACCACCCCAATCAAGTTTTCCTTTTTTTAATTCCAATTGTTCCTACAACACATCTTTATATACATTGCATTCATAGTATGCGGAGGCAGCCGTGGCTCAGTGGGCAGCACTCTCTCGCCTCTGAGTCAGAAGGTTTGGGTTCACAGTCCCACTCCAGGGGCTTGAGAACAAAAATCTCGGCTGAGACTCCAGCGCAGCACTGAGGGAGTGCTGCACCAGAGTCACAGAGTTATACAGCACAGAAAGAGGCCCTTCGGCCCATCGTGTCCGCGCCGGCCATCAAGCCCTGTCTATTCTGTCGGAGGTGCCGTCTTTCAGATGAGACGTTAAACTGAGACCCCGTCTGCTCTCTCAGGTGGACGTAAAAGATCCCATGGCCACTATTTCGAAGAAGAGCAGGGGAGTTATCCCCGGTGTCCTGGCCAATATTTATCCCTCAATCAACATCACTAAAACAGATTATCTGGTCATTATCACATTGCTGTTTGTGAGATCTTGCTGTGCGCAAATCGGCTGCCACATTTCCCACATTACAACAGTGACTACACTTCAAAAAGTACTTCATTGGCTGTAAAGGGCTTTGCGACGTCCGGTGGTCGTGAAAGGCGCTATATAAATGCAAGTCTTTTTCTTTTCGAACAATATATGTGGTACAGTGTGGCAGCAAGTGAGCTTTCCTGAGTGGCTGGGATTGTGGAAAACCCTGGAGACTGAATCCAGGGAGTGGCAGTGGTGTTCTTCTCTGTTTGGTCGGCTGAGATGTGCCACTTGTGCTTTTCCCGTTACCCTATTTAAGTGGGGTGCAGTGTGCTTCAGGTGCTTAGGGTGTTATGTGGCGTGACGTGCTGGACAGCCTCTGGCATTGAGACAACAATGGGGACCAGATTTTGAAAAAAGAAAGAACTTGCATTTATATAGCGCCTTTCACAACCTCAAGGTGTCTCAAAGCGCTTTACAGCCAATGAAGTGCTTAAGTGTAGTCACTGTTGTAATGTAGGAAACGCGGCAGCCAGTTGCACACAGCAAGGTCCCACAAACAGCAATGTGATAAAAACAAAACAGATTATCTGGTCATTATGTTAGTTGAGGGATAAATATTGGCCAGGACACCAGGGAGAACACCCTGCTCTTCTTCAAAATAGCGCCATGGTATCTTTTACGTCCACCTGAAAGGCCAGACGGGGCCTCAGTTTAACGTCTCATCTGAAAAACGGCACCTCCGACAGTGCAGCACTCCCTCAGCACTGGACTGGGGTGTCAGCCTGGCTTTTTGTGCTCAAGTCTCTGGAGTGGGACTATGAACCCACAACCTTCTGACTCAGAGGCGAGAGTGCTACCCACTGAGCCACTGGCAGACACAACAGAATTTCTCCTGGATCAGTGTCAGGCAGCGCATGATTTTCTTGGACTGGACCATCTTCCATAGTGTATGAAACCACGGGCGGTGGTGAGGTTCTCCAGTTCCTACCTCAGTGGGACCAAATTCTACTTGGCTTTAAAGCAGGATGTCACGCGTACTTTCAAAACTCATGTACAACCTCCACACCCCATGTGTTTTTATCTTAGCTGATTATTTATTTTCCTGTCTGTTAGAAGAAATCAGAATGTTTATTATTAGCAACAGCCTGGTGAAGATTTTCTATTCCGGGCACGGAAAGCAAAGAGTTTGCCAACTCTCGGCATCCTTCCCAGTCCTGGATGCTGATATTGGTGCTTGAGTGTGGTTTGCAAAAAAAAAAAAATCAGTACCAGCTGGAATTTGTAATTTAATAGTTTTTATGATGTTCCGTGAAGAGCCCACATAGAATTGCAGAGAGCCGGCACGGGCTCGACGGGCCGAATGGCCTCCTTTTGTGCTGTAACCTTTCTATGATTCTATGAACTGGGCCATCTGTTTACTGGATTGGACATGGGCACTCCATTGTCCCATTTATGCCAACTTAAATTTGGCTGAGTTGATCTGAACTAAATTGCATCTTCCCAGTGTTTTCACATCTTTACCCCAAACTGTACATGTGCACGGTGTCAAATTATCCATTGCGTTCATTTAACTTGACTGTGGGGCAAAGAGACTAAGCGGTCATGTGTGTGGTCCTTGGATTCTAGAAATAAAAAGCTAAGTGAGAAAGGTGGAGCCTGGATGGGCGCAGTGGATTCCAACACCATCTCCTTACCTCTTGATATCTGGCTTGTTATCGTAGACTGATGGAGTGAAAGTCTGGTCTTTCCCTCGCTCTGATTTGAAGGTTGGCTACTGGGAAGGACCCAATAAAAAACAGGTCCCCTACCAGCATGCCCGGCCAGTTGATTCTGCGGAGTACTGCTGGTTGCATATCAGGAGCCAACAGCACTAGTATCCCATTAAACACAATATAAAAGCAGTTTAAATTAGACCAGTCCTTTCCCAGTTCCGATCCTGTTATATAAAACTGCACCTCATTTGGAACTAATTGATACAATCGCATATAAAAAAAGCCACAGGTATGACTGGTGTATATATAATATCAAACTGTTCCGAGGTCAGAGTTAAGGTATAAGAATAGAATTCCATTCCCCAGCACTGACATCCTAAAGTCTTGATGAATAGAAGTTTGTTTTTTAATGAAGAACTGTCCAGTTTTCAAACTGTGGGAATGCACACAAAATTGATTGTTGTACAGTTAAATCCTGAAAATGAGCTTGCCAAGAAATATTTTGCTTGAATCGGAATTTTTGTAAACCACAGGTAGAATAGGCAGTTTGGTAATCTCTGTGCCAGAGCCCAGTTAATCATCAAATCTAAACAAAGTCAGGGGGAAACACTTAACAGACGCGCTGCTGTCTTTCAGTGGAATTTGGCAGTACATGGACCAGATTTAGCATGCTGAGTAGACAAAAATGGATATCTGGGGCACACAGTATGCTTGAATCAGCATTTCGTATTTAAGTACCATTTATTTTTGCTCCCTCGCCTCATGTGGTAGTGGCACTGCATAACTGAGCCACACAGATCAGTAGGCCTCAGGGTTGATCTTCCAGCCTGTGATGTGTTAGTTGATCTGCAGCCAGGGCAGAAGCTGGGTCGGACATTTTGCCTCTGTTCCCTAGCCTAGAGAGGGATAAAAATCAGCCAGGTTTCCCATTTCTGATCGCCATCCAGTGACATTAAGTAAGGACAGGATCGAGCTTCACTGTGATCCTCGCCATGGTTGGAAAGGCTGCCGACACTTCCTGTTTGGGGGTCACACACGAACGTTAACCATTTGGCCAAGGTGCGTGAGGGTGCTGGTGGATTGTACCCTGTGCGCTACTTCCTAAGTTGGAGGATGGGCAGGCAGCCTGTGCCCAGGTTCTGCTCTGTAACTGGAAGGTGTGTTTGGAATTCTCTCTTCATCCTCCTCCCTGTGGTAAGTCATCCCAACCTAGATCACGAACTCGTAGCTTGAGGAATTGCCAGTAGGGCTTTTGCATCCTACATCCTGTTGTTACACCAATGTACCATCCCACTATGCCAGTTATTCCAATGTGACAGGCAGAACAGGAATTGGATAGAATGTGTTTGAGTGGGTAAACACTTATGGCTTGGGATTGTCAGCTTCTAATTTGGGCATGACTTCATCTGACTGTATTCAGCAATTTTTGTAAAGTTCCATTGGACTGCAAATTAAGAATCACCAGGAGCTTACAGGTTACATCACTATCTCCAAGCCATACAGATAAGAAAGTTCCCAGGCTTCGCGTCTAGCCCGATCTGAGTTATCCAACCTTAGCTAGAGCAACAGGAAGGATGCCAAAATTGGTTGCAGTTCCCTTGATTAAGGAAGAGAAAATCATCAGGGTTGCCCATCGCTTATCAATGTCCAATGACCCTACTGTGTGCGGATACAAGGCATGGACAGGATTGGACATGGCTGTGTGATGACTGTTGCAGTTGAATAGCTAGCCTTACTCATCATCGAGGCTCATACAGGCCGACTGGCCACTTGGTTAAGATTTCTGAGGGTGATTGTCACTCGAGGAGTCCTCACAGGGAGTCAACGGGGAGGGGAGAGGAGAGGGTAAATTGGACAGGAAAAAAAAAATCAACTGCTTTGTCTTTTGAGCCCATTTTAAATGGCCTGTGTTATCTAGTTGGTTGTCCTTCACATTATCAATGGAACAGAGACAGATGTTCGTGTGGAGATAGTGTAAGTGCAAGCTTGCACAGGTAACACTTATAAGCTGAACATGTGCTAATGGTGGCATCATTATATTGATCTCTTTTCAATTTTGCCCTCCTCTCCCGAAGGCACTGAATCATACTGGTTTTTTTTTTAATTCATTTATGGGATGTGGGCGTCGCTGGCAAGGCCAGCATTTATTGCCCATCCCTAATTGCCCTTGAGAAGGTGGTGGTGGGCCGCCTTCTTGAAACGCTGCAGTCCATGTGGCGAAGGTACTCCCACGGTGCTGTTAGGGAGGGAGTTCCAGGATTTTGACCCAGCGACAATGAAGGATCAACGATATACTTCTAAGTCAGGATGGTGTGTGACTTGGAGGGGAACTTGGAGGTGATGGTGTTCCCATGCGCCTGCTGCCCTTGTCCTTCTAGGTGGAAGAGGTCGCGGGTTTGGGAGGTGCTGCTGAAGAAGCCTTGGTGAGTTGCTGTACTGCATCTTGTAGATGGTACACACTGCAGCCACGGTACGCCGGTGGTGGAGGGAGTGAATGTTTAAGATGGTGGATGGGGTGCCAATCAAGCAGGCTGCTTTGTCTTGGATGGTGTCGAACTTCTTGAGTGTTGTTGGAGCTGCACTCATCCGGGCAAGTGAAGAGTATTCCATCACACTCCTTACTTGTGCCTTGTAGATGGTGGAAAGACTTTGGGGAGTCAGGAGGTGAGACACTCGCCGCAGAATACCTAGCCTCTGACCTGCTCTTGTTGCCACAGTATTTATGTGGCTGGTCCAGTTAAGTTTCTGGTCAATGGTGACCCCCAGGATGTTGATGGTGGGGGTAAAGTTCCATATCTGGTGACGGCGAAGGTGTGTGCGCCCAGACAGTGTGTGCTCGCTCTTTTACCATGGAGGGCATCACCACCAAGCCTTAGCTAGTCCTTACTGGACATCCACACTCAGAACAAAAGTGCTTCCTGATCTCAAACGGGGCCTTTTTATTTTGGATAAAAACAAATTTTAAAATATTGTTGCAAAAACAGTATCCATTTACAATCATGTCCAATCTGCACCCGGTTCCGACCTCTGAACTCCTATGCCTGGGTCATTAAGCACACATAGCGACATGTTTAGTCCAATATTTACTAACCTGCTTGAAGTTGGCCAGGAGCAGCCCTGTTTTCCACTGTTTACATTACAACTTTTTTGCTCTGTTTATTCTGGAAGTGAGCTGAAAATATTTCTCATCAACATTTCACAAGATTTTACACGGGACCCAACGCTGCTGCAGACTTTTGTCTGATGAAAGTTCCGTGTGGTCAAATCTTGACAATTCCCACTAGATAATATTACAAACGGGGGAGACATGAGCAACATTCCCTCCCTAAGTATCAATAACCTAAGTGGAATTAGTGACTTTGATATAATTGTGAAGAAAGAGCTCAAACCAAATAAATCCCTAAGGATAGATAATATTTAGTGTCAGCTGTGGCTCAGTGGGTGGCACGCTCGCCTCTGAGTCAGAAGGTTGTGGGTTCAAGTCCCACTCCACGAGACTGGAGCACAAAAATCCAGGCTTACACTCCAGTGCCGTGCTGAGGGAGTGCTGCACTGTCAGAGGTGCCGTCTTTTGGATCGGAACATAGGAACAGGAGTAGGCCATTCAGCCCCTCAAGACTGTTCCGCCATTCAATGAGATCATGGCTGATCTGCGATCTAACTCCATATACCTGCCTTTGCTCCATATCCCTTAATAACTTTGGCTAATAAAAATCTATCAATTTCTGATTTAAAATTAGCAATTGATCTAGCATCAAACTTGACGTAATAAAGACTCACTACGCACTTGAACATAAAGCAAGGCTTTAATCAACTTGTAACAAAACATGGAGGTCTAGTTAGCAGTCACTAGCTTCCTGTTTCCAGATTGTCTCTGCCCAAGGTGGGCCCATGCCTGAGTATTTATACTCCCTGGACGGCGCCCCAGCTGGCCGCCCAGTAGTACTTCCTGAGTTGTTACTTGCGATTTATGACAAAACTTCTACCACCCTTTGTGTGTAGAAAGTGTTTCCTAATTCCATAAGTGAAAGGTCTGGCTCTAATTTTTAGACTATGCCCCCTAGTCCTAGAATCCCCAACCAGCTTTCCCTTTAATATCTGTTCCCCTTAATATCCTGAAAACTTCGATCAGATCATACCTTAACCTTCTAAATTCTAGGGAATACAACCCTAATTTGTGTAATCTCTCCTCATAACTTAACCCTTGAAGTCCGGTATCATTCTGGTAAACCTACGCTGCACTCCCTCCAAGGCCAATATATCCTTCCTAAGGTGTGGTGCCCAGAACTGCTCACAGTACTCCAGGTCTGGTCTAACCAGGGTTTTGTACAGCTGCAGCATAACTTCTGCCCCCTTGTACTCTAGTCCTCTAGATATAAAGGCCAGCATTCCATTAGCCTTTTTGATTATTTTCTGTACCTGTTCATGACATTTTAATGATCTATATACCTGGACCCCCAAGTCTCTTTGGACATCCACTGTTTTTAGCCTTTCACCATTTAGAAAGTACCCTGTTCTATCCTTTTTAGGTCCAAAGTGGATGACCTCACATTTGCTTACATTGAAATCCATTTGCCACAGTTTTGCCCATTCACTTAATCTGTCGATATCCCTTTGTAATTTTATGCTTTCATCTACACTGCCTACAATGCCGCCTATCTTTGTGTCATCGGCAAATTTGGATATATGACTTTCTATGCCACCATCTAAGTCGTTAATAAATATTATGAATAGTTGAGGCCCCAACACAGATCCCTGCGGGACACCACTAGTCACATCCTGCCAATTTGAGTACCTGCCCATTATCCCTACTCTCTGTCTCCTGCTGCTCAGCCAATTTGCTAACCAGATGAGACGTTAAACCAAGGCCCTCTCACGTGGATGTAAAAGATCCCATGGCACTATTTCGAAGAAGAGCAAGGGAGTCATGAGCGGTGTCCTGGCCAATATTTATCGCTCAATCAACATCACAAAACTACAGATTATCTGGTCATTATCAAATTGCTGTTTGTGGGAGCTTGCTATGCGCAAATTGGCTGCTGCGTTTCCTACATTACAGCAGTGACCACACTTCAAAAGTACTTCATTGCCTGTAAAGCGCTTTGGGACATTCAGAGGTCGTGAAAGGCGCTATAGAAATGGAAGTCTTTCTTTTTTTAAGCACAGAGCACTAAGAGAGACAGGGAAGGAGACTTGGGAAATAGTGTTGGTTATTATGAGGGAGCCATTCAACAGTGGGGACTGAAAACAGGCTAATGTGACATATTGTGGAAGTGCAACAGATCAGATGGCGGCAACTAGACGTTCAATAACACGTAAAATAATGAAATTGATTATTAGGAATAAACTTGAGGATTATACGTATGATAATATAATTTGCTGTCAAAATAACGGCGAGGCTAATGGCACTCTCCGTTATATATGCGCACGTGCTACAGCAACTTCAGACGAGGGCAGATGCAAGATTAAACACGGAAAGCCAAAAGTTGCTGTCCGAGATGCTGCTAGCTTTACGAAAACGGCATCTCGCTGTCTGCCTCACCACTGAAATGCATTGAACGGCGTGAAGTTGCTGTTGTTGCGCGGTCGATACGAACTAAACTCGCCACAGAAAGTTAGAACTGGTCTGAAGTGACGCAAGAAGCTTGTTTTGGAGCCATTTAAGGTCCGTGCATATTTAATAAAGCCTGGAACAGCTGCCAGAGATTCTTTTAAAGATATGCTAATTGTTAATTACTGCCAATGAACCTCTCTGGCACCGAAAATTAACCATTACAAGTGTGGAGTCTCATTCCTTCAGGTTTTAATTGGTGGATATTTTTAAAATGTGCAATTTAAAATTTAAAAAATGATTTCTCTTAATCCAGTCTTTCTTTCCCTTTCTTTATTTCTCTTTCTCTACCCGATTTGGCATTGAATTCACCCGCCCTAATTTACTCTTCCTTCTCTGTCCTTGCGCTGCTTATTTCTCAATCCTTCAACCAGATTGGTTAAGGAGAAACTCAGTTGCTTGCCCTGTTCACTCTGGTCCCAGATGCCCGGTTTCCCTCGCTGCGACGTTATCAGCTCGCACTTCCAGCAACTTGTCGTGCAAACATTTTTTTAAAAACTTAAACGTGCAAGGGCAAGCCTAACGAATGGCAGATACCGTTGGATGCCCTGCTAATGGGCAAATTATGGGCCTATTAAAAATCAGTCAACATGCACTCAGAATCACAGAATCCCCACAGTGCAGATAGAGCCATTTCGGCCCATCGAGCCTGCACCGACACATATCCCACCCTATCCCCGTAACCAATCCCCCTAACACTATGGGCCAAATCAACCTAACCCACACATCTTTGGACTGTGGGAGGAAACCGGAGCACCCGGAGGAAACCCATGCAGACACGGGGAGAATGTGCAAACTCCACACAGACAGTCACCCGAGGCCGGATTCGAACCCAGGTCCCTGGTGCTGTGAGGCAACAGTGCTAACCACTATGCCACCCAGGAGGGAAAGATCCTACCTGACCAACATTTTTGAGGAAGTGACATCCCAAGTGGACTGTGGAAAGTCCCACCAGGTCATGTACCAAAACTTCCAAAAGACATTTGCCAAAGTTGCACATGAAAACCTACTAGTTAAGGTCAATGTGGTGGGAATCCAGGTTGAACCTTAAGAATGGATAAGAAATTGACTGCATGGTAGGAAACAGTGGATACCAGTTGGAGTTTTTCTTTATTTGTTCACGGGATGTGGGCGTCACCAGCATGGCCAGCATTTATTGCCCATCCCTAATTGCCCTTGAGAAGGTGGTGGTGGTGAGCCGCCTTCTTGAACTGCTGCAGTCTTTGTAGCAGTTTGTTACAACTGAGTGGCTTGCTGGGCCATTTCAAAGGGCAGTTAAGAGCCAACCACATTGCTGTGGGTCTGGAGTCACATATAGGCCAGACCGGGTAAGGACGGCAGATTTCCTTCCCTAAAGGACATTAGTGAACCAGATGGGTTTTTACAACAATCTGGTAGTTTCATGGTCACCATTTCTGATACTAGTTTTTTATTCCAGATGAAATTTAACGCAGAAAAGTGTGAAGTGATACATTTTGGTAGAAAGAAAGAGAGGAAATATAAACTAAATAGTACAATCCTAAAGGGGGTGCACAAACAGAGAGACCTGGGGGTATGTGTGCACAAATCATTGAAGGTGGCAGGGCAGGTTGAGAAAGCAGTTAAAAAGGCTTATGGGATCCTGGGCTTCATAAATAGAGGTATAGAGTACAAAAGTGTGGAAGTTATGATGAACCTTTATAAAACACTGGTTCGGCCTCAACTGGAGTACTGTGTCCAATTCTGGGCACCACACTTTAGGAAGGATGTGAAGGCCTTAGAGAAGGTGCAGAAAAGATTTACGAGAATGATTCCAGGGATGAGGAACTTCAGTTACATTGATAGACTGGAGAAGCTAGGGTTGTTCTCCTTGGAGCAGAGAAGATTGAGAGGAGATTTGATGGAGGTGTTCAAAATCATGAGGGGTCTGGACTGGTTAGATAGAGAGAAACTGTTCCCATTGGTGGAAGGGTTGAGAACCAGAGGACACAGATTTAAGGTGATTGGCAAAAGAACCAAAGGCGACGTAAGAAAAAACTTTTTTACGCAGCGAGTGGTTAGGATCTGGAATGCACTGCCTGAGAGGCTGGTGGAGGCAGACTCAATCACGGCTTTCAAAAGGGAATTGGAAAAGTACCTGAAGGAAAAAAAATTGCAGGGATACGGGGAAAGGTGCGGGGGGAGTTGTACTGGCTGAGAGTCGGCATGGCTCGACGGGCCGAATGGCCTCCTTCCATGCTGTAACCATTCAATGATTCTATGATTATATTTATTTAATAAACTGAATTTTAAATTCCCCAGCTGCCGTGGTGGGATTTGAACTCACGTCTCTGAATCATTAGTCTAGGCCTCTGAATTACTAGTCCAGTAACACAACCACTATGATGATGAGGGGTACGGTAGCAGTGTGGGAATGGCAATGCTGATTGAGTGTCTCACGGATTGGTATTGGGACCTCGACAGTTGATTCTGAGGAGGCAGCTTGGGAAAAAAGACTTGAAAGACTTGCATTTATATACCATCTTTCAGACCACTGGATGTCCCAAAGCGCTCTGCAGCCAATGGAATACTTTTTTGAAGTGTAGTCACTATTGTAATGTAGGAAATGTGGCAGCCAATTTGCGCACAGCAAGTTCCCACAAACAGCAATGTGATAATGACCAAATAATCTGTTTTTTAGTGATGTTGATTGAGGGACAAATATTAGCTAGGACACTGGGGATAACTCTCCTGCTCTTCTTCGAAACAATGCCATGGGATCGTTTACGTCCACCCGAGAGGGCAGACGGGGCCTCGGTTTAACATCTCACCCAAAAGATGAACAATTGGCCCTGGATCCCAGTACAAACACAGTGCAGCATCCTGTTTTCCCGGCGGATGCTGGGCTGATACCAGCACCTGTAGTAACAATAGAAAGCGCTGGAAAAACTCAGCAGGCCAGGCAACATCCGTGGAGAGAGAAACAGAGTTAACGTTTCAGGTCAAAGACCCTTCGTCAGAACTGAGAAAAAAGCAGGAAATGAAACAGATGAAAAAGCAAGTTTGGGGGCTGGGGGAGGGAATAAAAGAACAAAAGGGAAGGTCAGTGAGAAGTAAAGAGACATTAAGAGATGCTCAAGGCGAGACGAGATGGTAATATTTATATTTTATTTTATCCACCCTTTTATTTGTCCCCCCCACCTTTTTTTTTCCTCCTAGAAGCTGGCAGCTGTCCTCCATTCTGCCAGTGGATTTCACACTTCATTCAGCCTTAATCTGTCACATTAACACCACCTCTAGCCTTGCATATCTCTTAATGTCTCTTAATGTCTCTTCATCTCCTCCTTTGTTCCTTTATCCCCTCCCCCTTTTCCCAGCTTTACCCTGGCCTTAAATCTATTTGATTTCCAGCTCTTCCCAGTTCTGATGAAAGGTCATCGACCTGAAACGTCAACTCTCTTTCTCTCTCCACGGATGCTGCCTGGCCTGCTGAGTTTTTCCAGCGTTTTCTGTTGTTATTTCGGATTTCCAGCATCCGCAGTATTTTGCTATCGTGGTAATAAGACAGGTTAAGAAACAAAAGATGGCTCTAGAAGTGTGAAATGCGCTGGCAGAATGAAAGACAGCTGCCATGTGGGAGAGAGAAAAAAAGGGAAAAGGCACAAACCAAAAGTGTGGATAAAAAATATGTATATATATATATGGTAGGGGCCGAGGTTATGATCTGAAATTGTTGAACTCTATGTTGAGTCCAGAGGGCTGTAAAGTGCCTAATCGGAAGATGAGGTGCTGTTCCTCGAGCTTACGCTGAGCTTCCGTGGAACAATGCAAGAGGCCGAGGACGGTGAGGTCTGAGTGGGAGTGGAGCGGAGAATTAAAGTGACAGGCAACCAGAAGCTCGGGGTCCCCCTTACGGACTGAACGGAGGTGTTCCGCAAAGCAGTCACCCAATCTGGGTTTGGTTTCCCCACGCCCAACACGGGCAACACGGTGGCATAGTGGTTAGCACTGGTGCCTCACAGCGCCAGGGACCTGGGTTCGAATCTGACCTCGGGTGACTGTCTGTGTGGAGTTTGCACATTCTCCCAGTGTCTGCGTGGGTTTCCTCCGGGTGCTCCGGTTTCCTCCCACAGTCCAAAAATGTGCGGGTTAGGTTGATTTGGCGATGATAAAATTGACCCTTAGTGTTAGGGGGGGATTAAATATGTGGGGGTATTGGGATAGGATGGGATATGTTAGGGGGAATTAAATACATGGGGGTAGGGTGGGATATGTGTACTGTGGGGATTAAAGCAGGGACAGGGTACTGGATTTGGATGATCAGCCATGATCGTATTGAATGGTGGAGCAGGCTTGACGGGCCGAATGGCCTACTCCTGCTCCTAGATTCTATGTTTCTATTCTATGTTCCACGGAAGCTCAGCGTAAGCTCGAGGAACAGCACCTCATCTTCCGATTAGGCACTTTACAGCCTTCCTGACTCAATATCGAGTTCAACAATTTCAGATCATAACCTCGGCCCCTACCATATATATATACATATTTTTTATCCACACTTTTGGTTTGTGCCTTTTCCCTTTTGTTCTTCTCTCCCACATGGCAGCTGTCTTTCATTCTGCCAGCGCATTTCACACTTCTAGAGCCATCTTTTGTTTCTTAACCTGTCCTATTACCATCTCGTCTCACCTTGAGTATCTCTTAATGTCTCTTTACTTCTCACTGACCTTCCCTTTTGTTCTTTTATTCCTCCCCCCAGCCCCCAAACTTGCTTTTTCATCTGTTTCATTTCCTGCATTTTTCTCAGTTCTGACGAAGGGTCTTCGACCTGAAACGTTAACTCTGTTTCTCTCTCCACGGATGTTGCCTGGCCTGCTGAGTTTTTCCAGCGCTTTCTGTTGTTATTTCAGTTTTCCAGCATCCGCAGTATTTTGCTATTGTACCAGCACCTGTAGGTTGTCCAAGTTTTTTTTGGGGGGGCGGGGGGGTGGCGGGAGGGTTCTACTCTTTTAGCTGCTAACCATGAAGCCTCATGGGCCGTATCTAAGGGGCAATGTTACACGTTCGTGTTTGTGGCTTGAGGCGTCACCACTGGGAGTGCAAATCGAGAATTCAGGCATAGGATCCTGATGAATTTCCATTTAAGGTGGAAAATTATCCAGGCAGGGCACCCAAATTCCCAATATTCACTCCTAGCGGGAGAAGCTCCCAGCTGGGAGTAGATATTTGTATGGTTACGCCCTTTAAAGCTTGAATCAATACTTCCATTAATTTGCTTATATCTCAAATGGCATATACTAACAGATCTTTCCAACAAGCGAGAGTCTAACCACCTCTCCTTGACATTCAACGGTACTACCATCGCCGAATCCCCCACCATTAACATCCTGGGGATCACTATTAACCAGAAACTTAACTGGAGCAGCCACATAAATACTGTGGCAACAAGAGCAGGTCAGAGGCTGGGTATTCTGCGGCGAGTGTCTCACCTCCTGACTCCCCAAAGCCTTTCCAACATCTACAAGGCACAAGTCAGGAGTGTGATGGAATACTCTCCACTTGCCTGGATGAGTGCAGCTCCAACAACACTCAAGAGGTTCGACGCCATCCAGGACAAAGCAGCCCGCTTGATTGGCACCCCATCCACTACCTTAAACATTAACTCCCTCCACCACCGGCGCACCGCAGCTGCAGTGTGTACCATCTACAAGATGCACTGCAGCAACTCGCTAAGGCTTCTTCGGCAGCACCTCCCAAACCCGCAACCTCTACCACCTAGAAGGACAAGGGCAGCAGGCGCATGGGAACACCACCACCTCCAAGTTCTTTTTCTGTATTAGTATTTCAGATAAGAGCTGGAAGATGTATTGATCAGTAAGTGCAGATGTTTCTTCTGCTCTATGTAGATCATATTATAATGATTCTCTTTAGCTGTTGCATGCCACTGTTAAGACCTGCACTCTGCTCTCGGGTAGCTTTATTTACTGCATTTTTTTGCTGAAATTTGTACTTAACAGTTGGGGTTTTTACGTAAGTCTGTTTAGTGTTCAATAAATATTTTTCCAAGAAAAAGTTCATCCTGTCCCAGCATTGCAAATCTTATCAGTTTTACACTATGTCCACAATGAAGAGATAAGGATGTAGCACTGGACAATGATATACGGAGCGACCCCTTTGCAGCAGATAAAACTAACCTCCATCCAGCAATGAGCAGCAAGCTAATGCGCTCCACCTCCCTCTGAACAAGCACAAGCCAGGAGTGTCCTGCTCTCTTTTTTTTAAAACAACCCTTTTTTTGTGAATGGTGGGTGTCCATGCCCCGAGGCTGGGGCACATCTAGGGCACGTGTCTGTCTCAACATGCAAGGAGGTCCAGTGCAACTTGCTGATTCCAAGACGGGGGGTGGTGGGAGCCTGCTGGGTCCCCCAGAAATAACTTAGATGTGGCCCCTTTGTTAAGGGGGGCACTTTAAAATATTTTTTAAGAAATCCTCAATTTTTCTTCAGGGTCCAGCCCGTGATTCAAGTTGGGCCCACATCAACGTTCCCTTTAAACCGCGCAGCGCTCCAGGGATCCCGCGCAGCCGGCTTGCCGACGTTTCAATGCAAAAATCGCGCATGCGCGGTATTTTGAATGGCCCGCGCAGCACCTTAAAGGGGCCGCACAGCGCCAAAAATAATTCGAGGGAACATTGGCCCACACCCGCCATTTGACGAGCTTGTACCAGGCATACCAACAAGCGAGAGTCTAACCACCTCCCCTTGACATTCAATGGCATTACCATCGCCAAATCCCCCACTATCAACATCCTGAGGGGTCACCATTGCCCAGAAACTTAACTGGACCAGCCACATAAATACTGCGGCAACAAGAGCAGGTCAGAGGCTAGGTATTCTGCAGCGAGTGCCTCACCTCCTGACTCCCCAAAGCCTTTCCATCATCTACAAGGCACAAGTAAGGAGTGTGATGGAATACTCTCCACTTGCCTGGATGAGTACAGCTCCAAGAACACTCAAGAAGCTCGACACCATCCAGGACAAAGCAGCCAGCTTGATTGGCACCCTATCCACTACCTTAAACATTCACTCCCTCCACCACCGGCGCACCGTGGCTGCAGTGTGTACCATCTACAAGATGTACTGCAGCAACTCACCAAGGCTTTTTCGGCAGCACCTCCCAAACCCGCGACCTCTACCACCTAGAAGGACAAGGGCAGCAGGCGCATGGGAACACCACCACCTCCGAGTTCCCCTCCAAGTCACACACCATCCTGACTTAGAAACATAGAAACATAGAAACATAGAAACTAGGAGCAGGAGTAGGCCATTCGGCCCGTCGAGCCTGCTCCACCATTCAATACGATCATGGCTGATCATCCAAATCCAGTACCCTGTCCCTGCTTTCTCACACAGAATCCCCATTGAGCCTACACCGACACATATCCCACCCTATCCCCGTAACCCCACGTATTTAATTCCCCCTAACATATCCCATCCTATCCCCGTAACCCCACATATTTAATCCCCCCCTAACACTAAGGGTCAATTTATCATAGCCAAATCAACCTAACCCGCACATTTTTGGAAGTATATCGGCCGTTCCTGCATCGTCGCAGGGTCAAAATCCTGGAACTCCCTCCCTAACAGCACTGTGGGAGTACCAACACCACACGGACTGCAGCGGTTCAAGAAAGCGGCTCACCACCACTTTCTCAAGGGCAACTAGGAATGGGCAAGAAATGCTGGCCTTGCCAGCGATGCCCAGATCCCATAAGCGAATTTTAAAAAGTACCATCGCCGATGATACCCTGGGTCTCACTGAAAGCCCAGGACACGGGTATTCCAACTGTTGGGAGTGCCTGAACATGGCCCTGCCCCCTCTTATGTCACTGGCCTATAAAGGGACCAAAAAAGGCTCTGCCCCTCACAAGACCCGCAGAATCCTAGACACAAGGTCAGGACCTGGTATCTCAGATCCTGCTCTAATTTGTGACCCTTTTCGCACACTCCCGCCAGAGTTACATTGAGAGTGCGCTGGAAGGGCCACAGATTTTTAGCCTGTAGCCGTTGAACCTGGGACCTTCCCCACCTGTATGGCTTAGTTATTCGCTGCTTTAAGTGCCACTTTGGTTCAGTTGAAGCACTCTTGCCTCAGAAGATTGTAGGTTTAAGTTTCACTACAGCACTTGAGCATATAAACGAGATGGATACTGAGGGAATCCATTGTTCAGATGAGATGTTAAACCAAGGCCCCGTTTGCTTGTTCAGGTAGGCATTAAAGATCCCAAGGCACTATTTGAAAAACAAGTTCTCCTGATCTCATAAACTAGCTCCGTCGTACTCTCTTAATGACCACAAACCAGCCCTGTCTCACTTTCTTTCCACTGAACATTCCATCCATTGTTCTATTAGAAGGAACAACGTGATCTTTTTTATTATTATTTTCACTACCTGTCTAGTGAGGTGAAAACTTTATAAGGACACCTTTTCCAATCGGACAGGTCAACTTTAACGCCTTTGAGTGCGCTGAGAACTTGTGTGAGCACATCACGCTCAGGTTACAAGTGACAGGAGGTTGGCAGGTGTAGGAACTGCTGTCTCATTCAGGGCTAACAGCTGCGAAGTACCTTATGTGGAAAATGTGGATGACGCTCCAAGCAATTACTTGAGGAGATGCTGAAACCCCAGGAATACAGCGGCCATATAAATTTGAATCGTTTCAATCAAGCCCTGGAGTGACAAATGGACCAAACCATGAGAGTATTGGTCACATTTACCATGGTCTTATGTTCTGATTCTAATTTTATAGCAATATCATTGCCTTGCTGTGTGTAGACTGCATTTTAATCTAATGAAGACTTGACAGCATGTGGGAAACTGAGTAGTTAATTAATTGACACAACATTAAAATCTGTTTTCAGTGCCTCCTGATATATGATTTCCCTCATCCCCCGCTTTGGTTAAGGGACTGTTTCAAAAGTTATCATTCATGTCCCAAGCGTATAGTGCTTAATATAGATTTTCACCCGCTTCCCACTAAATGTCTGTAATTATACTTAGCAGTACTATATCACTACTGGAACTCAATGCAGGGTGCCCTATTTCTTTCTTGTTACAGGAAAATAAACAACTTTATGCTTACTAGCATTGTTATTTTTCTAAAATGTTACTAGTGAATCTTCTCTAATTCAGACAGCATGCTACTTTATGTTTCCCTAGTCGATCTCCCATGGCATTGCGCATGGGGAGTCAAGACCAAGAGCAGTCTTAAGGTGAAGTGGGGTTGAAGGTGAAGTGGGGTTGAAGGGTAGGGAAAAATAAACCAGGGCACACATCAGATTTGCATTTATATAGCGCCTTTCACGACCTCAGGACGCCCCAAAGCACTTTACTGCCAATTAAGTAGTTTTTTGAAATGCAGTCACTGTTGTAATGTAGAAAACGTGGCAGCCAATTGCCGCACAGCAAGCTCCCACAAACAGCAACGTGATGATGACCAGATGATCTGCTTTAGTGATGTTGGCGGAGGGACAAATATTGGCCCCAGGACACTAAGATACTTCTGTGCAGTACAAGCTGAGCAGTTGTGGGATGCAAAACGGACACACTACTGGCGTGAGGGGAAAATTGCACTTTGTAAGTTTACATAGGCTGTCCCCATTATAAATGTGGACAAAGAAACTTATAATGGAACAAGTTGACACAAAAGTGTGACATAAAACATGATAGTGGGAAATTAAGGGTGTGTAAATAGGAAGTACGCACAGGTTCAAGACATTTAACTGCATTGTAGATTATTCAATGTAACACGCAATGTATTGTGCTGCTGCTAAATGAGCTGTGTTTATCCTGAGATCAATTGGATATTAATTGTTGTGGATGCATGAAGGTTGCAGACTGGCAGCAAATTCCCAGCACCACATCAGACGGGCCCAGCATGAAGCGAATGCCTTTCTGTCTTTTTTTTACATCATTTCGATATTTTGAAGAGTGACATCTGAAATGAAATTGATTAATGCAATTTTTCTCAATTATATTCAGATTCATCAAAAAACATTGGATCATTTTAAAATGGCCCAGTTTCACATGCAATTCCCGTTACAAATGCAATAAATATTACAAACCATCGTCAAAATCGCCTCAGCAGTACAGACCCTGGAGGGAATAGAATTACAATGCACCTGCAATAATGATCCTTTAACACTTCTCAACGAGCTAACAAGCCACTTAATTGGCAGAAATGTTGAAAAGTTTATTAATGCAGCTGTAGAGTGCAAAATATTTGTACAAAATGGCTAAGCATCAAGTTTGAAAACCATGTGGTCTTGCACTCACTTCCATCACTGCTCCAGGCTCATGTGAGAGAGACATAGAAAGATACACACAGCGTTCTTGTGTATAAGAGGGACAGAAAGATGCACAGTGGGGAGAACAGGGCTACAGAAATATAAGACACAAAGAGACAGACATGTACATTGAGAAAGAGAATTGGACAGACGGAATCAGAGATGCGTGCAAACAGGCATGCACAGAAGGAAATACCATCAAACTCTAAGAAACGAACACAGTGAGATAATTGGAGACAAAGATAGAAACTCAGAGATAGGCCCACACATAGAATCAGAGTGATAAACAGATGGTGTTGAGGGCGTATGGCTTAGGGGGATGATGAAGTTGAACGAATATGGATGAGGGTGGTCAAGGGTGAGATTGTGGGTGGCAAAGGTGAGAGCTGCCAACGTAACCAAACATTTTATACCTTCAATCTTATTCTGAGAATGAAGAAAGGAGATATTTCAGGTGCCGGAATAAAGAGCAGATTTGGGAAGAACTGTCATGCGAGCCTGGGCTCTGGACAATTTCAAGTCTGTTTTCTCTGGAATTCATGGTTCCAAACTATAATTAGGAGGGTGGCCTGGAGCCTGGAGCCCTTTTCAGCACCAATGCCCTGTGTCATGGAATGGGATGGTGTGAGATGTGTGACTTCAACTCCCATTGCGTTCCTCATCTCAGTGCTGTGTGGTGAATCAGTAAGTTTGCTGCCTGTTGTGCAGCTGAGCCATACTGAGCATAAAGTTTGCAGGTTTTATTTGCGGTCTGTGCTGGGTTAGCTGATCTAAGCCAAGGCCACAGTGGGGTACTACAATTGACCATAGTGGCACTGGACTAGAGAGGGGGCATAAGATCAGGCAGGATTACCACTATTGGCTAATATCCAGTGACTCGCATGATAAAACTGACATGTCAGGTGAAGGCAGGAGGATAGAGTGTGATGGCCACCACTGTGAAAGAGCCTGCCAACGCTCACAGTCTCTGTTGGAAGAATGACCACCCCAGAGCACTTCTAAAGCCAATGGCGCCATTCCTATACATGAGTCACTACCTTCAAGAGAAGAGGGGGAAAAAAGTAGCAGAAATTGGAAAAGTAAAGGAAGCTGTGTGAGAAAGCTTCAAGTGGATCATAAGAAATAGGAGCAGGAGTAGGCCATAAGGCCCCTCGAGCCTGCTCCGCCATTCAATAAGATCATGGCTGATCTTCTACACCAACTCCACTTTCCCGCCCTATCTCCGTATCCCTTGATTCCCTTAGTGTCCAAAAATCTATCACTCTCAGCCTTGAATATACTCAATGACTCAGCATCCACAACCCTCTGGGGGTAGAGAATTCCAAAGATTCACAACCCCTCTGAGTGAAGAAATTCCTCCTCATCTCAGTCCTAAATGGTCGACGCCTTCTGGCCAAGCACGTTCACTGCATTGGGGCACCAGAGGACCAGTCGCCCCCCCCAGGATGCCTCTTCGTGGTTGGCTGCACAGCAGTATTAGCACGGATCTGGGGCAAGGTCTCCAGCCTGTCATCTCAGCTGGGGAAGATGTGTAACATCGGGGAGAAAACAAAACTAGGGAGAAAAGGAAACTTACAACAAAAAATATATATAATGAGCAACAGGGCAGAGAGGAAAGTGTGTATTGCTCAGTATGCTAATTAGCTAAGCTGTTAGCGAAAATGATGCCATCCTGTGATAGGCTGAGCAGATAAATAATTCATATTGCTACAAAAATGTCTCTTACCACCTACAGACATCAGTACAACAGATCATCTTCATTTAAATAACATTGCTCGCTAGCTATTGATATAAAAGTTTTCAGAGCACCAGTCACACCACAGACATTACACTTTGTTCAATTTTGAGTTGCTGGTGTTTTATACAATCTTTAAAAAAAAAATTAAAAATCAAAAGAACTGTTATTTTCTGTTGGTTTTTTTTTTCTCTGACCTTGGGATACCCTGGAGAGGTTGCTGAGGTAAGAGCATCTGCCAATCGAAGGTAACTTCCAGCAACAACAATAACTAGCCTCTAACTGACCTCGACACTTATTCAAACCACTTCTCCATGGGGAATAACTAACTGATCAATGCCTTAAAGGGACAGGCCAGGTTAGCAGCTAACCATTGCAAGCATTCTCCAGATCCCAGACTACCAGTGAGCAATGCCATGGGAGATCAGTCAGTATAATGAATAAAGAAATAATTGGTGCGTGGGGATGGTTACAATGGAAATAACTGCATCCTGCATTTCTGATGACAATAAATCTCTTGAGCTTTACTCTAAGTTTATGATGCCCACTGAATCCGTCAGTGAGGTTATTTTCGTGCGAATTTTCCCTCCTGAATGCATGCAGTCCCACACAAGCACTGACAGCTCGATGGTATCTCACCCAGGTAGCCCTTTTTCATGTCTAGGTCTAGACAGTGAATTGTGGCAGCCTATTCTTTCATAGGGAGCACAACAGTCCATGCCAGGCCCAGTCCTCACACTTGGCCAGGTCCCTTGTGCTCACAGCTAGACTCTATAAGAACAGAAGAAATAGGAGCAGGAGTAGGCCATTCAGCCCTTCGAGCCAGCTCCACCAATCAATAAGATCATGGCCGATCTTCTACCTCAACTCCACCTTCCCGCGCTATTCTCAAGTCCCTTGATTCCCTTAATATCCAAAAATCTATCGCTTTCTGTCTTGAATATGCTCAACGACTGAGCATCCACAGCCCTCTGGGGTAGAGAATTCCATAGATTCACAACCCACTGAGTGAAGAAATTTCTCCTCATCTCAGTCCTAAATAGCCGACCCCTTATTCCGAGACTGTGTCCCTAGTTCTAGACTACCCAGCCAGGGGAAACATCCTCCCAGCACCTACCCTGTAAAGCCCTGTAAGAATTTTATATATTTCAATGAGATCACCTCTCATTCTTCTAAACTCTAGGGAATATAGGCCGAGTCTCTCCTCATAGGACAATCCCCTTCTATACTTCCACTTCAGGTGCTATACACTAGATATGGATCTGCAGCATAAACTCTGGCATGTTGTTTGCCACTCCCTAGTCCAGGGTCAATTATATCCCAAGCTGAGAGCAAATAACTCAAAACAGAGAGGAAATTGAATTAGTGGTCCTTCTAGTTCATGTAACATACTAATACCCGGGTAGTACCATTACCCACTGGACCATCAGGGTATCAACAAGATTGTTTTCTTGTAAGTATTTTCCCCACCCCATTATTGTAAGGCTCATTTCTGGTGTATTCGGTATCTTCAGTCTATGTTCTAGTCAGGTTACATGGTTTGTTATCCTATAACACTGTGTTCGTGGAGAAGCCTTTCAAGTGACACATTTAACTGACCACAGACCATGAGACACTATGAAAACATTGTAAGCTACAGCTGTAGTCCATTAAGTTTGTCAGTTGAAGCCCTCTTTGTGAGACAGACCATAATAAACAAATACTGAAGAAAAAAAACTAACATCAGAATTCAAATCCACCAAAAATTACCCAAAAGAGCTAAATCTGTTATAATGAAAATAATCACAGTTGAACAATAAAAATGAACATCCTAGCTATACACGTGATTCGCTTCAGTTAGCGTAGATCTGAACTCTCCTAATCCAAATCAGAATTGGTCAGTCCCACTCCACAGGGCCCTCCATCCTGGTCACTCACTCTAATCAGTGGAATTACTGTCATATAAATCACACACAGGTTTGATAAAAACAAGCTGGCAGCTCAACTAAAGTCTTAAAAGATAGTATTCTCCCCAAAAGGAAACCTACAATACAGGGCAGTCACCTATTCGATTAATCTATAAATGTGATTAATTGGAAACTAAATCTAGCTGATATGTATTCCTCGGACTTAAAAAGAATATAATCATTTTAGCTGCTCTTCTGGTTTTTGCTGGACCCTCCCCTGTGCACTCACCATTCCCAGCTTGGCAAGGTGCCTTTTTCCATGCTCTCTACAATTCATTCTCTGTAACTGATGAAGCATGCGCGAGTGGCCTGAATGACTCGCCATCTCAATTTGCTCTCCCTTCGAAAACAACAAATTGCAGTTATCGTCTTTAACGTAGTAAAAACGCCCCAGGGCGCTTCACAGGAGCGTCACCAGACAAAATTTGACACCGAGCCACATAAAGAGATGTTAGGACACGTGGCCAAAAGCTCGGTCAAAGAGGTAGGTTTTAAGGAGCGACTTAAGGGAGAAGAGAGGTAGAGAGGTGGAGAGGTTTAGGGAGATTCCAGAGATTAGGGCTGAGACAGCTGAAGGTACGGACGCCAATGGTGGACTGAAGGAAATGCATAAGAGGCCAGAATTGGCGGAACGCAGGATTCTCTGAGGGTTGTAGGGCTGGAGGAGTCTATAGAGATAGGGAGGGGCGAGGCCATGCTGGACCGGGAGCCAATGTAGCACAGGGGTGATGGGTGAGCGGGACTTGGTGCGAGTGAGGATATGGGCAGCAGAGTTTTGGAAGAGCTGGCCCCATACTTATCCAGCGTCAGAGTCAAGCCTGACCCCATCCTTATCCAACATCAGAGTCAAGCCTGACCCCATCCTTATCCAACATCAGAGTCAAGCCTGACCCCATCCTTATCCAACATCTGCATATCTGCACATTCCACCAGAAATTACTGAACAGTGATCAGGAATGGAAATCCTGGCTGAGATATTTTCCCCCTCCCTAGCCAGGGCACTGAGACCAATAGTAAGGAGCTTTGATATTTACTTCTTTTAAGTCAGATTCCAGGAACACAATGTAAAACTGGGTCTAAAAGTCTGCCCCTGTTCCACAGAAACTGAAGAAAACAGCATAATTGTAGGGAGCTGGCAAAAAAGATACCGGGTTCCTGGTATAGTGCCCTGATGGTGCCCTACCTGGGATCAGCTACCTCATGGAACAGCAAGGAATCAAACCTGGGATCTTCCTAACCTATCACTCAGTACCACATCACATGGTGTTAAGCTACTGAGCCACTGATAAAGTCTAAGTTAAAACTTAATGAAGAAATGAACATAACTTTCCCCCCCTCCCCCCAAATAGTCTGCCTTAAAGAAATATAACTTCATAAAAGAATCCAGGAAATTATGCTAAACCTATATAAAACAATAGTTCGGCCCCTGCGAAAATATTGTGTCCAATTCTGGGCACCACACTTTAGGAAGGACGTGAAGGCTTTGGAGAGAGTACAGAAGAGATTTACTAGAATGGTTCCAGGGATGAGGGATTACAGTTACGTGGATAGACTGGAGAAGCTGGGGTTGTTCTCCTTAGAGCAGAGACGGCTAAGAGGAGATTTGATAGAGATGTTTAAAATCATGAAGGGTTTAGATAGAGTAAATAAGAGAAACTGTTTCCAATGGCTGAAGGGTCGATAACCAGAGGGCACAGATTTAAGGTGATTGGCAAAAGAACCAGAGGCGACATCAGGAAAAACCTTTTTACGCAACGAGTGGTTAGGATTTGGAATGCACTGCCTGATAGGGTGGCAGAAACAGATTCAATAGTAGCTTTCAAATGGGAATTGGATAAATACTTGAAGGATAAAAAATTGCAGGGATATGGGGAAAGATCGGGGGAGTGGGACTAACTGGATTGCTCTTCGAAAGAGCCGGCGCAGACTCGATGGGCTGAATGGCCTCCTTCTGTGCTGTACTATTCTATGATTCTATCTCCAACAGAGCTAGTTTTGCATTATCGGTACTCGATACATACCAAAAATCATCAGACCTCAGCTACTCAAAGAATTGGAATACTACAGTCATGAATATTTAGCAGTGTAGCTGTATTTATAAACTCATGGAATTACTCTGACTCTGAGGTTACTGCACAGGAGTGAGATCTACCCTTCAGGTGCCTTGCTGCAATCTCAGTGCCACGCTGACCCCACTCTGCTCGTCACTCCACAGTGCCAACTACATAAGGAGCATAACTTCTGACTGCAACACGAACTCTGCAAACACATCACAAAACCTAGTCAATCACTATGGCTCCACATCACATAGGGAAAGAGATCCATTAAAAATGTAAACTTTTTATAAAATGTATAAATAAATGTGACTACTCTAAACATACTACTAATAGGCCAACACACAGAATGTTATTTTTATTACACTCTTGAAGGTGTCCGACATAACTCACTCCAGTAATAAAAGAATTTTAATACACAAACAATGAGCTTTGTTTCTCTGAAGACCCCATTGGTGAACTTTAAACGTGGTGGGGGGGTGGTGGGGAAGTCCCAGTAAAACATCCTACTCAAGTTCCAACATAGTTCCAACATATCACAGGTCATTTTTTTTTAACAGTTGTTTTGTTTTAAATTGCAAAGGGAAAGTTTTCCTCCAGTTGCTATTTGCAGTGAAATTGTAAAGGCGCTTGAATGTATTTATGCTTTTGCTATCAATAGCGGGTTAGAAGAAATCTTTATGTTGGGTTTACAATCTTGCTAACGCATAGTAACCAAAGGAACTCTTCCCTCGATATATGTCTGTTAAAAGGGAAGTGCTGTTTATGAAATTAAATTAAAAAACTGTGATATATTAAAAATCTTGCGTTTGTGCGCACTTTTGTCAACTAAACCTTACTTCCTGTTCTTACGATACATTCCGATGTCCACGGGAACTGACTATGTAAACTTGTCACTGTAATTATGCCCTCCTGCCACTGGTGGCACTGTAGTGCCTCAGCTTTGTGTCTCCCAGCTTCTCAGACTGTACTGCAGTTAAACTCCTAGGCTTGCACAATCTCTGATTCTCAAATTTCAGTCATTTTTTGTATTAAATAATTAAAAAGATCAAAGTATTATGTAAAAATAAGGGCAGAATGTATGGTTTTACAATGGGGACAGTCTAGCATCTGCACACCCAGGTCCAATTAACCCCCACCCTCTAACCCCACTTCACCTATAGACTACACTTGGGCCTATGGCCATACTGGGGTCTGAAAGTGCCTGAACTTGTCTGATTCTTGGAAGCTAAACAGAGTCAGGCTTGGATGGGAGACTGCCTGGGAAATTCCAGGTGCAGTAGACTTCTGCTGTGCTCAGTGCTGTAGTGGACTGGTTTTCCCATTACATTGTGCCCAGTCTCACAAAATATACTGGGTAGACAAATACAAGGAGACTTGCCTATGTGTACTGTATAGGCAGAGCTACACAGATGTGTGCTTGTATAGTGTGTGTGTGTGTAAATACTGGCTGAGCATTCCTATTTGAGGTAATTCCCTTCCCCTTTGTAATTTTTGGGGAAGGGGGTGATGTGTGTGGTATGGAAATGCAAAATAATGGGTTTTTCTCTGTATACATATCTGTATATCTGTATATATATTTGATAACAAATTGACTTAATACTTAAGAATTCTGTAAATAAACCTTTACTGATTTATTGGTCTTGACTCCCCATGTGCAATGCTATGGGGGATCAACTAGTATGTGTTATAAAAAGAGATGCCTGTACACCGTAAAAAGAAAGACTTGCATTTATATAACACCTTTCATGACCTCAGGATCTCCCAAACTGCTTTACAGCCAATGAAATAGTTTTGAAGTGTAGTCACTGTTGTCATGCAGGCAACATTAACAATGTCTCTCAGTCACTCCTTGTTATTGCTGCTTACAGATATTTTGGGGAGTAATTTTCAGAGTTTCCTCTTCTTCTTCTTAGGCAGTCCCTCGGAACCGAGGATGACTTGCTTCCACATTAAAAATGAGTTCTCAGGTGACTGATGAGTCCAATGCGGGACCTACAGTCTCTGTCACAGGTGGGGCAGACGGTGGTTGAAGGGGCGGGTGGGTGGGGTGCTTGGGTTGACGTGTGCTCCTTGCGCTTGGCTTCCGCTTGCTCCCGGCGAAGAGACTCGAGGTGTTCGGCGCCTTCTCGGATGCTTCTCCTCCACTTTGTGTGGCCTTGGGCCAGGGATTCCCAGGTGTCGGTGGGGATGTTGCACTTTTTTAAGGAGGCTTTGAGGGTGTCCTTGAAGCGTTTCCCCTGCCCACCTGGGGCTCTCTTGCCCCCAAAAATATATATACGTATGCTATATATAACTCACACTCTCTGTATTGTAATATACGTATATATATATATATATGTTTTGGGGAGTAATTTTCAGAGTTTGCACCAGTGGACAAGCTTTGCCTGCCAACTGAGTCATATCAGGAGATTGGAGGCATGCTGCCCATGATTTTCTATCCATCCACTGTTCCTATTCATGACTTCACTGCCAAAGGCATTGTTCCTGCCCATTTTCACTGATATGCAGGGCATCTGAGGGAGCAACAGTTTATACACAGCTAAGTGGCACCAGCCCTATAACATACGCGGGCCACAAGTGTCAGTGAGTTATGGCAGCTGCAGTATGAGTGGTTTATTTTGCATTAACCACCTGCTCCATTACATGCGCGCTGTTTATACAATACAGAGAGTGTGAGTTATATATAGCATACGTTTTTAACAAAATATTTATTTCATTTTCAGCTGTTTTCAGCCGGGCCTTTGTCCAGGTAATTGGAGTCTATGGTGAGTTACAGCATGTGCCCTCATGTGGTACGGCCCAGCACATATTCTGGATGTGCCGTGTCATTTTTGAGGTGGGAGTTTGAAGAAGGAAAGTGGTCAGAAAGTATCACAAAATTCCGTCAGTGACAGCACAATCTTCCTCATTTTTGCGGGGTGTTGTTTATTGAAAGTTGACAACAGCCAAGAACAAACTAATTCCGAATGAAGCTTTATTCAGCGTAAGGAGTTTGATGCTCACCGTGTTATTTCTGCAAGTAACACATGCACCGTTCGAAAAAAAAATGCAAGCGTGGCTTCGTGAATAAATGGACTTCCAGGTGTGGTAGTGAGCCTCACCAGACATTTCCAGGTCCTATCCCCAGTCTCTCTCAGGACTCCGGGTAGAAAGTGTGCATGGGTGGAAGTTGTGTGAGGACATGATTAGGTTTTACTATGATGCCCCTTGTCCCGTATGTTTAAAATGCTGTCAACGCGCACCGTCAGCGTACCAAAGGGTTCCTGATGACTTTGAAACTGTGCCCCAGTATGAGCCAATGGTGTCGGATTTCCGCAGAGGTTCTCCCTGCTGATGTTACAGCAGGAGATCGCCAGAACCTCTGCGGAAATTCTACAGCGTCTTCCGATGAAGGGGAAGGGGGGGGGGGGGGGGGAGAAAATTAGCCCCCAAAAAGTTAGTACTGTAACTCAGTTGTGTTAAAACCACCTCAATAAAGTCAATACATACCAGGGTAAATTTTACAAATGAGTGTTCGCAGCACAGCTTTGCACAATGGGAGTGCATTTCTGATCGTGCGCACGATTTTCCGTTCATTAATGGATGGACATTGTGTGGGGCGCACTGACATACAAATTCCCAATATGCACCTCGGTCACATAAAGCTCTGAATCCGGAGAGTGCTAATTTGTAAAATCTTCCTCAGAGTGCAAACAAAATCCTCCATCACATCTGGGTGAAGCTTGTTCAATCTTGCTCAGCCCAAACTGAAGCTGTGACAATATTTTTGTCAGAAGTCGCACAACGCCAGGTTATAGTCCAACAGCTTTATTTGAAATCACAAGCTTTCCGAGCGCTGCTCCTTCGTCAGGTGAAGTGAAGAGATGCATATAGTCACAGCATATATAGTCAGAGAACACTGCCTGATGATTACAGTTAATCTTTCCAACTGCCCTTTGTTCTCTGACTATATATGCTGTGCCTATATGCATCTCTTCACTTCACCTGATGAAGCAGCAGCGCTCCGAAAGCTTGTGATTTCAAATAAAGCTGTTGGACTATAACCTGGTGTTGTGCGACTTCTCACATTTGTCCACCCCAGTCCAACACCGCCTTCTCCACATCATGGCCAATATTTTTGTCAGCTGTGGCTCAGTTGGCAGCACTGTCCCCTCTGAGTCAGAAGATTGAGGGTTCAAGTCCCACTCCAGGGACTTAAGCACAACAATCTCGGCTGTCACTCCAGTGCGGTACTGAGGGAGTGCTGCACTGTCGGAGGTGCCGTCTTTCAGATGAGACCCCGTCTACCCTCTTAGGAGGACGTGAAAGATCCCACGGCACTATTTCGAAGAAGACCAAGGGATTTTTCTGGTCCAAAAGGCAAAATACTGCGGATGCCGGACATCTGAAATAGAAGCAGAACATGCTGGAAATACTCAGCAGGCCAGGCAGCATCTGTGGAGAGAAAAACAAAGTTAATGTTTCAGGCTGGTAACCTTTCGTCAGAACTGGAAAATGTTACAGATGTAACAGGTTTTAAGGAAGTAGAGAGGCAGGGAAGGGGGGTGGTGAGGAGGAAAGAACAAACGGGAATTTCTGTGATGTGGTAGAAGACAGAAGTGATTAAATGAACAGCAGAATCATTGCCAGATCCTGCTGTCCGAAAAAACGGGAGCAGTGGTTACGATCTGAAATTGCTGAACTCGACGTTGAGTCCGGAAGGCTGTAAAGTGCCTGATTGAAAGATGAGGTGCTGTTACTCGAGCTTCCGTTGAGCTTCATTGGAACAGTGTAAGAGGCCGAGGACAGAGCGGTCAGAGTGGGAATGGAGCGGAGAATTAAAATGGCAAGCGACTGGAAGCTCAGGGTCAAGCTTGTGGACTGAACGGAGGTGTTCAGCAAAGCGATCACCCAATCTGCCTTTGATCTCCCCAGTGTAGAGGAGACCACATCGTGAGCAGCGAATACAATATATTAAATTGAAAGAAGTACAAGTAAATCGCTGTTTCATCTGGAAGGAATGTTTGGGGCCCTGGATGGTGGGAAGGAAGTAGGTGAAAGGGAATGTGTTGCATCTCCTGCGCTTGCATGGGAAGGTGCCATGGGAAGGGGAGGGGGCGTTGGGGGTGATGGAAGAGTAGACTAGAGTGTCACGGAGGGAATGGTCCCTTCGGAATGCTGAAAGCAGAGGGGAGGGGAAGATGGGTTTGATGTTGACATCACACTGGAGGTGGTGGAAATGGCGGTGGATGATCCGTTGAATGTGGAGGCTGATGGGGTGGAAGGTGAGGACAAGGGGAACCCTATCGTGGTTCTGGAAGGGAGGGAAGGGGTGAGGGCAGAAGTGCGGGAATTGGAACAGACACGGCCGAAGGCCCTGTCAACCATGGTGGTGGACCCTGTCAACCATGGTGGAGGGGAATCCTCGGTTGAGGAAAAAGGAAGACCTATTGGAAGTACTGGTGTGGAAGGTGGCATCATCAGAACAGATGCAATGGAGACGGAGAAACTGGGAGAGTTCTGATATCCTGGCCAGCATTTATCCCTCAACCAGCACCTAAAAAAACAAATCATCTGGTCATTTATTTCATTGTTCTTTGTGGGACCTTGCTGTGCAAAAAATTGGCTGCTGTGTTTCCTACATTAGTACAGTGATTACGCTTCAAAAGTATTTCATTGGCTGTGAAGCACTGTGGGATGTCCTGAGGTTGTGAAAGGCACTGTATCAATTTGTGTGTCATCCAGTGGCTCAGTGGGTAGCACTCTCGCCTCTGCGTCAGAAGGTTGTGGGTTCAAGTCCCCACTCCAGAGACTTGAGCATGAAAATCTAGGCTGACACCCCAGGGGAGTGCATCCCCTGGAGGTGCCATCTTTTGGATGAGACGTTAAACCAAAACCCCGTCTGCTCTCTCTCAGGTGGATGTAAAAGATCCCAGGGCACTATTTCGAAGAAGAGCAGGGGAGTTATCCCTGGTGTCCTGGCCACTATTTATCCCTCAATCTACATCACAACAACAGATTATCTGGTCATGATTACATTGCTGTTTGTGGGAGCTTGCTGTGCGCAAATTGGCTGCTGCGTTTCCAACACTACAACAGTGACTACACTTCAAAATTACTTCATTGGCTGTAAAGTGCTTTGGATGTCCGGTGGTTGTGAAAGGCGCTATCTAAATGTAAGTCTTTCTAAATACAAGTATTTGTGTCTTTACAAGCAGTGCATCAGTTTTAATCAGAAATATAGATGGACTGCTCCAAGATACAGGATTATTAGGGAACTTCAAGGCAGTTGGACAGGACCTTCAACATCCTATCAGAGTGGACCTCACTTTCAGTTTTTGTGAATTAAGTGAGCATCTGTGAGCGAACAGTCCATTGCTTCAATTTACCTTCCATTCCTTGAATTCCAGCGCTATTGTCACAGACCAGTTGCACCACACAGTCTACATCAAAGTGAAGTGGTTTTGACTTTGCATCAACACTGAGCTGTGTGGTGTGCCTCAGGTGTAAAGTTACCTGAATTGAATCTAAGCAAGCAGTGGTGAGACCACCTTGAGGAGTCCGTTTTACACGCTTCACCCTCGCAGTAAAACTGGACAACTAGGACCTTTTGAAAAATGCAAGTTTTTAATGTTAACAGCAAACATTTAACTGTCATGTGAGTGCTGACGAGTGGAGCTCTGCACTTGCGCACGCTCTTTCTCCGGCGAGTCTTGGCAATATAGCCTCACGTCCACCAACCTTGCAATGAACGGCTCAGTGGTAGTAATCTTGCCTGTGGGTCAGAAGATTGTGGGTTCCAGCCCCACGGCAGAGATCCGGGCGCGTAGACTGGCACACCAGTGTGATACTGAGGGAGCGCTGCACTGTCGGAGGTGCCGTCTTTCAGATGAAATGTTAAACTGAGGCCCCGTCTGCCCTCTCAGGGAGGATGTAAAAGATTCCATGGCACTATTTGTTCCGGCCAATATTTATCCGCCAACCAACAGATTATCCAGTAATTTAGCTCATTGCCGTTTGTCCAACCTTGCTGTGCACAAATTGGCTGTAATTACAATGGTGACTGCAATGCAAAAGTGCTTCGTTGGCTGTAAAGCGCTTTAAGACATCCTGAGGTTGTGAAAGGCGCTATATAAATGCAAGTTATTCCTTTCCAGTCTCCAACACAGTATAACAACATCCTGTATTAATTGATTTTGTAGGGAAAGTATTTTAACAACGTTGGCAACTAACAGGCTAAATATGTTTACTCCGTCTGGAGAAAAGACTTTATTTTTTCCACAGCCGCCATGCCCCTTTAAAAGAGAGCTGCATTTGTTTTTCCTGATGTCGGATCAGAAATGCATCATCCGGAAACGAGAGGGGACAAGACCTTTGTATCACTGGCAACGATCACGAGAGGGAAAAAAAAATCCCTTCATATATTTCTTGCAAGAGGTTCCGACTGAAGGATCGAATTCCCCCCCATTTATTTCCTTTGCTCTCCCCTGCTTTGCAGAAAGAGAAAGAGGGGAGGGGGGCTGGGGGAGAAAAAAAAACCCACGATGGTTTCAATTACCGTGAACAAAGAGAGTCCGGGGCCACCACTCCGAACTTCTGGCAGACTTGGAGGGAACAAATTAGACTAGCAAATAGCCCAGAGTGCTGCAGATCACCGATCTGTCTGCTCTTAACTTTATTAATCTATTTAAAACCACCAAAACAGCGAATAAAATCCAGCCTGTGCCCAGCAACACCAGCTTAATAACTCCAGTACTAAACTTGCTTTCAATGACTTTCACTTGGGGGAGGGGGGTACGTTAGATTTTTTTTAAAAGCAGAAAACCATCTCACCCTTTTTTTAAAAAAAAGTTGGATTTTTTTTTAAGATTTCGCTGTTAATTTCACGCGGGACAGACACGAACTATTTCTCACCACGGGTTCAGGCTGAAAACTTTTATCCAAGAACTTTCCTGATCCAACCGGCTGGATGCAGCCAGTCCCTGAAGGCAAATTCCAGAAATGATTAATTCCAATCAAATATATATACACAGGATTGAATTAAATCGCTCAGGCGGTGGCTGTTTGCAAAAGGCTTTTTGCATCGAGCCTTTGCAGACTTTTGGGGGTCGGATTCTAACGGAGTCAGTTTTTTTAAAGAAAATTTCATGCAATGAGAACTTCAGCCAACACGTTTAATCGTCTCTCTCTCTCTCTCTCTCTCCTACCAAACCTCCCCCCCCCCCCCCCAGCCTCTTTAGAAAAAACATAAACTTTTATAACAACGACCTGCGAAAAAATTAGGACACTTTTAAGGTGCTACCAAGAAAGAGGCTCATAATGGGTCTCGCTGTTCCTGAAAGTGTAATTAGGAGGCTGCAACTGACGTTCCCTTGTGAAAAAAGATCGACTTAATTGTGTCTTATTATTAGGCCCGCCGGCCGGGTTCGTTGAAAGCGACGTGGAGAAGCATTGATCATAATTAAGGTCGATTATTGCCAAGAAAGGCATTGCTTAGACCTCCCACTCTCCCCAAATATTGACTCAGAAATGTGAAGTTGGGACTGGCAAGGAGAAGGGAAAATACTTTCTGACTCAAGTGAGTTCCCCTCGCCCCATAACAAATCAATTCAAGAGGGAGTTGGAACTGACCTATCAATATTGATGAGACATTTCAAACCGTTTTCCCGCATGCCCGACGATAGGCAGAACGGGGATGTAACTGTCCTTGTATATTACAGACACAATTACGGGGCAGGAGCTGTGTCCATCACAGATGTAACCCAAGGGTATCTGAACTCCCTTTCCCCCCCTCCCTCGTGTGGATTTAGCACTATCCTTGTTTATAATCTCCCCCTGACATTGTTCACAATGAATCGGAGGATACGCTGTTTTCTAACAACAGGGATGCGATCAATAAAGTGTTACAGGATGTAAGTGTGCCACTTACAGGAAGTGTATGCCATACCCTAGATTTTTTAATATATTACCCCCTTAGGTTACATTGCACATGGGAAGTCAAAACAGGTAGTCTTCAGGTGAAGCAGGGTTAGGGGGCGGGGGAATAACTGGAACAAGGCATGCCCATGTCATTCAGTCCGCATTTTAAAATCAAACATTCTGACCTTATTTCTATATTTCCATCTTAAATGTCTTATGTTCGCATTTGTAATGGAAACTATGTAAACTTATCACGCTGTAATTACGCACTCCTGCCAATGGTGGCGCTGCAGTGTAAGGTGTATGTATAAAAAGAAAGACTTGCATTTATATAGCGCCTTTCACGATCACTGGACGTCTCAAAGCGCTTTACAGCCAATGAAGTACTTTTGGAGTGTAGTCACTGTTGTAATGTGGGAAACGGGGCTGCCAATTTGTGCACAGCAAGCTCCCACAAACAGCAATGTGATAATGACCTATAAACTGTTTTAGTGATGTTGATTGAGGGATGAATATTGGCCAGGACACTGGGGATAACTCCCCTGCTCTTCTTCGAAATAGTGCCATAGGATCTTTTACGTCCACCTGAGAGAGCAGACGGGGCCTCGGTTTAACATCTCATCCGAAAGACGACATCTCCGACAGTGCAGCGCTCCCTCAGTACTGCACTGGAGTGTCAGCTTAGCTTTATGTGCTCAGGTCTCTGGAGTGGGACTCTGAACCCACAACCTTTTGACTCAGAAACGAGTGTGCTACCAACTGAGCCACAGCTGACACACATATATATATTATAGATATATGCAAGTTTGCATTGTCAGCCAGTGGCTCAGTTGGTAGCACTCTTGCCTCTGACTCAGAAGGTTGTGGGTTCAAGCCCCACTCCAGAGACTTGAACACAAAATTCTAGGCTGACACTCCAGTGCAGCTGCACTGTTGGCGGTGCTGTCTTTCAGGGTGAGATGTTAAGCTGAGGCCCCGTCTATTCTCTCAGGTGAATGTAAAAGATGCCACAGCACTATTTTGCAGAGGAGTTATCCCCAGTGTCCTGGCCAATATTTATCATAAAAACAGATTATCTGGTCATTATCACATTGCTGTTTGTGGGAGCTTGCTGAGCTAGCCATGTTTCCTACATTACAACGGTGACTACACTTCAAAAGTACGTCATTGGCTGTAAGGCACTTTGGGACGTCAGGTGGTCGTGAAAGGCGCTATAGAAATGCAAGTCTTTCTTTATAAATAAATATATTTTGGAAATAGCACCTGGGGATTTGAGGGCTATGTGGAAAGATTACAGGTTTGATGGTGAAGTAGTGGATTATGAAGACTAACATTATATGAAAAGTTTTGATGAAAAGTCATCGACCTGAAACATTAACTCTGTTTCTCTCTCCACAGATGCTGCCTGACCTGCTGAGTATTTTCCAGCATTTTCTGTTTTTAGTTCAGATTTCCAGCATCCGCAGTATTTTGCTTTTGTATTATGTGAAAGGTGCTGCTTGACAACAGCATTGGGCTTTTCAACAGATAACAAGGGGATAACACAGTATATAAATAAGTAAAGAATAACAGTATACATGAGAGAATACCACATCATAAATTACATGTTTGTGACAGAGCATAGTTTTAGTTATACAATTTAGAGGTATACAATGCAGCAAATCAAACTTTAAATGCTTTGCCAATGAATCTTGAAAGAATTGTACAAATCAGAGGCTCAGTTCAGGATAAGTCACACTGCTGTGTCCCTAACATTCCATAGCTGGTATTGCATTTGTCTACTGCCCTCTGTTCGTTTGGATCCCTCCTTAAAATTCACCCTTTCGCCAAGCTTTTGCTCAGTTCTCCTAACCTCATTTTCATTGGCCTGGCATTTTTTGTCCTTCCTGCCTCTGTGAAACCCCCTGGAACTTCTTTATGCGTTTATAAATTGTTACTGTTGAATGTGCTCACCTTTTCCGACAATGGAATAAGAACATAAGAACATAAGAAGTAGGAGCAGGAGTCGGCCTTACGACCCTTCGGGCCTGCTCCGCCATTCAATAGGATCATGGCTGATCCGAACCTAGACTCACGTCCACTTCCCTGCCCGCTCCCCATAACCCTTAATTCCCTTATCAGCTAGGAAACTGTCTATCTCCGTTTTAAATGTATTTAATGTCGCAGCTTCCACAGCTCTCTGAGGTAGCAAATTCCATAGATTTACTACCCTCTGAGTGAAGAAGTTTCTCCTCATCTCAGTTTTGAAACGGCAGCGCCTTATTCTAAGATTATGCCCCCTAGTTCTAGTCTCACCCATCAGTGGAAACATCCTCCCCGCATCCACCCGATCAAGCCCTCTCACAATCTTATATGTTTCGATAAGATCGCCTCTCATTCTTCTGTATTCCAATGAGTAGAGGCCCAACCTACTCAACCTTTCCTCATAAGTCAACCCCCTCATCTCAGGAATCAACCGAGTGAACCTTCTCTGAACTGCCTCTAGAGCAAGTATATCTTTTCTTAAATATGGAAACTAAACTGTACGCAGTATTCCAGGTGTGGCCTCACCAGTACCCTGTATAGCCGAAGCAAGACTTCCCTGCTTTTATACTCCATCCCCCTTGCAATAAAAGCCAAGATTCCATTGGCCTTCCTGATCACCTGCTGTACCTGCATACTAACCTTCTGTGTTTCATGCACCAGGACCCCCAGATCCCTTTGTACTGTAGCACTTTGCAGTTTCTTTCCATTTAGATAATAACTTGCTCTTTGATTTTTTCTGCCAAAGTGCAAAACCTCACACTTTCCAACATTATATTCCATCTGCCAAATTTCTGCCCACTCACTTAGCCTGTCTATGTCCTTTTGCAGGTTTTTTATGTCCTCCTCACTCACTGCTTTCCCTCCCATCTTTGTATGAGTGAGATTAAAATACAATTTTTGAGAAAGAAAAAGAACTTGCAATTTGTATAGCGTCTTTCACGATGTCAGGATGTCCAAATTAATTACAAAAACAACAAAGACTATATTTTAAAAGTAAAGAAGGAAAATAAATTATATAGTACCTTGGTACAATCTCAGGACGACCCAAAGTGCCTCGCAGCCAATGAAGTACTTTTGAAATGTAGTCACTGTTGTAATGTAGGGAAACGCAACAGCCAATGTGCGCCAGCAAGCTCCCATAAACAGCAATAAAATAGATGACCAGCTAATCTGATTTAGTTATATTGGTTGAGAGTTAAATGTTGGCCAGGACACTGGTGGGGAACGCCCCTACTGTTCTTCGAATAGTGCCATGGGATCTTTTACATCCACCTGAGAGAGCAGATTGGACCTCAGTTTAACGTCTTATCCTAAAGACGGCACCTCCGACAGTGTACTCTTTTTGATGCACACAAAAACAAATAAACTGTAACTTAACTTAAAACATGAAAGGAAACTTAATAAATTAAATTAAAATTTTGTTCCCGGGGGTGATGATGAACTCCAGTCCCACCGATCGCGGAAGGCCTCGAGCGTGCCGGCGGACACCGCGTGCTCCATCTCCAGGGCTACCCGGGCACGAACGTGGCCGCGGAAGAGAGGCAGGCAGTCGGGCCGAACGACCCCCTCGACCGCCCGCTGCCTGGACCAGTTGATTGCCACTTTGGCCAGGCCCAGGAGCAGTCCCACGAGAAGGTCCCCCGACCTGCCCGCTCCCCTCCGCAACCGGGTGACCAAAGATCAGGAGCGTGGGACTGAAGTGCAGCCAAAAATCGAGGAGCAGCCCCTTCAAATAATGGAAGAGGGGCTGCAACCTTTCACATTCCATATAAACGTGGAACACGGACTCCTCCAGGCCACAGAAAACCTCCGACAGTGTAACGTTCCCTCAGTGCTGCATTGAAGTGTCAGCCAAGATTTTGTCCATAAGTGCTACAGTCGAGCTTGAAACCATGACTTTCTCTTCTGAATTGCTACCGCTGAGCCAAACTCACATTTTTTTTAGAACATTGCTCTTCAGTGTCCTAACACTTTGATAAAGTTGTGTTTAGTTTCTTCCCTCCTCTCGAAGGCGTTAACTCATGATGGGGGTCTCGCTCACGTGACTTCACCCGTGCACCCAGTTGAGCAGGTACCTCGGCTGATATTTTCTACTTTCTAGCCCAGACACACTGAACCCAGTTACAGCACACCAACTGCTACCTCAGCTAAGATCAGTTAACTCAACACAGACCCCCCAATTGAACCGTAGACCTTTCTGATCCAGGTGGCTCCACACCATACCAGGGGGTGTATTTGCCCACTGAGCCGGGGGGGGGGGGGGGAACTTGAAAATATTTTTTTAAATGGTCATTTATATTTACTTTCCTTCACAATGTTTCTCCTTTCTTGCCTCTTTCAATTGGAAAGACAAACAAGCAAGCCCTGGACCCATGTAACTTTACATCCAAATTCAGACAAATCTCAGGGTAGAATCTGAATATCGTGCAGTCCTAAAACTCCAACCCCAATCAAGAGGCTTGTGATTTACTAGATTGGCCACAATGTGCCTCATTAATGATCCCTGTCAGTGCGGTATTGTAGTTTTCCACATTCATATGTTATTTATTACACCAAAGACCGAGCTAGCTATTTATACTGGTCATTCAAACCAGTTGAATCTCTAGTGCTTTGTTCACACTAACATTGTGGATCCAGACTGACTGCTTGCTTAGATTTAGCCCTGTAATGAAATTGAGACCCATTTCCACTTGTACTGCAAATTTAAGTTTGTTTTGAACTTGCAGTATAGACACAGCAACTGGTTCAGTGTTAAATGGTGTGGACTTGCATTGTGGTTTATAAACTCCAGTCTATTCCCATTGGGTTTGACCAGCCTTTGAAAGCAAGAGATTCAGGCAAGTAGAAACACCTGATGCAAACCTCCTAGAGGCTTAAATTAAAAACCAGAGACTGAATTGGGCAGATACTTTAATACCCTTTGGGAATGACCTTACTCAGGGGAAACTCTCTGTTGAAACATTGGGGCATCACATTCTGTCCAGTTCACTCTGACCTGAGTTGAATCCAATCTCTGATGGGTATCATAATGCTACATAAAACAAACCCCTCCAGATGTAGCTTTCATACTGTTATGACTCTGCTGTCAGCACAGTGTAAGACCACGGTTGTACTATATTTTGTGACTGGTGCTGTACTGACATCTGCTGAAATCCAATCCCAAAAGTATAGTGTTACTACGATGAACTGTGCGGCATGAGCAAAACATGAAGCTGGGGTAGTTTTCTGTACATACCGTGTGGGTCTGACTAGTCGGTCTAGTCTCTGGATTCTGTGCTCCATAATGCATTATGCAATGACATGTGTGATGCCTTCACATTGCTGCAGAATGCATTATGAGGGTGACCCACGCATGCACCTTAAATATTTTCTTCTCTATTATTTTAGTGGGGCCAGTAAAATAATAGCTTGTTCTTGTATCCATTTTATGGATTCAGTGGCAGGAAGCAGTGGAGATACAAAACAGGAAGGGGGAAGATTAGGGCTGGAGCAGTTTGAGTTATAATGTTTTATTGATGAAAAGTAATTGAAGACTTTAGTAACCTTAATAACTAACAGATCTACGTCATAATACGCAGAAGTAAGTAGAAAAAATTACCTTCTACTTTAAGAAGACACTTTTAATGTTCAATTTACATTTATTAAATTTCTGAGCTTCAATCCATGGTCTGTGCTAACTTAATTGAGCTGAGGCAGGTTTATGATTATGATTATGGTTAGAGCACTAGCTGAAATCGATTAGGAAGAAGAAGGACGGACATGGATTCCTGGACAGTATAAAACTTGACAGTGAATCCTCTGCAGTTAAATAGCCTGCCATCCTTCATTGACAAGGCTCACAAGTAAATAATAGCTGGTTGGACAAGGTACCAGAAGGTGGTGGAGCAGAACCTCAGCAAGGAGGCCACACTTCCAGGAAACGAGAGCAGGAGAAGGGAGAAATTTTGCAAGGAAAAAAAAATCTAGACAACTCACTCAAATCACTGACAATATAGTCCAAAACCAGAGGGGGTTTGCAACCTTTCCTACTGCAACAATAGCATATGTATAACTGTGGAATAAGGTGTCACCAAAGTCTGTCGCCGAATTGTGCCCTTGTGTCCTGGTTACTGTGAACGCCAGTGTACTAATCTGCTGCCACCACGCTACTATCCATTTTCATAGAATCATAGAAATCTACAACACAGAAGGAGGCCATTCAGGCCCATCGTGTCTGCGCCGGCCGAAAAGAGCTATCCAGCCTAATCCCACTTTCCAGCTCTTGGTCCGTAGCATTGCAAGTTACGGCACTTCAAGTGCATATCCATGTATTTTTTAAATACGATGAGGGTTTCTGCCTCTACCACCCTTTCATTTTATGTGCCTGTGTATCATGATTTGCAAGCCTGAAGTCTGGAGCAGTAAATCCAGTGAACCCGCCAAACCTTCTTTTAGCTGTACATAAACCGGATTGGATCACAGTTACTGAGTACAAGCAGCGGTGCAGCCAGGCATACCCACTGTCGCAAATGTGTGCACCTATCCCCTTGAGGTGGCAAATCAGCCGTTGCATTGTGAGCTTTGTGCAACAGTTGATTTGCCACTTCAAGGGATTTGGCCAGGAGATTAATGCTGCTCCAATTCCCTGATGTTGTTCTCACTGCCAGTTTCAGCATCCAGCTCTTGCCTGATGCTGCTGCTTTGTTCTGGGGACAGACTCTGAACCACGAGCTGTGGGCAGGAATAGCTAATCTCGTAATAGTTTCACTGGATCAGGAATTCCTGCCTGCAGCATGGGGCACAGACTCGGCTCCTGAAGGGAAACAGCGGTGTCAGGTAGGGGCTGCAGCCAAGACCAGTGGTGAGTAAGGCATCAGGGAGGGAGGGAGGCAGTGCCTCTATGTCAACTGGGTGAAGAGATGGAAGGAAGTGTCTTTTTGACCTAGGTGTTTGTAGGTGGAGAGTGAAAGGAGTGGGAAAGAAAGGAACAACGTCTTTGTGAGTTTGGGGGAAGATTCCTTTTGTGAACTGCGGGTGTTGGAAGGAGTAGATTGTTGCTGTGAAGGGAAAAGTGCCTTTGTGAGGGGAAGAGAAGGGGGCAGCCTATTTTTGTTAGGTAAGGGTATTAAGGGTTACAGAACCAATGGCAGGTAGATGGAGTTAAGTTACAGATCAGCCATGATCTAATTGAATGGCGGAACAGGCTCGATGGGCTGAATGGCCTCCTCCTGTTCCTGTGTTCCTAAGGGGGAGAGAGGAGAAGAGTGCCTCTATGAAGGAAGTAGAATAACTGTTCAGGCAGCTTTGGAGAAAGATGGTTTAGTTGGTCTGTTGAATATGGATTAACTCCAAATATAATTTTTTCACAAGATGTTTTAGATTAAAAGTCTATCAATTGTGAAGCAAAAAAAAAGTTAGAAAGTGAACCAGAAAGCATCATTTTAAATGCAAACATGCAAGAGTTTCCAGGGGAGCATGGCTCTGTAACTTTGAAGAAATGTTCACCCCAGTGGGTGCAGGGCCTGGGGCATTTTAAAGGAGCGTCTAGAATTCTAACCTTTCTGCCAACATCAATGTGTAAAAATGGAAATAGAACGGAAATGCAAGTTCTTTATTTCTGCCTTTCTCACATGAACTGTGCATTCGACTTCTAAAAGGATCTAGAAGTAATCAATCTGAACATTTGAAGAAGGTTCCAGAAGGCAGCTCACCACCACCTTCTCAAGGGCAATTAGGGATGGGCAATAAATGCTGACCTCGCCAGCGACTCCCACATCCCAGGAACGAATAAAAAAAATTTGAGTCAATGAGAAAAAGAACAAACCCTGACCATTGAAAATCTGAAATAAAAATGGAAAGGCATAGCAGGCCAGTCAGTGTCTGGAAGAGAAAGACAGGTTAATATTTCAGTTGTGATCTTTCCGAGGAATTCTGACAAAGGGTTACCGCCCAAAATGCTAAACTGTGGCCCGGAATTTCCTCAGAGCTGTTCCGCGCTCGCTGCTGTAACTTTGCCAGCGGTGCAGTGGAAACCCTGTTTAAGCGCATAAATGGATTTTCGCCACACTTCTGGCGAAGGTATGGCAGCGGAATGGGAGCAGCCAAACTGTTGTGCGATTCCAGCGTTCTCTGTCTTTATTTGAGTCGGTGATCTATATTGCAGAGTAACGTAGCTAGTGCAACCAAGAGGTCTTTTGATTTCCTTGTGCTTCAAATTAGTCTAGATCATTTTAAATGGATTTGAAGAAATTTGCTGATCAGAAAGAAAGACTTGGATTTATATAGCGCCTTTCACAACCACCAGATGTCTCAAAGCGCTTTACAGCCAATGAAGTACTTTTTGAAGTGTAGTCACTGTTGTAATGTAGGAAATGCAGCATCCAAGTTGCGCCCAGCAAACTCCCACAAACAGCAATGTGATAATGACCAGATAATCTGTTTTTGTTATGTTGATTGAGGGATAAATATTGGCCCCAGGACACCAGGGCACCGGAGATAACTCCCCTGCTCTTCTTTGAAATAGTGCCATGGGATCTTTTACGTCCACTTGAGAGAGCAGACGGGGCTTCTGGTTTAACGTCTCATCCGAAAGACGGCACCTCCGACAGTGCAGCACTCCCTCAGCACTGCACTGGAGTGTCAGCCTAGATTTTTGTGCTCAAGTCCCTGGAGCTGGTATCAAATACCTTAGTGCAAAAATTCCAGGTCCAACGCATGCATATGTTTGATCTAAATCAGATGCTCACAAGTAATGTGCCTAGATTTAGTGGCTGCAGTTCCTGTGATTGAAGCCCTATCTAAACATCCCTATGGGCCTGCAGAGGTTTTACACTGAAGTATCCTCAGTAACTTATGACTGAAGTTTCCAGTTAATATTTTGCTTTCAAACCAAAATCTATCACAGTATTCATTTAAAAAAATAATCATTATACACCCTGACTGATATTAGAGATATTTTTGTAACAATAGAATTAATTTACAAAATAATTTGCTGCAATACATTTTTAAACTGGGATTCACCAACAAAATGAAGTGTACAATGTAATCAAATTTCTATATTGACTTATATAGTATTTACAGCACAGAATCAGGCCATTCGGCCCAACAGGTCTATGCCTCCTCCCACCTTAATTCATCTCACCCTATCAACATGCCCCTCAATTCCTTTCTCTCTCATGTACTTAAAAGCATCTGTGCCAATCGCCTCAACCACTCCATGTGGTAGCGAGTTCCAGATTCTGACCACTCTCTGAATAAAGAAGTTTCTCCTGAATTCCCTATTGGATTTATTAGTGACTGTCTTATATTTACGGCCCCTAGTTCTGGTCTCCCCCACAAGTGGAAACATCTTCTCTACGTCTAACCTTTCGAACCCCTTCAGAATTTTAAAGACCTCTATCGGGTCACTTCTCAGTCTCCTCTTTTCAGACTTACGAATACGTGTGTGTTATTATTATTTTTTAATTCGTTCATGGGGCTGTGGGTGTCGCTGGCAAGGCCAGCATTTATTGTTGTATGCGAATTGCACACATCTTCTGCGATGATAAAAAAAAAACCGTTCTGGATAAGTGACACTGTCCTTTTGAAGTTTAGAGAGGGAGTATGTCGAAGATTTGCAGCGCCCTCTCTCCCCACAATAAAAAGTTTGAAAACCATCCGATTCACGGTATTTTGCGATTAAAATCTCGGCAGAGTTGGAAGGTGCAGATGCCATTCCTCAAAGTAATTTCTTTTGTGTGTGTGTGTATATATATATTTTAAAAATGCCCACTCTCGGAGCAAAACTCGTTTTGCCTGGAGTTCTGGTATATCTTATGTAAACTGCACTAATCGCGCTGGCTGTTGCCAAGCCCCGACACTGCACTTCCTTCAGCACGCTGCCGCTTTAAGTGAAGGTGGTGTAAGTACGGCATCTAATTACTGAGATCATTATGTTGCGGTTGGCCAATCCTGCCCTTAGGGCTGGTCGTCAAATTTTAACCCGATTGGCTCGCTCCGTCGGAGGGTTGGGAATGGGTCTGTTTCAAGGTTCGTTTCCCTCCCCCTTTTTTTTCGCAAACGCCGAGCGCCTCGCCTCCGAGAGCGGGTCCCTTGAAACGGTGTAATTGAGATGATGTTAGTTGCACAAAGAGAAAGTCAGGCAGTCATTTAACGGGGGCGAAGCGAGCGAGTTGGGTCTGCGAGAGGAGCGCTGTTAAATCTGCGTGGTTCCTTCCAGTTTAAGTTTTCCAGCCCCCCCCCCCCTCCTCCTCCACTTTCTTCTGCAAAGCTACCAAATGTTGCAAAATTAATTGAGTTGCTTCCCCCCCCCCCTTCCCTAGAATAACACAGGACTTTCCGATCGCAGCGAGGATGCATTTCAACGTGTTCCTGTGCGGGCTGCTTACTCTTTGCTGCAACTTTTTGCGAGTCCAGGGGCAGTTTCAGGGAGAGAGGGGGATCTCCATCCCCGACCACGGCTTCTGCCAGCCCATCTCCATCCCGCTGTGCACGGACATCGCCTACAACCAGACCATCATGCCCAACCTGCTGGGCCACACCAACCAAGAGGACGCCGGGCTGGAGGTGCACCAGTTCTACCCGCTGGTGAAAGTGCAGTGCTCGCCCGAGCTCAAGTTCTTCCTGTGCTCCATGTACGCGCCGGTCTGCACGGTGCTGGAGCAAGCCATCCCGCCGTGCCGCTCCATCTGCGAGCGGGCCAGGCAGGGCTGCGAGGCGCTGATGAACAAGTTCGGCTTCCAGTGGCCGGAGCGGCTGCGCTGCGAGAACTTCCCGGTGCACGGCACCGAGCAGCTGTGCGTGGGCCAGAACCACTCGGAGGAAGGCAGCCCCACCACCTTGCCCACCGTGGCCGTCCACGACCTGGGCACCCCCAACCCGCCGCGCTACAACCGCGACCAGCCTTTCCACTGCCCCCGAGCCCTGAAGGTCCCCATCTACCTCAACTACAAGTTCCTGGGCGAGAAGGAGTGCGCCGCGCCCTGCGAGCCCGACAAGATCAACGGCTACATGTTCTTCAACGAGGAGGAGATCCGTTTCGCCCGCATTTGGATTCTCATCTGGTCCTCGCTGTGCTGCGCCTCTACTTTGTTCACCGTCACCACCTACCTGGTGGACATGCAGCGATTCCGCTACCCGGAGCGTCCCATCATCTTCCTCTCCGGCTGCTACACCATGGTCTCCATCGCTTACATCGCTGGCTTCATCCTGGAAGATAAAGTGGTGTGCAACGAGAAGTTTGCGGATGACACTTACAAGACGGTGGTGCAGGGGACGAAGAAGGAAGGCTGCACCATACTGTTCATGATGCTCTACTTCTTCAGCATGGCCAGCTCGATCTGGTGGGTCATCCTGTCGCTCACTTGGTTTCTGGCGGCCGGCATGAAATGGGGCCACGAAGCCATCGAGGCCAACTCCCAGTACTTCCACCTGGCCGCCTGGGCAGTGCCGGCCGTCAAGACCATCACCATCCTGGCCATGGGCCAGATCGACGGCGACCTGCTGAGCGGGGTGTGCTTCGTGGGCTTGAACAGCATCGACCCGCTGCGGGGCTTCGTGCTGGCCCCGCTCTTCGTCTACCTCTTCATCGGCACCTCCTTCCTGCTGGCCGGCTTCGTCTCCCTCTTCCGAATCCGCACCATCATGAAGCACGACGGCACCAAGACCGAGAAGCTGGAGAAACTGATGGTGAGGATCGGGGTCTTCAGCGTGCTCTACACCGTGCCCGCCACCATCGTGATCGCCTGCTACTTCTACGAGCAGGCGTTCCGGGAGCAATGGGAAAAGAGTTGGATCAGCCAGACTTGTAAAAGCTACGCCATTCCCTGCCCTATGCACTACTACCCCAGGATGACTCCAGACTTCACTGTGTACATGATCAAATATCTCATGACCCTGATCGTGGGCATCACGTCTGGCTTTTGGATCTGGTCGGGCAAGACTTTACATTCCTGGCGCAAGTTTTACACGAGGCTCACCAACAGCAAACACGGAGAGACAACCGTGTGAGAGAGGGACAGAAGTTAACACGGGACTCTTTTTTTGTGTTTAATTTTTATTATTTTTGTTAATTGGTTTTACTTAACGTTTGCATTAGGATAACTTCCCAAGGTGTAATAAAACCTGTAAATAGCATTTGTAAAAAAGTTTTTAATTATATATTTGTATTTAAAAAAAAAAGATCCTACTTGAGAATTTTTTTTTGGTACTAGTTTTCACTGACTTGCCTATGGATTTCCGAAAAAGGAGCTAGACTTGAAAACTGATATGGTTGGCTCAATGGACCTTTTTTTTTGGGAGTCGATTCCATGAAAGCAAAGACTCTTGATGGTTTCCCCCCCTCCCCTCCCCTCCCCTCCCCCGCTGAGATGTAGAAATCACAGCACTGCTGCCTATTTACAGATTGCCATGGATAAATATATCTGAAACTTTTGTCTCTCTCTCTTTGCTCTGGGGATCTAATGAAGAGCACATGACGGTTTCCCCTTCCATGACTGCAGGAACCCTGCAGCAAACGATTTTTTTTTAAAAAAAAGGATCTCTTGTGTTTAATGGCGAGGTCCGTTTCTAGTTTTACTCTCCCCAAGGAACTCTTAAGTTGAGGCACATAGAATTTTTCTTTTGGTATGCATATTCTTGAACAGTCCCAGACCATCCGATCGTCTAATTCTTACGCAAAGATTTGCAATAACATGCACAAGTGTGTTTTTTTTTCTCTCTCAACTGTGCACAGATGTCCGTTTCAATCAGTGAGCACTAAGTGCTTTTTATTTTAAACCGTTGTTTATGGCTGGGTGTGTTCATAGTTTCATATTTGATCACAATTCTTTTATATTTATAGATCAATAGAATTGTTTCTATATTCGGCATTTTTTTGCCCCCTTTTTAAATAAAAAAAAAATCCACTTTTTTTGTACAAAATCAGGAGTTTGATTGTCCTTTTACTTGGGCAGTTTTTTTTTGGAGGGGGGGGGGCGCGTTGGGAAGTGGGGCGATTCCGCTCTCCCTCCCCAAACTCTCTGTAAAGTTCACACAGTCCCCTCCTTCCACCCTGAATACAGTTCTCTTTCACAAAGAGCGCGGAGCCCTGCTCTCAGGGTCTCCCGAACCAGTTTCCTCGCCATGTAAGGGCTTTGTGTGGAGCCACTTTTGCCGTTCTCCTATTTCCTCGCTGTAAGCCATGTACAGCTAGCAAAGGGCACCGAGTTTTAAGTGTGGTTGTAAACTAATCGCCGTCTCTTATTTAAAACAAGACTTTCCCACCAAGTCATCGGAAAGGCACGAGTGTCGTTTTATTTGTAAACTCTTTTGATTTCTTCCCCCCCCCCCTTGCGGGACAAACATCCTTTTTTAACTTTCGGAATCACTTTTTTTTTTAAACCCGCCCGCGTGAGTATTCCGGGACCACTGGCTTTTTTTTCCTCCCCCCCCCCCCCCCCCCTTCTCTCATTCTAGAGCGTGCGGGCACTTTGTGTTTGTGCTTCACGTTAAGCTACAGGACGTGGCGTGTCCAAGTTTCCTGGAATGGATGAGCAGAGCCCTGATTCCCTCTAGCAGCAGGGAACCTCCGAAGCTGAGGAGCAGTTTGCAGAGTTGCTTCCCCTTGCAACTTTTATCTCAAAATGCCAGAAATGGAATACCTGAGCAAATGCATGGGGCTCCTGGTGGAATCTTGTTCACTTAATTCCCCCCCCCCCCCCGCCCCTTTCTTGTGTTAGATGCAGGACTTTGCTATCTACACTCGAGCTAAAAGCCCAGAGACCTTGCAGAAACGCAATGTTCAGGTCTGGTGTTTATATTCAACTTGCACAAATCTCATATTTTGTTCTGGAAACTTTTACCAATGGCGTTAAAGGAACCGATAACTATTTTGTTAAATTGTCTTTGCCCTACCATCCGCAGTCCCTTGTGCTGGACTAGCCCATGCCTACTAAAGCTGCAAAAGTTGGGGCATTCCATCGGTTTTCAAGGGAAAACTTACACCCATTTTGTAACCTGAAGAGTGAATGTGACAGATTTTTAATTCCAAAACCCTCCTTTAAAAGCCTTCCAGGCTGCAATAAACTGGATAATTCCAAGCATCAAGCTGTACATCTTTCTGTAACTGGCTAGAAAGAAAGACTTGCATTTCTATAGCTCCTTTCACGACCACCGGACGTCCCAAAGCGCTTTACAGCCAATGAAGTACTTTTTGAAGTGTAGTCACTGTTGTAATGTAGGAAACGCACTTGGTACCATTTAGAACTGATTAAATAGTTGGGCAGTAGAACCAATCAAATACTGTGAGACCTCTTAGCATGGAGTGCATAGTCTGAATGTGTTCTGGATGGCTGGTTGTTGCCCCGTTAATGATGTAAACCCATTTCTACAGTTCCTTGTATGCTGGGGTATGAGATGGGCCTGTAGGTGACATCTGTTTTCTTACTTGGCATACGGGTTGAGTGGAATTACTAACTTTCACGTTTCCTGTGAGATCCACTTTAAAAAAAAAATATATATATATTATATATATTTACAATTTTAATACCAGAGATAACTATTTCCTCTTAAAGAAAATGTTTAAATTGATCTTTTTATATTTTGGATGCTGTTTGCTGATCAGATCTGTGCTCGAGCACTTCTGTAAAATGGGAGGGAAAGTTGGGGGTGAACCGTGTATCCTATTTTCTGTGGCCTTCGTATAATTTAATCAATCAAGAATGCCATACTGTAATGCAATGTGTATTTGTACACTTTTTTAAATCCAACCCAATAGATAATTTTTAGAGCAAGTTTCAGTCACTTCCTAGAAAACACATGCCACACCTTTTTTCTTCAGTCTGAAACGTTTTTCGCCTGTGACTCCTACGTTATCGTGGAACTGAGACCCTATAACCATTCGTTAAAGCACACATTTTCCTTGGGTTCTTGACTTAAGCAGCGCAGTATTGCAAATATATGATTCGGTTTTCTACATATTTGCTTTCATAATGCCTAACTCAATATTAACCCTATTTTTGTATATTTAGTTCCTGTTGCAGTATTTGTCATATTGTACTAAAAGTGTTATTTTCCTGATCCATTTATTAAAAAAAAAAAATGCGTGCACGCATTCAGGTATAAATGCTGGATTCCAGATACTGATGAGGGGATCTCGCTGCCTGTGAGTTGTGCTAAACCCATTCCCCTTTCTCCAAGACCGGCTGTGTGTTTTAAGTTGGGGCAGTCGGGGAAAATCTTCACACAAATCTGCCTCTCTAATGATGGTATTGTGAATGCAGGTGCTGAAAGTGCAAGTCCAATGAAAGTGAACACATTTCACAGTATTCTGATTCTAAAACTTTTGTGTGGCACAGGGAAGGTTCTTTCCGTCAGGCTGGGCAGACCCTTGCCTAAAAACTTAGTTTATTTGACACAAACTTAAGATGCATATTCCTTTCATCACTTTTTTTTTAAATGGCTGCCCATTTTATCATCGCTGAGGAATAGAATCATCTCAATAACTTTTTGCTTTTCATGAAATTTGACGCACAATTTGCCTCCTTCATTCTTCAGATGAGTGTGTTAACATTTTGTGCAACTGCAGATGGTGTGTGCTCACTTCCACTTCGCAACGCTTCGATTTAAAGGATTTTCAACACTCTGGCTCAACACTCTCCACAGGAGTATTTCGGTGAGTGTCCTTGGTGGTTTCGAGTTTCTCAGCAAGGACTGAAATCTGTCTGGATCACCAGGTCGCATATATTTAAATAAATGTAAAATTTCTCGTCTGAAGAATCACCTCTAATGATAAAAAGACTTGTGTTGTATAATAGCACCCTATCTGGGAAATGTCCCAAGGTGCTTCACCCAAACTACTTTTGAACTGCAGGCCCCGTTATGTAGGCAAGTGTGGCAGAAATTCTATACATAGCAAGATCCCACAAAGAGTAACAAGATGAAGGACCATTTAATATGTCTTTTATAAAGAAAGACTTGCATTTATATAGCGCTTTTCACAACCACCGGACGTTCCAAAGTGCTTTACAGCCAATAAAGTACTTTTTGAAGTGTAGTCACTGTTGTAATTATGGTGATTGGTGGCTAGAACACTGGGAGAAATCCCCAGCTCTTCAAAAAGTGACCATGGGATCTTTAATACCCAGCTGAACAGGCAGATAAAGTCTGTTTAACATCTCGTGACAGGTGATACCTTTGACAAGGTACTGTACTGAAGTATCATCTTCGATTGTGTGTTCCAGTCTTTGAATGGGATGTGAACTCTCAACCTTCTGAGTCAGAGGCAAGGGTGCTACCAACTGAGTCAAGATGTTGCAGAACAGCACTCTTTTTATTTTTCCAGTTGGTAGTTATTATTAAACAAGTAGAATCACCCAGCACATGAGGAGGCCATTCAGCCCATTGTGCCTGTGCCTGCTCTCTGAAAGAGCTACCAATTAGTCCCACTCCCCTGCTCCTTCCCCATAGCCCTACAAATGTTTCTTTTTTTAATTAGAGACCCAATTCCCTTTTGAGAATTACTATTGAATCTGCTTCCACCACCTTTTCAGACAGTGCATCGAGATCACAACTCGCTGAGTTAAAACATATTATTTCCTCCCCACCCCTGGCTTTTTTGCCAATTATCTTAAATCTGTGTCCACTGGCTACTGAAATGTTTCAACTAATATAATTGTATTAAGGGAGAGCACGGTAGGAACTATTGGGCAATGCTGTATTTTGGTGTGCTGTTGTCAAACTACCCATCATAGGGAGATGGGGAAACTGGAGAGAGGAATGAAAGTCAAGTCAACACAGTAAGAACAAAAAGAATTACAGACAATGATCTGGAAAAATAAACAGGAGAAAATTGGATGAAAAATGATTGAGAAACTAGAGGGAAGCATTCAATGCAATATAAATCTTTATTGCACCTGCAGTTCTAACCTCAGCTTGTGTCGGAGTTTTGCTGTAAGGATCTGAGAAATTAAATTTCTCGCCAGTGTTTTGCTATTTCCCTAACACTGGGAGGAAATTATTCCATACAAGTTGCTAATCCACAGCACATTTCAGTTTCTGTTTCCAACAGACACGTTCATTGGGTGAATCATAAATAAAAACCAACAGATACGAAACCTTACGATCTGGTTGCTTTGTACGGAGATTTCATAAATAGCTTAAGAGGGGGTTGGGAGAACAGAAACGAGGAGGAGGTGAAGAAGGGTAAAGAAATAGGATGAGGAGGAGAAACAGTAAAAGAAAAGAAGCCAGCATGGAAGAGCAAGAAATCTTTTGCCTGACCCAAGTAGGACTTGCAGTGATGGGCTACACTGTGGAGGTGCTTGTTTTTAAAACGCCTTGCTAATCCTACAAGGCTTAGATCATTTTAACCTTGTGAAATGATGTAAATTTATTGGTTCTTGGATGTATTGAGGGCTAATACAGTTTCCCTTCTTACTGCCTTTAAGAACAAGGCACAAATTATTATTGAGAACGAAGCTTCCTTTACAAAGGCTCCTCTTTTAAAAACATCTTCAATCTGACTGATGTAAGTCCTTGTTTCTCAAATATGGCCAGATCCTGTTTTCCACCCCACATTGTGGTTTATTTTATACAACAAACATTGTAGGTGCCGTGGATACAAAACTCACAACAGTTAAGCTGAGAAATTTTAGTCTGAGTTCCTATAGAGGCACCTTGGATGTAACATATTTTTGTACAAAGTTGTGTCAAATTCACCCAACATCTGAGAGAGGAGGTCCAAATGCAGACCTCTCCAGGAGATAATTTTTTCTACTCTGAGCACGTATTGTAGCTGTGAAAGATTGTTTTGGCAATTTTTAAAAAGCAACGCTGAGCTCTGTTGATTAGTGAAAACTATGAGAAACCTGTAATTTAAGGTGAAACATTAGCGTTCTTCATAAGGCAAAACCCTTTGAAGGGTTGCAAAGCTACACTTAGATAATATTATAGCTTTCTAGCAACAATATCAATTTAGTATAAACTTCAGATGCCTAAACGTTTTCATTGGCATAAATAAAGTTAGCATACGCTTATAAAATCTCTGATTTTTCATCTAATCTGAAGTAGACCCACTATCTTGCGGGTTTGCTTTTTCTTTACTATAAAACTATATGCCCAAAATTGAAGACTCTTCAATTGCAAGGTTTTATAGCCTAGCTCTCATGTAAAATTGACTAGATCTGAAGGCCAGTACTAATGCTCTACAATTCAAGTGATGCAGCCAGGTGCTTTGGAAAACCTGAGAGTCAGGAGAGTACAAGTTATCCATTGGTGCCTGAAAATAATGACTATGGGTGTTTAACTCTTTAATTTGCGTAAATCGTTCCGCACAATTGACTAAAAGGTGTCTGCTGAGATTGCTTGTGATGTTTTATACCAAGCTCCTTTTTCCAGTGATAGATTTTATAAGTTACGAAGTATTTACAGCACAGAAACAGGCCATTCTGCCCAACAAGTCCATGCCGGTGTTTATGCTCCACACGAGTCTCCTCCCACCCCTCTTCATCTAACCCTATCAGCATATCTTTCTATTCCTTTCTCCCTCATGTGTATCTAGCTTCCCCTTAAATGCATCTATACTATGCGCCTCAACTACTCATTGTGGTAGCGAGTTCCACATTTTAACCACTTTCTGGGTAAAGAAGTTGCTCCTGAATTCCTAATTGGATTTATAGTTCTTTGTGATCCTTTTTAAGTTTAACCCCCCCCCCCCACACACACATTTCCAAGGTGATAATGGAGGTCTATAGTTGGCCTCCAAGCCCCCGAGGCTAGGAAGGGGAACAAAATAACCCCGAGTCACTCTGCTCCTGGCCACTTTCCTGTGACCCCTGCTGGAAAGTGTGGGTCTGACGTCGGGTGAAGACAGGATCAGACGTAACTTATCTCCAGTCAAGTAGCCCTGTTGAACTTCTGTGTCTAAGCTCGTGCATGAAAAATGGATACTTGAGGAAGAGTGTCTAGTTCCCATGAAACAGCTCTCCAGCAGGAGTCAGTGACTTGAGCAGAAGGGGAAAAGTGTGTGGGAGGCGGGACCCCTTTTGATCAGTAGCGTTTGTCTCCATTCCAGAATCCAGTGAATAGAGCATAATGCAGAAGAACTCTCAGGGTAACAATAGGATGAGGAAGGGACTCTTATCACAACTAGGCTCTTGCATAGCTTTTTAAGTTCACTGCATACAGTGAAGCACCAATCTCGGAGGATTTGTAACTTTTAGGAATACAACTAAAACCTAATACAAGCTCTGTATTGGGCTGTACTTGTGATACAGGATATGACTATGCCAGATACGGTTGACATTAAGGTTAATTTTGAGCACTCCACTTTTCAAGGCACTTTGGATGATCGAACGAGCTCAACCACAAGAACGGTAGTGAACATCTATAAGACAGCAGAGTTAAAACAAAACTGACAAATTTGTTCTTTGAGTTATAGTTCACTCTGCTTAAATACATATCTGAAGTTTCACAAAGTCACAAACTATTATCCCATGGGCGTCTGTTCAGTTTGGAATGCATTAAAAAAAAATCGAAGTCTCCAAATGAAGCTATCGCATAATTCCTTCAAATAGGCCATTTGAACACATTATTTAGAATGAAGGTCTTGTGGTTACAAATGTCACACTTAAAGGCTTTTAACTCTCATCTTGTAAATCTAAAACAGAATTTTTTTGAAGTGATGCTGTGTACTATGCTATACTAATGGAATCTTTTTAAGTGGATCCAGATACGTACAAATTGTGGAAAATCAGCCACAGTATCTGCGTAAGGAAGTTCGGTTGTAGCCAAACCTTCTTGTGAATGGTTTCCTATGGATGTCCAAGTGAGTGTTTTGCCACCTCACCAGATTTACATTTCCCTGCCCCTATGGCTGTCAACGGCTGGTTGGACTCCAACAGCAGAGATCTGAAGGTTAACGGATTACGGATTTTAAAATAGAACCTCATTAGTTTTGTAGCGCTTTCCACTGTAGCAGAACAAAATCCTCATTATAAAAGGTGGTATGTGGGAGTTGGACAAAACACCAGAGGGTGGCGGTATAATGAGGCCCCATTCACTGAAGTGATTTTTAAAATGGAAGTACTTTATTTCCCACTTCTATATCTGATCATGAAGAAGCATTTAGTTATTACGATTACAAAGCAAACACGCACCAGTGCTCTACTGAGGGACTGCTGCATTGCTCAAGGTGCTGTCCTTTGGATGAGACGTTAAGTCATGGTTGCCTGTTCAGGTCGATGTTAAATATCTCATGGCGGTATTCGAAGAAGAGCAGGGAGTGCTCCCAGTGTCCTGCCCAACATTTCTCCTTGGAATGACACCAAAACGCTGATTAACCGGTTGCAACACATTGCTGTTTGTGGAAAGTTTCTAACACAAAATGGTAATGTATTTACTGATGTAACAGTCACTGCACTCCAATAGTAATTCATTGGGTGCAGCACTTGAAGATGTTTTGACTGTGTGCTAAGCTACTGTATATATGCAAGTGTTTCTTTTAAACATCAGAATTGAACCATTTTGTGCGCAGCTATTCCTGGCCTATCGCTGCTGTGAATCCCTGCCCTCTCCACCTCTCCCTTTCACTCTCTATTCACGCCCTGTCTGTGTACACCTTCCCTCTGGTTGTTTTCTTGTAGTCTTGTTTCATTTCAGTTATCAGTTCTTTTTTTAATCACTAGTCAATTCAAATTTTGCCTCTACCTCTACATATCAAAAATATTAGGTTATATATGTGTCATACCACTGCACGACCTTTGGCAAACCAGGGGTCTGGAAGTGCGACATGAATGATGTTTTGCCTTGGCTGCCTGGTAGAAAAACTTCAGACATAGCTTTTATACCAGTTGGGACAAAATCATTGGTACTCCAAAAGAGAAATTAAATTGGGACAATATAATCCAAGTTAAAGTAGACACAGGCCCACTTCAGTTTTTTTGTTTCTTCTCATTCCCCCATCTTTCTCTCCCCAAAGCATTAACTGGTTGCAGGGTAACTGTTCCATGGGAACCAGGCACTCTCTGATATTTTATCCAACTGGCCCATTATTTGCCAATCTAGCAGAGGCTTCGTTTTCACCCTTTGAACCATCACCTCTGGAGTTCAAGGACATATTTTTGCCACTCTTCTCTTGCTCATCTTTACTGCTCCTTGGCAACATCATCCACAGCCATCGGGTCAACATATACACTGATGACACCCAGCTCATCCTCTCCACCATCTCTGACCCCTCCACTGCCTCTGTGCTGTCAGATTGATTGTCCGACATCCAGTCTTAGATGAGCCATGCACATGTACTCCTCCAGCAAGCGTTACTGGATAGTGAACATAGGAACAGGAGTTGGCCACTCAGCCCCTCGAGCCTGTTCTGCTATTCAATTAGATCATGGTTGATCTGTATCTTAACTCCATCTACCTGCCTTGGATCCTTAACCCTTAATACCATTGCCTAACAAAAATCTATCAATCTCAGTTTTGAAATTTTCAATTGACTGTGCATCCCCCCTCCCAGCCTCAACAGCTTTTTGGGGGACAGAATTCAAGATTCCCACTGCCCATTGTGTGAAGAAGTATTTTCTGATATTACCCCTGAACCAACTAGCTCTAATTTTAAGGTTATACCTGCTTACTGGACTCCCCCCCACCAGAGGAAATAGTTTCTCCCTATCAAATCCTTTAATCATCTTAAACACCTCAATTACATCACCCCTTAATCTTCTATATTCAAGGGAATGCAAGCCTATAGTCTATGCAACCTGTCCTCATAATTTAACCCTTTTAGCCCCGGTTTCATTCTGGTGAACCTGTGCTGTACCCCTCCTATATCCTTCCTGAGGTGTGGTGCCCAGGACTGAGCGCAGTTCTCCAGATGGGGTCTAACCAGAGCTCTGTCCAGCTGTAACATAACTTCCACCCCTTTGTATTCCAGCCCTCTTGAAATAAAGCCCAACATTCCATTAGCCTTTTAAATTATTTTTTGTACCTGTCCACTAGCTATTAGTGATTTCTGTACTTGGACCATTTAGAAAATACTCTGATCTATCCTTCTCAGGCCCAAAGTGGATGACCTCATACTTTCCTACATTGAACTCCTGCCACAGTTTTGCCCACTCACTTAATTTATCAATGTTCAACGCACTCCTGGCCGGCCTCCCACATTCTACCTTACATAAACTTGAGGTTATTCAAAACTCGGCTGCCCGTGTCCTAATTCTCACCAGGTCCCGTTCCCCCATCACCCCTGTGCTTGCTGACTTACATTGGCTCCCAGTTAAGCAATGCCTCGATTTTAAAATTCTCATCCTTGTTTTCAAACCCCTCCATAGTCTCGTCCCTCTCTATCTCTGTAATCTCCTCCAGCCCCACAACCCCCCCCCCCCCCCCCCGCCCGAGATCTCTGCGCTCATCTAATTCTGGTCTCTTGAGCATCCCTGATTATAATCGCTCAACCATAGGTGGCTGTGCCTTCAGCTGCCTATGCCCTAAGCTCAGGAATTCCCTCCCTAAACCCCTCCACCTCACTACCTCAGTTTCCTCCTTTAAGACGCTCCTTAAAACCTACCTCTTTGACCAAGCCCCTGCCCTAATTTCTTATGTGGATCGGTGTCAAATTGTTGTCTGATAATACTCCTGTGAAGCGCCTTGAGATGTTTTACTACGTTAAAGGCGCTTTATGAATACAAGTTGTTGTTGTTGCAACTTTCTAGATCACGAACAGTAAACCTGGTTGCTTTTCCCCCTCAGGAACCCCGGTGCTGAAACCAATTGTAGCACCCCTACTACCACTTGGTTGTGATTAGCTAAATTAGCACGGACTAGTGATTGAACCGCAGACCCTCCTGGTTTGTAATGGCTCAGCTACTCACTGGATGAACTCCTTGAACCCACAGGCACACTTATAAAAACCAAAGGGAAACTCTATGGGTGCTGGAAAGTGCAGTGTGGGTTGTGGTGATTCCAGTTGCTATAAACAAGCCTCTTTTGACCGTCCTATGTCACTGGTCTGACGTCAGAGCATCAAAGGAACAATTGGGATCCAGTAACCACCAGCGTTCTGACTGAGACAAGGGATGCAGAGATGAATGTTATGCCTGTCACGTAGCTGTGGCTTTAATGGGATCCTGGCATGAACACTCTGAAGGACTGATTACAACTGAATTGTTCTTCTTCGGTGTTAGATTGATATTGCATTTTTGTTATTCTTAAGCAAAGTCCTGAGCAATCATTAATCACACTCAAACCAGTGTCCTAAACGTGATTGTCATTCAAAGCATGATTGCCACAGCTATAATCTTGCTCCCTCGTCCCTTTTAATTTTTTTCCCTTTACCCTTGCTCTCCTCAAAAAAAAGTGATTCATTTTGGAGCGCACTTCCACAGGCAGCTTCAGCTCATTACTACCTCAGTCGTTCTTCAGCTGTGTCAGTTGTGGCTCAGTGGGTAGCACTCTCACCTTTGCTGTCAGTAGGTTGTGGGTTCAAGCCCCACTTCAGAGGCTCGAGCACAAAATCCAGGCTGACACTCCGGTGCAATACTGAGGGCGTGCTGCACTGTCGGCGGTGCCGTCTTTCGGATGAGACGTTAAACTGAGGATCCGTCTGCTCTCTCAGCTGGACGTAAAAGATCCCACTGCACTACTTGATAGAAGAACAGAGGAGTTCTCCTGGTCAACAGTTATCCTACAACCACCTCCTAAAACAGATTATCTGGTCATTTATTTCATTGCTCTTTGTGGGAGCTTGCTGTGCACAGGTTGGCTGCCGTTTCCTACATTACAACAGTGACTACACTTCAAAAGTACTTCATTGGCTGTAAAGCGCTTTGGGACGTCCTGAGGTCATGAAAGGCGCTATATGAATGCAAGTCTTTTTTTTAAAAAAAGGTTAATGTAGGTGGCACCCTTTCAAATATTTAAAGTCCCTATTTCTTTCTATTGGATCTTTATTTATCCCTTTGGAGCTGTTTTCGAAGACGTCAAATCAATGTATTTTTTTTACTTAAATAAAGATTTTCTTAAATCAAAACAAAATTGAGAGCGTGCAAACCAGAACATTAAAGGGAGGAATGATATGTCAACAAGAGTTCCTGAATGGCGATGACAGCTGCGATTACAAAACATCTAGTACCGACAAACCCAACATGAGATATGAAATCTGATAAGAAGCCACAAGATTATTCTGAAATGAGCAAGATTCGAAGATCTCTCTGTGCCAGGAGTGTATGAAGGAAGGAATACTCAAGTGGGCGGCTGGACCAAGATATATCCAATTGTTTCTGAACCAAAGTACAAAATCTAGCGATTAATGTCTCTATAGTTATGAATAATCAGCACAGATCATATTTTACCTCAAAACCCTAGAGCAGGGCATTTGCCCAATGGTCTCCAGTATCTGTATTCAATAAAACCAGGAGTCCAACTCCCCTCCTGACAGACACATAGTCAGGTGGTTCATCTTAACATGTCCAGGCCATGACACTGCTGCCAGTAGAAGAGGAGATCTGGTTTGGAAAATTAAGTCTTGTTAAAGCTTGAAAGTGAACATAATCTTTTTAGACAAGAGTCAGGTGCAATTATGCAAGTCCAAAATTATCTACAAGAGACAACTTGTGGTAAAATAAAAGCTACGAATCCACTCGGGGAGTCACAACCATTTTGAAAATTGGCCCCAATGTTTGCAGATGGCACAATGTTGTCAGGGTCAGCTGGCAAAGATTGAAGACGAGGCACAGGTTATGCAGGGATCTAAGGATAATTAGTGGCCCGTAACTTGCGGTCAGCGGCGAAGCAACGGCGTTCGCCGCTGGCCCCCAAGTAAGCTTCCCACAAAGATCGCGCGACCTCTGCGGCGAGAAGTTCAGCTTTTCCGACGTGCAGGTGAAATCAGTGCAAGTTAATGGGGAATCCCTAACACCAGCTGCTGTGATGTCAACAAGCTGTCTAAGCAGCCAATCACAATGCAGAATTCTCACAGACCAAGAACCAGGAAGTGAGTAAGCTCCTTTGAGTCTAACTTTTTAAAAATGTTAGAGAGAGCAAAACAAAGATTGGGGCTCTCACGTGGGGAAAAGGTAAACCTGAAATAAAGATGAACAAACTTTCCTATATTGACTACACTTCAAAAGTATGTCATTGACTGTAAAGTGCTTTGGCACGTCCTGATCGTGAAAGGCATGATATAAATGCCAGTCTTTTTCTTTCTGTATTTCAGCAATTAAGTAGCAACTGGCCTTTGCTGTTGATAAATTCCCACTAAAGCATCTGTTAGAGCACCTTCATACCTTGTTTACAATCAGACCCAGAACCATCATTCAGGCTCAGTATTCAAATGAAACACTTGCTAGTTCATTAAACTGCCTTAGATTGCAGGGTAGTTCCACAAACCAGAGAGGACAAATAAACAGGAGCACCATCACTCCAGCTCCTTGTGTTTTTTTAGTCACATCGCCTTCCTTCATAGTTCTATTTTTTTTTTACTTAGCGCGCATTTTCATTTTAAATTAACATTGGATTGGGTTTGGAGAAGAAAAAAAGAAAGACTTGCATTTATATAGCACCTTTATAACCTCAGGATATTCCAAAGTGCTTTACAACCAATTAAAAGTACTTTTGAAGTGAAGTCACTGTTGTAATGTAGCAAACAGCAATGAGATAATGACCAGCTAATCTGTTTTTTGGTGATGTTGGTTGAGGGATAAATATTGGCCAAGGCACTGGGAGAACGCCCCTGCTCCTCTTCAAAATAGTGCCGTGGGCTCTTTTATGTCTACCTTAAGAGAGAGCAAATGGGACCTTGGTTTAACGTCTCAACCGAAAGACAGCACCTCTGACAGTGCAGTGCTCCCCCAGTACTGCACTGAAATGTCAGCCTAGATTATGTGCTCAAGTCCCTGGAGTGAAACTTGAATCGACAACCTTCTGACTCAGAGGTGAGAGTGCTACCACTGAGGCACAGTTGACACTTAACTCTTAGCGACTGGCCTTTCATCTTTTATTTTTGGATTGAAATCGAGCCAGATTAATAGGAAGGAAGTCTCCCCTTTGCCGTCAGTGCGTGCACTACATAAAATTAGTTTTGACTTTCTCAGTCCTATTCGTATGGCCTCAGAGAATAAAACTACCCTCAATTTGGCCCTAATGGGCATTAAATTAGCAATTTCACAACAGGACTCAGCAAAATGTCACGTAAGTGGGGGTTGCTCTTCTGGTGCTGAGCACAGCACGTGACTGGTAATTTAGGAACATAAGAATTAAGAGCAGGAGTAGGCCATACGGCCCCTCTTAGCTTGCTCCGCCATTCAATATCCTGGCTGATCTTCGACCTCAACTCTACTTTCCTGCCCGATCCCCATATCCCTTGATTCCCCTGGAGTCTAAAAATCTTTCGATCTCAGCCTTGAACATGCTCAAAGACTCAGGATGCACAGCCCTTTGGGGCGGAGAATTCTGTACTCTGCATTAATTGTGCTATACCCGACCTGAGGGTGCTTGATGCTAATAGCGGGTATACAAGTGAAAAATGTTCCGTTCACTAGCAGCGGCATCCCTCACCTTAAGCGCTAAAATCATCACAAAACAAGTGAGAAAGTACAGGAACTGAGTTTATTCTTTTTGCAGGAGACATGATTCACAGCAGAGGATATAACATCTTGAAAAACAAGCCAAGAACCCCCTTTTTATAAACAAAGCAATTTGTATATTTCAAATTAACATCTTGATTATTAATGCATGGAATAAATTGCCATAGGCAGAACAGTGACAGATTAAATTCAATACAGGAAAATATAAGGTACTGCACATTGGATGAAAAAAAGTGGGCCACATCCTCTATGAATTGTGTCTAGTTATCTAAGGGTGAAGTTAAAAGAGAACTATGGATGTTAATAGACTCATCAGTTAACATGTTAAGTCAGCTGTGAAGCAGCAATCAACAAAGCAACTAGGATGCTGCATTCCATTGCTAAATCATAGAGTGAGGTGTCTGGTCAGACTGCACCTTAGGGTAAATTCATTGGCTCCGTGTTCCTTGTGGGAAGCTGTGCTCAAAGATAGGGTGCTAATGTTGTGGCACTAATTCCCCAGCCTAGGGTTGCTTCTAGTGCGGCTCTCCGCTAGCAACACAGGATTTGTGAATTTATCCTCTTTAGTACTATTTCTAGTTTAGGTCAATGAGAGACAAAGAAAGCGTCAGAACATTGGAGGTGGTATAGAGAAGAGACACAAGGCTGATCTCTGGTCTCAAAGGGTTGAGTATGAGGACCTAATAGAAATATATTAAATGGCCCTGAAATTGCGGTCGGCGGCGTAGCTAAGGAGTACGTCGCTGACCTCCAAACGAAATCCGCACTTACCTGGTGCGAAGCCCCCAGCAAAAACTTGCTTTGAAATGCTGCGGAGTTGCGCATAGCCTAGTGGCTCATGGATCCCAGGGGCGCACCGCTATGCGTAAGCGTACCTGGGATCACGTGGGGCGGTGTTCCTTTCATTAGCTAATCAGGAAACATAGAAAGTCCCATGTATTACAACTTGTAAATTAAACAGTGTGATATTATTTGTATTTATTTGACAAGTACAGTACTTGGCTTTAAAAAGCACAGGGAATACTTTGGAGTAAGTACAGTTATTTACAGGAAGACGCCGCAAGATTTAAAAAAATGATTAAAATGATGTCATCCCTCAAACTGAGCTTTTACAGGTGCCTGGTAGTTTTTTTTACATGTTTGTTTTTAATTATTATACACTTTTCTCATCCCCCCCTCCCCTTACGCTGTGCTCCTGCACCTGTTTGCACCAGCCATAACATTTTCCAGTGTAATTGATGCGCAGTAGGTGGGCAATTAGCCCAACTTTTTGATTTCAATGAGGACTTGAAAGTCGCAGCGGATCATCTGTCTATTTGGAACTTGACAGATCGCAAGTTCAGGATTTAGCGCATGGAAATCTCAAACTTGCGGTCAATTTCAAAGGTGGCATGACGTCGTACTCTGAGAGTACGCCATCATAATGACCGCAAATTCAGGGCCAATATATTTAAGTGGTATAGGGAAGGTAAAGCCAGAACACGACTTCAATGTATAGCCATAAAAGTAGGGGGTAGAAATTTAAACTAGTGAAAGCCAAGTATAGGACTGATTTCAGCAATTCTTCATGAAAAGAGTGATTAACACTCGGAATGGGCTTCTGGGCAGGTTGGTGAATGCATAGGTCATTCAGAGCTCATTGGATGCTGTGATGTGTGACTGCAGAGGGCATATTTTCTGAAAAGCACTGTTCCCATATCAACATTTAACCGATTTTTAGTACACGTGGAAGTGACGGATATGTTGACTGCAACTCAAAATGGGGATTACTTAGTAGGGTTGAGAGACTCGCAATTCCTTTAGACCCTAACCAAAAATTCAAGATGCCATGATTTTACAGAGAATAAGTTTCCTCTGTGAATCAAAAGACGCATAGTGGCGAGAGGGGAAATAACACATCTGGGCTTCCTTACATAGCTACCAACAGCCAATGTGTTGTAAATCTCACATGGGAGGAACATAAGAACATAGGAACAGGAGGAGGCCATTCAGCCTCTCAAGCCTGTTCCGCCATTCAATTAGATTATGGCAGATCTGTATCTTAACTCCATCTACCCACTTTGGTTCCGTATCCCTTAATACCATTGCCTACCAATCAATCAGTCTCAGTTTTGAAATTTTCAATTGACCCCCAGCCTCAACAGCTTTTCGGGGGAGAGAGTTCCACATTTCCACTACCCTTTGTGTGAAGAAGTGCTTCCTGACATCACCCCTGAACAGCCTGGCTCTAATTTTAAGGTTATGCCCCCTTGTTCTGGACTCCCCCACCAGAGAAATAGTTTCTCCCCATCTACCCTAACAAACTCTTTAATCATCGTAAACACTTCAATTCGATCACCCCTTAATCTTCTATATTCAAAGGAATGCAAGTCTAGTCTATGCAACCTGTCCTCATAATTTAATCCTTTTAGCCCCAGTATCATTCTGGTGAATCTGCACTGCACCCCCTCCAAGGCCAATATATCCTTCCTGAGGTGCGGTGCCCAGAACTGAACGCAGTTCTCCAGATGGGGTCTAACCAGAGCTCTGTCCAGCTGTAACATAACTTCCACCCCTTTGTATTCCAACCCCTTTGAAATAAAGACCAACATTCCATTAGCCTTTTAAATTATTTTTTGTACCTGTCCACTAGCTTTTAGTGATTTCCGCACAGGGACCCCTAAATCTCTCTGCTCATCCACAGTTCCTAGCTTACCATTTATAAAATACTCTGATCTATCTTTCTTAGATCCAAAGTGAATGACCTCACACTTCCCCAGGCTGAACTCCATCTGCCACAGTTTTGCCCACTCACTTAATTTATTAATGACCCTTTGTAACGTTCTGTTTCCACCTACACTATTTGCTGTGCCACCTAACTTGGTGTCATCAGCAAACTTGGTTATATAGCTCTCTATTCCTTCATCTAAGTCTTTTATAAATATAGTGAAAAGCTGGGGCCCCAGTACAGGTCCCTGAGGGACACCACTAGTCACATCCTGCCAATTTGAGTACATACCCATTATCCCTATGCCCTGTCTCTCACCTCCTAACCATTTCCCTAACCATGTCAATAGGTTGCCTCCAGTTCCATGCACTCTCATTCTTGTTAACAATCTTTTATGTGGAACCTTATCGAATTACTTCTGAAAGTCCGTATAAATAACGTCTATAGAAATAACATACCTGAGGGAAAATTCTACATAATTTCCGCTTTAAGGTAATCAAGCAAAATTCCAGTTATCTGGCCAGTACCATAGCTCCATTATTGAATTCTGGCTGGTTGCTTTCCGCCCTTGACACTTCTTTGGTGTCAGGACACAGGAGCCATGTATTTCATGGCATATTTGATGATTTCTATCTATACTTATCCTGTAATATTAAATCCTATCTCTAACCAGATATTTCTTCAATTGTTTCTGGAAGGAATTAACAAAGACAGCATTGAATGCTCTCATTGGGTGACTGTTCCATGATCTAGGCTGGATCTAGTTCTGGGGAATGAAGTGGGGCAAGGGGAGCATGTTTCAGTGGGGTAGTATTTGGAAAACAGTAATCACAATATCATTAGGTTTAGAGCAGTTATAGAAAAGGACAAGGAAAAATCAAATGTGAAAATACTAAGCTGGAAGAGAGCAAATTTCAATGAGTTGAAAAGGGATCTGGCCCAGATGGATTGGAATCAAAAATTGGCAGGTAAAACAGTAATTGAATAATTGGAGGCCTTCAAAGAGGAGATAGTTCAGGTACAGAGTAGGCATATTCCCACGAGGGGGAAAGGAAGGACATACATAGCTAGAGCTCCCTGGATGATTAAAGATATAGGGGGAAAAATTCAGTATCGCCCCGTTTGGTGCGCAATTATCGGCCGGGCGCAAAGATTAGCGCCTGGCGCTAATTATCGCCTCCGACTGCAAACTTGACTTTTATCGCCCCTGGAGGTGATTGGAGTGCTAAATCAGCCGCTACACATCTGTTTTAAGGCACAAAGGCTGAGGAGCGAGGCGCTAATTCAGAGCGCTGGCGAAGCTCATGTGATGTCAGTCAGCAATGGAACACAGACACAATGGCCCCGGCCAGTTCTTAAAGGGAAGGTTTGATCTTGCTTTCCATCCACATCCTGCTCATTGCAGCCTTGAATCTCGGCCTGGAGAGACCTGTACATCAAATCTGCTGGAAAGAACAATGGAGAACCCCAGGGAAAGAGCTCAGAGTGCAGCCCCCACCGTCTCTTCTAAATCGATACAAGGAAGTTCAAATCAAAATGAACCTGCAAAGTGCGGCTCAATACCCGAAACTCCTTCACACAGCTTTGAATCTCTCCAGAAGTCTATCTCTCTCCCTCTCAGAATGCGTGGTTCAAAAAAAGGCAGGAAGCGGTCGCCTTTAAATAGCGCTCCCCCAGTCCCTTCCTGACTGCAAAACGCTCCCCTCAATCTGTCATTGCTAGCGGCAGGCGGTAAGGCAGGGGGCGCCACTCAATATCCGCTCTGGGGCACTACCGGGGCGTTGCGCACTCGACTGACGTCACGATCTGCCGGCGCAGGAGATCGTGGTGGTAATGTTTAACGCCGCCGCAAAATGTCTAGTTAATTTCGCGAGCGGCACAAACATCGCCACGCCCGGGCGCTAGTTGCTTTGCGCCCCATTAGCGCCCTCTTAAGGCGCTAACGGGAGGCGCAACCAACTGAATTTTTTCCCCATAGAAATTAAAATGAAGCAGAAAAAGGAGGCTTATGATAAATGTCGGGTTCATAATTCAGTAGAGAACCAAGCTGAACACAAAAAGTACAGAGGAGAACTGAAAAAGGAAATAAGAGGGGCAATGAGAGTGTATGAGAATAGATTAGCAGTTAATATAAAAAAAGTCATTTTATAAACACATAAGTAGTAAAAGGAAAGGTGGGGCTGATTAGGGACCAAAAAGGAGATATTCTTGTAGAGGCAGAGCGCATGACTGAGGTACTAAATGAGTACTTTGCATCTGTCTTCACTAAAGAAAAGGATACTGCCAATGTAGCAGTAAAGGAGGAGGTAGTAGAGAAACTGAATAGGATAAAAATAGAAAAAGAGGAGATACTTAAAAGGTTGGCAGTCCTCAAAGTAGAAAAATCACCTGGTCCGGATGAGATGCATCCTAGATTGCTGAAGGAAGTAAGGGTGGAAATTGTGGAGGCTCTGGCTAACAATCTTCCAATCCTCCTTAGATATGGGGGAAGTGCCAGTGGACTGGAGGATTGCAAATGTTACACTCCTGTCCAAAAAAGGGCAATAGATAAACCCAGCAACTACAAGCCAGTCAGCCTAACACTGGTGGTGGGGCAACTTTTAGAGACAATGGGCACAATTTTGCCAGCCCTGGGGAGGCGGGTATGGAGGCAGGACTGCCAGGAAAATGGCAGAATTCCATGCCATGCCTCCATGCCATCTTCCCAGGAGGCGGGTAGCCATCCCGCGCCGGGTCCCATCTCCTTGGAGGCGGGAAGGGATTAAAGCCTATTAACTGCCTGTTAACAGGTAGTTAACAGGCAGAAAATAGGATTATCCCCTTTTTACCCTCACAAGTGCGGGCTTCCCGAAGGCTCCAAAACATGCCAGCTCAGCGAGGCGAGTACTGGGTCTGCGGGGGTCGGGGGGGGGGGGTGCAAAAGTGTGGTGTGAAGGTACGTGATGGGTGCAAGAGTGGAGAGGTGAGTATCTGAGGTAAGTGCAAAGTGTTAGTAAAAGTGTACTTACCTTTGATTCTTCCTGCAGGCTTCAGTCGGTGTGTATGCGGAGAGTCTCGGACCTCCATGTTGCAGATGAGAGATGGCCGTTGCATTCTCAGATGCAACAACCATCTCATTTCTGTAAAAGAAAGAAAGTTGATGAGGTCTTGTATGCAAGACCTCATCAAACTGCAGAGAATATCACTGTTTGACAGCTTCACAGAGCTCTGCAACCGGCTTTCCCTTGTTTGGCCTGCTAAGCCCGCTGGGCGGGCTTAACAAGGTCAATCAGGGGAAAATAGTGTGGGTTGGCCACAAATCGATGGAGGCGGGACATCGACCCGACAAGCAGCAGTCCCGCCTCCAACGCGCCCCCATTGACAAAATCGCCCCCAATAATCCGGAACAAAATTAATTGGCATCTGCAAAAATATGGGTTAATAAATGAAAGCCAGCACGGATTTGTTAACGGCAAATCGAGTTTGACTGAGCTGATTGAGTTTTTTGATGAAATAATGGAGAGGGTTGATGAGGGTACGGTAATTGATGTTGTGTCTATGGACTTTCAAAAGGCGTTTGATAAAATGCCACATAATAGACTTGTTAGCAAAATTGAAGCCCATGGGATTAAAGAGGCAGAGGCTGCATGGATACAAAATTGGGTAAGGGACAGAAAGCAGAGAGCAGTGGTGAACGGCTGTTTTTCCAGACAGGATGGAAGTATACAGTGGTGTCCCCCAGGGGTCAGTGTTGGGACCACTGCTCTTTTTGATATATATTAATGACCTGGACTTGGGTATACAGGGCATCATTTCAAAGTCTGCAGATGACACAAAACTCAGAAATGTAGCAAACAATGAGGAGGATAGTAACAGACTTCAGGAGGACACAGACAGACTGGTGAAATGGGCAGACACATGGCAGATGAAATTTAACGCAGAGAAGTTTGAAGTGATTCATTTTGGTAGGAAGAATGAGGAGAGGAGACATAAACTGGTACAATTTTAAAGTGGGTGTAGGAACAGAGAGACCTGGGGTTGTATGTACACAAGTCTTTTAAGGTGTTGGGACAAGTTGGGAAGGTTGTTAGAAAGGCATACGGGATCCTTGGATTTATAAGTAGAGGCGTAGAGTACAAAAAAAGGAAGTTATGTTAGACCTTTATAAAACACTGGTTAAGCCCCAGCTGGAGTATTGGGTCCAATTCTGGGCACCACACTTTAGGAAGGATGCTAAGGCCTTAGTGAGGGCATGGAGGAGATTTACCAGAATGGTATCAGGCATGAAAGACATCAGTTAAGTGGAGAGACTTGAGAAACTGGGATTGCTCTCCTTAGAGCAGAGAAGGTTAAAGGGAGATTTGATAGAAGAGTTCAAAATCATGAAGGGTTTTGATGGAGTAAATAAGGAGAAACTGTTTCCAGTGGCAGAAGAGTCGGTAACCAGAGGATACAGATTTAAGGTAATTGGCAAAAGAACCAGAGGCGACATGATGAATTATTTTTAACGCAGCGAGTTGTTGTGATCTGGAACGCGCTGCTTGAATGGGTGGTGGGAGCAGATTCAATAATAACTTCCAAAAGGGAATTGGATAAATACTTGAAGGGGAATAATTTGCCGGGCTATGAGGAAAGAGCAGGGGAGTGGGACTAATTGGATAGTTCTTTCAAAGAGCCGGCACAGGCATGATAGGCCGGATGGCCTCCTTCTGCGCTGCATCTTTCTGTGATTCTATGATATCTGCGTCTCTGTAGGGAAAAACACATTTCTTCTACTCTCTAGTCTCATTTGAGGCTTATTAATTTTGTACTTGTGTCCTTCAGTTCTACAATCTCAGTTCAAGTTAAAAGGCGCTCATATTTCTATATTATCACCATCTCCCCTTGGTACATCTAAATAACTTGACGTTCAAAGTCTTGGAATCATCAGGGCAGATTTTCCTGTTGTTGTGCTTGGGCATAAATGATTGCCTGAGTACATAGAGGAACATCAGGCAAGAAGGACTGCACAAGTATAACGGAACCTGCCTGATTTACCATCCATTCAAATAACTAGATTTTAAAAATCAGACAGGTTCTGTTACGAGTGTGTGATCCTTCTGGCCTGATTTTCCTCTGCGTGCTATGCTCAGATGTTTTCTTTTTCTATTCGTTCATGGGATATGGGCGTCGCTGGCAAGGCCAGCATTTATTGCCCTCGAGAAGGTGGCGGTGAGCCGCCTTCTTGAACCGCTGCAGTCCGTGTGGTGAAGGTATCTCCACAGGGACTTTGTCGGAGCGGTTTGTTACAACTGAGTGGCTTGCTCGGCCATTTCAGAGGGCAGTTAAGAGTCAACCACATCACATCTCTGCATCATTAGTCCGGGCCTACTGGATTACTCGTCCAGTAACATAACCACTATGCTACCATACTCGTTGTGTTATGCCCAAGTACAATAAGAAAAGTATCATCTTTGAATGCACTTCTTTGAACACTTACCAAGACATCAATGTGCTTCTGAAAATGGGGTGCAAAACTGCACGCAATATTCCAAATGTAACCAATAATTTACTCAATGTTAATTAACTTGACCTAGACATTTGTCCTACTACTTAATTAGGCTTGTTGATACCATCTTCACATTGAATGGAATGCATTCATTTTGATCATGTTGACCCTACCCAGTCATGAAATAATGGTGAAATCCCAATGGCTGCTTCTAGAATGTGCAAGAGTGAGGGTAATTGAAGTATTGAAGCCTGTTTGGGATCAATCAGCTGTGGCTCAGTTGGGAGCACTCTTGCCTCTGAGTCAGAAGGTTGTGTGGATCAAGTTCCACTCCAGAGACTTGAGCACAAAAATCTAGGCTGACACTCCAGTGCAGCGCTGAGGGAAAAAGACGTTAAACCGAGGCCCCGTCTACTCTCTCAGATGGACATAAAAGATCCTTTGGTACTATTTTGAAGAAGAGCAAAGGAGTTATCCTTAGTGTCCTAACCAATATTTATCCCTCAATCAACAACTTAAACAGATTATCTGGTCATTATCCCTTTGCTGTTTGTGGGAACTTGCTGTGCACAAATTGGCTACCGTGTTTCCTACATTACAACACTGACTACACTTCAAAAAGTACTTTATTGGCTGTAAAGCACTTTAGGACATCCAGTGGTTGTGAAAGGCGCTGTATAAATGCTTGTCTTTATTTCTTTCTTTTACACCATCCAGGACAAAGCAGCCTGCTTGATTGGCACCCCAACCACCACCTTAAACATTCACTCCCTCCACCATCGGCGCACTGTGGCTGCAGTGTGTACCATGCACTGCAGCAACTCGCCAAGGCTTCTACGACAGCACCTCCCAAACCCGCGACCTCTATCACCTAGAAAGACAAGGGCAGCAGGTACATGGGAACAACATCACCTCCAGGTTCCCCATCATCCTGACTTGGAGATATATCATTGTTCCTGGGATGCCTGATCTGATCTTGGCCTCAACTCCACTTTTCTGCCTGTTCCCCATAACCCTTGGCTCCTCTGTAGTTCAAAAATCTGTCTATCTCAGCCTTGAATATATTCACTGACTCAGCTGTGGCTCAGTTGGTAGCACACTCGCCATTGAGTCAGAAGGTTGTGGGTTCAAGTCCCACTCCAGGGCAGTGCTGAGGGAGTGCTGCACTGTCAGAGGTGCCGTCTTTTGGATGAGACATTAAAGCGAGGCCCCGTCTGCTCTCTCAGGTGGACGTAAAAGATCCCATGGCCACTATTTCAAAGAAGAGCAGGGGAGTTCTCCCTGGTGTCCTGGGCCAATATTTCTCCCTCAATCAACATCACTAAAACAGATTATCTGGTCATTTTCACATTGCTGTTTGTGGGAGCTTGCTTACAACAGTGACTCCACTTCAAAAGTACTTCATTGGCTGTAAAGCGCTTTGAGATGTCCGGTGGTCGTGAAAGGCGCTATAGAAATGCAAGTCTTTCTTTCCTTCACAGTCGCTGGGTCAAAATCCTGGAAGTCCCTCCCTAACAGCAGTGTGGGAGCACCTTCACCACACGGACTGCAGCGCTTCAAGAAGGCGGCTCACCACCACCTTCTTGAGGGCAGTTAGGGATGGGCAATAAATGCTGGCCTTGCCAGCGATGCCCACATCCCAGGAACGAATAAAAAAAAGGCAAGCTGGGATGAATTCTATCATTTAGTATACTATATCACATCTCAAGTATGTTATTACTTACCACCATGTGCATTTTTGTTATTTTGCCCAATCTCATTTATATAAAAAATTCCCTCCATTCCTTCCAAATATTTCACAGTTCTTTACATATAACTGTTATGAACAAACAATTACCTCAGACACATGGTTAAGACTTTGCCTTGTGCTGCTGACTCTCACTAATGAACAAGATGTGAACAATTACCTCAGGAATACTGGAAGACTCTACCTCACTCTACTGGTCTTACCAATGAACAACCCTTGCCCCAGACGTAAACTATTATCTCAACAAATTCCAAACATTTTTGCTGGTGCTACCCCACACTTCAATCGCATCAAGATATTATAAAAGGAAAAATTTATTCTCCATAGTGATTACAACAAGCAACAGAACATTAGATTTGGCTAGCAACCATTCAAAATACCTGGGAGACGAAATTATGTACAGTCTCAATGAAAAATCGCTGCATGAATGAAAAATATACTGTCTCCTCTCGTGAATCTTTGGAATTATCTACCCCAGAGAGCTGTGGCGGCTGTGTCATTGAATATATGTAAGGCTGCAATAGACAGATTTTTGAACTACAGGGGAGTCAAGGGTTATGGGGGAACAGGCAGAAAAGTGGAGTTGAGGCCAAGATCAGATCAGCCATGATCTTATTGAATGGCGGAGCAGGCTCGAGGGGCCGAATGGCCTGCTCCTGCTCCTATTTCTTATGTTCTTCTGTTCTCCTTTGACATTTCCCTCAATACACTGGAAATAATATACATCACAGAAGTAGCTGAGGAATACAACAGCGACGAACTCACCTGCAATGACCCTAACCACTTCTTAAATGCAACCAGCTGAACCAGAAGCAGAACAAAAATAGGCCTCAAAAAGAGACATTTCATCATTGAGACTGCTTTCACAAATAAAACGTTACAAAGGTTACATAAGCATCTGTTATTTTGTTCTGTTCATTGTAAATTGTACATATAGTCAACATTCCAAAGAAGCGCAACAGTGGGAAATCTAGCAGTGTGGTGAAATTGAGCAGCTTTTAAATGCTGCTGTTGCTGTTCAGTGTGAAGGGAGATAAAGATGTTAGTCCTACTGAATAAAACATCAGTTACCTGCTTGATACATCTATGGACAGCAAATTGTCTGATACCACAGATGCCCCTGATGCTAGGCCTGGAGGAAGGCAGCGGTATAAATGCTTAGGGCCCTGGCCACCTTTAGTGCCACTGACAGCACCATTCCAATGGTGAGGTTGGCTGCAGGTGTCCTTGAAGCAGATGCCCCAGTTCCATAACTCCCTCCCTGATGGACCTGCAGCGTACCCCTCCATCAGAGTCAGGCAGCTGTGCTCGGGCCTGGTAGATGCAGTGCCAACTGACAGCCAGCCCAGGCATCCTATTTTTGTCCTTTGTTCTCTTCCGTGAAACCCTGCGAAAAGGGACCACCGCCAACAAACCCCGTAGCTTGCAGCTGAATGGCAGCAGCAAGAAATAAACAGTGTAGCTTTAAGGGATTCCCTTCCTGGTTGGTGAGAACCTGCCTGACATTAAATATCCATTAAAATGGGCAGGAATAGTGCTCTGTAGTTGTAGTGCAGGAAAATCAGGATCATTACGAGCTCCTCCATTAGCTCTTCCCTTGCGTGGAATTTAAAGGAATGGGGGTAGATTTCCATGGAGTTCTCCTGATCTCCTGCCCTAACTTCCCTGTAGCATCATAACTTTTTGCTATTAAGTATGCTTCTAACACGGGCAATTTATTCTGAATGCTTCTGGCATTGAGATACAGACAGTTTATTGCATTCCTTATTGGGGGGAAAAGTTCAGTTGCTTTGCCCCGGGGGGCGCTAACAGGGCGCAAAGCACCTAGCGCCCGGGCGCGGCGCCGCTAATGCCTCCCGCGAAATTCAGCGGGAGGTTAGCGGCAGCGGTAGCCGGTAGCGCCCCGCGGTGCTGTGCCTCCGTCGGTGACGTCATTGCCGTGCGCAGCGCCCCGCTCGCGCCCCAGCCGCAACCTTGGCTCGCGCCCCCTGACCTACCACCGGACGATATGTCCGGCAGGGTCAGGGTGCCGTGTTTGCGGCCGGGGCGACGCAAATTAAGCGGCAGGTGCCGGGCGGCCATTTTTTTGGGCCGTCTGCCAGCACCTGCCCACTCTTGCTGCAGGTTGCCGTGAGCGGTCAGCCCCGCACTCCTCTTGAGTGCCGGGCTCTTTTGCCGTCATCCCGCTCCTTGGTGGTCCAGCAGGGCCCCGGTGCACGCTGTGCTCAGCCCTTCCCCCTTAATCAAGGGAGGGAGGCCTGCAGTACCACGACCCTACGTGCCGACGCTGCGCATAGCGCCACGACATTCAATGGGAGCGCCCCAGGAGGGAGGGGGAGCGCTTCCAGTAGCGCCCCGCCTCCTGCTTGGGGCGCTACCATTCAATTTCGGGCGTGGTGGTGGGTGGCGCTAACTTTTTCAGGGCGCTAAAAGTAGCGCCCCGGCAAAGTTAGCACCCCAAAGGGGGCGCGACCCAATTTTCCCTCCATTATGTTTAGTTTCTTTGCATTTATTGATGATACCAATCTTTACTCTTTGTTTATGGTTTTCTCCTCCTCCTCTTGAGCACTCTCCAAGCTGTGTTTCAGTATACTTAAGGTCTAGGGGTAAAAATCCTGCTCTTTGCTGCTGGCATGGGCTGGGAGTGCATATTGTACAATGGTGCAGCCCCCAACATATGGTATTCCTTGATGAATAAACAATATTCCTGTCTCAGATCGAGCTACTGTATACATGTTGCAACACCCCCATCCTATTTCCCTTAACTGTATTTCTCTGTACAATTAAAACCTTAGCTCTAGCTTAAAAATATCTCCAGTACAGAGTACTAAGGAAGTGCATAATTGTCAGAGATGTCATCCTTTGAATAAGTCATGCTTTGCTAATCTAGTCCGGTGGTTCAAGTTGACATTTAAGACTCCATTGGCACGTTTCAAAAAGAACTGGGAGTTGTCCCAGCACCCTGCCCAATATTCCTCCCTCACCCAATATCAGCAACTGCTTGCATTTATATGATGTCTTTAACATAAAATACCATTCAAGGCACTTTACAAATAGGCATATGAAACAATTCTGAACCAGAAATGAAAATAAATTTGGAATGATCAAAAGTTTGGTCAAAGAAATAGGGGGAAAAATTCAGTTGGATTGCGCCTCCCGTTAGCGCCTTAAGAGGGCGCTAATAGGGTGCAAAGCAACTAGCCCCCGTGCGCGGCGATCTTTGCGCCGCTCACGAAATTAACTAGACATTTTGCGGCGGCACTAAACTCTACCGCCACGATCTCCTGCGTCGGCCGATCGTGACGTCAGTTGAGCGTGCAACGCCCCGGTAGCGCCCTGGACTGGATATTGAGTGGCGCCCCCTGTCTTACCGCCTGCCGCTAGCAACGACAGGTTGAGGGGAGCGTTTTGCAGTCAGGAAGGGACTGGGGGAGTGCTATTTAAAGGCAACCGCTTCCTGCCTTTTTTTGTCGGCGAAATATTTGCACCACGCATTCTGAGTGAGAGAGAGAGAGACTGCAGGAGATATTCAAAGCTGTGTTGAGGAGTTTTGGGTACTGAGCAGCACTTTGCAGGTTCTTTCTGGTTTGATCTTCCTTGCATCGATTTAGAAGAGAATATGAGGGCTGCAGTCTGAGCTCTTTCCCTGGGCCTCTCCGTTGTTCTTTCCAACAGATTTGATGTACAGGTCTCTCCAGGTCGAGATTCAAGGCTGCAATGAGCAGGGTGTGGATGTAGAGCAAGATCGACCCTCCCCTTTAAGAACTGTCTGGCGCCAGTGTGTCTGTGTTCCATTGCTGCTTGACATCACATGAGCTTCGCCAGCGCTCTGAAGTAGCGCCTCGCTCCTTGGCCTTTGCGCCTTAAGACAGGTGTGTAGCGCCTGATTTAGCACTCCAATCACCTCCAGGGGCGATAAAAGTCAAGTTTGCAGTCGGAGGCGCTAATTAGCGCCAGGCGCTAAACTTTGCGCACGGCCGATAATGGTGCCCCAAACGGGGCGATACTGAGATTTTCCCCCATAAGGTTTTGAGAAGGTTTTTGAAGGTGAATAGAGAGGTGGAGAGGGTTTTGGAGAGTAGGACCAAGGCAGTCAAAGGCTCTGCCACTGATGGTGGAATAAAGGGAAATGCCTCGAATGTCAGAGTCAGAGGAATAGAGCATTTGAGAGGGATATAGGCCTGGAAGAGTTTGCAGAGATATAATGGGGCAAGGCCATAGAGGGACCTGAAGATTAAGTATAGATCAGTGAGAACAGGGGTGTTGGGTGAGCAGAACTTAGTGTGGGATAGAACATATGCAGCAGAGTTTTGGAAAAGTTGGAGATGGTGGAGGATGGAACATCAGCAAGGAGACTGTTAGAGTAGTTGTGCCTAGAGGCGGCAAAGGCATGTGTAATGGTTTCAGTGACGGAGATTGAGGTAAAGGCAGAGGCTGGGAATGTTGTTGAGTAAGTGGTCTTAGTGAGGAATAGGATATGGGTTTTAAAGCTCAGCTCAGGGTCAAGCAGGACACCAGGAATATAAACAGTATGGTTGAGCCTAAGAGAGTGGCTGGGAAGGGGAATGGAATCACTGGCAAGGACAGAGAGTTTGTGGTGGTGGCCGAAGACCAAAGCCACCATCCGCCCAAGGTTGAGCTGGAGGAAGTTGTGATTCATCCAAGACTGGATGTAAGACAAGTCGGCCGAGAGCACAGAAACTAGCTAAGGGAAGCTGCTGGCACTGAACGGCTACTGTGCGTGCCTACATATTAACCATCAGGGCACTTCAAAAAAAGAAATCACTGTGTGTAAAAGCGTTTTGAGGCAAAATGCATCATGTAAATGTGGGCATTATTATCAAGGAAAGATCGACGGAAGTAAGGAGTTCTGTTTTTCAAGGTCTTGGAATAAATAAGATAGAGTAGGAGATGGAGCATTTTTTGACACAGTGAGCATGCAGGGAGGAAGGGAGCATATTTAATTTTGTGACATAGAGACAGGCTGCAGGCAAGAAGAGGATCCCTTATTTGATAACAAGCTTTCTCTTGGAACATCTCGCAGGAGTGTAGGAGAGGTGTCACAAGGGCCTCTTCAGCCATGGCTGAGAAAATGGCCGCCGCCTGTAATATTAATTTCTATGTATAAATCAGAGAGCCTAGAGTTTCCTCTACCATCTGCTCAATGTTTGGGGCATTAATCAGACAGCTGACAGTGAGAAATGGGACAGAGATCCATTGCACCAGATCTCTGTTTACTTTTTGCCCATCCAGTTTCCGCTCTAAATTCCAGCTTGTAAATGGGGCGGTGATAATAAGGTGCTGCCCTCAATCCCATTATCTATCGGTTCCCTTTGGCGCTGACTTCTCTGTCCACCTCCTTCCACTGACCCAGTGTTGCTCTCCTGAGCAACCTCTGTCTCAAACAGGGCCTCTATCCTCTCTGCCTGTTGTGGTCCACCGGCACCTTCACAGCTGGATCTGTGAATCACGGGGCTCTCCGTGCTCCTGGGCCGAGTCAGGAGAAAACTTTCAGCTCCGTCGTCAAACTGATTTTCCGCGTGTCTTTCCACTATAAGCTGCTGGGCGCCTTCAAATCCTGCGGCAGCGTGCGAGTTCCTGGGGTGTCCCCAACGATTGCCATTCCTGATATCGGGAGCCCACCCAAGTTATTAACAAATGGTGAAGTCACCCTACTTGGCATCGGGAGGCACAAATTGCGCTCCGCTCTACTGCCGCCTTGGATTTTGCCTGCGCAGAAAATCTAAGCTCATGTGTCCTACATGCCTCGTGCCATGTTTTGAGATTTTTGACTACTTGTCCTGGGAGGGATTTCGGATCAAGCCATATTAGGATGGTGCTATTAAGTTAAATTCAACTTGCAAGAGGTTAAATCCACAGCACACAGCTTCCGAGAGTCTGGAATAGATTTAGATGAAGTACCGAACTAGAATGAGCTGCAACATATTTCTTTCCCTATAACACTGGTGCTTCCTTTAGATTGAGCTCAGCTCTCCTTTTCTCAACGAGTTTGACTAGAGTCCAGCAAGCAAGCTCGAGAACCAATTCAAACTCTTAAATATACAGTAGTGCTTTACAAATCTCAAAGGAGGTTAGAATTGACCTATACAAGTAATAGAGAGGGAATAAGCAGCAAAGGAAATTGTTATAATAAAAACAGCCTGTCATCATAATGCAAAGTTGTCAGGCTGGATAATTCCAGAGACAACTAGGAATAGCCCAGTCTAATTTTGCTACTTTTGCTACTAGATTCTGTAGGTGCTGTGGCAGATACTGTACCAATTGCAGGGCGAACTTAGCATTGATTTTAAGTTCATCCTCAAAGTTTAAACATTTCATTGGAACAGTTTTTAGGAACAGGAAAATATTAACATATTCTTGGCTTCTTGAATGAGCAACTCCGCCCGACTACCTTCTCATTATATCCCTCAATCCCTTCTCATTGCTGAAACAGGTCAAATTGCTGTTTGAGCCCATTTATATTGTCCATTTTAACAGCTTGCCCAGAAAACTTGCTCCACAGCTCTTCTGGGTGACAGGTTTCGCGTGAGTTCAAATTAAGCTTGGTGACGCAATGATGACATTGAATCGTTGAGCATTGAGTTCCAAACCTGGTAAAATCTCTTGCAAGCCAATTATCGGATGGGGAATTTAATTTGCACTAGTGTTGGACAATAGTATAAAAAAAAACCAGCAACAAAATAATTCCTTTACCAGACCCAGTAAAAATATTGTGACGATGTCGCCCACAAGCGCAATCAATGCATGTTTTTCCAGTTTGTTATTTTTCCTCCTTAAACACGATCCTGGAGTTTTTCAGGAGATTCACTTTATAAAAGAAGCCTTGTTCTTTAGGTGTTATAAATCATTTTGTCATCTCCAGGCTGTCACAAATTAACACAAGGAAAACTTTACATTGAGTAACAAAATGCAACTGCCAAACTAACAGCTGAGCGATCACAGCACCAAGAAATTACAACTGTTAGAAATGGAGCAAAGAATTGGAGGGAGTGTGGTTGGTAGCAGGTTTAGAATAAGAAGTGGTCGTTTATAATGTAAGAGTGACCATTCAAGCATTGACATTTATCAAAAATAAAGAGTTGGCTATTTTCAACTCATCACACTTTCTGTCCCCCTCCCAGGTTATGGTGCATCTCCAGTGCTATGGGACCTCTGCCCTGACCTCAGCCTTGTCTCTGGCTGACGAGTGAGCTGCCTGTTTTAAAGAATTTTTTTAAACTTGGGGGTTTAATTTGGGGCCTTTTCACGGCTATGCTTCGAGGGCAGTTGCACAGGCCCCGCCTCTTTATTTATTGCCCAAAGCTCTCATCACTAACATCTGACCAGTGGATACCAGGGCCTCACAGATGGCCCCAGGTCTCCAGGGTTCAAAAGAGTGCAAACAGCGGGAAACAATGTGGAGGCTATGGGATGGATTTTCCAAGCCCCGAGGAGGCGGGCATGGAGGCGGGACAGCCGGTAAAGTAGCAGAAAGGGGCAGATGGCAAACCCGCCCCCTTCCCGCCTCCGTGCCCTTTTGCCAGGAGGCGGGAAGATGTGCTGCCTCGGGTCCCATCTCCTGGAGGCGGGAAAGGTATTTAATCCTTTTAACTGCCTGTTAACAGGTAGTTAGGTAGTTAACAGACAGTAAAAAGGATTAGTGCCATTTTACCTTCTCAGGTGAAGGCTTCCTGATCTCGGAGAACCCCGCTGGGTTGGAGGAGACGTGAAGGAGGTTTGCGGGGGTCGGAGGCACCTGGAAGTAGGATGTAGAGGTGAGTGATGGGTGCAAGTGTGGAGTGGTAAGTATGGAAGGTGAGTGATAAGTGTTAAAAAATGTTCACTTGCCTTATTTTCTTCCTACAGCCTTCATCCACCCTGGATCGGGAGACCCGACATCTTCCTTGTCGATTTCACAGACTGGCTGTTGGATCCTCCGAACCAACAGCCAGTCTGTGAAATCGACAAAGTTGAAAGGTTTGATGAGTCCTGAATACAAGGACTCATCAAATTACAGAGAATGTCAGTGCTTCACAGAGCTGTCAAACGCTGACATTTCTTCTTTCAAGAAGTCTTGACAGATAGCACATCTGACGTTGACGTGCTCTGTCAGTGACTTCCTCCCTAATTGGCCTGCTGAGCCAAGGTCAATCAGGGGAAAATCCCTCTGGTTGATCAGACGATGATGGAGGCGGGACATTGACATGACAAGCAGCAGTCCCGCCTCCAACTCGTCTCCATTGAGAAAATCCAGCCCTATGTTTTCCTCATTGGTGTAGACTTTACATATGCCCTGATGAGATCATGCCCTGGAAAATGGCAGGGAGGTGGTGGCACAGTGGAGCATGTCCCTGAGTTGTTTTCGACCTCCCGCCACCCCAGATTGACCAAACAAATGGTAGAGGGGGAGTCAGAAAGAGGAGCAAACAGAGAGTATGAGAATAGATTAGTGGCCAACATAAAAGGGAACCCAAAAGTCTTTTATAAACACATAAATAGTAAAAGGGTAGTCAAATGAAGGGTGGGGCTGATTAAGGACCAAAAAGGGGATCTTCTTGTGGAGACAGAGGGCATGGCTGAGGTACTGAATGAGAACTTTGCATCTGTCTTCACTAGAGAAGAGGATGCTGCCAGTGTAGCAGTAAAGGAGGAGGCAGTAGCGATATTGGATAGGATAAAAATAGATAAAGAGGAGTTACTTAAAAGGTTGGCAGTCCTCAAAGTAGAAAAGTCACCCGGTCCAGTTGAGATGATCCTAGGTTACTGAGGGAAGTGATGGTGGAAATTGTGGAGGCTCTGGCCACAATCTGCCAATCCTCCTTGGATATGGGGGTGGTGCCAGAGGACTGGAGGATTGCAAATGTTACACCCCTGTTTAAAAGAGGGGAGAGGGGTAAACCCGACAACTACAGGCCAGTCAGCCAAACATCGATGGTGGGGAAACTTTTAGGGACATTAACCTGGGACAAAATTAATGGGCATTTGGAAAAGTGTGGGCCTATAAATGAAAGTCAGTACAGATTTTTTAAAGGCAACTGCCTAACTTGATCGAGTTCTTTGATGAAGTAACGGAGAATGTTGATGTGGGTAGTGTGGTTGATGTTCTGTATATGGACTTTCAAAAGGCATTTGACAAAGTACCACATAATAGACCTGTTAGCAAAATTGAAGCCTATGGGATTAAAGGGACAGTGGCAGCATGGATACAAAATTGGCTAAGGGACAGAAAGCAGAGAGTGGTGGTGAACGGTTGTTTTTCAGACTGGAGGGAAGTATACAGTGGTGTTCCCCAGGAGTTGGTATTGGTCTTTTTGATATATATGAATGACCTGGACACGGCATAATTTCAATGTTTGCAGATGATACGAAACTCGGAAATGTAGTAAACAATGAGGAGGATAGTAACAGACTTCGGGAGGACAGAGACAGACTGGTGAAATGGGAAGACACATGGCAGATGAAATTTAATGCAGAGAAATTGAAAGACTTGCATTTATAGAGCACCTTTCACGACCACCGGACGTCTCAAAGTGCTTTACAGCCAACGAAGTACTTCTGAAGTGGAGTCACTGTTGTAATGTGGGAAACGCGGCAGCCAATTTGCGTACAGCAAGCTCCCACAAACAGCAATGTGAAAATGACCAGATAATCTGTTTTTGTTATGTTGGTTGAGGGATAAATATTGGCCAGGACACCGGGGATAACTCCCCTACTCTTGTTCGAAATAGTGCCATGGGATCTTTTATGTCCACCTGAGAGAGCAGACGGGGCCTCGGTTTAACGTCTCATACGAAAGACGGAAGTGAAGTGATTCATTTTGGTAGGAAGAATGAGGAGAGGCAATGTGAACTAAATGGTACCATTTTAAAGGGGGTGCAGGAACAGAGAGACCTGGGGGTGTCTGTACACAAATCCTTGAAGGTAGCAGGATAAGTTGAGAAGGCTGTTAAAAAAGCATATGGGATCCTTGGCTTTATTAATAGAGGAATAGAATACAAAAGCAAGGAAGTTATACTCAACCTTTATAAAACACTGGTTAGGCCTCAGCTGGAGGGCTGTGTCTAATTCTGGGCACCGCACTTTAGGAAGGATGTCAAGGCCTTGGAGAGGGTGCAGAGGAGATTTACTGGAATGGCACCAAGGATGAGGGACTTCAGATATGTGGAGAGACTGGAGAAGCTGGGGTCGTTCTCCTTAGAGCAGAGAAGGTTAAGAGGAGATTTGATAGAGGCATTCAAAATCATGAATGGTTTTGATAGAGTAAATAAGGAGAAACTGTTTTCAGCAGCAGAAGAGTTGGTAACCAGAGGACACAGATTGAAGGTGATTGGCAAAAGAACCAGAGGCGACATGAGGAAACATTTTTTTACGCAGAGAGTTGTTGTGATCTGGAATGCGCTGCCTGAAAGGGTGGTGGAAGCAGATTCAATAGTAACATTCAAAAGAGAATTGGATAAATACTTGAAGGGATTAAAATTTGCGGGGCTATGGGGAAAGAGCAGGGGAGTGGGACTAATTGGAGAGCTCTACCAAACAGCTGGCACAGACACGATGGGCCGAATGGCCTCCTTCCGTGCTGTATCATTCTATGATTCTATTATTCTCTGAATGAGTCTCATTGTACATCGAGTCCAGTTTTTGACGCAGTTCAGGTCGGTGTACAGCTGGGGCCTATAAGGATACATTGACTACAGTAGACATTGCTATTTAGGGAAGATATTTGTACACTATATCCCAGTTAAGCTCGCAGCTTGCTTTCCATGGGTTCTTGCCATAGGGCAACTAGCAGACACAACACATACCACGAGACAAAATACGTAGAACACAAATCAACACAGTACAGCTTTAACATTTGAAGTACTTTAGTTCACTATCCCAGCCATTTCATAATTATAACTAATCATTTGTTTTAAGTTTGTGAGGTTTGGACTGATCAACACTAGCAAAGAACAAATTGTATGATATTGTCAGTTGCTCTCAATACATGAAAGGTTTGGCAGAGTTTGTTTTCACTTCAGAAGTCAGGTTTAACTCAGTCCAGATTCTTCCTGTGCGCACGGCATTTGAAGGGGGAGGGTTAAAATTGTTCCATTAACAAAACACTGTGCACGACAGATTCGCATAATTCATAGAAATGACAGCACAGAAGGAGGCCATTCTGCCCATCCCGCCTGTGCTAGTGCCACCTCTACAACTGAAGCTGTCTAATCCCAATTCCCTGCCCTGTTCAGCTGTGGCTCAGTGGGTAGCATGCTTGCCTCTGAGTCAGAGGGTCGTGTGTTCAGAATCCCACTCCAGGTTGGTAGGTGCCCTCCTTCGGATGAGATGTTAAACCAAGGCCCCGTCAGCTCTTTCAGGTGGACGTAAAAGATCCCAAGGCACTATTTCGAAGAAGAGCAGGGGATTTCTCCCCGGTGTCCCTTCATCAACATAACAAAAACAGATTATCTGGTCATTATCACATTGCTGTTTGTGGGACCAAATTGGCTGCCACGTTACAACAGTGACTCCACTTCAAAAGTACGTCATTGGCTGTAAAGCGCTTTGGGATGTCTGGTGGTCATGAAATGCGCTAAATAAATTCAAGTATTTTTTCAATTCGTTTTATGGGATGTGGCTGTCGCTGGCAAGGCCAGCATTTATTGCCCATCCCTAATTGCCCTTGAGAAGGTGGTGGTGAGCTGCCTTCTTGAACTGCTGCAGTCCGTGTGATGAAGGTACTCCCGCAGTGCTGTTAGGGAGGGAGTTCCAGGATTTTGACCCAGCAACGATGAAGGATCGACGATATACTTCTAAGTCAGGATGGTGTGTGACTTGGAGGGGCTCTTGGAGGTGGTGGTATTCCCATGCGTCTGCTGCCCTTGTCCTTCTAGGTGGAAGAGGTCGCGGGTTTGGGAGGTGCTGCTGAAGAAGCCTTGATGAGTTGCTGCAATGCATCTTGTAGATGGTGCACACTGCAGCCATGGTACGCCGGTGATGGAGGGAGTGAATGTTTAAGGTGGTGGATGGGGTGCCAATCAAGTGGGCTGCTTTGTCCTGGATGGTGTCGAGTTTCTTGAGTGTTGTTGGAGCTGCACTCATCCAGGCAAGTGGAGAGTATTCCATCACACTCCTTACTTGTGCCTTGTAGATGGTGGAAAGGTTTTGGGGAGTCAGGAGGTGAGACATTCGCCGCAGAATACCCAGCCTCTGACCTGCTCTTGTGGCCACAGTATTTATGTGGCTGGTCCAGTTAAGTTTCTGGTCAATGGTGACCCCCCAGGATGTTGATGGTGGGGGATTCGGTGATGGTAATGCCATTGAATGTCAAAGGGCAGTGGTTAGACTCTCACTTGTTGGAGATAGTCATTGCCTGGCACTTCTGTGGCGCGACTGTTACCTGCCACCTATCAGCCCAAGCCTGAACGTCGTCCAGGTCTTGTTGCATGCGGGCATGGACTGCTTCATTATCTGAGGAGTTGTGAATGGCGCTGAACACTGTGCAGTCATGAGCGAACATCCCCATTTCTGACCTTATGTTGGAGGGAAACATCCTTCTTTATATTATCCTTTTCAATTACTTATCCAAGTCTCCTTTATGTAATATATTCAGCAAAATGCCCACTGATACTCTTCCCCTCAAATCACTCCTGGATCCACTACCTTTCCACGACTCTATCCATACCTTGACACTGGTTTGTGGAAGCTCCAAGCAGACTCTATCTGTCTACAAGTCAACTTCGTTCCACCACAAGACGTCAGACTTTAACTTTGGAATCTCTCATATTGTCTCCTCCCTTTCTTCTGCCTCCTCTCTATCCTCTGTTTACGATGTTTTTCTTAATCTCTGCCATGCCTATGTAACCTTAAATACCTACGTCCATTCTCATGCACATTTTGACTAATACTCTGGACCTGAGCCCATTACTTTCATCTCTTTTTTTTTCCTCCTGGCCTCTTTCAGGCCCTTCTCTCTTGTCTCCTCCCTTTCATCTCACCCAGTCATGCCTCTCAGGCACTTTGTCTGCCCCAATCACTACCCCAACCCAGCACTACTCATTTGCCTTCCTACAGCTACCCTCTGTGCTTCTGTTGGCATTCTCTGAAGGACCCAACTCTGCATCAAGGCATTCAACCCCAATTGCCCAATCCTCTTCTCTCTTGCCCAGTGCCCGCTGGGAACTATCAGTAACAACAAAACTTGTATTTATATAGCGCCTTTAACGTAGTAAAACGTCCCACGGTGCTGCACAGGAGTATTGTAAGACAAAAAATTTGACACCGATCCACAAAAGGACAAATTAGGGCAGGTGACCAAAAGCTTGGTCAAAGAGGTACATTTTAAGGAGCGTCTTAAAGGAGGAAAGAGAGGTAGCGAAGTGGAAAGGTTTAGGCAGGGAATTCCAGAGCTTAGGGCCTCGGCAACAGAAGGCACAGACACCAAAGGTTGAGCGATTATGATCAGGGATGCTCAAGAGGGCAGAATTAGAGAAGCGCAGAGATCTCGGGGAGTTGTGGGGCTGAAGGAGATTACAGAGATAGGAAGGGGTGAGGCCATGGAGGGATTTGAAAACAAGGATGAGAATTTTGAAGTCGAGGCGCTGCTTAACCGGGAGCCAATGTAGGTCAGCGAGCACAGGGGTGATGGGCGAACGGGACTTGGTGCAAGTTAGGACACGGGCAGCTGAGTTTTGGATGACCTCAAGTTTACGTAGGGTGGAATGTGGGAGGCCAGCCAGGAGTGCGTTGGAATAGTCAAGTCTAGAGGTAACAAAGGCATGGATGAGGGTTTCAGCAGCGGATGAGCTGAGGCAAGGGCGGAGACGGGCGATGTTACGGAGGTGGAAGTAGGCGGTCTTTGTTATGCTGCAGATATGTGGTCGGAAGCTCATTTCAGGGTCAAATATGACACCAAGGTTGTGAACAGTGTGGTTCAGCCTCAGACAGATGCTAGGGAGAGGGATGGAGTCAGTGGCTAGGGAACAGAGTTTGTGGCGGGGACCGAAAACAATGGCTTCGGTCTTCCCAATATTTAATTGGAAAACATTTCTGCTCATCCAGAACTGGATGTCGGACAAGCAGTCTGACAATTTAGAGACCGTGGAGGGGGTCGAGAGAAGAGGTAGTGAGCTAGAGCTGGGTGTCGTCAGCGTACATGTGGAAATTGACGCTGTGTTTTCAGATGATGTCGCCGAGGGGCAACATGTAGATGTATCCTCATCAACCTCCTTCCTGCCTCACTCACCCAGCTACCACTGGAGTTTTTCAGCAGATCTACAATCACCACCCGGCTCCACATTTCCCTCCAGAATTTCCATTCATTTCTGAAACAAGACGTTTGCCATCCACAACCTTACTCAGGATGATTACATTGACGTTCTGGCTTGGACTAAAGTGTGGCTCACCTAATCGAAGCCTCTCCCCCATCTGGTTATACCTTCCACCTCCAGCCCCGCCCAAACCACCGCAGTGGTGGTGTGACCCTTATCACCAAATCACACCTTGGCCTCTCCCCCAACCCCTCTCCTTCTCCTTTGAGCACCTCACCCTGTTCCACCCTTCTTGCCTCTCCTTTAAAATCCTCATTGTCTGCCACCCCTCCCAAGCCCCAGCCTGAGTTTTTCACCGAGATATCCTCCCTCCTTTCTTCCTTCAGCCTCTGCACTGACTGACTCCTCATCCTCAGTGATTTCAATCTCCATCTCTTCTCCACTTGTCATCTCACCTTTGAATTTATTGCCTCCTGTCCTCCCTAAACCTTTCCCTCCATATAACTCTCCTACCCATATTCAAGGCCACTCGCTTGACCTTGCCATCCCCATGCCCTCTCTACCCCTATGGTCTTTGTCACAGATAAGCTGTCCCTGACCTTTTCCTGATATCTCACACCATCCACATCTCCTAACCTCTTCCAACCCCACTTTCTTTGCATCCTCCATGGAAAAAAAGCTCTTCCCTCAAGTAATTTACAATTGCACTTTCAAACTCCCAAATTCCTAGCCTCTGGCCTTCCATTCACCACAATATTTCTGTAGCTGTCAATCTGCTCCACAAAGCTCCCATCTCCACCTTTGATGCTCTTGTTCCCAGCAAAATCTTTACTGTCTCTCATCCTGGTCATTCCCATTAGTGTGAGTCCTATCTTCATTCCCTCAAGTCCAAGGGGTGCAGAATTGAGCGTATCTGATACACAACTAGTTATGCCACCCATCACTAGATCAGGCTGGACTATATCAAGTGCTATCAGGCTTCACTCTCCCCTGCCAAAACTGCACACTACTCTGGCATCATCCCGGAGAGAAAAGTTAACCCCTGTATTTTTTCTCTCCACTAAAACCATTTCTTTAAACCTCTCCAGCATGCCATCTCCACCCTAACTTCCAACAGGAATTGTGAGGAGCCCATGACTTCTTTGTTAGTAAGTTTGAGTCCATCCGTTCAGCTGCCTCTGTTCGTTCTTCCCACCTTCCCCTATCCCATCAAATCAAACCTACCCCCAGGCTTCCCCCCGGCCTAGCCCTCTCTGATATGTTTCTGTCTGAGCTCATCTTATCCTTGACACCCACCTCCTGCTCCATTGACTCCAGCTCCACTAAATTGCTGCCTACCCAAGTTCTCTTCCTGGCTACCATGCTAACTGACATTGTATATGGTGCCTTCTCCTCAGGTATTGTCCCCTTCCTCTTCAAAACCGCCGTCATCACCCCATCCTCAAAAAACTGACCATTGGCCCCTCTGTCCTTGGAAATTACTGCCTCCTCTCCAACGTTCCTTTCCTCTCCAAAGTCCTTGAACGTGTTGTCACCTCCCAAATCTGTGCCCATCTTTCCTGCAACTCCCTGTTTGAATCTTTGCCCGTGCCATGGCACTGAAATGACCTTATAAAGGGTTCTGAGATGAGAACTTTTGTACATCGACCAGACTGTCAAAGCACTGAACGTCGTACAAGGGTCTAGGTGTCAGTATTTCCATCACACAAGGTTAACCAGACTTTTGGAACTCAAAAGTTAATCATTTCCCTGAAAGAAACCCCTACTGAGGTGTGCGCAAAAAGCCTTGTGGACAGCATACTTGTGTGAAAACAGAGTACCATTACCCTGTGTATTAATTATGCTGTTTGCCCACATAACTGTGATTGCATTTCTAAAGTGATTTGTGTGACATTTGTAAATGATTTGAGATGCTTCTCTTGGCGTTATATAAATGCCAATCTTTTTCCTACTCAAATGTTCTTGGACTAGTCATCCACAAGGGGAGTGGGGTCCCGGGGCAGCAGCAACTCAAATGATTCCTTGTGTGGACCATTGCTCTTAACCTCTGACATCGCCGGCCCATTATTCTTCACCTTTAACATTACACCTCTAATGTCTCACAGCCATTGATCTTCACCTATGATTTAACAGGTCACCTGTTATACCTAGAATACAATCAGTACCTTTTTTTGCTATAAATGACTTAACCTGCATTGATCAGTGGGTCTAAGGGGGCTGCGTTACTTATTGTACAGCCTCTGCTGCTGTATATTTGTGCATTTGGGCACTTTGTGAACATTTACATTTATGCTTTCAAGTGAACTAAACGCTAAAGGGCCGATTGTAACCCTGCCTGCCTGGCGGAAACTGGGCAGGCAGTTAAAGTGACCGCAGCGACTTACGCGCACTGATTCTGCTGCCTTCCCGCAAGTTGCAATTTTAACCTCCTCTTCTGAGCAGCTGAGAGGGACATCGCTGGAAGGCAGCGCAGTACTCAGTTAAATATGTGGATCGGGCTCCAATGATGTCACTGGGGACCCGACTGCAATTTTAACCTGAGGCCTGCGCGGTGAAGCTGCCGTGGCTTCCCCACCAGGCCAACCCTGGTGGAAAGAGGAGCCGGGGACAGAAGAGTCCCAGAATGTTGAGTATTGCTTATTTTTCTTAAAAGTGTCCTTGTGGGCCAGGAGGGGCCAAAGTCTTCCTCCAGGCCTCACGAGGAAACCATGGGCCTGCCCTGGCCCCCAAGCTTTCTTCGGCCTCCCCGACGGCAGCCCCCTCCTGGACCCCACCCCCCACCACCGCAACCACTTAACTGAGTGCCAGAGAACGTTCCCTCCTCCTACTTTCCGAAGCCCCTCTCCTGCCTGCCAGTCAGCGGAATGCTACCGGTTGTGTTTGGGCGGGTGACTGACGGGGCCTACGCAGGTAAGGCTTGGGAGTTAAAATCTCACGGGCCTCACACTTGGGAGGATCCCGCCTGCACAACCTCCACCGGCAGTTAAAACCGGCCCTTAAATTACTAAACTAAAAAAAAATACAATGCATGCAGCCGTCTGTTGGGGATTAGTTCCTGAAACTCACTGACGGGTGTAAAGCAAGCTTATGTCATCGCTGATGTGTAAAATCCACAAACGGCAAGTAATTATACCAATGCAGAAAAAGATCAGTGCTGGAAAAATGTCGATTCTGACAAATGACTCACTGGAAAAAGTTTGAAGCCTTTTTCCAAGATATTCTGAATCACGTTGACTGAGAAGGGACCATGGTTTTTGTAAAAAAAACTTGATTTGACAACTGAAAGATTGAAGCTCCAACAGATTAGCTTTTATGAGAATTTCTAGGAACAGGAAGAGGCATTAATCCAAACCAGCCTGTGCCTTTCAATAAATCTCAAACTCACCCACACCGCCTTATCATCATATCCCTCAATTGTGTCTCTCCAGGTAAACATCCAATTGTTACACTATTTGCTTCAATGACTTTCCTGGTAACTTATTCCAACAAAAAAGTAATCCATTGGTTGCAAATCACCTTGTGATGTCCTAAGGACGTGATAAGGCATCTTATAAATGTAAATTCTTTCTTCTTTCTTTCCACAAATCTATCACCCTATGTGTGAAAAATAATTGCCTGATTTTTTTGCCCCCTTCATATTCCTAACTCTCTAATGTTCAAACATTTGTCTGGTGGTATTCGCAAAAGTTGGGCCATCTTTCCAGAAAGATAATGCACAACGTTCTTTACCCTTCCTCCTAAGTTTAATACTGCGACAACTTGCATTTATATAGCGTCCTTAATGTGGTTAAACGTCCCAAGGTGCTTCACAGAATCAGACAAAAATTGACACTGAGCCACAGAAGTAGCTATTAGGAGGTGTGACCAAAAGCTTGGTGCATGGAATTATTGTGGCTCCTGCCTTGTATCTCATACTAAGCCACCGTTCTTGAGGAGAGGGAAATAGCCCCTCCCCAGCACCCCAACCGCTTTAACAAATGCAAATTTAGATACTTTAATCACAAGTTTCTAGCTGGATGGTGGGCTTTTATCTAATTTAAGTTCACTCCAAACTCTGAAGAAGACTACACCTTATCTTCAATATATAAAGGGCACCTTGTATAATTGTTGGGATTGTGAGGACTCCAGCCTAATAACACGAGCCAAATAAAGACTGAGAGTAATAGAGTCACTGGCCATTGAGCTGATTTCATTGTGTCGAGGCTGAGATGGACTGCGATGGCACAGTTAACAGTGCGGACAAAGTGCACGAAAACCTCATTGCTCAGATTATCTTTGCAAAGAAGTTGACTGGGTTCAGTGAAATGTTGGCAGGTTTTGATTTCCTCAACATTACCACTGGAGACAGAGAGCTGCTTTGAGCATTTGCATTCACAACCCATTCCAGATTTTGATGTTTGTTAGCACATGATAAAAATCTTTTTGACGGCTGTTCAAGGGGCTTGACTTATCCAAAGTAGACAGCCAGAGTTTATGTGTAATATGACTTCTTATATTTTTGCCAACGGTTGTACATAAATGCTGCAGAATTAAAAGAGGCTGTTCTGTGAGCACGCAAGAAAAGTGAGACATTAATTTCTAATTCCACATAAGCAGGGCTTGGCAGTGTTACAGAATCAAACAGAAATGTTGCCAACTGCACTAACCTGTGAACAAAAAACAAACTGTGTGTTTCTTGTAAACTTTGAGGCCTTCGCTCTGCTTTCATTTATTGACAACATTTTCCTTTGAGAAAGGTGTAACTCCCAAGTGAAGCTGTCAAGTAAACCTTTAGGATTTTCTGACAAGATGTCACCAATACAGACTACAATAGATCTACCTGTCAGAGAAAGAATGGCAAGCAAGAAACAACAGATAAAGAGTAAAACAGACAGACAGCTTGCAACCCTATAGCTGCTGCTGTGGCAAACTCTTCAAATGATAAGGAACTCGGAAATGATGAATCCTTTGCAATCTTAACTCTTTTATTGTCTTTAGGGCATGAGTGTGTCAGCTTGGCTCTTACCTCTGATTCAAATGGTTGTGGGTTCAAGCCCCACTTCCGGTCTTGAGCTTCTTCTCTTCTTCTTAGGCAGTCCCTCGGAACCGAGGATGACTTGCTTCCACGTTAAAAATGAGTTCTCAGGTGACTGATGAGCCCAGTGCGGGACCTACAGTCTCTGTCACAGGTGGGGCAGACGGTGGTTGAAGGGGCGGGTGGGTGGGGTGCTTGGGTCGATGTGCGCTCCTTGCGCTGATTGCGCTTCCGCTTGCTCCCGGCGAAGAGATTCAAGGTGTTCGGCGCCTTCCCGGATGCTTCTCCTGCACTTTGTGCGGTCTTGAGCCTGGCTCCGGTCTTGAGCGCAGCATTGCAGATAATCTAGGCTGACATGTTAGCGTTGTACTGAGGGAGTGCTGTATTATTCGACGTCTTTGGCTGAAACAGTAAATTGAGGCCTGTTTGCCAGCTTAGATGGGCATAAAAGATTCCATGGCACAATTCAAAAAAGAGCAGGGAGTTCTGCTGGTGTCCTGGCTGACATCCTTCCTCCAACCAGTACCACTAAAAATATCCAAAGATTATCTGGTTATTCATTTGCTGTTTGTGGGACTTTGCAAACTGGCTGATGTGTTGCCGACAGAACGATAATGTCTGTACTTCAAAAGCAATCCATTGGCTGTAAGGTGCTTTGGGATGTTCCAAGGACATGAAATGCATTATATAACTGCAAGTTGTTCTTTGTCTGATTAGTTTGTACGTATTGAAGAGGCTGCATCACTGCTTATAGAATGTGTAAATTTACCATCATTGAAGAGGTGATGAATGGGATATGTAAGCCTGGCCATTATAAGCACAGTAGTTTCTGCATTCCATGGTTGGACATGTGGAATTGTCCTGTGTGATATTTAAATGCTTAATGCAGTAGCCAGATGTAGTAATCAAAAGGTCTCCTGTATCAGAGTTTCATGAATGTCTCCTGTGGCTGACACAGTAATCATCTGTAAATGTGTAAGATCATCCTCTTAAACTCTCATCTTCCTTCAACACAGCACTTATCAACCCCTAACATCTGTTTTAAAGTGGTGTGGCTGTGAATGAGCATAACTCAGGCAAAAAGGACAGCAGAAAATGGGACCTATCACATTATTACCTCCCCATGTGCTTGCTCCAAAATGAGGGGGCATTCCCACCAACTGCTGCAAACAATGGCGGAAAATGGGCTGTGTGTAAAAGTGAGCTGGGATCCGGCATTACAGACCTCCATACTTCCCACCTGATCATAAGAACATAAGAAGTAAGAGCAGGAGTAGGCCATACGGCCCCTCGAGCCTGCTCCGCCATTCAATAAGATCATGGCTGATCATCGAACTCAACTCCACTTTCCCACCCAATCTCCATATCCCTTGATTCCCCTAGAGTCCAAAAATCTATCGATCTCAGCCTTGAATATACTCAAAGACTCAGCATTCACAGCCCACTGGGGCTGAGAATTCCAAAGATTCACAACCCTCTGAGTGAAGAAATTCCTCCTCATCTCAGTCTTAAATGGCCGACCCCTTATCCTGAGACTATGCCCCCTAGTTCTAGACACTCCAGCCAGGGGAAACAACCTCTCAGCATCTACCCTGTCAATCAGTGCCATATAATTGGGCAGATGGTGGAGGAAACTTCAGGAAGTTTCCATGTTTGAGTTTGTGCCCAAAAGAGGTAGTTTGTGAATTGCAAACTTCCCTGATAGCTATAACAGACCCTTTTACAAAATAAGTGGAAAATCATATCCCTGTTTCTGGTCAAAGTAAGCTTGTGAAAATGGCAAGGTTCCTGTTTTTTTTTTGTACACCCCATAGAAACGTATTGACGCACAGAACACAAGCCAATTTTGCATGTGCTGCCTGGAATACAAGCGCTTACTTCAACACGATAATCTTGTGACGTGGGTTAGCAGTTGGTTGGGAGGCAGGAGACAAGAGTAGGGATAAAGGGAATGTACTCTGATTGGCGGGATGTGACAAGGGATTCCCAGGGATCTGTATTGTGGCCTCAGCTTTTCACCATGTACATCAATGACTTGGACGAAGGAATAGGAAGTTAGATATTCAAGTTGGCAGATGACACTAAATTGGGAGGCAGAGTAATTGTGTAGACGGGAGCAGGAAGTCACAAAGCGACATAGTCAGATTAAGTGAATAGGGAAAGTTATGGCAAATGGTGTTCATGTAGGGAAGTGGATGCAAGAATGACAAATCGGAATATTTTCTTAATGGCACAGGACCAGAAACTGTGGAGGAGCAAAGGGATTTGGGTGTCCATGTTCCCAAATCACTAAAATCTAGTGCACAGGTACAAAAAGTAATTGAAAAGGCGAATTGATGTTGGCCTTTGTCACAAGGGGGTTAAAATACCAAGGGAAGGAAGTTATGCTTCAATTGTGCAGTGCCCATCTGGAGTACTGCGTTCAGTTTTGGACATTGCACCTCAGAATGGATATATTGGCCTTGGAGGGGAGCAGCGCAGATTCACCAGAATGATACCGGGGCTAAAAGGGTTAAATTATGAGGACAGGTTCCATAAACTTGGGTTGTATTCCCTTGAGTGATCTAATTGAGGTGTTTAAAATGATAAAAGGATTCGATAGAGTAGATACAGAGGGGGGACTTTTCCCAGCCCTGGGCAGGTGGGTATGGAGGCGGGACTGCCAGGAAAATGGCAGAACTGGGAGCGGGTACCGACCCCTGCTCCCAACCCGCCTCCGTGCCATCTTCCCGGGAGGCGGGTCCCCAAGTCACGCAGGGACCCGTCTCCTCGAGGCAGGAAGGGGATTAGAGCCAATTAATGTCAGCTTTAGAGGTGAGTGATAGGTGCAAGTGTGAACAGGTAAGTATGAGAGGTGAGTGTAAAGTGTTGGAAAAAGTTTCTTTACCTGCGCTTCTTTCTGCAGGCTTCAACCGTTGAAGATCCGAAGGTGCCTCATCTCAACAGCAGAGATGATAGAATGGCTGCTGCATTCTCAGATGCAGCAGCCATCTGCTTTCTGCTGAGGAGAGAGGTTTTGGTGAGCCCTCTGTGCAAGGGCTCAGCTTAGAACAGAGATTGTCAGTGTTTGACAGCTTCTCAAAGCTGTCAAACGCTGACAATTCATCTGTCAAAATTTTTTCGACAGATGAAGCGTCATACGCTGACTTCATCTGTCACCGGCTTTCCCTTAATATGCCAATCAAGGGAAAATAGTGTGGGTTGGTCAGACGTCGCTGGGGGCGGGACTGAAACCCGGAAACCAGAAGTCCTGCCTCCAGCATGTCTCCATTGACAAAATCCAGCCCAGAGAAACTATTTCCTTTGGTTAGAAAATCCAGAAAAAAAGGGGGTGCAATCTTAACATTAGAGCAAGGCCATTCTGGAGTGCAGTTTTTCACACACAGGTTAGTGGAAATCTGGAACTCTCTCCCCCAAAAGGCAGGGTCAAGTGAAATTTTCAAGACTGAGATGGACAGATTTTTGTTGGGTAAGGGCATCAAGGGATACAGATCAAATGTGGAGAAATGGGGTTAAGGTGCAGATCAGCCATGATCTAATTGAATGGCGAAACAGGCACAAGGGGCTGAATGGCCTCCTCCTGTTCCTAGGTTGGTATGTTCCTGTGATCTGACTCGAGCTGAGAAATATAGACCAGAGGTAAGAACGATTGTTGGCTCATAGTTTGTAATGTGATCCCATCCTCCTGGAGAGATCAGAAACCCACAGATTATTTTTCATGCACTAAAATTATACCAAACTTTTCCATGTCATTTTACAATGGAACCATTTGTGTTACTTAACAGAAATATATAGAGAATATAATTCCATATAGTTGGCACTGGAGCCACAGCTTGTATTTCAAGAGTGAGTTATCCAACACTCATCAAAAGTTGAAAGAAATTGGCACCAGACTGCTGAGCACATATTTTCCGTTTATTATATGTGTGTGTGTCAAATTTTTAATGAGATACAATGATCTCTTTCCAACTTTTTTTTTGAATGGGCAAATAAGCACCTCGTGTCAATCACTGCCATGCAAAATATCAAAGCTAAGATAAGTTCCATGAAGATCAAATTCTGCTCAGCAGCAGCCTTTTTAGATCAAGTTTTTAATTCTTTTTTTTTGTTTATTCCTCCCCCTTTCACTCTTGAAGTTTCAGACTTGTGATGCAGTGTGGATCCATCAGCCCTCTGGTATCTTGCTCAAGTGTGGCCATAATATGGACAAAAAAGACCCTTTAGCCCATTTGATTTTCATCCTCTCAGAATACCAATCTCACCATCTCACCGTTACAACATCTAGTTCAAAACCATGAGGGGGTCTAGACAGGGTAGATAGAGAGAAACTGTTCCCATTGGCGGAAGGGTCGAGAACCAGAGGACACAGATTTAAGGTGATTGGCAGAAGGACCAAAGGCGACACGAGGAAAAACTTTTTTACGCAGCGAGTGGTTAGGATCTGGAATGCACTGCCTGAAAGGGTGGTGAAGGCAGATTCAATCACGGCTTTCAAAAGGGAATTGGATAAGTACCTGAAGGAAAAAAAATTACAGGGCTATGGGGAAAGGGCGGGGGGAGTGGGACTAGATGAAGTGCTCTTGCAGAGAGCCGGCATGGGCTCAATGGGCTGAATGACCTCCTTCTGTGCTGTAACCATTCTATGATTTCTATGATAGTTACATCGCTTAAATGAGCCCAGTATCCAGGCCTGGCAACTTGTTCTAGTTGTTGATCATCGTGTAACCGGCTCATTTCTGGTATCTGTTTCCAACTTGCCTTTGGCAATTTGACCCTGTGCCCTCTTGCCTTGCTGCCCTGGCATATCCAAAACTATTGTTCCAGAATTACCTCCTTTTAGAGCTTTAGGGGGAAAAATTCAGTTGGTTGTGCCTCCCGTTAGCACCTTAAGAGGGCGCTAATGGGGCGCAAAGCAACTAGCGCCTGGGCGCGGCGATGTTTGCGCCGCTCACGAAATTAACTAGACATTTTGCGGCGGCACTAAACAGTACCGCCACGATCTCCTGCGCCGGCAGATCGTGACGTCAGTTGAGTGCGCAACGCCCCGGTAGCGCCCCGGAGCGGATATTGAGTGGCGCCCCTGCCTTACCACCTGCTGCTAGCAACGACAGGTTGAGGGGAGCGTTTTGCAGTCAGGAAGGGACTGGGGGAGCGCTATTTAAAGGCGACCGCTTCCTGCCTTTTTTTGTTGGCGACATTTTCGAACCACGCATTCTGAGAGAGAGAGAGAGAGAGACTTCTGGAGAGATTCAACGCTGTGTGAAGGAGTTTTGGGTACTGAGCAGCACTTTGCAGGTTCATTTTGATTTGCCTTTCCTTGTATCGATTTAGAAGAGACTGTGGGGGCTGCACTCTGAGCTCTTTCCCTGGGCCTCTCCATTGTTCTTTCCAGCAGATTTGTTGTACAGGTCTCTCCAGGCCGAGATTCAAGGCTGCAATGAGCAGGATGTGGATGGAAAGCAAGATCAACCCTCCCCTTTAAGAACTGGCCGGGGCCATTGGGTCTGTGTTCCATTGCTGACTGACATCACATGAGCTTCGCCAGCGCTCTGAGTTAGCGCCTCGCTCCTCGGCCTTTGCGCCTTAAGACAGATGTGTAGCACCTGATTTAGCGCTCCAATCACCTCCAGGGGCGATAAAAGTCACGTTTGCAGTCGGAGGCGATACTTAGCGCCAGGCGCTAATCTTTGCGCCCGGCCGATAATTGCGCCCCAAACGGGGCGATACTGAATTTCTCCCCCTTAGAGTTTTATATACCCTGTCACATTTCAGTATTTTTGATCAATCTTCCACAGAAAATTATATTGACATCCTAATGACATTAGGTTGACCTGATTAGAATATATTTATGAAGCTCTCACCAAGCTCAAATGTGAGCTTCCACTGCCACCCCCAAACATCACTGGACACTTGATCAAGACAAAAAATCAGACGGAACTTATATCTGCCTAATTTTGCGCCCATCTGTGCCCATTTTCAGGGCATAATTGAGATGAAAATCAGCCCCAAACTTGCCCCCCTCACCCATTCGACCCAACCACTTTTTTCTCTTTATTACTAATTCATTACTAGTCTACAACCATGTCTTATCCTTGATACCTAGTAACCTCAATTTTTAAAGGATTCTCTAATATAGCATTTTATCAAAGCCCCTTTGGATGTCGAAACACATCATGTCATTTGGCCTTCCTCTGTCCATTTGGGATGTTGCATCCTCAAAGGAAGTCCATAAGTTTGGTCAGGCAAGGTCTACCCCCTTTGAAATGGTTTTTGAAGCTGAGGGGTTGATGAGTAGTTGGTTAGATGGGACTAATCCATCAAAAAAAGAATGGGCTATTTCCTCATGGGTGCTTTTTCTTCTGATTATTGTTTCCTTTATTTTTTTAATGTTCCCTGTCCCCAGTTACAAGCTCTAAGAAGTAATCATTTAGCATATTTACTATTTCTCATTTACCCTCATTTTCAATTCCACGTGGATCCCTTAGAGACTTGACTTCCTCCCTGCCTGTTACCCTTACTATTACAGTGTGGGAAGAACTTTTTGGCATTGTATTTTACAATCTTCTGTTATATCATGTTCCACTCTGTCCCCATAGCCCTGCAAATTCCTCCTTTTTCTAAGTATTTATCCAATTCCCTTTTGAAAGTTACTATTGAATCTGCTTCCAACGCCCTTTCAGGCAGCGCAGTCCAGATCGTAACAACTCCCTGCTGGATTTTTTTTGCCAATTATCTTAAATCTGTGTCCTCTGGTTACTGACACTCCTGCCAGTGGAAACAGTTTCTCCCCACCTACCCTATCAAAACCCTCATAATTTTGAACACCTCTATTAAACCTCCCTTCACCCTTCGAGTTTATAAAGGTCTGTTTGTGTTTATAATGGTGTCCATCTGAATCAGCACCAGCATGAACGCCTCCCTGATAGGCTGGGGTGGGGGGCTGCCTCTTTCACACTGCAAATCGAATAACATCAGCAAAACAAGAAGCTATTGGCTGTTGCTTTGATGGAGGTTGATGGAGGGAGAAAGGAATAGAGGGATATATTGATGAAGAAGGGTGGGAGGAGTCTCGTGTGGAGCATAAACACTGGCATGGACCTGTTGGGCCGAATGGCCTGTTTCTGTGCAATAAATACTATGTAAGACTATGTACTATGTAAGATATCACAGACTTGGGGACCAACCTCGTAAATTGTGTGATTTGTGCTCAGAGATTGTCCAGTTTGGAGTTGCATTGCACCATTCTTTTGTTTGAAAACAGCTATTTTCATCAAGCTGGGCCACAATATTGAAATTACACATTAATGCGCCTGACCAATCGGGATGCTACATTGGTAACATCACCATAGATGTCCAACCAAGGTGCATCTTCTTCTGTGAGTACGTAGTTTTACCAATGAGCAAAGTTTCCAAAAAATGTAAATGAAATGGCCGTCAATCTGCCACAAAGAAAGAACGACTTGCATTTCTATAGCGCCTTTCACAACCACCGGACGTCTCAAAGCGCTTTACAGCCAATTAAGTACTATTTGAAGTGGAGTCACTGTTGTAATGTGGGAAATGCGGCAGCCAATTTGCGCACAGCAAGGTCCCACAAACAGCAATGTGATAATGACCAGATAATCTGTTTTTTTGCTATGTGGATTGAGGGATAAATATTGGCCAGGACACCGGGGATAACTCCCCTGCTCTTCTTTGAAATAGTGCCATGGGATCTTTTACGTCCACGTGAGAGAGCAGGTTTAGCGTCTCATCCAAAAGACGGCACCTCCGACAGTGCGGCACTCCCTCAGTGCTGCACTGGGGGTGTCAGCCTAGCTTTATGTGCTCAAGTCTCTGGAGTGGGACTTGATCCCACAACCTTCTGACTCAGAGGCGAGTGTGCTACCCACTGAGCCACAGCTGACAAAGAGCATGGAATAAACAATTTGGAATAAGGAGTAAAGATTCAAATATTTGAGGACACAACTTTAATTTACTCCTTACTTCCTAATTTTTGAAAGTCAAGCAAAACAAGGCCACCCCAAGCAAATAGGCTTGCAGAACAAGGTAACAGGAGAGGTCACTGAAGCAAATGGTATAATTGGATGCAAAGGAGGGGGTTGAGGGATATGATCAGTAGGTGGTTAGATGGAGCTAAACCATCAGAAAGGGATGGGCTTTTGGGTCGAATGATTTTTAAAATAAATAAAACAGAAAATGATGGAAAACACTCAGCAGGTGGAGATAGAAACAGAGCTAAAGGGGTGAATTGTAACCCTCCAAAAAGTGGGTGGGTTGGGGTCGGGTGAGACTTTAAAAAATGTTTAAAATCTCAAACCCGACCCCAACCTGCCTCCAACCCACCCACCTCTGGGATTAACAGAGGCGGGACAAGGAGCGGGCAGCCAACCCGATCCCAGGAGGTGGGCTGACATTTAAATATCATATTGAGGCTGGGAGCCTCATATTTAAATTGTTTTTTAGGTTTAACCCTGGCTGGCAGGGTTTCCGGCAGCTCGAGGGAGGAGAGGACAACTTCGGGGAGAAGGTAAGTGCCTTCACAGCACTGCTTGTGGGCCAGGAGGAGCAGGAGTGCTTGCCCCCGGCCCCCCCCCCACCCCTCAAGCTTACCTGCTTCCCTGGCATCACAACCTTCCCACCATCTGACCCCCCACATCCAAAGACCACCCCCGCCCGCACTAGGATCGCAACCCCCCCCCTCCCCCAATGGGGTCAGGGATCAGAACCCCCCCCCGGGATCTCACCCTCCACCCACTGGGGTCGGGGATCGGACCCCGCCCCAGAATCATGGATCGGATCCCCCTCCCACACGCCCACTAGCAGCTGCAGGGCCCCTACCTGCTCCTGCGGCCTCCTCCGGAGCGTTCCCCGCTCGACAAGGAGCCAAGCCTGTCAATCAGGCTGATCTCTGAGCGGGGATCCTGCTAGTAAAAAAAAAAGATACACGCTGTGTATTTCAGAGTGTGCGGGGAAACCCGGACTTCTGGGTTTCCCGTCTGAAACCCCGCCCCCTCCCCACCAGCTCGGAAAACCTGACCCGGTCACTATTGGGGCCTTAGTGTCAGCTGTGGCTCAGTGGGTAGCACACTCGCCTCTGAGTTAGAAGGTTGTGGGTTCAAGTCCCACTCCAGGGACTTGCGCACATGAAGCTAGGCTGACACTCGAGGGAGTGCTGCACTGTCAGAGGTGCCGTCTTTCAGATGAGATGTTAAACCGAGGCCCCGTCTGCTCTCTCAGGCGGACGTAAAAGATCCCGTGGCACTATTTCGAGGAAGAGCAGGGGAGTTATCCTTGATGTCCTGCCCAATATTTCTCCCTGAACCAACATAACAAATGTGAGAAGTCGCACAACACCAGGTTATAGTCCAACAGTTTTATTTGAAATCACAAGCTTTCGGAGCGCTGCTCCTTCGTCAGGAGCAGCGCTCCCAAAGCTTGTGATTTCAAATAAAACTGTTGGACTATAACCTGGTGTTGTGCGACTTCTCACATTTGTCCACCCCAGTCCAACACCGGCATCTCCACATCATGGCAACATAACAAAAACAGATTATCTGGTCATTATCCATTGCTGTTTGTGGGAGCTTGCTGTGCGCAAATTGGCTGCCGCATTTCCCACATTACAACAGTGACAGTACTTCATTGGCTGTAAAGTGCTTTGAGACGTCCGGTGGTCGTGAAAGGTGCTATATAAATGCAAGTCTTTCTTTCTTTAGTCTCAGCTACCATAACACCACCTCCTCTCCCCCAATCCCACCTATGCTTTGTTCTTTCAAATCAAATGTCAATGTTTTCAGACTCTTTTCTAACTGCGGTGTTGCCCAGTTCAGAGGGCAGCGAAAGGGGAAAGCTCTTCTTGATTTGCACTCCTGTACATTGAAGAAGGATCACAGGCCTGGCTATCAGTATAAGCAAGGCTTTAAACTCCATAATCCTTGAAACAGGTAAGTAAGCAAAACTGCGGTACGAGTGAGCTGACTAGATTTAGTGTATCGACCATTAAAAAACAGGATATTTGGGAAATACTTTATACATGGATCAGTATTTTTCCAAAATTGAAATGTTATGTTTGGATGAGGAACTGTATACAATTGGAGGGAATGGGAAGTGGTTTACACACTGAAATTCTATGTTTGGGTCAGGTATGCATTTATCTTATGTCAACTGTATAATATTGACTGAGTGAACTACCAGCCACAAATAGCAGAAAGCGTGCTCTGTGTCACCTTCTTCTTTATTTTCATTGCCATAGCAACAACCAAGGGCGACATAAGAAACTCAAATCATGCTTAAAGGAGCTGTATGACATCAAACTGTCTTGTTAGCAGTTATCAATCATAACCAGTAATCTAGCAAATTAACATGTTTATATATAGAATGAAAGACTTGCATTGATATAACGCCTTTCACGACCACCGGATGTCCCAAAGCGCTTTACAGCCAATGAAGTACTTTTGAAGTGTAGTCACTGTTGTAATGTAGGAAATGCCACAGCCAATTTGTGCACAGCAAGCTCCCACAGACAGCAATGTGATAATGACCGGATAATCTGTTTTTTGCTATGTGGATTGAGGGATAAATATTGGCCAGGACACCGGGGATAACTCCCCTGCTCTTCTTTGAAATAGTGCCACGGGATCTTTTACGTCCACCTGAGAGAGCAGACGGGGCCTTGGTTTAGCGTCTCATCCGAAAGACGGCACCTCCGACAGTGCAGCGCTCCCTCAGCACTGCACTGGAGTGTCAGCCGAGATTTTTGTGCTCAAGTCTCTGGAGTAGGACTTGAACCCACAACCTTCTGACTCAGAGGTGAGTGTGCTACCCACTGATATGTGATAATGACCAGATAATATGTTTTTGTTATGCTGGTTGAGGGATAAATATTGACCAGGGCACCGGGGATAACTCCCCTGCTCTTCTTCGAAATAGCGCCACGGGATCTTTTACGTCCACCTGAGAGGGCAGACGGGGCCTCGGTTTAACGTCTCATCCGAAAGATGGCACCTCTGACAGAGCAGCACTCCCTCAGCACTGCACTGGAGTGTCAGCCGAGATTTTTGTGCTCAAGTCTCTGGAGTGGGACTGTGAACCCACAACCTTCTGACTCAGAGGCGAGGGTGCTACCAGTTGAGCCACAGCTGACACTGTTCAAAAAGTATATGGTTCAAAAAAGAGAATTAAAGTGGGAGGAGGCAATGCTCTACTTCAAAGCTGTCATTTGCAAAGAGGCATCCACCTACAATCTGACCCTACTTTCCAAACCGTGCATGATACAGGAACAGATGTATCACATCAGATTGGTCACTGAACCTGACCTAGAGACACTGTGGAAGGTGCTGGGGGTGTGGTGCTTTGGGCAGTGTGTGAAGATTGTGGTTCAGATGGTGGTATGTAGCATTTGTTGAAGCCTTCACTCACCCTGACCACCCGATTGAGGTCGTTAAATTTCTTCCTGCACTGTTATTGGTCCTGAGGACCACAGTGCTGCCCGAGACATGCTGCGCTACCTCCCTCCACATGGTGAGGAAGACTTGTGGCGAAGGCCTCCTGCCACTCGCCGGGTAGAGCACCGCCCTCTGTCTCTCCACAGCGAAAACCAATTCCTCCAATGCTTCATCAGAGAATCTGCGGGCTTTCTTCCTGGGGTGTGGATCTGCCATGAGCACACCTAGTTCAGTCCTCTGGCTCCTTCTCCTTGTTCTGCTTCTGCTTGCTGAGGCAGCTGCACAGCCAGGAATGCTGTGAATGAGGTGCTGCCACATCAATGAACCTCCCCTTTAAGTAATGAAAAAAGCCTCTGGCAATCATGGCCGGGATTTTGTGAATGGAGACGTGCTGGAAGCGGGACTGCTGGTTGTCGGGTTTCAGTCCCGCCCCCAGCGACGTCTGGCCAACCCACGCTATTTTGCCTTGATTGGCCTTGTTAAGCCCGCCCTGTGGGTTTAGCCGGCCAATTAAGGGAAAGCCAGTGACAGATGGCGTCAGCGTATGACGCTTCATCTGTCGAAATTTTTTTGACAGATGAATTGTCAGCGTTTGACAGCTTTGAGAAGCTTACAAACTCTGACAATCTCTGTTCTAAGGTGAGCCCTTGCACAGAGGACTCACCAAAACCTCTCTCTTCAGCAGAAAGCAGATGGCTGCTGAATCTGAGAATGCAGCAGCCATTCTGTCATCTCTGCCGTTGAGATGAGGCAGCTCCGGATCCCCAAGGGTTGAAGCCTGCAGGAAGAAGCAAAGGTAAGGAAACTTTTTCCAACACTTTACCCTCACCTCTCATGCTTACCTGTCCACACTTGCACCCATCACTCACCTCTACAGCAGACATTTGGACCCCTCTCATCCAGCAGACCCACTGCTCGCCTCGCTGACCCTGGCGGGGTTTCCCGACGTCGGGAAGCCCACATCAGCAGGCATAAAATGGGAAAAAGCCTCTTAACTGCCTGTTGACTACCTGTTAACAGGCAGTTAATTGGCTCTAATCCCCTTCCCGCCTCGAGGAGATGGGTCCCTGCGCGACTTGGGGACCCGCCTCCCGGGAAGATGGCACGGAGGCGGGTTGGGAGCGGGGTTGGGACCCGCTCCCAATTTTTCCCATTTTCCCACCAGTCCCGCCTCCAAACCCGCCTCCTCAGGGCTGGTAAAATCCAGCCCCATGACTTGCGATTAGACTGCTCCTAATATTGGTCCACCTTTTACGTCTAACGCCAATGAGTTTGGGTTTTAAGGCTTGATTTAGGACTCCAATCATTTTATTGAGCAGTGAGCATGAATTTTGCGTGCAGTCTAAAGCATTTGCGCCTGGCGCTAATTCTCCAACTTTTCTACAGACACCGCCCATTCCTTGGCTAAAGCGAATTTCTAGCCCAATCCAATGATTCTTGCACAAATTGACGAGTAGTAAAATATCCTAATGCACAGAAAGCGGGGCAGTACCATGGTTACGCTAATTTACTGTAAAGACCATCTTTACAAAGTGTGCACATGAAAAATTAGAGATATGACAAAAGAAACTCACCTTTATAAAGCACCTGTGTCTCAGGAATATCTCAAATCATTTCATATACTTTGAACAGTGACTGTTCTCAGTATAAATAAATGATCTGGTCTCTGATATAGGGGGTATAATATTGGGGCAGAAATTCGGCTGTTGTCGGGTGAGTGCGCACTGTGTACTCACCCGTGGATGGAACAAAAGTGCTGGTTTCTTGCATGCACTGCGCATGCGCGGGAAACCGGCACTTCCGTTCCCCTGAGGAAAGGGGTTCAGAGGTCGAACGCGCACACCGGAGGGCCAGCGCGTTCGCCTCGCACTTTGTTTTTTTTTACAGGTTCCTCCGTGAAGGTAAGCACGGAGAAGATACACTTTTAAAAAGGATGCGCAAGGCCTTCTTTTAACAAGGTAAGTGTTGATTTTATTAAAATTTAAACATTTTTTTCACAGATTTATCTTTTTTAATTACTTTAAAGAAAGGTAAGTTTAGTTTTAGCCCCGTTAAAAAATGTAATTAATTTTTTCAAAAATTTCAATTTTTGTTTAAAATAGTTAATTAATGTAATTTATAGTTATTTTAAAAATGTGATGTTTTAAAAAAAATGTATTTGTAGTTTTAGGGATGTTTTGGGGGCAATTTGTATTCATAGATTTGACAGGTCTTCCTGTCAAATCTATGAATGAAAGATGGTCTGCTGCCATTGGCTCTCCATGGCCCACGTGATCCCAGGGGACGCATCGCACTAACTACGCCCCTGGGACACGCAAGCCCTGCGCGCCGGCAGTTGGAGGAGGCCCAGGAGCCGAAGTCCCCGTGGGCCCAGAGGTCAACGGCAGGCGTGGTAGGTAGGTGCGCGCGCGATCCTTGCACCCGCGGGAAGCCAGGGAGCTGAATTTCTGGCCCATTATAATTTTAAGATGGCACAAAAATAGATAAAGAAAGAACATGCATTTATTTAGCACCTTTCATGACTGTAGGACATCCCTAAGTTCTTCACAAGCAATTAAGTACTTTTTGAAATGTAGTCACAGTTGTTATATAGGAAAACGCAGCTGTTAATTTGTACACAGTAAAGTCCCACAAACAGCAATGAGATAAATCACCACATAATCTGCTTCAATTATGTTTGTTGAAGGATAAATATTGGTCAGGACACTGGAAGACTGCATCTGCTCTTCTTCAAAAAGTGCCATGGGATCTTTTATATCCACCAGAGAGGTTAGAAAGGGCCTCATCTGAAAGATGGCACCTCCAGCAGTGCAGCACTCCCTTAGTATGTCCCTGAAGTGTCAGCCTAGATTATGTGCTCAAGTCTTATCAAGTACGACTTAGAACTCACAACCTTCCGACTTAGAGGTGAGAGTGCTACCACTGAGCCAAGGCTGACACCCTACATGGTTAACTGTGAAGAGGACTGTAAGTGACTTCAGGAGGACATAGATAGATTTGTGGATTGAGCAGATAGTGAAATTTAATGCAGAGAAATGTGAGGTGATACCTTTTAGGAGGGAGAATAAGGAGAGGAAATATACACTAAATAGTAAACTTTAAAAGGAGTATAAAGACTTCGAGGTTCAGAGACACAAACCTTTTAAAGTGGGAGGACAGGGTTGAAAAAACACATTTGGAAACTTAGGTTTTAAAAGTAGAGGCATAGAGTGGAAAAGCAAAGAGGTAATGCTAACCCTACATAAATCATTGGTTAGTCTACAGTTAGAATATTGTGTCCAGTTTTGGGTTCTTGTCACAAGAACAGGGAATGTTAACATGAGAGTTGATAGAGGAGTTTTGAAAAGGTAAATATGGAAAAATTATTTCCAGTGGCATAAATATAAGATCATCATCAAGGGAACAAAGGCAGATTTTTTTACGTACAGTGGGCTGTTAGGACCTTAATGCCCGCCCAGAAACAGTGATGGAAACAGAATCCATAATAGCGTTCAAAAGGGAAGTAGATATATAAAAAATTGCAACAGTAGGGACTAGGCTTCTTCGGCAGCACCACCCAAACCCGTGACCTCTACCGCCTAGAAGGACAAGGGCAGCAGGCGCAAGGGAACACCATCACCTCCAAGTTCCCCTCTACCACCATCCTGACTTGGAAATATATCGTCGTTCCTTCATCGTCGCTGGGTCAAAATCCTGGAACTCCCTCCCTAACAGCACTGTGGGAGCACCTTCACCACATGGACTGCAGCGGTTCAAGAAGGCGGCTCACCACCACCTTCTCAAGGGCAACTAGGGATGGGCAATAAATGCTGGCCTTGCCAGCGACGTCCACATCCCATGAACGAATAAAAAAAAATTGATAGCAGTTTGAGGGCAAGGTGCAATGGGTCAAATGTCCTCCTCCTATGCCGTTAGACTCTGTTATGTAGGCAGTGATTTTGCATACTGCATAAGATCCCATAAACAGCAGTGGGCAAATAGACTGTGCTTGCTGTGCACAGGATGCTGCCCAGGACCAAGAGAACTCACTGCTTTGCTTTGAATAATACCGCAACATCTTTTTATGTCCACCTCAACAGGCAGACAGGGCCTCATTAATGGAAATGTATGCAGAATAAAAGAGAAAAACTGGGACAGGTGATTCCAGAAAATTCTAGCAAATGTTGGCTGACACTGCAATATTTGAGCTTGTGCAACTTTTGCACGAAATAGGAATGAAAAGCAATGACAGCTCAGAAAAAAGAGGCAAGAAAAAGTGATCAACGCAAAGCTTTTGCTCCAATTGACAGAAATGTTTACCCAAAGTGAAATAAGTATTGGGTTTGTACATATATTGAATGCTAAATAAAATATCTACTACATGACTTTTAACCTTAAAACCTATGTGAATATCCGCAAGAAATAACTGAATGGAATGACATTATTTGAAATACTAAATAAGAATGAATTAATGCCAGGACCAACTCAAGATGCTTGGGCGCTCCTTGCAATAGACGCTCTCTAACCCACCCACCCACCCCTCCTAATCTCTGTCTCTTTCTGTTACCCCTGCTCTTGTTCGTTCTCTCTTTATTATCCCTTGTTCTCCTTGTGTTTCTCTCTGTTTCTATCTCCCTGTGTCTCTGTTACTGTTTTTCTGATGTTGGTTGACGGATAAATATTGACCAGGACACTTGGGGAGAACTCCCTTGCTCTTTATTTGCCTGCATTACAACAGTGACTACACTTCAAAAGTACTTCATTGGCTGTAAAGCACTTTGGGATGTCCTGAGGTCGTGAAAGGCGCGATAGAAATGCAAGTTCTTTCTTTACTCTCCTTTTTGTTTGTCTCTGTTTTCTCGCTGTACCTTGTTACTCTCTCTCTCTCTCCTTTACTCTTTATTATTTTCTGACTGTTCCTGGTGCTTTCTTCAGCAATCTCGCCCTTCTGCATCCTTTTCCTCCAGTGATTTCCAACCTTCCTTCCCCAATGATGCCTGCCAACTGCACTGCTCCGAGCATTTGGTTGGTGTGCTCTCTAAGACGCTCCTCTGCTACTTGGGCCCTTGAACAGTTAATCAGTGAACAAGCAGCAAGACTGAAAAGATAAATCAAATCTGTACAGGAGTTACGTGGCTCAGCATCGCCCCCTCGAGTCAAGAGCCCCCTGCGACTACAGAGCTCGTAGATGTCTGAAGCCGGTTCTGATCAGTACAACATCAGGAGCAAAAATATGTTCCTCTATGTCTGTAGCGGTACAGCATGAAGCGTGAGGTCGATAAATGAGAACAGCATGAACACAGTGCGTGTGTTTTATATTTACAGATTTTTACTCATTGCTACTTGAGGAGCTTTGGAAGAAATGCAGATGGGACGCACCCTTCTTAGAGTCGACCATAAGACAGAGTGTCACATTAACACAGTGGCGTGGCATGATGTGCTGACATTCCCTGCTCGGCAAACCCTCGCCAAACCTATGGATATCTGAATGGTGGCATTCCAGTGGAATAGGAGGACTGGTGAAGTCTCACAACTGTGTGCATCACATCAACCTGAGAGCTGGCATTCTGGTCCCAACTGTACTGCAAAGCATCCTGTATTATACCTACACACATGACTCGATGAACCCCATATTGTACAGTGACCACCAGTATAACTGACCTCCGTCATTTGGGGCTGTTCTTCCTCCTGCATTCTGTGGGAGTGTAGTGGGTGGGGGTGAAGGGACAACACCTGTGCACTCTGAATTCTGGATCACTTCTACCTGTGCTGGGTCTATGGAGAATGGAACAGCAGGCAAGGGAGATGCATGTTTAATGCTAGATTCCAGAGATTCAGGAGAATTCCGAGCAATAGGTCACCATTTTAAAGACATAATGGCCCGGATTTTGCGGTCAGCGGGTAAGGAACGGCACTCGCCATTCGCCTCGCTGACAACTGCTCACAAAGTTTTTGCGGGCTTTAGAGCGGAGACTTGCTCTAATCGGGTGTCTGAGCCAGCCGGCGCCCTCTACAGGGGATCTGTGGCATCTGTGAGCAGTGAAAGCAACAGCGAGGCTCTTCAACCAATCAGACTGAAGAATTCCCACTGAGACACGCAGATTCTAAACCAGGAAGTATAAATTAGATTTAAATCACGTACAGAGAGCAGAATAAAGATTGGGAAAGACAGATGGGATTAAAAGAGAGAGAGAGAAAAGAGACAGACATAAAAAGTTAAAAAAAAAATGTTTAAATCTCCAACCCTAATTAACTTCTCAGGGAATGAGACTCCACACTTGTAAAATTAAATTTTCAGGCCCAGATTGTTTGGCAGCAATTATGACTTATCACTCCATTAAAAATTCACTTACTCCTGAATGCTCCAGCCCTAACTTTTTCTGCTGTCTTTAATGGGGGAGCTAGTGGGCAAGTACCCCAAGTTCACGCTATTGCATTGATTTCAGCGCCGAGTCTATCGCCGAGGACTGTAACAGCGCGCCCTGTGGTGGAGCGCGGTATCTCTGACAGCAACTTCTGGATTTCCGCGTTGGACTGCGCATGTGCGGACACTGGAAGTTGCTGTCCGATTTACCCCATTATACCGGTGAGCGCTGTTAGCCTCACTGTCATTAGCCACGCAAAATCTGGCCCATTATCATCACAATCAGCAAAAACAAATCCATACTGCAAACCCATTAAACCATCAGGAACATTTATAGAGCTCTTGAGATCGCTTTGAAGAAATAGAATTAGCACTGGGTGGATTAGACATTTGGCATGTTTTTTCTTGAAGGGTTTTATAGATGTTTGGAAAAACACACAGAGACAGATACAAAGGAGAACTGCTTCGAATACAGGAAAAGCCTGACTGTGATGGAATACTAAAACCCAAACATTCTAGGGGAAAAAAACATCAGCTAAATTCTTGCAAACCGACGGAGCGCTGTGTGGAACCGTGCTAGCAACATCACGTGACGGACAGAGAGGAAATACAGGGCTTTGTGAGGTAGTCACTGAAGCATTACAACGTTGCGTGACTGGCAAAATGGTTCTAGATGCAGGGTCATTTGCTGAGCAGCATGCAGAAATGTAGGTCAGGTTTCCACATTATGGAACAGAATGCACGCTTGATTCCATGTGCGAGTTATCAAAGTTGTGAGCCAAATAAAATTCACTTTCTGTTGACTAGCAAGGGGTTCTGTTTGTTCTGCTAATGGCCAATGAAAGCCAAATGTGTTTTCCTTTGTTCTTGTGTTTTTGTGTTTTTACGCAATCATTTTTTGCTGATTAAAGAGCAAGCGAGGTTAATTAGAGGTGAACCGCTCATTAACTCGGTGAGTTGTCTTAAAAGTGTGAGAAACCTATAATTCACAAAGGTCACTGATAACCCACTATAGGGAAAGACAACTTATAAATAGTTTTGCGCACTCCAAACACCATTGAATAATTAAAAATCAAACTCCGTGAGTACCCTGAAGAATAATGTAACTGAATTACTTTCACCCCTTTTATGTTTGGACTTTTACAGCAATTGTATTTCCAAACAAAATGGAGAATTAATTTTCAAGCAATATTGTGTAAATTATTAGAGGTACTATGGTTCTGAGCAGTCCCTGTGACCACTTTCACATCTCTCCTACCTTTTTTCTACCATAGTGGCGCACTGAACTGTACAACTAGGCTCCTCACTTAGGTTGTTCAATGGAAAGAAGCTATAAAGTACTTGTGGGATTGTAACACAGAATCATAGAATGGTTACAGCACAGAAGGAGGCCATTCGGCCCGTCGAGCCCATGCCGGCTCTCTGCAAGAGCACTTCAGCTCGTCCCACTCCCCCGCCCTTTCCCCGTAGCCTTGCAATTTTGTTTCCTTCAGGTACTTATCCAATTCCCTTTTGAAAACCACAATTGAGTCTGCCTCCACCACCCTTTCAGGCAGTGCATTCCAGATCTTAACCACTTGCTGCGTAAAAAAGGTTTTCCTCATGTCGCCTTTGGTTCGTCTGCCAATCATCTCATCTGTGTCCTCTGGTTCTCGGCCCTTCCGCCAATGGGAACAGTTTCTCTGTACTCTGCCTTGTACCCTCATGATTTTGAACACCTCTATCAAATCTCCTCTCAATCTTCTCTGCTCTAAGGAGAACAACCCCAGCTTCTCCAGTCTATCCACGTAACTGAAGTCCCTCATTCCTAGAACTATTCTTGTAAATCTTTTCTACACCCTCTCTAAGCCCTTCACATCCTTCCTAAAGTGCGGGCCCAGAATTGGACACAATAATCCAGTTGCGGCCGAACTAGTGTTTTATAAAGGTTCATCATAACTTCCTCGCTTTTGTACTCTATGCCTTTATTTATGAAGGCCAGGATCCCGTATGCTTTTTTAACAGCCTTCTCAATCTGCCCTGCCACCTTCAACGATTTGTGCACATATACCCCCAGGTCTCTCAGTTCATGCACCCCCTTTAGAATTGCACCCTTTAGTTTATATATTTAGTATATTCAAGGCTGAGATAGATAAAGTTTTGGACTCTAGAGGAATTAAGGGATATGAGGATCGGGCAGGAAAGTGGAGTTGAGGTCGAAGATCAGCCATGATCTTATTGAATGGCGGAGCAGGCTCGAAGGGCCGTATGGCCTACTCCTGCTCCTAATTCTTATGTTCTCATCACCGTGCGCAGCGCCCCGTTTTCGCCCCAACTGCAAAATTGGCCCGCGCCCCCTGAATCTGCGCCGGGCGATGACAGCGACCGATTCAGGGGGCGGGAACGGAGCAGCAGGAGGCTCGCGGGGCGCTAACTAAAGGGAGGTGGCGGGTGGGGGAAAAAAATCATCTGACTTACTTGTCGCGGCCCATTGCGTCTTTGAACGCGGAGTCCGTGCCGTGATCTGGCAGCCCGGCACTCCTCTTGAGTGCTGCTGGCATGGCACCCCGCTCCCCAGTGGTCCAGGTAGGGCCCCGCAGAGTTGTGGGCCTGGGTCCTCCCCTTTAATGAGGGGAAAAGCCCTTCCATGCGGCAGCGTTACGTGGCCCAGTGCGTAGCGCTGCAGAACGCACCGCCCCGATATTTGGGGTTAGTGCTCTAACAAGGAAGTGGAGCGCTTGAATTAGCGCTCCACCTCCCTCTTGGGGCGCTAAAACTGAAGTTAGTGATCGGCAGCGCTATTTTTCGCCGGGTGCTAAATTTAGCGCTCAGGCGATGTTAGTGATGGTCACTAACCAATTTTCCCCCCTTTGTTTTCATATTTTGTTTAAATAAGGTAAATAAGGTACTGAAATATCTTGTTATCTTGAGAGGCAGCCCATAGTTATTTCAGCCGTGGCTCAGTGGGTAGCAGCCTTGCCTCTGAGTCAGAAGGTTGTGGGTTCAAGTCCCACTCTATGACACTTGCGCACAAAAATCTAGGCTGACACTCCAGTGGAGTACTAAAGGAGTGCTGCACTGTCGGAGGTGCCGTCTTTCAGATGAGACATTAAACTGAGGCCCTGTCTGCTCTCTCAAGTGGACATAAAAGATCCCATGGCACTATTGCGAAGAAGAGCAGGGGAATTATCCCTGGTGTCCTGGCCAATATTTATCCCTCAATCAATATCACAAAAACAGATTATCTGGTCATTATTACATTGCTGTTTGTGGGAGCTTGCTGTGCGCAAATTGGCTGCTGCGTTTCCCACATTACAACAGTGACTACACTTCATAAATAGTCCTTCATTGGCTGTAAAGTGCTTTGGGACGTCTGGTGGTTGTGAAAGGCGCGACATAAATGCAAGTCTTTCTTAGTCGTGGGATAAAAGTAGTCTGGGTTTGTGAGTGGGCTGGTTAAAATTTCTAAAACCAAGAAGGCCTGTTGTGTTAACCCTTTGTGTGCTGCGGACGATGTACCTGGTGTGGGTCTGATTCACGCTTCTGATACCGTGGTTGAGAAAACAGTTCCTGCAGGAGTCGAGTCAAACTCCGTCTGAACTTGATGCAACCAGTTAACCCTTTACAATCCTGCCTTTCGATTGGCTGAATAAAATAGCCTTTGCAGCTGCTCTTCAGCCAAAACCAGAAACCAATTTTTCCAAAGTTCCTTCAACATAAATGGTGAGTGACATCTGAAGGGTACAGGAATAAGGGAAGTGAAATGTTATTTTTAAAGAACAAAACATATGGAAAAGGAAGAAGAGGTTATAATGGATACGAAAGTTAAAATATTAATACTAGAAGGAAGAGAATGGGCAAAAAGGAAAGTAAGGTGTGCATAGGAACGTAGGAATGTCTGGACGACAAAACACCAAGGTCCACCTATGTTCCCTTCTACCATCCAAATAGTTACATGATACAACGATAATGGAGTTGTTGACTAATCTCTGCAACAATCAGTCTACAACAGACCCAGACACGAGGTGAGGACAACCCCCAGTGGTGGAGAGCTTTGGGAGCCATAGGTCCAAAGTCACCTGTTCCTCCCGAGCTCGCTGCACTCCCCACACGTCATGTCTCAAATTACTCAGATACTGTGCTCCAAAATACTTCTGAATTGCATTTGAAAGCGTCGATACTATCTGCTTTCATTGCCTCCCTAGGCAGCCTGCTCCATAGATTTACCACTCGCTCACTGAAGTAATGCCTCTGCAGATTAGTTTGGACTTTACCCCCCTTCAAGTACAGGCCGCGTCCTCTGGTTCTATAATTTGGGAACAAGGTGAAACAACTTGTCACGGTCCACATTATCTCGTCTCTTTAGAATCCTAAAGAACAGCAATCGCATCACCAGAATTAAATTGTTTCAAGTTTTTAACGTTTATTTCAAACGTTCTTGTGGTTAATTTAGTTTTGGAGTTAATGTAGTAATAAAACTACTTCTCACTCTGACTAACGATTACAATTGTTGTAAGTGTTGTTTCAGAGCCTGTGTGTGAGCTGCAAATGTCCAATAAATTCTATGATTCTATTCTAATAAATGGATGACTCAGAGACATTGGAATCTGCTACTGGCAGTTTAGTGCTTAAAGCAGAAATAAGGGGAATTGGGGTGGTATAGTGAGTTAAACACCAGTCCTTTGCCCTGTTCTTGGGGCGGGCAAATACAATGTATTCTTTTGTTGAAGGTACTGGGTTAATCCTGGTGCCACCTTATTGCCCGATGAAGAGAGTCTCAACTCAGAAGCTTTAGTAATTTGTGCCCAAAATGCCAAATCACAAGGGGCCCCTTGACCTGGAGGCCGATGATCAATTTGGGGCCTTTAGTTTGTTCCAATTGAATCCAGATAGTTGATGCACCAAAATCACCTCTTTCTAGAACTGGGCAGTCTATATAAATATAGCTAGACCTTGTACTTTCTGTCCTGTTCTATCCTTCTGCAATCCCTTACAACCTAGAAGAAGAAGAGTTGTGAAGAGGAGATAAAGCTAACAAGCACACTCGTCTTTTGCCTCTGGGGCTAGGGTTCAAATGCAACCCAGACTGATGGAACAAAAGTGCCCTCTGTCTGCTGACTGTGACGGTTCTATGTGAAACGAGTTTGCACAGCCTCAATCCTGGTCCATGTCAGCATGGATCTACAGCATAAAATTGTCCCTAATTTGGAGCTACAATTGTACTCGGGCAGGCCAGAGGATGACTGGTGTGGGAAATGGGAACATGCCACACTGGTACAGTAAGGGATGCTCTTCTAAGGTTGGGGCAGAGTTGTGGGAGCTTGACTTTGCATCTGGCTGTGCTTTGGCAGGTGTGTGAGTGCTTGATGTTAACACCGCATGCCTGAAGAAAATTTCATTTCCCAACACTCACCACCATCATCCTGATGAGCACATTAAAAAAAACCAGACTTTCTTTCTGCTGTTTAGACTGCCAGCAGAACTCAAGTATTCACATTAAGGTTTAGACTAGGGGAAAGATGGCAACAGTAATCAACTGTCCTCTCTACTCATCCATCTCTCCAACACTTGCTTTCCTGGCTAAGGGAGTGTGTTCTAGAGCTCTAAACGAGAAGTTGCGAGCACTATTTCTGCAGAATCTTGTGGCTGATTTTCACTGTCCCTCTCTAACTGATCTGCTGGATAGTATATCCAGTACTTCACGATCAATTAAAGAAACTATCAACTCACTTGGGTCAATTGGGTATGATCGCCATTACATTTCATCGGAATCGGAGATAGAGTAATGCCGTCACATTGTTTGATCAGCAAAAGCCAAGCTTCCATGAGGGAAATGGATTGGGATGTTGTGGTTTGCCAATCAAGAGCTGCAATGTGTCATCCATATGGTTTGGCAAGTGGAAGTCTTCGTCAATCTCACATCCTTGCAAGTGAAAGCAGCCATGACACTACCAAGCGGCCTCATTACTGAAAGGATTTTTCTGTTCAAGTGTTAGCCTTGGCTCAATTGGTAGCACTCGTGCCTCTGAGTCAGTGGGTTGTGTGTTCAAGCCCCTCTCCAGAGACTTAAGCACATAATCTCAGGGCTATATGAAGTCCTTTCTTTCTGATATTTACAAAGAAAAGAATGACATGTTAAATCACTGTGTAACCAGATAAAATCTGTCCGTCAGTGGCAATCAATAATGTACCTTTGCTTACATCATAAATGCCAGTGAAGGTGACCAGGTGCTCACTTTCTAGCCTGTTGGCACTTGGATGTTGTTGATCCTCCAGCCAGACAGCAAAACCAAAGTTATTTCCTGAGTCACCCTTGCATAGTTCAGAAGGAGATTTTGTGAAAGTAACATTTACTAACGGTTGGTGCAGTGGCAAGAGAAACAATGAGGCACACTTTGCTTTTGCTGCATTGCTCAGTTCCTATGGTTTGACTGACATGGACCCAACCGTGCACCCGCTGGGAATGTCCATGTTTACCCACTACTTGAAATAAAATGAAATTACTACATGGAAAGTACCGCTGTCTGTTTATTAATATAATATATACTGTGGAGTTGCTGCTGGCAGTTATAATTTTTTTCCTGAGAGTGGGCCTCTTCTTTTTCTTTAATTTAAGTTCAGAATTATTGTTGACTATTTTATCTGCTGACTCAGTCACTCCTCCTGAAGGAAAGGCTTTTGTTGCCCTGTTGTATTCTGAGGGCCTGGACAGCAGGCCTGTGAGGGCCTGGACAGCAGGCCTGTGAGGGCCTGGACAACAGGCCTGTGAGGGTCTGGACAACAGGTCAGTCGAGGGTCTGGACAACAGGTCAGTCGAGGGTCTGGACAACAGGCCTGTGAGGGTCTGGACAACAGGCCTGTGAGGGTCTGGACAACAGGCCTGTGAGGGTCTGGACAACAGGCCTGTGAGGGCCTGGACAGCAGGCCTGTGAGGGCCTGGACAGCAGGTCAGTCGAGGGTCTGGACAACAGGCCTGTGAGGGCCTGGACAGCAGGCCTATGAGGGTCTGGACAACAGGCCTGTGAGGGTCTGGACAACAGGCCTGTGAGGGTCTGGACAACAGGTCAGTCGAGGGTCTGGACAACAGGCCTGTGAGGACCTGGACAGCAGGTCAGTCGAGGGTCTGGACAACAGGCCTATGAGGGTCTGGACAACAGGCCTGTGAGGGTCTGGACAACAGGTCAGTCGAGGGTCTGGACAACAGGCCTGTGAGGACCTGGACAGCAGGTCAGTCGAGGGTCTGGACAACAGGCCTGTGAGGGCCTGGACAGCAGGCCTATGAGGGTCTGGACAACAGGCCTGTGAGGGTCTGGACAACAGGTTTGTGACAATGATGCACCACATACGTCATCAGTGTACATTTAAATCTAATTTTCACTTTACGTACATGTTCCATACTTAATGGAACAAGGAAATAAAAATGGCTAAGATCCAACACACAAAAGCCCCAATTTTTACCCGGCGTGCCCGACGAGAGCGGGATACGTGGGGATGGGTTAAAATAGGAGCAGAGTATTTACCTCTTCTTTCACACCGCGCTCCCGCCTGCCGTCAGTTTAACTCTTGGGTTTCGGGAGGCGAGTAAAGCGGTCACCGCAAGCAGATACGGGCCTCGTGAATATTTATAAGTCGGGATCAGATGACCTCATTCGAACCCCGGCGGGATTTTAACCCTAAGCCATGCGAGTCGTGCGCCCAGCAAGGTGGGTTTTACTGGGATGCAATAGGAAGCTGCCCAGGAGCAAGCTGACATGACACGAGGTCCAACTCAGGTCCATGGCCCCGCGCGCGGTACTGCATGAGAAGCCAAGCAGCTCCTGTGACCCTGGCCCTCAGGAGGCTCTTAGAAGGAGCACAAGAATAAATAATAGATTGATACGTGTAGGCATCCGGGCAAAGCATGGTGACAGGAAAGAGTAGGTTGATTGTGTGTCATTTGCAATTATTCTATTAAAATAGATTAGGCACTGACGGCTTCTAAAAGTGTTTCCAAGGTGTTGGATCATAGGAACAATAGTAGGCCATTCAGCCCATGAGCCTGTTCCGTCATTCAGTTAGATCAAGGCTGATCTGTACCTCAACCCCATTTTACCCGCCTTTGACCCATATCCCTTAATACCCTTACTTAACAAATATCTGTCCGTCTCCGTCTTTAAAGAAAAGAAGAAAGACTTACATTTATATAGCGCCTTTCACGACCACCGGACGTCTCAAAGCGCTTTGCAGCCAATGAAGTACTTTTTTGGAGTGTAGTCACTGTTGTAATGTGGGAAACGCGGCAGCCAACTTGCGCACAGCAAGCTCCCACAAACAGCAATGTGATAATGACCAGATAATCTGTTTTTTTTGTTATGTTGATGGAGGGATAAATATTGGCCAGGACACCGGGGAGAACTCCCCTGCTCTTCTTCGAAATAGTGCCATGGGATCTTTCACATCCACCTGAGAGAGCAGACGGGGCCTCGGTTTAACGTCTCATCCGAAAGACGGCACCTCTGACAGTGCAGCGCTCCCTCAGCACTGCCCTGGGAGTGTCAGCCTAGCTTTATGTGCTCAAGTCCCATGGAGTGGGACTTAGAATCCACGACATTCTGACATCAGAGGCGAGTGTGCTACCCACTGAGCCACAGCTGACAAAGCATCAATTGAGCCACTGTAGAATTAGTGTTTAAATTCTCCCGACTCTCCATGCTCACAAACCCCCCGCTTCCACCTTGATCAGGTGACCCCGACAGCTGCTGCGCCTCCTAAATCTCAGTGTGACTTACTCGGAGTGCATTAACCAACCCAGGGAACGCGCAGTAGCTCGACCGTTAGCTCCCACTCTGACATGTGGGGAGTCGGTGGGCAGACCGCAGGATCCCTCAAAAAAGCATGAGGGAACTCGGGAAGCATTTTAAAAGCGCACAACATGCGAATAAGACTTTCACCCGAGTCTCCTGGCTCATAAAAAATTATTGTGCCGTTTAATGCACCGCTAGTGAGCTGACGTTCACTCCCTCAGTCTTCTGGTTTTTGAAGTCATTGGAATCACTGGATCATATTACAGCCATGTAATATACTCCAAGCCTTCTTGATGGTTTTCTTCCCTCCCTCTTTTTCATAGAATCATAGAAATTTACGGCGCAGAAGGAGGCCATTCGGCCCATCCTGTCTGTGCCGGCCGACAAAGAGCCGTCCAGCCTAATCCCACTTTCCAGCTCTTGGTCCGTAGCCCTGTAGGTTACGGCACTTCAAGTGCATATCCAAGTACCTTTTAAATGCGATGAGGGTTTTTGCCTCCACCACCCTTTCAGCCAGTGAGTTCCAGACCCCCACCACCCACTGGGTGAAAAAAGTTCTCCTCAGCTTCCCTCTGATCCATCTACCAACTGCTTTAAATCTGTGCCCCCTGGTTATTTGACCTCTCTGCTAAGAAGTCGCACAACACCAGGTTATAGTCCAACAGCTTTATTTGAAATCACAAGCTTTCGGAGCGCTGCTCCTTCATCAGGTGAAGTGAAGAGATGCATATAGGCACGGCATATATAGTCAGAGAACACTGCCAGATGATTACTATATATGCTGTGCCTATATGCATCTCTTCACTTCACCTGACGAAGGAGCAGCGCTCCGAAAGCTTGTGATTTCAAATAAAGCTGTTGGACTATAACCTGGTGTTGTGCGACTTCTCACATTTGTCCACCCCAGTCCAACACCGGCATCTCCACATCATCTCTGCTGAGAGAAACAGGTCTTTCCTATCCGCTCTATCTCGGCTGCTCATGGTTTTTCTCCCCTTTCCTCCTGAAGAACATGGCTTCACAGCTGCTGCTTTCCGACAGTACCGAGCCCAAATGGCCATTCTTCATGCGTGAACCTGGACAGTGAGGGGTCAGTAGGCTATTTGAACGAGAAGGGAATCACAGTCAAGTCAGACATTGTCCTCCTGTGACGCTCCCAACAGGATTCAGTGGCTGAGATTAGAGGAGCACAATAGGCCAGTGACTGAAACCGGGACCTGCCTGCTCTGTGTGCCTCAGTACCACAGTCGGTAGTACGGTGAGGTCATCAGGGGAAGCGCCACCTTTTAATTTTCCATGTAACATTTGTGACTAAACAGTTAATAGAAGGATCAGTGCATCAGGCTGCGCTGTTCAGATCTCTTTAAGGGATGGATCCTTTGATGTATTGGCTTTTTGATGTCTTCAGCTGTTTTTATTTTCTTGGTTTCTTTCAATCATGAATGGATCACTTCTAGCAAAACGGAACTTATGTGCTTCATAATATTTCACCCTTCCATGAAGCCCTCCTATGAAGAAACTGAAAGAATCTGATAGCGGTACCATATTAAAGGCCTGGAATCAATCAGACAGCTAGCTCGTCTCCAGTTAGTTTTCCTTTATATAACACTGTACTGAGACCAGTGCAAGGCCATGCAAAATAGTAATCTGCCATTTACAATGCAAGGTAACTTCTGATTATTATCTTTCATGTCCTGTTATATTGTGACTCTATATAGAATCATACAGCACAGAAGGAGGCCATTTGGCCCATCGTGCCTGTGAAAGAGCTATCCAATTAGTCTCACTCTCCTGCTCTTTCCCCATAGCCCTGCGTGACTGGGAAAAAAGCAAAGCAAAACTAATCCAATGGATAGTGAGTAGCAAACTATACATTACATTACATCGGATATACGGCACAGAAACAGGCCATTCAGCCCAACCAGTCCATGCCGGCGTTTATGCTCCACTCGAGCCTCCTCCCGTCTTTCCTCATCTAACTCTATCAACATAACCCTCTATTCCCTTTTCCCTCATATGCTTGTCCAGCCTCCCCTTAAATCCATCTATACTATTCGCTTCAACCACTCCCTGTGGTAGCGAGTTCCACATTCTCACCACTCTTTGGGTAAAGAAGTTTCTTCTGAATTCCCTATTGGATTTCTTGATGACTATCTTATATTGATGGCCTCTAGTTATGCTCTTCCCCACAAGTGGAAACATTCTCTCCGTATCCGTTCTATCAAAACCTTTCATAATTTTCAAGACCTCTATTAGGTCACCCCTCGGCCTTCTTTTTTCATGAGAAAAGAGACCCAGCCTGTTCATCCTCTCTTGATATGTATACCCTCGCATTTCTGGTATCATCCTTGTAAATCTTCTCTGCACCCTCTCCAGTGCGTCTAGATCCTTTTTATAATATGGCGACCAGAACTGTACGCAGTACTCTAAAGTGTGGTCTAACCAAGGTTCGATACAGGTTTAGCATAACTTACCTACTTTTCAATTCTATCCCTCTAGAAATAAACCCTAGTGCTTGGTTTGCTTTTTTTATGGCCTTGTGAACCTGTGTCGCAACCTTTAGTGATTTGTGTATTTGTACTCCGAGATCCCTTTGTTCCTCTACCCCACCTAGACTCGCACCCTCCAAGTAATAAGTGACCTCCCTATTCGTCCTACCAAAATGTAATACCTTACATTGATCTGTGTTGAACTTCATTTGCCAATTATATGCCCATTCTGCAAGTTTATTAATGTCCTCCCGTTGTTGCAGCCCTCCTCAGTATTGACTGTCCCCCCCCCCCAATTTAGTGTCATCCGCAAATTTAGAAATTGTGTTTTTGATTCCTAAGTCTAAATCGTTAATGTAAATTGTGAACAGCAGTGGTCCCAGCACTGATCCTTGTGGAACACCACTGCCCACCTTCTGCCACTGTGAATAGCTACCCTTTACTCCGACTCTCTGCTTTCTGTCTTGAAGCCAGCCAGCAATCCATTCTGCTACTTGTCCCCTGACTCCGCATTCTCTGACCTTGCTCATCAGTCTATTATGGGGTACCTTATTTTAACGCAGGCTGCAATGATCTTATTTGCAATAACCAGAAGTGTTGCCTTTAAGAGGCCGAGGAATGCAAGGCATTCTGTGTATGTCAGATTTTCTATATTATTACCAGACCCAATCAGAGCAAAGAGCACAGGGTTGGGGGGTGTGGTGTTGTGTACTGGATAGCAGCAGTGGCAGTGCGTAACAGATTTTAGCTCATTAAAGGGGTTTGTACGATTGTTGCTGATGTTAGTGGACAAACCACCTAACTCATCCGTGTGACATTCCTCTGTCTGCTATTAGAACTCCGGCATTAGCCCGTTTGAAATAAATGTGTTAGTGTCTCCATTAAAATAACAGAGGGAGGAATATCGTAAAAATGCATTCGATGTTTATCGGCTAATATTGGCAACGGTATTGGCAATACCCCATCCACCACCTTAAACATTCACTCCCTCCACCACCGGCGCACCGTGGCTGCAGTGTGTACCATCTACAAGATGCACTGCAGCAACTCGCCAAGGCTTCTTCGGCAGCACCTCCCAAACCCATGACCTCTTCCACCTAGAAGGACATGGGCAGCAGGCGCTTGGGAACACCACCACCTCCAAGTTCCCCTCCAAGTCACACACCATCCTGACTTGGAAATATATCAGCCGATCCTTCATCGTCGCTGGGTCAAAATCCTGGAACTCTCTCTCTAACAGCAGTGTGGGAGTACCTTCACCACACGGACTGCAGCGGTCCAAGAAGGCGGCTCACCACTACCTTCTCAAGGGCAATTAGGGATGGGCAATAAATGCTGGCCTTGCCAGCGATGCCCACATCCCAGGAACGAATAAAGAAAAGGAAAAAAAAAATTCTCGGCTACTGTGAATACCAAATTGGATTTCCACGTATTCATGGCAATTTTCTTCACTGAAGTTATCGGCAAAAGAAATTTCAACCACTATGTAAAGAATGTATAGCATGTATCACAGCAGTCCGATCTCCCCCAATCTTGATTGCAGATCCCATTCAATGTGGAGCTGAATAGGTTGTTTATTGTTGAAGAATGCAGCTGTTTTTCACAGATAAGACCAAACTATGTATATTCTTGTCCTCGTTTAACTAACTAAAATAAAAGGGCTTATGTTTTTTGATCAGTCGATAACGCTCAACAATTCACGACTGTGCGTCTGGGTGTAGCTGACGAGATTCTCCATCCCATTGCAGCCTCACAAGGACATTTTCTGATTTTGTAAATGTACTTAGAAGCTTTTGCACTGTAGTTCCAACTAAAATTTTCCACTGAATAATGTGTCACCAAAGCACTTTATATATTTTGTGTTCAGGTATGCATTGTCCCTCCCTCCGTCCAGTTTATTCTCCCCTCCACCTCCGCCCCCCCACCCCGCCAACTCTCTTTTGGTGCCCCCGTGCCACACCTCACTGTACCAACTAACAGTCTGCCAAATCCAGTACAGTACCGAGGGAGTGCTGCGCTGTTGGAGGTGCCGTCTTTCGGATGAGGCTTTAAACCGAGGCCCCGTCTGTTCTTTCAGGTGGACGTAAAAATGCGTTCAAGGCACTATTTCTAAGAAGAGCAGGGGAGTTATCCCTGGTGTCCTGGCCTATATTTATCTCTCAACCAACACCTAAAAATATTACAAAAGCAAAATACTGCGGATGCTGGAAATCTGAAATAAAAACAAAAAATTGCTGCAAATACTCAGCAGGTCAGGCAGCACCTGTGGAGAGAGAAACAGAGTTAACGTTTCAGGTCGATGACCCTTCGTCAGAACTAAAAATATTATCTGGCCATTATCACATTGCTGTTTGTGGGATCTTGCTGTGCGAAAATTGGCTTCCGCGTTTCCTACATTACAACAGTGACTGCACTTCAAAAAAAGTACTTTGTTGGCTGTCAAGCGCTTTGGGGCGTCATGGGGCCATGACAGGCGCTATATAAATGCAAGTCTTTCTTTCTCGCTGCTAACGCTGCTTTCTAACTAACGGAAAGCGGTGGTTAATGCTAAAACAGACTTGCTCCTCCAATTTTAACTTTCCCTCCGGGGGAACTGGCTCAAACACACATCATGCTGCTTTAAACATTTCTAAAGAGAATGACTGTATAATGAGAAATGACAGCACTTACCTGCGTGTTGAGAATATCTGCTCATCCTCCCTCCCCTGCTCTAGCGCTGCCTGTAAGCCTCCAATCATAGTTTTGGCTTGCTTGAGAAACCACTCTCAGCATGGGAGTCAGTCCCTCCTCTGCTGCTATTAAAGGTTTCTTTCTAAATTTATAATTTAAATGTAGTGATTTTTTTTATAATTGAATTTTTGCACTCAATAAAATAAAAGTAATTGAAATTCCAGTGCTGGAGTCCAATTTTAACCTCTCACAAATGAGAGTTGCCATGGAAATGCAAAGCTTGCTGGTCGGGGATGTGCACTGAAAGCACTGCTCAGGATGCTGGGGAATGACGAGGTCGTTAGAGGTCGGAAAATGGTAAAAAAAAAAGAGCCTGATTGATGTTGCAACTGATCCAAAGGCCTAGAGCAGATGTGAAGACCACAAAGCCTGAGTGGCACCCAGGCCTCTTGATCTATCATTAGTAAGATTAAAGCTGCATCACTAGAGTCCCCTGATGTTTCAGTTCGCAACAACAAAAACCTGCATTTATATAGCACCTTTAACGTCGTAAAACATCCCAAGGCGTTTCACAGGAGTGTTATCAGACAAAATAATTGACAACGAGCCAAAGAAGGAGCCATTAGGACGGGTTTCGAGGTAGGTTTTAAGGAGCGTCTTTACATAGGATTACTTAGGAGATACGGCACATAAACAGGCCATTCGGCCCAACCCGACCATGCCGGCGTTTATGCTCCACACGAGCCTCCTCCCATCTTTCCTCATCTAACTCTATCAGCATAACCCTCTATTCCCTTCTCCCTCATATGCTTGTCTAGCCTCCGCTTCAACCACTCCCTGTGGTAGCGAGTCCCACATTCTCACCACTCTTTGGGTAAAGAAGTTTCTTCTGAATTCCCTATTGGATTTCTTGGTGACTATCTTATATTGATAGCCTCTAGTTATGCTCTTCCCCACAAGTGGAAACATTCTCTCCGTATCCGTTCTATCAAAATTTTTCATAATTTTAAAGACCTCTATTAGGTCACCCCTCAGCCTTCTTTTTTCATGAGAAAAGAGACCCAGCCTGTTCATCCTTTCCTGATATGTGTACCCTCGCATTTCTGGCATCATCCTTGTAAATCTTCTCTGCACCCTCTCCAGTGTCTCTATATCCTTTTTATAATATGGCGACCAGAACTGTACACAGTACTCCAAGTGTGGTGTAACCAAGGTTCGATACAAGTTTAGCATAACTTCCCTACTTTTCAATTCTATCCCTCCAGAAATAAACCCTAGTGCTTGGTTTGCTTTTTTTATGGCCTTGCTCACCTGTGTCGCAACTTTTAGTGATTTGTGTATTTGTACTCCTCGGACTTAAAGGAGCAGAGAAGGATGGGGAAGTGGAGAGATTCAGGGAGGGAATTCCAGAGCTTAGGGATTAGACAGCTGAAGGCATGGCTGGCTGCCAATGGTGGGGCGAAGAAGGTGGGGGGGGGGGGGGGGGTGTGCATGGAGGCCAGAATTGGAGGAAGGCAGAGTTCCCGGAGGGCTGTAGGTTTGGAGGAGGTTACAGAAACAGAGAGAGGCGAGGCCAATGAGGGATTTGAGCACAAGGACAAGAGTTTTAAATGTGATGGTTTCAGGGACGGGGAGCCAGTGTAGGTCAGTGAGCACAGGGGTGATGTGAACGGGACTAGGTGTGATGATGAGAGTAAGTGAGCCACACAGATCAGGAAGATCCCAGGTTACTCATGGTAGAAAGTATGCATGTGCGGGTGACCTGTGTGGGCAGGTCGGACTCACCTGTGATGCCTTCCTGCAACCCCCTCCCCCGACCCTGTCTGAGTAGCTTGTTAACACTCAGGGCTGGAATTTTGATACTGGGGCGGGTTGGGGTCGTGTCATCCGCATTTCGTGTTATCCACCCGCCTGCAATTGGATATGGGAGATTGATGCAATTTTCACTTAATTGGGCAATTGAGTTCCAGCATGTGGGAACCCATGAAGCAATTAGTGGTTTCAGTCTGAAAGTCGCCTCTGATGATGTCATCATTGCTGCTGCATTGCAGGTCAGAGACTGCCTGGTCTCAGAGATTGCCTGGCCTTTGCTGTGAGAGGACCTGGATGCAAAATGAGCAGCATCTCAGAGAGAGAGAGAGAGAGAATTTTTTTTTCCATCCAGGTCCTCCAAAGGCCAGGCAGTCTCTGAAGACATTCAATGCAGCAGCATCAGAGGCGACTTTCAGACCTAATACTACTACTACCTTCATCACATCTCCGTTGTAATAGTGGACCTGCAGCTGATAGTCAGCTATCCACTTGTGCTCCCGCCAGGTTTCACTGGCATGTTTCACATCAGGCGTGCTTCACATGGGAAAAGGGTTAAACTTGCTAAAACGTTTCAAAATGGCATTACAGAGCCAATTTAGGGCTTGTTAAGGGCTTTAATGGCCTCTCCCACCTCTTGGAGGCGGGACGGAGTCGGGAACCCCGCGACCGATTTTGTCAAAATTGCTTGGAGGCGGAATGGAGTCGGGATCAGTTCTGCCAGCCACTTTTCGCTATTTTAACCCCCCACACGTCTCCAAACCCACCTCCACGGGTCATTGAAAATCCAGCCCTCACTGTCTACATTCACACAGGAAGAATGGCAACGTAAGTGAGATCCCAGAGGACTACTAACAACCTGTGGAACTGTACTCCAGCCTGAGTCAGGAGAGAAGAAAGAATGGGGGAAGACAATTGGGGGTGGGGGCTGGATGGAGGTGAAGAAACCATCCTCAAGAGTGAGACAGCACATTGTGAATCCCCCAGCTGAGCTGGTCGGATCCGGAACTTACGGTTCAGGACAAATAAACAAAGTGTTGCTGCAAACAGTCTTTTGTAAAAATAGTTTCCAGCCATGGTTAGGAATATTTAAAAAGAGCAAGTTTAAACAATAGCAGCTTCATCTCTGTCCAGTATTTTAGTGGTGCCTCTGAGTCAGAAGGTTGTTGGTTCAAGTCCCACTCCAGAGACTTGAGCACAGAAAGCTAGGCTGACACTCCAGTGCAGTGCTGAGGGAGTGCTACACTGTTGGAGGTGCCGTCTTTCGGATGAGACGTTAAACCGAGGCCCTGTCTGCGCTCTCAGGTGGACGTAAAAGATCCCATGGCACTATTTCGAAGAAGAGCAGGGGAGTTATCCCCGGTGTCCTGAGGCCAATATTTATCCCTCAATCAACATCACTAAAACAGATGATCTGGTCATTATCACATTGCTGTTTGTGGGAGCTTGCTGTGTGCAAATTGGCTGCTGCATTTCCTACATTACAACAGTGACGACACTCCAAAAAATGTACTTCATTGGCTGTAAAGCCCTTTGGGACATCCGGTGGTTGTGAAAGGCGCTGTAGCAATGCAAGACTTTCTTTTTCTTTTTTTAGTGGTACATTTGAACAACTGAAAATGCAATGTGAGGTGGAGGGGTGTGGATGGGAGGGGAGAGGAGAGGAAGTAGCAGAATTTTAGGAGCTGGGAGGTTAGTAAAACAAGTAGAGCGAGCTGCTGGGGTGGGACGATCCGCCGAGGGTGTAGAGCGGGGGGGAAAGAAAGTCCTGAGCAGTAAAGTGTTAAAATCTACGGTTATATTCTGCTGGTTGTCAGGCAGTCTGTGCTGAGTGAAGCATACTGTAGGAAATCTCTTTAGTTGAAAGAGATAAGATTGGTTTGATCCGCCCAATATTTGAGAACATACTCACCCGATATACAATTTTTTTTTTGGAAAGCAATATATGGCATCCAGTTACTTGTACGTAATGGAGGGGTTATTTTTATTTAATGCATGTATTTTTGCCCAGTAGAGAGTAGAGCCGTATTTCAGCTTCTGAAGTTCTGTTCGACATCATCTGGCAACCATTAATGAGAGGCTGTGAATATCAGAGTTCAGCGCATGGGGAGCAGTCAAAGCTCGGGTTAGTCACTTGTTTTCCAGTCCCAAGACATGTCTGAGCCTCGTGTGGAAGAATGGAGCTGCTTGTGCAACCTTTCAGAGTTTTCATTCGACTGTGACCGCTGAACTTTCGAAACTATTCCACAGAGCGTCCTCCGACATGTACAGCCACCTCCACCAGCTGGCTCCTCCAGACTCCAGGCTCCTACACAGACTACTTCAAATCAAAGGAGGTCTATAACATTCTGTAATGGCTGCCACAAACCTAATCAACTAAAGTGCACAAGGGCGGGGGGGGGGGCGTGGGGTGTGGGTGGGAGAGGTGGTGGGGGAAACTCTTTCGTAATGTGGAAGATGTGCGAGAAGTCAATAGATGCTGGAGAGAACAAGGTAGAGCAGGGACTGAGTTGTACTGTAACATAATGAAAGGGGCCAGACAGGAGACAGAGCGTGAAAATCGTGACTTGAGTATAATTTTCTGCTGATGAAAACTTCAAAAAAGCCACAGCAATCAATGGGAAAATAGACACCAGTTTTAACGATGGGACTTTTGGGGTCTAATTAACAGTTTAATGTTTTTCAGACACTCCATTTAAAGCTCAGATTGTCTAGTCCAAGCTTTAATTGGGGGTGGGGATTCAGATAGTTTTGAGAACCATGGACAGAATTACACACTGTAATCTAATTAAAGGGATTCAATTTTTTTCCAGAGAATAATGGCTGGCTGGGGGTGTGTTACATACCGGAGTGTAATTGGAGAGATCGGATGGCAGTGCAAAATGTGAGAACAAAACTCAACCATACGGAACCCAAGCCAGTCTCTACCCTACCCCACTCTGTCTCCTGCTCGGCCCTTCACTATATTATAGTGCGGCCCGCTCCCAGCTCGACATTATTCTCTCAAGCGCCCATTGAATTCTCTCATATTTTCCACTTTATGAAGCATTGCAAACTTGGTCTGGTTCGGTGTGTGGCAGCTATTCCAGCGTGTTGGCCTGTTTTTATTTCCAAGTCGTTTGTGTCAGAGCTGTGTCTGTGAGCTGGCCTGGAGGTTGCCTGATTATAATAGCTGTCATACTTGAAGGTGTATACTTGCATTCCCAGCACCATTTCTCAAAGATTCCACATGATTGCAGGTTTCAGACTGCGTTATACAAAAAAAAGCCCTGTTCTGATTTGCCCCCATTGGTGCATCGGATTAATTTACCAGCTGCTGTGGCACAGCTGAGGAAAGCCTTGGGTTCAATCTCTGGTCTGTGTTGAGTTAGTTGATTTCAGTTGTGGCAGGATTTGGAGCCCTACAATTGGCCTCAGTGCCCTCTGTGCTTGGGAGGAGGAAATAAAATCAGCCAGGGTTCCCACCCGTGATCGTTACTCAGTCTTCCCTGTGGATATTGAGTGAGGACGGGATCGGACTCCCACATGGAGAATGGCTACTTGGGGAAACTATTGGAGATCTACCACCAGCCATCGAATTTTGAGAAACGAGGCCTATCCTAATTCCCATACAGCAGGAATAGACATTATTCTCTGCTCTGTTAGACAAGCAGGCATCCAGTGTATTGAATTTGCTACTAGCCCAGCAGATTATCCTATAGCCAAGCCACAGGACACTAACCATGCTCCATCAGTCTTTCGGCTTTGAGTCTGAACTTAATTTGCTTTTGTGGGAAATTTGCTGGGCTGCATTTAATTACATATAGAATAACAGCTGCGTTGGAGTGTGTTACAAAGGGTGTAATGTGACCAAGGGATTCAGATGAAATCATGAACCACAGATTGTATTACAGGCCATAACTCATTGCATCTCAACCGTTAATTCATATGAAAGCAGTCAGGTTAGGGATGTGCCTATAAGAGGTCACATTGCTTGAAGTTTGCCATTGTCCATAAAAATCCGTCACAACAGTTTTCAGAAGATGGGTGTGTCATGCATAACAGTAATTTCATGTCTTCTAATGGAAGAAACAGATTTACTTCCCTTTTTGTTGCTGTGGTATTGGGAAATTACCCAACCATTACCGTATATTTGAATAGACCAAACGGCAAATCAAGCATTAAAATGAATGCCAGGATTAATATCATTAGAGCGCATTTAATACAGTAACCTAGTGTTACCAAGGTAGAAACTCCAACACGAGAAATAACAAAAGCAATACAAAAGATACCTTGGAGTGTAATTGCTACAACGTGCTTACTCCCATCACAGAGCCATCTCGTGTTCAGTTAACATTATGTAAGTACCATACAAATCACTTGTGCTGGGATGTAAGGCTGGCGGAGGTTGCAGAGAAATGGTGTGGCAAGACTGCGGATGTCTTTGTAAATGAAGGCAGCCTTGATGAACGAGATGGTCTTTTCCTGTCCTTTGTTTTCGTATGTTTGCAATTTAATGTGTTGGGGAAGGAGATTGAATGAATTTTAGCAAAGACGGGAGCAGGCAGGGGCGGAGGCGTGGTGGTGATGGATAAGTGGGACGCAGTGCGGAACAAGATACAAGTGACAGAGTTTTAGATGAGTTGGGATTTCTGTAGAGTGAGCTCAGGACGACACAGAGAGTGTTGCAGAAGTCAAGTCTGGAGGTAACAAGAGCGTGAGTAGGGGCTTCAGCAGAGGTGAAGTATTGGCAGAGGTGGGCAATGTTGTGGAGGTGGAAGTAAGCAATCGTCGTGATCAATAGGGCTCGAGGTTTGACGCTCAGCTCAGAGTCAAACAGGTCACCGAGTTTGGGAATCATCAGTGTCAACCTGAGCAAAGAGCCGGGGTGGGGAACGGAGTTAGGAGCAGGGATAGAGGGGTTTTGGTGGGAGATGAAAATGATGGCTTTGGTCTTGTCAATGTTAAGCTGGAGAAAATTCTGGCTCATCCGGGACGTAAAGTTGGACAAGTCAGCCGACAACACAGTAATGGCTGTCGAGTTGAGGTGGTTGCAGAGCTGGGTGGTGTCAGCATACATGTGAGGTTAACCCAACGCTTGTCGACAACGTTGCTGAGGGGCAACACATAAATAAGAAAAAGGAAGGGCAAGGGATACTCCTGAGCACTAGGTGGGGCATTCATCATTGGGTATATTTGCCTCTCTTTACCGTTGGATATATTTGCCTCTCTTTACTGTTGGATATATTTGCCTCTGTTAATCAAAATAATTCAGGGAAAAACCTGCCTTATACTCACCTTGGCTTTTTTAATTTTAACAAACAGAAGGAAAAAGGCCCTTGCCCCACTTTCTAGCCTTAATAGCTCTAGGCTAGGAAAGGGAGAAAAATCAACTAAGGCTTTCTCCCCTGATCACTGTCCCATGGGTCCTGTTATAAAGTAACCATATGACCATAGTTTTAAGATGTGTTTTGCACTTTTTAATTGTCGAGGTTTTCAATCATCATTCTCACTGACGATGTGGGTTTTTTTTTGGTTGTTGGTTGGATATTGGTTGAGGATTTTCCACCGGAAGTGATGGAGCCCGTTGAATATGTCTGGCCAGGTGTGGGTGGGCCTATTTCAATTGTGCAGTAATGACATCATTACTGCCGTAGCAACACTGGATGCAGGGGAAGCCAGCACGTTCCTGAGGTCCAGCGCTGTTATGATGTGCGGGAGGGGGGATTTCAATTTTAAAAGGCCCGGTTAAAGTGTGCAATCAACTCTGCAACATTGCAATGTTTAACATTTGTAAACCATTTGGTCCTTCTCTTCAGCTGTCCCACGGGCAGTAGGCCCCACTCTGGCCTGCCCAAGGCCTGCAGCAGCCATTTTACTTTGCATCCTCTTAGTGTGCTAATCCAAAGATGGTCAGCCTTTAAGAATAATTTGCCATCAGCTGAGTATTCCTGTGTGGCCCTGTTGTGCAGACTGCGAATAAATTCCACCTCTTCTTCCTGGACTCAGTACAGTCCAAAGTCATCCAAACCAGTGAGGGTGGCCTACTCCATGCCAAAGCCCACTTTCCCCACCATCGGAGAAGTGGGTCTGCCATGTAATCCTCAATAAGACAGAGCAACAGCGCGAGGATTGCCGGGGCTGAAGCCAAACCTCCATTATTTATGGAAGGAGCATAAAGGCTGGACCTTAACATTCTTTCCATGCAAATGTTTCCACAGGATACTAGTGGCAGTGTTTCACATGTTGCTTCTCTTGCCTGTCGAGCTTTCTCCCGATGCTATCACCTGCAACTGTTCCTTGTCTGCCACATTTCAAGTTCAGAGTCAAACATTGCCGATATAAAATAAATTCTGAAAAATCGGAAATAAAAACAGAAAATGCTGGAAATACACAGCTGGCCTGTCAGAATCTGAAAACAAAGAAGAGGCAGGGTAATATCTCGGGTGTAGGCCCTTCGTCAGAACTGGGAAGTGAGCATTTTGTTCAGTCCTATAAAGAAGCTTGTTTATCTCGTTGAAGCGGGCTTGGCACTGTGGGAACCTTAATCCTGTTAATACCCCAGGACTATTTCTCCAACTTTTCTGCACAGCCAACACCGTTAGGTCACAATTGTGTGATATCTGTTCTCATTATAGTTGCCTACAGTGCCACCCTACTGTATCACTAGCAGAACATAAGACCATAAGAATTAGGAGCAGGAGTAGGCCATATGGCCCTTTGAGCCTGCGCCGCCATTCAATAAGGTTATGGCTGATCTTCGACCTCAACTCCACTTTCCCGCCTGATCCCCATATCCCTTGATTCCTCTAGAGTCCAAAAATCTATCTATCTCAGCCTTGACTATACTCAACGATTCAGCATCCACAGCCCTTTGGGGTAGAGAATTCCAAAGATTCACAACCCTCTGAGTGAAGAAATTCCTCCCCATCTCAGTCTTAAATGGCCGACCCCTTATCCTGAGACTATGCCCCCTAGTTCTGGACCCTCCAGCCAGGGGAAACAACCTCTCAGCATCTACCCTGTCAATCCCCCTCAGAATCTTTTATGTTTCAATGAGATTACCTCTCATTCTTCTAGACCCCAGAGAGTATAGGCCCAATCCACTCAATCTCTCCTCATAGGACAACCCTCTCATCCCAGGGATCAATCTGGTGAACCTTCGTTGCACCACCACTAAGGCAAGTATGTCCTTTCTCAGATAAGGAGACCAAAACTGTGCACAGTACTCCAGGTGTAGTCTCACCAAAGCCCTGCGCAATTGTAGTAAGACTTGCTTACTCTTGTATTCCAACCCTGTTGCAGTAAATGTCAACATGCCATTGCCTTCCTAATTGCTTGCTGTACCTACATGCTAACTTTCTGTTCTGACGGAGGGTCATCAACCTGAAACGTTAACTCTGTTTCTCTCTCCACAGATGCTGCCTGACCTGCTGAGTGTTTCCAGCATTTTCAGTTTTTATTTCAGATTTCCAGCATCTGCAGTATTTTGCTTTTGTGCTAACTTTCTGTGTCTCCTGTACGAGGACACCCAAATCCCTCTGAACGCCAACATTTAATAGTTTCTCACCATTTAAAATATATAATGAATGGCTGTGCCCTGACACAACACTCTGGTGATGTGAATGGCTGTGCCCTGAGACTATGAAACAAGACGACACCAAGGTTATATCTGGGGTGAAGGAGAATATGAGGCCACACAGAAATATGTAAAGGGTTATAACTAGTAACTAGTATGCCCATTCCGTGTAATGGGAAATTTCCACAGTTAACTAGCACTACTTTTGTGTTTGATGTAAATCTCAGCCACGGCTCAGTGGTAGTACTCTTGCCTTTGAGTCAGAAGGCTGCAAGTTCATTCCACTCTGGAGATTTGAGCACAAAATTTAAGCAAACAATTTAGTGCAGTATGGAGAAAGTGTTGCACTGTCGGAAGTGCCGTCCTTTGGATGAGACGTTAAACCGAGGCCTCGTCTGCCCTCTCAGGTGGACGTAAAAGATCTCATGGCTTGTTTTTCAGCAGGGGAGTTCTCTCCGGTGTCCTGATCAATGTTTATCTCTCAACCAACATCACTGAAACAGATTATCTGGTCATTATCACATTGCTGTCTGTGGGACCCTGCTGTGTGCAAATTGGCTGCTGCGTTTCCCACATTACAACACTTCAAGTTGGCTGTAAAGCGCTTTGGGACGTCCTGAGGTCATGAAAGGCGCTATATAAATGCAAGTCTTTCTTTCTTTTTATGATTAATGAAAAAAAGCTTCAAACCCACTAATATTCTGAGACTTTACATCTCTCAATTAAAGAACTTGATCATTTCCTTATAAGTATTTAGTACAGTCTCCACGAGCCCAAGTTTCACAAGGACTTCAAGCCAATGTTGTACTGAGCTGCTGGCAGTGCTGAGTTCCACAGTTCTCTCTAGTTAGGGAAAGAGGAGCTCCGCACGTAAAGGTTACATTTTAATGTCGTTAAAGAGCTGACAATTTCCTACAAACATTGAAAAGGTAAAAAAAAAGGATGATTAAAAAGGCAAGAGGCAGTTGGAGGAACGTCAAAGCAGTGTGCAGAAACACATTCCCATTTCCCACATCAGCCATTCTTTGCTAAGGGAGGCTGACGAGTTTCTGCTGATCAGTGTCAAGTTACGTAGCTATGTGCTTGGGAGTTTGGGTTAAGACTGCCCTGCTTGTGTTCAGCTGGGACTCTTAAAGCTACCTCTCATGCTGCTCGTTAAAACGTGAATGCCATTAGTTTGGCAACTTCACACTCCGGTGTCACGCTATACACTCTGTCTCGAAATGAAGCTAAAACTGTTTTGCGTCTGCGCAAAACCTGTAGCAAAACTGAAATAAAAACAGAAACTGCTGGAAATACTCAGCAGGTCAGGCAGCATCTGTGGAGAGAGGAACAGAGTCAACGTTTCAGGTCGATGACCCCTCCGTCAGAGCTGTAGTATAACTGGCCTGTCAGTGTAAACTGCAAGCAAAGGGGAACTTGCCTATAGTCACTGTAAGTTACTCCCATATAGATCCATTGAAACTTATAAAATTCTAACAGGACTAGACAGACTAGATGCAGGAAGGATGTTCCCGATGGCGGGGGAGTCCAGAACCAGGGGTCACAGTCTAAGGATAAAGGGGTAAGCCATTTAGGACTGAGATGAGGAGGAATTTCTTCACCCAGAGAGTGGTGAACCTGTGGAATTCTCGACCACAGAAGGCAGTTGAGGCCAATTCATTAAACATATTCAAGAAGGAGATAGATATATTTCTTAAGGCTAAAGGGATCAAGGGATATGGGGAGAAAGCAGGGACAGGGTACTGAATTTGGATGATCAGCCATGATCTCATTAAATGGCAGAGCAGACTCGAGGGGCAGAATGGCCTACTCCTGCTCCTATCTTCTATGCTTCTATGCTTCATACTGTATCTTGAGCATGCATTCTTTCGATGTGGCAGGTTATTTCCATGAAATGGTGCGAGCAGAAGTTACGGTGTGTTATATTGTGGTATGAACACTTGCCGTACTCGTGCCACATTACTTTTTGAATTTTTTTAACAGAGGTTAATTGTTATCTAGAGGCAAAAATTCAGTCTCACCACTTTTGGGGTGCTAACGTCGCCGGGGCGCTAATTTTAACGCCCCCCAAAAAATTAGCGCCCCTCCATCTGAAATTCAGTGTTAGCGCCCCAAGCAGGAGGGGGGGCGTTACTGGAAGCGATCCCCCTACTTCTTGGGGCGCTACAACTGAAGATCGCAGCGCTACGTGCAACAGCACCACGCGCGCTGGCACGTAGCGCCGCGTCATTGCAGGCCTCCCTCCCCTGATTAAAGGGGAGGGGCCGAGCGCTGGGCGCACCGAGGCCCTGCTGGACCACCGGGGAGCGGGGTGCTGGGAAAACAGCCAATCGCGGCCGGCACCCCGAGAAAAAAAGGGGAAGGGGACAGGTGCTGGCAGTCAGCCAAAAAAAATGGCCCGACACCTGCCCTTTAATTATCGCCGCTGCGGCTGCAAAAGCGCCCCCCTGACCCTGTCGGACACATCGTCCGGCGATAGGTCAGGGGGCGCAACCCAAGTTTGCGGCCGGGGCGCGAGCGGGGTGCTGTGCATGGCGATGACGACATCACCGGCAGCGCAGCGCCACGGGGTGCTACTGGCTACCGCCGCCACTAACCTCCCGCTGAATTTCGCGGGAGGCGTTAGCGGCGCCACGCCCGGGTGCAAGGGGATTTGCGTTAACGAGAGGCACAAATCAACCCAATTTTTCCCCCATAGTATTTACAGCACAGAAGCAGGCCATTCGGCCCAACAGGTCCGTGCCGGTGTTTATGCTCCACACGAGCCTCCTCCTACCCTTCTTCATATAACCCTATCTGCATACCTTTCTATTCCCTTCTCCCTCATGTGTTTATCCAGCTTCCCCTTAAATGCATCTATGCTATTCACCTCAACTACTCCTTGTGGTTGTACGTTCCACAATCTAACCACTCACTGGATAAAGAAGTTTCTCCTGAATTCCCCATTGGAATTATTATCTTATACTTATGGCCCTTAGTTCTGGTCTCGCCCATTTGTATTCTGGCCCTCTTGTGATCAAGCCCTGCATTCTATTTGTCTTTTTGATTACTTTTGTACCTGTACACTAGCTTTTAGTGATTTGTGTACATGGACATCCAATTCCCTTTACTCCTAGCTTCTGACCATTAAGAAAATATTCTGATTTGCCTTTCTTGGATCCAAAGTGGATGACCTCACGCTTCCCCACATTAATCTCCATTTGCCACAGTTTTGCCCACTCACTTAATCTGTCTGTGACGCTTTGTAACTTCCTGCTCCCATCTACACAACTTGCTGTGTCTCTTAACTTAGTCTCATCTGCAAACTTGGAAATACAACTCTCTATGCCTTCATCCAAGTCATTGCTAAATATGGTGAGAAGCGAAGGCGCCAGGACAGATCCCTGGGGAACACCACTTGTCACATCCCACCAATCAGAGAACCCTTTATCCCCTACGATGTGTGTGTGAGTGAGTGTCTATTGGTCTGTGTAGGTGGCTGCATGTCTCTTTGTGTGTGTCTGTGAGTGTATATTTGGGTTGGTGTGCGTAAGTCCGTATTGGTGTGTGTGCGAGTGTGTAATGTGTGTGAGTGTATTGTGTGTATGTGTGTGGGTGGATGTGTGTTTGGATGTGAGTGAGTGTGTGCGTGTGAGTGTGTAAGAGTATGTGAGTGCGTGTATGAGAGCATGTGTGTGTGAATGTGAGTGTGTGCATGTGTGTGAGTGAGTGTGTGTGAGTGAGTGTGTGAGACAGCATGTATGAGAGCATGTGTGTGTGAGTGTGTGCGTGTGTGTGAGTGAGTGTGTGACAGTGTGTATGAGAGCATGTGTGTGTGAGTGTGTGCGTGTGTATGAGTGAGTGTGTGTGACAGCGTGTGTGAGAGCATGTGTGTGTGAGTGTGTGCGTATGTGTGAGTGAGTGTGTGTGACAGTGTGTGTGAGAGCATGTGTGTGTGTGAGTGTGTGCGTGTGTGTGAGTGAGTGTGTGAGACAGCATGTATGAGAGCATGTGTGTGTGAGTGTGTGTGTGCGTGTGTGTGAGTGAGTGTGTGAGACAGCATGTATGAGAGCATGTGTGTGTGAGTGTGTGCGTGTGTGTGAGTGAGTGTATGTGACAGTGTGTGTGAGAGCATGTGTGTGTGAGTGTGTGCGTGTGTGTGAGTGAGTGTGTGAGACAGCATGTATGAGAGCATGTGTGTGAGTGTGTGCGTGTGTGTGAGTGAGACGGTGTGTGAGTGCGTGTGTTCATCCTTGATAACAGAAATGGGTTGAAATCTGGAACACTCTCCCCAAAAAAGCTGTTGAAGCTCGATCAATTGAAAGTTGCAAAACGGAGATAGATTTTTGTTAGGTAAGGGTATTAACGGATATGGAACCAAGGCGGACAAAGGGAGTCGACATGTAGAGCAGCCATGATCTAATTGAATGGCGGAAGAGGCCCGAGGGGCTGAATGGCCTACTCGGGTTCCTATGTTCCTACCAGCAACAAAATAGCGGGCAGAGGAATTTGGTATGAGAGCAACAGGTGTTTATACGAGAACAGCACTGAACGTAATTTCTACCCTGTAGTAACGTATAAGCGACTGTTTTTATTTACTGCTGATCGTCTGCCAGCGTCTGTATTGGTTCTTCACGGCAGACTTGTATAATTTTTTTTCTCTCTAAAACTGTAACCAGATACCACATCCATTAAGAATGTCACGTTGCTGATAGGTTTTGCCGCCACTGCTCTAGCTCATTTTCTCCCATGAAGTCCTTTTGTATCATTGAGTTTGCAGAATCCTTCTGTCGACTCCTATCAGCTGAGCTACAGCTAAGTCTGACCAACAGCTTTTGGAGGACTTTGGAGTCAACCGTCTAAATGTTGGGGAGGGATTTCATCACAAAAACCTGGGATGTGGATTGAATTATACACTGATGCATCAGCAACATTTTTTTTTAAATTGCTGCCAAAAATAGTTAGTGTCAGCCATGACTCAGTGGGTAACACTCTCACCTCTGAGTCAGAAGGTTGTGGGTTCAAGTCCCACCTGCACGGATTTGAGCACAAAACTCTAGGCTGACACTCCCAGTGCAGTGCTGAGGGAGTGCTGCACTGTCGGAGGTGCCGTCTTTCGGATGAGACGTTAAACCGAGGCCCTGTCTGCTCTCTCAAGTGGACGTAAAAGATCCCACGGCACTATTTCGAAGAAGAGCAGGGGAGTCATCCCCGGTGTCCTGGCCAATATTTGTCCCTGAATCAACATCACTATAAAACAGATTACCTGGTCATTATCACATTATCACAAGTTGGCGGAGTACAGCTAGACTGCATGTGCCGACTCAACCAAGACAAGTTAGACAACACAACCTGTTGCCAACCCTCCAGGATTGGCCTAGAGCCTCCAAGAATTGCAGATTGATGTCCTGGAAACTGCTGCAAGCAAAACCCAGGAGAAAAATCAGCAAGGCATTAAAAAATATGCTTTTTTTTCATTTTCTTTGAATAGTTTAGTTTATTAATTATAAAATTATTCGAGATGGGAAAAAGGCTGTTTGACTGGGCGGGGCTGTTGGCGACGGGAGGTCACGTGATGAAAACTCAAGGAATACGTCCAACCAGAGTTGGCAACCCTACTTTAGTATGGGTTCAGTCACCAGTTCAGTAAAAGTGAGCCATATTGTCATGAAACTGAATCTGAGATACAATTATTGATCCTGCTCAAAATGTTAATATAAGTTTATAGGAATTTACACTCACAGCTTTTGTCCCTATTGCTCCTGTGATTTTTAAGCTCTTCTTTTTGCTGCCAGAAAACCAACTGGATTGCTTTTCACATCCACCTCCCATTGGCCCAAAGCCATAACCCATCCTCCACGCTAGTTCCTCATGTCTGATGATAGAACATCTATCCTTCTCCTCACAGTATTGTAGCTATAGGCCGTCTGGATACCTGTCAAGAAGAGCAGAAGCATTTTAGTGAGAACTTTTGGATCTCCAGAAGATGTATTTGACAAAGGCATTCAGGAAAATGATGAACAGTGAACATCTGTCAGGAAGGACGTTAGGGAAGTGAGGGAGTGTTACTCATGTTGCAGCCTGAAGACCTGCTCCCAACTCATTCTTTCCCTCAATAGGCCTTCCCTTCTTCATTTTACTCGGGGAAGGAGAAGAATCAAAAAGAACCTGATCAAACCAGAGAAAACTATGATATCAAAAAGCTTCTCTTGTTGCCGTAGTCTCTTTTCAATTCTGTATTCTCAGTGAACTCAAACGATGTATTTCATTTTTACTCTTCCTGTGAGCAAAGTCAAGCTATAATTTATTCTTTCACTTATTTGTGTGTGTGTTTTTGCTGCTAGACATAAGCGTTTTTATTTGTAGTCTTTGTGCTTGTCAATAGGGTCCCCGGGAAAGGGGTTTTGGTCATATTCTGATCTCCTGTCGAGTTTCAGCTCAATCTTACCTGGCAGGCTTTCTCCGAGAACAGAGTCAGTCTCCAAGTGATCTTCCATCCCTATAAAAACAAAGTGGTTTTGGAGATGCACATCAGCTGGAGCCAAAAAAAGTGCGCGCACACCATAAAATTTGAAAAACAAACCAGCCCTGAAGAAATCAAGCTGGCTCCCCCTTCCCAGACTAAAGACAGGAAAAACATACTTACTGGAACAAGAAGAGGGACTTTCTCACAGGATCAAACAACATCTCCATAAATGCCCGAGCTCTAACATTGCCAACTGTCTGTACCTCAAATTTACGCCATGCACGCGCCGCTTCGGACATGCCACCCGTCTCTCTTTGTAAGGTGGCTCAGAATGGGGGCGTTTGCTATTTTTCGCTGGTGCGCTGCCCTTCCTGTGAACTAATTCCTGTTCGGTGTTGCTCTGAAACTGATGTGTGAAAATCCCAAGCTGCTTGTGAATGTGCACAACACGCAGCAAAGGCTTGGAGGATGTTCTTCGGTCTGTGCTCTACCCCCTTGCGAAACCTAAACAACAGAAACGCATCTTTGAAACCCCAGAAGAGAGCTCTGTTACTGACCATATGCCTCGATGTGTTAAGTTACATTGGTCTTGGCTTGGAATCTGCAGATTTCGCGCTGGTGACGAGCCAAGACTTGTAACTGGAACTATCAAGGGTAAAAAGAGTAAAAGAAAAAACTTATAAAGAGCAACAGCCCAGAAGAATGGGATGTTACTTATCAAACAGCTAGCAGACTAGGCCCCACTTCGACAGAAGCATCATTCTCGGGGCCACTCGTTCATCACGACTTTTTGGGGGTGATTTTGACTTTCGGAGATAGTGTAAAAGGAGCGACATCTGATCAGCCTCCCGTTAAATGTCTCTCAAAATCGGGAGAGAAGTGTAACGGGGACCTTTCCTGATATCGCTCATTTTACACTATCTCCGAAAGTCAAAATCACCCCCAAAAGTCAAATTCAGGCCAGGAATTTCCTCAGGATCACCCTGGCTGTTGTAACTTTGAAAGAAAAGAAAGACTTGCACTTATATAGCACCTTGCACGACCACCGGACGTCCCAAAGTGCTTTACAGCCAATGAAGTACTTTTTGAAGTGTGGTCACTGTTGAAGCCCGGCAGCCAATTTGTGCGGAGCAAGCTCCCACAAACAGCAACGTGATAATGACCAGATAGTAATGTTGATTGAGGGATAAATATTGGCCAGGACACTAGGGATAACTCCCCTGCTCTTCTTTGAAATAGTGCCATTTTAAGAGAGAGAGAGAGGGGGCAGACGGGCCTCAGTTTAGCGTCTCATCCGAAAGACGGCACCTCCAATAGTGCGGCACTCCCTCAGTACTGCACGGGAGTGTCAGCCTAGATATTTGTGCTCAAGTCTCTGGAGTGGGACTGTGAACCCACAACCTTCTGACTCCTAGACGAGGGTGCTGCCAACTGAGCCACAGCAGCCGATGTTTGGTTGCGGATTGGTGGAAAACCTGTTCATGCGGTTTATCCTGGGGTTTTACCGATCTTCCACCGAAGTGACAACGGTCGATCTGGAGAACCCTCGAGGAAACTCCTGTCATCTATGTTTATTGATTGGCATTCCAGGACGTTTACATTGTTTTGGGGGATTCTGTTCCACAATCCTGTACCTTTATAACTGGGGCACTGGTTGAAAGTGACAGAATAAGTCAAGTTCCATTGTTATTACATGAGATTCCAAGGTTTTTTAACAGATGTTTCGGTGTTTGTATTTCACAATTCTCTCCATTTTTCCGTGCAAAATGCAAACGCGAGCATCCTGATATTATGAAGGAGTCAGGGTTGGAGTTAGCAAATTAGCAATTCCGATGACATCCTGGGCTTTCACTTGACGTTTACTGATTGAAACATACTTTTCATAAAAAAAAATAAACAAGTGGGAGCACAACGGGAGGAGCTGATGTTGATGGCTGTGGTGCTGGGGAATTCTGCAATGGTAAAGAACACCTGTTCCCATTTCCTGCTGCGGCTGCAGGTAAAGTGATCAACTCCACAAAGCTGTGAGTTCAGAGATGTGTTCTTGGTACTGCTGCTGAATAATATCTAAGGTAGCACCAGTAATACTCTAAATATTGTTGATGGTACGGAGGTGAAGTACCAGAGGCACCCGGTACCAGAAAGCCAACAGTGTAAGCATCCAGCCAGTCTATAAAGCTAATTTTCTGGGCTAGAAATTCGGCTCCTTTGCGCCTGCCATTAGCGCCTCTGGGAGGGCCCTAACGGGATACAAAGGGCTTATTGCTCAGTGGGGGGGGGAGGGGAAGCACCTCCCGAGAAATTTGGCGGGGCCTTGCTGAGGCACTACCCGATAGCGCTGCGCCCCGGGCCACTGCGCCGCCAGCGATGACGTCATCAACATGCGTGGCAACCCCTTACCGCCCCGCAGCAGAAATTCGGCTGCGCCCCGCGAGGCTGCCGTGGGCGATGTCAGCGCCAGCCTCACGGGTCGCGAACCGGGCCGACCTCCGCTCGCGGGGCGGTATTTAAAGGGGAGGTGCGGCCGCCACTCATGCCGCCATTTTCCTTTTTTTGGCCGACCTCCAGATCGGCCCTCCGTGGTGTGCCGTGGCGTGGTCCTGGCCGCCATCGCTCAGCCCGGCACCGCATCATGGTGCCGGGTAGTGGCCGTGGCACCACCCTGCCCTGGTGACCTAGTGTGGGCCATGGGAAGCCCTGCAGAGTGCGCAGTGGCCCTCCCCTTTAACTGAAGGGGAGGGGCGTTGAAACGCGGCAGCGCTCCGCGGAGCCTCCGATCGCGCCCCGACATCGCCTCGGTTACCACCCCACCAGGAAGTGGAGCGCCCGCGATTGCGCTTCACTTCCTGTGCAGGGCGGTTAGCTGAATTTAGTGGCTGGGGCGGTACTTCCTCGCCGGGTGCTAAATGTCTGGCCTTAACTCAGTTACCGCTCCCCAAACGGGGCGTAACCGAATTTTGCGCCCTCTGTCTTTAAAAAGATCGTTGGTTCAAGCCCCACTTCAGGACCGAGGCCAAGACTCCAGTACACTACTGAGGAAGTGCTGCATTGCCAGAAGTACCCTCCTTCAAATGAAATGTTAAAATAAGGCCACTTCCCCCCCCCCCACCGCCCCCCCCCCCGCCCCGCAACTATTCCAGTGGCTCAAGCAAAAGGTCCCCTGGCACTATTCAAAAAGCAGGAAGTTTCCTGGTATCCTGGCCAACATTCCTTCCTCAACTAATACCACCAAAAACAAATTAACTGCGCACTGCTGCTTGTGGGATCTTCCTGTGCGCAGAATGGCTGCCACATTTGCATTAACGGCAGTCACTGGATTGCAAAGTAATTAATTGTGTGTGATGCCATTTTAGATATATCTGAGAGCGATGATAAGGCCTTTACAAATTCATGGTTAATTTTTTTAGGAATGACTTCTTTCATTGGGTCCTCTGGGGGTGAAATTGCAAAAGTATCTCTGGGTGCTACCCAATTCTAACGGACACGAACTTCCGGTTTAGCGCTCCAGGAGGGAAGTGGAGCACTAAATCAAGCGCTACCACTTCCCTTGGAGCGCTAAACCAGGCAAGAGGGGTGGTAGCGGTAGAGTGCTGCACAATGTCGAGGGTAGTGCTGCCAGGATCAGAGGCTCCTTCCCTCCCTTAAAGGGAAGGGCCATCGCTGCAGGCTCTGCAAGAAAACGAATCCCCTGATTGCCGACGGCACCTCCGATCAGCGGTTGATCAAGCGTGGCACCTGAAAAATAGAAAAAAATGCAGAGTCTTAATGAAACATTTCTTGCCTACCTCACCGGCCATCCCTTTAACTACCGCTGCCGGTGTTGACGCCCGGCGATGCCGCAAGTTCACATCCAGGGCGGTACCCGGGGCGATGTCGTCACGATCTCCGGGGCGCAGGAGATCATGGCGTTGGAGTTTACCGCCACCGCTAACCTGCAGGGGAAGTTCGCGTGCGTCGGTACTCTCACCGCACCCGGTCGCAAAGCCTGTAGCGCCCCATAATCGCCCCCCCGGAGGCGCTAACGGGAGGCGCAAACCAGGGGAATTTCCAGCCCTCTGTGTCTTATGTTCAGGTAGCCTTCAGCCATTTTGGAATCTTTGTTTTGAATATATTTGACAAGGATGCACTTAACAAAGCCAGTTCAGAGAAAGGGCCAGTTCAGCCTTGAGTTGTCATGATTGATATTTTTAAAATGACGGTGCCTGGAACTAAGTAATGCAATGGTTTCGAACATTATGATCAACTCTGGGACATGTCTACAAATTCAAGCGAGACTGGATGGAGTCAAAGTTCAGTGTCTCTAGTAGCGAGCTGTAAGTGCTCTAGATGAAATGAGTCTGAAGCAGTCTCAGCCTACTTCCCAATGCACATCAGTCCATGGTATAAAACTGCAAATAATAAGGCACAAATGTCATTCAAAGAGGAGGATGTCTGGTGTGAGAAATAGAAATTCTGAGGCTTACTTGTGAGGTATGTTGTTGAGACAGTTTTCTCATAAATCCAACCCATGTTGTACCTGACCTAACAGTATAGGATATAACAACAGAAAACGCTGGAAAAACTCAGCAGGCCAGGCAGCATCCGTGGAGAGAGAAAGAGAGTTGACGTTTCAGGTCGATGACCTTTCATCAGAACTGGGAAGAGCCGGAAATCAAATAGATTTAAGGCCAGGGTAAAGCTGGGAAAAGGGGGAGGGGATAAAGGAACAAAGAAGGAGATGAAGAGACATTAAGAGACATTAAGAGATATGCAAGGCTAGAGGTGGTGTTAATGTGACAGATTAAGGCTGAATGAAGTGTGAAATCCACTGGCAGAATGAAGGACAGCTGCCAGCTTCAAGGAGGAAAAAAAAGGTGGGGGGAGACAAATAAAAGGGTGGATAAAATAAAATATAAATGTGATTGGAGCTGAGGTTATGATCTAAAATTGTTGAACTCGATATTGAGTCCAGAGGGCTGTAGCGTGCCTAAACGAAAGATGAGGTGCTGTTCCTCGAGCTTACGCTGAGCTTCCGTGGAACAGTGTAATAGGCCGAGGACGGTGAGGTCAGAGTGGGAGTGAAGCGGTGAATTAAAGTGACAGGCCACCGGGAGCTCGGGGTCCCCCTTACGGACTGAACGGAGGTGTTCCGCAAAGCGGTCACCCAATCTGCGTTTGGTCTCCCCAATGTAGAGGAGTCCACATCGTGAGCAGCGAATACAGTATACTAAATTGCAGGAAGTACAAGTAAATCGCTGTTTCACCTGGAAGGGGTGTTTGGGGCCCTGGACAGTGGGAAGAGGGGAGGTATAAGGGCATGTGTTGCATCTCCTGCGCGTGCACGGGAAGGTGCCGGGCGAAGGGGAAGGGGTGCTGGGGGTGGTAGAGGAGTGGACTAGGGTGTCGCGGAGGGAGCGGTCCCTACGGAATGCTGAAAGGGGAGGTGAGGGGAAGATGTGTTTGGTGGTGGGATCACGCTGGAGGTGGCGGAAATGGCGGAGGATGATCCGTTGAATGTGGAGGCTGGTGGGGTGAAAGGTGAGGACAAGGGGAACCCTATCGTGGTTCCGGGAGGGAGGGGCAGGGGTGAGGGCAGATGTGCGGGAGATAGAACGGACACGGTCGAGGGCCGTGTCGACCACGGTAGCGGGGAATCCTCGGTTGAGGAAAAAGGAAGACATGTCGGAAGCACTGGTATGGAAGGTGGCATCATCAGAGCAGATGCGGCGGAGACGGAGAAACTGGGAGAATGGAATAACAGTATAGGATTATTGGACTAAGTTTGAAAGGATTAAATGTGGAAATAAAGGTCAAAGATGTTCGAAGCCTCAGCCCTGGCATTCTTCACCTTGATAAACACAAAGGCCCGTAATTTGCGGTCAGTGGCGAAGCAAAGGCGCTTGCCACTGGCCCCGAAGAAAGCAGCCCACGGAGATCTTGAGATTTCGCGATCTCTGTGGCGAGAAGTTTGCCTTTTTTGACGTTCAGTTGATTGCAGCGCTGTGAATCGGGGGTTCCTATGGCGATGCTGCAGTGACGTCAACAAGCTGTCTGAGCAGCCAATCACATTGAAGAATTCTCACAGACAGGAAACCAGGAAATGAGAAGCTGCTTTTATCCGGACTTTTAAAAAATGTTACAGAGAGCGAAATGAAGATTGGGACTTTCACATGAGGATAAGGTAGAAGTTGAAATATCATGAACAAATAAAAAAATTATGTTGTAATTTTTATCATATTGGAGAAATTTGACACTCCACAAATATAGAAATTAGTTTTTCAGAACTAGAATGTTTCTTTACCAGTCAATACACTGTTAAAACCCCAGTTACACCTATTCCAACAAGGTTTAACATTTAATGGGGTATTTAATAGTGAAATTACCGCGGAAAAGCTCAAGTTTTCGGCAGTTCCACTGATTTCACAAATTGTCGGCCATGGGGGATAAGGCGGGGGCGGGGGAGGTGGGGGTGGGCACAGTGCAGCCAGTGTCGGAGCAATAAATGACTGTGTATAGAGGCGCGTGCGCTACATCCTGAAGTTGTGGCCAGTTTCAGAGGGGTAACGACAGCGAACGCTGACAGTTCGTCGTCGTTACTCACCGCAAATTCCGGGCCAACGTTAATGCTACTTTTCTTAAATCTAAGTGAATTTTTGCACTCATCAAGATAAGCAATTATTGCTGGAGTCTCTGCCAAACATGCTTTATAATTGGGAACTATGTGGCACATAGCAGTCGGCTCATTCGGAGGTACATGATAGCAGGTAAATTCTTCCTTCTGTAGGCAAGTGTCTCAAAGAAGCTCGACACCATCCAGGACAAAGCAACCCGTTTGATTGGCACCCCATCCACCACCTTAAACATTTACTCCCTCCACCACCGGCGTACCATGGCTGCAGTGTGTACCGTCTACAAGATGCACTGCAGCAACTCGCCAAGGCTTCTTCGACAGCACCTCCCAAACCCACGACCTCTTCCACCTAGAAGGACAAGGGCAGCAGGCGCATGGGAACACCACCACCTCCAAGTTCCCCTCCAAGTCACACACCATCCTGACTTAGAAGTATATCGCCGATCCTGCATCGTCACTGGGTCAAAATCCTGGAACTCCCTCCCTAACAGCACTGTGGGAGTACCTTCACCACACGGACTGCAGCGGTTCAAGAAGGCGGCTCACCACCACCTTCTCAAGGGCAATTAGGGATGGGCAAGAAATGCTGGCCTTGCCAGTGACGCCCAGATCCCATAAGCGAATAAAAAAAAAAATATCTTCTTGGTGCCTTCTCCAGATGGCCTGGCTGACATTGTAGAGAATTTACACACATGCTTTGAAGTGTAGTGCAAGTATGTTATACAGATAGTGCCTATTTAGTAATGCAAATTATCTTTTTGTATAGACATGTTGGGCCGAATGGCCTGTTTCTGTGCTATAAAGTTCTATGTAATTCTATTGAGGACCATTTCTTGGATGTTTGCAAGAAATTTGGCCTCCCTATCAGTCTGAAGAAGACGGAAGTTATATACCAGCCTTTTCCAAAATATGCAGACAGCTTCAGGCCAGGCTGAAACCCAAAGAATGAGAGTCAGTCAGTCGTGCTTTTTTTTTTTTGCCAAGGCCCATGGCACTGGGAAAAGACAGGATAATCAGAAATGCCACGCTTAGTTTTAAAAGCCTGTAGTTGGTAGGAAAGGAAGGAGACTGAGGGAGCTAAACAGGAGGGAGGGGAGATTGTGGAAGGGAAGGAGACTGAGGGAGTTAGAGAAGGAGGGAGGGGAGATTGTGGAAGGGGAGATTGAGGGAGTTAGACAAGGAGGGAAAGGAGAATTGGAGAGTTAAACAGGAGGGAAAGGAAAGTGAGAGTTAAGTGAGAGGGAGAGGAGGTTGAGGGAGTTAAGCAGGGAGGAAGGGCGACTCAGCCAGTTAAGCGATGGGGAAATGAGACTGAGCGAGCTGGGCTGGAGGGAGACAAGATTGAGGGATTTAAATGAAAGGCAAAGGAGACTGAGGGAGCTAAGCAGGAGAGAAAGGAGAGAGTTAAGCAAAAGGCAAAGGAGACTGAGGGAGCTAAGCAGGAGAGAAAGGAGAGAGTTAAGCAAAAGGCAAAGGAGACTGAGAGAGCTAAGCAGTTCCACAGGTTTGGTCCAGGGCAATAATGATTTGAAATAGGAAACTCTTATTTTATACAGAAAGCAGGTGGGCCAAGTAGACAGGTGATTTCCTGAATATTTTAAGTTTTTTTAATGTATATATATATATAGTACAGTCCTGGCAAAATATGAACTATTTGGGTGCTGAATTACTTCATCAATCGGCTGCGCCTTGGTACAAAGAAACTAATGGAGTCTAGAGAGGGTTACAAGGCAGCCCTGACTGGCCTACAATGGAAATACTGTCTGCTTGAATTGTGAAGTCCTACATTCAGTTCTGTAAGCCCTGGCTGGAGCTGCAGTATGAAAGCACGTTTGCTACGGCCACCTAGCAATGGGGGAATTCGCTCAAGCCGGAAGAATATGGTTTCCTGTTGCCATCATCACCTGTGATTATTTCCTCTGGTAGGAAAGTGCCAGGGCTCCAATGAAACAGCTGGCTTTTAATTGGTGCACAATGGACTGTGATTTGGGTAATTAAACTCTCTCCAATGGATCATATCCAGTCCCGTGGAATGGGATATTTCTATCCTGCTGTGTCTGTGCTGAACGTTAGCAAAAAATAAACTCTAGTGGCTGGGGAAATCACTCCCTGAATCGACAGCTGAGGGAGTCTTTCAGGTTAGATGGTCCCACTCGTTTTTCTTTCATTATTGGCAACGCATAGAGCTACGTCAACAATCCAGAGCTTCTCCCCACAGATACCTGATGGAATGAGTGTCCACATAAAAGAGTAAAAGCTCCAGAGAACATTAACGATGGAACTCGAAGGCTCTCACCTCCGGGCACCCGTACTTAATCAAAGTCAACTGTATTCCCACAGGTAGCCAAGTAAAAAGAGGAGAGACATCAGGAGCTGATTAGCGGAAATTTCCAACCGACTCTCTCCGAAATCCAGAAGGGGTTTTGCTGAAAAAACAGTTGTAAGATAAATATGAATTCAAAGGCTGTGAACTCACTTTCGCAGACATGTGATAGAAAGTGCACTGAGTTTGGAAGCTGCTGAGGTCATTTGGTACGCAAAAGGTTAAAGGTGAGCTGTCAGCAGAAAACCTCTGTGCATAAGAAAAGAAATCCATCCATGGACGCACAGGGTATATTTGTGTGTGTGTGTGTGTGTGAGAGACAGAGTGAGGGCTGAGTCTCACTTAACTGCAGTAATGAGGCGTACCATCATTTTTAAGACGACAGTGTTAAATATTATGAATTGCTTGCCTTTCTTCAATGTTGTTCTCTTTGTCTGCCTCCCTCTGTTTCATGCTGGGATATGGTTCCACAGCTGTTGGCAGCTCTCTGCTCTGGTATTGCATCTAAATAGTTATTCTTCATGTGTGAGCCAGATAATGAGTGCCTGCAGGCAACTCGACTGTGGGGGATATGGCAATCAAGCCTACTCCATCCTCATCCGATGTCAAAATCAGTGCAGTTTCAGTGGCGTGGTGGGGGGGTGGGGGTGGGTGTGGGGTCACAGGGTAGTGTTCAGACAGGAATTCTGACCTTTATCGAGACACTGAGGCTAGTTGACACTGGAACGCTTACTGCCCCAGTTGAGATCTACAAATTCAGGCCAGACTAGGGATTGAACCTTAGTAAACCTTGGTCTATTGCCCAGTGCAATGCCGCGTAGTGTATTTACCCTGCTAAGATGCTCTCTTTTTATTATTAGAACTCTGATGGACTTTATTGCCACATGGTCTCAAATCTAGGAGGCCATTTTGGACCATCGCCGAAGCCCTTCAGCGATCTCCCCTCAGCTTTGATGACCGATGGCGAAATGCTCTGACGTACGGAATGGATTCCTCATAGAGGACCCCACAGTACAACCTGAAGGATCAAACCTTCCTCGCAAACAGTGAACAACCATCAACCCCCTCAGAACCGGCCATGGTAGATGCTGCCACCTTCTCCATAGATGGAAGATTAAAGCATCCCCATCATGCGACTGTGGAGCTCCTAATCTGACCCTGGAGCACATCATTGAGCACTGCCCTCAGAGGGAATTCACAGGCAGCCTACAAGATATCCACGCTGTTACACGCCTGGCTATCTGACTTAGATGTTGACATTAGATTTGCTTTGCTACTACCACACGAAAGAAGAAGAAGAAGAAGCCACATGGTTTTCAGACTTGCCCCACACACGATTAGGATGGATTTTCCTGTTTTTGCCTAATTTGAGGAAACTGGGTTGGTGAGGGGTTCCGCCGAAACCCAACTCTTCACATCGCCCCTCAAGTGTCACGGCTAGGGGTGAGGTAAACAGCTGGAGATGCCCTCCCTGCACACTGGTCGCCCTCTGTAAATCGCATCCAAATGCTGCTGTGACATCCGCCATCCGATTTCCCACCATTCCCACCTGTGGGGCTCCCATCACTGAGAATGCCGATATAGAGGGCGCTCAGCATTGACAAACACAAGCTACTGACAAACACAAGCAGACTTAAAGGGAAACAGAAGCAAACTACAGCGGATGCTTGTAATCTGAAATAAAAACAGAAAATGCTGGAGACACTCAGCAGGTCAGGCAGCATCTGTGGAGAGAGAAACAGAGTTAATGTTTCGGGTCAATGACCTTTTAAGTTTCGACTTGAAGGAAACCTTCTTGGGATCTTTAAATTGCTTTTGACTAATCGCTGGGAGTCATTTTTGCTCCTTTTTTTCATCCAAACCTTGCTGGTATTTTCAATATAGTTCCTTGTGCTCTGGGATTCTTTTCCTGTACCTTGAGCCCATCAGCAAAGGAGGTGTCCATTGGGGACTCCCCTCTATTTGTACTATTTAGAGGAAGAAGACAAGGAAGATGAGGAATAGAACCACAGGGAGGCCTGGCTGATCAAGCACCACAGAAGATGTCTGGGACCCACACGCATTGACAGAGCAAGGCGTTCCTATCTCAGCCTGAGGGAGTGCTGCACTGTCGGAGGTGCCGTCTTTTGGATGAGACGTTAAACCGAGGCCCCGCCTGCCTCTCAGGTGGACGTAAAAGATCTCGTGGCACTATTACGAAGAAGAGCAGGGGCGTTATCCCTGGTGTTCTGGCCAGTATTTATCCCTCAACCAACATCACTAAAAACAGATTATCTGGTCATTATCACATTGCTGCTTGTGGGAGCTTGCTGTGTTAAAAGTTGACAGCTGCGTTTTCTACATTACAGCAGTGACTACACTTCAGAAAGTACTTCATTGGCTGTTAAGCGCTTTGGGACGTCATGTGGTCATGAAAGGCGCGATATAAATGCAAGTCTTTCTTTTTTTTTGTACAAAAGTTGTGCCACATGCTCGCCCCCGGACCTGGAACCCACTTCGACCAGAGCTACTGTGTTGCCAGTGTCTGTGAAAGTTACCATCACCCTCACATTCTACGCCACAGGGTCAATTCAGGCTACATCTGGGGACATTTGTAGCATGAGCCAATCAACTGAATACAATGCATTGAGCAGGTTACAGATGGCTTGTTTGCCAGAGTTGACCAGAGCTGTCTGGCTAGAGGATAAACAACATCCAAGTGCCAAAAGGCTAGAAAGTGAGCACCTGGTCACCTTCACTGGCATTTATGATGTAATTGAGAGGTCGCACAACACCAGGTTATAGTCCAACAGTTTTATTTTAAATCACAAGCTTTCGGAGTTACAACTCCTTCGTCGGGTGAAGTCCTTCACCCGACGAAGGAGTTGTAACTCCGAAACCTTGTGATTTAAAATAAAACTGTTGGACTATAACCTGGTGTTGTGCGACCTCTCAATTTTGTCCACCCCAGTCCAACACCGACATTTATGATGTAAACAAAGATAAAAGAAAAAAAGAAAGACTTGCGTTTATATAGTGTCTTTCACGACCACCGGACATCTCAAAGCACTTTACAGCCAATGGAGTACTTTTGAAGTGGAGTCACTGTTGTATGTGGGAAATGCGGCAGCCAATTTGCGCACAGCAAGCTCCCACAAACAGCAATGTGATAATGACCAGATAATCTGTTTTTGTTATGTGGATTGAGGGATAAATATTGGCCAGGGCACCTATGGATATTGCTAGTCAGTGTGAGCGAGCTCTCCACTATTGTAGAGTGGCAGCAGGGTTTCCACAAGCGAAATGGCATTATCGAATTACACCCATATCAGCATGCATGCCCCTTCCCACTTCCTCAACAGGAAAGAGATTCAGCTGACAAATGGTCAGCTGAACTCAAACACCTAATAATGCATGTGAACACTTGCTATCCAGGAAGCTGTCATGATTCTTCCATCTTGAGGTAGTCCATTACTGTTGGCACCTGAAAGGTACGTGTCTAAATGGCTCCTTGGAGATTGGGGCTGCCCTCCGCAGCAGTGTAGAAGAATGAGAGGTGGTCTCATTGAAACATATAAGATTCTGAGGGGGATTGACAGGGTAGATGCTGTGAGGTTGTTTCCCCTGGCTGGAGAGTCTAGAACTAGAGGGGCATAGTCTCAGGATAAGGGGTCGGCCTTGTAAGACTGAGATAAGGAGGAATTTCTTCACTCAGAGGGTTGTGAATCTTTGGAGTTCTCTACCCCAAAGGGCTGTGGATGCTCAGTTATTGAGTATATTCAAGGCTGAGATCGATAGATTTTTGGACTCTAGGGGAATCAAGGGATATGGGGATCGGGCGGGACAGTGGAGTTGAGGTCGATGATCAGCCGTGATCTTACTGAATGGCGGAGCAGGCTCGAGGGGCCGTATGGCCTACTCCTGCTCCTATTTCTTATGTTTTAATTCTTATGTTCTTATTAGTGGCGATGACGCCAGTTCAGTTGCCTAGGACTTCAGATCAGAACTGATGTAGTGAGACTCATTGTGATGTCAGAATTATTATAGAGCAGGCAATTGGTATTCTGAGCTTAAGGTGAGCCTGGATGAGCTCTGCAGTACTGTCCATCCAGGATGTCTCATATCACGGTGGTGGTGCCGTGCTATATTTTGCAAAATTTTGCAGAGGACTCCTGATGTTAGCCATGGAGGACAAGGAAAGATCACAAGGCCAGCAGGGTGATGAGACAGCCAAGGCCCTGCTGCAAGAAAAGGTAGCACAGGACAACCCTTTGGCAGCTGTAAGTCATCATTGGGCATTTAGCCCCATATTTCCATGCAGGGATTTCTTTTTCGTTTTTTCATTATTCTAACAGAAATTAGAGGCGACAGAATAGAAAAAAACCCCATGAAATGAGATCCATCGAGCTCATTCCATCCAGATGTGCTATAGTCCAGATGCACCATCAACCCACGCCTCCCATCCCCAGGTCAGGCAATCTTCTGGGAGAGGCAAAAGAAACAGAGAGGGTGGGTGGGGGGGGAGAAACACTGAGACCAATTTAGGAAAAAACTCTGAGAAATTCCCCTCAGACCACCCCCCCCCCACCACACCCCGGCAAGCAAGAAAGCTCCATGAGACAATGGTAACTCATATCAATAATCCTCAACTACCATCTAGAGCTTGAGATGTCCTCCACTCTCAAACTCACCAAGCTCTCATTTTGAAGGACTGCAGGGAACCCCATGCTTACTGCGTGCTTTGGTAATCTGTTCCAGCGGTGGACGGCTCTCTGTGAAAAGAAATACTTCCTGGCATCTAACCTAACTCCTGCTCCTTCCACAGAGCAGATCGTATCTATCCAAGCATGGACTCTTATTCCATTTACTTAATCTCCTCAGGAAAACTGTGTCTAAAGATCCCTTAGCTACAACCACATCTCTCCTTCACGATTCAGTTAAGTTCCTTTGGGTAGTATCTTAACACAGTCGTTAAGCAGTTATTTTGAACAGATTAATAATTATGTTAAAATAGTGCACAGTGTTTTTATTCAGTCGGGTCCAGCCATTAAACCTATCCAATGGGATCCACCTGCTTGTACCCGCTCTTTATCAGTAAAGGGTTTAAGAATGAACCTGCATCAAATAGCCTCACTTACATTCTACTGGGTTTTCACATGGAATTTTTTTTACATAACGCATTTAGCAATGAAGCAGCAGAGAAATTAACCCCTCCAGAAAGTACATCTTTAACTGGCCCCGCATTTCAAGACAAATTGTGTTTCACCGACCAGGACAACGAAGCTTTCTGATCGCAGCTTATTTATGATCATTTTTTAAAACTTCCTGATCACACGCATGCACCAAGTCCGCAGCATCTCATTCACAGTTCACCACTAATTGTAGAGTTGACTCCGCAACAGCCCCAAAATACCTCTGGAAATACTTGGCAGTGTGTGTGTAATTCATCTGTTGTTTTATTCTGAGTCAGAAAGTGAGATTCAGTAAGAGGCATTTTTCCAGCAGCTTGGGGAAGGGCTTGCCAACATGTTGGAAAAGCCGGATCGAATGAAAGTGCGGCTCTTTGAGGTGGGTTAATTCTCAAACCCGACACTGGTATATAGAGGGTACAAGCTAAGGTGGTGTGGGGGAATTGGTTAGGTTTAATGTTTGGACCTTACTGAATAATTTCACAAGCATTGTTATCATGAGTGTGTCACATCAAATTCATTCACTGGATAAATATCACATCATAAGAACATAAGCAGTAGGAGCAGGAGTCGGCCATATGACCCTTCGGGCCTGCTCCGCCATTCAATAGGATCATGGCTGATCCGAACCTAGACTCACGTCCACTTCCCTGCCCGCTCCCCATAACCCTTCATTCCCTTATCAGCTAGGAAACTGTCTATCTCCGTTTTAAATTTATTTAATGTCGCAGCTTCCACAGCTCTCTGAGGTAGCAAATTCCATAGATTTACGACCCTCTGAGTGAAGAAGTTTCTCCTCATCTCAGTTTTGAAACGGCAGCGCCTTATTCTAAAATTATGCCCCCTAGTTCTAGTCTCACCCATCAGTGGAAACATCCTCCCCGCATCCACCCGATCAAGCCCTCTCACAATCTTATATGTTTCGATAAGATCGCCTCTCATTCTTCTGTATTCCAATGAGTAGAGGCCCAACCTACTCAACCTTTCCTCATAAGTCAACCCCCTCATCTCAGGAATCAACCGAGTGAACCTTCTCTGAACTGCCTCTGGAGCAAGTATATCTTTTCTTAAATATGGAAACCAAAACTGTACGCAGTATTCCAGGTATGGCCTCACCAGTACCCTGTATAGCTGAAGCAAGACTTCCCTGCTTTTATACTCCATCCCCCTTGCAATAAAAGCCAAGATTCCATTGGCCTTCCTGATCACCTGTTGTACCTGCATACTAACCTTCTGTGTTTCATGCACCAGGACCCCCAGATCCCTTTGTACTGTAGCACTTTGCAGTTTCTTTCCATTTAGATAATAACTTGCTCTTTGATTTTTTCTGCTAAAGTGCATAACCTCACACTTTCCAACATTATATTCCATCTGCCAAATTTCTGCCCACTCACTTAGCCTGTCTATGTCCTTTTGCAGGTTTTTTATGTCCTCCTCACTCACTGCTTTCCCTCCCATCTTTGTATCGTCTGCAAACTTGGATACGTTGCACTTGGTCCCCTCCTCCAAATCGTTAATATAGATTGTAAAGAGTTGGGGTCCCAGCACTGACCCCTGCGGAACACCACTAGTTACTGATTGCCAACCCACGAATGAACCATTTATCCCAACTCTCTGTTTTCTGTTAGATAGCCAATCTTCCACCCATGCCAGTATATTACCCCCAATCCCGTGATTTTTTATCTTGTGCAGTAATCTTTTGTGTGGTACCTTGTCAAATGCCTTTTGGAAGTCCAAATACACCACATCCACTGATTCCCCTTTATCCACCTTGTTTGTTACGTCCTCAAAGAATTCGAGCAAATTTGTCAAGCATGATTTCCCCTTCATAAAACCATGACTCTGTCCGATTAAGTTATGCTTATCCAAATGTCCTGTTACTGCTTCCTTAATAATGGACTCCAACATTTTACCAACCACAAATGTTAGGCTAACTGGTCTATAGTTTCCAGCCTTTTGTCTACCTCCCTTTTTAAATAAGGGTGTTACATTAGCAGTTTTCCAATCTGCTGGGACCTTTCCTGAATCCAGGGAGTTTTGGAAAATTACCACCAATGCATCCGCAATCCCTACCGCAACTTCTCTCAAGACCCTAGGATGTAAGCCATCAGGTCCAGAGGATTTATCCGCCTTAAGTCCCATTATCTTACCGAGTACCATCTCCTTAGTGATTTTAATCGTGTTTAGCTCCTCCCCCCCTATAGCCCCTTGTTTGTCCAGTGTTGGGATATTTTTAGTGTCCTCTACTGTAAAGACTGATACAAAATATTTGTTCAGCGTATTTGCCATCTCCATGTTCCCCACTACTAATTTCCCGGTCTCGTCCTCTAAGGGACCAACATTCACGTTAGCCACCCTTTTTCTTTTTATATAACTGTAGAAACTCTTGCTATCTGTTTTTATATTTTTTGCTAGTTTACTTTCATAATCTATCTTCCCTTTCTTAATTCATCTTTTAGTTATTCTTTGCTGGTTTTTAAATGCTTCCCAATCTTCTATCCTCCCACTAGATTTGGCTACGTTATAGGCCCTTGTTTTTAGTCAGATACTATCCTTTATTACTTTACTTAGCCACGGATGGCTGTCTTTTCTTTTACGCCCCTTTTTCCTCAGTGGAATATATTTTTCTTGAAAGTTGTGAAATACCTCCTTGAATGTACACCACTGCTCCTGTACCGTCTTACACCTTAATTTATTTTTCCCAGTCCACTTTAGTCAACTCTGCTCTTATACCTTCATAGTCTCCTTTATTTAGGCTTAGTACGCTGGTTTGAGATCCAACTCTCTCACCCTCCAACTGAATTTGGAATTCAACCATGTTATGGTCACTCATTCCAAGGGGATCCTTTACTAGGACATTTTTTATTAATCCTGTCTCATTACACAGGACCAAATCTAAGATTGCCTGCCCCCTGGTTGGTTCAGTAACATACTGCTCAAGGAACCCATCCCTAATGCACTCTATGAACTCTTCCTCAAGGCTGCCCTGCCCAATTTGATTTGTCCAGTCAATATGAAAGTTAAAATCTCCCATGATTATAGCTGTTCCCTTATTACAAGCCCCAACTATTTCCTGATGAATACTCCGACCAATTGAGTTGCAACTGTTAGGAGGCCTATAGACTACGCCCACTAGTGACTTTTTCCCCTTATTATTCCTTATCTCCACCCAAACTGTTTCACTATCCTGGTCCTTTGACCCAATATCATTTCTCACTATTGCAGTGATTCCATCCTTTATTAACAAAGCCACCCCACCTCCCTTTCCTTCCTGTCTGACCTTCCTAATAGTCAAATACCCCTGGATGTTTAATTCCCAGTCATGGTCACCTTGCAGCCATGTTTCTGTAATGGCCACCAGATCATACCCATGTGTAGTTATTTGTACCGTCAACTCGTCTATTTTGTTACGAATGCTGCGTGCATTCAGATAAAGAACTTTTAAATATGTTTTGTGACAATTTATTCCTACTTTTACCCCCTTTACTATACTACTTTACCTTTATCTTTATATATTCTGTCCCTTCCTGACACGCTCTGGTTTTTAATTACCCCACTGCTACTTTGCTCTATTGCCTTCTCCGCTGACATTTTTATTTTTTGCTCTCTTGAAACCTCCCCCCCATTAATTAGTTTAAAGCCCTCTCTACAGCCCTAGTTATTCGATTCGCCAGGACTCTAGTCCCAGCACTGGCCAAGTGAAGTCCGTCCCAACGGAACAGCTCTCTCCTGTCCCAGTACTGGTGCCAGTGTCCCAGGAAGCAAAACTCATTTCTCCCACACCAGTCTTTGAGCCACGCATTTAACTCTCTGATTTTATTTACCCTAGCCAAATTTGCTCGTAGCTCAGGTAGTAATCCAGAGATTACTACCCTAGAGGTTCTGTTTTTTAATTTGGCCCCTAGCTGCTCATACTCCCTCAGCAGAACCTCATTCCTTGTCCTATCTATGTCATTGGTACCAACATGGACCACGACAACTGGATCCTCCCCCTCCCACTCCAAGTTTCTCTCCAGCCCAGAGGAGATGTCCTTAACCCTGGCACCGGGCAGGCAACACAGCCTTCGGGACTCTCGCTCTCGGCTGCAAAGAACCCTATCTATCCCCCTAATGATACTATCCCCTACCACTACAACATTTCTTTTTACTCCCCCCACTTGAATGGCTCCCCGTACCACGGTGCTGTGGCCAGGTTGCTCATCCTCCCTGCAGTCCCTGCTCCCGTCCTCACAGGGAGTAAGAGCCTCGAACCTGTTGGACAACAGCAAGGGCTGCGACTCCTCCAAAACTACCTCCTGGATCCCCGTACCTGCCTCACTCATAGTCACACCCTCCTGTCCCTGACCACGGGCTACATCTGAATTTGTTAATCTAATTGGTGTGACTACCTCCTGGAACACAGAGTCCAGGTAATTCTCCCCCTCCCTGATGTGTCGCAGTGTTTGAAGCTCGGACTCCAGCTCATCAACACGGAGCCGGAGTTCCTCGAGCAGCCAACACTTACTGCAAATGTGATCACCGTGAACATCAATGGTGTCCACCAGCTCCCACATATTGCAGCAGTAACACATCACCTGCTCTCCCATTCTATGTAATTAATTAAATTTATTAATATTATTTACCCTTTAATTCATTTAAATTAAAACAATACACTCAAGGGCCCTTTTATGCCAGCAGTCTGCGCTACACCACAGAGACTCTAGCAACTATAAACTACGGAATTGAAGTTTTGTATAAAAGGAGAAAGAGTGAAATACTCACCAACCAATCACTTACCTGATTTCTGGTGACGTCACACTTCGATTAATTTTTACTTCTTTCTCTCCCGCTCTCGGAGGTCAAATTGGTATGCCTACCTGGTCTGCTGCTGCCTTTTAAGAGCTCCGCCTCGCCGCTGCCGCTACACCCAGGTCCGCCGCCTCTGAGTTCTTTGTTTCCACGGCATAACTAAGACCGCCTATTTCCACCTCTGTAACATCGCCCGTCTCCGCCCTTGCCTCAGCTCATCCGCTGCTGAAACCCTTTGTTACCTCTAGACTTGACTATTCCAACCCACTCCTGGCTGGCCTCCCACGTTCTACCCTCCGTAAACTTCAGGTCATCCAAAACTCAGCTGCCCGTGTCCTAACTCGCACTAAGTCCCGTTCATCCATCACCCCTGTGCTCGCTGACCTACATTGGCTCCCGGTTAAGCAATGCCTCGATTTCAAAATTCTCATCCTTGTTTTCAAATCCCTCCATGGCCTCGCCCCCTTCCTATCTCTGTAATCTCCTCCAGCCCCACAACCTCCCCGAGATATCTGTGCTCCTCTAATTCTGGCCTCTTGAGCATCCTTGATTATAATCACTCCACCATTGGTGGCCGTGCCTTCTGTTGCCTAGTCCCTAAGCTCTGGAAATCTCTCCCTAAACCTCTCCGCCTCTCTACCACTCTTTCCTCCTTTAAGATACCCCCTAAAACCTACCTTTTTGACCAAGCTTTTGGTCACCTGCCCTAATTTCTCCTTATGTGGCCCAGTGTCAAATTTTTTGTATATAATACTCCTGTGCAGCGCCTTGGGACATTTTACTACGTTAAAGGCACTATATAAATACAAGTTGTTGTTGTTGTTGTTTCTACCATTGCCCAGTTTGTTTTTACCTGCGTGAGAATGCAGAGTCACTTCTGGGGTGACATGGCTACTCATAGTTTTGTGCAAGCAGCTGTAGCTTTATCATGGTAACACAAGGAGGAAATATTTTTTTTGGGGGGACGCACTGCAGGAGCTTGAGAAGCTCCAGGGGATTGCTAATGTACCTGCCAGTTCGTTTAAACCGGGCTTGCAGCTGTAGCCGGTAGTTGGGATTAGAATTCAAACAACAAAACTGACATCTCACGGGGGCCGCGTTCAGGCGGTCTCGATCCCGGTTGCATTCTGGCGGAGCTGCAGTTACGTTGCCTGCTGTGAATCCAAAGGAGCAAGGGGGCTATGGGCAGCATTCTTTATTCATGAAGGCGAACTTCCTGATGTCGGTGAGGGAGAGCACTACACACCTGCCTCTGAACAGCAGTTTTCAATTATAAGCATGGAGACAAGGGGCAACCGAGAAACACCAATTAGTGTGCAGGTGTATCCCACTGTAACATTTAGAATTCAGCAGGATATATATATATATAGTCCCTTTCGACAAAATTTTAAGTAGCAATGAGGTTTATTTTTCCATTGTGAGAATAATTCTAAAATACGATTACATTTTTTTTTCGAATAGCACAACCTCGATTCATCCAGTCCCCACCGTTCTTCACACTCCTTCAGGGTCAAGAACTGATAAATGCGAGAGGACAACTATGTGGAATGTCAGAGTCGTTGCAGTGGAGTTAAATTGAAAGGAACCAATGGGAATGTGCAGCTGCAGTTCTCTGAGCAGCAGCTGACACGCAATAGATCTCCAATTTTCTCCCTTTTTCTCTCCTCCTCTTGTGAAGGCGGTGCTGCAGGATGGGGGTAGGGTTCCACCAACACTTCAGTCAAGCGGGAGCTCTTCAAGTGTGAGTGCCAGCAGGCAATTCAGCTTTAGGGGCATCACAGCTAAACCTAACCCTAACCCTAACCCAACCCCAGAACGTGTGCTCATTCCAGTGAGCAGTCATCGGATTGCACTCAGGAGTGGGAAATCTGGCTAGTTCTCCTTTTCCGCCCTGGTTTGAAGGTACTGAGGGTAACTGGATGTCCTGACTGCTACTTGGGCTGCGATCAGCCAACTCAGCACAGGCCCGGCAGGGAGTTTCCTGGAATGTACGGATGAGAACCACTCCTTGTCGGAATGCTGGAATTTCAATACTGTGACGCTGAGAACTTTGAGATTGTCAAAAGAAGTGTCATCAAACCTTTCCTATGACTTGGTCCTATCAAAAGCTTCTATAGAAGCAGGCTGGTGAATTCTGTGATAGCTGCCAGCAACACATTGATTTTCCTTGTGATTGAAATAACTCTGAAGCTTTTCGGTTGATCCATCATTAAACACAACAGGTCTACCTTAAAGCACCGTCCTTTGAAAATGGGAACGGAGAGTATGAAATCTATGTTGGCTGCCAGGGATATTTCCATTTTCTTCGATTATTTTCTCTTTTTGCTTAAAAGTTGCCTTTCGGAAAAAAATAAATACAACAACTATCAGTGCGAAAATTTGCTTCTCTGAAATTGCAACATTTTGGAAATTGCATAATACAGAGTTGCAGAATATGCTGGTGTTTCTGAAAAACTTGGAAGTTCTTCCATAAACTTTATAGTTTCTTTTCATTTACAATCTAAATCAAAGTGTACACTTTGCCTTCATATAAAGAAAAAAGAAAGACTTGCATTTCTATAGCGCCTTTCATGACCTCAGGGCGTCCCAAAGCGCTTTACAGCCAGTGAAGTTCTTTTGGAGTGTAGTCACTGTTGTAATGTAGGAAACGCGGCAGCCAATATGCGCACAGCAAGCTCCCACAAACAGCAATGTGATAATGACCTGACATTCTGTTTTTTTAGTAATGTTGATTGAGGGATAAATATTGGCCAGGACAAAGCGGAGAACGCCCCTGTTCTTCTTTGAAATAGTGCCATAGGATCCTTTACATCCACCTGAGCGAGCAGACAGTGACTGCAGATTGAACAGTGGTATTCCTAAATACCCCATTCCTAGATACAACTCCTTTAAATACCATGCTGAACCACACCGATATACACTATGAATGTGAGTAGCTTTTAAAATAAAAACGAGCTTACGTAAGAGCAAGCTATCGTCTGAATAATTGATTTGAAGGGCTGTTATGTTTTTCAAAAGCATCTATATGACAAGAAAGTTCACAAGTATCAGATTTGGCACATTTGATCTAATTTCTCTCAAAAAGATGTTTTTTGAACACAGTGAAAGAAACCTTCTTGGTGACAATTCCCTCCTTCGCCATCTGGGTCCAAGCTTTCTAACAACTGTACAATGTGCAATGAACGCCACAGCCATATCTGACTCCTCTACCTAGTATGCAAAGATGTCACAATAGCTATAACCTGGAGTTAGCCCAGATGTCTCAGGAAACTGACCCAGGTAGTTGATGACAGCCCCAAAAAAACTTGATGACTTTTTACTGGGTGCCATTTGTTTAAATTAATTCACAGGATGTGGGCGTCGCTGGCAAGACCAACATTTATTGCCCATCCCTAATTGCCCTCGAGAAGGTGGTGGTGAGCCGCCATTTCAGAGGGCAGTTTAGAGTCAACCACATTGCTGTGGGTCTGGAGTCACATATAGGCCAGACTGGGTCAGGACGACAGGTTTCCTTCCCTAAAGGACATTAGTGAACCAGATGGGTTTTTACGACAATCCGGTAGTTACATGGTCATTACTGATACTAGCTTTTATTTTTATTCCAGATTTATTTAATTAACTGAATTTAAATTACCCAGCTGTTGTGGTGGGATTTGAACTCATAGTCCCTCGGATCATTACTCTAGGACCGCTAGGATTACTAGTCCAGTAACATAAGCACTAACCCCATACATTGAGTAAAGTTCAGGGGGCTTCCCATGGTCTAGTGCATGCTCAGTCCTGGCTCAATGGGTCATAGATAGAATCATAGAATGGTTACAGCACAGAAGGAGGCCATTCGGCCCGTCCAGCCCTTGCCGGATAAGTTTCAGTTTGAACCTCAAGGAACAGAGTCGCAAACATGGGAGGAGGGACAGTGGGCAAGCTTCACTGATGGCATTCTACAGAGGAGCTTTCAGATTGATACAGAATTGTGGTGATTGGTTAACAGTGGTAATATGAAAAGTAGGGAAATTATTGACCCCATTAAAAAAAAGCATCATCTATAATACTAAACAGGAAAATTGGACCCAGGAAAACTGAATGATAGATTATGGTAATTCGTCATCTTAGACTCCAGTAGCTTATACAAACTTGACTATTGACATAATCAGATGCAATTGGCTATCACTTTGACCAGTGTTTTTCATTTTCTAAATCTATACTAGTTTTTGGTGAATGTTTTATGTTTGTCAGTGTGAGGGAAACGAGTGCTTGGGAATGGAACAGTTTATTTCACTTTTGGCATTATGTGTCAACATCAGGTATTCCCAGGTCAGGTAGAGCACCACCACCTACAGGTTCCCCTCCAAGTCACACACCATCCTGACTTAGAAGTATATCGCCGATCCTTCATCGTCACTGGGTCAAAATCCTGGAACTCCCTCCCTAACAGAGTACCTTCACCACACGGACTGCAGCGGTTCAAGAAGGTGGCTCACCACACCACCTTCTCAAGGGCAATTAGGGATGGGCAATAAATGCTGGCTTTCCCAGCGATGCCCACATCCCATGAACAAATAAAAAAAAAGCATGGGTCAAATGCAAAGTTAAAGCTTCTCCTGGTCTGTACTAATGATATGCCTTAACGTCAATCTCAGAACAGTAACCTCTATTCTATCATGGTGAATTTTAAAAAATCTCACACATTATTCTTGTTGGGCTCTCTCAGTGAGATTATAGTGTCAGATTGCGAGCAGTCTTGTGCTAAAGTCGAGACTGGCCAAATATACCTCCCATAGCACTCTTACAGCCAGTGGAGAAAGGACACGTTCATCCTATCGAGCTGGGCTGAATTCAGACAGATTCCGAAGATGAAGGGATCGTGAGGTACCCACCGCGCTACCCAGCATCCATTGTTTTATTGAGCAAGGTTGGCATCTGTCTCGAGGCTATTTGACTGCTTGGAATACAGACTCAGTGCGCCCTGTTGCGGATTGAAAGAATGAGAAGGCTATTCTTGTAATATTGGATGAGACTGCGTACTTTTCCAATTTATTGGGCAGTAGGAATGAGCAAAGAGAAGTTTGATTTCCATTCCTTTTTAGCTCAAAATTTATCTAATTCTTTTCATCGAACCATAGAGATTACAGTGCAGGAGGCCATTCGGCCCATCGTACAGCTGCAGCATCTGGCCGAGTCACAGCTGACGTAGATTGCTAATCTCCTACACTTCAAAAGTACTTTACTGGCAAAGTAAAGCACTTTGGGACGTCCTGAGGTTGTGAAAGGCGCTATATAAATGCAAGGCTTTTGTTCTTTTCTTCATATGCAACATAAAAAGAGATTTAGGTGAGGCATTTTGAATCCACATCAGCTCTGGAATCCATATGGATCAAATAAGCTCGCTTAATCTACATTTATTTTGGATGTAGTATATGGACGCAAAGATTCAGGGCTGGAATGAGGGATAGAGAGCTAATTAAAACACGAGGTGACAACCAGGGGTGGTAGTTTATTGGTTTACTAACTTGAGCTCCTTTGTTCCAGAACAGACTTGTATTCCTATATTATAGCCATTAGTAGATTAGTGCACATGATTCAGTTAAGCACACACACAATACTGCCGTAGAAAGTTATTTTACTTCTTAGAATGGAAGATTATCTCTTTAACTGAAGCTATCTGTTGTAAACCATTTCCTTGCCCTTTCCCCGTATCCTTGTATATTCTTCTTTTTCAGATATTTATCCAATTCCCTTTTAAATGCTGTTTTAGTCTCTGCCTCAATAACTGTGTGTTAAAGTATCCCATGTTCTAACAACCCTTTGTATGAAAAAGGTCTTCTAACTACTTTTGTTCTTCGAATGATAATCCTTGGGAAAAGAAATGACTTTGTACTTATGTTTCACAATTTTATGTAACTCCTAGTGCAAAAGAGCAGTACTGTCACACAATTCCTCCCCTCTACCCCAACCCCCACCACCCCCGCCCAAAAAAAAGGCACAGTATTGCGTCAAAAGACTCCAAACTAAATTGGACACAGCCCTCTTCAAAGAAGAGAGAACATTCGGACCATGTTGACTTATTGGACCATGGATGCAATAGGTTAGAGAGGAGCATTCACTTTAATTCTTCTTCTTCTTCTTAGACAGTCCCTCGGAACCAAGGATGACTTGCTTCCACACTAAAAATGAGTTCTCAGGTGACTGATGAGTCCAATGAGGGACCTACAGTCTCTGTCACGGGTGGGGCAGACGGTGGTTGAAGGGGCGGGTGAGTGGGGTGCTTGAGTTGACGTGCGCTCCTTCCGCTGTTTGCGCTTGGCCGATACGAGACTCTCAAAACAAGCGCTCTACTCGGAGCTCCGACACGGCAAGAGAGCCCCAGGTGGGCAGAGGAAACGCTTCAAGGACTTTAATTATTACTGTTTGTTTGTCCACTTCTTCCTGATCCTATCTCTTTACATTTCCTGATGCATTCCGCCCTTTATCTTTGTAGCAAAGCACAAGTTCCCCAAGAAACCAATTTAAATTACAGCTGGATGTAGATTGCTCATCACTTGGCAAATGAAAAAGAAAGATTTAGTTAAGACCATTTGAATCAACTCAGGAATTGATACGGATCAAATAAGCTCGCTTAATCGACATTTATTTTGGATGTAGTATATGAACGCAAAGATTCAGGGCTGGAATGAGGCATAGAGAGCTAATTAAAACACGAGGTGACAACCAGGGGTGGTAGTTTATTGGTTTACTAGCTTGAGCTCCTTTGTTCCAGAACAGACTTGTATTCCTACATTATAGCCATTAGTAGATTAGTGCACATGATTCAGTTAAGCACACACACAATACTGCCGTAGAAAGGTAATTAAATTCTTAGAATGGAAGGCTCCGCTGGGGCTTAAAGCGCTCTCAACACCATATCAGACCGTGCTGTTTTAACAGACTATCTGCTAATGTGAATGTATATGCTGCTCTGGCTATAGTTTATAAAAAATATCAGATGTAAAACTTAATTCACATTCTTTAATCTGAATTGGTCGTTGATTCTGAATGATTAAAGTGAGAAGTCGCACAACACCAGGTTATAGTCCAACAGTTTTATTTGAAATCACAAGCTTTCGGAGCGGCTGCTCCTTCGTCAGGTGAAGTGAAGAAATACTGAATGATTAAAACTAGGACTGCATATACCAGGCCAACTAAAGCAAGCAGGTAGCATTTTAGTTTTGGCTGTGTATTGATGCTAAATTCTGCACGCTCATTCTTATGTTTAAGTTGCCTGAACCAAATTTAGGGAAGAATCATAGAATGGTTACAGCACAGAAGAAGACCATTCGGCCCGTCGAGCCCGTGCCGGCTCTCTGCAAGAGCACTTCAGCTAGTCCCACTCCCCCGCCCTTTCCCCGTAGCCCTGCAAATTTTTTTCCTTCAGGTACTTTTCCAATTCCCTTTTGAAAGCCGTGATTGAGTCTGCCTCCACCACCCTTTCAGGCAGTGCATTCCAGATCCTAATCACTCGCTGCGTAAAAAGGATTTTCCTCATGTCGCCTTTGGATCTTCTGCCAATCACCTTAAATCTGTGTCCTCTGGTTCTCAACCCTTCCGCCAACGGGAACAGTTTCTCTTTATCTACTCTGTCCAGACCCCTCATGATTTTGAACACCTCCATCAAATCTCCTCTCAATTTTCTCTGCTCTAAGGAGAACAACCCCAGCTTCTCCGGTCTATCCACGTAACTGAAGTCCCTCATCCCTGGAACTATTCTTGTAAATCTTTTCTGCACCCTCTCTAAGGCCTTCACATCCTTCCTAAAGTGCGGTGCCCAGAATTGGACACAATACTCCAGTTGAGGCCGAACCAGTGTTTTATACAGGTTCATCATAACTTCCTTGCTTTTGTACTCTACGCCTCTATTCATCTTCTGTATAACTGCAACTGTTGCAAAGTGAAATTTATAAAGTGCCCAAGAAGAACTTTTTAAAATTAATTTTTAATCTTTATAATTTTAGCAAAGAGTTGAGTGTCCTTGGTTTCCTTAGACTTAGAACAATGCACAGCTGACAGCATAACTCTGGTCTCAAGCCAGTACCCTGTGGTGTAACTAAAGGTGCATTTAGACTGTACGTTCAGCGTTGGTGGGAAGTGGTTTGGGTTTTGCTCTGGTATTAAACATATGGTGTAGATCGGGTGTTACTGCCCCAAGCGACTCCGAAGATACTTAGAGCGAGACTGCCTCTCTTTCACTCTTCCACTCTGGAATCAGGGAGGGTCCTGACACCGGATTCAGACTGCATTCACACTATTATTGCGATGGGACTGCAAAGCAAAACCACTTCCACCACAATTCCGCTACAATTGCAGAATAAATGCAAAAGAAAAAGAAACCGCAAGCACTGAGAACTGGATTCTGATAAAGGATTTCCATCCGAAATACGAACTTCTCTTTCCCCTTTACAGCACCTGTTGTGGACTTGCTGCACTTTCTGTTGTTACCTGTAGCTTAACCTACTTTGTTATCATGAAAAGAGCCCCAGAATGTCCTCAGAAGTAAAGCCTCTCATCTCTGGGATCCTCTTAGTAAATCTCTTCTGCACCATGTCCATGGCCTTGACATCCATCCTAAAGCAAGGCCACAATATTCTCACTGTGGGCTAAACGATGATTTGTGTAGGTTTAGCATTGCCCTTTTTTGCTTCTGTGCTCCATGATATTTATAAATTCAGGCATCCCATATTTTTTTAACACATCTTCATCAACCTGTCTTTCCATCTGTAAAGATTTGCGCATCTGAAGCTAACCTCCTTTTAAAGTTTTACCGTTTAATGTGCATATCCTCTGCTAATGCTTCCTTCCAAAATGTATGAGACAGCATTCAGTCAACGAGAGTTCAGTATTTTCAAATGCTGTGATGTAGTCAGTAATAGCTTCATCATAACTTAGCCCTGAAGCGTTAAAAAAAGGCTCTGCGAGTCGGGTGCCCGTTACAGAAACTGTCTGATTTTCCATTCGAAATAATATAAAGGAAACTCGGGTGGCTTCTATAACCAGCGCCTGTCCTGCACGCCTGATTTTCCTTCAGCACAAAGTTGCAAATGATCCCCCTATGAGTCACAAACCCAAAATAAGTTTATTATTGGTTGCTGTCCCTATCATAGTCGAATCTTCAGCAACAAGTTTAAATGAGCTTGCAGTCCAACTAACCTTGAATTCAATAAAATGCATGGACTGTGTGGTTCACTTCTTGAGGCATTTTAACATCCAAATGCATACAGGTACCTGCATAGAAGGCATTAGCTTGCAAAAGTCTCCAGTCATTAAAACTGTAACTTTTTCCAATGAGGGAGTGCTGGCTGGCTGACTGACTGGCTGACTGGCTGGGGATTAGTTTAGTATTTTGCTTTCACTGGGATCAAAACCCAGAAAAGTCAATGCCAATTAAAACAAAGGGAATGTCAATATGCGGCGAGTAAGTGAGGCTCTCATAGATAGGACAAAGATTCTGTAAAACATCCAGCGCTTTGCGTTTGTTTATGAATCACAGGAAGCTCCCACATTACTTCCTTCCTCTAATAATTTTTCAGAGACTTTCTTCATTTGGTTTGTCCTCCATTTCAGAACACAGCCAAGCATTTGATTTGAAACTGAGTTCTGACCCAATACAGTCGAACTTCTGATTTGCAAAGTTCGTGCACAAATGCTGAATACCGTGGTACTTCATTCTTTCATGTCTGTGTAAAAACAGTGCATACAGGAACGTAGTAGTAGCAGGTTAGCACTTGCCTGTGTCAGCTGTGGCTCAGTGGGTAGCACTCTTGCCTCCTGATGTTCGAAGGTTGTGGGTTCAAATCGCCCACTCCAGAGACCTGAGCACAAAAATCTAGGCTGCCACTCCAGTGCAGTGCTGAGGGAGAACCACACTGTCGGCGATGCTGTCTTTTGTACTGAGGCCCGGTCTGCTCTCTCAGTTGGATGTAAAAGATCCCATGGCACTATTTTGAAGAAGAGCAGGGGAGTTATCCCTGGTGTCCTGGCAAAATATTTATCCCTCAATCAACATCACTAAATAACAGATTATCTGGTCATTATCACATTGCTGTTTGTGGGAGCTTGCTGTGGGCAAATTGTCTGCCGCGTTTCCCACATTACAACAGTGACTACACTTCAAAAGTACTTCATTGGTTGTAAAGCGCTTGGGATGTCTGGTAGTCATGAAAGGCGCTATAGAAATGCAAGTCTTTCTATTTTTCTTTTTTAAGCATTGGTAAGTGAATTCTCTAATAGGAAGTTCTATCCTGATGTGTTTGTACTCTCTTGTTCTGATACACACAGCTCAGGTTTCCTGCTAATTTTATTTCCTCTCCTCCCGAAAGCTTTGACCCATGCTGGGGTGTGGGATCTGCCTGCCTTCCGGTGTCTGACCCAAGTGGCTGTTCTCCATGTGTGAGCTTTGACAGCGAGTGTCGGCAGGCTAATTGATGACGGACATCACTTCCAAACCCAATCCTGTTCTCCCCAACCTCCACACACATGAGCCTAGAAATTTGGCGCGTTCATTGTTGGGCAGGTGGCTGGGCGGGGTGGGGGGTGGCGAGGCGCAGGGAACGATCCCTGGGCCTGAATGGTGAGGCCTGAGGTGCACCCGATATTGGGCCTTATTACGGACAGCAACAGGCAGCTCACGGGCGAAGCGCAATTGAAGACCGGGCCGCTACGACGCCAGTAGCGGCTCTCAGGTAAGTGATGAAGGAGGGGCGAGCGGGAAGGTGGGTAGCAATGGGGAGGCGCCAGCTGCTCCAGGACAAAGCAATCTTACATTATAATGAGGCCCTTGCCTGTGTGTCTGTGTGCGTGTGGTGGGGGAATGTGGGGGTGGGGGTGGGAGTAGGGGGAGTTGCAAAGGAGTTTTGTGAGAATAGGATCATGCTTGGCTGTGATGCCCCCCACAGTCCAATAACTCACAATCTTAGCTCACACATGAAAAAATGTCTACTTGATGTTCACGGAGGGCACTCATGAACCTTCACCCAATCACAGGAAAAAAAACGCAGTTTGGCCCAAACTGAGCTTTTCCAGATATTCAGCCATCTCAAATTAGAAACATCGAAAAGTAGGAGCAGGAATAGGCCATTCGGCCCGTCGAGCCTGCTCCGCCATTCAATATGATCATGGCTGATCCTCTATCTCAATACCATATTCCCGCTCTCTCCCCATACCCCTTGATGCCTTTTGTGTCTAGAAATCTATCTATCTCCTTCTTAAATATAAACATATACCAAAGCCTTCTGTGGTAGAGAATGCCACAGGTTCACCACCCTCTGAGTGAAGAAATTTCTCCTCATCTCAGTCCTAAATGTCCTACCCCCGTATCCTGCGACTGTGACCCCTTGTTCTAGAGCCCCCAGCCAGGGGAAACATCCTCCCTGCCTCCAGTCTGTCTAGCCCTGTCAGAACTTTATACGTTTCAATGAGATCCCCTCTCATTCTTCTGAACTCTAGTGAATACAGGCCTAGTCGACCCAATCTCTCCTCATTCGACAGTCCTGCCATCCCAGGAATCAGTCTGGTGAACCTTCGCTGCACTCCCTCTATGGCAAGTATATCCTTTCTTAGGTAAGGAGACCAAAACTGCACACAAATTAAGGCCTGAAGGCCCCATTCCTTGCTCTGCTCCATTGGTGAGGCCTTAATTATCACCATCAGCGCTTTCTGCTTCCAAATATCAAAATCTGAAATGCGCACATTGCTCTAGTTATTTTAATTTGACGCTTCATCTCAAATCAAATTTTCTCAATGGGAATTTTGTACCAAAATCTTTCAAGACAGACGGAATATAATCGTGGGCTGATTTGCAATGACTAGCTTGACAGTCTGCATTGACCTGGTCTCAGATTTTAGAACGATCTATGTTTAAAATTGTTGCAAACAGTTATTGAAAAACGAACGGTTCTAATTGCTGTCGTGGAACATCAGCAAGTGATGTCACAGTTGGACACTTGTTGGTGCTGTTGGGAGAACTGCTGTAGATCATGAGGTAACTGGTTATTTTTATTGCCTCAGTTGACCTCCACAGAGGCTATAAGCAATTAAATGTTAGCGGCAAGTTGGGAAATAATGACCTCTTGTGTGTTCACCTGGATCAAGATCTGCATTCAGGAATAAAAAAAGGAGCAATTGAGGTTGAGAGTATGTCAGAGGTCAACTAGGCTCAACAGGCCAAAAGTGTATATCAGGTTTTTTCAATGCACGTTAGCAACACAGTGCAACCAAGAGGTGTAGATCAAAGGAAAAAAATCACCAAGCTCTGTTCAATCTTTACTGTGTTTCATCATTAAGAATGGATAGAATGCTCGCTCTGCAGCGATTCAACACACAGTAAGCCTGTGTTTCATGTACACGCACTGAAGTTCAGGCACTTTGCTGGTGCTAAGTCTAGTCTATTCCCAGTGCTGCTGATAATTGTGTCGTGCAGCCCTGGAGGAAATTAACATTCTGTTTATTTCACCCCACGCACAAAGACATTTCTTTCTACCAGCCATTCCAGTCCATGACTCGAACACGGAGGTGATGAATTGATCAAATGATACATTTTGCCCACATAATCTGGGAGAGGAAGTATGTCCCAGAAGCTGATGCCTACAAAAGCGGCGTCAGAAAATGCGGGTAAAAACAAAACCTGCGGTCGCTAATGCATTGGCCCCCGAATTTTACGGGGTTTATGACGGCGTAGGCGCCCCGCAAGTTCCGGGATTCCGTATGCGCTGCACACGCGCGAAAACCCGGAACTTGCGATCTGTCAAGTTTCTCTTTGACAGATCGTCCGCACCCGCTGTAAATTCACTTTCGCTGGCGCAGAGGTGGGCTATTTGCCCGACTACTGCCAGCGAATACCCACCAAACCCTTACACCTGGTAAACGCAGGCGTAAGGCCTTCTTTTACCAAGCGTAAGGGTTAAAATAAAGGTTAAAATAAAATGTTTTAAATGATTCCCTTACATTTAAAATTAGTTTAGGTTGTTTCTGTCGTTTAAAAATGTTTAATTATTTTTTTTAATTAAATTTTTAGTTTAAACATTTAATTAAAGGGTATTTTAATTAATTTTGAACCTGTGATTATTTATTTTTATTTCAGCGTTGTGGAAATGTGTTTTTTAGGTGATTTCTATTCTGCTTATGGGGATTCCGTACGTAAATGGAATCCCCATAAGCATAATGGGAATCCCCCTTTGTCATTGGTAGGGCCGGTCCACGTAATCCTGGGGACGCTTGCGAACCGCGTGCGCCCCTGGGATACGTGGGCCTTTACAAAGGCCTACGCCTGCAGGCCCAGGAGCGCGAGAGTCGGAAGCTCCGGAGCAATCAGGCAGGTACGGAGTTTTCTTGCGGTTCGGAGGCGTTCGCCCGCGAGAAGTCTCCTATCACAAATTCCAGCCCATAATATTCGGATTTTTCTGCAGCGGTTTGTAATTTGTTACCAGGCACGATGTCAGTACTCAGTTGACAAGTCAAACCCAAGAGGAGTTGAAACGTTTGATCTGTTTAGCTTCAAGAAATCCAAATGGAAATGAACTAAAGATCTTGGAAATGAGAGCTTTTTATTCGTGCTATTAAATTTATCTAATGTTTTAGTGATTCAGTTTAAGTTTAAGGCTCATTTTGGATGGTTCTGGCCAAGGGTCTCTACCTGAAACATTAACCCATTTGTTCTCTCCACAGATGCAGACAAACCTGCTGAGAGTTTCCAGCATTTTTTGCTTGCTGTATAATTTTTTTCTCCTCATGTTTGATGGGCTTAGATCAGTTTGATGCTAACTGATCTGTTTTTTTTTTTATTGACAAGCCTAGGTAAAAGGCCAAGGGCCATAAGCACAGGACATCAAGGTTTACATGACTAGGAGAGAACACAAGATAAGTGAAGAAGTGATGGCTAGGTGATGTCAAGCTTTGCGTTAAAAGCCCGTACATTGTAAGAACAAGGAAGGAGCTCCTGGGAAAGAATAATTTAAAGTAGAAAATTATGTGATGCAGTCTTGTTCTCAACGCAGTAAGGAAGTCCAATTTGGAGAGAGAAGGTTGGGAAAGGAATAATTCATAGACAACAAGCTAAGTATTCTGATAATCAGTTCCTCAAAAGGTACATTTCCCAATATCACACAAAGATATCATGAAGACCATGGAGGCAAAATTCGGTTGCTTTGCGCCTTCCCTAAGAGGGCGCTAACGGAGCGCAAAGCAATTAGTGCCTGGGCGCGGCGCCGATAACACCTCCTGCGAAATTCAGCAGGAGGTTAGCGGCGGCGGTAGCCGGTAGTGCCCCGCGGCACTGCGCCTCCGGCGATGACGTCATTGCCGTGTGCAGCGCCCTGCTCGTGCCCTGGCCGCAAACTTCGGTCGCGTTACCTGACTTACCGCCAGACACTATGTCCGACAGGGTCAGGGGGGCATACGTGCGGCCGGGGCGGCGATATTTAAAGGGGAGGTGCCGGGCGGCCATTTTTTTTTTGCTGGCCGCCTGCCAGCACCTGCCCCCTCTGCCGTCTCCCTGCGGGGTGCCAGCCGCGATCAGGCAGCCCGGCACTCCTCTTGAGTGCCGGGCTCTTTTGCCGGCACCCCGATCCCTGGTGGCCCAGCTGGGCCCCGGTTCGCGCTGTGCTAGGCCCGTCCCCTTTAATAGGACCGCAATATTCCCTGGGAGTGCCCCAAGAGGGAGGGGGAGCACTTCCAGTAGCGCCCTGCCTCCTTCTTGGGCCGCTACCATTGAATTTCGGGCGCGGGGGCGCTAACTTTTAGTACGACCAAATTTTTGCCCCATAGCTTTAAGACTAACATGATGAGATGTTAAACCAAGGCCTCGTCTGTGATCTCAGGTGGACATAAACGATCCCATGGCAATCTTCAAAGAAGAGCAGGGGAGTTCTCCCCAGTGTTCTGGCCAATATTTATCCCTCAACCAACATCACTAAAAAACAAATCATCTGGTCATTATCACATTGCTGTTTGTGGGAGCTTGCTGTGCGCAAATTGGCTGCCGCGTTTCCTACATTACAACAGTGACTGCACTTCAAAATTAGTTAATTGGCTGTAAAGCGCTTTGGGGCATTCTGAGGTCATGAAAGGCGTTTTATAAAATTCAAATACTTTCTTTTTAACATTGCAAGGACATTCCGAAGGACAAGGAAAATATTTTTCTATCTTTAAGGCACTGCCCTCTAAACCATTACACATAGGATTACTACAATCAATGAGTGCATCCTCAGCTGTTTGAATCAGTAATGAAAACCAATCCAGGTAAGTGCTGGTATGTAAAAACCCTAAGTATATATTTGTACCACTGAGAACATATTTCCTTTAAGTGTTCTTGTCTTTTATGCCTTGAAAGAAGATACAAAGCTTCTCACCGATGACTGACTGACACTTTGTTTGACGGACCGCAAGCCTTTTAAAAACCGTCCAACACTTTACAAGTTAATAAGAAAGTGAAAGTGAGAACCTTATTGTACTGGCACAGCGAGCATTCCACCACAGTCCCGCCTTCGCAGGTGAATTAATATTAATGGGATTTCGAGTCAATAAACAGCAGTAGTCAGGAATGCAAGTGAGCAAAATCTGGCTGAGTGAATGTAATTGCCCTTGAAGGACAGATCAGACAGTCAGCAGCGATCTCCTTGCAGGTGTTAGGAAAATCAGACAAAAGCTTTTTCCTGTGCGTGCATATTTGCCAAGGTAACATGCAGAAGAACAAAAATCTTTTTGCTTTGCACCCAGTGATGGCCTCGGCAACTCTAGGCCAGCAGTGGGACGCACCAGATGAAATGCAGACTTCTTCCTGCTTATATTCGGCCAACAAAGGACCTAAACATCAGTCTTGAGGCTTGTTTATATGAGAGTGCTGTAACAGTACTAACCTGGCTACATTTAAAACAGCCAGCCCTGACTACCAATCTGATTAGACTGGATTGAAACTATGGTCTAGAGATAAATGCATGCCTGTATGTGATCGATTGCATAATTGAGCAGTAGGTAATGGACAAAATATGCTTTCCCTTCCTAATGACATTCAGTTTGAATTGCTCATTTGAATTGCAGCAGAATAGAGGAAGTTAAAGCATGTCCTCCACATTTTAAATGTCGATTTATAAAGCGCTGGTTAGGCCACAACTGGAGTATTGCGTCCAGTTCTGGTCACCACACTTCAGGAAGGATGCGACGGCCCTTGAGAGGGTGCAGAGGAGATTTACCAGATTGTTTCTGGGGATTGGGATCTTAGCTACGAGGACAGGTTGGAGAAGCTGGATTTGTTTTCATTAGAGCAAAGGAGGTTGAGGGCTGATTTGATAGAGGTGCACAAGATTATGACGGGTTTGGATAGGCTAGACGGGGAAAGGCTGTTCCCACTAGTTGATGGTACAAAGACTAGGGGACACAGATTTAAGGTTTTGGGCAAGAGATACAGGGGGGACGTGAGGAAAAACATTTTTACACAGCGAGTGGTGAGGACCTGGAATTCGCTGCCGACGGAAGTGGTGGAAGCGGAGACACTCAATGTTTTCAAGGGGAGACTGGATAGCACTTGAGGGAAATAAGCTTGCAGGGCTACGGGGATAGAGCAGGGGAATGGGACTGACTGGATTGCTCTACAGAGAGCCGGCACGGACTCGATAGGCTGAATGGCCTCCTTCTGTGCCTCTATGACTGTATGGCTCTACGATTTTGGTCCAATTCTGGAAAAGGAGCGACGGTGTTCCCGAGCTGCCAGTATACACTGGAGCAGTGGAATTATTATTACTGCACCTCTATCAGTGCTGTGCAGGCAGGGTTGTACCTCCTGCATACATAAATTGGATTAACGCTTAGGTATCTTGCATGTGGAAGCTTTGTTATGTCTTGCATTATGGCCTGGAGTTTCCTGGAATGTTCTGATGTAACTACGGTGTAAGAGTGGAGTCGCCACGTTTCTTTTTTTCCCTGCGGAAATTCGAACGTAACTGATTTACGCTGATTTTATGCCAAAAACACTGCTACACGTGAATTTCTTCGATAATTTGCATTCGCTGAAACCCCACTTGGCTCATTAACATAGCTCCCGCCCCCATGCAAAAGACGACAGAACTCGAGTTTCCTGCAGTTACCCCAATTCTGAACAGGCATAAACTTATGGCCCAAAATTTAGGCTCTAAACCTAAACAGGATCTAAAACCATTTTCTATTGTTTTACAGTGATTGTTAATTTAGCAATATATGTTATTTCCCCTGCTGAAACCTGCACTGTATTTTATATGGGGGAAAAATTCAGTTGGTTGCGCCTCTCGTTAGCGCCTTAAGAGGGCGCTAATGGGGCGCAAAGCAGCTAGCGCCCGGGCGCGGCGAAGTTTGCGCCGCTCGCGAAATTAACTAGACATTTTGCGGCGGCGCTAAACACTACCGCCATGATCTCCTGCGCCGGCAGATCGTGATGTCAGACGAGTATGCAACGCCCCGGTATTGCCCCGGAGCGGATATTGAGTGGCGCCCCCTGCCTTACCGCCTGACGCTAGCAACGACAGGTTGATAGGAGCGTTCTGCTGTCATGAAGGGAAAGGGGGAGCGCTATTTAAAGGTGACCGCTTCCTGCCTTTTATTGTTGGTGCCATTTTTGAACTACGCATTCTGAGAGAGAGTGAGAGAGACTTCTGGAGAGATTCAACGTTGTGTGAAGGAGTTTTGGGTACTGAGCAGCACTTTGCAGGTTCATTTTGATTTGCCATTCCTTGTATCGATTTAGAAGAGACTGTGGGGGCTGCACTCTGAGCTCTTTGCCTGGTACTCTCCATTGTTCTTTCCAGCAGATTTGATGTGCAGGTCTCTCCAGGCCGAGATTCAAGGCTGCAATGAGCAGGATGTGGATGGAAAGCGAGATCAACCATCCCCTTTAAGAACTGGCCCGTGCCATTGTGTGTGTGTTCCATTGCTGACTGACATTACATGAGGTTCGCCAACGCTCTGAGTTAGCGCCTCACTCCTCGGCCTTTGCGCCTTAAGACAGGTGTGCAGCGCCTGATTTAGCGCTCCACTCACCTCCCGGGGCGTTAAAAGTGAAGTTTCCAGTCAGTGCCGATAATTAGCGCCAGGCGCTAATCTTTGCGCCCGGACGATATTTGCGCCCCAAACGGGGCGCGACTGAATTTTTCCCCCTATATCTTTAAATACCTTTTCATGGCCTCAGAATTTGTTACAGTAAAAAGAGAAAAGTGGTGGTAAGCCTTCTTCTTGAACAGCTGCAGTGCATATGGTGAAGGTACTGCCACAGTGCTGGTAGATCAGGAGTTCCAGGATTTTGACCCACCGACCATGATGGTGTGTGACTTGGAGGGGAACTTGGAGGTGGTGGTGTTCCCATGCACCTGCTGCCCTTGTCCTTCTAGGCAGTTGAGGTCGTGGGTTTGTTTTGTTTCTTAACCTGTCCTATTACCATCTCATCTCGCCTTGAGCATCTCTTAATGTCTCTACTTCTCACAGACCTCTCCTTTTGTTCTTTTATTCCTTCCCCCAGCCTCCAACTTGCTTTTTCATCTGTTTCATTTCCTGCTTTTTTTCTCAGTTCTGACGAAAGGTCTTCGACCTGAAACGTTAACTCTGTTTCTCTCTCCACGGATGTTGCCTGGCCTGCTGAGTTTTTCCAGCGCTTTCTGTTGTTATTTCAGTTTTCCAGCATCCGCAGTATTTTGCGATTGTGTAGGCGGTTGAGGTCGCGGGTTTGGGAGGTGCTGTCGAAGAAGCCTTGGCGAGTTGCTGCAGTGCATCTTGTAGATGGTACACACTGCGGAGGGAGAGGGTGTTGGGTGAGCTGCCGATCAAGCAGATTGCTTGTCATCCAGGCAAGTGGAGAGTATTTCATCACACTCCTTGCAGGTGGTAGAAAGGTTTCAGGGAGTCAGGAGGTGAGCCACTGACCGCAGAATGCCCAGCCCCTGACCTGCTCTAGTAGTCACGCAGTTATGTGGAAGGGTCATGGTGAGATCATTGATCTCAGCTGAGGGACAGCTACAATTAGCCTTGGAGTAGAGAGGGGAAAATCAGCGGTGGCTTCAGCTGTTGATCACTATCCTGTGACACCTGGGTGTGCATGTGTATCTGTGGATGTCAGATGAGTGTGCACCACTGTGATGCTCTCACTGTTGAATAGCCTGCTGGCACTCACTGCCGAGGCGCACCTATGAATAGTGGCCATGAAGACAAGTTAACAGAGAGCACCTGGTACCTGTGGAACAATACACCAGCAAAGAGTCAACACCTTTAGGAGGGGAGGGGAGAAGGTAACTCCCTTGAGGGGTTGAATAGATTCATTCTGTTCAGGAGGACAGCTTTAATTACCAACAACAATAACAACTTGTATTTATATAGCGCCTTTAATGTAGTAAAACGTCCCAAGGCGCTTCACAGGAGCGTTATCAAACAAAATTTGACTCTGAGCCACATAAGGAGATATTAGGGCAGATGACCAAAAGCTTGGTCAAAGAAGTAGGTTTTAAGGAGCGTCTTAAAGGAGGAAAGAGAGGTAGAGAGGCGGAGAGGTTTAGGGAGGGAATTCCAGAGCTTAGGGCCTTGGCAGCTGAAGGCACTGCCGCCAATGGTGGAACGATTAAAATCGGGGATGCTCAAGAGGCCAGAATTAGAGGAGCGCAGATATCTCGGGGGTTGTAGGGCTGGAGGAGGTTACAGAGATAGGGAGGGGCGAGGCCATGGAGGGATCTGAAAACAAGGATGAGAATCACTTTGTGTTCCTTACACGAACAGTGGGCACCGCAGGGACTGGAGTGTAGAGTGGACACTGCTAACAATAGTATTATTGAAGATTATAAGTTTCCTTTTTTATTGTTAAATTCTTTATTAGTTGTGCCCCTCTAAAAAGGAGGCACTTTTGTTTGGCATTTGGTTGATGACACTGGGGCAACTCAGTGTCTCCTTATTGGTTATTTTAGCAAAGGCTCACCACGAAGAGCATAGTTTCAAATCAAACCTAAACCGCAGAGCAGAAACATGAAAATTTAAGTGTCCTTCAAGGTAGCAAACAAATAATCAAACGCCTGCGTGTTACATCACCTGATGGGTTTAATTCCTCTGCCTGCTATTTTTAGTGCACAGCTTCACACATTTACATTAAATTCCTGTCTGCACTATTTTAATGCAGTTGTTAAGCAGTTTATATTGAAGACGTTAACACCCGTGTTAAAATAGCACAGACTGGACTTTACCGTAACTGCATAAACCAGTGCACTTAAAAAAAAAACAGCACGCCAGAGGAAACGTAATCCCAAGGAACAAACAAACTAGGTTAGTGCCATGTCTGTGGGAAGGCCTGTAGAATCTCATGGTGCCCGAGCTCAGTTGCCAAGCTGCAGGCAGATCGCAAACTGTAGGTGCTTTGTCTGTGTGCACAGACTGACTGCTCAAGCTCCAGCCATAACTGTTTCCAAACTGTATTTCACTGTAAAAGTGAACGTGATTCCATTCCGTCTGTGAGCTATTCAGCAGTGAGATAAGCTGCAACTTGTGGCTACCATAGTTTGTCAGAGCTATCACAGGAAACAGGCCAGAGTCAGTCATCGAATCATACAGCACAGAAGGAGGCCGTTTGGCCCATGGTGACTCTTTGTAAGAGCTATCCAATTAGTCGCGCTCCCATGCCCTTTCCCCATGGCCCTGCCCATTGTGAGAATAGATGTTTTTTTTTGTAAATCATCACTTTAAGAATAAAATGAAGATTAAAAAGCAATTTATTATAGTTCGACAGAGAAACTGTAACCGAATTTTGCAAATTGTCCCCTCTTTCCAGTTAAAATGTAGTTATATCTTTTCAATGGTGTAAAAATAAAAGCTTTGATTCTGTTAAAGTAGTGGTTATCCCTCTTGGTTTTATGACGGGTTTTGTTTCTGGGACAGCAGCATGTTCAGGATTGGCAAAATACAGCTCAGTCGGTCAGTAATATTTCATATCGCGATGCACAGAAATCAGGAGGAGAGTCAGATGTCCTCACTTGGTTTTGACTCAGCTACTTATCCATTTTACTTTAAAAACAATTTATTGCTTGTTTCTCCGGGGTTTTTTTTTTCTGTAATGTTATAAACTATGCCTCCTGATGCATGGCACACAATCCATTGTGCACTGTGAGGAAAGGCCAACAATGACTGCCTTATCCTGGTGAAGCGTTTGAAAGGACGATTTCAGCCATGGATGCAGTCATAAGAATGTTTTCATTACAGACCATGTGGTTAAAAAATGTTTAACATCCAGGAGTCACAATAGCACACCTTTAGATATCATAGAAATCTAGGAGAAATGACATTTGTACTGTCCTCTTTGGATTTCTGTAACTTGTTTGTCCTGGTTATTTTCCTTAGGTCATATTCATGAAATAAGTTCATCAAACCAATCAGCCCCGACCTGTCAATGTCATAATCATTCAAGACCCCAACTCCAGTTAATTCCTTCAGTTTGCTTTGGGAAAGATGTCTATTTTTAATCCCCCGCCTCATTTTCTTAATGTTTTCCTCCCACCTCCTTGTGTTCCTTCTTCGAGCTCACTTTGACCAATCAACATGTCTGCAGTGACTGCCAATGCGGGCAGGAGCAGCTTGAGCATGAGGCATGCCCAGATGGTACTTGTTAAGGTTGAGGTCTTACTCTGTGGCGAATGAAAAGACAGACCAGAGGTGAAATTCATATTGGGCGGTAGCGCAAAACAGACGATTGAATCGTCAACCTGTTTTGCATTCTTTAAAAGAAAATCAGACGCAGGTTAAAACAGGCTGCCAATTCGCTATTGCCCATTTTTGCGCTCCTGCCCAAGATGAATTTCACCCCAATGTCCTCACCAATTTGTTGTTCCATGTGTCAACTCACGACTAGACTGCACCACCAGGACCATCACTGGGTAATGGGTGATTGATACCAGGTTAACATTTCCAGGGCCAAACACTCCAATATATAAAGTCGTAATAAGTACACAGTACCAGTCCTTTGGATCAAAATCCTGGAACTCCCTAGCTAACGACACTGTGGGAGTACCTTCACCACACGGATGGCGGCTCATCAGCACCTTCTCAAGGGATGGGTAATAAATACTGGCCTTGTCCGCGACGCACATATCAAAAAAAAAATTTCCTTCCCTCCATTTTTCTTTTTTTCGACAATCTTTAGGCTTTGAAAAGTCAAGCTTGGCATCCTCTAATTGTTAGCTCACTTCTTTTACTACTGTTATCCTTGAAGGTGTCCTGGACTATAGGCCTCGTCCTTTCACCTTTGCTTCTTGAAATTGTACAATGGAATGGCCCCCATCACAAGGCCTGGCGTTTGCTTTGGCCTGAAGAGAAGTCCAGGCATCTGATTTTCTGGCCAAGAAAACACATGGAACATTATTCCTAACATGATAGCAGGCCTTCTAAATACCTTTGGCCAAAACAGTTGTAGGCATCATGACCTCAGACCACTTGACCATCACACGGACATCTTCAGAAGAACGCTGCTTGGATGTCTGGCAGACCCCTGTGGGCTGTGCTGTGAGTTCACTCCATCCCCACTTTAGCCTCAGGGCACAGTTGTCCAATTGACGATTGCAAAAGGAATAACACCACTTTTAAGATATTTTTTTTGGCTGCCATCTTTGAAAAGCTGAAATAATTTGCAAAGGTCTTTTTCTTGAAAGAAATAGCTTTATTTCGGTGTGCCACCGTGGGTTGGTGCACTGTTGACTGAAAAAGACGGAAAGCAAAGAGAGCCATCGGATAATGTCAAATTTAAAGGGGTGGGTCTTTCAATCCAAAGCCATCCTAATTGAGCTAAAATTCAGCCACTGAAATGTTGAATAAGTTTAGTGCATTTGCATTTGGTGGACCTGTTCCTTTAAAATAAAATTGGAGCCAATGTTGGTGAAGCATGAGACAGGTTTTACAAAAGGTGGAGCAGTTCTAATTATTAAACCCTCACTGGTGTGCATAGTGGGTAATTTTTGATCCTGCACTGTTGTACCATTGGTTAAAAAGATTAAAAATAAAAATAAAATGTTTTTGTTCCTTTTATCCCATGTACACCTCATTCCTAATATACCTCACTCATGCGTATCTTCATAATACTATTAATTGGAACGCCATTTATCATACTTCACATTGCAGCGGTTTGTCAAGTAAATTTAATAAATGTAAAATGTAATATGATTTTCATGCCATTCCTGTGATTTTGAGTCCATTCTTTTTAATAGCTTAGTGGTTCCATGGTGCTGGATATGCATTCAGTTTCTTGGGTGGTCTAGTATTGGGTATGTGTGTGGTCCCTGGCAGCCTAGTGATTGGTCAGTTGCCTGATTCCCTGGTGGTACAATGGTAAATAGGCATCTAGTTGTGTGCCTGTCTATAGCTGGTAGACAGCCAGTTATGTAAGGATCTAATGCAGTTTTATCCAACGCTTTGCACCTCACGGTATCAGCAATGGCAGCACACTCGCCTCTGAGTCAGAAGGTTGTGGGTTCAAGTCCCACTCCAGAGACTTGAGCATGAAATCTAGGCTGACACTTCAAGTGCAGTGCTGAGGGAGCGCCGCACTGTCGGAGGTGCCGTCTTTCGGATGAGACGTTAAAGCGAGGCCCAGACTGCTCTCCCAGGTGGACATAAAGGATCCCACGGCACTATTTGAAGAAGGGCAGGGGAGTTATCCCCGGTGTCCTGGGCCAATATTTATCCCTCAACCAACATCATTAAAAACAGATTACCTGGTCATCATCACATTGCTGTTTGTGGGATCTTGCCGTGCGCAAATTTCCTACATTACAACAGTGACAACACTTCAAAAAGTACCTAATTGGCCGTAAAGCCAACCTGAGGTTGTAAAAAGGTGCTATATAAATGCAAGTCTTTCTTTCCTTTTATATTATCAGACAAACCATAGTCTGGATGATTAAACTCTTAATCCAGGGTCTATAGTAATGTGAATTCTTTACCCCTACTGCCTCCTCCGACTTACTAAATTCTTCTGTTTTAATTGCTGTAAGATTAAAAAAAGGACTGGGTTAGGTCTCAAAAAAGAGACAAGCAGTTGATATTTGAACTGCCATGTCTGAAGCCCTGGAACATTCCAGCATGCTGCTGTTTATTTGTAAGGCATTGATGTCTGCTAGATTAAGATTTAATTGTACTAGTTAGTTTGCAATGTTTAATAAACAGGCAATTGCTAAACATTTTGAGCTGAATTTGTTGCTGCATCAAGTGAGCATGACTGAATTGGTTGGACTGCAGTACTTGGCATTATGGGAACATTCTTCAACAAGATGTTTTTGTCGAGATTCTTTTCATCTTCCATTTCCCTATAAAGGAAATGTGAGTTAAAACAGCCGTCACATTGCTTCGCATTGTATATGTGTCTTTCTCTAAAAAATAAATCTCTTTAATAGCTTTTAAATGGGAAGTGGATAAATATTTGTAAAAGAAAATTTTTAAAGGGTATGGGGAACGGGCGGACAAATGAGACTAAATGGATGGCTCTTTCAAAGAGCTGGTACAGGTGTGAAATGCCCAATGGGCTCCTACTGTGCTGATTCTATGAAGTGGAAAACTCCTGCCAATAATATATACAACATATATCAGAAGCTTAGTGAGAAAAATCCCAGCCTCCAGTGACTGGTTTAACCCCTTCAGTCCCTTATATCAACATATATAAATGTATGAAGTCGCACAACACCAGGTTATAGTCCAACAGCTTTATTTGAAATCACAAGCTTTCGGAGCGCTGCTCCTTCGTCAGGTGAAGTCTTCACCTGACGAAGGAGCAGCAGCTCCGAAAGCTTGTGATTTCAAATAAAGCTGTTGGACTATAACCTGGTGTTGTGCGACTTCTCACATTTGTCCACCCCAGTCCAACACCGGCATCTCCGCATCATGGCTAACATATATAAACAGCATGTTCACTGTAAAGATGTCCCCGCATCAATGGACCTTTCGGTGACATGAGGCTCAAGCAACTCCCTCATGAAATCCGATGCAACCCTCCCTGTTCCTGTCATACATCAGCTACTGCTGACTCCACAGTCCCGGCTAAACGCCTTACACCAATCGGCGGGAAATTCCTCTGGGCTTCTTCTCGTTCTGTCACCGTAACTTTGGTGGAATGCACGCGAGCGCGGCTTCTGCCCAACTTCATGGTGGCGAAGCAGGAGAAGGCACGAGGAAAAAATCCAGACAACATTATATCGATTGGCTCAGATCTTCTGAGGGATGTCTCAATTACTATGCAGCATTCTACCGAGCTTTTTTTAATTCATTCTCAGGATGTGGGTGTCGCTGGCAATGCCCACATTTATTGCCCATCCCTAATGGCCTTTGAGAAGGAGCTGCCCAACTGAGTGGCTTGCTAGGCCATTTCAGAGGGCAGTTAAGAGTCAACCACATTGCTGTGGGTCTGGAGTCACTTATAGGCCAGACCGGGTAAGGACAGCAGATTTCCTTCCCTAAAGGACATTAGTGAACCAGATGGGTTTTTACGACAATCCAGTAGCTTCTTGATCACCAAGACTGACACTAGCTTCTTATTCCAGATTTATTTAATTAACTGAATTTAAATTCCCCAGCTGTCGTGGCAGGATTTGAATTCATGTCTCATTAGTCCAGGCCTACTGGATTACTAGTCCAGTAACATAACCACTATGCTACCATTCCCAACAAATGCTAGTGTAGACTAAGACTGCATCTTTTCACGAGAAGGAGCGAGATTCTCAAAGTGACTGAAGAATAACTATTTCTGTGTGTATGTAGTTGTGGGGAGGGAGTTGGAGGAACAAGATAGAGATACCGACTTTGAGCAATGTGTTCTGGGATGACTATATCATCTCCAAAAGTTACATTCATTTGAAAGATATATTTTCTGATTTAACGTGTTGCTACTAGACCACTTTTTAGTCTTTAGTTCACAAGAATAATCGCTCAAGGTATCCCTTAGAAAAGAGCTGCAGAAATAAAATTAACAAAAGTACCTGTGTGGTTCAGAGTTGAGTCTGGAAATATATTTCCCCTTGTCTAATCAACACTGGCACTGTTAAACCACATTTCCAAAGGACAGTAAAGCAGGCCTTACTTTTATTCTGTACTGTGGGGTGGTGACAAAGATGTCTTCCTGAAGGGTTAGAATAGAATCATATTTGGCCCCAATTTTAACTCCAGGCGGATTCCCCGCTCAGGCCCGAGTTAAAATTACAGTCGGGTCTCAATGATGTCATCGGGCCGCAACATGCATCTGTAAAGAAGGACCCTGTCGGCTCTGGGTGCCTGTCCTTGCTGCCTGCTTCAGGGGAGCCGGTTAAAATTGCCGTTGCGGCGATCATGGCGGCTTTCGGCCAGGTAAAAGCCAGGGCGATTTTAACTGCTCACCCGCCAGGTTTCTCCTGAGCGAATAATGTTAAAATCGCCCCCGCTACAGGTGTGGGGGTATAGCTCAGTGGTAGAGCATTTGACTGCAGATCAAGAGGTCCCTTGTTCAAATCTGTAGTGCCCCCTGAACAACTTTATATAAATACATTTAAAGTGGAGATAGACAAATTTTTGCAAGATAAGGGAGTGAAGGGTTATGAGGAGTGGGCTGGGAAGTGGCTTTGAGCCCAAGATCAGCCATGATCTTATTGAATGGCGGAGCAGGCTCGAGGGGCCAAGTGGCCTATTCCTGCTCCTATTTCTTATGTTCTAGCACAGAAGGAGGCCATTCGGCCTGTCATGCCTGTGCCGGCTCTTTGAAAGAGCTGTTCCATTTAGTCCCACACCGCAGTTTTTCCCCCATAACCCTGCAAATTAGTTCTCCTCAAATACATGGCCAATTGCATTCTGTACTGAACATCTGTCATAATTCTTTTTCTCTTTTATTTTAACCTCTATTTCTTTTGTCATCCAGGGACCTCTAGCTTTGGATGCCCCATCTTTCCTCCTACTGGGAATATGTTTGGTTTGTACCTGAACTATCTCTGCCTTGAAGGCCTTCCATTGCTCATTCACTGGTTTCCTGGCCAATCTTTGTTTCCAGTCCACCTGTGCTAAATCCCTTCACAATCACTGAAATTGGCTCTCTTCCAGTTGGGTATTTTCACCTTTGATTTTTTCTTTATCCCTTTCCATAACTACTTTAAACCTAATTATATGATGATCACTATTACTCCCACTGCAACACACTTCATTCCCCATAACTAGATTCAGCACTGTTTCCTTCCTCGTTGGGCTAGAAACATACTGATTAAGAAAGTTCTCCTTTATATGTTTTAGGAATTTGTCAGCCTCCTTGCCCTTTACTCTGTTTTTTCAATAGTCTATAATAGGGTAATAGAAGTCCCCTATTATTTACTGCTCTATTATTTTTACATTTCTCTGAAATTTGTCTACAGATTTGCTCCTCTATCTCCTTCTCACTATCTGGGGGTTTATATTAAACACCCAGCAATGTAACAGCTCCTTTTCTGTTCCTTAACTCTAGCCAAATTGATTCAGTCTTTGAACCCTCTAGTATATCGTTCCTCTGTAGAAATGTAAAATTATCTTTGATCAATAATGCCATCAGCCCCCCCACCCCCCCGCCGTCTTTTTTCCTTCCCTATCCCTCCTGAATACATTGTAGCCAGGAATGTTTAGTTCCCATTCTCCGTTATAGCCACGATATCCTAACCCCATGTGGCAACTTGCGCCTGCAGCTCATCATCCTTATTTGTAACACTCCTCGCATTAACACACATGCATTCCAACACCATGCTAGTCAGCTTTGCTGTCTTCCTCCATCTAATTCCTGGTGTTTCTGGTTCTTTTCAGGTTCTTTCACTCAGCCTCTGGTTTTCCTACACAGTGAGACTGGCTGAAAGGTTTAAGCCGCTGAAATGTTTCAATTCATTATTATCGTTGATACACTGCTTGTAGTGTTGCACATTCAAGAGTGGAATTGCTGAGGAAGAAGCATTGCTTTCTAATCACTTTCATTTGTGGTTTAGGCTGCTGAATAACAGAAGAAGAATGGAAGAAAATTTGGGAACAAATCTTCACAACACGGTGGCATAGTGGTTAGCACTGATGCCTCACAGCGCCAGGGACCCGGGTTCGAATCTGGCCTCGGGTGACTGTCTGTGTGGAGTTTGCACATTCTCCCCGTATCTGCGTGGGTTTCCTCCGGGTGCTCCGGTTTCCTCCCACAGTCCAAAAATGTGCGGGTTAGGTTGATTTGGCTATGATAAATTGACCCTTAGTGTTAGGGGGGGATTAAATATGTGGGGTTACAGGGATAGGATGGGATATGTTAGGAGGAATTAAATACGTGGGGTTACGGGGATAGGGTGGGATATGTGTCGGTGCAGGCTCGATGGGGATTCTGTATGAGAAAGCAGGGACAGGGTACTGGATTTGGATGATCAGCCATGATCGTATTGAATGGTGGAGCAGGCTCGACGGGCCGAATGGCCTACTCCTGCTCCTAGTTTCTATGTTTCTATATGTTTCAATCACCAATTGCGATAAAATGCATGAAGGCCAACTCAAACATACATACATCATTCCACAGAAGCTTCATAAATGCCACCCTTCCCTGTCACAAAAATGCCGAAGAGGATCTGGTCAGGTTGGCATGCCTCTGAATCCAACTAATCTGGGCAGTGATTCAGGATGCCACAAAAGCCATGACCAGCATTGACATCCCATCTGGCCCACTCCCTTGTCTGTTAGGCCTGTCTCCATGGTTACAAGACTGGGGTGCACTGACTTGCACAGCCCTTACTGGCTAGATACAAAAAGATGCATTTCCGTCACTTTGGCACAAACTGTAACTTCCCGTTTCACATTTGTGGATTAAGCACCTGTGCCAGTCAGAGCACATTGTTTTGCACCTTTGCCGACATCTGGGAAGATACCAAATAGTCTGGATCCTTATCCTGAAGGCCCATAAAACAAGTCACCTCTCGCAAACTCCAAGACACGTCCTGGTCGAGGAAGGGGAAGATTGATGCCGCCCTTCCCTGTCACAAAAACTGCTGAATTGCTCCGAGCTAAGCCAGAAAGTGATCCAAAACAACAAAACCCCAAAAGAGGCTGCATGATCCCTGTACACCCACGTCCAGCAGCAACCCCTCCCTTGGCCACTCTGAGGTGTGTGGAATATGCACAGCTATGCTGTCAATGTGCCCTCCTGTACATCCCATGTTGAGAATATAGAACGCTACTAATGCGCGCAAATACTTTCTTTTACAAAAAAATAATTAAAATTGCATGTATACATCACCGACTATGTTCCTGTTTGAAATTGTAATTTATTTGAGGTGCCATCTTTCGAATGAGAGGTTAAACCACGGTCCTGCCCACTCAGGTGGATGTAAAGGATCCCATGGCACTATTTGAAGAAGAGCAGGGACGTTCTCCCAGCCAACATTCATCCCCAACCAACAGCACTAAGACAGGTATTTGATCATTTATCTCATTGCTGTTTGTGGGATCTTGCTGCACACAAATTGGCTGCCGCCTTTCCCTACATTACAACATTGACTTCACTTCAAAAGTACTTCATGGGATGTAAAGCTCTTCAGGACATCCCGAGGTTGTGAAAGGCGATATATAAATGCAAGTTCTTTCTTTCTTTCTTGTAATGGTTGGCTTCCATTGTGGAGTCATTTCATTCTCAGCTAGGGGTTGCCAACCCTCCAGGATTGGCCCTGGAGTCTCCAGGAATTGAAGATTAATCTCCTGGACACTGCTTCCAGCAAACCCTAAGGAAAAACTATTGGGGCATTATTTTTTTTTTCTTCATTTTCTTTGAACACTTTCATTTATTAGTTATAAAAAGATTGGAGAGGGGGAAATAAAGGCTGTTTGACTGACAGTCAGGAGTCACCCAATCGGATAATGAAGAGTCTGTTCACTTTCCAGCTGGCGGGGGAAGGCGATGTGATACGACGATGGTTGTGACGAGCGACCAATGGCAGGAGTGTGGGGGCGGAGCCGGTGGAGGTGGGAGGGTCATGTGACGACGCCTCTTGGCATACGCCCAACCAGAGTTGGGAAAACCTATTCTCAGTCAGCAGTATGCTTCAGTTCTCCTTCCATCAGCATGAATCAGACTGGCTCAACCTGTAATGGGAGCGGGCGAGGCATAGACAACAGTGTACACCCGAGAACAATTCCAAAGGACTCCAGTCCTTTATAATGCTGTTGAACCATTACGATGCACTGTTTACTCTATTCATGGTATGGTAAGGCTGAGGGACACTAGAACAGCCAGTGAGGGTCAAAGGAATGTTAAGAGTGTCATTAGTAGAATCAGGTGTTTCCGTCTATTCATGGCATCTGTAACATTCCATTACCTTTGACCTCTGGCAAACTCCCTGCTATGATGTGAATGGAGAGAGTGGCTCACAGGTTTACATGTACGATCTGAATCACTAGAAGTGTTTTAAACAGGGGAAACACAGTTTCACTGGCAAAGTCAATCATGCAGCATTTATCAAGTCTGTATGTACGAATGACTTGGTTTACAATGTCAGATAAATTAGAACATAAGAACATAAGAATTAGAAGCAGGAGTAGGCCATATGGCCCCTCGAGCCTGCTCCGCCATTCAATAAGATCATGGCTGATCTTGGACCTCAACTCCACTTTCCCGCCCGATCTCCATATCCCTTGATTCCCCTAGAGTCCAAAAATCTATCGATCTCAGCCTTGAATATACTCAACGATTGAGCATCCACAGCCCGCTGGGGCAGAGAATTCCAAATATTCACAACCCTCTGAGTGAAGAAATTCCTCCTTATCTCAGTCTTAAATGGCCGATCCCTTATCCTGAGACTATGCCCCCTAGTTCTAGCCTCTCCAGCCAGGGGAAACAACCTCTCAGCATCGACCCCGTCAATCCCCCTCAGAATCTTGTATGTTTCAATGAGATCACCTCTCATTCTTCTAAACTCCAGAGATTATAGGCCCAATCTACTCAATCTCTCATCATCGGACAGCCCTCTCACCCCAGGAATCAATCTAGTGAACCTTCGTTGCACCGCATCTAAAGCAAGTATGTCCTGCCTCAGATAAGGAGACCAAAACTGTGCACAGTACTCCAGGATGGGTCTCACCAAAGGTCTGTACAATTGTAGCAAGACTTCCTTACTCTTGTACTCCAACCCCCTTGCAATAAATTATAGAGTTTACTTTTGTGTTCGCTCATGAGATGGTAGTATATTTTAACCTATTTCTTCACAATATAAAAAAGAACATATAGTTTAAAAAGGTTTGTTCAATTTCTCGGTGTGAAACCGTGGCTGAATTACTTCCCCAGTGGATGTTGCACATACTGGAGGCACATTTTAGCTCAAAGAGGCCTGGATATGTTGTGTAAACAGAGCTGCAAGGGTCCGGTACAGGTATTTATGCTCTGGGTATTTTATACACAATCAGATGATCCACTGCATAGAAAACTGCTGTAACGAAAGAAGATAAAAAAGAAAGACTTGTATTTATATAGCGCCTTTCATGACCACCGGACATCCCAAAGTGCTTTACAGCCAATGAAGTACTTTGAAGTGGAGTCACTGTTGTAATGTAGGAAATGCAGCAGCTAATTTGCGCACAGCAAGCTCCCACAAACAGCAATGTGATAATGACCAGATAATCTGTTTGTGTTATGTAGATTGAGGGATAAATATTGGCCAGGACACCGGGGATAACTCCCCTGCTCTTCTTCGAAATAGTGCCATGGGATCTTTTACGTCCACCTGAGAGAGCAGGCGGAGCCTCGGTTTACTGTCTCATCCGAAAGTAAATGAAACCCTCGTTCCCCAGGAACCAAGTTTCAATATTATTCCTCTGTCTGTCGAGACCCTCCCAATGCCTCGCTCATTCCTGAAGAAAAAAGTTTGTCATCTGATAGGTGATCTCCTTCACCTCCAGCCTCCCATCTCTTTTTCCCTCTCTATTGCTACCTTTTTTGACTTATAGGCAGTTCTCCTTTGAAGGAGTTCTTCCCAAGTTTCAATCATTCCACACCCTCTCTGCTCCCGGCATCCTAACTGTGTTGAAATCAAAACTCATCGCACTTCCATTCTAACATATGTCTCAGAGCCTCCAACCCGAGAAACCTCTTACTTCCCCTCAGTCTTCCCTTATCACTAGAATCTACAGGCATCACCTAACTACCACTACTTGATATACGCCACCTTCTCTCCTATTCTTTTGAATCTTAGCGATATCCTGCACTGTATACCTTGGCTCCTCACCAACTTCCGAAATATATTTAAAAAATAGATTTTGTACTCAAATGTCTTTTAATCTAATTATATATTCAGCAGTTTTCCAGCTGATACTAGTCAGGGTTTCATTCAGTTTATCCCCCAAAGAATGATGCACTGTGAGGGGCTTTGAAAGAGTAGAAAAGGTGAAACTGTTTCCACTGGCAGGAGGGTCGATAACCAGAGGACACAGATTTAAGGTAATTGGCAAAAGAACCAGAGAGAAGATGAGGAGAATTTGTTTGTGAATGCATCTGGAATGCACTTCCTGAAAGGGTGGTGGAATCAGATTCAATAGTAACTTTCCAAAGGGAATTGGGTATACACTTGAAAAGGAAACATTCATGGGGCTATGGGGAAAGAGCGGGGGAGTGGGACTAATTGGAGAACTCTTTCAAAGAACCGGCACAGGCACGATGGGCTGAATGGCCTCCTTTTGTGCTGTAAGATCCTATGATTCTTTGTAAATTTGTTTTTTAACTTCGGAATAACAACTTGCTCCCATTGTGTTACAGTCTTTCTTTAAAAACTGCTATGTGTAGGATTGCAGTCTGTCATGTCTATAATTACACTGTAACTTTACACAACAGTGTGCATCCACGCAGAGAGTATTTAAAAATAGTTAATTATCTCAAATTGTTGCTTTGAGCTGTGAGGCATGTTCAAGACTCTGCAACTACTTTAATACCCTGTAATTTTCTTAACTCCAATTTTGTTTTCAGTTTGCTTGTTGACTTTTTTAGGTCACACAAGGCCACATCAAGAGGCTAATTGCCATAAATCCACATAGAGGCAAATAAACAAACGGAAACCACTGGAAACAGACTTGTTAATTCTATCTGGGAAAAACTTGTTGTATAATTTGTATTAGTTGCTTTCAGATTGAAACACTCATGCTGATGTTTCCGTGCTCCTCCGAGACGCATTCCAGCACTGGGGCAGAAGATGGAACAAGGACAGTAGAGAGCTGTCCGGGGATCGTGACGGAGGACGGAAAGGAACAGACATTGTCTACGTCTATAAAGACTCGGCCAGATTCCGGAACTTTCATTAAGGAGGCTTATGAGCAACTCCAGGTGCCTGTTCACTGCAGCACATCTAAAACCAATTTTGACATCCCTCAGTCTTAAAAATAACAGATCCACACATCTAAACAGGGTTGGAGTCTACCTCACTGTTTTTGATCATAAATCTATTCCCAAAATTGCCCTGATGGTGGTGACTTTGGTTGAAATCATTTTGATGCACACCCCAGTATGCAAGCACTTCCACTTGCTGAATTCTCAGGGAGGGCATGCTTGTCCTTTTGTAGCAAGCCGTTGATATTACAATATGATAAAGTAGGTTTCTGTTGTATGTGAATATAGACCCCAATTTGACACAATCCCATCTGTAGAGTGGTTCACAGTCCCACTCCAGGGATTTCAGCTCAAAAATCCAGGCTGTCACTCCAGCGCAGTACTGAGGGAGTGCTGCACTGTCAGAGGTGCCGTCTTTCGGATGAGACGTTAAGCCGAGGCCCCGTCTGCCCTCTCAGGTGGACGTAAAAGATCCCATGGCACTATTTCGAAGAAGAGCAGGGGAGTTATCCTCTCCTCATCCCAGGGACGCTGAGGCCAACCCTAGTACCTCTATCTGCAGCTTGCAGAGATCAGCTCTCTCAGGATGGGCCCGGAATCAAATCAGGGACTTTCCTGACCTCTTACAGCTCAGTATAAAATCAGCTGGTTGCATTGACCCAATGAGCGACTCGGGAGTTGACAAGTGTTAAAAGTAGAACGTGTTACGGCCAGCCGTGTATTCTGTGAGGCAACAGTAACTGTGGGCAGCATTGTTGGTGCAGATATTTATATCAGTTCAGAGACAGAATGAACATTTTTAAAACTGTGTCACACCTCATGAAATTATTTCTAAAAACAGAAGTGTGGAAATATTTTCGAAGGAGGGAGACTAGTCCTAGTTAATGTATTATTAGATATTATATTCCATTAGAAATCTGCATACATGTTCACGGGGATAGGATTACATGGGATATACGGCACAGAAATAGGCCATTCGGCCCAACCAGTCCATGCCGGTGTTTATGCTCCACTCGAGCCTCCTCCCGTCTTTCCTCATCTAAATCTATCAGCATAACCCTCTATTCCCTTCTCCCTCATATGCTTCTCTAGCCTCCCTTTAAATGCATCTATACTATATGCCTCAACCACTCCCTGTGGTAGCGAGTTCCAGATTCTCACCATTCTCTGGGTAAAGAAGTTTCTTCTGAATTCCCTGTTTGATTTCTTGGTGACTATCTTATATTGATGGCCTCCAGTTATGCTCTTCCCCACAAGTATAAACACTCTCTTTGTTTTTACTCTATCAAAACCTTTCATAATTTTAAAGACCTCAATTAGGTCAACCTTCAGCATTCTTCTTTTTTCATCCTTTCCTGATAGGTATACCCTCGCATTTCTGGTATCATCCTTGTAAATCTTCTCTGCACCCTCTCCAGTGCCTCTATATTCTTTTCAATAATATGGCGACCAGAATTGTATGCAGTACTCCAAGTGTGGTCTAACCAAGGTTTGATACAAGTTTAACATAACTTCACTACTTTTCAATTCTATCCTTCTCAAAATAAACCCTAGTGCCTGGTTTGCTTTTTTTTTAATGGATTTGTTAACCTGTGTCGCTACTTTTAGTGATTTGTGTATTTGTACTCCGAGATCTAAAATTCTTACAGGGCTTGACAGAGTAGATGCAGGGAGGATGTTTCCCCTGGCTGGGGAGTCCAGAATCAGGGGTCACAGTCTCAGGTCGGCCATTTGGGACTGAGATGAGGAGAAATTTCTTCACTCAGAGGGTGGTGAACCTTTGGAATTCTCTACCCCAGAGGGCTGTGGAGGCTCAGTCGTTGAGTATATTCAAGACAGAGAGTGATAGAGTTTTGGATATTAAGGGAATCAAGGGATATGGGGATAGTGCAGGAAAGTGGAGATGAGATAGAAGATCAGCCATGATCTTATTGAATGGTGGAGCAGGCTCGAAGGGCCAATTGGCCTACTCCTGCTCCTATTTCTTATGTTCTTATGGTCCCTTTGCTCCTCTACCCCACCCAGACTCGCACCCTCCAAGTAATAAGTGACCTCCCTATTCTTCCTACCAAAATGTAATACCTCACATTTATCTGTGTTGAATTTCATTTACCAATTAATGCCCATTCTGCAAGTAGGATAGGATGTGAGGCTGTAAACTCTACCTTTCCAGGAGGAGTTCTGCTGGATACAGTTGAGTTTCTGTGACTGAACACCAACTATTAGATCTAATGTGTGTTGAATTTCAGTGAGTGCCCTTTAGCATGGGAGGTACTGAGCGGAGACAACATGCTTATCCTGAAAGTACACTCTCTTATCCTAAACAAAAAACAAATCTAAAAGAATTAAGCATGTAATGAAACAACTTTTCTCAATCCCATTTTTCAGGAACCCTGAAAGCTCATGACGAGTACAAAATGCCACCTCAGGACTCGAAAGGGTTTTGTATTTTATTCACTAGAGTGACGCTTTATGTCAGATTACATGATTGATAATGTATTGTCTCTCATGATTCTATGACAACAAAAACTATCATTATCAAACCTTAAGGCATGTACACCTCGTTGAACATTGGTTCTCAAGTAACATGTTATTAATCCATTGGCAGTTTATACAATGGGGGTTGTGGGAAAGGGTCAATTCAGTTGTGGAAATGGCCTTGTGTGTTACTAACCAGAGCTTCCTCTAAAGACAATACAAAATCATGACATTTTTGTGTGGTTTTAACATATTACAGCCAACTTTAAGCGAAAATGAGTAGGATGGTAGTACAAAATAACGAATTTCTGCTCCTTTTATACCACATAGTGCTATTCCCAATTTTCCAACCATATTGGTTCCATTTGGAGAGCCATGGCATAGCTGTTGTTAACAAAGTATAGGATTTCCTATTTGATTGTGTCGCATTGGGATGGAGATGATTGTACAATTAGTGGGTTATGTGGTTACAAAACTCCAGGAACCTAAGCATATAATTTAATGAGGGAGTTCTCCATTGTTAGAGGTGCCGTCTTTCATGTGACGTGTTAAACTGAGGCCCTGTCTGCCTGCCCAGGTGGATGTAAAAGATCCCCCGGTGTTCCTTGAAAAAACATTTATCCCTTAGCCAACAGCAGATTAACTGGTCATGCACCTTATTGCGGTTTGTGGGAGCTTGCTATGTACAAACTGGCTGCATGTTTGCCTACATTACCACAGTGACAGCACTTCAAAATGTAATTCAATGGCTTTAAAAACCTGCAGTGGTGAAAGGTGCAATATAAAATGCAAGTTCATCTGAGGTCTTGGCCAACATTTATCCCTCAACCAAACACCACCAAAATGGATTCACTGTTCATTTATTTCCTTATGTTTGTGGAATCTTGCTGTGCACAAATTGGCTACTGTGTTTACTTACATAACAACATTGGCTGCACATCTAAAGTAACTCATTGACTGTGAAGTGCATTGGGATGTCCTGAAAAACATTATAGAAATGCAAATTTCTTCTTTCTTTGCCGGTTGTGCTAGTTCAACACAGTGCAGAGTTGATGGAGGCCAGTTTTTGCTGTATAATGGTAAAACAACGTCCAGAAGATGAGCAGGAATTAGTAGAGATAAAAGAAAAACTGGGAACGCTGTAAATCTCAAATCAAAACAGCAAATTCTAGAGATACACAAGTGGTCCATGAACACCTGAGAGAGAAAGAAAGGTTTCAGATAGAGAACCTTCATGAGAACTGGTGTGTAATGGTAGGAAATCCCCATCAGAGCAATGAAACCAAGCGGAGAGGGGAGGAAGAGAGATGTTCTCAGATCCTGTGCCATTCGCTTGAATCAATGGACAGAAAATAAGGAAGAGGCACCCATGATGTACTGAACTGTGCTGGCTGTGTGCGGGACCCTGCCAGTGGTATGGGGTCTGAGAAAGTTTGTCTCCTAGATTACAACTACCTTAACTACTTTGTAACGGAGTAAAACACCTAGAAACAGATTTTTTCAAAAACCGAGACAAGGTGAAAAATGAGAGATCATCTCAAAAACGATAGGAGATGCTGTGGAATAAAATGGGAGAATCCAGAAGGAAAATCAGGAAAAGAGCTAACTGCTGAAGTTGCTCAAGTCAAAGTTCACACCAGAGGGCTGAACCACGCCCTGGTGGGAAAATTCTCAGACAGTTAGATAGCTTCTACCAGTGACTCTTTTCAATTGAAGGAGACTAGTATTTTCACAGTGCTCCCTGTCCCTGTGAGACTGCCTGTGAGGACAAACTTCATGTTAATGGAACGTGTTCTATAAATCCAGCCTCCTTAAACACTGGTGCTGTTTGCACTTGACCATATAGGCCCGAAAGGCCCACGTTTGATTCTTTGGTCTCTGATGAGTTAGCTGCTCTCAGCCAGGGCAGCAGTTGGGGCACTGCAATGAGCATCAGCTCCTCTAAGCCAGGGAGGGGAAAATCATCCAGCAAACTGCTCCTGATCACTCTGATCCAATGCGTGCTGCAAAGAGGATGTTGGGCGAGCACAGGTTCGTGCTCAGCTGTGAAGCCCCTCAAAGATTAACAGTCAACACTCTGTGTCTTCGATATGAATAGTGGATTAGGCAGAGCTCCAAGGGGTTGCCAACACCTTTGAAACTGTAGCCCACCAAGAGTCAAGAAAGGAGGGGCGAAAATGAACAGAAAGAACATTGCTAGACGGCGAGGGGTATTTAAAGCAAACCATGCCCCCTGCTTAGATTCCCAACAGGTAGATTAAAAAATCATCTCCTACCTGTGAGGGGAAATGATTAGTTTAATTCAGAAGTGTAAAGCAGGCTCATCTCAGTTCTTTCAGACCAGCTTCTCACTGACTCCGCTCATCACCAATAGGAAGTGAGTGATACCACTGCCTCCATTCAATGTAGAGGGACAGATCTCCATAGGCAACTGAAGACAAAGATATACTTTACATTCTCATAAAATGAAGCTTTATGCAACTTTAGTTACACGCTTTGCAGGGTGGCCCTTTCTAGTGGGAGCTAATTAGGTTTATTCTAAACAAATAAAGTCTTTTCCAAGTATGGTTGTCTCAATACAATTTTCATGACTTCATAAAACGCAGTCTGCCCTAAGGGCCAGTTTTCCACCATCTTCTCACCTAATGCAAACCTGCTGTTTCAAGATCGGTTCGTGGCTTCTGTTCTTGGGAATTGGACTGGGGCGCAATCTTGCCACTTGGGGTTAGTGCGCATAGTTTTAAACATCGATGGACCCATGAAGGGCAGGATGTTGCTTCAACAAGGTGTTCCCATTAAGGGGCTTCTAGTGTAATTAGGCTGCAAGATGTGTAGAAAACGTGAAGCCGAATATGCAAATCGCAAGGAAATAGATGTTTAAATTCTCATTTTTTTTAAAAAATGGAACGAGACATGGCTTTTGACCTTTTTAATGAGGAGTAATAGAAGCAGTGTGATCCTCCTGTGATTGATTAATGAATCTGATATGCTTTTGCCTTTGGCGACCTACAGTTTTGTCAAATATCCCACAGTATTCAGTGGCCATCTATCAGTGTTAATTGGGTTTAACTGTCCCAGTGCTGAAGGACACAGTCGTAATCAGCTCAAACCAGACTGCTCTAATCTGCCGTGTATTTCATTTATGATTAGCGATATATTGCAGTCCAAGATCCGAGCGCTCGATATGGAGGGAAGTTATAAAAACATTGAAACAATTTGGATCCAAAGCTGAGCATTACTTAGCTGGATAGAGAGAGCGGATCATTTGGCGTCGTAACATCATTTTGAACTCTTTTCCTAATGTTTCAGCCCAGTGGCAAAGAAACTTGATGCGTCATTCTATTTAATCTAATATCCTTTATAAATTTACGGGTGCAATATGCAAACTAATCACCCACGTTCATATTATATGGGTTTGTGCAGTGAAAAGTAGGGTCACTATTTTTAAAGTGGAACCGTCTTCATGAAAAACACACGTGGCAAACTTCTTTTGTTCAGGAGGAGGGCGGAGCCATGCAACGTACTGAAGCATTTTTAACGCAACTTCTGTCACGTTGTGTGTTTTGTTAACGCGTGAAGAGGTTTGCTGAACACTTTTTCACGAAGGTGGTATCCCTTTAATGAATCCCTTCGATGAATTTGTTTGATATTTCTGTCTATCACCGTGTGAAACTGTAGCAGTGAATCGCAGATAAAGGACGTGCTGCACTTCCATTCGTACAAGCGGAAAAAAATTGTTAATTTAAAATGGAGAAATCGTTAAAAGTTTGACTGAATTTCTGGATAGAAACTTATCCATGAGTCTTACACATGAAACACCATTTGAAAATAACGCAATAAATTCTGTCACTGCAAAAGGTAATTTGAAGTTGTAGTTAAAGATTTTAGACAACGATAAGGGAAAAATACCAACAATTTTCACTGTCAGCTTTCCCATGGGATGATTTTGAACTGATTTTACAAAACTGAAGGCTGGTAATGAAAAGTGAATTTAAAAATGTAATAATTTGGGATTTGTTCCCATCATTTCTTTTCCCCAAAGTGAAAAATTCTCCCTTGCTGTCCCACAGGTACAATTCCGCCAGGACTGGCTGCCCTCTGGTATTTCACCGAAGCAGCCCATTCTCTGTGTGCTAACCCAGACGTAACGGTCACAAAATTTCCCCCCGTCCCAGCCTCGTCTGGGCTTCGAAGGTCACACAGATTTTATGGTCTATTTTTAGGACCCATTACATAGCAATAGGAGCTTTACAGCATCATAAAGTGCAGCCTTGCTGTACAGTGTCGCACAGGACAACCCCTTGAGTTTGCCTTTCAATTACACCAAGTAATTAGGACCAGAGGACACAACTGGAGATGAGCGAGGGGCAAATTCTAAACAGGTGGCAGGGAAAAACTTCTTTACGCAAAGAGTGACGACTGTTTGGAAGAATTTACCAAGCAAAAATAATTGGTCGGGGTTATTAAAAAGTACAAAAAAAGATGCCACGATGAGAAATTGAATGTAGAAGACAGATGAGCTTTAATGGGACAAATCCACCCAACCGCTCTATGCCGCTAGTTAAAATCGGCCCGATTATGTGGGAGCGTCTCACAAAGGCCCCTATTCTTGAGTATTCGTTGATAAAGTAACATCGTCGGCTGGGTTTTTATATTTTTAAAATTCTAAGTAGATCTAAACCTGTTGGTGCCGTTTCCAGGGATGAAGATTTGGTCACTCCTTCTTGTCACCCAATACTCATTGCCGTCCCATTAAAAGAAGCAAAAAGCCATTTGGAGGCTGTGAATGGATGTTGAGGTTTGAGCAGGCAAGCATCAGTCCACATACAGCCCAGTAAGCTGGGAAAGTGTTACATATTTACATATATTTTCCCATATATACGTCAATCTTCTATCGAGTTGCACCAAGTGTAGTCATTAGGTGAAGCGGGGTTAAAGGTGAGGTGGTAATTGGACCAGGGTTTCATTGACACACAAATTTCCTCTCCTACCTCTCTAGTCTACTGTCTTCCTACACTTGACCCAGTCAGCACCTAGATCTGTGAATAACGATGCAAATAAGCTGACCCAGGAAATTTGAGTGTTATTAGCACATAATCACTCAGGTGGAATTATTACAAGCTGTTAACCATTTACAGACTTTCGGGCTGACATCCCACTGTTACAATGGGGAGTTCTGAAAGCCCTTAGGAAGGCGCAGAAGGCATTAACAGCCTTTGCCAAGACCGAGGGGACAGGGGATTACGAGGTGACAGACACAAATATAAGGGATAGAAAGGCCCTTGTGCAGCTGACAGGTTCAGTCACTTGCTGTGCCAGCAGTATGATGCATGTTAACAGCAGGCCTCCTTACAGCAGCTGGCTCTGTTGACCCAGACCCTGTGGGTGGGGGCTTGCTCCTGTATTAAAACAAACATGACCCTGGAAGTTCCAGCAGGGTCAGCACTCGTCCAATCGGGCGGATGCCCGGTCCGCACTCTATGCCGTCCATTTTCTTCATTGAAAGCAAGAAATTAGAAGACTAAATGAGTCAGGGAACCATGGCATAGGACAACAACAACTTGTATTTATATAGCGCCTTTAACGTAGTAAAACGTCCCAAGGTGCTTCACAGGAGCGTTATAAAGCAAAATTTGACACCGAGCCACATAAGGAGAAATTTGGGCAGATGACAAAAAGCTTGGTCAAAGAGGTTTTAAGGAGGAAATAGAGGTAGAGAGGCAGTGAGGTTTAGGGAGGGAATTCCAGAGCTTAGGGCCTTGGCAGCTGAAGGCACGGCCACCAATAGGATAAGGACAATTAGCCCATCAAGCCAACTCTTTCTGCAGACTAGGTGCAACTTACCATACTGTGGACTCTATCATAGCCGTTGACTTTCCCGAGGGAAGATTCTGCATAGATACACTCTCAAGTAATCAAGCAAGACTCCAAAAAACTCATGGCTTTGATATTAATACCTCCACAACAGGCAGGAGGAGGTTGGTGGGGCAAGGGGGTTAAACCCTAAAAAACAGGGAGCGTGTCTCTAACCCGCCTTGTACGCGCCCGTTGCCATTTTTACGGCAGTGGTTAGCGAGGCGTGCGAGTGCCCTGTCTTGGATAGGTGGGGCACTTCATTAACATATTTAAATCATGCTCCCACTGTGCAATTGGGAGCCTGATTTAAATTTAACAGTGGCCACGCGGGTTTCCCAGGGCTTGGGAAACCCGGCAGTGAAATGGAGGTGGGGGCTGCCGGCTCCAGAAGGTAAATGCCTTTTAATAGCACTCCTAGAGTGCTCCCCCCCCAGCCCACCTCAAGGAAGCCTTCGGCCTTCTCTCTAGGTCCTGCCACGTTCGGTGACCTCCCCCTACACAAGCCCCGATCTCCGGCTTGCCCCATGATCAGATTGCCATGGACTGTCCCCAAGGGGCTGCGGCCTCCTGACGCTTGCTTTCCTGCCTGCCAGTTGGGCGGGAAACGGAAGAAAAAAATTAGAATGAGGATCTGCCATTAAATTCGGCAGGACCTCCGCAGCCCCGGGATTTTTGGGTTTCCCCTGTGCTCCCCCGCACCCTCCCCACCTCCCAGTTATATCGGGGTCCATACATACCCCGCACGGACAGTATTTATCTTTGCTATCCCCCCATCCCAGCAGTACACGAATCATTGGAGAATTTATCACCTCAGTCTAATATCTATTTTTATAACCTCCAATCCCATTTCCAACTAGATACTTACCCAGTTCCTTATTGAAGGAGTTAATCGACACAGCATTAACTCTTTTCCATGGGTGTTCACTGTTCTGTGGGAAAAGTAATTCCTCCCAATCTATAATTTTGCTTGAGGCTTCTTAATTTGGAACTGAGATCCTCCAGTACTGCACTCACCGTGCAAGTCAAATAGTCCACTTATATCTACATCACCCATGCCTCGCAGCATTTTAAAGATCATCGCCCCACGCAATTTTATTTTCTCTACAGGAAACATGTAGTGAAAATCTGATAATGCAGAGCCCTAAATCTGGAATCATTCTTATCACTGCTCCTTGAACCCTCTCCACTGAATCACCGTTCTATTGAAGGTTGCACACAATATTCCAAAAGTGGCTCCACGTACAAGGTTGGAAGAACTTGTTTTGACCCATCAAATGACCCTGAGAAAGGTCCTAGCATTTGAATCACTTTCGTAGTTGATAACAGCTTCAAAATGACTGGAAACTTTCAGTTATTGGTTCATCAATGCAGCCAAATCCCTGCACATTTCCATCTTGCCTAACGGAACAGCCTTTCATCATGTACTCATTTGTTTCTTGTTCTAGAAGAACAATTATAGACAGGTCAAGCCTGCTTCTATTTTGCAATTGAAAACTATCTCAACCTTGCCCAGTAGTATTAATGGCGTAGTGCAAATATAATAATTACCCTACAGTTACGGCCATTAAAATCCATGTGCTATTCATTACCCATCTGCTTAATTCAGAAGGCCAGCTCTCAACTACTGATGAGGGGCAGTAAAGATGGTGCTTGATAAATCAAGTCTGCATGATTTTCATGTAAAAATATGTCCCAGTTGCGAAATATTCCTATATGTATATTATGCTTTAATACTACTGAGCCGGTTTAATTGTGACACAGCAGGCATGACGTGTCTATAGTTGATCAAATTGTTCTTTAAGCAGAAAGAACCTTAAGTTCTGACTGCTTGTTGCCAGACGTGTCCACTTGCAAGCAAAGAATTTCTCAGCACTTAGGGGGCTATTTTCCCCGCTGTAGCGCCGGTAGTTTAGGCGCTAAAGGATCCTTGAAGTGTCCAAGATGGGGTCTTGAGCTGCAACGCCTGGTTAGCCCGCCTTTAGTGCAAGATGACTGACATGAATCTGTCATTCATGAAAGAAAGACTTATGAAATAATACTGAGTGGCCTGCAGGTGGCGCTGTCCAGGGAGAGTATAAATACTCGGGCATGGGCCCAGCTTGCGCAGGACATTCTTAACAGGAACTAGTGAAGGCCACAACTAAACCTCCATGTTGTAAAACAATTGATTAAAGCTTTGTTTAACGCTTAGACCAAGTGCCGAGTAGCTTTCTTACGTCAATGACATCTTGGTAAAGGAGTTTAAGTCTGCGCTGGGAACGGCCACCCTGAGGATGATTAAGCCTCTGATTACCAATTAAATTGGCTCCTAATGCTCATTATAGAGGCTGCACACCAGGCTAGTGCTGCAATTACCAATTTCTCCTAATAACGACCAAATAAACAGGAGTAAAGAAGCCGTTGGTGAGGATTGCGAGCGTTACTTACAGCCATGCTCAACTTGTTGATTGAGATCAACTGACTACACTGCGTTTGAAGAGGACATTTTTAATACACATCGAGAGACTTTCTGGGATATTTTGTCAAGACCTCACCAACACTCTATCAACATTTATTCTGGAAATTCTCTGAGGACTTCACCTAAAGCGAGTGAGTGCTGTGCTACTGTACTTTATTGGAGACATTGTAGGAGTCACCAGCAGAAAGGAAGTGGTTGGTCATGGGGATCTTGCTAGGGAACCCCCTTGGTCTGAAGGAGGAATGGAAGAAGGAGATGAGGTAAGGCAGAGCAGCATCAGCTGCTGGAGGAGAGAGGGAGATGAAGGACAGGAGGGCAAGGAGGGCTCCAGATTCATGGTAACTTACTGCATGCTCCACAATCTGGCGATGATGAGAGACCAGCCGTTACCACCAGCGATTGTGCCAGAGGGTCAAGCTCAGGAGCCACAGGAGGAGGAGGAGTTTGAGGAGGAGGAGGAGGTTGAGGAGGAGGAGGTTGAGGAGAAGGAGGAGGTTGAGGAGGAGGAGGTGGAGGAGGAGGAGGTTGAGGAGGAGGAGGTTGAGGAGGAGGAGGTTGAGGAGGAGGAGGTTGAGGTGGAGGAGGTTGAGGTGGAGGAGGTTGAGGTGGAGGAGGTTGAGAAGGTTGAGGGGGAGGAGGTTGAGGGGGAGGAGGTTGAGGAGGAGGAGGTTGAGGAGGTTGAGGTGGAGGAGGTTGAGAAGGTTGAGGGGGAGGAGGTTGAGGAAGAGGAGGTTGAGGAGGTTGAGGGGGAGGAGGTTGAGGAGGTTGAGGGGGAGGAGGTTGAGGAGGAGGAGGTGGAGGAGGTTGAGGAGGTTGAGGAGGAGGAGGTTGAGGAGGAGGAGGTTGAGGAGGAGGAGGAGGTTGAGGAGGAGGAGGAGGTTGAGGAGGTTGAGGAGGAGGAGGTTGAGGAGGAGGAGGTTGAGGAGGTTGAGGAGGAGGTTGAGGAGGAGGAGGTTGAGGAGGAGGAGGTTGAGGAGGAGGTTGAGGAGGTTGAGGTGGAGGAGGTTGAGGTGGAGGAGGTTGAGAAGGTTGAGGGGGAGGAGGTTGAGGGGGAGGAGGTTGAGGAGGAGGAGGTTGAGGAGGTTGAGGTGGAGGAGGTTGAGAAGGTTGAGGGGGAGGAGGTTGAGGAGGAGGAGGTTGAGGAGCGAGACCAGGGGGTGCACCAGGTTCCAGGTAGGTGACACACACGTGGGAGCGAAGCTCGCCTCCATCTAATTCAAGACCGCTTTTGAGAGACGTCCTCCACCGTCAGACTTCGGAGCACTGCTGCCACATGTCTTACCTTCCACAACTGAGGATCCATCAAGAAGTCAACCACCTGCTCTGAAACCTTTCAACCCCTTCCCCATGAAGAACACAGTAAAAAAGACCACCAAATCCATCACTGCCCAATTACCATAATCACTCTTTATCTGGAGCAAAAACAACAATCAACAGCACTTACAAATATGAAACAATTCACCCTGGTGCTTACCCTTAGTGGCTCTCCTATAAGCGCTCTTGCCTACTCTGGTGCTATGAAGTGCAACCCGAGTGGCAGCAGCACACATGGTGGATGCTCAGAATCTGAAGAGGGCAGTTCAGATGTCCTCCTGTGATGCCCTCGAGAGGCTGTGGGCCGTGATGGCCCCACCTCAGCCTGCACCATCTCAGCATGGGCTTGAGCAGTCTGGGCCGCCTGGCTGACAGGCAACTGCAAGGGCAATGGTGGAGAGTGGTGGGGGAGGGAGCAGGAATGCTGCCATCCGGAGAGAGGCCAGTAGGTTCCTGCTCCATGATTCCCACGCCGCAAACCTCGGGGCGTCTGTTCAGCCAGTCCAGTGATCTGCTGGAGGACAGATCTCTGGGCAGCTGAGACAATCTGCAAGCCCCTTTCAACCGAGGAGCCCAGAGCCATCGTGGCAGCTGCCTGAGCTTCCATTGCAACACTTTGCCATTTCATGGAAAATACCAGTAGTGCAATGGAAACTGTTTGGGCTTCCACTGCAGCACTTTGTGGTTCCATGGAAGCTGCGACCACAGTCATCAGACGCTGCATGATGTTGGGCTCCACAGGTCGCTGGATGGAATTGGCCAGCCTCTCCACGCTGGAGAGGATAGGCTCCAGGCTCTGGGCCAAGCCATAGGCCAAGCTGGAGGCGGACTCCTCCACCCCCCCTAGCCACGACCCGTAAGCTTTCAGGCAGGCTGTCCATTGCATCAAGCATTTGGTTTGTCAAACCCATCAGCCTTCATCTGAAGCTTGGCCCTGCAAGGTCCTCATCTGACTCCTCAACAGCAGAACTAGAATGTGACCTTGCCCCCACAAGTTGGCACCTGTGTTGTCCCTTCCACCCGGCGTGGCAGCTGCCCACTAGTGCCCAGTGCTTGCCACTGTGAGGATTCGTGTTCTACCCTAGTCTCTAAGTTATCCATTGTGCCAGTCTCTGAGCTGGTGCCTGCGACAGTAGTAGCAATTGACGCAGTGCCTTCTTCCTCACTCTCCTCCTCCTCCTCCTCCTCCAGTGGGTGGGGGGGGGGGCGAGGTGGCTCTTCCTCATCTTCCAGTTCCTCTGGGGGGTGGCCACTATAGGTGGATTTGTGTGATGAGACCATATTGAGCTTGTGAGTGAGGATAGGTTTGGGGGAATTAGGGATCATGAATAGTTGTGGATATGTGAGGAAGCTGGAGTGGCCACATATCTCTAGGTGAGATGTCTCCTGCTCTGCCTGTGGCCACGGCATATGCCACTGGCCTGCCAATTACCGCCAGCACTGCCTCCTCAAGGAGAATGATCTCACGAAGTCGTGCTTCCCCTCCCCCAGTCAGGTCCTGCTATTTGCTATGTTATGTGCTATTTTGTCCTGGAAGAGAAAGAGTGGCCTTTGTGAATGAGTGTATTGGCAGATGTGTTTGTGTGTCATGCCTCACATGGTTGAAGAGCCATGCGATGTGTCTGAGGTGTTGGTAGTGCCTGTGAAGGATGCAATCGTGTGGGTTGTGTGAATGTCAGTGTGTAGTTAGATGGTGGGTGCAGTGTGTTGAGGTTGTGATGCTGGTGGCGGTGCAGTTATTGAGAAGTGTGTTTGTGAGATGGGATCTTACCTTGATCGCTCGTGTCAAATCGTTAAAATTTTTGAGGCACTGGAGCCATGTCCTGGGGGTAGCACTCCTGGCTGTGACCTCTTCGGTGATCTCCTCCCACATCTGCCGCATTAGTTGCCTCTGTGGCCTCCTTCCCCCCCCCTGCGGGTACAGGACATCCCTCTTCTGCTGTACCTCCTCCACCAGGACCTCCAGTGCCGCCTCTGAGAACTTGTGTCCCTGAGCCATCCCTGATCATTGTCTGTCCGCCAACGCACTCCAGACCTTCAGTGGAACTGTGTGTGTGGAGGCTACATATACCGTTCCCGGAAAATTGCTCCTAATCAGCGCTTGAGCGCTAAACATGCAGGTCTCCGTTTTAACGTCTCCAGGCACATTTAAATCAAGGTAATCAGCAATCAGCCCCAAAATTGCGGTCTGAAACCAAACTTTTAAGCAGGCACATCCTATTCGCACAGCACCCACTTAGCGCCTGCTTTCACCCTTTTGCCAAAATAACCCCCTTAATTTTTAATTCCCTATCCACTCTCATATGTAACCTAAATGAATAATACTTGCATTTGTAAAGCAACCTTACCACATTGCAATGTCTCAAAGTCCCTCACGTAGTGAATTACGTTTGGAGTGCACAGACTCCTGCTATTGCCGACTAATGTCTTACTATTCTCTGCCAACCTCTCAGAAAAGCTGGAAGCTGAGTGACCAGTTAACCTATTTTTTTCCTGTGGTAATTGGTCGAGGCGAGAAGCATGGGCCAGAATACCAGTAACAAGTCCCTTGTTCTTCTTCACACAGTACCGCGGGATCTTTAACCCTCAACCCGAGCAGTCAGACGGGGCCTCGATTTAGTGTCTCGTCTGAAGGAGATCTCTGACAATGCAGCGCTGGAGCACCAGCCTAATGTGAACCAGAGAAATTGGCTGTAAGCAGTGATTTAGTGAAAAATAAAACAACTCACTATGTCGGAAGGAAGGGAACCCATAAGCACCAAGTAAGTAACTGCAGAGTTGGGTTATACAGGTCCTTATATCACTCGGTGGTTTATTATCTGGTAAACCACCACTCTGTTGTTTATTCTCTCTAGATTTAAACCAGACCTTTGGTTTTTTTGCAACGTACCAAACAGTTTTTAGTTTTAAACTTATAAGAAGACTAAATTGGAGTCAAAGGGATTTACTATTAATCTAATATTGTGAAGGGATTAGGACCTAGTTGTCTCTTAATGTTTTTGGCACAGTGTCATCTGTATAATGAACCTGAGTAAGACAAATTGTATTATGTTATACGTGAGATAGAATAGGGTTGCAGAGGGCATTTGATCATTCAAGGACATTGCAAAGTCTTCGAATGTTGCCATTTATTTATCTGATTCAATGGTGACCTATCGTTGTGAATTTTTATTTTCACAATGCTTTATTTTATATGTTATTTTCTCGCCCTCCGGCGTGCACGTCATGTCAGACACCGTTCCTCCTATTAAGATGATGGATGTCTGACCTGACCCCCATCAACTTTGGTCTTCGACCAGTCACTAAGTGGTTTACAAGAGTGATGTAGAGTTGATGTGCCCTGTGTTTACCCTGTGGCATAGATTGACTGACTGAGATGAGAATGGCAGAAGATGTGTGTGAACCATGGGTGTGGAGCTTGGGAGAATGGCTCCTTGTTCTAATGAACCTAGTGTTTCATATCCCTGCGCTTTGGTATAAGTCATTGAAAGGTTTTAATCCTATCTTCACCAGACTGATACCTGGGATGGCAGGAATGACGTATGAAGAGAGATTGGGTCGATTAGGCTTATATTCGCTATAGAGTTTAGAAGAATGAGAGGGGATCTCATTGAAACTTAGAAAATTCTAACAGGACTAGACAGACCAGATGCAGGAAGGATGTTCCCGATGGTAGGGGAGTCCAGAACCAGGGGTCACAGTCTAAGGATAAGGGGTAAGCCATTTAGGACTGAGATGAGGAGGAATTTATTTACCCAGAGAGTGGTGAACCTGTGGAATTCTCTACCACAGAAGGCAGTTGAGGCCAATTCATTAAATATATTCAAGAAGGAGTTAGATATATTTCTTAAGGCTAAAGGGATCAAGGGATATGGGGAGAAAGCAGGGACAGGGTACTGAATTTGGATGATCAGCCATGATCTCATTAAATGGCGGAGCAGGCTCGAGGGGCCGAATGGCCTACTCCTGCTCCTATCTTCTATGTTTCTATGTTTCTATGTATCTTTCAATAGGGATGGGCAATAAATGCTGGCCTTGCCAGCGGCGCCCACATCCCATAAACGAATAAAAAAAAAAGTAATGTGAACTGTTATGCTATTCCCATCTGTGCCATAAATTGGAAAATCTTATTTTATTTTTGTGAGTTACACCATTGTGAGGCAGCAGGGTACTGATTGGACTGGGAGCCCAGGTCTGCAATAAGATTGGCCTGTAAACTGAGTGCAATATATCCACGTTCATATACAAAATACTGATGGCACCTCATGATTTAGAAGAGTTCTAAAGTAAGTGAGCTTTTCTGTGCCACCTGCATTTGGATTTTCAAGCTCTCCATACTGAAAATTATCTAAATTTTGAATTTTTGTTATTGTTGGGAGGCATCTCATTTACCATTTTGTAAAAGGTAAGTGGATGAACAGTCAACGTGCGCATGGTCAGTGTGATCCCCTGGACTGACTTTGATCGCCTGAGGGGGTCGGAGAGGAATTTTCCAGATTTTTCCCCCCTTATTGGCGGGGGATTTTTCTGGTTTATTGTCTCCCCCAGCAGACTACATGCCTCTGGGAGGTCAGGAAGTGTCTCGTCATGAGAGTGGGGCAGGCTTGATGGACCAGCTGGTCCTTTTCTGCCCGTCATTTTCGTATGCAGGGAGGATGTTTCCCCTGGCTGGGGAGTCTAGAACCATGGGTCACAGTCTCAGAATAAGGGGTCGGCCATTTAGGACTGAGATGAGGAGAAATTTCTTCCCTCAGAGGGTGGTGAATCTTTGGAATTCTCGACCCCAGAGGGCTGTGGAGGCTCAGTCGTTGAGTATATTCAAGACAGAGATCGATAGATTTTTGAATATTAAGGGAATCAAGGGATATGGGGATAGTGCAGGAAAGTGGAGATGAGGTAGAAGATCAGCCATGATCTTATTGAATGGCGGAGCAGGCTCGAGGGTCAGCATCAAGTGTAGTGTGGAATATGGCATGGCTATGTCGAGACCCAGTGCCATTATTTGGGTTCAGTTTATATTAGGGTCCACGTTACTAGCAGAAAGCCATCGCTTGTCGGAAAGGCGTATCAGAGATTGGGTAACGCTGTTTATGATTTTTTTGATCATTAACTTTAATGGTTGAAAAATTGTGGGCAGCGTGTGGCTGAGTTTTCGACATGCAGTGTCGGCGAGAGAAGCACCCTGCCTTGTAAGACGGCACCTACTGAGTGCATGCAGACAGATTATGGGAATGGCCCCAGTTATACTGGATGTTCTAGTAGGGGAACTCCGCACCAACGTTCCTGCTAAGCTGCGTGGCCATGCAGCCACACAGCGGTCTGAAGATCCCGCACAGACCGCTCACCGGCTTTTATATGGAAGAAACTGTGCATGCGCGAAAATTTGAATGGAACGCCAGTTAAAGGGACCGTGCACGAAAAAAAATAAGAGGCAACATTGATCCACACATGTACATGTGGAGAGTGCGGACATCAATTATAATAACCCTGTACTTGTAATTATATAAGGACCATCTGACACCAGGACTTCTTAATCTGCTTTACACCATAAATTATCTTTGAAGGTGCAATGACTAATATGTAACAAATGCATCAGCATCATCTCCCAACCAATATTGGAATGAATAGCCCATCAATCTGTCTTGTGGTGATATGGAGAAAAACATTGGGCAGACAAATACGTTTTCAATACCAAGGGTGATGACTCAGGGATGGCAGCCGCAGGCAGGCCACTGTGGAAGAAGTGGTTTTCCAAGTGGGCAGAGTTAAGTGCATGAACACAGTGGTTGTGGCAGATTTAGTAGCGAGAGGAGCGAACAGGTCCTTCTGTAACCTTCACCGCTCCTGCCTCCGCTCATCTGCTGCTGAAACCCTCGTCCATGCCTTTGTTACCTCTAGACACGACTGTTCCAATGCTCTCCTGGCCGGCCTCCCACCTTGCACCCTCCGTAAACTTCAGCTCACCCAAAACTCTGCTGCTCGGATCCTAACTCGTACCGTGTCCCATTCACCCGTCACCCCTGTGCTCGCTGACTTACATCGGCTCCTAGTCCGGCAGCGCCTCAGTTATAAAATTCTCATCCTTGTGTTCAAATCCCTCCATGGTCTCACCCCTCCCTATCTCTGCAACCTTCTCCAACCCTACAACCCTGTGCGATCTCTGCGCTCCTCCAATTCTAGCCTATTGCACATCTCCGATTTTCAGCGCTCCACCATCGGCCGTCGTGCCTTCAGCTGCCCAGGCACTAAGCTCTGCAATTTCCTCCCTAAACCTCTCCACCTCTCTACCTCTGTCTCCTTCTTTAAGTCGCTCCTTAAAACCTACCTCTTCGACCAAGCTTTTGGTCACCTGTCCTAATATCTCCTTATGTGGCTCGGTGTCAAATTTTGTCTGATAACGCTCCTATGAAGTTGTTCTTCTAACCAGGAGCTGGCTGGCATTCTGTCTCCAGGTGCCAGGGTAAGGGGTATGTAAGCGGTTTTGATCCTAGCCCAATTGCTAGACGGACAGTTCGAATCGCCCCCGCCTTACGAAAGTTCTATACCCGGGAATTATTATTCAGAGTGTAAATGAAATAAGTCACGGACAGGAATGCTTCGGTGAAAAATCGTACTTATATTTATTTGGTCTAACATACACTGGCTAAAACATGCACTACTAAATGAAATCACTGTCTCTGTGGAGAATAAAAATCCAGGTTACAAACAACATAGATATAGTACACAACTGGGGACTATGACAAGCAGTGATTCCCTTGTTGCTATGGTGGACTCTAACTCCACCCCTACCAACGAATTACCCAGTAGCATAAGCCCCTTCGCCTGGCTGAACCAAACGAAGCTCCCACCCCGGAATAGCCCAAAAACTTCACTTTTGAGAAAACTCTGAGCCCTTACAGCTCACCCAGCTGGCCTGGGATATTGGGTTACCGGCTTGGGACACTCGAGACCATGCTTACCCCCACACGGAGTCGGTTTCGATCGCTCCGCTCGGTGGTTCCTCTGGTACTTCTTGTTAGGTCGATCTTGTTGGAGCGAGAGCGAGAGAGAGAGAGAATGGTGGGAAAGGATCTATCTTTATAGGAGTCTCGCTACCCTTATCTTTCCTGCCAATCTTTAAAATCTTTTTGTTTCTAAGCACTCCGGTGCTTAATCAGTGATGGGTCATCCTCAGACCCATGAGTATTCCGTGATTGGACTAATGGCCCTAAGTCTGGGACATATTTCGGTCTTTGTGTTGGGAAAAAACTGGCTCCTCTTTGGTTGGCTAGGCTAGCGGGTTCATTGTTCTGCTTCTCTTCTGAGATGGAAGTGATGATGTGGAGATGGAGGTGAGAAGTGTTTTTGCATATTAGAGTGGCCTTCTAATAGGTTCAAGTTCAATGGGTGCCTCAGGGTCCTCAGCCCCTTTGTCAATTCGGGATGACTGACAGTTCTTTTGTCACAGCCAACTGCCATGCGTTCTCTGGAGTTTTAACAAACCAGTTTTTCACATATCTGCACAGGGTGATCCCATCACAGGGTAAATACCCTCAGAAAAATCCCATTAAGTCCACAAAATATTCTCGACTGAGTCCATTCTTCAAATAGAGACTTTGCGATCTCTTCAGGTATAACGGAGCAGGTGCAGAAGGTTTTGAGAGGGAGTGGGATACAGCAGAAATCTTGGTTCATGTCAGAACCAATAACATAGGGAAGAACAGGATTCAGGTCCAGCAAAGAAAAAAGTCCTAGAAGTTAAGCTTTAGATTAAGAAACAGGACCTTAAAGATAGTTATCTCAGAATTACAGCCAATGCCATCCGCCAGCCAATACAGGGACAAACAGATTCAGGAGCTAATTATAGGCTAGTTTTGATTTTAACCTGATTCGCCTGGCGCGAATGGGTCAGGTTTGGGTTGAAGGCAATGAAGAGTAAAACTGGGTGGGGTGTAAAACGGGCAGCCGATCTGATCCCATCAGTTTACTGCTGGCGCAGGTTAGGTTAAGATTAACCCATATGACATAGGATGAAAGCACGAGGAGAAACATGAGTTATACAGAGCCAGTCAGCATAGATTTCTAACAGGTTTGCCCAATTCTTTGAAGAAATAATAGAGAAGATAGATATGCACAGTGGATGAGACTTATTCAAAAAGCATTTGGTACCACGTATGGGACTTGTAGCAAAAATAATGCCACATGGATTTAAGTTGGGGCTGATGTTAATTACAATGTACATAAAATACCTGGAGTTCGGAATTAAGGGAACATGTTGGAATTTGCTGATGGCACAGAATTGGAGGGAGCGGGGTTTAGCACGTTGTGACCATAGAGTCATAGGGTCATAACGGCACAGAAGGAGGCCATTCGGCCCATCGAGTCCGTGCCGGCTCTCTGTAGAGCAATCCAGTCAGTCCCATTCCCCTGCTCTATCCCCGTAGCCCTGCAAGTTTATTTCCCTCAAGTGCCTATCCAGTCTCCCCTTGAAAATATTGAGTGTCTCCGCTTCCACCACTTCCGTCGGCAGCGAATTCCCAGGTCCTCACCACTCGCTGCGTAAAAAAGATTTTCCTCACATCCCCCCGTATCTCTTGCCCAAAACCTTCAATCTGTGTCCCCTAGTCCTTTGTACCATCAACTAGTGAGAGCAGCCTTTCCCCGTCTAGCCTATCCAAACCCGTCATAATCTTGTACACCTCTATCAAATCACCCCTCAACCTCCTTTGCTCTAACGAAAACAAATCCAGCTTCTCCAACCTGTCCTTGTAACTAAGATCCCCCATCCCCGGAACCATTCTGGCAAATCTCCTCTGCACCCTCTCAAAATCCTTCACATCCTTCCTAAACATCCAGAACTATAAAAGAACGCAGGAGGCAAAAGATAGGTTAACGGGATGGGCAAGTAGGTGGCCAGTACAGTTCTAATGTAGAGAAATGTGAAGTAATACATTTTAGAAGTAAGAACAAAGGAATAAAGTTTGCACGTTACATGTAAGGATTTAAAATGGAATAAAGAAACAGAGGAATGCTTGTGTGCACATATATAGGTTATTAAAGGCGGCAGCACATGTAAATAAGGTCGTAAAAAAGAATTGTTGGTTTTACATCTTGAATACAAAACCGAGGGGCTAATGTTGAACTTGTAAAAGATCTTCATTAGGCTGCAGCTGCAATACTGTATAAAGTTTTGGGTACCCCATTATAGGATGGTATAAAAACAGTGGGAAAGTTGCAGTGTAGATTCACTAGGATGTCATCACGGAAGAAGGCTTACAACTACAAAGAGAGACTTTAGAAATTAGGGTTTTTGTCAATGGAGCTGACATGGTTACGGTGACCTAATAGAAGCCTTAAAATTAAAAAGGGCTTTGATAGCATAACTAGTAGTTGAATGTTTCCACTGGTTGGTAAGAAAATCACAAAAAGGTGAGGTTCAAAAATTTCTTTTCACTGCCGGAAACCATTACTACATAGGAACATAGAAACAGGAGAAGGCCATTCAGCCCCTCGAACCCGTTCCGCCATTCAGTTAGATTACAGCTGATCTGTACCTCAACTCTATTTGTCCGTCTGCCTTCATATCCTTACCTAATAAAAACCAGTCGCTCTCAGTCTTGAAAATTTCGATTGATCCAGTAGCCACAGCCTTTTGGGGCAGAGAATTTCACATTTCCACTACTCTTTGTGTGAAAAAGTGTTTCCTGATTTCACTCCTGAATGGCCTAGTTTTAATTTTAAGATTGTGCCCCATGGATTCCACCACCAGAGGAAATAACTTCACTGCATCTACTCTATTGAGGCCTTTTATCATTTTAAACACTTCAATCAGATCACCCCCCCTCAACCTTGTAAACTCAAGGGGATGCAAGCCAAGTTTATGCAACCTGTTCTCATAATTTAACCCCGGTATCGTTCTGGTAAATCTGTGCTGTATCCCTTCCAAGGCCAATATATTCTTCATCAGGTGCCAAAAATGAACATAGTACTCCAGATAGTGTCTGACTAAAGCTCTGTACAATTGAAGCAAAACTTCCTCCCCTTTGTATTCTAGCCCCCTTGAAAGAAAGAAAGAAAGAAAGACTTGCATTTATATAGCGCCTTTCAGGACCACCAGATGTCTCAAAGCGCTTTACAGCCAATGAAGTATTTTTTGAAGCGTAGTCACTGTTGTAATGTAAGAAACGCAGCAGCCAATTTGCGCACAGCAAGCTCCCACAAACAGCAATGTGATAATGACCAGATAATCTGTTTTAGTGATGTTGATTGAGGGATAAATATTGACCAGGACACCGGGGATAACTCCCCTGCTCTTCTTCGAAATAGTGCCATGGGATCTTTTATGTCCACCTGAGAGAGTAGAAGGGGCCTCGGTTTAACATCTCATCTGATAGACAGCACCTCCGACAGTGCAGCACTCCCTCAGCACTGCACTGGGAGTGTCAGCCTAGATTTTTGCGCTCAAGTCTCTGGAGTGGGACTTTGAACCTACAACCTTCTGACTCAGAGGCGAGGGTGCTACCCACTGAGCCACTGGCTGACACACATGAAGATGAAGATCAATATTTTTGATTGCGTTTTTGTACCCGTACACTAGTTTTTAGTGATTTGTGTATCTGACATCCAAATCCCTTTGCTTCTCCACAGTTCCCAATCTCTCGCCATTCAGAAAATATTCTGATTGGTCTTTCTTGGATCCAAGTTGGATGGCATTGCACTTCCCCACATTGAAGTCCATCTGCCAAAGTTTTGCCCACTCATTTAACCTGTCTATGTACCTTTGTAACTTCCTGCTCCCATCTACACAACTTACTGTGCCACCTGATTTGTTGAAGCAGAGTCCATGAGACTTTAAAAAAGGAATTAGGTTATTGTTTGAAAAAGAGGAATAATGAAGGATATGGGGAGTGATGAGGAGACTGGGATTAGCAGGCAGGCACCTCAAAGCATTGGAGCGGTACCACCAACGTTGTCTCCGCAAGATCCTGCAAATCCATTGGCAGGATAGGTGCACCAACATCAGTGTTCTCGCTCAGGCCAACATCCCCAGCATCGAAGCTTTGACCACGCTCAATCAGTTCCGATGGACGGGCCACATCGTCCGCATGCCCGATACGAGACTCCCAAAACAAGCGCTCTACTCGGAGCTCCGACACGGCAAGAGAGCCCCAGGTGGGCAGAGGAAATGCTTCAAGGACACCCTCAAAGCCTCCTTGAAAAAGTGCAATATCCCCACCGACACCTGGGAATCCCTGGCCCAAGACCGCACAAAGTGGAGGAGAAGCATCCGGGAAGGTGCCAAACACCTCGAGTCTCTTCGCTGGGAGCAAGCGGAAGCGAAGCGCAAACAGCGCAAGGAGCGCACGTCAACCCAAGCACCCCACCCACCCGCCCCTTCAACCACCGTCTGCCCCACCTGTGACAGAGACTGTAGGTCCCGCATTGGACTCATCAGTCATCTGAGAACTCATTTTTAGTGTGGAAGCAAGTCATCCTCGGTTCTGAGGGACTGCCTAAGAAGAAGAGAGGAATTAGCGTTCCTGGGGAGAAGTACTGCTGCAGACTTGTTTTTCTACTGTAACATTCCATGATTCAAGAACGTTGAGGAAAATGTCCTACCCTTCTTTAAATAGTTTAATGAGATCATCCATCGGAACAGCCAGATGAGTTCTCATTTTAATGTTCGGACAGATATCACCTTGGATAATGTGGCACTCCCCGAGTACTACGCTGGATTGTCAACCTAGCTTTTTGATTCCAACTGGGGCCCAAGCCCATAATAGGGAGGGGGTGGTGGTTGTTAGATGGGAACTGGATTGATGGGTTCCATATTCACCTCATGTTGGACCCTTTGAATTAAATTATATAGTATTACATTGTATTTACAGCACAGAAACAGGCCATTCAGCCCAACAGGTTTATGCCGGTGTTTCTGCTCCACACGAGCCTCCTCCCACCCTTCTTCATCCAACCCCATTAACACACCCTTTTATTCTTTTCTCCCTCATGTGTTTGTCTAGCTTCCCCTTAAATGCATCTATACTATTCACCTCAACTACTCCTTGTGATAGCGAGTTCCACATTCTCACCACTCTCTGGGTTAAGAAGTTTCTCCTGAATTCCCTATTGGATTTATTAGTGACTATCTTATATTTATGGTCACCAGTTCTGGTCTCATCCATAAATGGAAATATCTTTTCTACATCTACCCTATCAAACCCTTTCATAATCTTAAAGACCTCCATCAGGTCACCTCTCAGTCTTCTCTTTTCTAGAGAAAAGAGCCCCAGCCTGTTCAATCTTTTCTGATAGTTATAATCTCTCATTTCTGGTATCATTCTAGTAAAACTTTTTTGCATCTTCTCCAGTGCCTCGATATCGTTTTTATAATATGGAGACCAGAACTGTTCACAGTGCTCCGAGTGTGGTCTAACCAAGGGTCCATACAACTTTAACATAACTTCTCTGCTTTTCAATTCTATCCAATAAGAAATGAACCCCAATGCTTTGTTTGCTTTTATTTATGCCCTTATTAACCTGCGTCGCTACTTTTAGTAATCTGTGTATCTGTACCCCCAGATCCCTCTGTTCCTCTACCTCATTTACATACTTATTTTCCAAGGAGAATGTGGCCTCCTTATTCCACCTTCCAAAATGTACCACCTCACACTTATCTATATTAAAGTTCATTTGCCAATTACCGCCCATTCTGCAAGTTTATTAGGTAGAGAGGAGACTTTCATTCCATCAGACTTGGCTGGTTTGAATCCAGGGCTGAGATTTGAAAGGACCATGTGGTTATCCAGTCTTCTTCTAAATGATGAAAAGCAAGCAATGATCTCTAAGCGTAAACTGAATCCTGCATACTAAATAGATGATGTTTCACTCATTGTAAGCTCCCCATGTGGGAGTTCTGACTTGATCCACACTGCTCTAATGAAAGCATTACCTTATAGTTTGATGCAGAATTTTCTATAAGAATTTTTAGGAACAAAAAAGGCCTTTAAGCTTAATAAGCTTGTCCCTTTTTTTGAAACCTACCCATCTTCTCAACATATTCCCTAACCTTCTATCCCCAGCATTCAATGCTCTCTTCAACACACTTGTCCTGCTTCAATGCCATGCTGGGTATAGAAACATAGAAACATAGAAGATAGGAGCAGGAGTAGGCCATTCAGCCCCTCGAGCCTGCTCCGCCATTCAATGAGATCATGGCTGATCATCCAAATTCAGTACCCTGTCCCTGCCTTCTCTCCATATCCCTTGATCCCTTTAGCTTTAAGAAATATATCTAACTCCTTCTTCAATATATTTAATGAATTGGCCTCTACTGCCTTCTGTGGTAGAGAATTCCACAGGTTCACCACTCTCTGGGTGAAGAAATTCCTCCTCATCTCAGTCCTAAATGGCTTACCCCTCATCCTTAGACTGTGACCCCTGGTTCTGGACTCCTCCGCCATCGGGAACATCCTTCCTGCATCTAGTCTGTCTAGTCCTGTTAGAATTTTATAAGTTTCAATGAGATCCCCTCTCATTCTTCTAAACTCCAGCGAGTATAAGCCCAATCGCCCCAATCTCTCCTCATATGTATCCCTGGTATAGGTGAAGAAGTTCCACTTCACTTTCTTTCTTATTCCTAATTTGTATCTTGTGAATACTTTGCTTAGATCCACTACGTTAGTTCCCTCATAATCTTAAAATCTCATCATTAGGTTTTGTAGTTTTTCAATATTATTTTCTGCATAGAAGACCTCAAGCCGTTACCATGATGTTTGTTATTTGCCATTGATGATTTTCTTTTTGGTCATGCCATGTACGTATCCTATCAAGCTCCTCTGTGTTAAATGAAAGGTAAGATACGGATGCGATTTTTGCGGCAGTCGGTAGCAGACCCCTTTACAGCAGGAGCCATCTTTGTTATGGAAAAGCGGTGTAGCTCTCTATTGTACACCGGAGGGTTGGAGATCAATGCTGTACATTGCCTCCAATCAAAACGCCTCCCTGCTTCAATTAATGTCAAGCTCAGAGCTGAATTCCAGCCAACCCTATCATCTTCACAGAAGCATACATATGTTTTCCAGGGCTGAAGCCAGGATGTAATTTTGTGCTTTATTATTATTTTTTAAGTGTTAATAAGTGCCAAATGTGAGGGCAATTTGGCGTTGTGGACTCACGTCTCCTGAGAGCTACACTGAGGAAAACTGAATTCACATAGGGAGGCACAGCCATTGGAGGGAGGACTCCTTCTGGGCTCAACCTGGCTCAAGCTACACATGGTGAAACATTACATTTTGAAGCATTCTCTTGCCTTCTGCTCACAATTATTATTGTCGTTGCTGTCATTTCTCTTTCTTTCTTTTGACTTTAATACAAATTTCCTCCACAAAAGGTGCTCCTGTATTCCTGATGTCCGTGACTTTGCAAGACTGGAGTTGTATCCTGCTGTTAAACAAAAAAAGAGTAGGCTTAAAATGTTACTCGTACATCTCCCACAGGCTGAGGAGAAGGCCGGGGTAAATTCTGGTAGGTAAGGAGCCCCAGGACTGAGTGGGAGAGCGGGCCAAGTGAGAGTGGAGAGTGAGCAGCAGGCGAGGGCCAGGGCCCATCACAGAGCACAAGGCCCAGAGAAAAAGTAGAAGAGAGGGTTAGACAAGGATGGGGCGCACACATGATGGAATGGCCATGGCATATTAGAGAGCAGGAGGCGTGAGGATTGAGTAGCAGGGACCCTGCGAGCAGGGGTTTGGAAGGTAAGCTCGGACTTCTTTGTTTTTTTGTGTCTTTGCTGAGCTGACTGAGGAGATTTAAATTTTCATGGCAGCTGCATTTGAAGAAAATGTTTTCCTAACCAATCAGAAACATAGAATTTCATAGTATTTACAGCACAGAATCAGGCCATTCGGCCCAATAGGTCTATGCCGGTGTTTATGCTCCACACGAGCCTCCTCCCACCCTACTTTATCTCATCTTATCAGCATATCCTTCTATTCCTTTCTCCCCCATGTACTTATCCAGCTTCCCCTTGAATGCATCTATGCTGTTCACCTCAACCACTCCCTGTGGCAGCGAGTTCCACATTCTCACCACTTAATCCATACTCAATTTTAAAATCATGGTTTTGGGGCGGGGGGGAGAGGGGGCGGGGTGGGGGAGGAGCGGGGCGGAGGGAGGAGCGGGGTGGGGGGGAGAGGGGGCGGGGTGGGGGAGGAGCGGGGCGGGGAGGAAGAGGGGGCGGGGTGGGGGAGGAGCGGGGCGTGGGGAGGAGCGGGGCGGGGTGGGGGAGGAGCGGGGCAGGGGGAGGAGCGGGGTGGGGGGGGAGAGGGGGCGGGGTGGGGGAGGAGCGGGGCGGGGAGGAAGAGGCGGGGGAGAGAGGGGGCGGGGTGGGGGAGTAGCGGGGCGGGGGGAGGAGCGGGGCGGGGGGGAGAGGGGGCGGGGGAAACCACTTTGCTGACTGTACAAATGAGGTCAAACTGTGATTGGCCAGAACAACATGGGTGCCTCTGCTTCCGAGGGTAAGCCCATATTCTGACAAAGTTGCATTGGAAGAGGTCCTGGAGCTGCTGGTAACCTGGCTCTATAAATGCCACAGGAGCTGAACGTGTTCATTACAACGCAGCCACTGTCCCTTTCTATACCCATCAGTGAGGCACAGTCACATGATGAACACCTCAGAATATATTAGCAACCTATTCTTAAAAAGTGAGAATAAGCTACCGCCACTTTTCACCAGTCAGCCATCTCTGAGTGCATTGAATTCCTTTATATCGACAGTACCCATCCACTTTCTCCTCCTTCCAACTTTTCTCCCAAATTTCTACAATATGCAAGACTTGATTTTCTATAGAGCCTTTCGTGACCGCAGGGCATCCCGAAGCACTTTACAGCCAATGAAGTACATTTTTTGAGGTGGAGTCACTGTTGTAATATAAGAACCGTGGCAGCCAATTTGCAGCAAGCTCCCACAAACAGTAATGTCATAACAACCACAAAAATCTGTTTTAGTGATGTTGGTTGAGGGATAAATATTGGCCAGGACACTGGGGAGAACTCCCCTGCTCTTCTTCAAATAGTGCCATGGGATCTTTTACATCCACCTGAGAGAGCAGACGGGGCCTCGGTTTAACGTCTCATCCGAAAGGCGGCACCTCCGACAGTGCAGCACTCCCTCAGCACTGCACTGGGAGTATCAGCCTAGATTTTGTGCTCAAGTCTCTGGAGTGGGGCTTGAACCGCCCCCCCCCCTCAGCCTTTTGACACAAAGGTGAGAGGGCTACCACTGAGCCACAGCTGACATCAAGGCCTAATTAATACCAGGGTCAGATGCAGGCAGCCCTCCAGTACTTCACCGACAGGAGTGTCGACAGTGCTATTGAACTGCGGGGAGCACCAGAGCTGAGCATCTTTCAGTCCTCATCTGCAAACGTACAGCTTCCAGCAGAGTTCGCTGGATGATCATTGGGAAGGGGGACCCTAGCTGATTTCCTCTCTCTCTCAGCCCAAGGAATGCTGAGGACACTTTTTGGTATCCCAGCTATTACCATGATGGAGATTAACTAATTCAGCGCAGGCTAGAGATCAAACTTGAGACTTTTCTGATCATTAGGGTTAAGTCCCATCTCGGGCGATGCTGTTCCTCACTGGGAGCTTAACAATAATTATCCTTAAAAAATCAAATACTTAATGCTTACAAAGAATTATAGTGATGACTTCTAACATCCTTTGGTTTTCCTATGCCTATTTCAGTTGATTTTTGCAGTATCTCTGTAAATAATGAGCTTCAGTGACACAGCGAAGAGCTTCTTGTAATTTACTCTGAATTGGATGGCGGGGGAGAGATGGAATTCTACCAATTATTGTCAGCGAGTGTGGAGGAGCGAGTGATCCTGACAGCCTGACAGTGTGAGGGAGCTAAATTAATATCAACAGAGATATGGTTATTAACCCAGGCTGCTTCAGCAATCGTGTCATTTCAATTTCTGCATTTTAATTAAAATCCATCAACAGACTCAGGCTCAATAACAGTCACGGAGCCCAGCGCTGTGAGGGATTTTAATTAGTATGACTAACTCCTCTAGGCCAGTTATCTGTCACTACTTAAACCGAAAGATTCAAGAAAATCAACATAAAGACAGAAAAGGGGTCTGCACAGAGCGGGATTAAAACGGAGTGGACTTAAACAGAGTGTTTTATTTGGGAATTTGGAAAGAGTGGGAATTCGGAGAAGAGGGGAAAGGAGTTGTTGCTTTTTGCCTACACTACTTGTAGTGCTTTGTGTTACAGGTAGATATTTAATTTCAGTTCCCTTAACTTAATCTAGATCAAGTAAGTAGTCAAGAAATTACACTGTAAACTAAGTTACCTAATTACAAATTTAATTTAATTTAATTAAATAAAACAAGGTCATATAGGGATGACAGTGCAGGTGGTGTGCCGCAACTGCAGCATGTGGGAGTTTGTGGAGAGCATTGTGATCCCGGACAACCACGTTTGCAGTAAGTGCCTGCATCTTGAGGAACTTCAGCTCAGAGTTTTTGAGCTGGAGTCTGAGGTGCAGACATTGCGGGGCATCAGGGATGGGGAGAGTTACCTGGACACTTTGATCCAGGAGGCAGTCACACCCCTTAGGTTAGGTAGTGGTACAGGTCTGGTTAGTGGTCGGGGACAGGAGGGTGTGACTGCAACTCAGGCAGGTAAGGGGACCCCAGGTGCAGTGCTGGAGGAGCCTCAGCCTTTGCCCTTGTCCAACAGGTATGAGGTTCTTGCTGCCTGTGTGGATGAGGGAAAAGCCTGTAGGATGGATAAGCAAGCTGACCATGGCACCATGATGCAGGAGGCCATTCAAGTGGGGGGAGTGAAAGGGAATGTAGTTGTGATAGGGGACAGTATCGTCAAGGGGATAGATACTGTTCTCTGCAGCCATGACCGAGAGGTCCGAAGGTTGTGTTGCCTGCCCGGTGCCAGAGTTAAAGACATCTCCTCGCGGCTGGAGGAAAACTTGGAGTGGGAGGGGGAGGTTCCAGTTGTCGTGGTCCACGTAGGAACCAACAACAGAGGTAGAACTAGGAATGAGGTTCTACTGAGGGAGTTTGAGGAGCTAGGATCCAAATTAAAAAGCAGAACCTCAAAGGTAATAATCTCTGGATTGTTACCTGAGCCACGTGCAAATTGGCATAGAGACAAACAGATTAGAGGTTTAAATGCGTGGCTCAAAGAGTGGTGTGGGCGGAAGGGGTTTCAGTTCATGGGGTACTGGCACCAGTACTGGGGAAAGAGGGAGCTGTTCTGTTGGTACAGGCTCCACTTAAACCGCGTTGGGACCAGTGTCCTGGTGAACTGAATAACTAAAGCAGTAGACAGGGATTTAAACTAATGAAGGGGGTTGTGGGAGGATTCAGGAAAGAGTAAATTTAAAAGCAGTGAGAGAAATGTCAGGGCTCGAGAGCAGAGTAGAATTTTGGGTAAAAATAAGCAGAGTGGGTCAGGAAGGGACAGAAAGAGTAACAAAGGTAATAAGGCATCAGTGACTAAGGTGACATCAGGGAAAAATAGAAATAAGTCAAAGCTAAAGGCACTATATGAGAATGCGCAAAGCATTCACAACTAAATCGATTAATTAATAGCGCAGATAGAAATGAATAGGTTTGATCTAATAGCCATTACAGAGACGTGGTTGCAATGTGGCCAAGGTTGGGAACTAAATATTCCAGTGTTGAGGCTGCCGCGAAACACGAATGGAGGCTGAATCCATGTGTGGAAAACAAGAAACTTTTATTCACTGCATGGCAAAACAAAATGTCTGAGAAAGCTGCTCCCAGAATTCTCTGGGTAAACTCCCAGAATTCTCTGGGTAAAACCTGAGGCCCCGCCCCCTTCTGCCTTAAAGGGAAGGGGCTGGAAATTTGTCCACAGACGGAAGAGTGGATTATGCCCGTTTTAGGTGGCGATCCGCCACACCAGGATACTTAACTTTTAGAAGAGATAGGCAAAATGGAAAAGGAGGAGGGGTAGCCCTGATAATAAAGGATGGGATAAAGACAGTAGAGAGAAAGGATCTTAGCTCCGAAAATCAAGAAGTAGAATCAGTTTGGCTGGAGCTAAGAAACAGCAAAGGACAGAAAACATTAGTGGGAGTTGTTTATAGGCTCCCGAACAGTAGCTATAATGTAGGTCGGAGTATAAATCAGGAAATTAGAGGCGCATGTAACAAGGGTAATACAGTAATCATGGGGGACTTTAATTTACATATAGACTGGGCAAACCAAATTTGCAGGCAGGGAGAGTGTGGAGAATGAATTCATGCAATGTATGCAAGATAGTTTTCTAGATCAGTATGTTGTGGAACCAACTAGGGAACAGGCTATTTTAGATCTAGTATTGTGCAACGAGAAAGGGTTAATTAATAACCTTGTAGTAAAGGGGCATTTAGGGAAGAGTGACCATAATATGATAGAATTTTATATTGAGTTTGAAAGTGATTTAGTTAAATCCGAAACTAGGGTCTTAAATCTAAACAAAGCAAACTACGTAGGTATGAGGGGCGAGTTGGCTAAGGTAGATTGGGAAACTACATTAAAAGGGATGACGGTAGAGAAGCAATGGTTAGCATTTAAAGAATTAATGCATAATTTACAACAAATATACATTCCTTTAAGTCACCAAAACCCCACGGGAAAAGTGGTCCAACCATGGCTAACAAGAGAAGTTAAAAATAGTATTAGATCAATGGAAGAGGCTTATAATGTTGCCAAAAAGAATAGTAAGCCTGAGGATTTGGAGGATTTTAGAATTCAGCAAAGGAGGACCAAGAAATTGATAAAGAAAGGTAAATAGAATATGAGAGTAAACTAGTGAGAGACATAAAAACAGATTGTAAAAGCTTCAATAGGTATGTAAAAAGGAAAAGATTAGCGAAAGTAAATGTGGGTCCCTTACAGGCTGAGACAGGAGAAATTATAATGGGGAATAAGGAAATGGCAGAGAAATTAAGCAAATACTTTGTGTCTGTCTTCACAGAAGAAGATGCAAAAAACTTCCGGAAATAGTGGAGAACCAAGGGTCTAGCAAGAATGAGGAACTGAAAGAAATTAATATTAGCAAAAAAATAGTACTGGAGAAATGAATGGGACTGAAAGCCAATAAATCCCCTGGACCTGATGGCCTACATCCTAGGGTTTTGAAAGAGGTGTCTACAGAAATAGTGGATGTATTGGTTGTCATTTCCAAAATTCCATAGATTCTAGAACGGCTCCTGCGGATTGGAAGGTAGCAAATGTAACCCTACTATTTAAGAAAGGTGGGAGAGAAAACAGGGAACTACAGACCAGTTAGCATGACATCAGTACTAGGGAAAATGCTAGAATTTATCATTAAGGACGTGGCAACAGGACACTTAGAAAATAATAATAGGATTGGGCAGAGTCAACACGGATTTATGAAAGGGAAATCGTGTTTGACGAATCTGTTAGAGTTTTTTGAGGTTGTAACTAGCAGAATAGATAAGGGGGAACCAGTGGATATGGTGTATTTGGATTTTCAGAAGACATTCAATAAGGTGCCACACAAGAGGTTATTAAACAAAATTAGGGCTCATGGGATTAGGGGTAATATATTAGCATGGATTGAGGATTGGTTAACGGACAGAAAACAGGTAGGAATAAACAGGTCATTTTCGGGTTGGCAGGCTGTAACTAGTGGGGTACCGCAAGGATCAGTGCTTGGGCCTCAGCTATTCACAATCTACATCAATGATTTGGATGAGGGGACCAAATGTAATATATCCAAGTTTGCTGATGATACAAAGCTGGGTGGGAATGTAAGTTGTGAGGAGGATGCAAAGTGGCTTCAAGGGGATATAGACAAGCTAAGTCAATGGACAAGAACATGGCAAATGGAATATAATGTAGAGAAATGTGAAGTTATCCACTTTGGTAGGAGAAATAGAAAAGCAAATTATTTGCATAGCTTTCGAGCTGTGCTTTTAAATACACAACATGGTGACACTATTCTTGCCATTGCAGAAATATTATGTTGCTTGTGAATTACATCATTGTGATGTAGCATCATAGAATCAGAAATTTACGGCACAGTAGGAGGCCATTCGGCCCATTGTGTCTGTACCAGCCGAAATAGAGCTATCCAGCCTCATCCCACTTTCTAGCTCTTGGTCCATAGCCCTGTAGGTTACCCACTTCAAATGCATATCCAAAAACTTTTTAAATGCGATGAGGGTTTCTGCCTCTACCACTCTTTGAGACAGTGAGTTCCAGACCCCCACCACCCTCTGGGTGAAAAAAGTTCTCCTCAACTCCCCTCTAATCCTTCTACCAATTACTTTAAATCTATGCCCCCTGGTTATTGACCTCTTCGCTAAGGGAAATAGGTCCTTTCTATCCGCTCTATCTAGGCCACTCATAATTTTATATTACGTCTCCCCTCAGCCTCCCCTGTTCCAAAGAAAACAACCCCAGCCTATCCAATCTTTCCTCACAGCTACAATTCTCAATGCTCGTGAATTTCATCATAGTGACATCACAGCGTAAACAGGCTGGAGAAACAATGATGTGTTTCTGGAGAAGGGACTGAGGGATCTGGTGAGAAGCAGGTAAATGGGGTTCATCTGTCAAAAAGGGATAGGCTTGTTGTACGATTGGCCTTTACCTTTTTTAAACATTTTTGACATATACAACAAAATAATCAGGTGCTGCTCGGGATGTTTTCCTCCTAAGAACATAAGAAATAGGAGCAGGAGTCGGCCATACGGCCCTCGAGCCTGTTCTGCCATTCAATAAGATCATGGTTGATCTTCAACCTCAACTCCACTTTCCTGCCCGATCTCCATATCCCTTGATTCCCCTAGAGCTCAAAAATCTATTGATCCCAGCTTTGAATATACTCAATGACTCAGCATCCACAGCCCTCTGGGGTAGAGAATTCCAAAGATTCACAACCCTCTGAGTGAAGAAATTTCAACCTCATCTCAGTCCTAAATGGCCAACCCCTTATCCTGAGACTATGCCCCCTAGTTCTAGACTCTCCAGCCAGGGGAAGCAGCCTCTCAGCATCTACCCGATCAAGGCCTCTCAGATTCTTATATGTTTCCATGAGATTAAAGGTCAATGAGGGGGCACCATGGATTTAGAACCCAGGACCTCTTGATCTAGGCAGTCAAATGCTCTACCACTGAGCTATGCCCTCTCTCCCAGATGCCTCAAACCAGTGGTGCTGTTTTAAAGCTGTACAGTCCCACTTCATTTGTTCTAAATTCTAACCGGAAAGATCATTGACTGAGGCACAGAGTGGTAAGAGCTGCCACTTAACTCCTTAGACATGACTGACACAAACAAGCTGTTGTCGGGTGGTGTCAGTGCTCCTGGCCGCACCCTCTAGGTTGATTGACAGCTGAAAGGGTAAATAACAAACAGCACCTATTACTATAATCTCAGTAATTAAAAGCAATTGGAGGGTCATTTTACCAAAGCGCTGTTATTTTATGGAGCATTTCAGAATGGGAGAAAATTACGCGCTCTTGCAGTTCTGCAGCTAATTATCTCGGCCGGCCATTAGTTAGAACAATTTCAATTGAAGAGAAAGATTTTTGTCGAGCTGCCTGCTCTCAAGGGATGGACATTTTCCTCGTGCTCTGATTTCCCTCTGTGCCTGTGGACTGGCACCTCCCCTCCCTCTGACAGCGTCTGGCTCTGCCATGCATGTCGGGAATTGCCCACTCTGCCAGCACGTTGGCTGGCTCAGAACCAGGGGTGCCCTCTCCGCCCTCTCATCATCTTTACTCATATTAATCTGCAGCTTCTATTTCCAGTCGCTTGGCATCAAACCACTGCTGCCTCACAAGACAACCTCAGGGTCTTTACAAAGCTGAGCACAGGTTTGTCCTTTACCTTGCTGTGTTTTTGAAAATAATTTTTTGCCTGCAGGCCCAACATTTCGAATTACTCAACGATCCCAGTAATCAGGTTGAAGCTTTGGCCTTTTTTTTTTCATTCCTGCAGTGGAAGTGGTTCCGTAAGTGTAGAAATAAATGAATTGTTTTTAATTTGCTAATTGTGACCTCTGCCCTCCGTGTTAAAGCGGAGCTGCTGCTCCTGCGGTTCCCATGCCTCGCGCGCGTTGTCAGAAATACTTCAGGTGCTTCTACCAGCACAGAGCTTTTTCCCTTTTCTGTCAAATCATTAACATGAAAGGAGTTTCGCCCACAGCCAACAGGAACCATAGACTTGCGGCCACATTTTCAGTCATTATTCCCGGACTTTGTGTTGTAGCTAGCAGCAGGAAATCATTAGCTCTCAGGCATCTCGCAGCAGCTGCAGAGTATTAACTCTTTCACTGGCATAAAATGCAGTCAGCAGAAAACAAACACTACTCCATGAAAAGGTGCTGTATAACGGGACACCGACTGTTCACTAATCTGCTAGGATACAAGGATGCCCGGCTATTTCCACTACAGTATTAGAATATTCTTTGTTTTAGTCCCCACCTTCTCCAGGCACAGTGGGAAGATTTAATGTAATTTACCACCTCACAACCTAAGGAATCGTTGCAGGTTATTATCATTGCAAAAAACGTCTGTCTCTATGGGGGAAAAAATTTGGTTGTTTTGCGCCTCCCGTTAGGGGGCGCTAATGGGGCGCAAAGCAGCTAGAGCCCGGGCGCCGCTAACGCCTCCCGCGAAATTCAGCAGGAGGTTAGCGCCGGTGGTAGCCGGTAGCGCCATGCGGCGCCGCGCCTCCGGCGATGACGCCATCGCTGTGCGCAGCGCCCCGCTCGCGCCCCCTGACCTACCGCTGGACGCTGTGTCCAACAGGGTCAGGGGGGCGTTTTTGCAGCCAGGGCGGCACGAATTAAAGGGCAGGTGCCCGGCGGCCTTTTTTATAGGGCTGCCTGCCAGCACCTGCCAGCACCTGCCCCCTCTGGCCTCCTCCTGCGGGGTGCCGGCCGCGATCGGTCAGCCCGGCACTTCTTTTGAGTGCCCGGTTCTTTTGCCGTCATCCCGCTCCCCGGTGGTCCAGCAGGGCCCCGGTGCGCGCTACGCTAGGTCCCTCCCCTTTAATCTGGGGAGGGAGGCCTGCAGTACCGCGGCGCTGCTGCACGTAGCGCCGCGCTATTCAATGGGAGCGCCCCAAGAGGGAGGGAGAGCGCTTCCGGTAGCACCGCGCCTCCAGCTTAGGGCGCTACCATTGAATTTAGGGCGTGGGGGAGCTAAATTTTTTGCCCCAGCGAAGTTATTGCCCCAAAGGGGGCGCGAGCCAATTTTCCCTATGCCGTTATGCACCAGCTTATGTCCTGTGGTGAATTGGACTTTCTCTGTACGCCTGCCTCCATTACGGTGTGTTAATCCTTTAGGGTCCTTGCTCTGTCCTGAGTCACAAGGCAGTGAGACAAAATATCCTGATAGAATTTCCAGTTAGCAGCAAAGAGAAGACAAAGGTGGGAACCAAATTCCTTCCATATAATCTCCTGTGTAGCAAGAAACTGATTATAATCTATCTACAAGTTCCAGTTGATCTCTCATAGTGTTCCCCATGGACATAGATTCTCAAAGAACAATAACAGCAGTGGGTGGAATCTCAACCATGTGACCATGTAATAGTAAAGATAGAACTTGTATTTATATAGCACCTTTCACGACACCAGGATGTCCCAAGGCGCTTTACAGCCAATTAAGTGCTTTTTGAAGTGTAGTCACTGTTGTAATGTAGGGAAATGCGGCAGCCAATTTGCACAAGGCAAGCTCCCACAAACAGCAATGTGATAATGACCAGATAATCTGATAGAGGGGTAGATGGTTCCGGGGATGGGGGAATCTTAGCTACAAGGACAGGTTGGAGAAGCTGGATTTGTTTTCATTAGAGCAAAGGATGTTGAGGGGTGATTTGATAGAGGTGTACAAGATTATGATGGGTTTGGATAGGCTAGATGGGGGAAAGGCTGTTCCCACTAGTTGATGGTACAAGGACTAGGGGACACAGATTTAAGGTTTTGGGCAAGAGATACAGGGGGGGATGAGGGGAAAAACTTTTTTGCGCAGCGAGTGGTGTGGACCTGGAATTCGCTGCCGACGGAAGTGGTGGAAGCGGAGACACTCAATGTTTTCAAGGGGAGACTGGATAGGCACGTGAGGAAAATAAACTTGCAGGGCTACGGGAATAGAGCGGGGGAATGGGACTGACTGGATTGCTCTACAGAGAGCCGGCACGGACTCGATGGGCCGAATGGCCTCCTTCTGTGCCATTATAACTCTATGACTCTATGTGAAGATTGTTTTCAGTAAACGCACGGCATAACTCTAGAAATGGGCCTTTGGAAGGGAAGGTTATTCCGGGAGTCTGCATCATCCCCATCCTCGCCATTGGCTTCCTATATTCCACTATATTGACTATAAGATCCTCATGCTTGTGTTCAGAAAATATCCACCATGGCCTTGTCCCACCCTAAATTTGTGATCTCCTCTAGCAGTATGTCTCAACACACTAGGGGAATTCTAAGCCCCAAAAAACGGGTGGGTTTGGTTCGGCTGAGCGGTTAGAAAGCTAAAAATCTGAAACAGGCACCCAAACCACCTCGAACCTGCCCACTTCCGGTTTTAACGGAGGCGGGACGAGGGGCAGGTGACCAATCCACTCGCAGGAGGCGGGTTGGTCATTTAAATAATTTAATGAGGCTGTGTGCCGTCATTTTAACAGTGATTCTATTTTAACTACAGCCGGCCAGGTTTCCCAGGCCTCGGGAACCCGACAGGTTAAAGGAGGCGAGAAAGACTGAATCCATGAGTTGAGTGCCTTTACAGCACTGCTCGTGGGCCAGGAGGAGCAGGAGTGTTTCCTCCAGGCCCAGCAAGCTACCCATTAAACTTCTCCCCACTCTCCGCGATCGGACCCCCCACCCCGCCCCCCCGACCACCTGCGGAACCCCCCCCCCCCCCCGACCACCATCTGACCACCATCTGCTTCCCCTGACCACCATCTGCCAACCCCCCCCCCCCCCCGCCGATGATCTCTCCCACCCGCCTCTAGACCTAGCTGCTCTCATCCGAGTTTGGCTCTGGCCTTGTGACACAGGATTTCCCGCCCGACAGACAGCCAGTCTACCAATCAGATTAAAGACGTCCTGCAATTTAAAACTTGCAGGATGTTTGGGAAACCCGTACTTCTGGGTTTCCTGACCTCAAAAAAACCACCGCCCAACCCCCACCCCCGCCCCACTCTCCCCCCCCCCCACCTCCGAGCTAATATCCAGCCACAGCCTCCACTCCTTGGATCCTCCACCCCGGTCCTCTGGAATTCACTCCCAACATTGCTCTGCCTTGCCAACTTCCTTTGTGTTCCGCAGTGCGCTTGATCAGTTAATCTCCGCACTTATCCCTTAATCCTTCAGTTTCTTTCATGACCAGTTATTTGTCCAACTTGAAATTGGACATCTGAAATATGAAACAAATTAGGAAATGCTGGGAAAAACTCAGCGGGTCAGGCAGCATCTGTGGAAAGAACAGAGGTTAACGTTCGGGTGCAAACCCTTCGTCAGAACTACATCGAGTCCGAATCGGAAACATTAAGCTGTCTGTTCTCTCCATCTGGTCTAGTTTTGTGTGCAGTTCCTTTTTAAATAAGGAGCTGTAATGGGACAACTTTAATATGGGAGTGCCGGACCAGAGAGACCTGGGGGTGTACATACACAAATCTTTGAAGGTGGCAGGACAAGTTGAGAAGGCTGTTAAAAAAGGGATACGGGATCCTTGGCTTTATAAACAGATGTGGAGATGCCGGTGTTGGACTGGGGTGGACAAAAGTGAGAAGTCGCACAACACCAGGTTATAGTCCAACAGCTTTATTTGAAATCACAAGCTTTCGGAGCGCTGCTCCTTCATCAGGTGAAGTGAAGAAATACATATGGGCACAGCATATATAGTCAGAGAACACTGCCAGACGACTACAGTTAATCTTTCTAACTGCCCTTTATCACACCTCGGCAGAGAGATAATCACAGCAATCAAAGGTGGGGATGGTGTCCAACCAGGTCAGTCAGGAAAACATTACATATAAACAGAGGCATAGAGTACAAAGGCAAGGAAGTTACGCTAAAGCTTTATAAATCACTCGTTAGGCCCCAGCTGGAGTATTGCGACTAATTCTGGGCACCACACTTTAGGAAGGATGTCAAGGCCTTAGAGTGGGTGTGGAAGAGATTTACTAGAATGAACAGAGAAGGTTAAGGGGAGATTTAATGAAGGGGTTCAAAATTATGAAGAGTTTTGATAGAGTAAATAAGGAGAAACTGTCTCGAGTGGCAGAAGGGTCGCTAACCAGAGGACACAGGTTTAAGATAATTGGCAAAAGAACCAGGGGCGAGATGAGGAAATGTTTTTTACGCAGCGAGTTGTTATGATCTGGAATGCACTGCCTGAAAGGGTGGTGGAGTGATAACTTTATAAAGGGAATTGGATAAAGACTTGAAAAGTAAAAAATTGCAGGGCTATGGGGAGAGGGCAGGAGAGTGGGACTAATTGGAGAGCTCTTTCAAAGAGCCGGCACAGACACGATGGGCCTAATGGCCTCCTCCTGTGCTGTATCATTCTATGATTCTAAATTAGTACAAATTTGGATCTTCTCCAATCTTACATTACAACAGCGACTATACTTCAAAGTACTTCATTGGCTGTAAAGGCCGGGAAAGGCGCCATATAAATGCAAGTTCTTTCTTTCTACTCCACTGACTTCCTCTGTACCTCTGATTTTTAAAAAAATATATTCATTCTCGGGATGTGGGCAAGGCCGGCATTTATTGCCCATCCCTAATTGCCCTTGAGAAGGTGGTGGTGAGCCGCCTTCTTGAACCGCTGCAGTCCGTGTGGTGAAGGTGCTCCCACAGTGCTGTTAGGGAGGGAGTTCCAGGATTTTGACCCAGCGACCATGAAGGAATGATTACAGTTGAAGTTAAATAACCTGCTTCCACCTACACTAAGCATGTAATAGTGAGTAAAGGCTACAATGACATGCGTACGTAGATTTTCCAGTCTTTGCTGCTTAACTTCAGGACTGGGTACAGCAGGCTTTACACCTGCCCCATTGTCTGCAGATAGACTTTGGGAGATATCCATTGACTGGTAATTTTACTAATTTAATTTTATGCCGGCAAGTCCCCAGCCTAAAAGGCCTGCTGCCATTGTATTGTGGGGAAATTAAAAAGGATGAGACCAGTTAAAGCTGTATATATGGGGACAGAGATTTGTACTGCCTTTATAAAGGCTGTATGGAAACAAGGGAGACTTTGCAAAGTCTTTTTAAAGACTATCTTAAAAGATTAAACAAGATAAATAAAGTTTTATAAAGGCTGCAAGGGGCAAAATATTGGCTGCCAAGCACCAGTGTCAGACAAAACATATCTGGAGGCTGGGAACGGAATCTGTGTCCGTCTTGGAGCAGTGCAGCACCCAAACACCCTTTTTGATGCTCAGCAAGCTCGCCATGCTTGTTATATGAGGTGGACGTGAGAAGAGTTGTTCTGCTTGGTAACTCACCCCAGGGGCCGGCACTGCAACACGCCTGGATGGGTTTAACCCTTTGTGCACTACCCACAAGACCCGGGACACAGACGAAGGCGGCAAATCTTACAGGAAGCTGCCAAAGTAAGCCTAACAAACAGTACAAGTTACCAGTTACATGCCCTTAAGTACGTACGTCACCGAGTGTTACTGGGCAACCTGTTGCACATTTACTGACGGCCCCTCCCTCTCACGTACTTTGGGAAGTCGAGCAATGCGGTGACATGGGGCAGCTAGTGCTTGTCAGCAACAATGCAGCCGGTAATTCTGACATTAGTCACTTGTTGCACACATTGGCTGTACATTGTACTGTAGATGATCCCTACGCTAGAGTGGAAGAAGAGAGAGGCAAAGAATTTGAGTAACTTTGCCTACCACTGTCAATGCTATCCTTATGGTGCAACTTGGCTGCAGAAGTTCTTGCAGCAGATGGAACAAGTGGCTCTGTACAGACCCAGGGCCTGAGGATCATTCCAACTATGGTCACTGCTAAGTAGGTGTACCTGAGCCTGTAGATATGGTGGATGGCATCATTGTGCATGTGTCTAAGCTGCTTCTGGTGCCTACTGATCTCCTTGGCATACCTTATTTCCTCTAGTTCTCTTGTAGCTAAGTGCTTTCAAAGCAACACCCAAAGATCTTTGACTTGCCAAAGAACATGCACTTGGCCTATCTTCCATTTAGGTGCCTTGGTGCACCCTGGGTGGTATGAATGTTGGTATTGTTGACAACACTATAAAGCTCTGATCTTCTTTAAGGATCTTTCCGTTCTGCAGAACTGTTGGAAAGAGTTTCTAAAGAGTCAGTTGCTCTGTGATATTGTGATTCTGCTACTTCTCTCATTACATGGACTCCACGGTCTGACCCAACAAACACAGGAAATACATGAAACCTTAGCCGGAATGAAAAACAAATCATTCATCATGAGCGTGTTTGATGCACGCATAATTTAGCTGGATTGGGGCACAAGTCCAATGGGGACTAATGGAAGTCCTTGGCACACAATTTCCAGATCCCCAAATCCTGCCAAGTGTTACCAATATTGATTGGCAGAAAAACAAAGAGAGTTTCTTCCAATTGTTGTCTCCTTCTGCTTTGCATTACTAAGCAGAAATTGAATTATCTTTGTTCTTCAGATGAATTTTGATAGCATCCTGTAAAATGCTTTGTCTAATTTTCACATTAACCAGTGTTAGATGGGGGAAAAAAATGTGTGCACCAAATGTTAGATGAAAAATAAATAATTTGGAATGAAAATATTTAATCATTTTTTTCCCTTCTGTCTCTTTAAGTTGGGACATTAACCAGGTTCCCTTTAATGTTTCAGTGGCTAGGATTCATACCCAAACATTGCAACTTTCAACTGACTTGCTAAATTTCCACATTAGTATGATGGATACATGCATAATTAGGTTCTCAGGAGTGTAGTTCATAGACTCACTGATCTATACTCCTTGATTCATGTGTCGCTCCTTTTTTGAATATCAGTCTTCCCTAAGCCACTCTCTAGTTCTCGTGTACATTATAATGAAATTCTTAAAAAGATCAACGAGACCCTCACCTATTTCCACTTGGGCTTGTAGATAACTTAGTGCTTGGGATTCTTTCATAACAGATGTTTTATTGACCTCTGCAAATACTGTAGATCCAAAAAACTACTTTGATTCTGTTTAGATGTAGCACGCCTGCTATTTCCTGATTCGCCTCATTATATTTCTACTCAAACATTCTTTTACAGGATTTAGCTGGTCTTTAACACTCTGCCTATCTCGTACACAACTAAGGCTATTCATTTGATTTCTCCTGCTGCTATCAACAACATGCCGTTTAATTTGATCCTTATACAGTATTGTGGGGAGAGGAGGTCCTATACAGTATTGTAGGGAGAGGGGGAGTTATACAGTATTGTGGGGAGAAGGGGAGCTATACAGTACTGTGGGAGAGGAGGGTACTCCACTGGAAGCAGCAGTCGACCTATTGAGCTGGGAGGAAAGCTGAATGTACAAATAGTCTAAATTTAAATAATAAATATACTAGCAAATCTCCCTTGGCATTGCGCAGCAATAATTTGGGCCACAAGGTATGGAGAACGGTTTCCTTGTATCGCCTGTAACCAGTTGATGTTGCTTTGTTTTTGATCGAAGTCTTGCAGTTTGAAAAATGCTGGAAGTTTACATAAGAACATAGAACATAAGAAATAGGAGCAGGAGTCGGCCATTTGGCCCTTCGAGCCTGCTCTGCCATTCAATAAGATCATGGCTGATCTTCTACCTCATCTCCACTTTCTTGCACTATCCCCATATCCCTTGATTCCATTAATATCCAAAAATCTATCAATCCCTGTCTTGAATATGCTCAACGACTGAGCCTCCACAGCCCTCTGGGGTAGAGAATTCCAAAGATTCACCACCCTCTGAGTGAAGAAATTTCTCCTCATCTCAGTCCTAAATGGCCGACCCCTTATTCTGAGACTGTGACCCCTGGTTCTAGACTCCCCAGCCAGGGGAAACATCCGCCCTGCATCTACCCTGTCAAGCCCTGTAAGAATGTTATATGTTTCAATGAGATCACCACTCATTCTTCTAAACTCGAGGGATTATAGGTAATTTACCAAATTACAATGTGCCTTTAAACAATCATTGAAAGCAAAAACAACCTGATTAATTTAACAGAGTGACTGCTGCCAATGACCGGAAGCTGCACAGAACCGTACTGCGCATTCATCTGGAACCGGAAGCATGATGTTTCTGGTTTTATTCCCCAGAGCCCGCTCCCGCTCCCTCTCCGGTACTTTTCCCCAGAGCCCGCTCCCGCTCCCTCTCCGGTACTTTTCCCCAGAGCCCGCTCCCGCACCCTCTCCGGTACTTTTCCCCGAGGCCGCTCCCTCCCCAGCATTAAATTTTTTTTTTTAACAAGCCCGCTCCTGTAACGAGTCGGAAACGCGCATGTGCAGATCGCTTCACCGCAGCTTCCAATTCGTTGGCAGCAGTCACGTCCTTAATTTAATATCAATTTCTGATATCTTAATTTGGTGTTTTTTTTCCCAAAATCTTACTAATACTCTTTGCCTGGAATGTTACAAGAGTAAATAGTGTGAGCCTGACTCTCCCTATCCTCTCTAACACGTTAGTCAGGTAATGGGCTATTCATCTACTAAATCAAGCTCTCAGTGTAGTATTTTTAAGGTGTTGTAATGTAGGAAACCCGGCATCCAATTTGCGCACAGCAAGGTCCCACGAGAACAATGATATAATGACCAGATAATCTGTTTTTTAGTGATGTTGGTTAAGGGATAACTATTGGCCCAGACACCAGAGAAAACTCATTTGCTCTTCTTCAAAATAGTGCCATGGGATCTTTTACGTCTTCCTGAGAGGGCAGGCGGGGCCTCGGTTTAACGTCTCATCCGAAAGACAGCGCAGCACTCCCTCAGCACTTCACTGGAGTGTCAGCCTAGATGGTAAAGGTCTCATGGCACTATTTAAAGAAAAGCAGAGCCTTCCCTTGATGTTCCTGGCCAACCAACTGGTTCTTCCCTCAACCAACCACACCCAAATAAAACCGCTTATTCCTACATTACAACAATGACTGCACTTCAAAAGTACTTCATTGGCTGTGAAGCGCTTTGGGACGTCCTGATGTCATGAAAGGTGCTGTATAAATGCAAGCCTTTTTTAAAATTTATCTTATTGCTGTTTGTGGCAAACACTCTGCTGTGTGCAAAATAATTGCCCTGTTCGCACACAAAGCAACAGTGACTAAACATCAAAGAAATTCAGTGTATGTGAAGTTCTTCGGGACATTCTGAGAGATGTGATCAGGTGCTATTGGAACATAGAACATAGAAAAATAGGAGCAGGAGTAGGCCATTCGGCCCTTCGAGCCTGTTCCGCCATTCAATATGATCATGGCTGATCCTCTATCTCAATACCATATTCCCGCTCTCTCCCCATACCCCTTGATGCCTTTTGTGTCTAGAAATCTATCTATCTCCTTCTTAAATATATTCAGTGACTTGGCCTCCACAGCATTCTGTGGTAGAGAATTCCACAGGTTCACCACCCACTGAGTGAAGAAATTTCTCCTCATCTCAGTCCTAAATGTCCTACCCCCGTATCCTGAGACTGTGACCCCTCGTTTTCGACCCCCCAACAACAGTTAGGGGGAAAAATTCAGTATCGCCCCGTTTGGGGCTCAATTATCGGCCGGGCGCAAAGATTAGCGCCTGGCGCTAATTATCGCCTCTGACTGCAAACTTGACTTTTATCGCCCCTGGAGGTGATTGGAGCGCTAAATCAGGCGCTACACATCTGTCTTAAGGCGCAAAGGCCGAGGAGCGAGGCGCTAACTCAGAGCGCTGGCGAAGCTCATGTGATGTCAGTCAGCAATGGAACACAGACACAATGGTGCCGGCCAGTTCTTAAAGGGGAGAGTTGATAATGCTTTCCATCCACATCCTGCTCATTGCAGCCTTGAATCTCGGCCTGGAGAGACCTGTACATCAAATCTGCTGGAAAGAACAATGGAGAGGCCCAGGGAAAGAGCTCAGAGTGCAACCCCCACAGTCTCTTCTAAATCGATACAAGGAAGGGCAAATCAAAATGAACCTGCAAAGTGCTGCGCAGTACCCAAAACTCCTTCGCACAGCGTTGAATCTCTCCAGAAGTCTCTCTCTCTCTCTCAGAATGCATGGTTCAAAAATGTCACCAACAAAAAAAGGCAGGAAGCGGTCGCCTTTAAATAGCGCTCCCCCAGTCCCTTCCTGACTGCAAAATGCCCCCCTCAAGCTGTCGTTGCTAGCGGCAGGCGGTAAGGCAGGGGGCGCCACTCAATATCTGCTCCGGGGCGCTACCGGGGCGTTGCGCACTCAACTGACGTCACGATCTGCCGGCGCAGGAGATCGTGGCGGTAGTGTTTAGCGTCACTGCAAAATGTCTAGTTAATCTCGCGAGCGGCGCAAACATCGCCGCGCCCGGGCGCTAGTTGCTTTGCGCCCCATTAGCGCCCTCTTAAGGCGCCAACGGGAGGCGCAACCAACTGAATTTTTCCCCCTTAATCTTTTATCTTCACAACAGGACATGATGGCAGATTTAGTGCTGCACTGAGAGCCAATCCAGAGGTTGACGGGGTGTCATCAACTCATTCAGGAGGAAACTTCAGTATCAGTGCGGCCTGCTTCCAAAATTCAGCTGCAGACTCAGTTATTGAGCATTTGCGACTAGTTTGTTCACAAAGGTTGGCCATGGCACTTCAGTGTTTTAATTTAGCAGTGAATTGACAGCGTTCTCGCAATGCCCATCATGTTATTGCACTCACTGCTTTTATGGTAAATTGATTTAAGATTTAAAATTCAGCAGGCAGGATTTTCCAGGTTCTTTCATTTTTCACTTGGATGATACCAATATTGACCACTTTTAAACGCTTTAATGGAAAGCTATTGACTCGAAGCTTCGGAAGTGGTTTCAAACATTGAAAATGTTTCCTGCTTCTGAAGCTCGCAAGGTTATAGGTCGCAATTACAGCTCAAACTTCAGTCAATATTTGGTTTGTTATACTACTGAGCTGAATTTATTTAAAGTATTTTCAACTATTTCGGGTTGTACAGTAACTTTCCTTTAGTGGTGTGAGAGGGCTATAAGGAGTGAAAAGAAAGAAAAAGAGTGTGGGAGTGAAAAAATGGCACTCGGTCGAACAAACCCCACTCCTTCCAACAAAATAAGTTGTGTTGCCATTCGACTGTGGCTCAGTGGGTAGCACACTTGTCTCTGATGTCAGAAGGTTGTGGGTTTAAGTCCCACTCCAGGGACTTGAGTGCATAAATCTAGGCTGACACTCCCAGTGCAGTACTGAGGGAGGTGCCGTCTTTCGGATGAGATATTAAACCGAGTCCCTGTCTGCTCTATCGAGGTGGACGTAAAAGAGCCCATGGCACTATTTCGAAGAAGAGCAGGGGAGTTGTCCCTTTCTTTCCCTTCCAAACTTCTCCCTCACCTCCTCGGGCAGGCAGCAAGCTGAAATCGCCGTGCCCGTGTGAGGCCTGCAGACATTTTAACTTCCGGGCCTCATTTCCATGTTCGAGGGTGGATTCCTGCCCGGACCCAGTGGGAATCACCAGGTGGTCGGCCGACGGGCAGGGGTGGGATGTCGGGCGGCGAGAGGCCACCGCCAGGGACCCGAGGGAACGGTCACTGAGGTAAGCGGTTACAGGATGGTTGGGAGGCGATCGCGGTGGAGGGAGGGGTGGGAATCCATTCGTTCTGGTGCCGGCACTGATCTTCCCATGTTTAAGGTGGCGGATGGGGTGCCAATCAAACGGGCTGCTTTGTCCTGGATGGTGTCGAGCTTCTTGAGTGTTGTTGCAGCTGCACTCATCCAGGCCAGTGGAGAGTATTCCATCACACTCCTTGATTAATCTGGACATAATCAGCAGTGTAGCCATAGTCCTGGATGCAGCCCAAACTTGAGTTGGTGTCTGATATAATTATAAGTGTGGAGACTTATTGTGGTATTAAGACTATATTGTGGAGTTATAAACCTGCCGCGCTGTCTGTGTGTGTAAATCAGGTGCCTGTTGCCAAGTTACAAGCCCTGAATTTCAGTATGTTCCTCCCAATCTTCTTCTGTTACTTCAGTGGGAAATCAGCAGAACCCCTGGATAGGCAGCATGATGGCCATTGTCAGCCATTGACACTGTCTCTCATGGGGTTCCATTGATCTCCCTCTGGAGAGCTCACAGAGAAATTCCAGGTGCCAGTGCTTATCAATCACTCAGGCCCTCCCAGTAAGTTAGACAGGCTGGGTGAGGCTGCAGGACACAATGGCAAATGATGGAATAAATGTTTGTGAAACTAAACATCTATTGCCCCCCCCCCAGGCCGCCCATTTAAATGTTCTTTTTTTTTGCTCAACCATTGTTCATCTGTGAGTGTCAGTAAGTTATTCAACTGTGGGGAAAACCCTGATTAAAATGTTCTAATTTAATTTTCTCACCTAAGGCCAGCTTGGACTACACACCGCATCTGAACGGGCTGGCAGGTGACCTATTTCCTGCCAGTAATAATGCCCATTGCTAGGAAATGGGCGAGTGTAGTTTGGGGTGACCCAGCCCCCAATTTTGCACTGCTTCCTGCATTGACTTGCGTTTGAAATATTTTTTCCCAGGAGCAAAGTTTAGGATTGTGGGCAATAATGAACACCCACTCCATTAATGGCAACTCACAGAATTCCAATCCCTTAATGCGTAATTAGAGAAGGTTTAGCTCGCCACAACCCTTCCCCCACCCACCCCTCCCTCACTCCCCCTCACCCCAACAACTGAGAATGAAATCACGGCTGGAATGGGTGGGGAAGGACAAGTCACCACCTCCCCCCATCCCCATGGTCCCAGGCAGGCCCTCCCTGCTGAGGTAGTTTCAATGCCTTTGCTCCCCCCTTGCCCCCTCTCTCATCTCCTGCTTCCCTCCTATCTGCCTCTTCCCCCCCCCCCACACTCCCCCTCTCCATGTGTCCAATTATCCCCCCACACCCCCAGCCTTCTAACCCAGCTTGTCCTAAATCCTACATTTGGTCTTGACTCCCTGCTTCCAATGCCACAGGAGATCAACGAGTTACTATTTAATTGTAAATGCACTTTGTTTTAGTCTGAAACCCTTTGGTTTGTGGGGTAATATCCATCATTTCGGAGGGAGTTTGGGAGTGTAGTCCAGGCAAATCTAGTAAACAGATTACCGGGTGGGGGTCATTGTTAGCCCCTCAGGTAATTAGCTGTGTAAAGACGGAGCAGAGAAAAGGCACAGCTTCTGGATTGCAAGGATTAGGATCTGCTTACATGAGTCACTGTTAGATCACGGAGAGAGAGAAAAAGTTCAAAAATTCCAAATTGTAAGAGTGCTACAGAGTATGTTTTACAGATGCATTAAAGAGATGGCATTTACTTCTGCACTATCACTGATTCATCCCAGACTCGAACATGGTTCAAATTAGCAACATTAAAGGAGATTTTCAGCAACAGCTGAAACAGTACATTATTGCACAGCAATTATGAAGAGAATGGCATGGAAATCACACAAATCGAAAACATTTTTTTTGAATGTTGTTTTTTCAAGCACAAACAAACGAGATGGCTTCTTCAAAGATTTGCAGGTCCTTGTTTATTTTTGAAGCTACTCAAGTCAAGCGGTAAAAGAGACTCAGTCTCACACGAAGAATTGAACTGATTTTGGAGATAAGTAAGATTATAATTCTCCATCTTCCAAGTTTTCGCTCTTTTCTGCCCAACCTCCTTCGGTCTTCCTGGACCCCGTACAACCCTGTGGTGGGGAGGGCTTGCAGGTGTACCTCATCCCAGAGTCTGCGCAGGTGACGCTCTGCTGATGGCTGTTGGGAGGTGCTCTGGAGTGTCCTTGGGAAATTAGGCCTCTAGGGGGAAAAATTGGGTTGCTTTGCGCCTCCCGTTAGCGCCCTAACCGGTAGCGCCTCGCGGCGCTGCGCCGCCGGTGATGACATCATCGTCGTGCGCAGCGCCCCGCTCACGCCCCGGCCGCGATCTTCAGGAGCGCCCCCTGACTTACCGCCAGACGCTATGTCCGACGGGGTCAGGGGGGCCTACCTGCGGCCGGGGAGGCGCTATTTAAAGGCGAGGTGCGGGGTGGCCATTTTTGTTGCTGGCCGCCTGCCAGCACCTGCCTGCACTCCCGTCTCCAGCCTCCTGAACGCCCCCCCCCCCCCCCCCCGGTGGAGTGCCGGCTGTGCTACAAGATCCCGGCACTTCTCTTGAGTGCCGGGCTCTTTTGTCGGCACTCCCGATCCCCGGGAGCCCAGCTGGGCCCCAGGTCGTGCTGCGCAAGGCCCCACCCCTTTAAGAAGGGGATGAAGGCCTGCAATACTGCGGTGTGACATGCCACAGTGCATGGCGCTGCGGCACATAGCGCCGCGATAGTGACTCGCAGCGCCCCAAGAGGGATGCGGGGCAATTCCAGTAGCGCCCCGACGAAGTTAGCCCCCCAAATAGGGCGCTACTCAATTTTTAGCCCCTAATCTTTCAGTATATACCTAAAGGGAAACTTGCAGCCACCTCCTGCTGCCTCCCTCTGACTGTACAGTAAGGATCAGGACCTGTGCTTTTTTATAATCATCCAACTGATACTGCGCGTATTTTAGAGGCTAGGATAGATCTGCACGTGGTGAGACACCAGCCACAAGTGTGTTGGAGCCAGGGCGGGTGGAAAGGATAGCGCAGGTGCCAGCTCACCGGAGGGCAAGGTCGCACACTAGTTCTGCTGCAGAGGAGTCAGACGAGGACTTCAATGGGCCAGGCTACGGAAGAAGATTGATGGGTGTTAATAATCAAATGCTTGGTGCAGTGGAAAGCCTGCCAGAAAGCCTGTGCTCAAAGTCAAGGAGCACGGAGGAGTCCAGCACCAACTTGGCACAGTGCCTGGAGCCCATCCTTTCCAACATGGAATGGGTGGTCACCTCCATCAGCACACATGTGGAACCCACCATGATGCAGTGTCTGATGGTCAATGTCACAGCTTCCATTGCAGCACAAACAGCTTCCATCAAAGGTCTGAGTGCTGCAGTGGAAGCTCAGACTGCTGCCATCGTGGCTCTGGATACCACGGTTCAAAGGGGGCTTCCAGGGCGTCATAGCAGTCCATCAATCTGTTCTCCAACAGATCAGTAGGATTGCTGAGGCGCCGTCCCTGGAAAGTGGCAATGGCTCCGTGGAGCACAAACCTACTTTCCTCTCTCAGGATGTCATCGTGCTCCCACCCCTACCACTCTGCTGGTGCCCTTGCTGTTACCTGTCAGCCAGCCAGCCCAGACTGCTGCAGCCCAGGCCAGAATGGTGCAGTCTGATGCCGGGCCTTCTAGGCCCAGAGCTGCTCGAAGTTGCCCTCCAAGGCCACCTGCAGTCTCCTCAGTTGGAGGTCAGCAGCCTTCTACCACCCATGCTGCAGTCACTGGGGAAGCACCTCATGGGAGCACTAGGAGAGGCAAAGGCACACGGAAGACAGGCACTAAGGGAATGCAAAAGGGTGATTAGTTTATTTTTGTATGCATTATGCCACAATTGAATTTAGAAATATGGATTGGAATGTGCATTTTTTGGTGGTTTTTATTTTTGTGTTGTCGGAAAAAGGACGATGTGATGGTCAGTGATAGAGGAAAGGTAAGGAGCGTGGGACTGTTGGTGAATGGGGAGGTGTGGTTGAGGTTACTGGTATCGCTCATGAATTAGAGCCCGGGCAGAAAGGGCTGTTTACGTTGTAGCCTCCCTTCTCTTCCGGTTCTTTCATTTCCTATTGCACTTCCTCCTCCTCCTCCTCTACCCTGTGCTCCTGCTCCTCAGCTTCTCTGCTGATAGTTGGTGGCAAGGACTCTTCCCACATGATGGCCAGGTTGTGCAGCATGCAGCATACTACCACAAATCTTGATACCCGCTCAGCTGAGCGGCCCAGGCAGCGGAAGCATTGCTTGAGGATGCCGATGGTATGCTCCATAATCATCCTTGTGGCAGCATGGCTCTCATTGTAGGGCTGCTGTGCAGGCGTGCGTGGGTTCCGACTGGAGTCATGAGTCATGTCATAAGTGGATGACCTTTGCCGCCCAGTAGCCAGCCTTTGACTTGACATGGTGGGTCAAATACAGGTGGCACAGACGATTGCCACAGAATGAAGGAATCGCGACTACTGCCAGGATAACGGGCATTCGCCTGCATGATGTGCTGCCTGTGGTTGCACACCAGCTGCACGTTGAGGGAGTGGAATCTCTTTCGGTTCATGAAAATGGCCGAGTTCACAGGATACGCAGGCAAGGCAGTGGCACCCTGCATCATGGGGAAGTCTGCAATCCAAGCAAACCCTTGCGCTCGCTCCGCCTGCTTATCTCTGGCAGGAGGTGAAGCTGTCTCTCTGTTTATAGAGAGCCTCGGCCATCTCCCTTGTGCACTGCAAACTGCGAGATGTCGCTTATATCTCCAGCAGCAGCCCGGAAGGAGCCAGATGAATAAAAGTTAAGAGCCACGGTCACCTTGACAGCCACAGGTAATGCTGTCCTTGCTCTGCCCAGAGGTTGTGAGCTGAGATCCCACCATGGCAAGTGGTTAAAAATGGATTCATTAAACCTTATCCTTTGTGAGCTGGGACCAGAAAATGTCCACCAACAGCTGCTGGGTTGTTGTAAAAGCCCAACTGACTCACTCGTCAGGCAAGGGAACCTGCCACCCCTACCCAGCCTGGCCCACGTGTCTCCGGTCCCACTCCATGCGGTTGACTCTTCAGGGCAGTGAGGATGGGCAATAAATGCCACCTTGGTGGCGCTGCCCACATCCCAAGAAACATAGAAACATAGAATCTAGGAGCAGGAGTAGGCCATTCGGCCCGTCGAGCCTGCTCCGCCATTCAATACGATCATGGCTGATCATCCAAATCCAGTACCCTGTCCCTGCTTTAATCCCCACAGTACACATATCCCACCCTAACCCCCGTAACCCCACGTATTTAATTCCCCCTAACATATCCCATCCTATCCTAAGAACAAATGCAAACAAAAATTGTATGAAATTCCTTTTTTTTCCCCCTTTGGATATTTACTGTGGAAATTTTTTTTTGACTGTGCCATTTAAAAAAAAAATAACATTGGATAGGTTTGTGAAAATGACAGCTGAAAGAACTTCCTACAATTGTGTTAAAGTGTTCATTAACGGGATCCGTGTCCAAAGTAAACAGCAGGTTAGTGGGATTACAGCTGTTCTATTCCACCACTTGACGGAATTTTTTGTGGACCGTTTTGCACATCTGCCAAATAAGCTTCTGCACTGCTGATACTGTGGAAGCATTGGGAGAGGAATGGCAATAGATTCAGTCAGTAACTAAAGCAACACGGTGGCATAGTGGTTAGCACTGTTGCCTCACAGCGCCAGAGACCCGGGTTCGAATCCGGCCTCGGGTGACTGTCTGTGTGGAGTTTGCACATTCTCCCCGTGTCTGCGTGGGTTTCCTCCGGGTGCTCCGGTTTCCTCCCACAGTCCAAAAATGTGCGGGTTAGGTTGATTTGGCTATGATAAATTGACCCTTAGTGTTAGGGGGGGATTAAATATGTGGGGTTACGGGGATAGGATGGGATATGTTAGGGGGAATTAAATATGTGGGGTTATGGGGATAGGGTGGGATATGTGTCGGTGCAGGCTCGATGGGCCGAGATGACCTCTATCTGTACTGTGGGGATTCTGTGTGAGGGAGCAGGGACAGGGTACTGGATTTGGATGATCAGCCATGATCGTATTGAATGGTGGAGCAGGCTCGACGGGCCAAATGGCCTACTCCTGCTCCTAGTTTCTATGTTTCTAAAGCGGGTAACTCCTTAGAACTGGGAATAAAATGAGATTAAAAATTGCTCAATTGCTATGAACAGTTTAAAATCCATTTGAAATGAGGACAGTGGTCCCTCTATTCGGAAATGTCACCGTAGCAAACATGCTGGGCCATCCACTAGTTTGTTTCATTGATAGGACCGGGTCAAGACCCAAGTAATGAATCCAATGATGTCACCACTGTGGGAGACAGAAATAAACTTGTGCTATGTTCTGCTGCTAAGTTCTGCTGCGCTGAAAACAGCACCGACATTATTTATGGACACCAATCAAATTCTACCCCGCAGTGTGGAAAGTCTAACAGTACTCGAGAGTCAGACTCTCAATCAGGAGCCCAGGAGATCTGAATTCAAATCCTAGTGACAGATATCACTCACACAGGAATTGGCCCATGGGCGAGTTCGCCTCTCTCAGTCAGGTTATCTGAGTGATGGAAGAAAAATCACTCAGACTGAGAGGGAGGGGCTCAACTACATCTCTGTCAGTGGCTTAATTAATGTATTATAGGGGGCTGTATTCACAGGGCCTCTCTTGATTGAAGAGAGCAACATAATTATGGTAGAGGACACCCTGGCTTGTGGGATAAGGAATTTAGACCTTCCGAAACATCATGAAAACATTAACCCCTACCCCCCACACCCCCGCACAAAAAAAGTACTGTCACCCTCTAAAGAAATAATGAAGAGCCACTTCTGCGAGTTGTAGTGTTCTTTGAGCCACTTCCTGCTCACGTTGATCGTCAGTGGGACAGGAGATGGAAGTATTGGCCGCGCTGACCTACGCATCAGTCTCCTGTTTTCTCCACGTGTGTGCTCAACTACTCGCCTCAGTCTTCCCTTCCTTTGTGTTGTGACCTGTGCGCGTTATCTCATGGACATTGTAACACTGGTTGGGCACATTTTGCCTTCTTTCTGCTTCCTGACTGGTGTTATTTTAAAATTCGTTTTTATGGGATGTGGGCGTCGCTAGCAAGGCCAGCATTTATTGCCCATCTCTAGTTGCCCCTTTGAGAAGGTGGTGGTGAGCCGCCTTCCTGAACCGCTGCAGTCCGTGTAGTGAAGGTACTCCCACAGTGCTGTTAGGGAGGGAGTTCCAGGACTTTGATCCAGTGACGATGAAGGAACGGCGATATACTTCTAAGTCAGGATGATGTGTGACTTGGAGGGGAACTTGGAGGTGGTGGTGCTCCCATGTGTCTGCTGCCCTTGTCCTTCTAGGTGTCCTACAACATACTGAGCCTACTAACAGATTATAGAACAGTCTTCCACATCGAGGGCTTTTGAGGATACGAGGGAAATGCATCATTTTTGAGAAGTAGTCTGGCATTGTCAAATGTCTCTGAGACGCCGAGAGCAAAAATAATGCCCTGTTATTTGAAAAGCACTGACATTTCTGACAAATCACATTACAAAGATATGGATCTTAATTGATTAAAATCAGACTGTGCAGTCCAACAAAAAGCCCAGTGTCTCTTCAATTGATTGAGACAATCTGGTACAGTTGTTCTTGCTGGAAAGCTGTAGCAGGAGATCAGAAGGGGAGAAGACTGCGTACCGCGGGTGTGGGAAGATTTGTGGTTTACTCACAGACCGCCATGGTTCAGGCTGTGTGACTCCATGCAGGCCCTTGATGTTCTGAGCATTTGACATTTTTTAGTGAATTGGGGCAGTACTTCATGGTGAAGTATAAAAAGCTACGTTTAGCCACAGAGGAGCACCTTTAATATGCCATATAACTTAAACGCCACGCTGTAAATTTCATGGTATACTGGTAACATACAGTAGAAGCTTTTCTTTGTCTGTTTAAACAGTATTAAAGTATTTGTTTAACGTTAAAATTTAACTTTTCCCCACGCACATAGTCATTTTCCAATTTGGTTTTTTCCCCTGGTTTCTCAGATATAATTGAGAGGTCGCACAACACCAGGTTATAGTCCAACAGTTTTATTTGAAATCACAAGCTTTCGGAACTATCGCTCCTTCCTCAGGTGAAGTAAATTGGATACAGAATCGTCAGAGCATATATAGATGGAAAAAAAAGCATGTGTACTTTACAATTGCAGACCAATAAATTAAATCATCCTGACTATCTGCCGAGGTGTGATAAAGTTAATTAAGTCAGCCAGGAAGGTACCACATCAAAAGACATAGCAAGATACAACTGAGACAATGAGGTGAAGTCGCAGGGGTTCTAACGTGTCAAAAGCTGCCGTCTGTATGTAAAACGAAAAGCTTTAAAAAAAAATTTACTTTTTTACTGGGAAAATTTTTACTTTTTTACTGGGAATCACATCTGTGAACAAGCTAACGACGACTCGAGTCCGGATCACGTCATGTATCGTGACATAAACCCAAGATCCCGATTGAGACCGTCTTCATGAGTGCAGAACTTGGCTATCAGTTTCTGCTCGATGATTTTGCGTTGTCGTGTGTTTCTAAGGTTGCCTTGGAGAACGCTTACCCGCAGATCCGAGGCTGAATGTCCTTGACTGCTGAAGTGTTCCCCGACTGGGAGGGAACAATCCTGCCTGGCGATTGTTGCGCGGTGTCCGTTCATACGTTGTCTCAGTGTCTGCATGGTCTCGCCGATGTACCATGCCGCGGTGCATTCTTTCCTGCAACGTATGAGGTAGACAACGTTGGCCGAGTCACATGAGTATGTACCATGTACCTGGTGGGTAGTGTCCTCACGTGTGATGGTGGTATCTGTGTTGATGATTTGGCATGTCTCCGCATCATTCTCAGATATACACAGGCTATTCAATGTAGAGAATGACGGACACCTGGGAATGATTTCAAGGCCAGTCACCTTAAATCCAGAGGTTCAGCAGAAGTCACAAAACCACCAGAGTGAAGTACAAGCAGTCGCCAGCTTCCTGTCCAAACACCAAGATGGTTATTATAGCTGTGAAATGTTTCAGAATATCTGTTATTTCTCTTTTCGCTTGGCGAGGTGGTTCCGTTCCCCTTTCTTTTGTGCCGAGAGCAGCCTTGAGTGTGCATGCTGACATTCGCTGTTGGTGACACGCAAACCTAAGGATAACGCAGTGCTGTAATCACTGCAAGTGCATCAAGGAATAAGTAGCAGCGAATGACTGAGAAATGATATGTATCACAGTCTGAAATTACAGTTGGGTTGGAGTCTGTTATGAAGAGTGTAATGTTAACGTTCTGAACTGAGAATGAAGCCTGAATGTCTCCTGATCTCCACGATTGTACAACACCTCATAACTCATTCCAACACAGCTGCTATCTAATCTTATAATGGTTGGGTTCTTACCAGTGATCAGTGCAATTGCTATAAAGTCTTCCAGGGCTGAGTGTTCCTTATCCAGCACGACAGTCTGTTGAAGCAATAGCTGTTAGCTGCATCATGTGACAGGAAGAGGCAACATCCAACTTTTATGATTACTGACCTCAGATCTATAACACCAGGCTAAAGAAAGACCTGGTGATAAAGGACCCAGTGATGATGCCAGCATTGACAAGCTATCTTTAAAGTTGCTATTATTTTTCATTCTTGCAGTTAGACCAGGGGCAGGACTTGAGATTAGCATTTCTGCACTGAGCCAATGCTGTACACTGTACGCCGCCTCTTTCTGCATTGCTTTGCTATAGCAGCCCAAACCAGCTCCTAGTTTGCCACCATGACTGATGGGAACACTGATAATGTGCAGGCAGAGCATTGAAGAAAGTCTTACGTCTGATACCAGCACGAAGAGCATCATAAAATCCCAAATGATGGACGGTGCACCATAAAAATAAGTGTTACCTCAATATAAGTGCTGATCAGGGGACATATAGGCCCCGAAAATCAGTGATCCCAATCTGGTGTCATAATAATGGGACTTGCACTTTGGAAGGGTTCAGTAGAGAGCTTGGTATAATTTATGGGAATATTTAAATGGTGTACCACATAACAATCAAATGTGTAAAGAATGGCGAGGCCAACTTATACAGTAGTACGATAGCAAAATACTGCGGATGCTGGAAATCTGAAATAACAACAGAAAACGCTGGAAAAACTCAGCAAGCCAGACAACATCCGTGGAGAGAGAAAGAGAGTTAATGTTTCAGGTCGATGACCTTTCGTCAGAACTGGAAAGAGCCGGAAATCAAATAGATTTAAGGCCAGGATAAAGCTGGGAAAAGGGGGAGGGGATAAAGGACAGTAGTAGGTGGTTTAAAACAGGACACTGCTGGGGCAGAAAGAGGCAGAATCTGATTTTAAATTTCACAATACGAAATGAGGATTTTAATAAAATCAAATAAATTAATATTCATGTTTTCACTCAACTACAAAGAGTAGATTTCATGAGAGCTGATGTGTCATGAGATACCTGCCATGAAGTGAGAATCACAGGCAGTAGGCGTACAGTCACCCAGTGCGTACAGGGTACCTCAGCAGAAAAACTACCCTAGAATACCAGTGAATATATATTATCTTGAGATTCCTCAACAGTTGCTTTTAGGAACATACAGACATAGGAACAGGAGTAGGCCATTCAGTCCCTTAAGCCTGCTCTGCCTTTCAATTAGATCAAGGTTGATCTGCACCTCAAATCCATTTATCCACCTTAGCTCCATATCCATTGATACCCTTACCCAACAAAAATCTATCGATACAAAAAGAAAATACTGCAGATGCTGGAAATCTGAAATAAAAACAGAAAATGCTGGAGACACTCAGCAGGTCAGGCAGCATCTGTGAAGAGAGAAACAGAGTTAACGTTTCAGGTCGATGACCTTTCGTCAGAACTGGAAAAAAGCAGGAAATGGAACAGATTATTTAAGCAAGTGTAGTGGCTGGGAAATGGGGAGGGGATGAAAGAACAAAAGGGAAGGTCTGTGATAGGCTAGAAAGCAGGAGAGAGTAAGAGCACTTCATCTAGAGCCATCCTTTGTTCCTTAACCTGTCCCATTACCATCCCCTTTTGCCTTGAATATCTCTTAATGTCTCTCAATGTCTCTTAATCTCTCCTGCTTTCTATCCTATCACAGACCTTCCCTTTTGTTCTTTCATCCCCTCCCCCATTTCCCAGCCACTACACTTGCTTAAATAATCTGTTCCATTTCCTGCTTTTTTCCAGATCTGACGAAAGGTCATCGACCTGAAACGTTAACTCTGTTTCTCTCTTCACAGATGCTGCCTGACCTGCTGAGTGTCTCCAGCATTTTCTGTTTTTATTTCCAAAATCTATCGATCTCAGTCTTGAAAGCTCCAATTGTCCCAGCAGCCACAGCCTTTTGGGGGACAGTGTCCAGATTTCTACTACTTCTGTATAAAGGAAGAGTTAAGCACTGTTTAATTTGGAGAATACAGTACACTGCAAGCACATAGAAAACTGTATTAAGGAAGCAGACTGTATAATTATAAATGTAGCACTGATTTCCCCTGGATTGAAATCATGTTGTGTGGTGTCAGTAATGAATGCGTTAAGATCTTTGCATGAAGTCCATTGTTTCAGTGAAGATTCAAAATAAATAGGTTCACTGCTTTATTAAAATAGCAGACAAAGGAATGCCATGGGAACACATTGATTACTGACATCATGCAGCACAGTTTCAGCCCTTAGACCTTCAGCCCACCCGCCTACAGGCCATTTACAGCAACAGGTGCAGAGGAGAGATTGTTGTGGCGACTGGGAAAGAGAGCAAGTGAGACCGAATGGAGAGCCATTTCCCTCAGCTGAGTCACTTCGAGAATGCCCGCACCATGAGGAGTAGAAGGGGTGTGTAACAAATTTCATTTCTAACTTAAACAGTAAGGGCTTCTTTAAAATATTTGTGAATTTGGCAGACATTCAGAAGTAGAATCGCGGTATTAGCTGTTCAGTGACTGGCAAGTGCTGTCTAAGGCCCACAACTCCTTTAATGAAAGGCAGATGGCCATTTTCACTTAGACTAACTCGTGTTTATTCAACCTGTCACTGGCAGTTGTAACAGTCTGGAGGGGATGTAAGCTGGTGCCGTCAGAGTCCATTTTATCGATTAGTATCCGGTACAATTCAATTCCGAAGCTGGTGCCTTACAGAAGACCATTTTGCAATTAGCATCAGTGTGTGCAGTCCCACTCTCTCCTTAAAGGACATCCATTTATGTCTATAAGCAATAGAATATCTAAAGTCGCTTTCATACATATATAGTAACATTTTTCATTTCCTTGTAAACAGATTCTAGCTGCTTTGCCCCACATTTCTGTACCATGTAGTCAATTTGAATAAAAATAACAAATATTAAACAGCATGATCTCCTTGCTAGACAGGGTGTTATTTTTTAACTTCATTTAAAAAAAAGAAATTCTTTTCTCCTCATCTATTCAGGTTCTGCCCACGCTCCTTAAAACACAACCTGCCAATGTCTCTTCTGATCCGCTGTCTGAGAGTTGAGTGAGAATAGACAGACGTGAATCACCCTCCTGGAGTCCTGCTCTTCTGCTGTAGGGAAATGTCTGGTCCTCTGCTTTGCCACTTACATAGAATTACAGCACAGAAACAGGCCCTGCGGCCCAACCTCCACTTGCCTGGATGAGTGCAGCTCCAACAAAACTCAAGAAGCTCGACACCATCCAGGACAAAGCAGCCCATTTGATTGGCACCCCATCCACCACCTTAAACATTCACTCCCTCCACCACCGGCGTACCGTGGCTGCAGTGTGTACCATCTACAAGATGCACTGCAGCAACTCGCTAAGGCTTCTTCGGCAGCACCTCCCAAACCCGCGACCTCTACCACCTAGAAGGACAAGGGCAGCAGGCGCATGGGAACACCACCACCTCCAAGTTCCCCTCCGAGTCACACACACCATCCTGACTTAGAAATATATCGGCCACTCCTTCATTGTCGCTGGGTCAAAATCCTGGAACTCCCTCCCTAACAGCACTGTGGGAGCACCTTCACCACACGGACTGCAGCAGTTCAAGAAGGCGGCTCACCACCACCTTCTCAAGGGCAACTAGGGATGGGCAATAAATGCTGGCCTTGCCAGCGACGCCCAGATCCCATGAATGAATTAAAAAAAACCTGTGCCAGTGTTTATACTCCACATGAGCCTACTCCCACTCTATTTACTTCACCTCACCCTATCGACATAGCCTTCTATTCCTTTCTCCGTCATGTACTTATCTAACTTCCCCTTAAATCCATCGATGCTATTCGCCTCAACCACTCCCGGTGGGAGCGAGATCCACACTTGGGAATCAGACGTGCAGGTCCGCCTGGTACTAACACATCAGAACAATAACGGATCACAAAACCTGATCAGCAGCAAGTATTTTAGGACCCTCGATTTTTAACAGAATTATACGAACTGCGGCATTTATCTTGGCATCAGTGGTTGGACGGATGTATCAGAGGTTTTGCTTGTTCTGCGCCAAGTTTCTAACATTTATTTCATAACATTTCCAGTTGGTACTGAACGTTATCATTTGTTTTGTTTTAATGTAAAAAAAAAATAATTTTCAGTTTGTGCAGTGGATTTGTCTGATAATCACTGACCTGCATAAATTTACCTCCTGCGTGAATATCTTAGTTGGCTTTATTAAGCACTGGTTCTGCTTTAGACTTTCGAAAATTCATTTTGTGTTTATTTTTTCAACAACTTACATTTATAGAGCAAGTTTTAATGCAGTAAAAACGTCTCACGGCGCTTCACAGGAGCGTTATCAGACAAAGTTTGACACCGAGCCATATAAGGAGATATTAGGACAGATGACCAAAAGCTTGGTCAAAGAGGAAGGTTTTAAGGAGCGTCTTAAAGAAGGAGAGAGATGTGGAGAGGCTGAGAGGCTTAGCAAGGGAATTCCAGAGCTTAGAACCTAGGCAGCTGAAGGCACGGCCCCCAGTGGTGGAGTGATTATAATCAGGAATGCACAAGAGGCCAGAATTGGAGGAGCGCAGAGATCTCAGAGGGTTGTAGGGCTGGAGAAGGTTGCAGAGATAGGGAGGGATGAAACCATGGAGGGATTTGAACACACGGATGGGAGTTTTAAAATTGAGGCATTGCCGGACGAGGATCCAATGTAAGTCAGTGAGTACAGGGGGTGATGGGTGAATGGGGACTTGGTGCAAGTTAGGATACGGGCAGCAGAGTTTTGGATGAGCTCAAGTTTACGGAGGGTGGAAGGTGAGAGGCCGGCCAGAAGAGCGTCGGAATAGTCCAGTCTAGAGGTAAAAAAGGCACGGATAAGAGTTTCAGCAGCTGATGAGCTGAGGCAGGGCGGAGACGGGCGATATTAGGGAGGTGGAAGTGGGCAGTCTTGGTGATGAGGATATGGGGTCGGAAGCTCAGCTTAGAATCTTTAGATTCTGTGTAGTGCTTCCCCCTCCTGATTCCTCATCTAATAGGGCAAGCAGCTTCTTGACGTGCCTGTCTCTAGCCCGTGACAGTGAGATGTGCCAGAGAGGGCCCAGGATGATGAGTCAACCTTCTCCTTTGGGCAAGTGCTTGATCTCTACTCAACAGCTCTGGCTGACAGCACAGCCAAGATCAGACACTCGCTGTCTGCAGACTCATATATCCACCAGCGGAGCCAAAAAACTTAACACTATGGATTGTACAGACACATCACTATTTCCCTCAGCAATAGACTACAGGAGCCTTGACAGACACAGAACTATAATAAGGCAGTGTACCAGCTTCTACACTAAGGGCTGTATCTAACAAGAGTTTGGACACTCTCAGTGAAGATGAGCTACACGTTCAAGGCACAAAGTTCTCCTATTTTAGGAATAAATTGGCAGTCTGATCTAGAGAGGGTGCAAGGATGGCTGGCATGAGAATGACAAAGGGCACATTGGTACAGTACATGGTTCCTTTCTGTGACTAAGGTTAAGGCATATTGTTCGGGCACATTACAGGGAGCTTTGCATTCCCCAGGATTGATATCCCTCAGCTTGAAAGCACAATATCCCCCTCGTCACGTACAAGTTTTTTTCGGAGAGAAAAATTTCCAAAGTAACTTAACCCTAAGCCCTCCTGAGATGTGTTTCTTCCCCCTTAATTCCTGTTCTTTGCTCATTTCTGAAAATAGCTTGGCTGATGTACCCTCAGTAGGCCCCAACCTCCCTCTGAGAGGCACAGGCTAAGGAATGCCCCTCCCTTGTGATCCAGAACTGATGAGCGGTTTTATAAGGCATGTTGAAATAGGATATTTGGGATAATTTTTTGATGTAAATTACATTCATGTTAAACGCAGCCACGGCCTTCCAGCATAAACATTAATACACAATGAAAGAACGTTAGCCTAGTAAGAATTATGTTCTCTGGGAAGGTTATGTCATTTTGGTTAAAAAAAGTCATGATTCCCTCGTCAGGGAATCTAGAATGAGGGGGCACAGTCTCAGAATAAGGGGTCGCCCATTTAAGACGGAGATGAGGAGGAATTTCTTCTCTCAGAGGGTCGTGAATCTTTGGAATTCTTTACCCCAGGGAGCTGTGGAAGCTGAGTCATTGAATATATTCAAGGCTGAGATAGACAGATTTTTGAGCAACAGGGAGTCAAGAGTTATGGGGAGCGGGAAGGAAAGTGGAGTCGAGGCCAAAATCAGATCAGCCATGATCTCATTAAATGGCGGAGCAGGCTCAAGGGGCCGAATGGCCTGCTCCTGCTCCTATTTCTTATGTTCTTATGAAGCAGTTTCCAATATCGTTCTGGAGTGTTGAAAAAAAGTAAAAAAGAAAGGCATGCATTTATATAGCGCCTCTCACGACCACCGGACGTCCCAAAGCACTTTACAGCCAAAAAAGTACTTTTTGAAGTGTAGTCACTGTTGTAATGTAGAAAGATACAGGTGGTTGTGATGTTGGATTGTATATTGGGTCTGTGGCTGAGGAATATCATCAGGATCAGGCAGGGACACCTCACGTTTGCCTCTGGCCTGCATATTTGAATTGGAACTATTGTAGCCCTGCCACATGCCCAATTCAGCAGTGGACAGTCCAGCTTTTGGAGCAGAAAATTCTAAAATTACAAACTGGACACCAAAGTCCAGTTTTGTTTTAAAAAAAAGCAACTTTGTTTTTGTTCCAATCATGCCGCTGTCTTGTGATGTAGAGGTATTTAGCTATTAAGGTTATCAATGGATTTTCATTAGTAGCCAAGAAAACATTGAACAACTTACCTCACAATCCCAATCCCTTCCCCTTATCCGGTCCCATGTTCAGTTTTGAACTTGGCACAAGGTGGGCAGCCCAGAGCACCTGATAGTGTCGCTAGATACAAAATTGTTCATTTTGTTGCACTGTCATTTATTTTGACTGCACGAATAGGCAGACACAGACACGATCACAAACTCACCTATACTTTCGCACTTTGCAGTTTTAAGAATGATTTTTCAGAGTATCCCCTTCTGAAAGTGAGCATTGTTTTAAACTATGACTAATCCATACATCAGTGTGATGACTGACGTTAATGCTGATAAATTAATGATTGAATTCTGCAGACAGACATTAGTGTAATTTTCAAACGCCACTGTAATCCACAATAAATGCATGCCTTTTAATTCAATACAAAAGTAACTGATTGCCTCGAGTTATTAAGAGAATATGTACAGGTTAAACTCGAGCACAGTTAACAACCTTTTATATCACGGCCTGGAGCTTCCACTCGTTTGCGGCCATTCGAGGAGGCTCCAAAAATTAAGCTGGATCTTTTGGGCGCAAGGACACTAACAGGCACGTTTTGAAAGGTTTTCAATATTTTTTTTTAAATTTACTGAGGGACTGACTACTGTACCCCAATCTAACGAGAAAATAGTTTTGTATAGTTTTTTTAAAGTTATTTTCAGTCATTTAAAATCATGTTACCCACAAGGGGTGGTTGACACTGTGATTAAAAATGATTCTTTTTTGTGATAAACCCATTTTCAGCTGGATTAATCAAACTGCACCAAGTTACCGCTCTTCAATATATCAAGGAATATTTATGAAAGCAAAACGTTAAAAAAAAAATAAGGTTTTAAAATGCTGGTTCATGGCAGATTTTGCGTTCGATGATATGCAAATTAGTTTGAGTGGAAACTTGGGGATAAAAAACACTTTTCAAAACGGACGCGATTTTGGGCGAAGGTTGCGTCGGAATCGCCGAAAACGCTCAGAGCGGAAACTCAACCCCCACAGCCATTACAGTCAGTGGGGTCGAGTTTCCTCTAGGTGCGCAATTCGCCTGAAATCGGCCAAACCAGCGGAAAAACTTGAGGAATTTCCAGCACAACTTACGTCCAGCGCTAATCGAGTTTCCGCGATCTTTTGCGCTGCTGTAAAAATCATGGCGCTGGAAGCCAGCCCCGCCCACAAAACTGGCCACGCCCCCAGATTGAATTCGTCACCATGGCGAGTTTCCACTAATTGCGCCCGTTTGCGGCCCTTCGAAGAGGCTCTTAAAATTAAGCTTCTTTTAATGCACAAAGGCACTAGTAAAAGTTTTTTAAATATTTAATTTACCAAGAAACTGACTAGTGTACCCCAATAAAACCAGTAAATGGTTCTGTATAGTTTTTAAATGTCATTTTCAGTTATTTAAAATCGGGTTACTTATAGGTCGGTGGACTTGAAACTGTGATTAAAAATGCTTATATTTTGTGAGAAACCCAATTTCATCTGCATTAATAAAAATGAGCCAGGTTACCACTCAAAGAATCATAGAATGGTTACAGCACAGAAGGAGGCCATTTGACCCGTCGAGCCCGTGCCAGCTCTCTGCAAGAGCACTTCAGCTAGTCCCACTCCCCCGCCCTTTCCCCCTAGCCCTGCAAATTTTTTTCCTTCAGATACTTATCCAATTCCCTTTTGAAAGCCAAGATTGAATCTACCTCCAGCAGCCTTTCAGGCAGTGCATTCCAGATCTTAACCACTCGCTGCGTAAAAAAGTTTTTCCTCATGTCACCTTTGGTTCTTCTGCCAATCACCTTAAATCTGTGTCCTCTGGTTCTCGACCCTTCCGCCAATGGGAACAGTTTCTCTCTATCTACTCTGTCTAGACCCCTCATGATTTTGAACACCTCTATCAAATCTCCTCTCAATCTTCTCTGCTCTAAGGAGAACAAACCCAGCCTCTATGGTCTATCCACATAACTGAAGTCCCTCATCTCTGGAACCATTCTTGTAAATACATCAAGAAATATTTTTTAATGTGAGGGAAAAAATAAACAACTATGTTCTAAAACGCTGCCCAATTGTGCTGGTTCATAGAAGATTTTTCATTTATGATTATACAAATGAGTTTGAGCAGAAACTTGAACCATAACTTCATTTCGGAAAACTAGCGCATGTTCGAGCGCAATTTGTGCCCGGATTGCCAATTGCATCCAAAGCGGAAACTCCACCCCAGTGTGTCTGCTTCTCCAAAGGCAACGATGCCCAAGTACTTGCCAGCGATGGTGAAGACTACCATTTCTCTTTTTCTGGCTGAGCTTTCAACCTAGCAATGTGTTTGTAACATTTCAGGCCCATATAAATCTTCCTTAGCCATTGGCGAAGATTTGCAGCCAGAGCTGTAAATTGCTGTGGCTCAGTGGGCAGCACTCTTGCTCTGAGTCAGAACAGTTGTGGGTTCATAGTCCCACCCCAGGGACTTGAACACATAAAGCTAGGCTAACACTACAGTGCAGTACTATCTGAGGTGGTGCCATGAGACATTAAACCGAGGCCCTATCTGCTTTCTCAGGTGGATGTAAAAGATCCCATGGCACTATTTTGAAGAAGAGCAAGGGAGTTGTGCCCTGGGCCAATATTTATCCCTCAATCAACATCACTAAAACAGATTGGCTGGTCATTATCACAGTGCTGTGTGTGGGAGCTTGCTGTGTGCAAATTGGCTGCCGCGTTTCCTACATTACAACAGTGACTACTCTTCAAAAGTACTTCATTGGCTGTAAAGCGCCTTGGGACGTCCGGTGGTCGTGAAAGGCGCTATATAAATGCAAGTCTTGCTTTCTTTCTTTCTTACAACTTGCGACTCTCAGCTACAAGTCAGATTGTTGCTCTGTTGTTTCTCGGTTGCTGTGGAAACTGCCCAGCAACATAAATGGATAGACTGCAGAGCCCACAGCAACAGCCCCAGCTTGAAGTGGTTCTATCAGTTAAAGTGGTTGCAAGTCTTTCCCAGTCTTTCTGTTATAAGAATTTTCTCCCTCCCCATCACAATTAATCTGAATTTATCCGGTTAAATTAATTATCTCTTAACGTACAAACAGCCACTTTACATATATTGCCCCTCAGAGGATTGCTGTGCTCCAGCTCAGAGTCATGCAGTGCCCAAGGATATAGGACAATATAGGAAATGCTGAATAATCAAAACTACACTGGCTAATTGTAGCACTAAAGCCTGCAGACTACAAATAAAATGTGACTATAAGAGCGTCCTGTCCTTCCTGCAGACAGTGCTACACTTTTCAAAGAGGGTGATTTTTATGAGCCTTCCCTGAGCATTCCTTTTAACTCCAACTATTTGTCAGCCATTTTAGCTAGGAGGAAAGATTGGATAGGCTGGGGTTGTTTTCTTTGGAACAGAGGAGGTTGAGGGGAGATTTAATTGAGGTGTATAAATTTATGAGGGGCCTAGAGAGAGTGGATAGGAAGGACCTATTTGCCTTAGCAGAGAGGTCAATAACCAGGGGGCATAGATTTAAAGTAATTGGTAGAAGGATTAGAGGGGAGTTGAGGAGAATTTTTTTCACCCAGAGGGTGGTGGGGGTCTGGAACTCACTGCCTGAAAGGGTGGTAGAGGCAGAAACCCTCATCGCATTTAAAAAGTACTTGGATGTGCACTTGAAGTGCCGTAAGCTACAGGGCTACGGACCAAGAGCTGGAAAGTGGGATTAGGCTGGATAGCTCTTTGTCGGCCGGCACAGACACAATGGGCCGAATGGCCTCCTACTGTGCCGTGAATGTCTATGATTCTATGATTACAATATGTTGATATAAAGAGCACAGCAACTAAAAGCTGAAGCTGGTTTGTGTATCCCACCTTTCTGTGTCATGCATGACATATACACAGTGTTTATACAGCAGATATGAGTTATTGAGACAGCTGCTGTATCTATACAGAGAAATCATTAAATTATGGAAGTCTGGAGGAGTCTTTATGTGATTTACTTTCACCTCAGTTCACTATTACCTCCCCATCATCCAGCTTTCTTCTTCAAGCCAAAAATATCCATTAAATCTTTTTAAAGTTGCATTGCAAAGAGCAATAATATGTAGGAATGTGTTTTGGCACCAGCTCACCTCAGGATTCAGACAGTGTTCATAAAGCACACAAGCTTGCTTTGTGATGCCAGCTGAACTCCCAAGATTTGGTTCGAGGTTTGGGGCACACTCCATATTATTTTCTGTATAATATCTGCAAGGCATAGGCTTTCTCAGGTGTGAACTGTGGAGTCATTCTTACTGATACTGTAGATGATTCAGTACGGCCGAACCACACAGACCAAGTATGTCCCGGGATTGACCCCCCTCCCCCTGGACTGTTTGGGCTGAGTAAGCTGACCTCTATACAGTGAAATCATTAGTCAGCAGTGCAGGCACTTTTTGTTTGAGAAGCCTCACTGAAGATCCACGGCCCTCAGCACAGGACAAGGCCTGAGGTTTGAAAAAGATTGGGAAAGAAAGTAAGGTCAATCAAGAAGCAGTGGTTAGGAAAGGTCGGCTTTGCAGCCATTCCCCAGCATGAGTCAGCACCTTCAGGAGAGGAGAGGGGGAGAGGGATGGTTATCTTAATGGAAGTATCTCCAAAGTGAGGAAAATAATAAGGTTTAAATAATGTAGCGTAGATATAAGGCAGAACTTTCAACTTTGGATTGGCTGCCCTTTATACAGCTCGCCTGATTTTCTTTTCCATTGAAGTCAACAGAAAGCAAAATTGGGCGGGATATTCAGCTGCCGGTTGTTCCAATGCTGAGCGTTTTATCCCCTCACCAAAGCTGAAAGATTCCGCCCATGGTATTTCTATCGCGCCAACCATCTTTGCCATTATCAGCTCCTTTGCCTTTACTGCCCTTATTAAGTATCCACTTAGGCATTCTACCCCTTCTCAGCACTCTGGGGCACAATATTGGTTAAAGATGTTGATATTTAAATACAATTACTGACTAAACTGGAGAGCATGAGGTAGAAATTGGGGCTCGTTGAGCCTGTATTACAGGCGTAAAACAGCAGCAACCAGGCCCAATTTTGAGGACCAACGTCTTGCGCCCCAAAGGCGCATGGAATATGTCCGACCCAAATTTGCGTGGAAACCATTTTTTTAGGCTTCCCTGGCGGCCGGCTAAAATGGACATTAGGCTCCTCATTTCCATATGTAAGGTACCTAACACCTGTTTTAGGTCCCCTCACAGAAATCTGGCAGTGATGAGCAGGGTAGGCCATGCGGTCAGCATTCTTCAGCGGCCGCTGTGGCCTGAACAGCAGCTGCCAACTTGTTTCTTTTCCAAAACAAAATTTATGAAAAGCTTCCTGTGGAGCCAGGAGGAGCAGGAATGCTCCCCCCCCAACTCCACAGGTCCACAGCAATTGCACCCCCAGGCCTTCCCCCCTCACCCCCACCACCGATGCCTGCTCCAACCCACCCTCGTGGTGATGCAAGTTGCCCAATATTCTTCTAAGTAAAATGCGTTAGCTACAGGCTCTGGCAGCTTCGCAAAACATGTTAACGTGAGTTTGCTCACTGCAGTGGACCTTTCTTGGGACCAGTGAAAATGTTCATTACTAGAAGAGGTTTGTAGCAATGAATAGCGCAACAGAGGAAGAGCAGGCCATTCAGCCCCTTGAGCCTGCTTCGCCATTCAATTAGATCCTGGCCGATCTGCACCTCAACTCCAATGTCCTGCCTTAGCTCCATATCCCTTGATACGCTTACCTAACAAAAATCTATTGATCCCAGTCTTGAACGCTCCAATTGTCCCCCAGCATCGACAGCCTTTTGGGGGAGAGAGTTCCAGTTTTCTACTGTGAAAAAGTGCTTCCTGATTTTCCCTCCTAAATGGTCTAGCTCTCATTTTAAAATGATCTCCCCTCGTTCTGGATTCCCCCACCAGAGCAAATAGTTTCTCTGTATCTATCCTATCAAATCCTTTTTAACATTTTAATCAGATCACCCCTCAACTTTCTATACTCAAGGGAATACAAGCCAAGTATTATGCAACCTTTCCCCATAATTTAACCCTTTAAGCCCTGATATCATTCTGGTGAATCTGCGCTGTACCCTCTCCAAGGCCAATATATCCTTCCTGAGGTGCGGTGCTCAAACTGAATGCAATGATCCAGATGGGGTCTGACCAAGGCTCTATACAACTGAAGCATAACTTCCTCCCCTTTGTATTCCTGCCCCCTTGAGAAAGGCCAACATTCCATTCGCTTTTATGATTGCTTTTTGTACCTGTCTATGAACTTTAGATGATTTGTGTACTTGGACTCCCAAATGTCTTTGCTCCTCCAGTTTCCAGTTTCTCACCATTTAGAAAATCTCCGATTTATCTTTCTTAGGTCCAGACTGGATGACCTCGCACTTGCCCAAATTGAACTCCAAATTCCATAGTTTTGCCCACTCGCTTAATTTATGAATGCCCCTTTGCAACTGCCTGCTCCCACCTGCACTATTTACTATACCTCGTAATATAGTGTCATCTGTAAGCTTGGATACACAACTCTCAATTCCTTCATCCAAGTCATTAATAAACATGGTGAAAGGTTGAGGCCCCAGAGCCGGTCTTTGGATGACACCCTTTGTCACATCCTGCCAATCTGAGTACCTACCCTTTATTCCTATTCTCTGTCTCTTGCCTCCCAACAATTTACACCCCAAGTCAAAAGGCTACCTCCAATTCCGTGCGCTCTCATTTTTGCCAATAATCTTTTGCGTGGAACTTTATCGAATGCCTTCTGGAAGTCCATATAGATAACATCCATAAATCCTCTCTTATCCAACTTGTTAATAACCGCCTCAAAAAATTTAACTAGATTAATCCGACATGACTTATAGAGCCATGCTGGCTCTATAATCAGCTCATAGCTGTTCAAGTGCTCAGTCACTCTATCCCTAATAAAAGATTCTGATAGCTTCTCCACAACTGAATTTAAACTGACAGGCCTGTAGCTACCCGGTTTCTCTCTCCTACCCTTCCTAAATAATGGAATGACATTCGCATTTTTCCAGTCTAATGACACAATTCCCGAGAGCTTTGAAAGATTATAACTGACGCTTCTGCAATTTCCTCAACAACTACTTTAATACCCTGGAGTGGAATCCATCAGGTCCTGGAGATTTATCTATCCTTAAGTCCCATTATTTTCACCATTACCATTTTAAAAAACTAATATTGGATACAATAAGTTCCTCCCCTTGATTTATTTTTTATTTTTCCTTCTATCACTGGTATTTTATCCTATTCCTCTATAGTGAAAATGGATACAAAATACTAGTTTAATAAATCTGCCATTACCTTGTTATAATCTGCCATTATTTGCAACTGGCAGAGGAAATGATATCATATCAACCAGTTCTTCACGTAAGAGCAGATTTGATAGAGGTGTTTAAAACCATGAAGGATTTAGATAGAGTAAATAAAGAGAAACTGTTTCCAATGGCTGAAGGGTCAATAACCAGAGGGCACAGATTTAAGGTGATTGACAAAAGAACCAGAGGCGACATGAGGGAAAACTTTTTTACGCAATGAGTGGTTAGGATTTGGAATGCGCTGCCTGATAGGGTGGTGGATACAGAGTCAATAGTAGCCTTCAATAGGGAATTGGATCAATACTTGAAGGAGAAAAAACTACAGGGATATGGGGAAAGAGCAGGGGGAGTGGGACTAATGGGATTGCTCTTCGAAAGAGCCGGCGCAGACTCGATGGGCCGAATGGCCTCCTTCTGTGCTGTACTATTCCACGATTCTATGATTCTAAGTTATTAATAACCAATCTTCGGTCATGTAAGTCAGATCCTTGCTTTGAAATCACTTTTTGGAGGATGTCACATATAATAAAACATGACAGCATCTCGATTGGTTGTTATCCACGCTGTGGCATCTCCAGCCCACAGACATGGTACGAGTAAGATTCTGGTTGATTAGAAACTGATCTTTGCAACGAGTTATGTCTGCAATTATGCACTCTTATTAAGAGATATTAGTCATTAAGCTGATTTTTTCCCCTGGCACAGATATAAAGCAATGTAATTAGCATTTTCATCGGTTATTCACCCAGTGCAGTTGTGCAGAGTGACTGGAAATCTGAGGTTTGTTTTTAATTAAAGTTTTCCTAAATATCTTTGAAGTATTTTTTTCTTTTGGGTTAGAATTTTCATTAAAAACAGAACTCTTTCCATTTTCATTGCTTTGAAGTGTGTGTGTGCAGTCAAAAAATTTGATGTTGCTTCTTAAAACATAGGCCACAAGCACACACAGAGGCACACACAGATGGAGAGGCATATACATACAGAGGAAAAAAAGAGGGCTATCAACACAGACAAATAGAGACATACTGATAGAGCAGAGATGTGCACACACACACACAACTGCAGAGAAATACAACCACAGGCACAGTGGTACACACTGATGTGGAGAAATACAAACATGTGCACACACACACACACACACGCAAAATTCTTGCCATGTATCTCACTGCCAGCCTTTCACTATCAGACCTAGCTATAATTAGAAATAAAATGGAAGGTTCTGTTTTCTGAGAAAAGGTACAAACCCAGAGATGCACACGTTAGGCAGGTGTTCGCAAGCAAAGACGCATGCACATGCTGCATAAACATGCACACATATAAGCAGCAATGTGGAGTCCCGTATATAATGCACACATGCTAATAAGCACTCATGCATAGATGTACAGGATTATCAGGCATTGTAGCATTAAATTCGCTACCTTAGCGCCTCCCGTTAGCGCCAGCAGATGGCGGCAATGGGGCGCTGACGCAGTTACACCGGGGCGAGGTGAATCCAGTGCCGCACGGCAAATCCGAGCCCCCCCCCACCCCCGTTGCGCGGCTGGTATGAGGTACCCCCAGGGTGTTCAACGCCAGGCAGATTGTGACGTCAGTGAGCATGCAACGCTCACTGGCCGCCCGATCTGGAAAATTCATTGTCGCCACTTACCATAGCGCCTCGACAAGACGGCAACAGGGAGGGCTGGCGTGCGCTCCATGAAGCCGGCTCCAGCGACGTTATTTAAAGGCATCAGCATTAATCACTCCCAGTTGTCAAGGCAGTTTAGTTTCAGTCGTTTCTTGTCAGTTTCACCCACTGAACAGTTTCTATGAGTAATTTCAAGCTTCTTTTTTATCAGCAGTCTTCTGGCAAGTGCAAAGTGGCTACATTTATTGTTCAAAGATTCAAACTGCTACACTTGGCAACATTAATGGGAGCTGTACTGGCAAACCACCTCGTCCTCCAGGATCTAGGACGAAGGGAACGTAGGCAGCGAGAAATACGGGAACATGTGTGCAGAGGGATGAGGAGGGACATCAGGGCTCTCACCAGGAGGCCTTACCCTCCGAGGGTATTCCGACAGCACTTCTCCTACCTTCAATTAAGCGAGGAGCAGTGTATTAGAAGGCTCCGCATCACCAAGGTAGTGGTCACAGAACTCTGCCACCTCCTCCAAACAGACTGCCAGCCTTACAGCAGGATGACCTAAACCCTAGATCCCTTTTGCTCACCACATCCCCATCATACCATCCCTGTGTCACGCCATATCACAGCGTCCTCCTGGGCACAAAGGTGAAATGAGAGAGACCACAAAATATTGCAAACTCCATTAATAAATTTATGCATAAACATATCACACATATCACATTCATTCTACTAACTAATGACCCTTGTGCCTGCTATAGTTGAATAGCTGTCATTGTCTGCAAGGCATGAGATGTGGGTGTGAGTGTTGGTAGGTAGAGATTGTTGGTGGGTGAGCGCTGGGGGTGTGATGCTTTGGGCAGTGTGAAGCTTGTGGTACAGATGGTGGTAAGTAGCATTTGATGAAGCATTCAATCACCCTGATCACCCGACTGAGGTGGATCTGCCATGAGCACACTTGCTTCAGTCCTCCAGCTCCTTCTCCTTGTTGTGCTTCTACTTGCTGAGGCAGTTGCACAGCCAGCAATGCTGAGCATGAGGTGCTGCAGTATCAATGAACCTCCCCTTTAAATACTGGGAAAAGCCTGTGGCAATGATGAGTTGAGATTAGACTGCACTCGATATTGGTCCACCCTTTGCGTGTATAGCCACTGAGCTAGGCCTTTAAGACTTGATTTAGCGCCCCAATCATTTCTTTGAGCAGTGAGAATGAATTTTGCGTGCAGTCTAAAGCATTAGCGCCTGGCGTAAATTCTCCAACTTTTCTAAAGATAACGCCCATTCCTGGGCTATTATGAATTTCTAGCCCTCTAGAGTTTCACTATTATCTTGACAGTTGAAAAGATTAATGATTAACTTGAATATTCTTTCTCTGCCTCACTATTTTAAATATTTATTTAGCAGTGATGATGGTCTCTCTGGCTGAGAAGTGTTACCGATCATGATATTAAAATGACCAAGAGTGAGACTCCATCTTTAAAAGATCCTCAGGGTGAGGCTATTTTTCTTACAAAAATAACATTCCCTCTTTAAGAGATTCCTTTGGTGACAATGCCTCTTTAAGGGTGCTGGCCAAGGCAGACTGATGCGTCAGTCATAGATTGACAGGACTTTCGGCCAAAACCGAGAAGGAATCACTGATGCAAGGACACACTGGTATAGTAGGGAAATAAACTGGTTGTACTTTTTTTGCAATGTTTGCCCCTATATTAACAGTCCAATGCCCCTTTCCTTGTTACACTAGCCCCGTACCATCATGCTGGGCTAATCTCACCCCTTCCCTTCACTACGATCCCAACATGCTTTCCCCAACACCAACATTCATATGTCCCTTCCGACATAAAATCTACACTAAACATTGCAAAAAAAGTACAACCAGTTTATTTCCCTACTATACCAGTGTGTCCTTGCATCAGTGATTCCTTCTCTTGATGATAGCCTATGAGGTTCATTGTCTACTTACTACTCCTGTGCTCCCGTTGCTGAGGCTACCTCTTTAAAAGATCCCGATCGTGAGATATGATTTTTATTTTATTACAATAAATGTTTTCAACACAGTCGAGTTATATACTCTGAGAACAAAAACTGTTTTAATTCCCCTGCCCCAGCTTAATAACTGCTGGAGTTGCTGAAACTGGATAATGTTATGTTACTCCGTGGGGAGGCCTGTAACACATTTCACATTAGTTCTGTGGACATTCATTATCCATTTTTTGTGTCAAGCACAGGAACATAGGAACAGGAGTAGGCCATGCAGCCCCTCGAGCCTGTTCTGCCATTCAATTAGGTCACGCTAGATCAGTACCTCAATTCCACTCACCCACCTTTGATCCACATCTCTTGATACCCTTACCAAATTAAAATCTTCGATCTCAGCCGTGCAATTTTAATTGACCCAGCTTCCACAGGTGGAAGAGAATTCCAGATTTCTACTGTCCTTTGTGTGAAAAAGTGCTTCCTGATTTCACTCCAGAATGGCCGGCGCAATCCTAATTTTAACGTTACGCCCCCTTGTTCTGGATTTCCCCACCAGAGGAAATGGTTTCTCGCTATCTACTCTATCAAATCCTTTTATCATTTTAAACACCTCAATTAGATCACCCCTCAACTTCCTAAACTCAAGGGAATACAAGCCAAGTTTATCCAACCTGTCCTCATAATATAACCCTTTAAGCCCTGATATCAAGCAATGTTATAGAAACTGGATATTTATCCCATTGTAATTTACAACAGCTTGGGTCAGTTCAGATGGCGAGTCTCTCATCAGTATATGCTGGGCTACGGCATTTATAGCTAATTATTGCTTCACTCTGGCCAAGACGTGGAAGAGACAGTGCAGTGGTTATAACAATAGAATCATAGAATCTAACAGCACAGAAGGAGGCCATTCGGCCCATTGTGCCTGTGCTGACTCTTTGAAGGAGCTCTCCAATTAGTCCCACTCTTTTCCCATCGACCTGCAAATGTTTCCTTTTCAAGTATTTATCCAATTCCCTTTTGAAAGTTACTGTTGAATCGGCTTCCACCGCCCTTTCAGGCAGCGCGTTCCAGAGGATAACAACGCGCTGCGCAAAATAAAAATCCTCCTCACCTCCCCTCTGGTTCTTTTGCCAATGATCTTAAAATCTGTCTCCTCTCGTTACTCGACCTTCCCGCCAGTGGCTATAAATGATTTTGGCCATGAACTTTAGGAGAGCTCAAAGTCTGCAGCTGGGTTCTGCTAGTGGCAATTGGATCCCCTGCGAGGTGTAGTTGTGCTATGTGACAAACGCTTAAAACAATCGCATGAATTCCCCTTGTCCACATTTTAAACAGAGGTGGTAACCCATTCATTCTAAATGAATTACATAACAGACAAAGGAATTTCATATGAACATGTTAAGCGATCCTATGTTAATATAACACAGCATGACTATACCCCTTTGGCTTGACATATAGCTGTGGCTTCTGACTCCACTCCCAACTGCAAAAGGAGGATGGAATGCAAACCCATCACTCTCTACTTTCTCCATCTGGCAGAGGAACCAAAAAAATTGTGAACATCCATTGTCCCACCTATCCTCCCTACGCTAGATATCTTGTACCATCGGCGAGAAGCTGTGTCAATAGACATGTATCTTCTACCCACCTCATACTCAGAGTCTTCCACATCTCTGAGTTGCATGAAAGCAAAATACTGCAGATGCTGGAAATCTGAAATAAAAACAGAAAATGCTGGAAATACTCAGCAGGTGAGAGAAACAGAGTTAATTGGGCCAGAAATTCGGCTCTCCGGCTTCCCGCGGGTGCAAGGATCGCGCGCGCACTTACCTAGCGCGCCTGCCGTTGTGCTTCGGGCCCGCGTGGAATTCAGCTCCTGGGCCTCCTCCAGCTGCCGGCGCGCAGTGCTTGCGTATCCCAGGAGCGCAGTTAGTTCGAAGCGTCCCCTGGGATCACGTGGGCCATGGAGAGCCAATCGGAGCAGGGAATCTCCATTCTGGCAGGAAGACCTGTCAAATCTATGAATAGAGATTGGCCCCAAAACCTCATTAAAACTTCAAATAAATTTTAAAAAAATCACATTTTTAAAATAACTATAAATTACATAAATTAACTACATTAAACAAAAATTTAAATTTTTGAAAAAATTAATTACACTTTTTAATGGTGCTAAAAATAAACTTACCTTTCTTTAAAGTATGTAAAAAAGATAAACCTGTTGAAAAAATGTTTAAATTGTACTTAATTCATCACTTACCTTGTTAAAAGCAGGCCTTGCGCCTCCTTTTTTCCTGCGCAGCTTCTCCGTACTTACCCTCACGGAGAAACCTGAAAAAAAAAATGAAGTTCGCTGCGTGCGCGCTGCCTCTCCGGCGCACACGTTCGACCTCTGAACCCCTTCCTTCAGGGGAACGGAAGTTCCGGTTTCCAGCGCATGCGCAAAACCGGCACTTTCGTTGGGTCTACAGGTGAGTACACAGCGCGTACTCACCCGTGGAGACCCGAATTTCTGGCCCAATGTTTCAGGTCGATGACCCTTCGATGACCCTCCGTTCTGACGAAGGGTAATCGAGCTGAAACGTTGGCCCGTATTTTCCGATCGCAGGCCTCCCAGTTCCTGGGCCTCTCCAAACTTGAAGTGTGCAGGGTCCACGTATCCCAGAGGCGCAGGTAGTTCGCAGCATCCCTGGGATCACGTAGGCCATGGGGAGCCAATCACAGAAGGGAATCTCCCTTCATACATTTGACAGGAAGACCTGTCAAATATATGAATGGTGATCACCCCCAAAACATAGTAAAACTTTAAATAAATTAAAAAAAAACATCACATTTTTAAAATGACTTGAAATTACAATAAATTAAGTATTTTAAACAAAAATTTAATTTTTTGAAAAAAATAATTAAAATTTTTTACGGGGCTAAAAATAAACTTACCTTTTTTAAAGTATTTTTAAATGATAAATCAGTGAAATTTTTTAAAAAAAAAACTTTTTTGAAATCTTATCCTGGTAAAAGCAGGTGTAAGAATTGTAAGGGTTTTCTGCGGGTGGAGTGTCTCAAAAAAGCGGAACTATCTGCCCGCAGAGGCCCTTCTCCAGGGCAGCCGGAAGATCTGTCAAGACCCTTCTTGACAGATGCGCTGTGCATGCCTGAAACCGGCATTTCCGATGTCCCTACGGGTGGGTACACAGCCGCAGGGATCAGAATATCTGGGCCGTTGACTCTGTTTCTCTCTCCACAGAGGCTGCCTGACCTGCTGAGTATTTCCAGCATTTTCTGTTTTTATCTCTGAGTTATATGCCTGTTAGATCCATCAGCCCAGCTGTCACTGAGGTCTGGAACTCACTGTCTGAAGACCTTGTTGAGAGATTAAAGTAACAAACTATGATTTAAAGAACAAGAACACCGAGTGCACCAGATACAAATCTGTCCCTTGCGCCCCACCTTTCTGATGCCGTAGAGTGGAAAAATCGGCAGCAGCATTAGTGTTTTGAGGATGAGCAGTGTTGTGACTGTGCTATCAACACATTATGGATTATTGATCAGGGGATGGTTTGAGCATCGAAGGCAAATCGTCAGGATTGTAAAGATTTAACAATGTTCAGTGGAATAGTGGAATTAGAGAGTTCTTCAAATATTAGTATGAATGCTTAATGTGTTCATACAAAAATTCCTTTTCCTGATGTTTTAACGACAGTGCTAGCCCATTTATTTTAAGCAGGTTCGTGCCTTTATTAAAATAGTGGGCAAAGTAATTTCAGACAAATGCAGTAAGTATTCGTACAGTGTCGCTAAATGTCAATCACCTTTATCTTATCCAGTCACGTAAGTGGTTTGCGAATTTCAGTTGTTCATTTTATTGTCACAATAATTCCATTCCTGATAACGGGCACTCACACTGATACACTTTCCAACCAGTTAAACAAAAAGTTCCATTAGTACGTTCCAGAATAGAAAAAGTAAACAAAAAGTTCAATAAATATAAAGCTTTTCATTAAAGACCGACTCTGCCTCTATGGTGCAAGTGGATGCCTGAACATAATCCTGTCTGAAGCAAAGTGCGTCAATGGGAAAGTGTTCAATAATGTATTAAAAACGCTATTCACTTTTGTGAGGGCTGTGTTTGGAAGCCCAATGAAAATTTATGTGAGCCATCTTATATGGAGGGCATTTTATACAGGTTGTTTATTGGGCAGGAAGTTGTCTATCAGACAGGAATCCTGCATATATCAGAGAAACATAGAAACATAGAAGATAGGAGCAGGAGTAGGCCATTCGGCCCCTCGAGCCTGTTCCGCCAATTAATGAGATCATGGCTGATCATCCAAATTCAGTACCCTGTCCCTGCTTTCTCCCCATATCCCTTGATCCCTTTAGCCTTAAGAAATATATCTAACTCCTTCTTGAATATATTTAGTGAATTGGCCTCAACTGCCTTCTGTGGTAGAGAATTCCACAGGTTCACCACTCTCTGGGTGAAGAAATTCCTCCTCATCTCTGTCCTAAATGGCTTACCCCTTATCCATAGGCTGTGACACCTGGTTCTGGACTCCCCCGCTATCGGGAATATCCTTCCTGCATCTAGTCTGTCTAGTCCTGTTAGAATTTTATAAGTTTCAATGAGATCCCCTCTCATTCTACTAAACTCCAGCGAGTATAAGCCCAATCGACACAATCTCTCCTCATACGTCATTCCTGCCACCCCAGGTATCAGTCTGGTGAATCTTCGCTGCACTCCCTCCACGGCAAGAACATCCTTCCTCAGATAAGGCGACCAAAACTGCACACAATACTCAAGGTGTGGTCTCACCAAGGCCCTGTACAACTGCAGCAAGACATCCTTGCTCCTGTACTCAAATCCTCTCGCTATGAAGGCCAACATACCATTTGCCTTCTTAACCGCCTGCTGCACCTGCATGCTTACCTTCAGCGACTGGTGCACAAGGACACCCAGGTCTCGTTGCACTTCCCCTTCTCCCAATCTATTGCTGTTCAGATAATAATCTGCCTTCCTGTTTTTGCCACCAAAGTGCATAACCTCGCATTTATCCACATTATACTGCATCTGCCATGCATCTGCCCAATCACCCAACCTATCCAAATCATACTGGAGTTTCTCTGCATCCTCCTCACAGCACACACTCCCACCCAGCTTTGTGTCGTCTGCAAACTTGGAGATATTACATCTAGTTCCCTCGTCTAGATCATTAATATATATTGTGAATAGCTGGGGTCCTAGCACCGATCCCTGCGGTACCCCACTAGTCACTGCCTGCCACTCGGAAAAAGACCCGTTTATTCCAACTCTTTGCTTCCTGTCTGCCAACCAGTTCTCTATCCAAGTCAGTACCTTACCCCCAATCCATGTGCTTTAACTTTGCACACTAATCTCTTATGCGGGACCTTATCGAAAGCCTTCTGAAAGTCCAAATACACTGGTTCTCCCTTATCTATTCTACCAGTTACATCCTCAAAAAATTCCAGTAGATTAGTCAAGCACGATTTACCTTTTATAAATCCATGTTGATTTTGTCCGATCCTGTCACTGTTTTCCAAGTGCTCTGCTATTACATCTTTTATAATGGACTCTAGCATTTTCCCCACTACCGATGTCAGGCTTACCGGTCTATAATTCCCCGTTTTCTCTCTACCACCTTTTTTAAATAGTGGGGTTACATTAGCTACCCTCCAATCCATGGGAACTGTGCCAGAATCTATAGAATTTTGGAAGATGACCAGCAATGCATCTACTATTTCTAGGGCCACTTCCTTAAGTACCCTAGGATGTAGCTCATCAGGCCCTGGGGATTTATCGGCCTTCAATCCCATCAATTTCCCTAACACCATTTCCCTACAAATACTGATTTCATTCAGTTCCTCCCTCTCATTAGCCCCTATATTCCCCGACACCTCTGGGAGGTTATTTGTGTCCTCCTTTGTGAAGACAGAACCAAAGTATGTATTTAATTGGTCAGCCATTTCTTTGTTCCCCATTATAAATTCCCCTGATTCTGACTGCAAAGGACCTACGCTTGACTTCATCTAATCTTTTTCTCTTCAAATATCTATAGAAGCTTTTACAGTCAGTTTTTATGTTCCCTGAAAGCTTACTCTCATACTCTATTTTCCCCCTCTTAATTAATCCTTTTGTCCTCCTTTGCTGCTGCCTTCCCCCGATAAGCCATCTCCCCCAACAATATCCAAAGTGGTATGTCTGTTTGAGAGGGGGATGGCCACAGGGGACCCCTGCACTACCTGCCTGCGCCTACTACTCTGCCTGGCGGTCACCCATTCCCTTCCTGCCTGTGCAGCCTTTACCTGCGGTGTGACCAACTCCCTAAATGTGCTATCCACAATGTCCTCAGCATCGCGAATGCTCCAGTATGTATCCATTTGCAGCTCCAGCGCCGCAATGCGGTCTGCCAGTAGCTGCAGCTGGATACACTTCCCGCACACATGGTCGTCAGGGACACAGGAAGTGTCCCTGATTTCCCACATAGTGCAGGAGTTATCAGCAGTTGGTTGGAAAGAAATAAAGACTTGCATTTCGATAGCACCTTTCACGACCACCGGACGTCCCAAAGCGCTTTACAGCCAATGAAGTACTTTTTGAAGTGTCGTCACTGTTGTAATGTAGGAAACGCAGCAGCCAATTTGCACACAGCAAGCTCCCACAAACAGCAATGTGATAATGACCAGATAATCTGTTTTTGTTATGTTGATTGAGGGATAAATACTGGCCAGGACACCGGGGATAACTCCCCTGCTCTTCATCAAAATAGTGCCATGGGATCTTTCATGTCCACCTGAGAGAGCAGGCGGGGCCTCGGTTTAACGTCTCATCTGAAAGGCAGCACCTCCAACAGTGCAGCGCTCCCTCAGCACTGCACTGGAGTGTCAGCCTAGATTTTTGTGATCAAGTCTCTGGAGTGGTCTTGGAACCTACAACCTTCTGACTCAGAGGCGAGGGTGCTACCCACTGAGCCACAACTGACACAGCTGTTGAAGGAATGAAAGGAGTTAAAGCTAATGCATAAGGCATGGTTGGGCTCTCATCCACAATGCACCACAAGGTGGGCCACATGTCTCAACTGTGCCATTGGGAGGTGGTGCCAAGTACAAGCTGGATACTTACCCACAGGGAGGTAGGTAAATTCAGAGCAACAGTCAGCTTGCCAACTGTTGCATACATCCTAGATGCTATCTGTAGAGCAGTACTGATGGAGTCTTGGGAGCAGGCCTTGGGAGTTCTACTCTCTGACGTTGATGACGAAGAGAATAAGGTAAGGAAAAATAGCAAGAAAAATAAAAAGAAATTACAAATGTTACTCATTGAAGCACTATAATAAAGTCAGAAGTTTTAATGTGGAACTATATATTGAAATTATAATGCAGCTATCTTGCCAATAATAACATTGCACGTTAGGATTGTAAAGATTTAACAACATTCAGTGGAATAGTTTAATTACAGAGCAGACAGTTGCATCTGGCTGGAGTACTAGCAGGACTACAATATAACGTTATTGCCGTTGTGCAATTCGAAACTGTAGGGGTTTTTTAAGGTTGTAAAATACAGTCCAAGGACAAAAATAAAAATCACAGCATGCACTCCACTGGGACGGAAGAAGGGGGTCGGGACCTTCACTGGGTAACACACTCTAAATGATGTTCTATGCATGAGCTACAACTGTGCCTCTGGTGTTGTCACAGCCTAGACCCTAGCTACATTCACTGCAAACTGACAGGCTTAAAAATAAATAAATTCAATGCATTTATTGAAATTTTGAATTTTCTAATCCACCCCAGAAAAAGTTTCATGTAAGAAAAAGAATACAGTTAGTGGAACTCTTCTCAGTTGAACAACGCAGATTACGGGGCGATAAGATAGAAGTGTTTTAAATTATGTAAGGATGGGCCAGGATAGATGGAAGCAGACTGTTTCCAGTAGTTGGGCTGTCTAGGACAAGGAGACAGAGATATAAAATTAAATGTTAGAGATTTAGAACAAAGAGCAAGAGAAACCTCTTTACACAGAGCGTTGTGAGGCTGTGGAATTTACTTCCAGGGTTAGTGGGCGAAGCAGAAACTATAACAGCATTCATCTCCTGACTCCCCAAAGCCTTTCTACCATCTACAAGGCACAAGTCAGGAGTGTGATGGAATACTCTCCACTTGCCTGGATGAGTGCAACTCCAACAACACTCAAGAAGCTCGACACCATCCAGGACAAAGCAGCCCGCTTGATTGGCACCCCATCCACCACCTCAAACATTCCCTCCCTCCACCACCGGCGCACCGTGGCTGCAGTGTGTACCATCTACAAGATGCACTGCAGCAACTCGCCAAGGCTTCTTCGGCAGCACCTCCCAAACCCGCGACCTCTACCACCTAAAAGGACAAGGGCAGCAGGCGCATGGGAACACCACCACCTCCAAGAGCCCCTCCAAGTCACACACCATCCTGACTTAGAAGTATATCGCCGATCCTTCATCGTCGCTGGGTCAAAATCCTGGAACTCCCTCCCTAACAGCGCTTTGGGAGTACCTTCACCACACGGACTGCAGCAGTTCAAGAAGGCGGCTCAACACCACCTTCTCAAGGGCAACTGGGGATGGGCAATAAATGCTGGCCTTGCCAGCGACGCCCACATCCCATAAAAACGAATTTAAAAAAAAGATAGATGGATGAAGGGATATGGGAACAAAATGGGTAAATGTCATTAGGACTATTTGCTCGTGTGGAGGGGAAACACCGACATAGACTGGCTGGGCCGAATGGCCTGTTTCTGTGTTGTAACTTCTACCCATTTCCATAACCTATTGCGACTGACTTTCATGTGCTGGTGTGACTCAGCTCTGAATGGGATGATTTGCATAATTATTCACAGTTCCAAGTGCAGATCTGGATTGTGCAGGCTGCTCGTCGAGTGGGGGTCCGGAAAACTGCATAGAGGTGAAATTTTAAAGGGACGGGGACAATTAAAGGGAAGTGGCAGCATAAGGGGACAAAAATCTTTGCAGCCTCTGGAAAAGTCGAGAAGGTATTTCAACCCATTGTGACCGTAGCTAAGACAGAAGAGGGAAAGTACTAAGTGGTGACAGGCAAAAGTAAAGGGGTAGGAAAGCCAATGTGCGGGCATGGGTCCGCAGGCAAGTGGCCGAGCAGCTGGTCAGCGCTGCCATTGGTTGTGCCGGCTCTATTTTGCACGGTAGCTGTAGGTGTCCTTACAGCAGATTGCGCAGCTCTGCATCTGGCTCTCTGAATACCCAGACCGGGTAGGTGTGATGGGGCCTGCAGGTATGGTTAATAGCATCTTGGTCGGTGCAACGCAGTAGGGTTTGCTGGCCGTTGATTACCCTGCCATGCCTTCTTTCAAGCAGTACCACTGAAAACTTGGCACGCTGTGATTGGGATGCTGCCGAAGAATTCTCCGGCACTACAGATGGCAGGTCTGCACATACCTGTGCCACTGGTTATGCTGCCAATGCCTACCTTGGGACCAAGACTCTTTCCCCCATACATTAGTCATCCGCATAAGCAAGGCTCATGTACCTCTGCCGGTAGATGTGGTTGTCAGGGTAGCAGCTGTTATACGTCTGATGCATCTCTCCACTGTTGCTCTTCTTTTCCCTCCGAATATCTCTGAAAGATGTGGATTCTTATTGGGAATATCATTGATGTACGACAAAAAAAACAAGCAGAACAATTGTCCCAAAGGTTCAGAATCTTAAATGGCAGCAGGAAAAAAAGTGCACAATAACCTGAAAATTGTTAGGCCCTTTAAACTTATTTCTGTATGCAGTTCAGTACCTAGCAACCCTGAGAGTCCATAATATATGAGCGTGAAGATCACCGTGTGTCATAAGAACATAAGAACATAAGAACATAAGAAATAGGAGCAGGAGTAGGCCGTTTGGCCTCTCGAGCCTGCTCCGCCATTCAATGAGATCATGGCTGATCTGATCTTGGGCTCAGCTCCATTTCCCTGCCCACTCCCCATAACCCTTCACTCCCTTATTGTTCAAAAATCTGTCTATCTCCACCTTAAATATATTCGATGACCCAGCCTCCACAGCTCTCAGGGGCAGAGAATTCCACAGATTTACAACCCTCTGAGAGAAGAAATTCCACATCATCTCCGTTTTAAATGGGCGACCCCTTGTCCTGAAACTATGCCCCCTAGTTCTAGATTCCCCCATGAGGGGAAACATCTTCTTTGCATCTACCTTGTCGAGCCTCCTCAGTATCTTATATGTTTCAATAAGATCACCTCTCATTCTTCTAAACTCCAATGAGTATAGAACCAACCTGCTCAACCTTTCTTCATAAGTCAACCCCCTCATCTCAGGAATCAACCTCGTGAACCTTCTCTGAACTGCCTGCAATGCAAGTATATCCCTCCTTAAATAAGGAGACCAAAACTGTACGCAGTACTCCAGGTGTGGTCTCACCAACGCCCTGTACAGTTGTAGCAGGACTTCCCTGCTTTTATACTCCAACCCCCTTGCAATAAAGGCCAATAGGTCATGCACACTGGAATGTCAGGAAATTGGGAGCCTATCGAAATAACCACACCCAGTCTTAACTTCAACATTGTTATGAAGTTCCCAACTCTTTCAGCTGAGAGCTCCAAGCGTCCGATTTTTTTTCAGATTCGAAATGCACGGAAACTCTGCGGAGATCCAGTGGAACATAACCTGTCGCACAGGGGGTGCAACAGAGACGAAGATCAACCCGATCACGTAGGCTTCAGCCGAGGTAGCGTTCCGACTGCATGTCATAATAAAGAAAGTCAGGATGAATGAAAAATACCAGACAAGCTATGGTGCTGTGATCCTTATCTCGACATAGACAACCACAGAAAGAAAGTTTACAGAGAAATCTGAATCATTTCAAGGCAACCGAGAAAAAGCTCCAGGAGACTACACTAACCCATAAATCCTTCTAATCCCAGCTAACCCACAACTTACCCTGTCTAACTGGAAATGTCCTCCTCTCTCAGGAACTTGTACAGCTCCTTTTGAAGGGCCACAGGGAATCCATACACTCTGCTTGCTTCAGTAATCTGTTCTAGAGGACCAATAACTCGAACGTAACTCTTTGCCTAAGGATTTTATATGCATGCTCCTTATTCTTATCATCTCAAATAACCAATCCAACTGGACAGCATCAATCACTTCATAATTTTACAAGCTTTAATCATATCCCTGTTAAGCTTCTTTTTCTCTATTAAAAATAGGCCTAGCTCCTTGAGCATATGCTGATAACTGAACTTTCTCCTGGGTCTCAATAGCCCCAGCCATGTGTGGGGACCAAAGCTGGACACAATACTTCCTATGTTCCTAAGTTGTGCCGTATCAAAGACTTGTACAGCCTAAGTATGGTGTTCTTAGTTTTGGATTGTATTGTCCAAGAAATATAGTCTAAAAACATGTTTACCTTCCCAATGCTCTTGACACACTGTTCATGGACTTTTACTAATTTACTAACTATGACTCCCAGGTCCCCATCTTGATCTGTAATCTTTAACGGGCACCGTTGCATGACATGAGCAAACCTGGAGTTACCTCGACCCAAATGCATAACACTGCACTTAATCACATTGAAGATCATCTGTCAAACATGTGTCCATTCCCCGAACTTACCTAAATCAGACTGCAACCTCCTGATTTGATCTAAATCCCTAACGGGGAAAAATTCGGTTGATTTGCACCCCTCCCCCCTCCCCGACTATCCTGAGGATATCAGGCGCCGACCGATTTTGTCGCCTGCCCACGAAAATGCGAGCTGACTCTGGGACCTGCGAATGGTGCCTGTGACCCGATTTGCCACGGTCCTGTCGCTGGCCTCCTTACAGGTGCCTGCATCGATTCAGGGCAGGATCCAGTTTCTCGGCCGCCGTCTTTCAACAATTCCCAGTTCCGGTGCTGACCCCAAAGTAAGCTCAGCAGGAGATGTCCAGTTTAATCGTTTATTCACAGGATGTTATAAAATAGTCGTTATCTGCTGCTGCACGTTTGTGCTGTTCTGCTCACAGCACTTGGCATTCAAAATGTAAATTAACTTCCTTTTTCTTGATGTTGCAAGGGCCTGACAGGAATGAAGTTGTGCATATTTTAAAGCTGGAAGAAATATTTTTTTTTACTCGGATAACAAGTAACATCAACGACTGCAGGTATGGATGTCTTGTATTGGTTGGTGCGGTGCGTTACATAATGCATGAGCTACAGCTTGCTGATACTTCAGAAATCTGCAGCAAAGCTTTTAAATGGGAGCACACACACATCAGCATAGTGAGCGAAATATCCACTTTATCAAGTCCATCCTTCTGAGCAAACACTGCAGAGTACCTGAGATGAAATCAATGCCTGGGCAAATATCTGTTTTAATTATATATGGGGGCTTTTTTTTTTGAGTGCCTTTTAACAGCTCCGATAAAGTGTTTTACTGTGTTCTTTAAAAAAAAGGCTTTATTTCATGTGACTTGCTGAGCCCGAAGAAAGCTCACTGCTGCCTTTCACTGCTCCGGACTGACGCACTCCACCCAACGGCCACGTTCCTCGCCAACTCGTATGGACCTGGCACTGGCACTGGCACTGCCACCTCGCTCTAATCTGGTTCTCCCTGATCTGGGGACATTGGCCAGCGCACCCCTTCCCCTGTAGCTGTGGCTAGCGCCAGATCACGCTAATTGAGGATTGACAGGCTTGGGGTAGAAATTGGTCTTGGGCGCTCGAGTTAAATAGGCGGTATCGCCTTGGCTGCCCGCTATTTGCCACGCCCGATATTCAGGGTATGGTAGCATAGTGGTTATGTTACTGGACTAGTAATCCAGAGACTTGAGTTCAAATCCCACCACAGCAGCTGGGGAATTTAAATTCAGTTAATTAAATAAATCTGGAATTAAAAAGCTAGGAACAGTGACCATGAAACTACCGGATTGTCGTAAAAACCCATCTGGTTCACTGATGTCCTCCAGGGAAGGAAACCTGCCGTCCTTACCCAGTCTGGCCTATATGTGACTCCAGACCCACAGCAATGTGGTTGACTCTGAACTGCCCCTCTGAAATGGACTAGCAAGCCACTCAGTTGTACCAAACCGCTGTGACAAAGTCAGCACTGTGGGAGTACCTTCACCACACGGACTGCAGCGGTTCAAGGTGACGGCTCACCACCACCTTCTCAAGGGCAATTAGGGATGGGCAATAAATGCTGGCCTTGCCAGCGACGCCCACAACCTGTGAACGAATAACTTAAAAAAAAAGAGTTCCACTTAAGTCAATGGGACTGAATATTGGGCGGGACGTATAGCGAGCGGCCATTGCGATATCGCCTATTGTGTATCCGTGCCTCCGTCCAGCTTCGCCCCCATTGCCTCAAGCATCATAGTATTAGCTTAACACTGAACTGGAGATTCTAAAGCACTTGTGCACTCATTCCATTTGTCTCTCTGCCCCAAAGAAACAGGTGGTCCATCATTCACATTCCCCTCACTGCAGCAGCGAATGACTGGGCTACCAGAATGAGAATTCCAGAATGAGCTCCTTATGGTAGCATCTTCTCCTTAATAAATGAAGGGGGAAAAATTACTTCGCGCCCCCTTTGGGGCGCTAACTTTGCCGGGGTGCTACTTTTAGCGCCCCAAAAATGTTAGCGCCCCCACGCCGTAAATTGAATGGTAGCGCCCCAAGCAGGGCTCTACTGGAACCGCTCCCCCTCCCTCTTGGGGCGCTACCATTCAATATCGCGGCGCTACGTGCAGCAGCGCCGCGTGTGTCAGCATGTAGCGCCGCGGTACTGCAGGCCTCCCTCCCCTAATTAAAGGGGAGGGGCCTAGGACAGCGTGCACCGGGGCCCTGCTGGATCACCGGGGAGCGGGGTGCCGGCAAAAGAGCCCGGCACTCAAGAGGAGTGCCGGGCTGACCGATCGCGGCCGGCACCCTGCAGGAGGAGGCGAGAGGGGGCAGGTGCTGGCAGGCGGCCCCAAAAAGAATGGCCGCCCAGCACCTGCCCTTTAATTATCGCTGCCCCGGCCGCAAACACGGCACCCTGACCCTATCGGACATATCGTCCGGCGGTAGGTCAGGGGGCACGAGCCAAGTTTGCGGCCGGGGCGCGAGCAGGCGCTGCGCAAGGCGATGATGTCATCGCCGGAGGCGCAGCGCCCCAGGGCGCTACCGGCTACCGCCGCCGTTAACCTCCTGCTGAATTTCACGGGAGGCGTTAGCGGCACCGTGCCCGGGCACTAAGGTTCTAAGGGATCTAATAACATTTTTAGTGCCATGGAATTTCTCTGTAGCTTTGACAAGAGTGATGCAAGTATCCTTGGAGCGTTGGAGTGCATTCCAGGATCATTCAAGGTGCACCTGCCAATTACACCAACCGGTCAACCTACACCCGAAATGTAACATGAACCTTGACCCTCCCCTCAGCTCCTTTAATGTTTCTCAACCAGCAACTTAACGTATAAATGGCAAAAAGGTCACAAATCCAGCTGGTATGTGCACAGTATTCCTGCGTCATGCCCAAAGTCGATGAGCTCACCTCACTAATTGGGGCCTTTTTAAAAAAAATTCATTCCTGGGATGTGGGAGTCGCTGGCAAGGCCAGCATTTATTGCCCATCCCTAATTGCCCTTGAGAAAGTGGTGGTGAGCCGCCTTTATGAACCGCTGCAGTCCGTGTGGTGAAGGTGCTCCCACAGTGCTGTTAGGGAAGGAGTTCCAAGATTTTGGCCCAGCGACGATGAAGGAACGGCGATATATTTCCGAGTCAGGATGGTGTGTGACTTGGAGGGGAACTTGGAGGTGATGGTGTTCCCACGCTCCTGTTGCCCTTGTCCTTCCCATGCACCTGCTACCCTTGTCCTTCTAGGTGGAAGAGGTCGCGGGTTTGGGAGGTGCTGCCGAAGAAGCCTTGGCGAGTTGCTGCAGTGCATCTTGTAGATGGTACACACTGCAGCCACGGTGCGCCGGTGGTGGAGGGTGTGAATGTTTAAGGTACCAATCAAGCGGGGAGATCTGTGTAATGTTCTGCACAAGTTTCTCATGAATGAACATTGACGAGGCCTTAATGAGCAAATAGCTGAGGGAGGGGATTTCTTTTCATTAATTTCCATGAGCCCATGTTAGGATGGGGGACTAATGCCCAGAGCAGTGACATCAATGGACAACAGCCAGCTAGCATTCAATTAGTCCTCCATTTCTGTTTACATGTGTTTATTTTTCATTACAAAAATTAATACATGGAGGGAAATATCATCTTAACAGCAAACCCACCAAAAATATATCAGCAAACCCACCGAAACATACTGCTCAACCATCAAAAATCACCACATTTTAACACAAAAGCCCCACCCAGCTTTAACCTTTGAACTGTTGCTGAACATATGTTCATAAAGGTTAAACACCTTTCCCAAGTCTAAAACTAGACCAAGGAAAGTGCCAAATATGGCTTAGGAAAATGACTTCAATTTGTGTTAAGGCAAATGCCTTTAACTATTATAAATAAAAACAGAAAATGCTGGAAACACTCAGCAGGTCAGGCAGCATCTGTGGAGAGAGAAACAGAGTCAACGGGCTGGATTTTACCAGCCCTGAGGAGGTGGGTTTGGAGGCGGGACTGCTGGGAAAATCCCAAAAAATGAGAGCGGGTCCCAAACCCGCTCCCAACCCACCTCCAACCAATCTTCCCGGGAGTCGGGTCCCCAATTTGCGCAGGGACCCGTTTCCTAGCGGCGGGAAGAGGATTATAGCTACTTAACTGCCTGTTAAGAGGTAGTTACCAGGTAGTTAAGAGACTTTTTCCAATTTTTCGACTCCTGCTGCGGGCTTCCTGATGTCGGGGAACCCCGTCAGGGTAAGTGAGGCGTGCTGTGGGTCTGTCGTTATGTTGGTGTTTGGATGACAGCTGCAGAAGTGGTGTGAAGGATGCAATTGGACACTGGTTAGTATCAGAGGTAAGGACATGTTGGGAAAGTAATGTTTAATGTGTTTAGATGTTTCTGCAGGTGACAAGCTGTGAAGTGTTTGTGTAGCCTCATCTCGTCGGGAGAAGTGACAGATGGCTTCTGCAATCTCAGCTGCAGCTGCCATCTGTTTTATCCTAAGGAGAGAGTAATTGGAGAGCCTGGGTGCAAGGGCTCACCTTTGGACAGTGATTGTCAGTGTTTGACAGCACCTCAATGCTGTGAAACGCTGTCAAATCATCTGTCAAACAAGTGTGGTGCATATGCCTTTAAGAAAACCGGCAGATGAAGCGTCATCAACTGACGTCATCTGACACCGGCTTTCCCTTAATTGGCCGGCAAGCCCGCAGGGCAGGCTTAACAAGGCCAATCAGGGGAAAATAGCGTTTGTTCGTCAGACATCGCTGGGGGCGGGACTGGAACCCGAAAACCAGCAGTCCCGCCTCGAACTCGGCCCAACGTTTCAGGTCGATGACCCTTCGTAAGAACTGCCTTTAACAATTGTGTGGCCTCAATATTCAACCCATATAGATGTACATTTATTTTAATGCAGCTCCTCTCCTTGCTGCTGGTACAAAAGTTCATTCCAAGGCTCTGATGCTTTTCGCAGCCGCACCAACGATTCAAATCAGTCCCATCTCCACATTTTCATATAAACCCCGCAATACTGGATGAAAAAGATCGACTGAACAGCAGACAGAAAATGGGCAAAAACCCAGAAAGCTAAACTTGGAATTTACATTAAAAGTTTTTTTTTTAAATGAACACCCTGCTCGAGAAACAGAGTATCCAGCTATATGTGTCAGCCGTGGCTCAGTGAGTAGCACTCTCTCACCTCTGCGGCAGAAGGTTGTGGGTTCTAAGTCCAGAAACTTGAACACAAAAATCTAGGCTGACGCTCCCAATGCAGTGCTTAGGGAGTGCTGCACTGTCGGAGGTGCTGACTTTTGGATGAGACGTTAAACCGAGGCCACGTTTGCCCTCTCAGGTGGACGTAAAAGAACCCATAACACTATTTCGAAAAGGAGCAGAGGAGTTATCCCCGGTGTCCTGGCCAATATTTATCCCTCAATCAACATCTAAAACAGATTATCTGATCATTAGCACATTGCTGTTTGTGGGAGCTTGCTGTGCGCAAATTGGCTGCCGCATTTCCTACATTACAACAGTGACGACACGTTAAAAAAAAGTACTTCATTGGCTGTAAAGCGCTTTGGGATGTCCGGTGGTCGTGAAAGGTGCAAGTCTTTCTTTTACAAACATCTGCGACAGCCCTCATGATAATGGCAGTGAGAGGAAAAACTTTGAAGTGTTAGTTCTTGAAAAGCTGATCTGGAGTAACCGTGCAGAAAGAAAACTGAGTGAGACTTTCCACTCTATCTTCATTTAGGTCACTGGAAAACAAAATCCTATACAATTGCCGCTGTGTCTTATATGGGTACTAATTCTGTTCCTTTTAGTTTATTCAGAGATTTATACAGGGTCATTCAGCTGAGTTTATAGTGAGGCCGTGTTGCCTCAAATGACTTAACATGACAAAATGTGGCTTATAAAAGGCAGCAAAAACAGAGCATGGGAATGAACAAAAAACAGATCTGTTTTTAAATCAACAATGTTTAAAGAACGATGCAAACTCACACACTAGAATTCTTCAGGATGATTTAAGATTAGATTTAGGTAGAATTCTCTGAAATGCTTTGAAGTGACTGCATTGAACTGCTGTGCAAAATGATTTTTTTCCCCCCCCAAGAACGCCTCTCGACAAACAGCCTAGATTGGCAAACAGAAAAAGGATACTGCCTCTTTGACCTAGCCACCACAGCACAAAAGCACCTCTCACGGAGTGAAGAATGCCCAAAAATAGTTTTAATGACTTCTGACGGCAGCAGCTGAGACATTCCTTTGAGCAAGGGTCAAAAAGGCTACAGACATCCCAGTGCAATTAGTGATGTCTGGCTGAGAAGCAGGCAGTGTCTTCCCGAGCTCTCTGACTGTGATAGAGAAAGTGATGGCCAGAGGTCGTAACTACCAGACTGCACAGAGTTTGGCGAACATGACTGTTTTTTGATTAGCACGGATTCAACAAAAAAAATGTCCACCAAAGTATTTAGGATTTTAAGCTGCTTTATTGGTTCCATTGTGTATTTCTATACTTTCTGCGTGTACAGACAAACTGGTATCGCTTTGGCATTTATGGCTGGCCATTAGCCTCATTACCTTTCTGCCTGTTTTAATAGACTCTTGTCGTGGTGAAGAATCTTGTAAGACACCTTTCTAGCCTTTATCAACACATTGGGAAGATCTTGACTTTGTGCGATAGTGTAAAACGGTCACCAGCGAGTCAGCAGCCTGTTTCTACCTCTCTCCCTATTTTTATTCCCATTTGAAGTCACGCTATCGCACAAAGTCAAGATCTGCCCCCATTGTGTGCAATATGATGTCACTGCTTGTGTGACAATATTGTCACCTCACCTCCCACGCAAATTAAACTGAAATGTAAAATGAAACAAATTGGTTGCTGCAAATTAACAGCCGGAAAAAAAAAAACTGGGTTTGAATCTTCGCCTTGGCACAAACTGTTTCCTAATAGGAACATGAGAAAATATTGAAACAAGAAAGGGTCATTTGGTCCAAATCTTTCCGCAAGCCCTGTACAATCCATGGGCTTTACCCAACCCGGTTACTCCCCTGAGAATAGGATTCTGCGCAGCCTGTCAAAGCAAAATCTAGAAAACTCCACAATATTTATGTAACCTTACATCGCACATCATACATCTGCCCCAGCAACACACTTTCCATTAGCTCGCAGCTCAGAGCCATCTTGTTCCACACAGTATTCAATCGTCTCTGTCCGCACTTAAAGAAAAGAAAGACTTGCATTTATATACACCTTTCACGACCTCAGGGCACCCCAAAGCAAATTGTCAATGAATTTGTGAAAGGAGGAGAAGTGGGGCCATAATCAGTTGTGTCAGCTGTGGCTCAGTGGGTAGCACCCTCACCTCTGAGTCAGAAGGTCGTGGGTTCACAGTCCCACTTCTAGGGACTTGAACACATAAAGCTAGGCTGACACTCCCAGTGCAGTGCTGAGGGAGTGCTGCACTGTCGGAGGTGCCGTTTTTCGGATGAGACGTTAAACTGAGGCCCCGTCTGCTCTCTCAGGTGGATGTAGAAGATCCCATGGGCACTATTTCGAAGAGGAGCAGGGGAGTTATCCCCAGTGTCCTGGCCAATATTTATCCCTCAACCAACATAACAAAAACAGATGATCTGGTCATTATCACATAGCTGTCTGTGGGACCTTGCTGTGCGCAAATTGGCTGCCGCGTTTCCTACATTACAACAGTGACTCTACTTCATTGGCTGTAAAGCGCTTTGAGACGTCCGGTGGTTGTGAAAGGCGCTATATAAATGTAAGTCTTTCTTTCTTTCTTTCTAATCAGCTTTGGCTGCATTAACTTTTTGACCATTTTCTCTCCCTTGTACTCTTTCTTTGAGCAGTGAATCAATGACACAATTACTCACGGAGATTTGAAAATAATTTATAACCAAGCCAAAGGAAAAGAGATACATTCTTGATTCCTGATCGAGTGTGTTGGTTAGTGTGGGTGGGTGACCAGCACAAATATTGCTAATCCCAAAGGTCTCCAATGTAGAATTGGCCGAGTTGCAAACTGACCCCTGCACTGACCACAACCTCTGAGTGAAAAAGAAAACAAAGCTTTAAAAAGAATTCCACAGACCTCTGAGGACAAACGCAAAGACTGTGATGAGATGGTTAAAGAATCTACCCTGACAAGTTTGAACTGTTGACGATAGAACTGCTGATATGGACCATATTAACTATTTATCAACACGAATTCGAAATGTAAAAAAAACTGTTACGTAAAAACACAGAATAAAGATGGAGAACTGCTCTGCACTTGAAATTAAGCCATTGTGAGGAGCTGGGACTGGAGTCCTGCCCACTTGCTGTCTGACCTCATATCCCTGGTGCAAAGAGATCTGTTCCTGCGCCTGATCCAGGCCTCCTGCTCAGCTTTGCTCGTGTATCTTCCACATAGTCGACCACATCCTCTAGGTTTCAAAGAGAATCCTCATGAGCCCTGACTTAACCGTTAAACCCCGCGTCTAGTTCATCACTCAGATTGTCTATTTTCTGCCCTGAAACATTGCCCAACTTTGTGCCTGCCTCATCGCCACAGCTGCTGAAACCCTCATCTGTGTCTTTGTCTTCTCCATACTCAATTTTTCCAATGACCTCCTTGATGGCTTCCAAAACTCCCTCCTACATAAACTCCCAACACACCCTGGAAGTTTTTAAGAAAAGGGAAACATTTGCATGACTATGGGGAAGGAGCAAATGAGTGGGACTAATTGGACAGCTCTTTCAAAGAGCCAGCACAGGCACGATGGGCTGAATGATCTCCTTCCGTGCTGTAGGATTCTATGAAACAATTAGATGCTGCAATAGGGGGGACTGTAAGGTGTTTCTGGATAGATGAGTTGGACTGAATGGTCTTCCTCACTCGTGATTATCTTGTGAAAGACTGAATTGTTCTGTGCTTAGAGTTTTGATTATAGGAGCAGGTTGCTATTCTATTTTGCATAGAATTAACAGCAGAGAAACAGGCCCAGCTGGTCTATGCCGATGTGTATGCTCCACACGAGCCTCCTCCCACCCTACTGCATCTCACCCTATCAGCGTAACCTTCTATTCCTTTCTCCCTCATATCTTCGATGTCTACTATTATTTCCGAGCTTGGTTGGTCTTCAAGATGTGCAGTGCTCCCAAACAACACAACCAGCGGGTCAGGGACATCCAGAGGCAGGTGAGGGCAAGCCTCCAGGGAGCAGAGTGTGATTTCTCCCTCTAGCTTCCCCATAAATGCATCTATGCTGTTCGCCTCAACTACTCCTTGTGGTAGCAAGTTCTACATTCTAACCACTCTCTGGGAAAGTAAGTTTCTCCTGAATGCCTTATTGGATTTATTAGTGACTATCTTATATTTATGGTGCCTTGTTTTGGACTTCCCTACAAGGGGACACACCTTTCTACGTCCACCCTATCGAACCCCTTCATAATTTATAAGACCTCTATCAGGTCAACTCTCGGCCTTTTCTAGAGAATAAAACAATTGTTGTGGTGACAACTTTGTGTGTGAAGTAACTGAGATTGGGTGAGCAATAAACCCTTTGACTTTTGGGCTATGCATTGGAAATATCTACATATCCTAATTTAAATACTTTACCAGCTCACTCTTGGGGCAACTTTCCAGAATTGAATCCAACTACAGAAGAGGAAGTTGCATCATTTGCTATAGGAAGGTTAAAGGTGATTTCCTCCACCACAGAGTGCCCACAATAATGGCCCATATTGGCCCACAATAATGGCCTGTATTTTCCTGCGTGCGGAGGCCTCCGATCTGGAAAAAAATCTATGCCCTTACCTGAGGGCTCCGGAGGTCCGGCCATTTCCGCTCCTGGGCCTCTACTCTACGAAATGCGCAGGGCCCAGGTATCCCAGGGGCGCAGGCAGTTCGCAAGCGTCCCTGGGATCATGTGGGCCATGGGGAACCAATGAAAGAAGGGAATCTCCCTTCATACGTTTGACAGGTCTCTTAGCTTAGACCCGTCAAAAGTATGAATGGAGATCACTCAAAAAACACAGCAAAACATTAAATACATTTTTTTAAAATCATGTTTTTAAAATTAGTTAAAATTACATTAAATTAAATATTTCAAACAAAAAGTATTTTACAGGGCTAAAAATAAACTTACCTTTTTTAAAAGTATTTTTAAATTATAAATGACTGAAAAAAATTATATATTTTTTTACTTTTTTAAACTCTTATGCTGGTAAAAGCAGGCCTTACACAGGCTTTTACCAGGCACAAGATTTTTAAAGGTTTTCAGCGGGCGGAGGTTGTACAGAAAGCGGAACTCTCTGCCCACGGAGGCCCTTCTCCAGGGCAGGCGGAGGATCGGTCAAGAGGATTCTTGACAGGTCGGAAGTGCCGGGTTTTAGCGCATGTGCTTCGCATGCCTGAAACCGGCACTTACGAGGTCCCTACGGGTGCGTACACAGCTCCTACACACCCGTAGGGATCGGAAAATACGGGCCAATATTTTGCCTAAAATGCAACTAAGACCATGAGAACCAAATTGTGACACTGCAGCATTTGTGCACTGGAGTAGTGTGGAGTAATATGTATCATTGCCTCATAGTTTTAGCTAAAATGACTTCATTAGTACCTCAGCCACATTACTACCTCCACAGCTCTGGGTGCTGAACTGAAGGAAGCTTTCACACTACTGCCTGGGAGCCATGCCCACTGGCGGTACCTATTGGAAAGCTGCAGGTGCGCTGCTCACGAATTGCCATTAAAATTAATGGATGGAAAAATGTGGCTGGCACATCCCGATAAGCATGGATAACTCAAACTCAGAAAATCAGCATTATAATGTTTAACCGCAGGCCTCCTGGTTTGAATCCATCCAGACTGATGGGGTCAAAGTTTAGTCTCCCTTCTAGGTACAAGGGTGCAGTAAAACTCCTCTTTTCAGTGTCAGCTTGGCTCAGTTGTTGGTACTCTCCCAAGTCAGAAGGCCAGGGTTTCAAGCCCCAGTCCAGGGCTTGAGCGCATCATCTCGGCCACCACTTTAGCGCAGTAACCCAGGGAATGCCGCAGTGAAGGTGCTGTCTTTCGGGCGAGATATTTAGGTGGACGTAAAAGACAAAACAGATTAACTAGTCATTTATCTCTTCGGCTGTTTGTATTTTAAAAAGTGTAAGCTCGGACCCTGAGCTCTACCCCATCCCTCCCCCATCCCATCCCTCTACCTAACCACCAGCGACGGCACTTTTATCTTTCTCAGGCTTTCAAAATCTGCTTGATTTTAGGACTTACTGGCTATTTTCCCATTTTGTTTTATTAGTGGGCAATAAGCTCTTCTAACCGCAACGAGCACATTTCATTAAAAGTGATTGCTTCAACCCAATCGTGATGAATCATCTAATTTGGGTCAGTTTGGGTTAAGATTCACTTATGGAAGGTTTTGTTATACTTGGAGTTGTTTACATATTGTAATTTATTTCTAGATAAAAATAATGTACAGCGAAAAATAATTGTAACTTAATTCTGATCGATGGTCTCATCTGTTGCCTTCTGAGATGTGATAGTTAGAAGCCCTGGCCTACTGCTTTCTAACTTGCGCAACCCAATGGATGCCTGTGTGGAGAGTAGCTGTGATGATGGTCACGGGCAGCGCTGTCTCAGCTTGCAAGGTCACCCCCTGTGGACTTTGCGAACCTTTTTGTCCGAAACAATTTGGGTTTTTTTTGCGGCTGTACCTATTAATGAACCTCATCGCACATTTCTTCAAATTTAATTTTTTTACCTGAAGGATGTGGTTAACATCTGTATAACTTATCCACAGGCCGCCTTGGGCCTCCTCTGGCTTTGGAGGGTTTCTTGGGGTGCAGAAGATAGAGGACTACCCCCCCACCCCCCCATTTAAAATTTGGAGATATCAGAATAAGAAAGAAAATCCACTTCTACATTGAAGACCTTTTCCCTGTCTGTACTTTCTCATTACACCCTGAATTCTGTCGGCTCAGCTACTTTTCAGCAGCCACAGTTTTTGTGGCATAGTTTAAGAGCCTGCAACATTCATTTAGATAATAGAGCACTAATCATGAAAATACTTACCTAATTGTTTTCCCCTTCTCTCCTGAAGGCATTGCCTCGGCCTGGGGGATGGTGCCAGTGGCATCGGCTGCCCGCTAGAACCTTGTCTAAATGACCAATCTTCACCTAGACGGTAAGGCCTTGATTTTCCTTTTTCCACCCGTAAGGTCAGGGCGGGACACCCGTCCACCGTCCCAATGCCACCATGATCTCAGCTCAGTTTCCTGGGTTGGGGGGTCATTATATATTCCTGGTGGGCTCCCAGGATTCCTGCAAACAAGTGGGAGCCCACCAACGTCCCTCGGGAAGATCCTGGTACTGCTGCATCACCAGAAGAGGTGCAAATAAAGATGAAGGGGGGTTACGGGGTCCTGAAGATTGAAGGCCTTTAGCTGCTAAGCCATTGGGTGAATTGGATGATGAAGAGGCCTGTGCTCGGCCGCCTCCCTCCATTTACAGTATTTGGGGCCAGTACCACCGCTACCCGAAACCTAGCGACACCTCTCACCAGGCAGTCCCAGGAAGTGGCCATAAGAGGGGCGGAGGGTGAGGGAAATGTGTCAGGAACTCGGGCCACGCTCTCCCTCCAGTAGCTGAGGGGGAAGGAGTGGCCAGTGACGGTTCCAGCTGGGGTGGGGAGAGGGAAATTGAGGTTGGGGCATGGGGGGTCGGCAGGAGGCCTCCCTGCCTGATATTCCCCGCTATTTACACCGCTGAACCGTTTGATTTCAGGAGGGAAAGCGGATCATGACCCAGGCCTGAGTGTCAGCAGGCTGTTTCTAGCCGTTCAGAGCCGAGGCCAATCCTGTGTTCGCCAGATATCTGCATTCACTCCATTTCAGCAGGGGCCACTGGATCGTGAGCAAGAGTGGGAACCCAGACTGATCATTCCCCTGCCTGGCCCGGGGACACTGAAGCCAACTGTTGTACTCCAACTCTGGCCCCAGCTGAGATCCCTTGTTTTTTGCCAACTAAACAACACAGCGATGGCTTTGCCGAATATGGAGCACCTTGTTTATTAGTGTAAAAAAAAAACATGCGCCCCACTAATCTACATATCAGTGCCGTGTCTATAGTAAGTAGCATAGTATAAAATTAGAGCCAGGCCTTTCAGGAGTGAAGTGAGGTAACACGTGCAAAGAATCATAGAATGGTTACAGCACAGAAAGAGGCCATTTGGCCCGTCGAGCCCGTGCCGGCTCTCTGCAACAGCACTTCAGCTAGTCCCACTCCCCCGAGTGGGACTAGGCTGGTAGAAGTTTGGAACTCTCTTCCGCAAACGGCAACTGATGCTGGGTCAATTGTTAATTTTAAATCTGAGATTGATGAGATTTTTGTTAACCAAAGGTATTAAGGGATGTGGGGCGAAGGCGGGTATGTGGAGTTAGGTCACAGATCAGCCGTGATCTCGTTGAATGGTGGAACAGGCTCGAGGGGCTAAATGGCCTCCTCCTGTTCCTATAAGTGATCAGATAAATGTTATTTGATCCTGTACTCTGCTATTAAAATAGCAAGTTGCCATTACTATTATGCAAATCACCTTGACCCTATAAACCCTCAGATCTGCAATGTATCTTTATTTAATTTAGAATCAGCACTTGAGGCTATTCGGCCCATTGTGCCTGTGCCGGTTTTAGCTATCCAATGAGTCCCACACCCCTGCCCTTTCCCCACATTTTTCCCCTTCACATATTTAAATTATATATTTTTATAAACCTTTGTAGTTGTTAAGGTGAGGACACAAGGAATGCCCTAGGGAATGGAACACTTCCATCTGGGACACGCAGTGCCAGCATCAGCCACCCGCTAGCCAGCTATCCTGTGGGCCCAATTCTGTGTGTAACTCCACCTACACTGCCCCAATGTGTCCACTGTTTGCTTTGTCCTGGCCGTTTAAGCCTTCAATTCAGCCCTTGCCTTTTATCTCACCACCAGCAATCTGTTGTCCTGTACATAACCTGTGCCGGATTGATATTGTACGAATGACTTTATTCGTATCATAGTTGCCTGCAATTTCTGCCACCAATCTGTCTTGCTGACTTTTAAATGTTAGGATCATAGAATCAGAGAAAAATTACGACACAGAAGGAGGCCATTCGGCCCATCGTGTCCATGCCGGTCAGAAAAGAGGTACCCAGCCTAATCCCACCATCCAGTCCTGTAGGTTATGGCTCTGCAAGTGCAAATCCAAGTACTTTTTAAATGTGATGAGGGTTTCTGCCTCTTCCACCCTTTCAGGGCAGTGAGTTCCAAACCCCCAGCACCCTCTGGGTGAAAATCTTTTTTCCTCATCTCCCCTCTAATCCTTCTACCAACTACTTTAAATCTATGCCCCCTGGTTCTTGACCCCTCTGCTAAGGGAAATAGGTTCTTCCTATCCACTCTATCTAGGCCCTTCATAATTTTATACATCTCAATTAAATCTCCCCTCAGCCTCCTCTGTTCCAAGGAAAACAACCACAGCCTATCCAATCTTTCCTCATCGCTAAAGTTTTCCAGTCCTGGCAACATCCTTGTAAATCTCCCCTGCACCCTCTCCAGTGTAATCACATCCTTCCTGTAATGTGGTGACCAGAACTGCACGCAGTACTCAAGCTGTGGCCTAACCAGTGTTGTATACAGTTCTAGCATAACTTCCCTGCTCATATATTCTATGCCTCAGCTAATAAAGGAAAGCATTCCGTATGCCTTCTTAACTACTTTATTGACCTGTCCTGCTACCTTTAAGGATCTGTGGACATGCACTCCAAGGTCCCTCTGTTCCTCCACAACTCTCAGTATCCTCCCATTAATTGTCTATTCCCTTGCCTTGTTGCCCCTCCCCAAATGCATTACCTCACACTTTTCCGGATTGAATTCCATTTGCCACTTTTCTGCCCAACAGACCAGTTCATCGATATCTTCCTGCAGTCAAAAGCTTTCCTCCTCACTGTCAACCCCATGGCCAATTTTTGTATCATCTGCAAATTTCTTTATCATGCCCCTACATTGAAGTCTAAATCATTAATATATACTACAAAAAGTAAAGGACCAAGTACTGAGCCCTGTGGAACCCCACTGGAAACAGCCTTTCAGTCGCAAAAACTCCCCTCAACCATTACCCTTATCTTCCTGCCACTGAGCCAATTTTGTATCCAATCTGCCACTCTCCCTTGGATCCCATGGGCTTTTACTTTTTTGATCAGCCTGCCATGTGGGACCTTGTCAAAAGCCTTTCTAAAATCCATATAGACTACATCAAATGCACTGCCCTCATTGACCCTCCTTGTTACCTCCTCAAAGAATTCAATCAAGTTAGTCAGACACGACCTTCCCTTAACAAAACCATGCTGACTGTCCTTGATTAATCTGTGTCTTTCTAAAGGAAGGTTTATACTGTTCCTCAGAACTAATTCCAGTAATTTGCCCACCACCGAGGTTAAAGTAACTGGCCTGTAATTGCTCGGTTTATCCCTCCTCCCTTTTTAAACAATGTTACAACATTAGCAGTTCTCCGATCCTCTGGCACCTCTCCTGTAGCCAGGGAAGATTGGAAAATGATGGTCAGAGCCTCCGCAATTTCCTCCCTTGCTTCTTTTAATAGCCTCGGATATATTTCATCCGGTCCTGGCGATTTATCTACTTTCAAGGAGGCTAAACCCCTTAATACTTCCTCTCTTACTATGTTTATCCCATCCAATATTTCATTATCTTCCTCCTTAACTTCAACATCGGCATCGGCCCCCTCTTTTGTGAATACAGCTGCAAAGTATTCATTAAGTACCTTACCCACATCCTCCGCCTCCACACACAGATCACCATTTTCATCTCTGATAGGCCCTACTCTTTCCTCAGGTATCCTCTTGCTCTTTATGTAATTATAAAAGATCTTTGGGTTTTCTTTGCTTCTACTTGCCAGTATTTTTTCATGGCCTCTTTTTGCTTTCCTAATTTCTTTCTTAATTTCACCCCTACGCTTTCTATACTCTTCTAGTCTTTCTGCAGTATTGAGTTTACGATATCTGATATCGGCTTCCCTTTTTTGTCTTACCTTACCCTGTATGCACCTTGTCATCTAGGGGGCTTTAAATTTGGCAGTTCTACCCTTTTACTTTGTGGGAACTATGTTTACCCTGAACTCCATGTATCTCCCTCCTGAATGCCTCCCACTGCTCTGACACTGATTTACCTTCAAGTAACTGTTTCCAGTCCACTTTTGCTAAATCACTTCACAAACTAGTAAAATTGGCCTTCCCCCAAGTTAGAACCCTTACTCCTGTTTTTTCTTTGTCCTTATCCATAATTATGCTAAAACTAACTGAATTATGATCGCTACCACAAAAATGCTCTCCCACTGATACTCCTTCCACCTGCCCAGCTTCATTCCTTAAAACTAAATCCAGAACTGCCCTCCCTCTTGTTGGTTTTTGGTTGCAAGCAAATAGATTTGTTGAAACATTTGGCATGGATTTAACTGCTAGCCTTCCTGAGAGTCACCAATGCTGCCAAAGTGACACTATAGTGTCTATATATAGTGAAACATAGGGACTGCGTTAATAACCTGCTGCATATATTGCTATCTGTAGATAGCACCACACGATTTATTTCTGCTGGAATAAAAGGACAATTGAAAGTGTCTAAATGTACCATTGGAGGAACGGTATCGCTGTGTTCGAAAAAAGGGCTTGTTTTCAACCATGTTAAGGAAAGGCTAACAAAACTTTGGGAACACATGACTTTACAAGGTGCAATATGTGAGAGCGCAATTTCATTAACAGCAATGAAGAACATCAGCCAAACAGAACACGCCTGCAATAACGACCCTTCGGTATTTTCGAAACAACCGACGAGGCGTTCAACCCCGAAGAATTGTGCAAGAGTTTGCTAATTCAGCCTGAGGGTGTGCAATTCACGGGGGTGGTGTGTGAATGGCAGCACCACAAGGGTTATTTTAGCAATGAGGTCTGTTAAGTGTAGGCAAGCGTTGCACGCACATTTCTCCTGCAGGTGGACCAGCCCCGACGTTGCAAAGAGTGAGCAAAGTATGGCGGTAGATGGCAGGCAGAGTCAACACTGTCCGCATGACTTAAAGAACCTGGCAGGGGACCCAGCTCAAAGAAGGACACAGATAGACATAAGGCACGAATGGAACTCTAAACTGGACTGCAATGTTCCCTCTAATTTTTCTTTCCTGCGCGGGCCCTTTAACTTTGCTGTGGGGCTGCACAGCTGGTGAGCGGCCTTCGGGGGGGGAACATTGCTGGGATGGCCTGGGCTCCTGGCCCATTTCCTCCCCACCTCCTCACCCCTTTACGGCCACTTCCCGGGAGCACCTGGTGAAAGGTGACAGTGGGTTTGGGGTGGAGCTGCCCTTTTCTCCCAGGAGCGCGGAGCAGACATGCACATGGGGAAAATGTTGTTGTGAAAGACAGGTGCAAAAAAAAAAAAAAATGGGCATGTGATAAGTGTTAGGAAAGATGTAGCGAGCGAGGTATTTAAAGAGACGGGCCAGGAGCATTCCCTTTGGGAGTCTGTTGGGTTCAATGTGAAACTCCAGGAAAAAAGATCATCATCTTTGTATTCCTGTAATTGTTTTGCATCTTGACCATTGTCCTAAATATTTTTTTTAAAAAGGAGTTCTTGACATTTTATTGAGGTTATCTAAACACACAGGCTGGAAAATTTCTCTTGCCAGTTAGCCTGGAATGAAAAAGTTTCCAGAAACTTCTAAACTAAAAAACAAAGGAAATCACTAACTTGTAAGTAACATTAGTGCGGTTATCCTTCATCTCTGCTCTGTGCCATCACACAGATCGACTCCAGGTTTAGACTAAAGGTGCAATTTATTCCTTTTCAGGATTCATTTCTGTGTTTTAAATTTCAAGCCGCAGTTATTTTGGAGCGAGAAGAATGTTTGAGGTGAGTTGAATACAAAGGGGTAGAAATTGGACGCTGTTGCGAGCGTTAACCGGGCGCAACCAGGTCCAATTGCATGGACCAAGGGCACCTGGCAAACATCCGGCCCGAAAATTGGGTCCAGCCATTTTTCCGGCGTTTTGACAGCCGCCTAAAACAGGCATCAGGCCCCTTGCCTATGTAAATGAGGGGCCCTGTCGCCTGTCTTATGTCCCCGCTGTGAAATAAGAGATGGACGGGGCAGGTGTTGGGCCTCAGGATTCTCCAGCAGCCACCATAGCTGCTAACCAAAAGTGAGTGTCCTTTTTGAAGCCAATTTTTATAAAGACCTGCCTGTGGAGCCAGGAGGTGTCGGAGTGCTTCCCCCCACCCCCACCCCCGACTCCACCGTCATCGCGATCGCCTGCCCATTCCATCCTCCCTCCCAGATCTCAAACCTTCGGGCCACTTCCGTCGAGGCAAGCGGCCCGAAGTTGGTGCCGTTCAAATGTGGAGGAGTGACAGGCTCGCGCACAGAATGTCAACGAGGCCCAATTTCAGGCTGCCTTTGGGACCCTGGCTTGGCGCGGTACCGAGAGTCTGGGCCCTGACGACTTTCTACCCCATAGTGTCTTAGTACCGAGCAATGAACTACTGTGGGGGAAAAAAATAAATTCTAGTAGCGCTCCAGTGGCTCAGTGGGTAAATGCCCTGCCGAGTGTTAAACTGAGCCGTTACGGACAAAGGAAGGTTCGAGGCTTGTTTCTCATTCTCTGCAGCACTAGCTGAACTGACCTGGGGAGGTGTGTAGAAACATCACCTACACCTTAGAAAATAACATAAGAACATAAGAAATAGGAGCAGGAGTCGGCCATTTGGCCCCTCGAGCCTGCTCCGCCATTCAATAAGATCATGGCTGATCTTCTACCACATCTCCACTTTCCTGCACTATTGATTCGCTTAATATTCAAAAATCTATCGATCTCTGTCTTGTATATACTCAACGATGGAGCCTTCACACCCCTCTGGGGTAGAGAATTCCAAAGATTCACCCCCCCCCCCCCTCTGAGTGAAGAAATTTCTCCTCATCTCAGTCCTAAATGGCCGACCCAACAAACTGAATGGGGTAGCGATCTAGGGATACAAGTGAACAAATCATTAAAAGCAGCATCGCAGGTCAGCAAAGCAATTAAAAATGCTAACAAAGCACTGGAATTTATTTCTAGGGGTATAGAATTCAAAAGTAGTGAAAATATGTTAAACTTGTATAGGACCCTGATCAGGCTGCACTCAGAGAGTACTGGGCACAGTTCTGGTCTCCATATTATAAAAAGGACATAGAAGCAGTGGAGAAAGTGCAAGAAAAATTTACAAGGATGGCACCAGAACTGAGAGATTACAGCTATCGGGAATGATTGAACAGGTTGGGCCTTTTTTCTTTAGAAAAGAGAAGACTTAGAGGTGATCTGATCGAGGTGTTTAAAATTATGACTGGGTTGGACAGGGTAGATGTGGAGAGAATGTTTCCACTTGTGGGAGAATCCAAAACCAGAGGCCATAAATACAAGATAGTTACTAATAAATCCAATAGGGAAATAAGGAGAAATTTCTTTACTCAGAGAGTGGTTAGAACGTGGAACTCGCTACCACAGGGAATGTTTGAGGCAAATAGCTTAGATGCTTTAAAAAGAAAACTAGACGAGTAGACGGGAGCAAAGAGAACGGAAAGATATGCTGAAAGGCTGAGATGAGGTAGATAGAATGTGAGGAGACTCGTGTGGAGTGTAAACACCAGCACAGACTGGTTGGGCTGAATGGCCTGTTTCTGTGCTCTATATTCTATGTAACTCTATGAGCCTGTGGTACTACAGTTAGCCATAGCTCCTTTGGGCTCGAGATGGGGGAGGAAAGCGGCCAGGATTCCTATACCTGCTCACTGCCCAGTGACCCCTGCTTGGAAGTGCATATAGTGTGTGGTCAGGGTGAAGCTCACCTATGGTGCCCACTATGGTCAAATAGCCTGTCACAACTGAAGCATGGCCACTTGTGTGAGGCACTGGAGGGTGCCTCTCGTGTCTGGAACCCAACCTCAAAATAAGCCATTCCTCTGAGGGACAGGAGCGGATTGACAGGGTAGACGCTGAGAGGTTGTTTCCCCTGGCTGGAGTGTCTAGAACTAGGGGGCATAGTCTCAGGATAAGGGGTCGGCCATTTAAGACTGAGATGAGGAGGAATTTCTTCACTCAGAGGGTTGTGAACCTTTGGAATTCTCTGCCCCAGAGGGCTGTGAATGCTGAGTCTTTGACTATATTCAAGGCTGAGATCGATAGATTTTTGGACTCGAGGGGAATCAAGGGATATGGAGATCGGGCAGGAAAGTGGAGTTGAGGTCGATGATCAGCCATGATCTTATTGAATGGCGGAGCAGGCTCGAGGGGCCGTATGGCCGACTCCTGCTCCTAATTCTTATGTTCTTCGGAGCAAAGAAAATGTAAAGGGGAAACAAAAAATGTTATTTAAAGTAAAACTTTCCTATTTCCAACTGAGTCTGAAAACTTAAGAGGTTGTTGGTGTGATTGATTTTCCTTTTGGGACGCAAGCCTGTAATTGTCAAGTTATCGGCAGAGTGCAGCCATCAAAAAAAAGAGTCTGAAACTGTCACTTTCAGTTGCCCCCCCAAAATGATGCAGGACGTGACCCAGAAGGAGATTCTTGGCTTCTGCTCAGTTATTCAGTTTCCAGGAATCCTCTGGCGAAATCTAATATTGATTTATGAGCAACCGTTGGCCAATTTGAAGCAACGACTCCTCCACTGGTTCTTCAGGAATGCGTAAAGATTCCCAAATGTCATATTCCAAGAAAGGCTAAAGAGCACAGCTTCCCCTTTGAAGTGCTGGAAAAGGGCAAGCCACGTCAGACACCATTTCAAATAAAACACTCATTCTGGTAAGTACCACTGATGCACGTCATATTTCCAAATGGAAGGACAGAGGAAATGCCTCGTTAACAATTTCAATGCGAGCGCTGAATATCTTCACAGCGAGTTTAATCAGAGCTCGAGTGGCTGAGTGTGTTAACACTTCAGTAGCTTGCAAGCAATCTTCCCTTTGTGGCAGAAAACCATATTTTGTAACGGTGTATATTTTCACCTCCACGGGGATGCTGTCTCTGTATAATTTTTTGGACCGCCCTGAAACTTTGGGCCCAGAAATTGGGTTGCGTTGCGTCCCCAAAATGGCGGGCAGGAAGTACGCACTCTTTTTCCGGCCGAAAGTACGGCGCCCGCCATATTGTGTAAGGACAAACACGAGGCGCCCGTTGCCCACCTCTGGAGCAGGTGTGAGGCCCCGTGCATATTTAAAAAAAAATTCAATCTTGGATTGCAGTGAATCCTAAAACAAGACCGTGGAAAGAATTTGAATTTATATTGTGCCTCATGACAGCTTCAAAATGTCCCAAAGTACATCATGGCCAATGGATTACTTTTGAAATGCAGCAAGTACAGCAGCCAGTTTGCACACAGCAAGGTCCAACAAACGGCCAATGAGATAAATGACCAGTTAATCTGTTTTAGTGATGGTGCTGGAGGGAGGAGTGTTGTGCCATGGGATCGTTTACGTCCACCTAAATATCTCGCCTGAAAGACAGCACCTTCAATGCAGCATTCCCTGGGTTACTGCGCTAAGGTGGTGGCCTAGATGATGCGCTCAAGCCCTGGACTGGGGCTTGAAACCCTGGCCTTCCGTCTCAGGAGAGTACCAACAACTGAGCCAAGCTGACACTGAAAAGAGGAATTTTACTGCACCCTTGCACCTAGAAGGGAGACTATGGGCTGGATTTTGTCTTGGGGTTGGGTTGGGGTCGTGTTACCCGCATTTCGTGTTGCCCCCCCCCCACCACCGACTCTCGATTAATGTGGATGAATGATGCAATTTTCACTTAATTGGGCAATTGAGTTCCAGCATGTGGGAACCAATGAACCAATTAGTGGTTTCAGTGGGAAAGTCGCCTCTGATGATGTCATCATTGCAGGCTGCCTGGTCTCAGAGATTGCCTGGCCTTTGCTGTGAGTGGACCTGTCTGGCTTTTGCTGTGAGTGGAGAGAGAGAGAGAGAGAGAGAGAGAGAGAATGAGAATGTTTTTTTCCATCCAGGGCTCACAGCAACGGAGGCGACTTTCAGACCTAATACTACTACCTTCATCACAATACTACTACTACCTTCATCACATCTCCGTTGTAATAGTGGACCTGCAGCTGATAGTCAGCTATCCACTTGTGCTCCCGCTAGGTTTCGCTGGAGTGTTTCACATCAGGCGTACTTCACGTCGGAAAAGGGTTAAACTAGCTAAAATGTTTCAAAATGGCATTACAGAGCCAATTTAGGCCTTGTTAAGGGCTTTAATGGCCTCTCCCGCCTCTTGGAGGCGGGACGGAGTCGGGAACACCGTGACCGATTTTGTCAAAATTGCATGGAGGCGGAATGGAGTCGGGATGGGGTCGGGACCCCCGACTCCACAACTTTAACCCCCCACACGCCTCCAAACCCGACTCCACATGTCATTGAAAATCCAGCCCTTTTAGTCTGGATGGATTCAAACCAGACACCCCATCTACCACCTTAAACATTCACTCCCTTCATCACTGGCGCACTTGGCTGCAGTATCTACCATCTACAAGATGCACTGCATAGGTAGCATAGTGGTAATATTACTGGACTAGTAATCCGTAATCCAGAGACAAGAGTTCATAATCCCACCACGGCAGCTGGGGAATTTAAATTCAGTTAATTAAATAAATCGGGAATAAAAAGCTAGTATCAGTAATAGATGTGTCTATTCGCAACACCAAAGTTCTGATTGGTTACCTTGGAGGACAAGACACACCCAGCAGTTTCTCTGGAATGTGTAATTAGATCCTGCCTGCCTATATAATCAATTACTTTGCAAAGTATAATTCGAGCCATTCTGACTGCCAGGCTCCAGACAGAAGAGAGCCCACATAGAACAGACAGGGCTCACCCTCGCGGGTTAAGACCTTCTCCCACCCCTCTGTCCAAGTTCCTGCCCTCCCCCCACCCAAATTTCTGACCTCCACCCCCCGCAAGTTTCTGACCTTCTATCTCCCCCCTAGTTCCTGACCTTCTCCCCTCCCAAGTTCCTGACCTTCTCTCACCCCCCCAGTTCCTGACCTTCTCTCTCCCCCCCAGTTCCTGACCTTCTTCCCCCCCAGTTCCTGACCTTCTCTCTCCCCCCAGTTCCTGACCTTCTTCCCCCCCAGTTCCTGACCTTTTCTCCCGCCAAGTTTCTGACCTTCTCTCTACCCCCCACTTCCTGACATTCTCCCCCCCAGTTCCTGACCTTCTCTCTCCCCCCCAGTTCCTGACCTTCTTCCCCCCCAGTTCCTGACCTTTTCTCCCGCCAAGTTTCTGACCTTCTCTCTCCCCCCCACTTCCTGACATTCTCCCCCCCAGTTCCTGACCTTCTCTCTCCCCCCCAGTTCCTGACCTTCTTCCCCCCCAAGTTTCTGACCTTCTCTCCCCCCAAGTTTCTGACCTACTCTCTCCCCCCAGTTCCTGACCTTCTTCCCCCCAGTTCCTGACCTTCTCTCCCCCCAAGTTTCTGACCTTCTCTCCCCCCAGTTCCTGACCTTCTCTCTCCCCCCCCAGTTCCTGACCTTCTTCCCCCCAGTTCCTGACCTTTTCTCCCGCCAAGTTTCTGACCTTCTCTCTCCCCCCCAGTTCCTGACCTTCTCCACCCCCCAGTTCCTGACCTTCTCTCCCCCCAAGTTTCTGACCTTCTCTCCCCCCCAGTTCCTGACCTTCTCTCTCCCCCCCAGTTCCTGACCTTCTCTCTCCCCCCCAGTTCCTGACCTTCTCTCCCCCCAAGTTTCTGACCTTCTCTCACCCCCCCAGTTCCTGACCTTCTCTCCCCATCGATTCCCTCTCTCTCTCTCTCCCTCCAATCCTCTCTTCTCCCCCCCCGACCAGCACGGATCCAGTGACGGGCCTTCTCCCACAGAGTTTAAGGAAACCGTGGCCCACGCTGCACTGCTGGCTGCAACTATTGAATACCGCACATGCGCAGGAGGGGATCAGGTGCGCATGCGTGGCTCCGGTATACCGCACGCATGCGCAGAAGGCCGCAAAAATGTTCGTGCAGATAATCACTTTGATCAGTAATGGTGACCATGAAGCTACCAGACTGGAGTAAAAACCCATCTGGTTCACTAATATCCTTTAGGGAAGGAAATCTGCCGTCCTTACCCGGTCTGACCTATACGTGACTCCAGACCCACAGCACAGTGGTTGACTCTTAACCACCCTCTGAAATGGCCTAGCAAGACACTCAGTTGTCAAGAAGGTGGCTCACCACCACCTTCTCAAGGGCAATTTGGGATGGGCACTAAATGCTGGGTTTCCCAGGGGCGCCCACATCCCGTCAATGAATTAAAAAAAAGGAGGCCTGCAGTTAAACATTATAATGCTGATTTTCTGAGTTTGAGTTATCCATGCTTATCGGGATGTGCCAGTGACAATTTTCCATCTATTAATTTTAATGGCAGTTAGTGAGCAGCGCACCCGCAGTTTTCCAATAGGTACCACCGGTGGGCATGGCTCCCAGCCAGTAGTGAGAAAACTTCCTTCAGTCCAGCACCCAGAGCTGTGGAAGTAGTAATGTGGCAGAGGTATTAATAAGAACATAAGAACATAAGACGTAGGAGCAGGAGTAGGTCATTTGGCCCTCGAGCCTGCTCCGCCATTCAAGAAGATCATGGCTGATCTGATCTTGGCCTCAGCTCCATTTCCCTGCCTACTCCCCATAACCCTTGATTCCCTTACCATTGAAAAATCTGTCTACCTCCACCTTAAATATATTCAATGACCCAGCCTCCACAGCTCTCTGGGGTAGAGAATTCCAAAGATTCACGACCCTCTGAGAGAAGAAATTCCTCCTCATTTCCATTTTAAATGGGTGTCCCCTTATTCCGAAATTATGCCCCCTAGTTCTAGATTCCCCCACAAGGGGAAACATCCTCTCTGCAGTAATGAAGTAATTTTAGCTAAAACTATGAGGCAATGACACACATTACTCCACACTGGAACATTGGTTCAATAGGGTAGACGTAGCGAAGATGTGCCCACTTGTGGGGGAATCCAAAACTAGGGGCCATAAATATAAGATAGTCACTAATAAATCCAATAAGGAATTCAGGAGAAACTTACTTTCCCAGATAGTGCTTAGAATGCGAAACTTGCTACCACAAGCAGTAGTTGAGGCAAACAGCATAGATGCATTTAAGGGGAAGCTACATAAGTACATGAGGGAGAAAGGAATAGAAGGATATGCTGATAGGGTGAGATGAAGTAGGGTGGGTGGAGGCTCTTTTTAAAATTTGACCATGGGATGTGGGCATCACTGGCAAGGCCAGCATTTATTGCCCATCCCTAATTGCCCTTGAGCAGGTGGTGGTGAGCCGCCTTCTTGAACTGGAGCAGTCCGTGTGGTGAAGGTGCTCCCACAGTGCTGTTAAGTAGGGAGTTCCAGGATTTTGACCTAGCAACAATGAAGGAATGGCGACATATTTCCAAGTCAGGATGGTGTGTGACTTGGAGGAGAACTTGGAGGTGATTAAATATTGGGAAGACCGAAGCCATTGTTTTCGGTGCCCGCCAGAAACTCCGTTCCCTAGCCATTGACTCCATCCCTCTCCCTAACATTTGTCTGAGGCTGAAACAGACTGTTCGCAATCTTGGTGTCATATTTGACCCTGAAATGAGCTTCCGACCACATAGCTGCGACATAACTAAGACCGCCTACTTCCACCTCCGTAACATCGCCCGTCTCCGCCCTTGCCTCAGCTCATCCACTACTGAAACCCTCATCCATGCCTTTGTTACCTCTAGACTTGACTATTCCAACATACTCCTGGCTGGCCTCCCACATTCCACTCTACATAAACTTGAGGTCATCCAAAACTCGGCTGCCCGTGGCCTAACTCGCACCAAGTCCCGTTCACCCATCACCCCTGTGCTCGCTGACCTACATTGGCTCCCGGTTAAGCAGCACCTCGATTTCAAAATTCTCATCCTTGTTTTCAAATCCCTCCATGGCCTCGCCCCTCCCTATCTCTGTAATCTCCTCCAGCCCCACAACCCCCCCGAGATATCTGCGCTCCTCTAATTCTGCCCTCTTGAGCATCCCTGATTATAATCGCTCAACCTTTGGTGGTTGTGCCTTCTGTTGCCTAGGCCCTAAGCTCTGGAATTCCCTGCCTAAACCTCTCTGCCTCGCTACCTCTCTTTCCTCCTTTAAGACGCTCCTTAAAACCTACCTCTTTGACCAAGCTTTTGGTCACCTGCCTTAATTTCTCCTTCTGTGGCTTGGTGTCAAAGTTTTTCTCTCAAAATACTCCTGTGAAGCACCTTGGGACATTTGACTATGTTAAAGGCGCTATATAAATACAAGTTGTTGTTGTTGTTGTTGATGGTGTTCCCATGCGCCTGCTGCCCTTGTCGTTCTAGGCCGTGGAGTTTGGTAGATGCTGTCGAAGAAGCCTTGGCGAGTTGCTGCAGTGCACTTTGTAGATGGTACACACCGCAGCCACGGTGCACCGGTGCTGGAGGGTGTGAATGTTTAAGGTGGTGGATGGGGTGCCAATCAAGCCGGCTGCTTTGTCCTGGATGGTATCGAGCTTAGAGTCATAGGGGGAAAAATTCGGTTGCTTTGCGCCTCCCGTTAGCGCCCTAAGAGGGCGCTAATGGGGCGCAAAGCAACTAGTGCCCGGGTGCAGCGATGTTTGCGCCGTTCACGAAATTGACCAGACATTTTGCAGCAGCGCTAAACACTACCACCACGATCTCTTGCGCCCGCAGATCGTGATGTCAGTCGAGCGTGCAACGCCCCGCTAGCGCCCCGGACCAAATATTGAGTGGCGCCCCCTATCTTACCACCTGCCGCTAGCAACGACAGGTAGAGGGGAGCATTTTGCAGTCGGGAAGGGACTGGGGGAGCGCTATTTAAAGGCGACCGCTTCCTGCCTTTTTATGTCGCCGACATTTTTTCACCACGCATTCTGAGAGAGAGTGAGAGAGACTTCTGGAGAGATTCAACGCTGTGTGAAGGAGTTTTGGGTACTGAGCAGCACTTTTCAGGTTCATTTTGATTTGACCTTCCTTGCATCGATTTAGAAGAGATTGTGGGGGCTGGACTCTGAGCTCTTTCCCTGGGCCTCTCCATTGTTCTTTCCAGCAGATGTGATGTACAGGTCCCTCCAGGCCGAGATTCAAGGCTGCAATGAGCAGGGTGTGGATGGAGAACAAGATTAACCATCCCCTTTAAGAACTGGCCGGCGCCAGTGTGTCTGTGTTCCATTGCTGACTGACATCACATGAGCTTCGCCAGCGCTCTGAGGTAGCGCCTCGCTCCTCGGCGTTAGCGCCTTAAGAGAGGTGTGAAGTGCCTGATTTAGCGCTCCAATCACCTCCAGGGGCGATAGAAGCCAAGTTTGCAGTCGGAGGCGATAATTAGCGCCAGGCGCTAATCTTTGCGCCCGGCCGATAATTGCGCCCCAAACGGGGCAATACTGAATTTCTCCCCCTGGAGTCACAACGGCACAGAAGGAGACCATTCGTCCCATCGCGTCTGTGCTGGCTCTCTGTAGAGCAATCCAGTCAGTCCCATTCCCCCACTCTATCCCGATAGCCCTGCAAGTTTATTTCCCTCACGTGCCTATCCAGTCTCCCCTTGAAAACATTGAGTGTCTCCGCTTCCGCCACTTCTGTCGGCAGTGAGTTCCAGGTCCTCATCACTCGCTGTGCAAAAAGGTTTTTCCTCACATCCCCCCTGTATCTCTTGCCCAAATCCTTAAATCTGTGTCCCCTAGTCCTTGTACCATCAATGAGTGGGAACAGCTTTTCCTCGTCTAGCCTATCCAAACCCGTCATAATCTTGTACACCTCTATCAAATCACCCCTCAACCTCCTTTGCTCTAATGGAAACAAATCCAGCTTCTCCAACCTGTCCTTGTAACTAAGATCCGCCATCCCCGGAACCATTCTGGTAAATCTCCTCTGCACCTTCTCAAGGCACATCCTTCCTAAAGTGTGGTGACCAGAACTGGATGCAATACTCCAGTTGTGTCCTAACCAGCGCTTTATAAAGGTTCAGCATAACTTCTCTACTTTTGTACTCAATACCTCTATTTATGAAGCACAAGATCCCATATGCTTTGCTAACCACTCTCTCAATATGTCCTTCCGCCTTCAGGGACCCATGCACATTAACTCCCAGGTCCCTCTGTCCCTGCACACTCTTTAAAACTGTGCCTTGAGTGTTGTTGGAGCTGCACTCATCCAGGCTCCTGTGGACCATTTGGGCTGGATGGCCTTGTCTCTGTGCTGTTAATCCTATGTAACTCATGTGGAATATTTCCCTTCCTGAAGGGAGCAATCTGGCCTGTGCTTGGCTTCTCTCCCTGACAACCTCATCACAATGATGCGCAGAGAATTGTTGGGAGCAGCCCATATCCTATCATCTGCATGCAGCACTGCAACACTGCACATTTAACATTGTTCACAGCTTCACTCATAATGAGCATTCTGTTACCATAAAGCAATGGCTTGAGGCAGAGGTTATTATAATTACACTAACAGAGTTCAATAGCTAGATTACACTAGGATTAAAATAAAATGTGGACAAATTAGTGGGAGAATCTCGGAGGCAAATGGACTTCTCATTGAGCTGGTGTAATGTCAACTGAATAGTAGACCATTAAACAGTCCCCTCAGGATTCCTTTGTGAGGAACTGGTTGTGGAGCAAGCTGATTTGTATTTGCTAGGTGAAATAAATTAGGCTTTTGAAAATTCTGAGTCAAAACCTGCCATCGTTACGCTGCTTGCGATTTCTCTTCCTCTAGATTTTCTCAGCTTTGTATCAGCACACACACACACACGGAACATCACATTTGCATGGTTGAGCTGTGCTTTTTCAGGCTGATTTTTTTTTGCCACTTCTGGACTGGTGTAGCTGAACCTTTGAACCCCTGTGTATTCGTCATCCAACATATGATACGAGAGTCCCATTCTATTGGGATATCTTATCTTGACTACTGCGTACAGTTTTGGTCTCCTTATTTAAGGAAGGATATACTTGTATTGGAGGCAGTTCAGAGACGATTCACTCGGTTAATTCCAGAGAGGAGGGGGTTGACTTATGAGGAAAGGTTGAGCAGGCTGGGCCTATACCCACTGGAATTTAGAAGAATGAGAGGTGATCTTATTGAAACATATAAGATACTGAGGGGGCTCGACAAGGTAGATGCAGAGAGGATGTTTCCCCTCGTGGGGAAATCTAGAACTCGGGGGCATAGTTTCAGAATAAAGGGTCGCCCTTTTAGAACTGAGATGAGGAGGAATTTCTTCTCTCAGAGGGTCGTAAATCTGTGGAATTCTCTGCCCCAGAGAGTTGTGGAGGCTGGGTCATTAAATACATTTAAGGTGGAGATAGACAGTTTTTTGCAAGATAAGGGAGTGAAGGGTTATGGGGAGCGGGCAGGGAAGTGGCTTTGAGCCCAAGATCAGCCATGATCTTATTGAATGACGGAGCAGGCTCGAGGGGCCAAGTGGCCTATTCCTGCTCCTATTTCTTATGTTCTTATGTTTTTATTTGGTTACAAGAAGATGCCAAGAAATGGTATAAGGAAATACTGGGTCTTTATTAATTCGAACAATGGGGCAATATGATAGAGAAGCATTTAAAATTATGAAGGAATGGGACAAGACAGGTAGAAGCAGATTGTTTCCAGTAGTTGAGGGGGTCAAGACTGAGAGGCCATAGATACAAAATTAGATGCAAGAGATTTAGAACAGTGGGCAGGAGAAACTTCTTTACAGATTGAGTTGTGAGGCTGTTGAATTTAATTCTAGGGTTAGTGGTTGAAGCAGAAACTGTGACAACATTCAAGATTAGATTGGACAGGTGGATGATGGAAAAGAGGTTGAAGGGATATGGGTGCAGGGTGGTTAATGTGATTAAAACGATTTGCTTACATGGAGGGTAAATACCGACATGGACTGAAATAAAAACAGAAAACACTGGAAATACTCAGCAGGTCAGGCAGCATCTGTGAGGAGAGAAACAGAGTTAACGTTTCAGGTCGATGACCTTTCGTCAGAACTGGAAAAAGTTAGAGATGTAACAGGTTTTATGCAAGTGCAGGGGCAGGGAAAGGGGGGAGGGGAGGAAAGAACAAAAGGGATGGTCTGTGATAGGATGGAAGGCAGGATTGTACAAGGCAAAAGGAGATGGTAATGGAACAAGTAAAGAAACAAAAGATGAGTCTAGAAGAGGTGTAAATGGAAATGGCAGAATCATCAACAGCTGCCATCTGAAAAAATAGGGGCCGAGGTTATGGTCTGAAATTGTTGAACTCAATGTTGAGTCCAGAAGGCTGTAAAGTGCCGAATCGAAAGATGAGGTGCTGTTCCTCGAGCTTATGTTGAGCTTCGTTGGAACAGTGTAAGAGGCCGAGAACAGAGAGGTCAGAGTGGGAGTGGACGGTGAATTAAAGTGACAGGCGACCGGAAGCTCGGGGTCACCCTTACGGACTGAATGGAGGTGTTCCGCAAAGTGGTCTCCCAATCTGCGTTTAGTCTCCCCAATGTAGAGGAGACCACATCGTGAGCAGCAAATACAGTACAATAAATTGCAAGAAGTACAAGTAAATCGCTGTTTCACCTGGAAGGAGTGTTTGGGACCCTGGACTTGGGAAGGGAGGAGATAAAAGGGCAGGTGTTGCATCTCCTGCGCTTGCACGGGAAGGTGCCGTGGGAATGGGAAGGGGTGTTGGGGGTGATTGAGGAGTGGACCAGGGTGTTGTGGACAATGTTCCCTCTAATTTTTTTTTGTACTGAGCGGGCCACGAACTCCTTTGAGCGCGACCTTTTCGTCAGTGGGCAGATTTTACAACAACAACTTTTTCACCAACATCTTTACACCTTCTTCTTCTTCTTAGGCAGTCCCTCGGAACCGAGAATGACTTGCTTCCACATTAAAAATGAGTTCTCAGATGACTGATGAGTCCAGTGCGGGACCTACAGGGCTGGATTTTGTCTTGGGGTCGGGTTGGGGTCGTGTAATCCGCATTTCGTGTTTCCCCCCCGACTCCAGATTAATGTGGATGAATGATGCAATTTTCACTTAATTGGGCAATTGAGTTCCAGCATGTGGGAACCCATGAACCAATTAGTGGTTTCAGTCTGAAAGTCGCCTCTGATGATCTCATCATTGCTGACTGCCTAGTCTCAGAGACTGTTGGTGAGAGAGGACCTGCCTGGCTTGCTTTTGATGTGAGTGGACCTGGATGCAAAATATGGGGGGGGGAAAGGAGAGAGAGAGAGAGAGAGAGAGAGAGAGAATTTTTTTTGCATCCAAGTCCTCTCACAGCAAAGGCCAGGCAGTCTCTGAACACATTCAATGCAGCAGCGGCGACTTTCAGACCTAATACTACTACTACCTTCATCACATCTCCGTTGTAATAGTGGACCTGCAGCTGATAGTCAGCTGTCCACTTGTGCTCCCGCCAGGTTTCACTGGAGTGTTTCACACCAGGCGTACTTCACGTCAGAAAAGGGCTAAACTAGCTAAAACGTTTCAAAATGGCATTACAGAGCCAATTTAGAGCTTGTTAAGGGCTTTAATGGCCTCTCCCGCCTCTTGGAGGTGGGACGGAGTCGGGAACCCCGCGACTGATTTTGTCAAAATTGCGTGGAGGTGGGATGGAGTCGGGATGGGGTCAGAAACCCCGACCCCGCAAATTTAACCCCCCACACGCCTCCAAACCCGACTCCACGTGTCATTGAAAATCCAGCCCACAGTCTCTGTCACAGGTGGGGCAGATGGTGGTTGAAGGGGCGGGTGGGTGGGGTGCTTGGGTTGACGTGCACTCCTTGCGCTGCTTGCGCTTGGCTTCCACCTGCTCCCGGCGAAGAGACTCAAGGTGTTTGCCGCCTTCCCGGATGCTTCTCCTCCACTTTGTGTGGTCTTGGGCCAGGGATTCCCAGGTGTCAGTGGGGATGTTGCACTTTTTCAAGGAGGCTTTGAGGGTGTCCTTGAAGCATTTCCTCTGCCCACCTGGGGCTCTCTTGCCGTGTCGGAGCTCCGAGTAGAGCGCTTGTTTTGGGAGTCTCGTATCGGGCATGCGGACGATGTGACCCGTCCATCGGAGCTGATCGAGTGTGGTCAAAGCTTCGATGCTGGATATGTTGGCCTGAGCGAGAACACTGACGTTGGTGCGCCTATCCTGCCAATGGATTTGCAGGATCTTGTGGAGCCAGCGTTGGACTTCGTCATCGACGTCTGCCCTTGTTGACAGTAGGCTCCCGAGGTATGGAAAGTGGTCCATGTTGTCCAAGGCCTTGTCGTGGATTTTGATAATCGGGGGGCAGTACTGTGTGGCGGGGGCAGGTTGGTAGAGGACCTTTCTCTTACGAATGTTTAGTGTAAGGCCCATGCTCTCGTACTCTTCGATGAAGGTGTTGACGATGGTTTGGAGTTCGGCCTCCAAGTGAGCGCAGACGCAAGCGTCGTCTGCATATTGTAATTTGACAACAGAGGATGGGACGACCTTGGACAACCAACAACTTTTACACCAACAACTTTACACCAACAACTTTCACACCAAGAACTTTACACCAACAACTTTCACACCAAGAACTTTACACCAACAACTGCCACACCAACAACTTTACACCAACAACTGCCACACCAACAACTGCAGCAACAGCAACCACTTAAAAGCATATAACAGTAATGCCATATTGCCACCCCACCATCTCAAATCATGAGACAATCAGACAATGTTCGATACAGGTTTAACATAACTTCACTGCTTTTGAATTCTACTCCTCTAGAAATGAGCCCCAGTGCTTTATTCGCACTTTTATGGATTTTTAAACTGCGTTGGTACTTTTAATGATTTGTGAAGCTGTACCCCTCGATCCTTTTGCACCTCTACCCCATTTAGTTTCTTATTTTCCAAGGAGTAGGTAGCCTCCTTATTCCTCCTACCAAAATGCACCACCTCACACTTATCTATATTGAAATTCATTTGTCATTTATATGCCCATTCTGCAAGTTTGTTTATGGCAGAATTAATTAAAAGCTTTTAGTTCGTCATCTACAAACTCTATTTTAAAAATAAAATTACTTGTCAGAAATGCCTGGGATATAAAAGAACTGCATAATAATGCATTAACACTTCAGAAACGTCACTCAGTTACACGGTTATGCATCGACAAACAATCCAAAACAACAACAATGACGACGTTTATTTATATAGCGCCTTTAAAACGTCCCAAGGCGCTGCACAGGAGTATTACAAGACAAAAAAAAATTTGACACCGATCCACATAAGGAGAAATTAGGGCAGGTGACCAAAACCTTGGTCAAAGAGGTAGGTTTTAAGGAGCGTCTTAAAGGAGGAAAGAGAGGTAGAGAGGTGAACAGGTTTAGGGAGGGAATTCCAAAGCTTAGGGCCTAGGCAACAGACGGCACGGCCACCAATGGTTGAGTGATTATAATCAGGGATGCTCAAGAGGGCAGAATTAGAGGAGCGCAGATATCTCGGGGGGGTTGTGGGGCTGAAGGAGATTACAGAGATAGGGAGGGGCGAGGCCATGGAGGGATTTGAAAACAAGGATGAGAATATTGAAATCGAGGCGCTGCTTAACCGGGAGCAAATGTAGGTCAGCGAGCACAGGGGTGATGGGCGAACGGGACTTGGTGCGAGTTAGGACATGGGCAGCCGAGTTTTGGATGACCTCAAGTTTACGTAGGGTAGAATGTGGGAGGCCAGCCAGGAGTGCGTTGGAATAGTCAAGTCTAGAGGTAACAAAGGCATGGATGAGGGTTTCAACAGCGGATGAGCTGAGGCAAGGGCGGAGACGGGCGATGTTACGGAGGTGGAAGTAGGTGGTCTTTGTTATGCCGCGGATATGTGGTCGGAAGCTCATTAAAGCCCAAAATGAGCTGAAAAAGGCATATCTATTCATGCAATTAGTATCAATTTGAAAGTTTTCAATGTATTAGCCCATCCCTCATGTCACTATAGCAATGGCTGCACAAGCAGCAGGAGCAGCAGCTTTCCTATGGCGCTGATGTGCTGTACGTCCACATAAGTAATTAGAATATTAATCAGAATGCAACCAGACAACCAACAAATATAAAGTGCTGCAGTTCTTTAGTTCACAGTACAGGGTATTAAAAAGAACGGAACAAAAACAGGTATCCGTATTTTTAACTTCAATCACTTCCATTAATAAACGTTGTCTTCTTGAACCAGCACACCCCATGTAACATGTCAGAAATGCAGCACTTATTCACAAGTGCAGAAAAACACATACACAATTTACATCACCGAATTAAAAACAAAAAGCAGGAAAAGCTATGATTTAACAGAAATAAACATTCATCTTTCTTCCAGGACAGGAGAGCCAATCAGACTGACTTGGAAATGTTTACTAATATGGTGACGTAAAGATGTTAATTTATGAATTTTGCTTCTAATGCTTTTCTCTCAAACATTCTCCACAATATTATTCCCTGCTCTTATCATCACAGAATCACAGAATCCCCACAGTGCAGGTAGAGGCCATTTCGGCCCATCGAGCCTGCACCGACACATATCCCACCCTATCCCCGTAACCCCACATATTTAATCCCCCTAACACTAAAGGTCAATTTATCATAGCCAAATCAACCTAACCCGCACATCTTTGGACTGTGGGAGGAAACCGGAGCACCCGGAGGAAACCCACGCAGACACGGGGAGAATGTGCAAACTCCACACAGACAGTCATCCGAGGCCGGATTCGAACCCGGGTCCCTGGCGCTGTGAGGTAACAGTGCTAACCACTGTGCCACCGTGCTGCCCTCATCATGAAAAGTGTTGAATTATTTTAGGTACTTCGCAATTAAATAGCGGGAAACAAAGTTCATTGTACTCTCAATTGTTAATCTCCTATTTCAAATATTTATACCAAATCAAAATTGTACATTATCTGTGTATTTCTCAATAAACAAATAGTGGTTTCTTCTAAAGTAGCTTCCTGCAATTTTTATACATCATTACATAACGCTTGTTACTATTAACACTCCACTAAACGTTTAAGAGGAAATCTATATTTACATTATTCCTGGGACTTGTTCAGTCTATAGAACGACAGACAAAATTAAATGGTTTGTGTTTTTCCCTTTTTTGGTTCTCTTCCTAAACATCTTAATCATTTTTAAAAAGTCAATAAAAAGTAATGGCCCAAAAATTAGTGTCTCTACGCGAGAGTACGCACTGTGTACTCTCGCGTATTCTGTCTCCAATTGCCGGTTTTCTGCATGCACTGCGCATGCGCTGAAAACCGGCACTTGGTGATTTCAAAAGGGGGCGGTTCCTAAGTGAACTGCGTGCGCGCTACAGGCTGCGCGCACGCAGTGCACTTAGTGCTTTGAATGCGCAGGTAAGCATGGAAGATTTTGCACATAAAGAAAGGAGGCGTAAGACCCTCTTTTAACAAGGTAAGTAGTTAATTAAGTATTATTTTGAATTTTTTTCAACAGGTATATCTTTTTTAGAGACTTTAAAGAAAGGTAAGTTTATTTTTATAACTTTTTAAAAGATTTAAAATTTTTTCAAAAATTAAATTTTTTGTTTAAAGTGGTTAATTTATTTAACTATACTTATTTTATTAATGTGATGGTTTTTAAAAAAATTTAATTTAGGTTTAGCTGTTCTTTTGAGGGGGTATAGATTCATAGCTTTCACAGCACTTGCTGTGAAAACTATGAATGAAAGATGGTGTGCTGCCATTGGCTCTAACTGAATCACGTGATCCCACAGCTCGCACGAATTAACTGCGCCTGTGGGATACGGAAGCACTGCACAGCTGCTGTCTCGAAAATCAAGTTCGTGCGAGCTCGGAATGAAAAGGCAGGCACGCAGTGAGATATCGCGGGGAAGCCTTACCCCCGCACAAAGGCTCCGTCTTTAATTTCTGGGCCATTATGTCACTCCTCCAAATCTTCCCCTGCCCTCCTCGTCCTCAGCAGTATGGTTGCATGTTTGTGTAAAGCTACTCACTTCAGTCGATCGCTCAAAATCAAACATTGAGAAATTTCAATTTAAAAAAGTTTAAAGAAATTCAGAGCCTCTTTTAAAAGTGTTTGGACTACAAGGCCTGGTTAAAACTTGTTTGGATGAGGGGAAAATTGATTTTTGCTTGTTTCTTCCAAAATCATATTCGAAGCTTAGGGGGGAAATGTGTTTTTAACACTCATTTTTTGTGAAAAGGTTATTAAAAATCTTTAAATTCTTTCAAGTCTCATTGCAGCTTTGACAGAAGAAGTTATGAGGGGCATAGATAGGGTAGATAGAAAGGAACTTTCCCCCTTAGTAGAGGGGTCAATAGCCAGGGGACATAGTTTCAAGGTAAGGGGCAGGAGGTTTAGAGGGCATTTGAGCAAAAACTTTTTCACCCAGAGGGTGGTTGGAATCTGGAACTCACTGCCTGAAAGGGTGGTAGAGGCAAGAACCCTCACAACATTCAAGAAGCATTTAGATGAGCACTTGAAACGCCATAGCATACAAGGCTACCGACCAAGTGCTGGAAAATGGGATTAGAATAGACAGGGCTTGATGGCCGGCGCGGAAATGATGGGCCGAAGGGCCTCTTTCTGTGAAGTATAACTCTATGACTCTATGACTAAGTTGCTCCAAGTTTGTCTTTCCCTCTTCAAAGCTTTCGTTAAACATACAACAAAAAAAATAAAAATAAGCTCTAATTCCAAACGGAGCTCAAATAAGAAATTAAATAAAGTGGTTAAACTCCCCAATCCTAAGAAGGCTAAAGTTATCTATCCCCAGCCTTGGCGATGAGTTCAGATCAGTTTAGGAGAAGTTGCTTCCTCTTTTTCTGCTCCCGTTCCCTTCGTCTCCCACAGACTCTGAGGGCTGGATTTTCCCAGCGGAGGCGGGTTTGCGTCGGGTTCGGTGTTTGGCGGGTGCCGGCCCCACTGCCGGTTCAAATAGCACTGAGATAATGATTTTCATTAGATTGCCGTGCGCGTTACCCGGCCCAATCAGTGGGTCCGGGTCTGCTGCTCGCCTCTGCTGACCTCTTCGACTCAGCTGCATTTAAGGGGCCCACGCAGCCTTTTGGGTTTCATTCACTTTCTGACGGTCCTGATAACTGGTCTTTGGAATATCACTGCTCCAAGAACAAAGGCTGCTCCCCGCTTTGATGATGACTCCCTCCATGCTCTTGTGGAGGGAGTAAGAGGGCGCAAGGAGGTTCTGTTCCCCTCCAATGGACGGAGGAAGCCTCCTCAGCAAACCAAGGCAGCCTGGCTGCAAATTGCTGAGGAGGTTAGCGCCAGGTCTTTGTGTGCACGCACCTGGGTTCAGTGCAGGAAAAGGTTCAATGACCTGCTACACACAGCAAAAGTGAGAATAACATCACACTTACCTTCAATCTGCTGCCCATCTCCTCTCATCACCAGCACTCTGCATTGTCAACCTACTCCTGCACATCCCACTTTACCCTTACATCCCTTGCACCCTTAACTATCCCTCCCTCTCTATGAACAGAATCACTTCACCATCCCACTATGCACCCCTCACACTCGCTCTCACTGTTATGCATTGACAACAACTAACAACGCACAGGGAGGGCCCTTGGTATTGGTACCCCACTCCATCTTTGTCTCCCTCTAAGCATCTATGCTATGGATTCTTTACACTCACTCCGTCAATCTCGCTGAAACTCCACTTGTCTCCCTCATTGCAGGGAAAAGAGAGCTCACAATAAGAGGGAGGGGGAGGACAGGAGGAGGCCCACCTTCCATGGCGCATTTAACTAACACTGAGGAGGCTGCTATCGAGATCGTCGGAGGTGCAGATGAGCTGGAAGTGGGGGACGGAGAGACGGGCGCAGTACAGCAAGCTGGTGACAGAACAGATTTGCAACCCTCTCATTTAAATTTCATGAGTGTCTGATATGGAATCTGCACAATGGGATTTGTCTGTGAAGAAATCGCAAAGTCTCTGTTTGAAGAATGGACTCAGTTGAGAATATTTTGTGGACTTTATGGGATTTTTCTGAGGGTATTTTCCCTGTGATGGGATCGCCCTGTGCAGATACGTGAAAAACTGGTTTGTTAAAACTCCAGGGAACGCATGGCAGTTGGCTGTGACAAAAGAACTGTCAGTCATCCAGAATGTATGGGTTCGCCCGACAGTCCTGGAAAAGGGGAAGGGGGGGAGCATTAACGAAGGGGCTGAGGACCCTGAGGCACCCGTTGAACTTGAACCTATTAGAAGGCCACTCTAATATGCAAAAGCACTTCTCACCTCCATCTCAGAAGAGAAGCAGAACAATGAACCCACTAGCCTAGCCAGCCGAAGAGGAGCCAGTTTTTCCCAACACAAAGACCAAAATATGTCCCAGACTTAGGGCCATTCGTCCAATCACGGAATACTCATGGGTCTGATGATGGCCCATCACTGACTAAAGCACCGGAGTGCTTAGAAACAAAAGGATTTTAAAGATTGGCGGGAAAGATAGGGGTAGCAAGACTCCTATAAAGATAAATCCTTTCCCACCATTCTCTCTCTCTCTCGCTCTCGCTCCACCAAGATCGACCTAACAAGAAGAAGTACCAGAGGAAGAAGCCGCTGAGACTGAGAACCGCATACCCCTCACAGGGAACGGCCTCCAGGCAGTGACTTCCCACAGCTGAGCGGAGCGATCGAGACCGACTGTGTGTGGTGGTAAGCATGGTCTCGAGTGTCCCAAGCCGGATATTTTCTCAGAAGTGAAGTTTTTGGGCGTCCGGGGTGGAAGCTTCGTTTGGTTCAGCCAGGCGAAGGGGCTTATGCGACTGGATAATTCGTTGGTAGGGGTGGAGTTAGAGTCCACCATAGCAACAAGGGAATTATTGCATGTTACAGTCCCCAGTTGGGTACTGTATGTATGTTGTTTGTAACCTGGATCTTATTCTCCACAGAGACAGTGATTTAGTTTAGTAGTGCATGTTTTAGCCAGTGTATGTTCGACCAAATAAATATAAGTACAATTTTTCACCGAAGCATTCCTGTCCGTGACTTATTTCATTTACAATCTGAATAATAATTCCCGGGTATGGAACTTTCGTAAGGCGTGGGGCAATTCGAACTGTCCATCTGGCAATTGGGCTAGGATCAAAACCGCTTACATCTGCTACCTAAATATCACATGTCTAACTCATGTCTTTACTCCCCCACAGGACCATCGAGAGCCCCCCTCCCCACTGTCCAGGAGGAAGAGCCGGACAACTCCTCAGGGGAAACTGCAGCCTCTGAGGGAGCAGCGTCAGCAGGAATGAGCGCACCCAGCACCAGCGCAGAGACGCACACCTCGGTGGGTCATTCACGAGATAGATTCGTGTTGTCACCTGGTGTATCACCGCTCACAAGTGAGCATCAGCAGATGGTGGAGACAGGGACAGCAGAGGAGAGTCCTCGTCAGAGGGTGCTGAACGCTCCTAGCTCTGCTCAGCTGCATGTGGACGTTGTGCCTCTGGGGCCATCCAGAAAGAGAGCGGGGCTGGAGCTTCAGGAACAGATGCAGGAGGCTCTGACTGGGTTTGCAACCACGGTGACTGTGAGTGTGCAGAGAATGGAGGAGTCCATCTCAAACATGAGAAATGCCATGGTGCACGCAATGGCAAATGTAGATGCCGCCATGGAAAGGATGGCAACCTCCATGGAGGACATAAATCACCAGACTCAGGAGAACATGGTAACACTTCTAAATAAATGGTCATCTATGGAGGATATATGGGCATCTATTGAGGAGAGAAACCAAAGGATCATGGACGACCTTGTTATGAGGAATGTCAGCACAGAAATGGGTTCTCATGGCCCCACTGATGTGCAGCAAGGTACTCTCCAGCTACTTGCTAGCAGTGAAGTGTGGGTGACCCATGAGAGGGATGTTGGTGGTGGACAACAAGGAAGTGTGGGCTCCTCTCCAAGCGCTCACACTTCCATGCCACTGCGGAGCCCTCGGTCAGATCCACAGATTCCTCACCCAACTGAGATGGCCATCTCTGCCGCTGCACAGCCACAGGCAGAGCAGACTTTTGTGGAGCCATCCCAGGCTCCCAAACCCAGAGGACGTCCGCCAAAGGCGTCTAAGCAGGCGCAGCAGAGAAGTAAGCAAGGTGCCTCTACATCTGCTGAAGCCACAGGGGAAGCACCACGTAGAATCACACGTAAGAGAAAGTTAACACACAAATAGTCACAAGGGTAGTCACTTGGGTGCTTTGATATAATACAAAGTGACGTTTGTCATCGTTATTCTATTGTATTAAACAAATGCGATGTCAAAGAATCAAAGAGTTGGCCTATGTGTGCTCAGAAGTGGAAGTAGCACAGTGAGGGGTGAGGGCGCCTTTCATCTGCAGTGATGGTGGGGAGAGTGATAGGAATGCACAGTTTATTGAACAGATGCTGTATGGTGTGTAACGAAGGTCCTGCAAACACTCCTATCCATGTGCCAGCCACATGTCTTTGCTGCATAATGTTACGCGAATCTGGCATGGATTAGTGCATCCCTTGCCTCAGTGTGCTCACGTGCTGGTTGCACTGGGACAGCCACCTCTGCCAGGTGTTCCTCATCTGCAGCCTCATTCAGCTCCTCCTCTGAGAAGGAGGAGGCTGTGTGCTGAGCCACTTGTTCCTCAGGCAGCGCTAAGCCACGCCACTGTGCGATGTTGTGCAGGGCACACCAGACCACGATGATTCTGGAGACCCTGGCTGGTGTGTACTGTAGGGCTCCACCAGATCTGTCGAGGCATCTGAATCACATTTTGAGCAAGCTGAGGGTTTGCTCTATGATGCTTCTGGTGGAAATGTAGCTCTCACTGTAGCGCTCCTCAGCTTCGTTTGATGGGCTCCTCATCGGTGTCATTAGCCACGTCTTCAGGGGATAGCCCTTGTCTCCAAGGAGCCATCCGAAAGTTGGGTTGGCGGATTGAAGAGCTGAGGCACAGTCGACTGCCGCAGGATGAATGAGTCATGGCGATTGCCAGGGAATTTGACGCAAGCATGCATAATATTCTCCCTGTGGTTACACACCAGCTGGACGTTAAGGGAGTGGAAGCCCTTGCGGTTCACAAATACAGCTGGGTTGTGATGGGGTGCCCTGATGGCCACATGGGTGCAGTCAATGACGCCCTGCACCCTTGGGAAGCCTGCCAGATTGGCAAACCCAACTGCCCGCGCGGTAACACTTGCTTCATCCGTTGAGAAGTGGATGTAATTGTGCGACTTGGCAAACAGGGCATCGGTAACCTGTGTGATGCAACCGTGGACAGCCGACTGGGAGATGCCGCTGATGTCTACTGCTGATCCCTGGAAGGACCCTGAAGCAAAGAAGTTGACTGCGGTGGTGACTTTGATAGCCACTGGTAAGGAGTGTCCACCCGCTCCTCTGTGCTCCAGGTGTTGGTGCAGCATTGTGCAGATGTCAGCGACTACCTCTCACGAAAGTCTCAGCCTCCTTTGGCACTGCTGCTCACTCATGTTGAGGAAGCTCATCCTCTGCCTGTAAACCCTGTGTTGGGGGTATCTCCTGCGGCGCGGTGCAGCCCTGCGCTGACGCCCTCTGCCCTGTGCACCATCAGGTGGCTGAGGCGAAGGTTGGCGCTCCTGCTGTTGGTGCTGCTGTTGTGCCTGGTTCTGCTGCTGCTGTGGCTGCTCTTCCTCCGAATCTGAGGACCAGGATGAGAGGGTATAAATCGTTCCCATTCTGATGATCTATATGTCAGTTGAGGAAGAGATGTTATAAGCGCTCAGTCAATGTGGAGAGAGGGTATTCCAAGGAGGTCACAGTGCATACAGATCTCAGCACAAACACTTACAACCTCAATACACCTGAAAAATGTCTTCCAAATCCTCAAAACAGCAAGTTCTGGCATCTGAAATTGAACTGATGTTGCAGGTCAGCTTTTATGCTGCAGTTGCAGCTGTGAACTATTCAGCTAGTTGCTGACCCCGACACAATCAGCCGACGTGTTTGTCGAACGACGTGGAACACACTGAAAATGTTGCAAAATGGAAAAAGCCTCTCAAAATAGGATTATCCAGGCAGTTAACAAGCTGTTAGCTGCCTTAAGTGGCTCTCCCACCGCTTGGTGTCGGGTCTGATCGGGACTCGCAGACCCGACACTCTGTAAAGTTGCGTGGAGGCGGGATGACAGCGGGTTCGCAACCCACCGTCAATCACTTCGATTTTGACTCCGGACCCGCCTCCAAACCCGCCCTCTGAGCGCCGGCAAAATCGCGGTCTGAGGTACAAACAGGGGCACAAACATTTTCCTCCTCTCTCATAACATGATTTAAGTAACCCTGCTAAACTCTTTCAAAAAGGGGGCGAGACCTTGCAAAATTTAACGAGAACTTACTGACATGAATCTTGTATGAAGTAATACTGGGCGGCCTGCTGGTGGCGCTGTCCAGGGAAAGTATAAATACTCGGGCATGGGCCAGCTTGCTTAGGACATTCCTCAACAGGAACTAGTGAAGGACACAACTAGATCTCCATGTTGGAAAACAGTTGATTAAAGCTTTGTTTAACGCTTAGACCGAGTGCCTAGTAGTTTTCTTATGTCACTTACCGCATCACTTTCCCGTATTTTTTCCAACTTTAAACAATTTTCCAAATTTAAATTTTTTTCTCCTCATTTTTGTTTCACCTGGGGCCTAAAAATTGTTTGCTTTAGCCTCCTCCCAGCGGCCATTGTACATGTGCTGCGCCTCCACCTGTGTTGCTCCAAAGTGCGGCCGCGGGAACGGACTACACGCGTCTCCACAGAAAAAAGTTACTGACAGAATCCTGAGACAATGCTCGCTGGGTTCCAGGGCTCCGTATCTTAGCAAATGCTGTTCCAATTCGGATCGGCTCTGTGCTCACAAACGACTCTCTGTGAGGATTCCCGGGCCGGGCCTAGAAATTCGCCCCACGTCTGCTTGCATCAACCGTAAGACTTAACGTGGGCAATTGCTGGCCGGTCGCTGGGCAAATAGCCCAACTCTGCGCCGGCGATTGCTTTTTCGGAGCCCCCGCGGATGGCCTGTCAACGTGCGCACATTAACAGGCCGCAAGTTCCGGGTTTCACGCAAGCGCAGGCGGAAATCCGGAACCTGCGGGGCATTTCAAAGCGATTACGATGGCGTACTCTGAGAGTGTGCCATCGCAGACACCGCAATTTCAGGGCTATAGTGTATTGGGCCCCTCCCCCCCGCCCCAGCTCACTGCGCGGCCTTTGTATTTAAGTGTGCGGGACCTTACAGATCACTGTGTGACCCCTGCACCTTACAGGGAACAGTGCCTACAAACCTCCGAGATCTCGGCGCTCCTCCAATTCGGGCCTCCTGCGTATTCCCGATTTTAATCACTGCACCATTGACGGCCGTACCTTCAGCTGGCCGCACTCGTCCACCATCCAATACAAGAGGCAACCTGTGTTGCCCCCCCAGGCGGTTTGAATTCTTCAGCAGACAGATGTGCTAATTGGGTTGGCCTGTAGAATGTGAGGGGCCTCAACACTTCTAAAAATATAAACCTGACGCCAGAATTCTGATTTTCAAAAAGTAAGTTCCAATTTTCCCCGCTTTTTATGTTATTCAGGTTTTTATTAACTTTCATCAGCAACAAGACTAAAACCATAAATCCACCCCTGGTGCAATATTGGATTTAGTAAAAAGTAACAAATAAAAGTAAGTTAAACTTGTGTTAATCACTCCTCTTCTGCTAAAATGCTTCCTCGTTTCCCCTAGTGATTGAAAGCCTGATCTTACAAACCCATCTGCAGTACGATCATTTTATTTTTAAAAATGGATTCACGTACTGCTCAAAATTCGCATAAACTCGTTTCTCATTTCCTTTCCTAAAGCATGTCGCTGCCATCTGACAGCAACAAAGTACTTTCTTACTCACCTGTTGCAGGTAAAACTCGCCGACTCACTCACCTGTAACAGGTTTAATAAGATGAGGTGCACGTGGTTATCTACCGATCTCTTCGACCGGTTTTTAAAGCTTCGTCCAGCCCCATAGCAGTGGCCGGCTGCACTGAGCGGGCCCGCTCTCCCAATTTCCCCGCTCCGACTCGCCCCGCGGGGACTGCGGAGTTTCTGTAACGCGGGACCCTCCCCAGAACCGTGGTGGCAAAGGAGAAGGAGGGAGACGCTGCCCTCATCGCCATGGGAACCGGCTGAGCTCGGCTCCGCGGCAGCTTCGCCGGCGGCACGTGGAACTTCCCAGAGGGCGACACGACACGACCCGCACCTCACCCACTCCCTCATCATGTCGCCGCTGCCCCGACTCTTCTGTTAATTTAGAATTGGGGATCGGCTCTGAGGTCACAAGACTCGCAAACGACTCTGTCTGCGTTCCGGGCCATTGTGTACTGGGCCCCTCCCCTGAGCGGCATTTCAATTGAAGTGCGCGGGAGCTCAGGTACGTGTGAGCGGCCGTGCAGCCGCGCACCTTAGAGGGAGAGTGGTCGCGGAGGGAGCGGTCCCTTCGGAATGCTGAAAGGGGAGGGGAGGATGTGTTCGGTGGTGGGATCACGCTGGAGGTGGCGGAAATGGCGGAGGCTGATCTGTTGAATGTGGAGGCTGGTGGGGTGAAAGGTGATGACAAGGGGAACCCTATCATGGTTCTGGCAGGGAGAGGAAGGGGTGAGGGCAGAAGTGCGGGAAATGGAACGGACACAGTCGAGGGCCATGTCAACCACGGTAGAGGGGAATCCTCGGTTGAGGAAAAGGAAGACCTATTGAAAGCACTAGTATGGAAGGTGACATCGTCAGAACAGATGCGGTGGAGACGGAGAAACTGAGAGAATGGAATAGAGTCCTTACAGGAAGCTGGGCGGGAGGAAGTATAGTCCAGGTAGCTATGGGAGTCAGTGGGATTATAGTGGATGTTTGTTGATAGCCTAGCCCCAGAAATGGAGACAGAGAAGTCGAGGAAGGGAGGGGAAGAGTCGGAGATGGACCATGTGAAGGTGAGGGAAGGATGGAAACTGGAAGCAACGTGAATGAAATTTTCTAGTTCAGGGCGAGAGCAGGAAACGGCACCGATACAGTCATCAATGTACCGGAAAAAGAGTTGAGGGAGGGGACCTGAGTAGGACTGGAACAAAGAATGTTCCACATAGCCCACAAAAAGGCAGACATAGCTAGGACCCGTGTGGGTTCCCATAGCAACACCTTTGATTTGGAGGAAATGGGTGGAGTCAAAGGAGAAGTTGTTCAATGTGAGAACAAGTTCAGCCAGGCGGAGGAGGGTGGTGGTGGATGGAGACTGGTTGGGCCTCTGTTCAAGGAAGAAGTGGAGCGCCCTCAGGCCATCCTGGTGGGGGACGGAGGTGTAGAGGGATTGGACGTCAATAACAACAACAACAACAACAATTTATATAGCGCCTTTAGCGTAGTAAAACGTCCCATGGCACTTCACAGGAGTATTATAAGACAAAAGAATTTTACACTGAGCCACATAGGGAGAAATTAGGGCAGGTGACCAAAAGCTTGGTCAAAGAGGTAGGTTTTAAGGAGCATCTTAAAGGAGGAAAGAGAGTAGCGAGGCGGAGAGGCTTTGGCAGGGTATTCCAGAGCTTAGGGCCTAGGCAACAGAAGCCACGGTCACCAATGGTTGAGCGATTATAACCAGGGATGCTCAAGAGGGCAGAATTAGAGGGAATTAGAATTAGAGCGCAGATATCTCGAGGGGTTGTGGGGCTGGAGAAGATTACAGAGATAGGAATGGGCGAGGCCACGGAGGGATTTGAAAACAAGGATGAGAATATTGAAATCAAGACGTTGCTTAACTGGGAGCCAATGTAGGCCAGCGAGCACAGGGGTGATGGGTGAACAGGACTTGGTGCGAGTTAGAACACGGGCAGCCGAGTTTTGGATGACCTCAAGTTTACGTAGCGTAGAAATGGGAAGCCAGCCAGGAGTGCGTTGAAATAGTCAAGTCTAGAGGTAACAAAGGCATGGATGAGGGTTTCAGCAGCGGATGAGCTGAGGCAAGGGCAGAGACGGGCGATGTTACGGAGGCGGAAGTAGGCGGTCTTAGTTATGCTGCGGATATGTGGTCGGAAGTGCATTTCAGGGTCAAATATGACACCAAGGTTGCGAACAGTGTGGTTCAGCCTCAGACAGATGTTAAGGAGAGGGATGGAGTCGGTGGCTAGGGAACGGAGTTTGTGGCGGGGACCAAAAACAATGGCTTCGGTCTTCCCAATATTTAATTGGAGAAAATTTCTGCTCATCTAGAACTGGATGTCGGACAAGCAGTCTGACAATTTAGAGACCGTGGAGGGGTCGATAGAAGTGAATAGTGAAAAGGAGATGGTTGGGGCCAGGAAACTGGAAACTGTTAAAGTGGTGGACAGCGTCAGAAGAGTCGTGGATGTAGGTGGGAAGAGACTGGACAAGGGGAGAAAAAATAGAATCGAGATAGGAAGAAATCAGTTCCGTGGGGCAAGAACAGGCTGAAATGATGGATCTACCAGGGCAGCCCTGTTTGTGGATTTTGGGAAGGAGGTAGAAGCGGGCTGTGCGGTCTTGGAGGCCTATGAGGTTGGCAGCCGTGGAGGGAAGATCTCCAGAGGAGATGAGGTCTGTGACAGTCTTGGAAACGATGGCTTGATGTTTGGTAGTGAGGTCATGGTCCAGAGGGAGGTAGGGTGAGGTGTCGGAGAGTTGGCGTTCAGTCTCCGCAAGGTAGAGGTCGGTTCCCCAAACAACAACAGTGCCACCCTTGTCAGCAGGTTTAATGACAATGTTGGGGTGGGATCTGAGAGGACGGAGTGCTGCAAGTTCAGAGGGAGGTAGGTTGGAGTGAGTGAGGGGAGCAGAGAAATTGAGATGGCTGATGTCACGCCAGCAGTTTTCAATGAAAAAATCTAGAAAGGGTAAGAGGCCAGAGGGTGGAGTCCAGGTAGAACAAGAATTCTGAAAATGGGAGAAAGGGTCCGCTGTGCAGGGGGAGGGGGTGGGGGAGGGGGAAGACTCCTGGCCAAAGAAGTGGGCACGGAGATGAAGGCGATGGAAAAAGAGCTCAGCATCATGCCGAGCTCGAAATTAATTGAGGTGATGAAGCTCAGACTGACATGGACTGGTTGGGCCGAATGGCCTGTTTCCGTGTTGTAACTTGCATGTATTTCTATGTACAGTGGCATGATTTGCACACACTTTTCCATACAAGTCCCATGTTTACAATTTCTGGTAAAGCTGGTGAAGGAATAAGGCGAGTGCTCTATAACCAACTTAGGTCTACATCTGATTGCTTGTAGCTGATAAATTTCAACAGGAACACCTTGTAAAGAAAGACTAGATGGCAAAAAGCATCTCTTTACCTGTCTGTGTGAAAGCACTTTTAACGTATCATCCAGTCTGTTATTCTATTGTGTAGAAAAGGACGTGTCAGTTGTCCAAATTCCAAAGTCTTCTATGATCTTTCTGTGGATTCCTGGAAGGACAAAATAGCATAAAAGCTGAGGGGAGTGGGATCTTCACTGTCAATGATAGTGCAGTGTGGATTGTTGAATTCAGATGAATAAACTTATATAGCGCCTTTCACAACCTCAGAACGTCCCAAAGCACTTCACAGCCAATGTAATGTCACTAGTATAATGTAGGAAACATGGCAGCCACTTTGCACACAAGGTTCCACGAGCAGCAACGTGATGATGACCAGATAATCTGTTTTTGGGTGTTGGTTGAGGGATAAGTATTGGCCAGGACACCGGGTAGAACCATCCTTCTCTTCAAATAGTGTCATGGAATCTTATATGTCCACCTGAGAGAGCAGATGGGGCTTCAGTTTAACATCTCATCCGAAAGACAGCACCTGCGACAGTGCAGCACTCCCTCAGTACTGCACGAGGGTGACAGCCTAGATTTTGTTCTGAAGTCCCATGGAGTAGGGCTTGAACCCACAACATTCTGACTCAGAGGTGAGAGTGCTGTCCACTGAGCCATGGCTGGCACAAGGACCTGGAGTACTGTGTGCAGTTTTGGTCTCCTTACCTAAGAAAGGATATACTTGCCATGGAGGGAGTGCAGCGAAGGTTCACCAGACTGATTTCTGGGATGGCAGGACTGTCGTATGAGGAGAGATTGGGTCGACTAGGCCTGTATTCATGAGAGTTTAGAAGAATGAGAGGGGATCTCATTGAAACGTATAAAATTCTGACAGGGCTAGTCAGACTGGATGTAGGGAGGATGTTTCCCCTGGCTGGGGGATCTAGAACGAGGGGTCACAGTCTCAGGATATGGGGTAGGACATTTAGGACTGAGCTGAGGAGAAATTTCTTCACTCAGAGGGTGGTGAACCTGTGGAATTCTCTACCACAGAAGGCTGTGGAGGCCAAGTCACTGAATATATTTAAGAAGGAGATAGATAGATTTCTAGACACAAAAAGCATCAAGGGGTATGGGGAGAGAGCGGGAATATGGTATTGAGATAGAGGATCAGCCATGATCATATTGAATGGCAGAGCAGGCTCGAAGGGCCGATTGGCCTACTCCTGCTCCTATTTTTCTATGTTTCTATGTTTCTATAACTTGGCCTCCTTAGTAAGCCTGAGCCTCACGGTGTATTGCTCCTCTGTTGTGCCACCTAGCTGATGTGCTGGCCCTGCTGCCTGGAGTTGTTTACTCTGCGGGTGGTGTGCCTCCTAGGGCTTCTTTGGTCCAGGGTCACCCACTCCTCCCTGTTGCAGTGAGTGATTCCTGGCAATGATTATTACATCTATGCTGTGCATCAAAACGCTCTTTTCAGCTGACTAAGGCCATGTGACCTTGGGTGGACTCTTTTTTTCATTGTATGTGTCCTTATAACTCTACACTAGTTTCTCATAGTTGCCTGTTAACAAGGCCTTAACGAGCAGAAAGCTGGGAGGTGGTTTTCACTAATTTTCCAAAGGTCATCTTTGAAAACCAGCAACTAGCGCTAAGCACTGACTCTTCATCAATTATTATTTTCTTGCATTATTGTTTACACTGTCTATATTTTCGCACATTTACTGAATGCAGGAAAGTACGGCCCTGAGTGGCAAAAGTCGTAACCATACCATTCCTGGCACTGATGTACATGATCATTAACTGGAAACAATAATGGACAACATTGAGTCATTCTTATTTTCCCCATCTACTCATTTTTTGTTATTGCTTCTGACCTTCTTCTAGCTGCCCTCCCTATAGGATCATAGAAACAGAGAATGATACAGCACAGAAGGAGGCCATTCGGCCCATTGTGCCTGAGCTCTCCAATTAGTCCCACTCCCCTACTCTTCCCCATAGCCCTGCAAATTTTTTCCCCTTCAAGTATTTATCCAATTCCCTTTTGAAAGTTATTATTGAATCTGTTTCAGTCAGTGCCATTCCAGATCACAACAACTTGCTGTGTAAAAAAATGTTTTTCCTCATGTCCCTCTGGTTCTTTTGTCAATCCACCTTCAATCTGAGTCCTCTGGTTACCAACCCTTCGGCCACTAGAAACAATTTCTCCTTATTTACTCTATCAAAACGCATCATGGTTTTGAACATCTCTATTAAATCTCCCCTTAAGCTTCTCTGTTCTAAGGAGAACAGCCCCAGCTTCTCCAGTCTCTCCACGTAACGGAAGTCCCTCATACCTGGTTCCATTCTAGTAAATCTCCTCTGCACCCTCTCCAAGGCCTTGACATCCTTCCGAAAGCACGGTGCCCAGAATTGAACACAATACTCCCACCTGCTTCTGATTACCCTCTCTTGCCCGGGAGTTCCAATGGCCCCTGATGCGCCCATAGTGCTTTAGATGACGTCTGTGCATTCTGTTATGCTTCTGGTGCAATCAGCTTTCATACATCTTCTTCATACCTCTAATACTGCTTCTGCTCTTCCAGTGAGATTGTCAGGGAATTCAGCTGATAGGACAAGCCCAGCTTCCTTTATGATATGAAGCCAAATTATTCCTAGTATTCAACTCAAAATATCATCTGAGCATCATCTTCAATATCAGACAAAGGGTAACTTTTAAACCGTACACTGATCAGAGGAATCCGCAGTACCTGGTATGTCACCTAACTTATTAATTGAGGTGTGTTAGGAGGTTACGATTACAAGTTTATAGGCATGTTGAGTCCGATATTCTCTGGGGTAGGATTTAACCCTGGTTGTGCAACCCAATCTTAGAGATGCTGGGCTGGATTTTGAATGACCCATGGAGTCGGGTTTGGAGGCGTGTGGGGGGTTAAATTTGCGGGGTCGGGGTTTCCGACCCCATCCCGACTCCATGCAATTTTGACAGAATCAGTCGCGGGGTTCCCGACTCCGTCCCGCCTTCAAGAGGCGGGAGAGGCCATTAAAGCCCTTAACAAGCTCTAAATTGGCTCTGTAATGCCATTTTGAAACGCTGTAGCTAGTTTAACCCTCTTCTGACGTGAAGCACGCCTGGTGTGAAAGACTCCAGTGAAACCTGGCGGGAGCACAAGTGGATAGCTGACTATCGGCTGCAGGTCCACTATTACAACGGAGATGTGATGAAGGTAGTAGTAGTATTAGGTCTGAACGTTGCCTCTGATGCTGCTGCATTGAATGTCTTCAGAGACGGCCTGGGAGGACTTGCTTTGCAAAAAAATTTCTCTCTCTCTCTCTCTCTCTCTCTCCCTCCCCCCCCCATTTTTGCATCCAGGTCCACTCACATCAAAAGCCAGGCAGGTCCTCTCTCTCACCAACAGTCTCTGAGACTAGGCAGTCAGCAATGATGACATCATCAGAGGCGACTTTCAGACTGAAAACACTAATTAGTTCATGGGTTCCCACATGCTCCAACTCAATTGCCCAATTAAGTGAAAATTGCATCAGACATCCACATTAATCTGGAGTCGGGGGGGAAACACAAAATGCGGATTACACGACCCCAACCCGACCCCAAGACAAAATCCAGCCCGCTGTCTCCGGACTTGAGTAAAGCTTTGCAGTGCCTTGAAACATCAACACTTATGAATCTGGTCCACAGTGTAAGCCACATGCCGGACGCATGTAATTGCTTGGTGCAACTGAGCCTTTGTACTAGCCAAATCACCAGAAAATGCACCTAAGTCATTAAGGAAGATCCAAATTAGTGGAGCAAGCAGGTTGATCTTGTGTCACTAATTATTATTGTCCCTCAAGCTGTGCAACCCAAAAACCCTTCCCCGCCCCCCGCCCACAGTAGGTAAATTATGGAAGATTAGAGTACATAGAAATTTTACATTACGCATTTGTTTCAATTAAGATACTAGATTTTACTCGGTAAAATCACCCTTCAAGGTCTCAATATTGTAGCTTATGTAAGCCTATCACAAGCTCTTCGAAGTTGATTGAACTATTCTGTGTGCACTAATGTTAATCCACATTTACCATAGAAACAAGACAAGAAATTTTTTAAAAGGCCATTCAGCCAATCCAACTCGCTCCTTCCGCAGGCCGTGTATAATCTGCCCTATTACCTATCACACCTGTTTGAGAGGAAAGAAAGAATGTGCATTGATATGGTGCTGTTTACATCCTCAGGCCATCCCAAAGTGCTTCACAGCCAATGGGGACGAAATTGGACGACTTTGCGCCTCCCGTTAGCGCCCCCGGGGCTTTGCAACCGGGCGCTGACATCGACTCCCGCCATATTTGGCAGGGGTTTTGCAGCGGCGCTCTGGCGTTGCGCCCCGATCTCCTTTGCCCGGAGATCGTGACGTCATCGCCGTGCGCATTGCCCCGGACCAGAATTTGACTTCCGCCCCCTGCAGCAGCGCTGGTCAAAAACACCGACAGCCGCAGGAGGCGCGCATCGGGCGGCTGGCCGCTTCGGGGGGTGATGATTAAAGGCGAGGTGGCCGAGGTATGTGGAAAAAAACTTTACCTTTCCTGTTCTAGTTTTTTTCGCGGGTTCCTGCCCGCGATCGATCACTCTGCTTGAGCGCCGGGCTGATTGCGCGGGATCGCGGCTGCCTTGGTGGTTCAGGTCGGTACTTTTTCCATTGCAGAGCCTGCAGCGATGGCCTTTCCCTTTAAGGGAGGGAAGGAGCCTTTGAACGCGGCAGCGCTGCACGGCCCAGTGTGCAGCGCTGCTGGAGTCTCCGCCCCGCTCTCCAACGTTGGCTCTCTAAGAAGGAAGTGGAGAGTTTGATTCAGCGCTCCACTTCCCTCTTGGGGCGCTAAAACTCAATTTTGCGGTCGCCGGCACTAATAGCGCTAAAGTTAGTGCCCAGGGATGTTAGCGCCCCAAAATGGTCGATGCCGTATTTTTCCCCCAATGAATTCCTCTTCAAGTGGAGTCACTGCGGAATTTAGGCAAACAGTTTGCGCACAGCAAGGTCCCACAAACTGCAATGAAATAAATGACCAGATTATCAGTTTTTGGTGGGGTTGGTTGAGGGGTAAATGATGCCCAGGACACCAGGCGAAATCCCCTGCTCTTCTTCGAATAGTGCCATGCTTTAATATGCACCTGAGAGAATAGACCGGATCCCGGTTTAACGGCTCACCTGAAAGGCAGCACCTCTGGCAGTGCAGCTCTCCCTCAGTAATGCACTGAATTGTCAGCCTAGATTATGGGGTCAATGTTCGTCTTCACTGCACGGGCAGTAATCTGATGGAGCAGATCGCCCGTCCATTATAGAACTTGTCTGATTTATATCCCTTTGATTTAAACGGAAATGAAAAGGAGGAGGGTTATATATAACTGGCGGGCGATCCGCTCTGGCTGTTTACCGGTGAAGATGAACCCATGACTTTCTGACTCAGAGGTGAGAGCCCTACCACTGAGCCAAGGCTGACATTTAATCTTGTGATTCCCAGAGGCAATCGAGCAAAACCACAGATTGTTTATGCAACCCATTCATTACATCATCAGCCCTGGCCTACTGTCCTCCACACACAACGTTCCCCCTGCACATGCACCTGAAGAACAGCAACCATCATGTCCCATGCAATCTGGAAAGAAAGATTTGCATTTATATAGCGCCTTTCACGACCACCGGACGTCCCAAAGCGCTTTACAGCCAATGAAGTACTTTTTGAAGTGTAGTCACTGTTGTAATATAGAAAACGTGGCAGCCAATTTGCGCACAGCAAGCTCCCACAAACAGCTATGTGATAATAAGAACATAAGAACATAAGAAATAGGAGCAGGAGTAGGCCAATCGGCCCCTCGAGCCTGCTCCGCCATTCAATAAGATCATGGCTGATCTGATCCTAACCTCAAATCTAAAGAACACAAGAAGTAGGAGCAGGACCCGGCCACTCAGCTCCTGGGCCCGCTACGCCACCCACAGGGCCTCGACCGATCCGAACTCAACCTCATGTCCAATTTCCTGCCCGCTCCCCGTAACCCCTAATTCCCTTTACTTCTAGGAAACTGTCTATTTCTGTTTTAAATTTATTTAATGATGTAGCTTCCACAGCTTCCTGGGGCAGCAAATTCCACAGACCTACTACCCTCTGAGTGAAGAAGTTTCTCCTCATCTCAGTTTTGAAAGCCCCTTATTCTAAGATTATGCCCCCTAGTTCTAGTTTCACCCATCCTTGGGAACATCCTTACCGCATCCACCCGATCAAGCCCCTTCACAATCTTATATGTTTCAATAAGATCGCCTCTCATTCTTCTGAACTCCAATGAGTAGAGTCCCAATCTACTCAACCTCTCCTCATATGTCCACCCCTCACCCCCGGGATTAACCGAGTGAACCTTCTTTGTACTGCCTCGAGAGCAAGTATGTCTTTTCTTAAGTATGGACACCAAAACTGTATGCAGTATTCCAGGTGCGGTCTCACCAATACCTTATATAACTGCAGCAATACCTCCCTGTTTTTATAATCTATCCCCCTAGCAATAAAAGCCAACATTCCGTTGGCCTTCTTGATCACCTGCTGCACCTGCATACTAACTTTTTGATTTTCTTGCACTAGGACCCCCAGATCCCTTTGTACTGCAGTACTTTCCAGTTTCTCGCCATTAAGATAATAACTTGCTCTCTGATTTTTCCTGTCAAAGTGCATAACCTCACATTTTCCAATATTGTATTGCATCTGCCAAATCTCCACCCACTCACCCAGCCTGTCTATATCCCCTTGTAGGTTTTTTATGTCCTCCTCACTTTCTACTTTCCCTCCCATCTTTGTATCATCTGCAAACTTTGATATGTTACACTCGGTCCCCTCCTCCAAATCGTTAATATAGATTGTAAAGAGCAGATAATGACCAGATAATCTGTTCTTTAGTTTTTTAGCTCATTGAGGGATAAGTATTGGCCGGGACACCGGGGATAACGCCCCTGCTCTTCTTCGAAATAGTGCCATAGGATCTTTTACGTCCACCTGAGAGAGCAGACGGGGCCTCAGCTTAACGTCTCATCTGAAAGACGGCACCTCCAACAGTGCAGCACTCCCTCAGCACTGCACTGGAGGGTCAGCCTAGGTTTTTGTGCTCAAGTCTCTGGAGTAGGACTATGAACCCACAACCTTCTGACTCAGAGGCAAAGGTGCTACCCACTGAGCCAGCGCAATGCAATAGCTTACATTTGTATCACGTCTTTAACCTAATAGAATTTCCCAAGGTACTTCCCACAGGAGAAAGGCAGAAAGAGTAGTAGAGGGTTTAAGCAAGTTGTAGACTAAGTGGTAGAGGATTTAGGAGGCAGATGGGAGGAATGTGGCAAATTTCATGGTATTTTCACTGTATTTAGGTGGATAGAGGTAGATGTCATTTTTGTGCTAATTTAAAGCTGTATAAATTTAAAGCTACGGACACCTGACTCCAGCATGTCTATCTTCAGAGAAACGGTTCTGTCTTCAGTTTCCAAACGGTATTAATGTGTTAATGATGTGAGGAAGACTTTGAGCATCGTTCAACCCAGAGATGGGAGAGCTGGAGGAAGCATTACATAAGAACCTAAGAATTGGGAGCAGGAGTAGGCCATATGGCCCCTCAAGCCTGCTCCGCCATTTAATAAAATCATGGCTGATTTTTGACCTCAACTCCACTTTACCACCCGATTTCCATATTCCTTTATTCATCTAGAGTCCAAAAATCTATCTATCTCAGCCTTGAATATACTCAATGACTCAGCATCCACAGCCCTCTGGGGTAGAGAATTCCAAAGATTCAGAACCCTCTGAGTGAAGAAATTCCTCTTCATTTCAGTCTTAAATGGCCGACCTTTACCATTAATCTGCGTTTTGCTTATGTCGACCGAGAATTCAACCTGCATTCCAGGGACATTTAAGCTTCTGGATAAAAGACACAAGGAGAGAGTAACGTATTGAATCATGCAAGTGTAGGAAGTAGGGTAGTCTTCGATGAAATGGAACTGAAAGCAAGAGCTGGAGCATGTTACAGACTGTTGATAAAGAAATGTATTTAATGCCGTCAGGAGTTTTAAAGAATTAGACCATATACTGCTGTCATTGTAAGTAAGCTTGTGCTGTTCTATCTGTTTCCTACTTGTTTCATTCTGTAATTAAATCTAGTTGGTTAATTCTGAATCTGAGGCCGGCTTGAGTGCGGGGTGTTGATAATAGTCTTCTGGAGCAGCTTGGAGAGAAATAAAACGCAGTGTGCATTGGCAATCCAGCGTTGTCCAAGTCCTAAAAGGTACGTGATTTATGCCGGGTCAGAAAAATGCAGGACGGCAGTTTCTGACCATCGGGTCCATTGTTTGCTTATGGGATGTATGACAAGATCATTCCAAGAGGGAATGGCTCATTAAAGTACAGTACTCCAAAATTACATTAGACTGGTGGAAATTAGAGATGGACTGAGTGGTAGTGGATTTAGGAGAGAAAAAGAAAGACTTGCATTTATATAGCGCCTTTAACGACCTCAGGACAACCCAAAGCGCTGTACAGCTCAGTGTAGTCACTGTTGCAATTAACACACAGCAGGATCCCGCAAATAACAATGTGATTATGACCAGACAATTTGTTTTAGTGATGTTGGTTGAGGGATAAATATTGGCCCCAGGACACTGGGGAGAACTCCCCTGCTCTTCCTCGAAATAGCGCCGTGGGATCTTTTACACCCACCTGAGAGGGCAGACAAGGCCTTGATTTAATGTCTCATCCAAAGGGCAGCACCTCTGACAGTGCAGCACTCCCTCAGCACTGCACGAGAGTGCCAGTCTGGATTTTGTGCTTAGGTCACTGGAGTGGAGCTATGAACCCATAACCTTCAATGATTTAGAGCTGAGAGTGCTACCAACTGAACCATGGCTGACACCTAGCAGAGAGCAATCAGATGAGTAGTATAAGACCTTTCTGCCATAATTTAAAACAAGTTTGGTGATCGTGGTATAAGTGGGCCCCCTCAGTAACAATCTCTGGCTGATTATATTCTCTCACAAACTATTGAACATCAGAAATTTTCAGAAGAGGATAAAAGGTTATTAGACCCAACAAGCTCATTCTTTTATGAATTATCTCAAGCTAACCTACAGGTTTTCTTTTCATTGGGCTTGAATCACTTCTCTCTACAAGAAACATATCCAGTTGCTTCCTCAACCTATTTATACTGATTGCTTTAATAGCCTTCCCTGGTAACCTATTCTTCAAGTTTATTACTTGTGCAAAAAAAAAAGTTCCATCTGACTTCCTTTTGTTGCTACTAACCTCTTAATATCCAGCTTGTGTCCGCAGGTATTTGAGCCTCTCACCGTAATGACCAATTAACCTGGATCAACTTAGTCAATCCCCTTCATAAACCTTGAAAACGTGACTAGGTCACCTCAAAGTCTCCTCTTTTCCAACTTTCTTAACTTAATCGGTAGCTTCAATTAGTCTCTCCCAGTCCTTCACTCACTGACTTCTGTCTAAATGTTTCTCACTCTCAGCAGAACTTTTAACTGCCCTTCTTTCGAGCTCTTATTCTCGTGTGTTGTAATTTTATAAAATATATCACCATGTCCCAGGGAATTTTCCGAGTTCATGCTCCTGTCTCGCTCGACGGGAGGGCTCATCGAACAATCAGGGCTGGAGACCAGATGCCTGATGCGTGGCTCTCCCAATTTTCATAATGTTAATAACCAAAAGAATTGGGAGGGCTGAGAATCAGGCTGATCTCCACCCTTGATCTGCTCTCCCTTCCAACATGACTCCACACCGGGAGTGCTACCTCACAACATTTACCTCATAATGCAAGCTCATCAAATCTTATTAGGTCATCTCAGTGCTGATACATATCTTTCTGTATCATTTGAAACCATTCTCATCTTGTGCTTTCATGTAAACACCAATCAGTTCACAAACACTTGTATAGTACGTACAAACACAGACACAGACTTAGGCGAAAACAAACAGGCACGCACTCACGTGCACTACACACAGACACACGGGCACTACACACAGACACACGGGCACTACACACAGACACACGGGCACTACACACAGACACACGGGCACTACACACAGACACACGGGCACTACACACAGACACACAGGCACTACACACAGACACACGGGCACTACACACAGACACACGGGCACTACACACAGACACACGGGCACTACACACAGACACACATGTACAACACACAGACACACGTGCACTACACACAGACACACGTGCACTACACACAGACACACATGTACAACACACAGACACACAGGCACTACACACAGACACACGTACAACACACAGACACACGTGCACTACACACAGACACACGTGCACAACACACAGACACACATGTACAACACACAGACACACGTACACTACACACAGACACACGTGCACTACACACAGACACACATGTACAACACACAGACACATGTGCACTACACACAGACACACGGGCACTACACACAGACACACATGTACAATACACAGACACACGTGCACTACACACAGACACACATGTACAACACACAGACACACATGCACTACACACAGACACACGTGCACTACACACAGACACACGTGCACTACACACAGACACACGTGCACTACACACAGACACACGTGCACTACACACAGACACACGTGCACTACACACAGACACACGGGCACTACACACAGACACACGTGCACAACACACAGACACACGGGCACTACACACAGACACACGGGCACTACACACAGACACACGGGCACTACACACAGACACACATGTACAACACACAGACACACGTGCACTACACACAGACACATATGTACAACACACAGACACACGGGCACTACACACAAGTACAGTACACAGACACAAATACATGTATAGTATATGCACAAACACACACACAAACAAAACACTTATGAGTACACACAGACACAAAAGATGTCGAGTACACAGACACATATATATATAGTGACAGCCATGGCTCAGTGGGTAGCATTCTCACTTCTGAGTTAGAAGGCTGTGGGTTCAAATTCCACTCCAGAGACTTGAGCGCAAAAAATCTAGGCTGACACTCCAGTGGAATCCTACACTGTCATATATGCTCTTTTTCAAATAAGACGTTAAACAGAAGAGCAGGGGAGTTATCCCCGGTGTCCTGGCCAATATTTATCCCTCAATCAACATCACTAAAACAGATCATCTGGTCATTATCACATTGCTGTTTGCGGGAGCTTGCTGTGCGCAAATTGGCTGCGTTTCCTACATTACAACAGTGACAAAAGGTACTTCATTGGCTGTAAAGCGCTTTGGGACGTCCGGTGGTCGTGAAAGGCGCTATAGAAATGCAAGTCTTTCATTCTTTATATTAAACGAGCACAAAATATTTTTCTGCATATTGTTGAATGTTACAATATGGATTTGGAGAAATGGAGGGAATGATGCTCATTTTGCCCCTCACTAAACTAAGCAAGTGTAATTTTATTAGATTCTAATTCTGTTGGGACCCTCCCTTCAGTACCGAAGGGGTTCGGTGTGACACAGTATCGCTCCCTAACACGTAGCACAAGGCGGTGTCTATTGTGGCAATTATTCAAGCAGGATTACGTTAATTGGTGAATTATTGCCTGTCTCCATCACTGTTCCCTTCGCGTATCACTGCTGAGAAGCTGTATGCCGCACTTTTTTTTTTGAGAGCTTTTTCGATATAATTTTGTTCAAGTTTGAAATGTCCTGTCTCAACGAATATATTTAAGCTGCAAACAGCTACAAAACAACAGAGTTATATCATACCCATCATCCTGTGGGCATCAGTTCTGTTCGCTAGCTACAGGGTGATTGACAGTATCAGTACTAAACCTATAATAATGAACACTTATTAAAAACAATTGCAGGATCGGGCCAGTGGTAGATTGATGGACTGCAACGCCCATATGCTAATTTTAGGAAGTTGAAATACATACAGGCACCATATGATAAATAATTGAGCACTTCGTGCCTTAAACATATTCTATATTCTCGGAACAAATCATAATTATAATTATAATAAGATCAGCGTTGTTGCAAAGTTGCACAGTTTCCATCTGCATTCAGTTCAGTGCCTTCTCCACTCAGCTCGAATTCCCACAGGCCAGCTCACCTTCTCAGTACTGTATCATTTTTTGCTCACTTTACCAGACAATTATGTATTTTTAATGTATGCTCTGAAAAGTGCAAGGCTAACCTTTTCAGTTAACTGTTTGATGGCTGCAGTCATGCCCTTGTACTCCAACGGAATGTTTTATTTAGGTTAATCGAGGAATTTAGAAATTTAAAAAAATCAATTTTTAGCTCCCCAGTTTTCTTTATTCTTCTTTATAATACTCAGCATTAAAAATTAACAGAAGATGGTTTGGGGATATTTCCTGATTAAAAAGACATGTAGGAACAGAGGAACAGGAGTAGGCCATCCAGCCCCTTGGGCCTGCTCTGCCATTCAGTTAGATCATGGATGATCCGCACCTCAACTCCATTTACCCGCCCTAGCTCCATATCCCTTGTGCACCACTTGAAGCATCACAGCGTGAACCTGTATCAGACTGAACTGGATCTATTTAACCTGAGCGATGAGTGTCTACAAAGATCAAATCTGCAGCTTCAGGAATGGAGGTAATCCTAAGTTATCCAATTCCATGACAAATCATGGGTGCCTATAGGGGACATGCCATTTCCAGTTTCTAAAAGGAGAAAATGACTAGAAACTGGAACTAAATAGACGCACGTCCCCATAGACAGGTATGCAATTCACACTGATTCAGTTTGGATCAGCTTGGAGCATTCTTCTCAAACAAAGCCCCGAAAGTATGAATTTGAGCCCTGCAGGCACCCATATAACGTTTGATGTCACTTACATTGAAACCCCTAAAGTAGATGAGATTTACTCTGAGAGCACCATCGAGCGTTTTCATTGCTGTTCTTTGGGTGAGTTTAGTCAAAGCTTGAAGAGTAACCATGTATCTTCCACAAGGGTTTTTTTATTGATGAAATCTCAACAAAACTACCTGTGATTACAGTTCTGTGGCTGGGGCTTCGGAGCTGCATTAGGATGTTGAATGTACTTGTAAAAGGATGCACATCTCATCCGTATATACAATGTAAAGGAACAACGCCTGCCCTCCAGTGGTCCATCCTGGTATTTATTTGAATTTATAATGGTGCCTTGGCAGACAAAAGTCTTGAATGCTCGTTCTTTTGGAGACTGTACATCGTTACTCAATTCCTCTCTCCATTTTGCTGTTTTTGTTTCTTAAGCTGTGTTCACCAGCTGTTTCATGTTCCTCAGGGTCTTCCAAACTACAGCCCACGGGCTCTGACTGGCTCAGGAGTTTGGGCAATCTATCTCGACCAACTCAAGAAAGAAAGACTTGCATTTATATAGTGCCTTTCACGACCACCGGATGTCGCTTTACAGCCAATTAAGTACTTTTTGAAGTGGAGTCACTGTTGTAATGTAGGAAAACGCGGCAGCCAATTTGCGCACAGCAAGCTCCCACAGACAACAATGTGATAATGACCAGATAATCTGTTTTAGTGATGTTGATTGAGGGACGAATATTGGACAGGACACCGGGGATAACTCCCCTGCTCTTCTTCGAAATAGTGTCATAGGATCTTTTACGTCCACCTGAGAGAGCAGACGGGGCCTCGGTTTAATGAAAGACGGCACCTCTGACAGTGCAGCACTCCCTCAGTATTGCACTGGAGTGTCAGCCTAGATTTTTGTGTTCAAGTCCCTGGAGTGGGAATAAACCCACAACCTTCTGACTCAGAGGCGAGGGTGCTACCCACTGAGCCACGGCTGCCACTCAGTTCTTTCTGGGTATGTGTTTCTTACTTGCTGATTTATCCTGTTTGACTTTCTTGGGCCTGGAGGTTTGGCATGGGGTGTTGCCAGTCCTGTTATTGCATTGGTAGATAAATCCTGAATCTGTACATTAAGACGAGCTGGAGATATATGCAGATTTGGACTTCATTGGCTATAAAACATTTTAGGGCATCCTGAGGTCGTGAAAGGTGCTATATAAATGCAGCGCCTGCCAAATCCATGACCTCTACCACCTCGAAGGACAAGGGCAGCAGGCGCATGGGAACACCACCACCTCCAAGTTCCCCTCCAAGTCACACACCATCCTGACTTAGAAGTATATCGGCCGTTCCTTCATCGTCGCTGGGTCAAAATCCTGGAACTCCCTCCCTAACAACACTGTGGGAGTACCTTCACCACACGAACTGCAGCAGTTCAAGAAGGCGGTTCACCACCACCTTCTCAAGGGCAACTAGGGATGGGCAATAAATGCTGGCCTTGCCAGCGATGCCCACATCCCATGAACGAATAAAAAAAAGTATTTTTTCTTTTCGAATAATGGGGACACTATGGGCTGGATTTTGATACTGGGGCGGGTTGGGGTCGTGTCATCCGCATTTCGTGTTATCCACCCGCCTGCAATTGGATGTGGGAGATTGATGGAATTTTCACTTAATTGGGCAATTGAGTTCCAGCATGTGGGAACCCATGAACCAATTAGTGGTTTCAGTCTGAAAGTCGCCTCTGATGATGTCATCATTGTTGCTGCATTGCAGGTCAGAGACTGCCTGGCCTTTGCTGTGAGAGGACCTGAATGCAAAATGAGCAGCATCTCAGGGAGAGAGAGAGAGAGAATTTTTTTGCATCCAGTCCTCTCACAGCAAAGGCCAGGCAGTCTCTGAAGACATTCAATGCAGCAGCATCAGAGGCGACTTTCAGACCTAATACTACTACTACCTTCATCACATCTCCGTTGTAATAGTGGACCTGCAGCTGATAGTCAGCTATCCACTTGTGCTCCCGCTAGGTTTCACTGGCGTGTTTCAGATCAGGCGTGCTTCACGTGGGAAAAGGGTTAAACTAGCTAAAACGTTTCAAAATGGCATTACAGAGCCAATTTAGGGCTTGTTAAGGGCTTTAATGGCCTCTCCCGCCTCTTGGAGGCAGGACAGAGACGGGACCACCGCACACAATTTCATCAAAATTGCGTGGAGGCGGAATGGAGGCGGGATCGGGTCCGCCACTTTTCGCAATTTTAACCCCCCACACGCCTCCAAACCCGTTTCCACAGGTCTATGAAAATCCAGCCCAAAGTTTTAAAATGTGGCCCATTAGGCCCCATGACATATATCTAAGTGGCCCATTTAGACAGAAATTCTTGGGCACTTGTGAAACACTTGTTTTGCGAATGCCTTATTTCTCCTACCTACATTCCATGAAAGTCATTCACTATTTCACACGGTCAAAAGACAAGGCCAGTGAAGAAAATAAACGTGATGAGCATAACCGTGTGCAAGTTTGAATTTGTTTTAAAAATTACCCATGAAGGGAATACACCATTAGCAACATGGCAATGCACAAGACTGGAAAAGACCACTGTGGTCGACCTGGCCAGTCCCAGTGTCTAGGAGATATCATATCCCACAACAACTCTCATACCTCACCATCAAATTTTTTGCCAAGTACTTATCCAATTCTGTCTTGAATTTGCTGATACTATTAAACCCCCATCTGACTCCCTTGGCAGTCCATTCCATACATTCACCACTCTCTGTATGAAATTGGTAAATCTGAACAGTCTTCTTGCCCTCCCTCATCCAACGATTGATGTAAAATCTGCGTTTATGTGAAACTTATTGACATTTATCTGTCTCCACCCTTCAATTGTATCACCCCCCTGAACATTTGCTTCTCCAGTGTAATCACTCTCAGCTTCTGCGACTTCTTGTGTCGAATCCCAAACATCCATCGAGTTGCCTTTGCTGCACCCTGCCCAATGCCTGGATGTCTTTCTCACAGTACAGTGACCAGTGTTGTACAAAGGTGAGGGTGGAGCACCACTTATAACTTGAGCCAGGTTAAACTTGTCAGCCCAAATCCCCACTCTATCAGGTTCTTCTGTATTTGATCAGCCTGCACCCTATTGTTTGCAGTTTCCCCCAGTTTGGTATCATTTACAAACTTGGAGAGTCTGGCCTCAATATTAACCCCCTCACGATGGGTGGGAGAGGGCCGGGGTGGGGGGGGGTGGGTTAAAGAGTGACATACGGGGAAGGCGTCCTAACCTACTGCGCATGCACCAGCGGCCTTTATTTACGCCACAGTACAATTGAGAGCCCAATTTAAAATTGACTTTTGCTACGCGGGTTTCCCAGGGTTCAGGAAACCTGGCAGTGAAAGGGAGGCGGGAGCTGCTGGCGATCCTTGTGGGCCAGGAGGAGCGGGAGAGCTTCCCCCGGCCCCTCAAGGAAGCCTTTGGTCTCCCCCCCAGCCTTCCCGATCGTGGCCTCTCTTCCTTCCTCCCCACGATCACGTCCGGCCCCTCCCCCCAGACTTCCCAATTGCCATCCTCTCCCCAGCCTTCCCGATCGCGGCCTCTCTCCCCCCCCCCCCCCTCGCGATTGCCAGGGACCATCCCCAAGGGAAGGTTATGGGTTCAAGCTCCACTCCAGAGACTTGAGCACATTATCAAGGCTAACACTTCAGTACAATACTCAGGAAGTTCTGCACTATCAGAGGTGCCGTTTCGCGGATGAAAAATTAAACTCGGGCCCCTTAAAGGTAGACATAAAAGATCCCATGACACTATTCGAGGAAGAGTAGGGGAGTTGTCCCCAGTGTCCTGGCCAATATTTATCCCTCAACCAACATAACAAAAACAAAAAACAGATTATCCAGTCATTTTATCTCATTGTTGTTTATGAGATGTTGCTTTGCGCCAATATGTTTCCTACATTACAACAATGACTACACCTCAAAAGTACTTAATTGGCTGTAAAGCGCTTTGGGACATCCTAAGGTCATGTAAGGTGCCAGATAAATGCAACTTCTTTCTTTATTTCATTGATTCCCGAGGCACCCTGTGAGTTACCTACCTCTATGTTGATGTAGCTCCCTGTCCCTTTAATAACATAAGTACATAAGAAATAGGAGCAGGAATAGGCCACTTGGCCCCTCGAGCCTGCTCCGCCATTCAATAAGATCATGGCTGATCTTGGGCTCAAAGCCACTTCCCTGCCCGCTCCCCATAACTCTTTACTCCCTTATCTTGCAAAAATCTGTCTATCTCCACCTTAAATGTGTTTAATGACCCCGCCTCCACGGCTCTCTGGGGCAGAGAATTCCACAGATTTATGACCCTCTGAGAGAAGAAATTCCCCCTCATCTCAGTTCTAAAAGGGCGACCCTTTATTCTAAAACTGTGCCCCCGCGTTCTAGATTTCCCCACGAGGGGAAACATCCTCTCAGCATCTACCTTGTCGAGCCCCCTCAGTATTTTATATATAGTTCACTAGATTATCCATTTGCCCTTTTTTCTTTATGGATTGGCGGCTCGCTTTCTATTCTCCAATCCTTCGGGACACTTCCAGTTTCGAAAGATTTCCTAAAGATACCTGTTACAGCATGCCCAGTTTCAGTAGCTGCTTTTTATGTACTCTGGAGTGCCCTTTGTCTGGACCTGGTGGGGGGCAGGGGAAGTGGACTTGTCTTCCTTCAATGCCTTCAGCCTATCCATCATCTCTTTAACATTGTCTTCATTCGATACATGAAACAGGGATATTCTCAAGTTTTATGATCTTGCTATTTGTTTCTCAGAGTCTGCAAGCCTTGGACAACTATATTCTACCCCTCTAACCATTAACAGCCTGGAGCATACTCAGTTACTGCTTTTAGAGTTAGGTTTCGAGGAAGAATGACTTGGAAACACGTTACCCTTAACATAATTCATGTCAGGATGACCAGCATTGATCTAGAATTAAAGTTGTTCATCCCAGAATAGTGATCACTATTCAGGTTCTTTACCCACCGTCTCTATTTTCTAGAGTAGAATATAACAACAACAACTTGTATTTATATAGCGCCTTTAACATAGTAAAATGTCCCAAGGTGCTGCACAGGAGTATTTTAAGACAAATTTTTTTTTGACACTGAGCCACATAAGGAGAAATTAGGGCAGGTGACCAAAAGCTTGGTCAAAGAGATAGGTTTTAAGGAGCGTCTTAAAGGAGGAAAGAGAGGTAGAGAGGCGGAGAGGTTTAGGCAGGGAATTCCAGAGCTTAGGGCCTAGGCAACAGAAGGCACGGCCACCAATGGTTGAGCGATTATAATCAGGGATACTCAAGAGGGCAGAATTAGAGGAGCGCAGATATCACGAGGGGTTGTGGGGCAGAAGGAGATTACAGAGATAGGAAGGGGCGAGGCCCTGGAGGGATTTGAAAACAAGGATGAGAATTTTGAAATCGAGGCGCTGCTTAACCGGGAGCCAATGTAGGTCAGCGAGTACAGGGGCGATGGGCGAACGGGACTTGGTGCGAGTAGAGTTTGATTGCACTCTCACCTTGTTTGTCAAACACTATAGGCAGTGCCGTTTCGCCATCTCTCCTACCGTTGAATCCTGTGTTCATTGTGCCATCGTTGAGAACACAATGGTCCTTCCCACTAATCAATCACAGCATTTCTGTGACATGGAGACAATAGGCTCTGTTGTGTGCGTTATAAGGATCAATGCCAAATGTGATAGTCAGCTTATTGGCCGAACAGTGAACACCTTGTCGAGACAACAAGGTTAGATTGTTGGAGAATGACAACCTGCTGATTCATTTCATAGCAAAGTCCACCCCCAATGGTGTTCTTGAATGTACTGCATATGGCAAAGTGTATAAATTGTTCAGTAAAGGGCACCAATTACTCTACCAGCCGTAAGTATTTTTTCCTTTCCTCCAACCCAGTTCAGTTTTCTCTTCTTACCGCTCCTGTGAAGGTACTAAAGCACAGTTCTCAGGGGAATGGCGACCCGCCAGTAGCTTGACCAAGTGGGCATTCTATATCTCTGAACCCAGTCAATGAGTTTCAGAAGATTTTTCAACTATCACAGCAAAGCCCACGTGATAACTACAAAAGCTTGCATTTATATAGTGGCTTTAATGTAGAAAAATGTCCGCAGGCGCTTCATAGGCGTAAGGAAAAAATGAACAAAGGAGGAGATATTAGGAGAGTGACCAAAAGCTTGGCCAAAGAAGAGGGTCTTAAGGGAGGACAAGGAGGTGGAGAGCAGAAGAATTTAGGGGGGGAATTCCAGAGTGTGGGGCTTAGGTGATTGAAGGCACCGCTGTCAATGGTGGGGTAAAAGAAACTGGGGCAGAGTAATGCAGAGCGCAGGAGGAAGACTGCAGCTCTGGAGAAGGTTAAAGAGATAGAAAGGGGCTATGCCATGGAGGGTTTTAATCACAATCATGAGAATTTTAAATTTGAGGTGTTGCGAGCCAACATAGATCAGTGAGGACAGGGGTGATGGATGAGTGGGACTTGCTGTGGGATTGAATAAGGGAAGCAGGGTTTAGAATGAGCTGAAGTTTACATGGGGTAGAAGCTGGGATGCTGCCCAGGGGAGTATTGGAATAGTCTGGAGGTGACAAAAGCATGGATAAGGGTTTCAGCAGTATATGAACTGAGATGGGGCAGAAGCAGGAGATGTTACCAAGGTGGAAGTCCTTGTGATGGAGAGGACGAGATCAGAAGCTCATCTTGGGGTCAGATGAGATGCTAAGGTTGCGAGCAGTCTGGTTCAGCCTGAGATAGTGGACAGGAAGGGGAATAGAGTTAGTGACAAGTCTGTGGCAGGGGCTGAAGATGATAGCTTTGTTCTTCCAATGTTTAGTTGAAAGAAATTGTGGCTCATCCAGTACTGGATTATGGGCAAGCATTTTGACAGCAAAGAGACTATGCAGGGGCTGAGAGAGGTAGAGTGGGTTTAATCAACATACATGTGGAAGCTGACCCCACGTCTGTAAATGATGCCACCAAGTGGCAGCATGTAGATGAGGAAGAGAGGAAATCTTATTGAAGCATACAGAATTATTACAGGTCTTGATAGGGTGGATGCTGGGAGAATGTTTCCCTTGGCTGGGGAGTCTTGAACCAGGGGCCACAGCCTCAGGATAAAGGGTAGGCCATTCAGGACTGAGATGAGAAGAAATTTCTTCACACAGAGGGTGGTGAATCTTTGGAATTCTCTACCCCAGAGGGCTGTGGAGGCTCAGTCATTGGGTATATTCGAAACAGAAGTCGATAGATTTCTGACTAGTAAGGGTATCAAAGGATATGGCGATAGGGCCGGTGAATGGAGTTGAGGCAGAAGATCAGCCATGATCTTATTGAATGGCGGAGCAGGCTCGAGGGGCTGAATGGTCTACTCCTGCTCCTATTTCTTATGTTCTTATGTAGAATGAATCTTTGGGGAACTCCCGAGGTGATGGCGTAGAAGTGGGAAGAGAATCCACTGGTAGAGATTCTCTGGCTACAATCATATAGTGAAGAGTGGAACCAATCGAGGATAATCCTATCAAGATGGACAACGGTGGAGAGACATTGGGGGAGATTGCTGAGCTTGACTCTGTTCCAGGCTGCAGAGAGGTCACAGAGGGTGAGGAAAGACCATAGTCACAAAAAATGTCATGTGTGACCTTGGTTCAGGCTGTTTCAATGATTTGGGAGGGGAAGGAGCCTGATTGGAAGGATTCAAACAGGTAGTTGCTGGAGCAAAGGGACATGGATCTGGGAGGCAACAACATGCGGAGTTGAGGGTAGGTTTTTTGAGGAGGAAAGTGATGACAGCAGTTTTGAAAGGGAGGGGAACAGTGCCTGTGGAATGGGAACCATTTATAATGTTAGTTAGCATGGGGGGCATGGAAGGGAAGTTGGGCGATCAGTAGTTCAGTGGGAATGGGGTCAAGGAAGTTAGTCTCATGACTGAAATCAGCTTAGAGAAGGCACGGGAAAGAGGTGAGAAAAACTGGAGAGAGATTGGGGTTTAGGGCTAAGATAGGAGAGGGCCGGGGGGAGGTGTAGCTTGGTGAGTAAGGGAACGGGGAAAGCAACAGAGGCAGCTGAATCAATGATCTCTGCCTTGGTGGCAAAAGTCCATGAGCTCTTTACACTTGTTGTTGGAGGTGTGAGTGGAGTAGGTGGGGAGAAGAGTTTCAGAAAGTGGTTGGTCGGGGATTAAAAATAAATCTGGGGCTATTTCTGACCTCCAGGATGACCCTGAAGTCATGAACAGTTTTGGCAGAGGAGAATGAGCCACAGTAGAGCTTGATGTGGTCCAGCCAGATCTGGTACTAGATGGCTAAGTCAGTTGTGCACCAGATACTTGTTTGAGCTGCTTGGACTTGAGAGAGTGATGTTGGGGGCGGTGGGGTGTGTACAAGAGAAAATGACTGGAATGGGAGAGAGTACAGGTTTGCTGGGGACAAGAGCGTCAAAGATGGAGGTGACGGAGTGTAGAACAAATCAACAGCTGCAGTAGTATTGTGCTGAATGGAGGGCCAAAGACTGAGCAGTTGGGAGTTTGAAAGTACAGTTGTAAGTGACTTTGGGGCGACGTTCCCTCTAAGCTGCGCAGTTGCGCATCTCTCTGCCGGTCCCGCGCGGCCCAGGACTGGCTTTTCCAGTGTGAAATCTCACGCACTTTGAATAGGCCATGCAGTCCGTTAAAGGGACCGCGCACCCAAACAAAATAGGGCGAACATTGCTTGGGGGATAGTTTTCTTCCAGGGTGAATACAGAAGGTAAGTGGGGTTGTAAGGGGGAATGGGGGGAGCCAATGGTGAGCGATGCAGGGAAATGGTCAAAGGTGGCTCCTCAAGCTCACATCCAGCAGGAGTCACTGGATAGCAATCAAAAACAGGGAATCTGGCCACTATTCTCCCCTGTCCCCAACATATACTGAGACAACTGTAGCACCACATACCACCATCCCAGCTAAAATCAGCTTACTATTGCACAGATCATGGTTCAAATCTAAGAACGTGTTATTCCGTATGGTTCAGTGTCACACTTAAGTATTCCTAACTTCAACATTTCAGAACCACCAGCATCCTGACCTTTGCATTTCTAATATATATTTCTGGATATATTAGTAGGTCTGCCATTTCATGCTTGGTTTCCATGGATACAATAATATGCATTTGTTGGAAATAGGTTATAGTCTGACTGGAGAGAACGGTGACTAAAATTTCTATGTAATGTATGACAGTCTGAAGAAATGATAACATTAACAACCTGAATTTATCTGGAAGGATAAGTGATGAATCACATCTGTGGCCTGAAGTGATCTAAGTTCAACAATGGTGGCTTTGTTATGAAGAGCCAAACTGAACTCTTTCACATTCTGTTCATTTAAGATATAGGGGGCGATTTTGCCAGCCCCGGGGAGGCGGGTATGGAGGCGGGACTGCCGGGAAAATGGCAGAATTTGGGGGCAAGTGCCCAACCTGCCTCCATGCCATCTTCCTAGGAGGCGGGTAGCCGTCCCGTGCCGGATCCCATCTCCTTGGAGGCAGGTAGTTAACAGGCAGAAAATAGGATTATCCCCCGTTTACCCTCACAAGTGCGGGCTTCCCAAAGGCTCCAAAACCCGCCAGGTCAGCGAGGCGAGTACTGGGTCTGCGGGGGTCGGGGGTGCAAAAGTATGGTGTGAAGGTAAGTGATGGGTGCAAGAGTGTAGAGGTGAGTATCTGAGGTAAGTGCAAAGTGTTAGTAAAAGTGTACTTACCTTTGATTCTTCCTGCAGGCTTCAGTCGGTGTGTATGCGGAGAGTCTCGGACCTCCATGTTGCAGATGACAGATGGCCATTGCATTCTCAGATGCAACAACCATCTCATTTCTATAAAAGAAAGAAGTTTGATGAGGTCTTGAATTCAAGACCTCATCAAACTACAGAGAATGTCACTGTCTGACAGCTTCACAGAGCTGTCAAACGATGACAATTCATATGTCAAAAATTTTTGACAGATGAAACGTCATACGTTGACGTTCTCTGCAACCGGCTTTCCCTTAATTGGCCTGCTAAGCCTGCTGGGCGGGCTTAACAAGGTCAATCAAGGGAAAATAGCGTGGGTGGCCACAAATCGATGGAGGCGGGACATCGACCCGCCAAGCAGCAGTCCCGCCTCCAACGCGCCCCATTGGCAAAATCGCCCCCAAAGTGTATGCATTTTCCTCCATGATGTCACCTGCAATGTTCTAACATATTCCCCACCCCACGTGGTAGTTGGTCAGCATATTAGTACCAATGATTAGATTACAGTAGTAGATAGGTACACACCTCTCGCTATCAGATTACTGGATACCCAGGATTGCAGGGAGAAGCTATACGTCTGAACCCCGTGTTCATGTTCTCTGGAAAGCTAGCAGTGTAATTATGTCTGTACTTCCTGGTGATCCAGTGCGTCTGACCCCTTATGATGTAAGAGTGAGTGTGTGATCTCTGTGTGAGTTAATGACAGTTAACATGTAGTGTGAATGAACAATAGCGTACCTGAATTTGCATCATATGAAAAGGTACTGATCATTGCTAGCTATTGCATTAAATTCAGATGATTCTTGAGAAGTGTGACAAGGTTAGAAGCCCTTTCTTAGTGACTGCCAGTAGTTAATCAGTTAAGGGTCTTAAACCTTTGCCGAGTTCTCATTTTTAATAAAAATGAGAACTCGCACAACACCAGGTTATAATCCAACAGATTTATTTTTGTCCACCCCAGTCCAACGCCGGCATCTCCGCATCATGACCTCATTTTTAATGGAAGGAGAGCTGAACTATATGAGGCAAAGTGATATGCGTGTGCCTAGGAGTGGGCTATAGCAGGAACTCTGCAGCCCATGCCAGTGTGAAATTTCCTGTCTTGAGGCTCAGTAAAGCATATATGACATATTTCTACTATAGATCTCCCTGCCTACTGGAAAATGGATTGAGGCTATCAGAACTAATTTCATTTGTGACCCTTAATCACCATTAGAGCAGTAGGAAGTCTCATTCCTCAGGCTGAGCTGGACTTAATCCCTAGAGCGAGAAATGAAAGGACAGCTTTTTTAGAATAGATTACTAATTCATTGCACCACCCAATCCCCATGGCTTTATGTAACGTTTTTACTTCCTGGGGTTGTGAAATGCTCTTTCTTACATAGGCTAAGTGAACCCAAAAGATGACTGATCTTCACAATCCCAACACTGTTTTCCTTGGCTTCTTTGTTTGTTTTCTTTAGTTAAAATTCTCAAAGACCTTAGACAGAACTTTATGGGAAGTCTCAGAGACATAAAACAGGAAGTGGTGAACTTCTAATTTGTAATGAATACCAAAAAACAGTCTATCAGGACAAGCAAAGGGAATAAGCATGTTATCAAAGCTTCACAGGCTCAATGCAAAAATAAAATGAGTTTAGAACTAACGGATAGTGTATTACCTAGTGCAACCCCTGTCATTCTAAATTACTAACTAACTGATGAGGCAAATGCCAATAGTATTGGATAAGGCTTTTCGACTTGAAGTTAAAGCTATGCAGTCTGCATGTGATAGTAAGATTATAGAAAAACACTAGGTTTTACATTAAGTCAATGAGGCTGGTCCCTGGCATCAAATACTTGAAGGGAAAAAAAATTACAGAGCTATGGGGAAAGAGCAGGGGAGTGGGATTAATTGGATAGCTCTACCAAAGAGCCAGCACAGGCACGATGGGCCGAATGGCCTCCTTCTGTGCTGCATTGTTCTATGATTCTATTCTATGATCACATGATTGAGTTATAAGAAAAGCCTGGAGACACTGGGGCTCTTTATCCTTGAAGGGAAGGGACTGAGAGGAGACAATTTAGTTGGTCAAGTTATTAAACTACAAAATTAAAGCTCATCTGGAGCACTACTTCAAGGCCTGTCAGGACACTGGAACAAGTGGGAAAGGGCTAAAACTGATGAAAGGTCAATTTAGGACAGATGTCAGGAAGAACCTCTTCACACAAAGAGTGGTAAACACTTGAAAAGACTTTCCACGTAGGGTAATGGAGACAAAAATCCCTAGATTCATTGAAGAGAATGATTCAATGAGGGTGGAGCTCAGCACACGAGTGTAAAAGACAAGGCTGAAGCGTTTGCCACCATCTTCAGCCAGAAGTGCCGAGTGGATGATCCATATCGGCCTCCTCCTGAGGTCCCCACCATGACAGAAGCCAGTCTTCAGCCAATTCGGTTCACTCCACGTGATATCAAGAAACGGCTGAGCGCACTGGATACAGCAAAGTCTAAGGGCCCCGACAACATCCCGGCCGTCGTGCTGAAGACTTGTGCTCCAGAACTAGCCGTGCCTCTAGCCAAGCTGTTCCAGTACAGCTACAACACTGGCATCTATCCAACAATGTGGAAAACTGCCCAGGTATGTCCTGTCCACAAAAAGCAGAACAAATCCAATCCGGCCAATTACTACCCCATCAGTCTACTCTCAATCATCAGCAAAGTGATGGAAGGTGTCATCGACAGTGCTATCAAGCAGCACTTAATAACCAATAACCTGCTCACTGATGCCCAGTTTGGGTTTTGCCAAGGCCACTCGGCTCCTGACCTCATTACAGCCTTGGTCCAAACATGGACAAAGCAGCTGAATTCTAGAGGTGAGGTGAGAGTGACTGCCCTAGACATCAAGGCAGCATTTGACCGAGTGTGGTATCAAGGAGCCCTAGTAAATCTGAAGTCAATGGGAACCGGGGGAAAAAATCTCCACTGGCTGGAGTCATACCTAGCAAAAAGGAAGATGGTTGTGGTGGTTGGAGCTCAATCATCACAGCCCCAGGACATCACTGCAGGAGTTCCTCAGGGCAGTGTCCTAGGCCCAACCATCTTCAGCTGCTTCATCAATGACCTTCCCTCCAACATAAGGTCAGAAATAGGGATATTCGCTGATGACTGCACAGTGTTCAGTGCCATTCACAACTCCTCAGATAATGAATCAGTCCATGCCCGCATGCAACAAGACCTGGACGATGTTCAGGCTTGGGCTGATAAGTGGCAGGTAACATTCGTGCCACACAAGTGCCAGGCAATGACTATCTCCAACAAGTGAGAGTCGAACCACCACCCCTTGACATTCAACAGCATTACCATTGCCAAAGTCCCCCACCATCAACATCCTGGGGGTCACCATTGACCAGAAACTTAACTGGACCAGCCACATAAATACTGTGGCAACAGGAGCAGGTCAGAGGCGAGGTATTCTGCAGCGAGTGTCTCACCTCCTGACTCCCCAAAGCCTTTCCACCATCTACAAGGCACAAGTAAGGAGTGTGATGGAATACTCTCCACCTGCCTGGATGAGTGCAGCTCCAACAACACTCAAGAAGCTCGACACTATCCAGGACAAATCAGCCCACTTGATTGGCACCCCATCCACCACCTTAAACATTCACTCCCTCCACCACCGGCGTACCGTGGCTGCAGTGTGTATCATCTACAAGATACACTGCAGCAACTCGCCAAGGCTTCTTCGGCAGCACCTCCCAAACCCGCGACCTGTACCACCTAGAAGGACAAGGGCAGCAAGCGCATGGGAACACCACCACCTCCTTGTTCCCCTCCAAGTCACACACCATCCTGACTTGGAAGTATATCGCCGATCCTTCATCGTCGCTGGGTCAAAATCCTGGAACTCCCTCCCTAACAGCACTATGGGAGTACCTTCACCACACGGACTGCAGCGGTTCAAGAAGGCGGCTCACCACCACCTTCTCAAGGGCAACTAGGGATGGGCAATAAATGCTGGCTTTGCCAGCGACGCCCACATCCCATGAACAAATTTAAAAAAAAGAAAATATTATGGGGGAATGCCTTTTTTTTATTGTGGATGGATGGGCTAAGATGTGCTGAATGATCTCCCTCATGTGTATCTATCTTGTGATTTGGACAAAGGGAATAAAGAACACAGAACATGTGACCTAGTGATGCAAATGACGGTCACAAAATGGGCGGCAGTAATGGTCACACTTAGAGGAAGTATTACCACTCTGGAACTGGTATTTGCTTTCCACTCGGTCCCCCCCACCCCCCCACCCCCCTCCAGTAGTAAGATCAGCCACACTGTCTTTGATAAAGTGTATTCCCTATAGGACAACATTTTTTTTGGTAATCACAAGAATGGTTGGTGAACACATGATTGGAAAGTTGAGTATCGTTACCTATTACTCTGCTGAGCTATATTGGTGTCACTCAGACTATCTCACCCTGATTGATTCACTCATTTAGCAGATATTTTACAGAAAGCATTCAACTTGCAACGTGCTCCTGTCAAGTGCAGTGTTGATTTTTCTATAAATTTATCGTGAGTAACCACTTCAGGCAGGGATCAGGTATTTTGAATAGTTACAAAAAAGAGCAATGTAAAACCACGTTTATAAGAACACAGTGGTTTAGGAGTGCTTGGAGAGTTCACTGATTACAATCCCGAAACAGAAGAACAATTAAGAGCTTAAGATTCACAAGGACAACAACGGGGGCATGGGTGGCACAATCGCATTTAATCGAAAAACACCTGAATTGTTATACCCGGAACAGAAACTGTTTCCTGTGAGAGAGAATGTGGAATTCATTTGGCATTTTTAAAAATACAAGCTCTGCACATCGCAGGTCAGCCTGTAAGTTGAGTAGGTTCTTACTTAAATGTAGACTTTTAGTTGCCCTGTTAATGACTTTTTACGGATATGGGACATTGTGTCTTTGGTAGAAATTAACTGTTACTGGATCAGTCCGTGAGACCAATCTTCTATAGTTCTTCCCGGGTGTAGAATATAAGCAGAATTCCTCAATCTATCAACACTGCACATGTCATCCCTGTGGGAACGGGCAACAAGGTAATAGCAGGCAAAGTGGAGAGGAAGCAAGAAAAACCAAAATTAATTAAATGAATTGCAAGTGAAAGCTGATCTGTACTGGTGGAAATCTACCCTCTGGGTTTTGTGGTGTTTTCTTTAGTTAATGGGAAAAGAGCCCTTTCATTCTGTTATTCAAATGAACGTCACAGTCCACTTGCTGTGGCCTTTGGCAGCGTAACTTCAAACGACTGGGAGTTGTGCGGTCCTGGTCTGGGAGCTGGACCCCTTGCCCACAGTGCAAGTTTGTAGCTCTTAGTTGTATGTGTATCGCAGTGTTACAAGAAGAGGCACTTAAATTCTTCTTTGTAATCAAACAAGGATCTTTCAGAAATAAACTAAGATTAAGATTTGCCGTAAATTGTCATTTTCAAAATCCAATGTTGGCAGAAAAATAGGGGTGTGATAGATCAAAGTTATACGTGTGAGGGGAAGGTAATTTGACATCACCTTTCAATCTATATCGTGTCCTTCTAGTCCTTGGCAGTGTCTGTTTAACAGTTTTCTCAAGTTTCATTTATTTCTATACAAATGTAACAGAAAGAAGAAAGAACTTGCATTTGTATAGCACCTTTCACAACCCCAGGACGTCCCAAAGCGCTTTGCAGCCAATGAAATACATTTGAAGTGTAGTCACTGTTGTGATGTAGGAAACGCAGCAGCCAGTTTGTGCACAGCAAGCTCCCACAAACAGCAATGTGATAATTGACCAGATAATCTGTTTTTAGTGATGTTGGTTGAGGGATAAATATTGGCCCAGGACACCGGGGAGAACTCCCCTGCTCTTCTTCGAAATAATGCCATGGGATCTTTATTGTCCACCTTAGAGGGCAGACGGGACATGGGTTTAACGTCTCATCCGAAAGCCCTCGTGTGAACAAGCACGGAATATATCATAAAAGTACTGGGAACTTTAAAAATTACGTTGCAAAAATTCTACAGGAGTGGTAGCTTAAAGAGGATTTTCTAAAAATGTAACCAGAAGTGGAAAAAACAGTCAATCATTGTGACATGCACAAGCAACAGCCTTAACTGGGATTAAAAATCAAGAGCAGATTGTCAGATAAAAAAAACACATTATTAAACTGGATACAAGCTGCAGAATGAATAATGGATCCAGGCAGCTTTAAGGTATGTAAAAAAACAAAACAATTTGTTGCTTACCGGAGTTAGCTCGTATCGAACCATAGCATGTTACAGCGCAGAAACAGACGAGTACAGCCCGTCCACTCTGTGCCTGTGTTTATCACCACAATGACCACCTATTCTAAATCCACTCTGCTGCTTGCCTGCCGTACCCTTGAATATTCCTCTTTTTGGGCCGCTGCATTACTCCCTTTTAAACAAATGTGTGGACTCTGCTTCAGTGTGGTTTGCGGGAGATCATAGAATCATAGAATCATAGAAGGTAGGAGCAGGAGTAGGCCATTCGGCCCCTCTAGCCTGCTCCGCCATTCAATGCGATCATGGCTGATCATCCAAATTCAGTACCCTGTCCCTGCTTTCTCCCCATATCCCTTGATCCCTTTAGCCTTAAGAAATATATCCAACTCCTTCTTGAATCTATTTAATGAATTGGCCTCTACTGCCTTCTGTGGTAGAGAATTCCACAGGTTCACCACTCTCTGGGTGAAGAAATTCCTCCTCATTTCTGTCCTAAATGGTTTACCCCTTATCCTTAGACTGTGACCCCTGGTTCTGGACTCCCCGACCATCGGGAACATCCTTCCTGCATCTAGTTCGTCCTGTCCTGTCAGAATTTTATAAGTTTCAATGAGATCCCCTCTCATTCTTCTAAAATCCAGCGAGTATAAGCCCAATCGACCCAATCTCTCTTCATACGTCATTCCTGCCATCCCAGGTATCAGCCTTGTGAATCTTGGCTGAACTCCCTCCATGGCAAGAACATCCTTCCTCAGATAAGGCGACCAAAACTGCACACAGTACTCAAGGTGTGGTCTCACCAAGGCCCTGTACAACTGCAGCAAGACATCCTTGATTGCACATTGTAAACATTCTGGGGGTTCAATTCGGGAGCGTCCCCACCCCAAGCACAGACGGTGAGGTCTGAGGAGCCCTGGTTATTGGGCCTCGGTCCTCATCATCGTAAAGACGGCGCTGCGAGAGGCGGTAAGTATTCCAAGTTTGAAAAAATGGGCGCTACTCTGCCCACTGTAAACCCCCTCAGTATAAACACATTGGGATAGATTTTTTGAAATGCAGCCCGGGCATAAAACTGGCATTGCACACATGAGGGACATCTACGCTATACAGGCTGCAGCCAGGGAGGAGGAAGAGACAGAGAGACAACAAAGTAGATGATGTTGTGGGAGAGGAAGGGAGGAGAAAGCAGAGAGCCCTTTTTTTTGGTACCCAGTTGAGGAACAAGGACATTTTTTTGGAAAGAAGTGGGAGAGAAATAAAGCGAGGCAGCCTGTTACGGGGGGTGAAGAGAGAGAGACCTTTGAGGTGGCGGGAGAGAGTGAGAATGAGAGAAAGACATAAGCCCTGTAGAGCAGGGTAGAAGAAGAGAAGGAAACCCTTTGGCTCAGCTCCAACTCGGTGAGAAACCTGTTTAATGAATTAATATTTTGAAAGACTCTCCACTGAGCCAAAGTAGAGGGATCCAGTATGGTGGCAGATACAAGGTCCAGTATTATTTTTGTAATCGGTTAGATCACTACTTGTTCATAGTCAATGGGCGGATTTTGAGTTATACTATTTTTTAATCAATAATTAGTTACTGCTAATTTAGTCTGGTCCAGTTTTGGACTTTTTTAAATTATTCATTATCGGAATGTAGGCGTCGCTGGCAAGGCCAGCATTTATTGCCCATCCCTAGTTGCCCTTGAGAAGCTGGTGGTGAGCCGCCTTCTTGAACCGCTGCAGTCCATGTGGCAAAAGTACTCCCACAGTGCTGTTAGGGAGGGAGTTCCAGGATTTTGACCCAGCGACAATGAAGGAACAGGCACTATATATCCAAGTCGGGATTGTGTGTAACTTAGAGGGGAACTTGGAGGTGGTGGTGTTCCTATGCGCCTGCTGCCCCTGTCCTTCAAGATGGTGGAAGTCGTGGGTTTGGGAGGTGCTGCCGAAGAAGCCTTGGCGAGTTGCTGCAGTGCATCTTGTAGATGGTACACACTGCAGCCACGGTACATCGGTGGTGGAGGATTTTTGCAAGACAGTACAGTCCTTTGAGCTCAGTAGCAAATATTCTGTATTCACTGGAGCAAAGTTGGTGAAGAGGAAATCTAATGGAAGTAAAAGCTTGGAGAGTGTAAATGGCAAAGTATTATTTAGTACTGGGTGAATCAGTAAGATTAATATGAAAAGCAGAAAGGCAAGAAACTTAGGAGAAATATTTTCACAAAGTGTTATTAGAATATAAAATACATTATCATTGACCTGTGTCAAACACACTGTTTAAGAGAGAATTACATAAATGGGTTAAGGGGACACACTTGAAAACGAGAAATATTAAAGGGTAGTGGTAAAGAGCAGGGACGGTGTATTGGAGTTAACCTGACCGTGGAGCCAGCCTTGGTACAAGTACAATGAGCCTCCTTCTCTGCTGTTATTTCTATCATTCTATCAACAGACTTACAGAATTATTTCTGGCTATCAATTATGGTGCCTTACATACCAATTTTATTATAAAAGGTTTCCCCCATTATCAATTTACTCTGATAGAATTTGTTCCCCTCCAATGGTTTACTGAGTTTATCCAAGGAGTGGGTTTGGGACTGCTTGAGCCAGCAGACCATGAAGGGGCCCAGGCACCATCCCTGACCTGTGCTGACTTAACTAATCTCAGCCTGGGTTAGGCAGGGGAAAATCAACCAGTGGTGCTGCTCCTGGTTGTTGTCCAGTGAGCCCATCCTTGCCCTCACCCAGTGGAAACATGCATATGAGAAAAGCATGGTGCTTACACTGTCAAAGCTCACACGTGAATAGTGGCCACTGGGGTGAGGGACCAGAGGGCAGTCGGTGCTGTGACACCGTACATACCCAGCAAAAAGTCAATACCTTACTGGGGACTACGGAAAATTGGTGAAAATTATTATGGTGCAGTGTGTAAAAGAAAAAAAAAAGACTTGCATTCCTATAGTGCCTTTCACAACCTCAGGGCGTCCCAAAGTGCTTCACAGCCGATGAAGTACTTTTTGAAGTGTAGCCACTGTTGTAATATAGGAAACGCAGCAGCCAATTTGCTCACAGCAAGCTCCCACAAACAGCAATGAGAAAATGACCGGATAATCTGTTTTTAGTGATGTTGATTGAGGAATAAATATTGGCCAGGACACCGGGGAGTACTCCCCTGCTCTTGTTCAACATAGTGCCATGGGATCTTTTACGTCCACCTGAGAGAGCAGACGGGGCCTCGGTTTAACGTCTCATCCGAAAGATAGTTCTCTTGAACTTGAGTTCAAATCCAACCCAGACTGACGGGGTGAGTTTACTTTCATTTTCTCCCCCCATCTCTTGCCTGTGGCTATAAGGAGTACAAATGAACCCAACCTTGAGTATCCTCAATCCAGATCCAATGTGTGGAGGTGCAGTACAGAACAGTCTATAATTTGGTGTTGATAGGCAATAGCCACACAGGGAGGCTATAAGGATGGCGTGTATGAAAAATCTGAATTGTCGCACTGGTGCAGTATGTTGGGGAGGGGAGCATTGTTGAGGTATGTTATTGAATAATCTCGAAGGATCGGTGAGCTACATTTGGCCTGTGCTGTAAGTCAGCTGCGAGTGAATGAGTGGCTGTGAAACGTGAAAAATGTCCCGTTTCCCCGTGCGAGCGTCACAAAATTGTCCGATTGGCTTACGACTAAAACAATATTTGCTCATTTAAGGTAAAGATCATCAAGACATGACTTGAAAGAGGCAAGAGTGAGAACTATACAAATGAATTGACCGCAATCTTGAACAACAGACCTGTTGCAATTAAATGGCGTGCATGAAAAATCAGAATTGTCGACAGTATTTATGTGGCTGGTCCAGTTAAGTTTCTGGTCAGGGATGGTACCAGACCAGAAACTTAACTGGACCAGCCATATAAATACTTTGGCTACAAGAGCAGGTCAGAGGCTAGGTATTCTGCGGTGAGTGTCTCACCTCCTGACTCCCCAAAGCCTTTCCACCATCTGCAAGGCACAAGTAAGGAGTGTGATGGAATACTCTCCACTTGCCTGGATAAATGCATCTCCAAAAACACTCAAGAAGCTCGATAACATCCAGGACAAAGCAGCCCGCTTGATTGACACTCCATCCATCACTTTAAACATCCACTCCCTCCACCACCGGTGCACCATGGCTGCAGTGTGTACCATCTACAAGATGCACTGTAGCAACTTGCCAAGGCTTCTTCGACAGCACCTCCCAAACCTGCAACCTCTACCACCTAGAAGGACAAGGGCAGCAAGCGCATGGGAACAGCACCACTTCCAAGTTCCCCTCCAAGACACACACCATCCTGACTTAGAAATATTGCCTTTCCTTCATCGTCGTTGGGTCAAAATCCTGGCACTCCCTACCTAACAGTACTGTGGGAGTACCTTCACCTCACGGACTGCAGCAGTTCAAGAAGGTGGCTCACCACCACCTTCTCAAGGGCAATTAGGGATGGGCAATAAATGCTGGCCTTGCCAGCGACACCCACATCCTGTGAACGAATAAAAATAAAAATAAACAGAAACAGGAGCTGGTGCTCATGGAGTTAAAATTATTCTGAAAAGATTATTTGAACAAAACCTCATTCATGAACTGATATGGCTAACCAACAAAACACAATAATTACCCTTGCCCGAGCACAATGAACTGGAACGTGAAAGAACACATTGTCAGAAATAATACAAAGATATTTCTGAATTGATTCTGTGCTTACTGTTACAAAATTCACAAAAAAAATACAGTGCTGTCCACAGTCATTCCCTGTAGTAAAGAGGTTTGTTTAATCCCACATTTTTATTAGTAAACAGAAATAAATCAATCGCACCTAAAAGGTTGTTATTTTTTAAGTACATTCCAAACCTTGAATGGATTTATATCCCTGGTCAATAGCCGGAGGAACAATCTTACATTTGGTCCTTGTGTGTAGCATATCCTCAATCGTAAATCCTTACTGAGGTCAATAGCCTGTCATATTGTGGTCTCCTTCGGAACTGAGGCCCTGGAAAGGGGGAGGTAAATTACTTGGCATTAACTGCTGTGACTCCAATTTTGGGAACAGATGAAAAGTTGGGTACGAAAAAATGAACCTGGCCTGAGTTTGTGCATAGAATCCTTCACTTGAACATTATGCTTCCTCCGAATCTTATTTACCTTTCATGCAAGTGCACACTTCAGTAAACCATTATGTTAACCGTGTACAGGGGGAGATATATTTCTGTTACACAGTCAACGTAATGGCCGCTTAAGGTGTTACATAGTGGAGTGTTGCCATAGCAATCCTATCCCTTTACACAATTTTTAAATAAAAGAGACATGGGAGGAATGCTTTAGATGGGCTCATTCCTACTTTCCCTGCCATGTGTAGCTCCTAAAATGCTTGCCAAGGATGCATGACTTTGGCTTCTTCCCATCTAAGTTTGATCACCATGGCCTAGAAATGAGGTTTGCGGCCTCTGAAGTGCCCGAAATGGCAGGAAACTGGAAGTGCGCCGTCCGTCATATTGGGTAAGGACAAGCAAGAGGCGTCCTTCACTTGCGCCTGTAGCAGGCGTTAGGCCCTTTGCATATGCAAATAAGGGGCCTAACACCTGCTTCAGCTCCCCACTGCAACACTGGGGTTTGCACTGAGGCAGCCAGCGCTACACTCGGGGAAACCAGCCCTGCAGGAAATAAAGGGGAGTTACTATATCTGTTCGCTTCCCAACACCAGAAGAAAGAAATCGCATTACAGGCTGAAACCCAGTGCCTGATCGAACCCAATATTGTCAATATGGCCAGTGAAGAATAAATCACGGACTAAATTGCAGTTTGTGGGAGCTTGCTGTGCGCAAATTGGCTGCTGCATTTCCTACATTGCAACAGTGACTACACTTCAAAAGTACTTCATCGGCTGTAAAGCACTTTGGGACGTCCTCAGGTTGTGACAGGCACAGTATAAATGCAAGCTCTTCCTTTCTTCTTAAATATTTTGGAAAGGTTTGAGGCAGGGAGAAGAGATTTAGCTTGATTTTTGTGTCAGTCTCTCTGGATAAGTGGTTGTTTTCTGGATGGGTTGGCGTGTAAACGAATGCATTTTCTGGCACTACAAACAACCACTCTCCACTATTTCATTTCACCCGCTGTTCTTTTTCCAGCCCCCAAACTCAGGATCCCAGCTCTTTCTAAATGTCAGGTTACCAGTCTTGCTGATCTGTAAATCTGCAGGGTTGTTATTGAATGGAAAGCCAGTTCCAGCTAGGCCCCTCCACTTCAGCTCAGATTACAGAGTAAGATTACGCGAATGACTCCAAGATATTTTTGTTCCCCGACTCTGAGGCGTTCCAGTAAGTGCTGGCCATCACGTGACGCAAAGTGAGCCACCTCTGCTTTGACCTCTGACTTGTTAAACTTTATAAAAGCAGTTGAAAGGTTTGCTATTCTGCGAAGGGTTGAAAATGGAAACGGCAAATTGTTTTATCGCTGGTTGGAGTTTGCAGGATTTGATCAAGTTCCCATTGTATAATAATTCCAACAAAAAAAAAAAATACTTTCTGTAGACTTTTGAAAGCTGCACTTTGTGAGGAGGGTTAGACTGACAGAAGTTAAAGCAGGTAAAGTTAGAGCTGGGCTGTTATAGGGTGATGTCAGGAAACGCCTCTTCATGCAAAGGGGAGTGGAAATCCGGAGCTCTCTCCCCCAAAAAGCTGTTCAGGCTGGGGGGTCAATTGAAAATTTCAAAACTGAGATTGATAGATTGTTGTTGGGCGAGGGTATTAAGGGTTACGTAACTAAGATGGGTAGATGGAGTTGAGACACAGATCAACCGTGATCTAATTGAATGGTGGAACAGGCTCGAGGGGATGAATGGTCTACTCCTGTTCCCATGAGACAGCCAGGCTCCAAGCGGTAAATATTTAAGAAACAGAAAACACTTTTTTTTCCCATCCTGCAGTTTTCTCCCCTCCTTTCCTGAAGGTGCGGACTTGTGCTAGAGTGCGGGTTTCACAGACTCTGACTGCCCTCCCGTACCTCACCCAAGTGACCGTTCTCCATATGGGAATCCAGACACATGGGGGGTGATTTTATCAATGGGGACGTGATGGAGGCGGGACTGCTGCTTGTCGGGTTTTAGTCCCGCCTCCATCAACGTCCGGCCAACCCACGCTATTTTCCCTTGATTGACCTTGTTTAGCCCGCTGGGTGGGCTGAGCAGGCCAATTAAGGGAAAGCCGGTTACTGGTGACGTCAGCGTATGACGTTTCATCTGTCAAGAGCTTTTGACAGATGAATTGTCATCGTTTGAAGGCTCTGTGAAGCTGTCAAATACTGACAATCTGTCCTCTAAGTTGAGTCCTGGGACTCAGGCTCACTTAGAGATCTGTCCTGAGCAGAAAGCAGAAGGCTGATGCATTTAAGAATGCAGCGGCCATCCTGCTTTCTCTGCCGGTGAGCTGCGGGACTCCCGAGACCTGAAGGGATGAAGCCTGGAGGAAGAAGCAAAGGTAAGTAAAGCTTTTAAAACACTTTAGACTCACCTCACATACTTACCTCTGCACACGTGCACCCATCACTCAGACATCTCGGCCCCTCCGACCCCCGCAGACCCACGGCTCGCCTCGCTGACCCTGGCGAGGTTCGGAGCCGTCGGGAAGCCCACACTTTAGGTGGCAAAATAAGGATTATCCAAAAAACTGCCTGTTAACTACCTGTTAACAGGCAGTTAATTGGCACTAATCCTCTTCCCGCCTCGAGGAGGCGGCTCCCAGCGCGGGTCAGGTACCCGCCTCCTGGGAAGATGGCACGGAGGCGGGTTGGGGGAGGGATGGGGTACCCGTCCCTAGATTCTGCCATTTTCCCGGCAGTCCCACCTCCATACCCGCCTCCCCAGGGCTGGCAAAATCCCCATGGAGCCTGGAACTGAATTAGGGAAAATTGGGAGCACCACGAATTGGGTTTGTTGACTTTCATGCCTAATTCTCTGAACTGTAACTCCATCAAGTGACACCACTCTTGAAATAGACCCGCCAAGTTCCAGGGCTAAGAGTGTCAGCAGGCTGTGGTAGGGGTGGATTTAGCATAGCTCAGACCAGTCCTATCCTCCACTGATGTCCACACAGATGCAGTTACCAGCTGAGGTTACTGCCTGATTGTTCTCCACTCTAATCTGTGGATAGTGGGAGTGAGCTTCGCCTCCCGCTCAAAAATAGGTGCGGAGTCCGTGGAGCGGCCATGATGCCCGCCTGAAGCTGGCACCGGCAGGCCTGAACCGTTTATGGCTAACTTAAATGCCGGCGGCGAGTTGCAGGTGCTAAGCAGGCTCCCCGCTGCAGCTTACCGGTTGCGGGAGGGCCGAAAATCCAGTTGGCTCCGAGGCTGAGCTGGCTGGCAGGTCAGACCTGGGTTGGGGTGGGAGGCGATCCCAGGGGGTAGGGGCCTCGCACTGGCTGACAGTGGCCCGGGGGGAGCACTCCTGCCCCTCCTGACTCCACAAAAATTAAAATTAAAACATTTCTTCACCTGTTTTTTTTTTCTGAGCGGCCTCCAGTTCAACGCCTGGTACAATTGGGCAGATCATGGGGCGCCACCAGTAGGAAATGCTGAAGAGACGAGGACAGTTTTCCAAAGAGAGGGATGGAAATTTTATAGTGAGTCCCCCTAGCCCCTCTTCAGCAGCGTTGGTAATGGCCTGGAGCTGGTCAAGTCACCTCTTAAGTCAGATAATGCAGCATATATTCTTCTTCTTAGGCAGTCCCTCGGAACCGAGGATGACTTGCTTCCACACAAAAAATGAATTCTCAGGTGACTGATGAGTCCAATGCGGGACCTACAGTCTCTGTCACAGGTGGGGCAGACGGTGGTTGAAGGGGCGGGTGGGTGGGGTGCTTGGGTTGACGTGCGCTCCTTGCGCTGTTTGCGCTTGGCTTCCACTTGCTCCCGGTGAAGAGACTCGAGGTGTTCGGCACCTTCCCGGATGCTTCTCTTCCACTTTGTGCGGTCTTGGGCCAGGGATTCCCAGGTGTCAGTGGGGATGTTGCACCTTTTCAAGGAGGCTTTGAGGGAGTCCTTGAAGCATTTCCTCTGCCCACCTGGGGCTCTCTTGCCGTGTCGGAGCTCCGAGTAGAGCGCTTGCTTTGGGAGTCTTGTATCGGGCATGCGGACGATGTGACCCGTCCATCGGAGCTGATCGAGCGTGGTCAAAGCTTCGATGCTGGGGATGTTGGCCTGAGCGAGAACACTGACATTGAAGCCTATCCTGCCAATGGATTTGCAGGATCTTGCGGAGGCAGCGTTGGTGGTACCTCTCCAGTGCTTTGAGGTGCCTGCTGTACATGGTATATTTGAATATACTCAGTCATACTAACATCAATCGGACTTTATTCTGACATGCTTCTCTTACAGTTTTCACCCATCTTCCAGCCTCCTGTATTCTGTCCCTGACAAGTTCCCACTGGCCTGCATTTATTTATACCCATGCAGCAGTTCCCCTCCTGGGCCTTTTCTTGTATTACAGGCAACTTGAGATCTATATAACCTGGGTCAATGGGTTTCTGGTGATTGAATCAGCGGTGTTCAGTTTCGATTAGATGAGATTGCGGTACATACTGGGATTTATACCAGTCTTTTGAGGATCACCTCCTGCAATTTCAGCAACTTTTCCATGAAGACCGCAAATCGGTGGCCTTGATCAGAACTAAATAACCCAGAAGGGAACTAAAACAAAAAGGGAAATTTCACAAAAAGAGATTTCATAATGTGATCATTCAGCCGAGAAATAACATTTTCATTTCTCAGAGTGAAGGCACTTCCTTCACCGGACTGAGAGGAAATACAAACAGGATTTTAAAAGTATAAAATCAGCCCTTAACGGACACATTTCCAAGGGGGATTTCAGCATTCCCACTTGAGGGCCGCGATTTTGCCGGCGCTCAGAGTGCGGGCTCGGAGGCGGGTCCGCTGTCAAAATCGAAATGATTGACAGCGGTTTGGGAACCCGCTCTGAACCCGCCTCCATGTAAGTTTCCAAAGTGTCGGGTCTGCGATTTCAGAACAGACCCGACACCAAGCGACGGGGGAGGCATTGAAGACAGTTAAATGCTTGTTAAACGCTTGTTAACTACTATTTTGCCAGCCTATTTCTATTTTCCCCCTTTTTTAACGAGGTTCACGTCATTCAGAGATCACGTCAGGTAAGTAGGTCGGGTTCTCTATGTCTCCCCATTGCTGTGAATAGGTGACAGCTGCAAAAGTGGTACGAAAGCTAGCATTTCACAGCTGGTCACTTTCCAATGTCAGAAGCTTGAGCCTTCAGGACTTGGAAGACACTTTTGAGCTGTATGCAGTTTGGAAGTGTTTGGAGTAAACTCTCTATCCACTGTCACTTCCTTGGAACAAGCTCTCTCACCATTGACAGATCGCTTCTGTCATCTCAACTTCAGCTGCCATCTGTTCCATCAACATCGGTGCCCTTGAAAAAATCTCACCTTGGTCCTCCGAATTCCTCCACGATCAGCCCCAACATCAGCAGCACCAGGCACACCAACAACACCAACAACAATAGCAACCTTCACCACAATCACCTGATGCTGCACAGGACACAGAGCATCAGCACCCGACCACATTGCTGCCCGGGATTTACTTCACTTGACGCTGTACATCCTGGCTGCCACATGATGTGCCAGGTTGACACCACCCCACACCAGCACCATAAAGCATCCCCACAATGTCCAAGACATTCCTTTCACACTCATCATAATTGCGGGGTGGGGGTGGGGGGGGAAGTTATGTCTCAACATTCACTGGAACTCACTAAGACACTTCCAAAGGTGAGCACAGATCTGTCCAATAAGGTAAAGTGTTGAAAATATAGATTTCAATGTTTGACAACACATTAACAGAAACTTCACATGAACATTGGCTAAACCACCCAGGTGCCTACCCTTGTGTGTTGTTAGTTTGTATGCTTGCAGTAGGTTGAGGGTGAGTGTGAGGGTTGGCTAGTGAGATGGAGAAGTGATAATGTAGATAGAGAGGGATGGGTGGAGGTGCAAGGTAAGTTGGTGTGAGTAAGATGTGCAGGAGTAGGGTAGGGAAGACAGAGTGATATGGATGTGATGAGTGGCACAGCAGGATGAGGTTGAGTGTGGCTTGGCAGTAATGTTTCGTGATCTGCTCAGATCATTGAAAGGCTTGCGCCACAGCAGCCCGGTCCTCCTGACGACATCTCTGCTTCTGCCCTCCTGTGCAATGTGCAACCAGGCTGCATTGATCTCCTGAGGAGATCTCTTCTGCCCATGGGAAGGGAAGAGAACCTCCCTGCGTGCTGTGACTCCCTCCATAAGCATATGGAGGGAGTCATGGGAGAGCCTGGGTGCAGCCCTGTGCCTCTGTGCAGTGATTGTCAGTGTTTGCAGCACTTGTAGAACACTGCCAGCAGAAATGTCAAGATCAATTTGGACATGGCCCCTTTAAGGAAACCGGCTGATGACGCGTCATCAAATGACGTCATCAGACCCGCTTCCTATTAATTGGCCGGGAACCTTGCAGGGTGGGTTTAACAAGCCCTATTAACGTAAAATCGCTTGGAGAGTGCGGGCTGCAGTAAGGCAGCGGGCTGGGACCACGACACCGACCCCCGCCACCCCGGGCCCGCCTCAGTCGGTGAAATCGCGGCCGAGAAGTTTGCAAATAACGTAAGGTTAACCAGGGCACCAGCTGCAGGAGGACATTTCCTCGGTCTATAATGGTCGGACTCGCGGTTTAAAGAGACGTACACCGCTATCCAAGAGCTCGCAGGATGAATACTGCAGCTGCACGAGTGGCAGAAATATAGGTGAGTTGAAAATCGTAGTTCGGGAAAGTCTAACCCGGCCAGTGTCATTTTGCTTGATTTAATATTTTGCTACTTTTCTCATTTTTACCAGCTTAAAGGGGCACCTTCTTCATGTTTGGCCAGTATTTTTTTCACATGTTTGCAATCTCACGACACTGATGTAAATTGCCGTTAAATGCAGTATTGCATATCTTGCAAGTGATGTCGCGATGTTGCTGATGATGCGTGGCTCTCCTCCCTTCCCAAACAGTCACCTAGTGGAGCAAAGCTCATCTGCCTGATGTAGCACTCACTCAATTCCTTTCCCATTGATTTCTCCCTATTGCCTATCAATCCCAGGAATCCCACACACAATTCCAGCGCAATGCTTCACACTCCACACCTACCTGTGTAACTCTTTCCCAGGCACTGTTGTTGCCCGGAACGTTATCTCTTGTATGTACAAGCTCAGAGGGTTGTGAAGCTGTGGAATGCACTACCAGAGTTAGTGATTGAAGCAGAGAGCATGTCAACAAGAATAGGTTAGATCGGTGCTTGAAGGAAAGGGGAATAAAGGGGTGCAGCAATAGAGTGGACCAATGGGATGAGGACTACTCTTTAAGTAGAGGATAAACCCCAACTGGTTGAGGAATGGCCTCTTTCCATGCTGTAGTTTCAATGTAAATACAGAGTTAACCATCTGTTGCTGAAACAGGGTTTTCAGAGCATGCATTAGACTAATAGGAAATCTATGATATACCTGTTGGTAACCCAATGCAATTGTTCCATGTCTTAATGTGCTTCCAGCAACCACTACGGCCCAATTCAAGATGCAATTGTATTAGTTTTAAACCCCGCTTGATTTTATTCTCCATTCCCTTCAGTGGAGAGTAAAATCGAACAGGGTGTAAAACGAGCGTCCGATCCAAACCTGCCCCGTTCCCAGTGGATGGGTTAAGTTAAAATCGGGACTCAAATGTCCGTTGCTGCAATCCAACAAGCCTCTGCAACCGGTCTGAAGGTCTTGAAGTTGGCTGGAATCATTCCCTAGACTGAGTTAGCAGAGGAAAGTTGAGCTGAGCAAGTTAATTTGAGCTAGTTAGAAATTGCACAGAAAGATAAAATAGACGAGCTCACTCCCACAGGTAGAAAAGATTGTAATAAAGAAAAGAACTACCTACAGTTATCTATAAAACATCTAGATTGTGGTCCCTTATTGTTAACCTTCCAAGGAGCTATATAAATAAAATTCCGACTGTAAATATATATATATTATCTTGCTGTTATATATTTGTTCATTTGTTTAATAAATATATTTAATAGTTTAAACCTAAACTGATGTCTGATGTAATGCCCTACTGCTTTCAAAGGTGAGAGAAGAATTTTGTGGAGCCACAAGCTAATTTCCAGTAGCTAAAGCTATTAATAGAGTGACGGAGCTGTTCATTATTTTGGGCGTGTTAACAAAAGCTTATTTAGATATCAAGGCTAGTGAAGATTCTCTCAAAGGCACAGGGAGTTGGAACACACCTGTGACAATGATCAACAATACCAAAAAAAAGCTAGAGTAAGAAGGGTAGAAGAGTTCCCAAACCATAACACTCACCAACCATTAGCCTGTCTGTGCCACAGTAGACTGCAGCCGTTACAATGATCCTGTAATGAGCCCTCACCTCCACCCCCACTTCCCCAAAACCCTTGAGACAGACTTTAAAAAAACAACTTACTAGCAGATTGAGATGATCTTCATTGCATTGTTGGGAACTGATACACAACCACATGTCCTAATTCAGTGATATCATCACGAATTAAGTCACAACCCAATTAATCAGAAAATGGCCATTTCCAGTGTGGCGGAGGTGGAGATGATCAGATAGATTTAGCATTTCAACTGTTGATGGATTTGATGGCAAAAGATTAATGGCATGATTAAAATAACACACGTTTTAAGTTTGTTTCAGTGGAGTTTCTTTTTAGTTAACAATGATCAAGACTCTAGATGGATATTGAAGAAAATAATGATATGGTTAAATAGAGAATGTCTCCTCTATGGGATGATAAATTTGGCTTTTAAATAGCACATAATCTGGCCTGAACAACTTTCTTCATTTCCTGCCTGCAAAAAGACAAGTTACAGGACCTATTTTCCACCATGCTAGAAATTAGTTAGAGGTATCTTAAGCCATTCCAAGTAGATGTGAGTGGAAAAGGTAATGTATAACTGGGAGGTTTCTCAGGGAATGTCTGGTCTCATTCTCTGTGTTATATTAAACCCAGTTTGCAGCAATTAACAAAAGGGTGAAGCCTTCCGAATGTGAGTCTGTGTGATCGAGCAAACAAATTATTCTGCTTCAACACAAATACAAAAAGAAAATAGTGCAGATGCTGGAAATCTGAAATAAAAACAGAAAATGCTGGAGATACTCAGCAGGCCAGGCAGCATCTGTGAAGAGAGAAACAGAGTTAACGTTTCAGGTCGATGACCCTTCGTCAGAACTGGAAAAAAGCAGGAAATGGAACAGATTTTTAAGCAAGTTTAGGGGCTGGGAAATGGGGGAGGGGATGAAAGAACAAAAGGGAAGGTCTGTGATAGGATGGAAGGCAGGAGAAGTAAAGAGACATTAAGTGATATTCAAGGCAAGAGGAGATGGTAATGGGACAGGTTAAGAAACAAAGGATGGCTCTAGATGAAGTGTGAATTGCGCTGGCAGAATGAAGGACAGCTGCCATGTGGGAGGGAAGAAAAAAAGGCACAAACAAAAAGTGTGGATAAAAAATATATATATGTGACAGGGGCCGAGGTTATGATCTGAAATTGTTGAACTCAATGTTGAGTCCAGAGGGCTGTAGAGTGCCTAATCGGAAGATGAGGTGCTGTACCTCGAGCTTACGCTGAGCTTCGTTGGAACAATGCAAGAGGCCGAGGACGGTGAGGTCTGAGTGGGAGTGGAGCGGAGAATTAAAGGGACAGGCCACCGGAAGCTCGGGGTTCCCCTTATGGACTGAACGGAGGTGTTCCGCAAAGCGGTCACCCAATCTGCGTTTGGTCTCCCCAATGTAGAGGAGACCACATCGTGAGCAGCGAATACAGTATACTAAATTGCAAGATGTACAAGTAAATCGCTGTTTCACCTGGAAGGGGTGTTTGGGGCCCTGGACAGTGGGAAGGGGGGAGGTATAAGGGCATGTGTTGCATCTCCTGCGCTTGCACGGGAAGGTGCCGGGTGAAGGGGAAGGGGTGCTGGGGTGATAGAGGAGTGGACTAGGGTGTCGCGGAGGGAGCGGTCCCTACGGAATGCTGAAAGGGGAGGTGAGGGGAAGATGCGTTTGGTGGTGGGATCACGCTGGAGGTGGCGGAAATGGCAGAGGATGATCCGTTGAATGTGGAGGCCGGTGGGTATTCTGCTTGCTGTTTGAATAGGGAAAAGGGCACGTGCATCTTTCACTACTTCAGAACGTCTGAAGGCGCTTTACAACCGATGAAGTACTTTTGAAGTGTAGCCACTGTTGTAATGTAGGAAACACAGCAGCCAATTTGCACACAGCAAGCTCCCACAAACAGCAATGAGATAAATGGCCAGAACTTCTCTTTAATGATGTTGGTTGAGGGATGAATACTGGTCGGAACAGCAGGGAACTCCCCTGCTCTTCTTCGAAATAGTGTCGCGGGATCTTTTTCGTCCACCTGAGAGGGCAGACGGAGCCTCGGTTTAACGTCTCATCCGAAAGACGGCACCTCCGACCAATGTTCCCTTTACACTGCGCTTTGACAACAATCCGACAGCTTCATGGTCACTTTTGCTTATTATTAGACCAGGTCTCTGGATTACGAGCCCGCGCTCCAGGGGTCCCGCGCAGCCGGTCAGCCAGCTTTTAAATTGTAAAAAAACGCGCATGCACGGACTTCTGAATGGTTAAAGGGGCCGCGCAGCCCAAAAAAATAATGGGGAGCAATGCCACTGACAGTGTAGCACTCCCTCAGTACTGTACCGGAGTATATGTGCTTAAGTCTCTGGAGTGCTGCCAACTGAGCCACAGCTGACAGAATAGTTATTCTAAGGTTAGCACCAGGTTGTAAAATGTGGCCTATCAGATGGTAACAGGGAACATTTACTGATGATAATTTGATGGTGTGTCGTAGATGGCCTGCATCGCCCTCCTCTCTTATGTTCCTATTTTATTTTCTACTTTTTACATTTTATCAAACTAGGATGCTTAGAGCCTAAGGGGGACAAATTCAGTTGCTTTGCGCCTCCCGTTAATAACGGGGCGCAAAGCAGCTAGCGCCCGGGCGCGGCGATGTTAGTGCTGCTCGCAAAATTGACCAGTCATTTCGCGGCGGCGCTAAACACTACCGCCACGATCTCCTGCGCCCGCAGATCGTGACGTCAGTCAAGCGTGCAACGCCCCGGTAGCACCCCAGATCAGATATTGAGTCATGCCCCCTGCCTTAGTGCCTGCCGCTAGGAACAACAGGTAGAGGGGAACGTTTTCAAGTCGAGAAGGGGCTGGGGGAGCGCTATTTAAAGGCAGGCGCTTCCTGCCTTTTCTTGTCAGCAACATTTTTGGTTTTAATGCAGTCCTAAGGTGTTTTGGCCCTCAGCACCACTTTTGTGGTTCCTAAGCGCCGAGCTCTTTCCCTGGGCCTATCATTAGTGCTTCCAACACAATTGCTTTTGAGGTCTCTCCAGGCCAAGATTCAAGGCTGCAATGAGCAGGGTGTGGCTTGCCAGCAAGATGGCCCCTCCCCTTTAAGAACTGGACGGCGCCAGTCTGTCTGGCTTCCATGGTAACTGACATCGCCTGAGCTTCAGTAACGTTCTGAGGTAGCACCTCACTCCCTGACATTAGCACCTTAAGAGAGGTGTGTAGCGCCTGATTTAATGCTCAAATCACCTCCAGGGGCGATAGAGGCGAATTTTGCATTCAGAGGCGATAATTAGCGCCGGGTGCTAAACTTTGCGCCCGGCCGATATTAGCGCCCCAAAATGGGCGATACCCAATTTTCCCCCCTAAATATCCATGTAAAATCTTATTTTAGTAATAGCTAATACACAGACCACAGGTAGAATATCAAATGGCATAAAATGCTACCACTGCACGCTCTATTATTATAAGGTTCACTAGATTGATCCCTGGGGTGACAAGGTTGTCCTGTGAGGAGAGATTGAGTAGATTGGGCCTATACTCTCTGCAGTTTAGAAGAATGAGAGGTGATCTCATTGAAAACTGTAAGATTCTGAAGGGGATTGACAGGGTAGATGCGGAAGGTTGTTTCCCCTGGCTGGAGTGTCTAGAACTAGGGGGTATAGTCTCAGGATAAGAGGTCAGACATTTAAGACCGAGATGAGGAGGAATTTCTTCACTCAGAGGGTTGTGAATCTTTGGAATTCTCTACCCCAAAGGGCTGTGGTTGCTGAGTCATTGAGTACATTCAAGACTGAGATCGATTTTTGGACTCTAGGGGAATCAAGAGATATGGGGATCGGGCGGGAAAGTGGAGTTGAGGTCGAAGATCAGCCATGATCTTATTGAATGGCTGAGCAGACTCGAAGGGCCAAATGGCCGACTCCAGCTCCTAATTCTTATGTTCTTATTATTCAAGACTCCACCATAATGGCTCCTTGGAAATCGTACAATGTTGAAGCACAGAAAGGGGCCATTTGGCCCATCGAAACTGTGCCGGTGTTTCTCTTCACATGAACCAAGCAGTCTAAAGCCACTCTTCTCACTCCCCCCATGCCTTTTAATATTCCTATTTTAGTTTTACTACATTTGAACTATTGGTTTAATAGTTAGAGTGTACAAGGTAATGCCATTGTGCACTGAGGGTGCCAAGATGTGCCACAGTAATTACAATCAGCATGACTTACAATATTTAGTTGCAATTCAACATTGGTATGTTACTGGGCTCATAATCCAGAGACCTGGTCTAATAATCCAGACGAACATGAGTTCGAATCTCAGTTTGAGAGTTGGAATTCAGTTTTTAAAAATCTGGCAGTCTTAAAAAACTGCTATCAGTAAAAGTGACCGTGAAGCTGTGGGATTGTCGCAAAAACCCAACTGGCCCACTAATGTCCTTTAGGGAAGAAACCCTGCTGTCCTTACCCGGTCTGGCCTATATGTGACTCCAGTCCCACACCAACGTGGTTGACTCTTACCTTCTGGAGTGGTATCTCAGTGGTACCACGACCTTCGCAGGGCAGCTAGGGATGGGCAATATATGTCGCCATTGCCAGCAATGCCCACATCCTGAGAATGAATTTTTTTTAAAACATAGCTGTTGGCTTGCTTTGTCACTGTTCTGGAGCAGTACGCAAATGCCCAAACAGTTACGCCATCAGAAGCTCCCGGCTCCAGTGGTGGGAGACGGGAAAAGTTCATGGAAACAAAAGACATGGTGGCGTGGGTTGAGGGGAAAAGTGGGGTGAAATGCAATTACATCGTCAGAACTTGCTGCCTATCTAGCAGAGGAAGGGGTAGGGGAAAGTTTCAGCAGTATGAAAGAAAGCACAGAAAAGGAGTGGTCCAGTTACATCAACAGAACTTCCTCCCTTCCCTGAGTTCCCAACTCCTACAGCAAACATGCAATAAAATAAACAGTGAATGTAGAGAAGGGTAGCGGTCTTCAGTGCTAATCTTTCACTTAAAAAGCTTTCCATTGCGTTTAGTGAAAGTAATTTTGGTGTGGTTCTCTGTCATTTAGGTTTCTGCCCTAAGGTTGGACCTGTTACTTTAATTCGTATATTTACTTACTGAATGGCGAAGCCGTAATTAAATAAAGGAGCTTCACCAGCAGAACTGTAAGACTGCTACCTCCAGGCACTGTAAATAGCCTGCAGCCAGTGATATTCTCCAGGGAGGTGGGAATTGCAGCCAGCATTGACAGCTTGGCTTTAAATTATTCTGTTTACCTAATCGTGCTTCGTTTTATTTGCAGAAAACCCATCTGTGCATCATTGTGAGCAATTTAAAATGTAAGTTTACGATGAAACAAAGGTAACCTGTTTCAAATTAGTTCTTACTCTTCAGCTTCTTTGTGATGGTTAAAGACTGACTTCTGGCTTATAAAATGGGGCCGTGATCACGTCAGTGGAGCAATTCTAGTCTCAAGATATGTAGGTGATTTGGTTACGGGTTGCAGTAAAAGTACAAGAAATGAATGTACCACAATCCACATTGTAAGATCATATGATAATTATGAATGAGGCAGAACATTCAACCCACCTAACGTGCCCTACAATCCCCAAATCACAGCATTCAATTGTTCTTCAATGATTTCAGAGTTTTCACCTCCGCTGTCCCACTGATTCTAACGTTGATCACTGTTTGTGTGAAGGACTTCCCAACGTTGCCTTTTATTAGTTTGAACCTGTGCCATTTTTGCCCTACCCTCATGGTTTCGTTTTTGAGTATTTCTGCCAATCCAGCTTTTCTACACCATTTACTATCTTATCGACTTCTATAACGTCCCCTCCCGCTCACCTCCTTTTAAGGCAGGAAAGCGAAAGTTTAACCAGTCTCTACTCACGCCTCAGTCCTCTGACACAAGGGATCTGCCTTGTGACTCTTTTCTGGATTGCCTTTAGGGCATGAATGCCTCTTTTGTGTTTCGGTGATCAGAACTTAAAACATGATCATTAACCGTTGAAAATCAAACTCATTTATAATTGCAGTCATCACTTATTAGGGGGACAGATTGTTAAAGGAGTGAGGTAGGGTGTGAGTATCAATGGATGGTCAAAGCCTCTGCTCCTAAAATGACTGTCTGTTAAAGGTCATTGCGGATATTAGAACATAAGAACATAAGAAATAGGAGCAGGAGTAGGCCAATTGGCCCCTCGAGCCTGCTCCGCCATTCAATAAGATCATGGCTGATCTGATCCTAACCGCCAATCTACTATCACAGAACCATCTCCTGAACCTAACAGAATTGGACACACGAAATAGGAGCAGGATCAGGCTACACGGCCCCTGGGCCCGCTACGCTACTCACATGGCCATGACCGATCCGAACCTAGACTCATGTCCAAATTCCTGCCCGCTACCCGTAACCCTTAATTCCCTTTACTTTTAGGAAACTGTCTATTTCTGTTTTGAATTTATGTAATGATGTAGTTATTGAAGTATGTTACACAATGTTCATTATAGCCATAATGGTGCACACGTTCCGATGTTTTCAGAAACAAATCCTTGGTGACGAGCAGAACCAGGCACCATTACAATGTGAGAGAGGTACTGGAGCTGAAAACCTCGGCTCTTCTCCGCCCATGGAAGTTTCACAGAGTGGGTGCCAATGACCTACTTCTGACGCTGCTGGAAAATGTGGCAAGATTGCTTCATTTAAATGGCATCGGCGGGTGTCCATGCCAAAAAAGAGCATTGTGGGGGGCAGGTAGGCAGGAATGGTGGCACTGGCGAGTCAACCAGCGCCACCGGCTGACAATTTATTTTCTGTGCTCAATCAGCCCTCTTTATGAGGGACAATATTACTTACTGCCAGTTGTCTGAACCAAGACTTCAGCTGCACAAAGGACCCGGCGCCTGCGTCCAGCCCACTGGGCAGTGGAGGGGCCAAGGCCAACTACGTTCTCAGCGTGGGAGTTCCCCCTCCTCGACCCTGCTCCCTCTGTCGTCAGAGACCATGTTTGGGGTGGAAGGAAGCCACGCCCACACAGCCCCCCCACCCCCCCACCCACCCAGCACAAACTGGGCTGCAGTGGGATTCTGAGTGGAAACCTGTTACTCCACGGGTCCCGCCAGAATTTCCACCGCCTGAGCGTGACTGACGCACCAGCACCGCCACTGGGGCTGCTGGTATTCGGCCACACTTACACCCGCGCACAATTCACTCGGCACCTTGACAGTAATGTGCGAACTCTTCTACCGCAGCGCCACTGCTGGTGATGGCTTCTTTTGTTTGGTATCGGTCAAATGTACCAAGTAATTACAACCTGTCGATTTAAAATGATGAATGTTTCATATTTCTCACTGGTAAATGCAATGTGTGGTGTGGCACTGAGCTATGGGCAATATATGGGCACTTTGCCGGCGCTCAGAGGGCGGGTTTGGAGGCGGGTCCACTGTCAAAATCGAAATGATTGACAGCGGGTTGGGGAACCCGCTCCGAACCCGCATCCATGTAAGTTTCCAAAGTGTCGGGTTTGCGATTTCAGAACAAACCTGACACCAAGCAGTTCTAGACAGTTAAGACAGTTAAATGCTTGTTAAATGCTTGTTAACTACTACTTTGCCAGCCTATTTCTATTTTCCCACTTTTTTAACGGGGTTCACGTCATTTGGAGATCACGTCAGGTAAGTAGGTTGGATTCTCTGGGCTGGGTTTTGTGAATGGAGATGTGCTGGAGGCGGGACTGCTGCTTGTCGGGTCTCAGTCCCGCCTCCATCAGCCTCTGGCCAACCAGCGGGATTTTCCCCTGATTGACCTTGTTAAGCCTGCCCTGCGGGCTCAGCAGGCCAATAAGGGGGAAGTCACTGACAGAGCACGTCAACATCTGACGTGTCATCTGTCAAGACTTCTTGAAAGAAGAAATGTCAGCGTTTGACAGCTCTGTGAAGCTGTCAAACACTGACTTTCTGTGTAGTTTGATGAGCCCTTGTGTTCAGGACTCATCAAATATTACTAGTTTGTAGAAATCAGATGACTGTTGATTCGGAGGATCCAACAGCCAGTCTGTGAAATCGACAACGAAGATGTCGGGACTCCGGATCCACAGCGGCTGAAGGCTGTAGGCAGAAACAGAGGTAAGTGAACATTTTATAACACTTAGCACTCACCTTACATACCTACCACTCTACACTTGCACCCATCACTCACCTCTACATCTCACTTTCAGACCCCTCCGACCCCCACAGACCTCCTACTTGACTCCTCCACCCCGGCGGGGTTCTCCGAGGTCGGGAAGCCTGCACTTGAAAAGGTAAAATGGGACTAATCCTTTTTTCTGCCTGTTAACTAGTTGGTGCGCGAGAAGACTTTTAAATCTATCGGAAAAATAAGTTTGTCCCCTTTGGATCAACAGTGGGCTAAACCATCAGGTCATCTGTAAAAAAACAACTTTGGTCGTGTCATACAACAGATCGGAGGCTGCACCAGAATAGTCCAATGCAAAAGCAAAATACTGCGGATGCTGGAAATCTGAATTAGAAACAGAAAATGCCGGGAATACTCAGCAGGTCAGGCAGCATCTGTGGAGAGAGAAACAGAGTTAAAGGTTTCCTAAGCTTGGTGCCTGTTGATGAAAGGTCCCTCCTGAAAAACAAAATCACTCCCAGTGTGAGAGCTTAATTCTGGATATCTACATTTTTTTAATCTGCCTCGGTGGTAATACCGATAAATCCTGATTAAACACCTCGCCTGTTGGCTGAAAATGATGCCTGGATCGGAATCACACTCAGATCAGAATTTCTAAACGCTGCTTTGTAAAAATCCAAATATTTGCACTTTAAACGCTCACATTTTGATGAATCTAAATTAAACATCTTACAGAAAAAGAATTGGTTTTGGAAGTGGCTATTAGTGAGTGAGGCTGCTGGAAAAAACCCAATGATATTTTATGTTGATGTCAAGGCATTTAAATTTTATGTGTGGGTCAGAAATTAATAGGAAGTGGTGTGATCCTTTGGGAATTCTGTATAATGGGAGGGAATTGGAAGTGGGTTTGGCCCCGTGGAACTCTGTGCCTGTAACGGAATTATGCTTCTGTGAGTTACGCGTTTTATCCAGAGCTCACTGTTAACTGTTTTTCCATTTTGTCTTTATCTTTCGTTGTATCTGGTCAGGCTCAAGATCTTTGCACATGTTGTAGCTTTCAGTGCACTATCCAGACTGCATGAAATCGTCTGAGAGCAGGATGTAGGGGAGAGGCCAGCACCATACTAAAGACCTGTACCTAACAGAGCTCCAATGAAGACAAGTCATTCAGGTGAGCAGAATAAGCTCCCCCGCTTCCACCAACATCTACATTGATCTAAGATAAAACTACACGGTTTGATTTGTCCTTTTTCCAGTTGGTCTTTGTTCCTTATCCCCAAAATACCTGAGTGCTGCTGTAATCCTGTCTGTCCCAAAGCCATTCAGAGACAGAATGCAGCAAATCTCGGGCTGATGTTGTGTGTCTCAATTCAGTAACTCTATGAATCTTTGAAAATTTTGATTATTTTGACTTGTTTTAAAACTATCCCTATTGGTCACCTGACTGGCAAAAATAAAGGGAGCTTCAAATACACAGCACACATCGGGGAAGGAATCTGGGTTTCAGCTGCAGATCATTTCCTTGCTTTTTGTGTGTTAGCTGTCTCACTATTTTGAGATGTTTGCATATTGGATCTTGGCTATGATGTTGTGAAATGAGAAAATACTTGCATTTCTATGGCGCCTTTCACGACCTCAGGACATCTCAAAGCGCTTTACAGCCAATGAAGTACTTTTAAAGTGTAGTCACTGCTGTAATGTAGGAAATGCGACAGCCAATTTGCGCACAGGAAGGTCCCACCAACAGCAACTGATAATGACCAGATAATCTGCTTTAGTGATGTTGGTTGAGGGATAAATATTGGCCATGACACCAGGGGGAACTCCCCTGCTCTTCTTCAAAATAGTGCCATAAGATCTCTTACGTCCACCTGAGAGAGCAGACGGGGCCTCAGTTTAACATCTCATCTGAAAGATGGTACCTCTGACAGTGTAGCACTCCCTTGGTACTGCATTGAAATGTCAGCTTAGATTATGTTTTAACAAGTCTCTGGAGTGGGACTTGAGCACACAACCTCTGACTCAGAGGCGAGAGTGCTACCCACTGAGCCACAGCAGACACCTTGATATCTTCATACCATATTATCAGTTAATCTTGTAGCTAGTGCACACTGCAGTCACAGTATGCTGGTGCTGGATTTTTAGGCTAGTGGTTGCAAGGACAGTGGTCCCCTGTGCTATTCCATGGCGCCATCTCCTTAGATCAGCATTGCAGCATGGTTGCAAGGAGATGAAGTCAAGTTTCAGGCTGCAGTTGACCATTGCTGTCATTGAATGTGCCAGCCCTATGCTGCATGTTAGCTGTAGATATCGTCACAGCATCTGGCACAAATCTATGCCTGGCTTTTTGCTGACCCAGACCCCATGAAGACAGTCCTCCATGATCGTTGGAAACATAGAATGATACAGCACAGAAGGAGGCCATTCAGCCCACTGTGCCTGTGCCGGCTCTTTGAAAGACCTGTCCAAATAGTCCCACTCCTATAGTCTCTTTCCTACAGCCCAGCAAATTTCTCCTTTTCAAGTATTTATCCAATTCCTTTTAACAGTTAATATTGAATCTGCTTCCATCACTTTTTCAGGCAGTGCATTCCAGATCATAACAACTCGCTGCGTAAAAAAATGTTTCCACATGTTGCCTCTGGTTCTTTTGCCAATCACCTTAAATCTGTGCCCTCTGTTACCGACCGTTCTGCCACTGGAAACAGTTTCTCCATATTTACTCTATCAAAACGCTTCAAGATTTTGAACACCTCTATGAAATATCCTCTACAGAGAACAACCCAGTTTCTCCAGTCTCTCCACGGAAATGAAATCTTTCATACTTGGTACCATTCTAGTAAATCTCCTCTGCACCCTCGCTAAGGTCTTGAAATCACTCCTAAAGTGTGATGCCCAGAATTGGCCACAATACTCCAGCTGGGGCCTAACCAGTGTTTTATAAAGGGTTAGCACGTTGTCACGTAGGTGTGTGCCAGGGTGTGGAGCGATGGCTGTTGGCTTCTTCATAGGTGCAGTTATGCTGCCTGTTGATCACCTTCTATCATTGAAAGCAAGACATACTGTGATGGGGTGCTTCCAAGGAAATAATCAACAGTATGGTTAGTCGGGCATTCACGTATCTTAGTGGCATCATCAAATCTTCTGGCCCAGCTTCCTTTGGGAGTTGCAGCCTTCGCTTTCACTTATCACCTGCCACAGTGAAGTATGTTTACCTCTGTCAATGGAGAGGGTGTACGGGTGCCAGCGAGTGGGAAAAGACCATATTTTATACACTGTGGGTTGCTTGGCACCTCTCTCGATCTTCCAGTGACCTCAGACAGGGGTCTTCCCATTGAAAAACCCATTGGTGCCAGTAATGGTGTAGGGGACAAAAGAAATTAGGACATTTGGCACAAAGGGTTCTGAGAACCTCAGTGGGTGCAGACAAAAAAAAAATCAAAACTGGTTCGGTAATGGCCTAGAACATTTCCTTTTTTGTTACGGTGCCTTTTAAATGAAGTGCCACCTGATCTCTCAGTCCCTAACAACCCTGGATGCCTAGTTTCCTGAATGTTATTTACACTGGATGACCTGCAAGCCAATGTAATCTATGTCCAAGAAGTTCCCACCCTCCTTTTCGTATTTCGATGAAACTCCTTAGCTGTTTCAGATGTGGACTTCTGCCCACCCAAACCCTGATTGGAAATTTCAACGGGAAGCAAGTGGGCAGAGGTCTGATCTTCACCCAGCTTGGTGCTTGGTTAAGCCTCAAGTATGCCCATTTCTGGGGCATAACAGAGATGAAAATCAACCCCCTTATCTCTAAATGCAGGTTACAATCAGATCACTCGCTCCCTGTTGGAACTGATCGAGATGACTGGGTTTATAATAGGGATGCTTTTTAAAGATCAGGCAGTGGGTCTGTCTGTCTCTTTCTCTTTTTCTCTGCACTCACCATTTAAAATGTGCAATGATCCATCTTCTTTAAAATGAAAAAAGGGCACTCTCCACTAACTGCTTATGGTTAAGAACACTGCTTGTTGTGGTATTGCTTCATACAGCCCAGGAAGATCCCAGGGTTAATCGGCAGTTGGCTGATATTTTATTTTTATTATTCGTTTATGGGACATGGGCGGCGATAGCAAGGCCAGCATTTATTGCCCATCCCTAGTTGCCCTTGAGAAGGTGGTGGTGAGCCGCCTTCTTGAACCGCTGCAGTCCGTGTGGTGAAGGTACTCCCACAGTGCTGTTAGGGAGGGAGTTACAGGATTTTGACCCAGCGACGATGATGGATTGGCGATATATTTCTAAGTCAGGATAGTGTGTGACTTGGAAGGGAACTTGGAGGTGGTGGTGTTCCCATGGGTCTGCTGCCCTTGTCCTTCTAGGTGGTAGAGGTCGCGGGTTTGGGAGGTGCTGCCGAAGAAGCCGTGGCGAATTGCTGCAATGCATCTTGTAGATGGTACACACTGCAGCCACGGTGCGCCGGTGGTGGAGGGTGTGAATGTTGAAGGCGGTGGATGGGGTGCCAATCAAGTGGGGCTGCTTTGTCCTGGATGGTGTCGAGCTTCTTGAGTGTTGTTGGAGCTGCACTCATCCAGGCAAGTGGAGAGTATTCCATCACACTCCTGACTTGTGCCTTGTAGATGGTGGAAAGGCTTTGGGGAGTCAGGAGGTGAGACACTCGCCGCAGAATACCTAGCCTCTGACCTGCTCGTGGCCACAGCATTTATGATCTGAGCTGGAGTAGCAGTAGGGAATGCTACAGCTGGCTGCAATGCCCTTGGGCTAGGGAGGGAAGAATTCAGCCAGTATTCCCACATCTGATTGCTAACCAAAACTGAAATGTGCACTGGTATGGACATCAGGAGAAGATCCAACTTGGCTATAGTGTACCTGTAGCATAACTGACCACAGGCCAATGAGGCTCAGACACATGGTTAGCTCGGTGAGGCATTGAAAGGATGCTGGGACCTATGGAACAAAACCCATCAAAGATCAATGCCCTAAGATAGAAGGAAGAAAATTGAACGTTTAGTGCAGATTTTTTTATATTTGTTCCAGGAATGTGGGTGACACCAGCAAGGCAGCATTCTTTGCTTATCCCTAGTTTCCCATGAGGGCATTATGAGTCAACCATGTAGTGTGGACCTGGTTTTAGGTGGAGCAGAGAGTGTATATATTGTAAAACACAAGGTACCACAATTGTGCGGGACAGACTCGATGGACCAGAGGGTCTTTAGCTGTCCGTCATTGTCCATATGTTCGTATGCACGTTAACCAGACCAGGTGAGACTTGCAGATTTTCTTCCTTGAAGGATGCTAATGAAACAGTTGGGTTTTTACAACAAAACTCTGGCTTTCGCAAATGACTAGATTTATTGAATTCAATTTCCCAACTTGTCATGGGGGGGATTTGAACTCCGGGCTATCTGGGTTAGTGGTCCAGCACCATAGCCACTCGACTACTGTACCCTTTCATACCTGTGATAGTATCTCCGATACTGGCTCTCTACAAATGGCTAACTCTTGGGAAAGCTCTTGCTTTCAATTGAAGCTCGAGTGATATTATCATTTTTACGGCATTTTCTTTTCTGACACAACAATTAATAACGCAGATAGTTATCTCAGAGAAAAGCCAAGTTTAGAAAACGCCAAAGATTTTATTTACATAACATGGGCTGTAATATATTCCAGCTGCATCAGTTTTCCCTTCAGCTCCAGTTGGTAAGGGTACAATAAATCCTGCACATAGGGTTTTATTAATGTCACTGATCTCAGATACACCAACAATACAGGTCACCGCACCGTTTGTGGTGCTTAGGACTAAGTCAGCTGTAGGAACACCAAAGGCAAAGGAACATCCTCAACAGATTGACTCCTTCTCCAGATTGATTCCAAATGCAACGAGGCTAATACGCACTCCTTTCACCTCCAGAACCTGGGTTTGAAACAAGCCAAGATAGAATAAAGCCTGTTTTCTGTGATGGAAAGGCTGGTGTTTGGATAATCTCAATCTAGATCCCAGTGCAAAAAAACAAAATGACCTTGAATTGGGCATGAATTTACCTTGAAGAGTTTGAGGGATGAAATGTCTTGCAGGTGTAGCAGGGGTAATCCTCCAAGGTTGGTGCTGGATTTTAAAATGCATTGTTTGGATTACACAACAAGAGCCACAACAAGAGCTATGATAAGCTGAATGAACATAAGAGCATAAGAAATTGGTGCAGGAGTAGGACATACGGCCCCTCAAGCCTGCTCCACCATTCAATAAGACATAGTTGAACTTCTACATCAACTCCACTTTCCCGCCCCATCCCCATATCCCTTGATTCCCTTAGTGCCCAAGGTCTCTGTCTTGAATATACTCAATGGCTGAGCATCCACAGCCCTCTAGGGTAGAGAATTCCAAAGATTCACAACCCTCTGAGTGAAGAAATTTCTCCTCATCTCAGTCCTAAATGGGCTGAGATCTTTTTACATTTTCTCTCCTTTTCTCCTGAAGGTGCTGATTCGTACTGGGGTATGATCGGACAGGTCCTAGCAGCCCTCTGATACCAAGTGACCTAGACAGTGATTGTTAGCTGGCTATTCAACTGTGAGGGGCAGTGTGAAGCCAGTCCTGCCATTGGTCAAAGTTCAATTCAGTACACTTTCTGAAAGAGACTGCTCAACAACAATCAGAAATGGGAACCCTTGACTTTTCACCCTCCCAAGTCTGAGTACTGAGGCCAACTGCAGCTTCCCCATTGCTGACTCAGCACAATTCAGGGATGGAACCCAAGGCCTTCTCAGTGCCTCAACAGACAATACGTCTACCCACTGAGCCATTGTGCAAGCCTGATTGCTCTTGTTCTATATCCTTGTGTAAAAGTGACCATGAAGCTGTCAGATGGTCGTTAAAAGCCCAACTGGTTCACTAATGTCCTTCAGAGAAGGAAACCTGCCGTCCTTACCCGGTCTGGCCTATATGTGACTCCAGTCCCACATGGTTGACTCTTAAATGCCTTCTGAAGTGGCCTAGCAAGCCACTCAGTTGTATTAAACTGCTAACCTGGAACTCCCTACTTAACAGCATTGTAGGAGCACCGTCACCAATAAGACTGCAGCGGTTCAAGAAGGTGGCTCACCACCACCTTCTCATGGCAACTAGAGATGGGCAACAAATGCCAGCTTCGCCAGCGACGCCCGCATCCCGAGAAAGATTTTTTTTAATGTTCTTGTAACAATTGTCCTATGATGGGCGAGATGTTTTTGAGGAATGGTGAGGTGTTGGTAATAAAGAACCAAAAATCAAATCTGGGGTTATTCAATCCTATCGGTGGCTACAAAGTGGACAAATATTCCATTCCCAGCACTGTTGGTACTCTCAGTAATTCACGTTACACTGCCAAGTGGTGTTTACATTCTTCTTAACTTCAATCTGCACCTTCCAGAACTCAGAATGATGAATTAGAGACATTTGGTGTTGTAGATTTATTTATGCACTTGTTTCTCCCACATATGCTGTTATGTTATTGATTATAATGTTTGGAATTACAGCAGAAAGTACGTGCATATTGGGATGATCTCTGTCATTTTTGCAACTAGTTCTGTTTTCTGACACAATAATTTATAATGTAAATAACTAGCAGAGATGGGGGTTGGGGGGAGCCAAGTTTTGAAGTGGCAGTAGATTTTATTTATATTAAGTGGCCACTAACATGTTACAGCTGCACTGATGCTTCTTCAGTGCTCGAGCTTTCTTCCCAAGAATGGAAAAATGAAAATAAATGCACGTCTCATGTTATTAATGCCGCTGATCTGAGATTCTGCAACCACACACCACCCATGGGAGGTTCAGAGCCGGGTCACTCGAGTGGCAGCATCAAGGTCAGGTGAGGTTAAATCCTGGGTGGTACAGTAATGGATTTATGACAAATATTATTTGTGTTGTTGAAAACAAATACAATAATTCTCTGCCCATGTCCCGAACCATAACACTGGTGTTATTTTTCTTCCAATTTGTTCTTGTGAATTCACAATGATTTTTCCTGGCGAAAGAAGCCACCAGACCTGCCTCGATGGCTTATTAGTGGGTAAATACTTAGTACAGTATTGATCCATCGGAACTGCAAGGCGTCAGCTTTGATTTCTGATCTGTGCTTTGTTAGGGCAACATTTGAGGCACTACAATTGACATCAGCGTCCCTGAGCAACAGAGGGAAAATTGGCGTCAGCCAGTACTTGAAAAATACTTCATTGGCTGTAAAGTTGCAATATAAATGCAAATGTGAGAAGTCGCACAACACCAGGTTATAGTCCAAAGGTTTTATTTGAAATCACAAGCTTTCGGAGCGCTGCTCCTTCGTCAGGTGACGAAGGAGCAGCGCTCCGAAAGCTTGTGATTTCAAATAAAACTGTTGGACTATAACCTGGTGTTGTGCGACTTCTCACATTTGTCCACCCCAGTCCAACACCGGCATCTCCGCATCATGAATATAAATGCAACAATGGAACGGGGTTGATTTTTTGCCAGATACCAGAGTGATGCACATCAGGTTAGCAATGAGAGAGAGGCACCTTACTGAAGTGACTGCCTGGCAAAGTCTAGGCTGGCTGGACAGAGAGATGGTAGCTGCCATTTCTAGGTAATGGCTTCTGGATATAAATCCAGGGTGGTTGTTATTTTTTTTTCTCTCACGTGGCAGCTGTTGATGATTCTGCCATTGTCATTTACACCTCATCTCGAGTCATCTTTTGTTTCTTAACTTGTCCCATTACCATCTCCTTTTGCCTTGCACCATCATCCCTTTTGTCTTTTAATCTCTCCTGCCTTCCACCCTATCACAGACCTTCCCTTTTGTTGTTTCCTTCCCTCCTCCCTTTCCCTGCTCCTACACTTGCTTAAAAATCTGTCACATCTCTAACTTTTTCCAGTTCTGACGAAGGGTCATCGACCTGAAACGTTAACTCTGTTTCTCTCACAGATGCTGCCTGACCTGCTGAGCGTTTCCAGCATTTTCTGTTTTTATTTCAGATTTCCAGCATCCGCAGTATTTTGCTTTTGTATTAGTGGTTGTTATTTGGTTGGATGTAAGTGTAACCTCTCTCTCTCTCTCTCTCTTGCTATCTGTCGTTCTCTCTTGCTCGCTCTGGCTGTGTCTCTCATCTCTTTTTTCTCTTTCTGTCTTCACTCTGTTTCTCCCCAGGCCTGTCTTCTCCCTGATACTAGTTTAGGAGAATATGATGACTTGAGGATTGAGCTAGAGTTTCAGGCTGTAGGATGTGTACCAATACCAGGCTCAACAGTGTGTGGCTTCTGTAGGAAGGCAGTATCCCTGTTGTTAACCTGTGCTGTACTGTTTATGCAATAGAAGTATTTAATTTAAATTGCCATGCTTAACAGTGGAACCTGCTGAAATGGGCCAGGTTACATAGTGTTGTTGGGGGGAGATGCCCAACATGGTGTAGCCAAGTATCTTCATCATGGCGTGTGGCCTGGGAGTAACTGTGTCTCAATAAACTGCTTTATTTCCATCACTTCACTGAAGAAGATGCATGGCCTGTGCGGAACTAGAGGTAGTGTAGAGGCCAGAGTAGTTCCCCATCCTACAGAAATGTGCAATGAGTTGCCAATTTCAACAATCTGCTGATTCTCAATCGGACGTTAAGCAATTCTATAAAATCGTCTCCACCCAAACACAGCTGCATTTTTTCATCATGTAGATAATACAAAGAATAAAGACTGTCTCGTGTGTGAGATAGTGAAGAAAAAGTTTTTAAAGCACTTTGAGAATGACAATTTTATTCATCAGACAAGCAAACCACTTTCCCTGACCCAGAGCATAAAGAGTAACAATAGTTGGAATGTATAAACTAATCATGTGGCTATCAAACGGATGTCATTATACATCTGCACAGGAGACAGACACCATCTGTATAGGAGTTGTACAACATTTTTGTGGCTGCTGCACTTATATGAGATACTAGAAGAACGAGTGTCGACTCATCCATCACCAACAGTTTACTTTACTGTCTGATACTCGCTGGATCCACAGTGGGAGCAGCCGCTCAAACCCTCTGTACGGCACCACTCGCCCTGGTGTACTCTACAGCGGAGTACTGCTCTCCGGCATGGCTATCGAGTCCGCATGTCAAATCCGTTGATGTCCAGCTGAATTCTACTATGAGAATTATCACTGCTACGCTTTTATCAACACCAACACCTTGGGTGCCCGTCCTTGCAAACATCGCACCACCACACCTACGCCGCGAATATGCAGCCTCCAGAGAATACAACCGTTACACCAGCAAAGACATGCCGATCCAGGCCGACTTGAACAACCTACCACCAACCTGTCTCAAATCTAGAAGGCCATTTTGGACCATCACCGAAGCCCTTCAGCGATCTCCCCCCCCAGCCTTGATGACCAATCGTGAAAGGCTTGGAAGAACTGCGACATATGGAATGGATTCCTTATAGAGGACCCCACAGTACAACCTGAAGGATCAAACCTTCCTCGCAAACAGTGGACAACCATCAACTGCCTCAGAACCGGCCATGGTAGATGCTGCCACCTTCTCCATAGATGGAAGATTAAAGCATTCCCATCATGCGACTGTGGAGCTCCTAATCTGACCCTGGAGCACATCATTGCGCACTGCCCTCAGAGCAAATTCACAGGCAGCCTACAAGATATCCACGCTGTTACACCGGAAGCTTCGGCCTGGCTATCCAACTTAGATATTGACATTTGATTAGCTTTGCTTCTACCATACGAAAGAAGAAGACTGTCTGATATTGGCTCCTCTGCTATAGTGAAGATATTATTCAGCTAACAGCATAAAAAACCAAAGTTAACGCAAAGGAAAATGTTAGTCCAAGTACTGAACATAAGTGAATTCCTAGCATTTATTCTCTGTAGACTCTTGTGGGTAAAATATGACTGGCAATGGGGAAGGAATTCAAGCTATTAATTGGAAGGTAATACACAATAACTAGTTTCTAGATGGATAGTCAAAAACATACTGAAAAATCCTCTTATTTGCAGTAGGTTTGCAGTGAGAAAGATGCCCTTAATACTTATAAATCTTGGGGTTGACTGCACAGTACCAATACTGGGTAAGAGCAGAGCAAACTAGGACTGAGTGACTGCCTGTGTATTAGAAATAAAGTTGTGGATATCCTTGACTGGAAAGTCACAGGGGTCGATGTTAACCCGCCCCCCCGACCCGACCCACAATGGGCGGGACAGGGTCAGAAGGTGGGGGGGGTGCAAATAAAAAATTTAAAATAGCGAAACACGACTCCAACCCGACGCATATGCGCCTGCCACCATTTTTACGGCAGTGGTTTGCGCGGCAGGCCTGTGTCCTGCTCTTGAGAGGTGGGCACCTCATTAGAATATTTAAATCGGGCCCCCACAGTGCAATTGGGAGCCTGATTTAAATTTAACGTTTGCCGGCCGAGTTTCCCAGGGCTCGGGAAACCCGGCAGCGAAATGGAGACAGAAGCAGGGAGGTAAAGAAGGTAAGTGCTTTTTAGACCATTCCTTGTGAGTCAGGAGAAGCAAGAATGCTCCTCTCCACCCCCCTCCACCCCCCCCCCCCCCCCTGTAAGCCCTTCAAGCAAACCTTCTGCTAATCGCGGCCTCGCCTCGTTACTGCGATCGGCTAACTCACCCCCCCCACCACCCCCCACCGCCTAACAAGCCCCGATCTTTCCCGATTGCCTGGGAGCATCCCCAATGGTCTCCGGCTGCAGCCTCCAACCGCTGGTTTCCCACCAGGCAGTCGGCCAGCCCATCAATCTGGCCGACAAACTGAATAAAAAAGTTACAATGTGGTCCTGCCGTTAAATTCAGCAGGACCTCCACATCCCCGGGATTCCCGGGCTTCCCCGCCACAACTGTGCTTCCCCACCCCAACCCCCCAACAGCTCCCCGTAAATCTCAGGACCACAAATTCTGAAATGTGTAGCGATATTTCTTTTCACTTAGAAATATGCAATATAGGTCTTCCATTCCTGGCCATAACTAGCACCAGTCAATCAAAATCTTGTGATCCTTGGTTTCCTCCATTGGAGTCGTGCTTCATGAATTCAATAATCTCTCTGGGCAGAAACTGACCAATCAGAGCATCCTGCATGGATAGTCAGTATTACACTTCTCATCAGCTAACAAACTATTCAACATTGATTCCAAGCACCATAAATATAGCTTTGTGGAGAGAAAATCTAAATGCTGAAACAATACGGCACAGGCACGATGGGCTGAATGGCCACCTTCTGTGCTGTACCATTCTATACACTTGATTTGAAATCCCTGGTTTCCTGACCATGATGTGACTGTCCCAATTGACAGGCTCCACAAAGAGCAGATTGATCTGGGTGTGGATGCTGAGTGTGTCGACACTAGCTCAGAATCCCAAAGTTTACATAGGATTACACCGGATATACAGCGCAGAAACAGGCCATTCAGCCCAACCAGACCATGCCGGCGTTTATGCTCCACTCGAGCCTCCTCCCGCCTTTCCTCATCTAAATCTGTCAGCATAACCCTCTATTCCCTTCTCCCTCATATGCTTGTCTAGCCTCCTCTTAAATGCATCTATACGATTCGCTTCAACCACTCCCTATTGGATATCTTGGTGACTATCTTATATTGATGGCCTCTAGTTATGCTCTTCCCCACAAGTGGAAACATTCTCTCTGTACCCACTCTATCAAAATTTTTCATAATTTTAAAGACCTCAGCCTTCTTTTTTCAAGAGAAAAGAGACCCAGCCTGTTCATCCTTTCCTGATAGGTATACCCTCGCATTTCTGGTATCATCCTTGTAAATCTTCTCTGCACCCTCTCCAGTGCCTCTATACCTTTTTATAATATGGCGATCAGAACTGTACGCAGTACTCTAAGTGTGGTCTAACCAAGGTTCGATACAGGTTTAGCATAACTTCCCTACTTTTCAATTCTATCCCTCCAGAAATAAACCCTAGTGCTTGGTTTGCTTTTTTTAATGGCCTTGCTAACCTGTGTCGCAACTTTTAGTGATTTGTGTATTTGTACTCTGAGATCCCTTTGTTCCTCTACCCCACCTAGACTCGCACCCTCCAAGTAATAAGTGACCTCCCTATTTTTCCTACCAAAATGTAATACCTCACATTTATCTGTGTTGAACTTCATTTGCCCATTCTGCAAGTTTATTAATGTCCTCCTGTTTCTGGAAGGAGATTAGGGAAAAGTTTCACAACTTGAGCACAGTTACCAAGGTCGCAAACGCTGCATGTTTTAGTGTGGACTGCAAGCACATGTTGGATTGTCATGATGTGGAGATGCCGGCGTTGGACTTCGGGATACACGACAGCGCAAAATCATAGAGCAGAAACTGATAGCCAAGTTCCGCACTCATGAGGATGGCCTCAATCGCGATATCGGGTTCATGTCACGATACAGAACGTGACTTGACATCATGGCCGGTCTTCCCAGGTGTTTTTTTTTAAAAAAAGACTAACACAAGAACCAACACAAATTGACAGGATATGCAGCCAGCAGGTGGTTTGACACGTTGGACCCCCTGGAACACATCTCATTGTCTTGGCTGTACTTTTAGTGTGTCTTTGATGTAGGGAAAGATTTGAATAGATTTTGTCTGTGTTTAAATTGTGAATTCTGGGAGATTCTCTCACTGCTAACTTACCTGAGGAAGGAGCAATAGCTCCGAAAGCTTGTAAAATTAAATAAATCTGTTGGACTATAACCTGGACATTGGATTGTGACAGCTTAAGGTAGTCAAAGCTTATTCATCAAAAGCCGTAGCCCTGTAACTAAGCAAAGATGCCCTAATGAAGGTGGTGCCTTTTTTCCCCCAAAAAAGTGTCTCGTTACATTTGCACTGTGCGCGCCATGACCTATCAGAAAAGCTAATGAGCATTTTCTGAATCTCACTCAAGTAAACCTGCAAAATGTCTACTGATATCATATTCCCAGAAAAAAATGACTTAAATTAAAGAGCCCGCAGTGGCACTGGGGAGTCCAACACACAACAGTTTTGAAGAAAGGCCTTCATCAACATTGATGTGGAGATAGAAACATAGAAACTAGGAGCAGGAGTAGGCCATTCGGCCCGTCGAGCCTGCTCCACCATTCAATACGATCATGGCTGATCATCCAAATCCACTACCCTGTCCCTGCTTTCTCACACAGAATCCCCATCGAGCCTGCACCGACACATATCCCACCCTATCCCCATAACCCCACGTATTTAATTCCCCCTAACATATCCCATCCTATCCCCATAACCCCACATATTTAATCCCCCCCTAACACTAAGGGTCAATTTATCATAGCCAAATCAACCTAACCCGCACATTTTTGGACTGTGGGAGGAAACCGGAGCACCCGGAGGAAACCCACGCTGACACAGGGAGAATGTGCAAACTCCACACAGACAGTCACCCGAGGCCAGATTCGAACCCGGGTCGCTGGCGCTGTGAGGCACCAGTGCTAACCACTATGCCACCGTGTTGCCCATAATGACCAGATAATCTGTTTTAGTGATGTTGATTGAGGGATAACTATTGGCCCAGGACGCTGGGGAGAACTCCCCTGCTCATTTTCGAAATAGTGATCTTTACGTTCACCTGAGAGAGGTTTAATGTCTCATCCGAAAGACGGCACCTCCGACAGTGCAGCACTCCCTCAGCTACTGCACTGGAGTATCAGCCTGGATGCCGGTGTTGGACTGGGGTGGACAAATGTGAGAAGTCGCACAACACCAGGTTATAGTCCAACAGTTTTATTTGAAATCACAAGCTTTCGGAGCACCTGACGAAGGAGCAGCGCTCCGAAAGCTTGTGATTTCAAATAAAACTGTTGGACTTTAACCTGGTGTTGTGCAACTTCTCACATTCATCAACATTGAGACAGTCAAAAACATTCTTGTTGAGGAGCTGGTGGGAAGTGTAAAGCAGCTGGTATATGTTTCATCTTCTCCTGACTTGGAGAATGTGTAATATCAATATTTCTCTGCTCCCACGCTGAGAACAACTCATTACACTGGAAGGCAATAGTGACTTGGAGAGGTAGCCTCATGTTGCTGCTTAGGGCTGTATAAGGAGGGAGAGGGAGGTCATCTAATATGCAGATTATATGCTCCCCACCACTCAGGTTTCTTGCCTGGTAGAACAATTTTGCCAACGATAGCAGAGCCAGCAATAGTAGCGGATTCCATTGGCTGTTCCTCAACTCATCCAATTCCCCTGCACTGGGTATTTAAATGCCAACTTTCCCTCCTGTCCCTTGAGTTCAGTCTGAACCCCCCCCCGCCCCCCCCCCCCACCACCTCTGATTTAAAATCGAAGGTCAGCAGGAGAGAAGATTTTGAAGTCAGCAAGGGGAACCAGGACGAAAGTCAGGAGGGAGAATTGCCATTTAACACATTTAACACATATCACAGTTCTGGAGGAGTGGCGCAACAGCTGATAGGAATTTTCTGGTTGAAATGAGAAAGGGAAAATGTGTTTATGGCTTCTGACCAGCATACAGGGCTGTCCAGATGGTCTTGTCTGGTGCTGTACATTCCGTCTTTCGGATGAGACGTTAAATCGAGGCCCCGTCTGTTCTCTCCCAGGTGCAGGTTAAAAGATCCCATGGCAATATTTCGAAGAAGAGCAGGAGAGTTATCCCCAGTGTCCTGGCCAATAGTTATCCCTCAATCAACATCACTAAAAGCAGATTATCTGGTCATTATCACATTGCTGTTTGTGAGAGCTTGCTGTGCGCAAATTGGCTGCTGTTCCTACATTACAACAGTGACTACACTTCAAAAAAAGTACTTCATTGGCTGTAAAGTGCTTTGGGATGTCTGGTGGTTGTGAAAGGTGCTATATAAATGCAAATATTTCTTTCTGTAGGAAGTCTCCAAAAACACGTAGAATTTCACCAGCAGCCAGAAGAAATAATCCAGCAACTAACCTGTAAGTACATCATGATCTCTTTTAATAGCGCCAGTGAGGGCTCCTTCATTTGTTCAACATTGTGTTCAGCTATGCGAGGTTAAGAGAGGGTGTTGGTTGGAGTATGGAGTTGGAAATGGCAGCGGTGGCTTCAAATCAGCATTGCACACTGATTCATGCTCTGCATGCACCCGGCGGTCATTAGGCACCTTTACCAAGATAGTATACTATGCACTTCCCATCATCCCAGACCCCATTTTTGAGTTACGGCCCAATTTAGCCCCCATAGGTTTTTTTTAGGTCTCGAGGGTGGAATTTTGGGAGGTTATCCTCTGCTTGGGCTGCCTTATATGCGAGTCGACGTGGATCTGTGGGCTCTTAAACCATTTTCCACCCGTAGAAGCCGCGGGTCGGAGATAGGGCTACAATGTTATAGACCCTGACTCTCCAGCTCACACTCACTGCCAGCGTAGCTCCCCACTGCGAGTGTGGATTCTGCCCAATAATGTAACTGCTTCTTTTCGAAGAGATAAAAAGAAGAATGTATGCTGGAAACTCTGGAAAAAAAGAACATTAATTGCAGCAAATACAGAGTAGATCTGTCATTGCCTGAAAGAGAAAGACAGTTAGTGTTTCAGGTGTGGACGTGTCATTGTGTCTACCAGGTTAGATGAAGGAGCCCCACCCGAACCATTAGCTTGCCATTTCCTAGCTCAGATGCTGATGGATCTTCCGTGTACTTCCCATCTTCCCCCTTTCTAAGGGTAACTGACGGTGAATAATGGTGCAGTTCTGTATAGTGCTGTATTAGTGTATTTGATACAATTGATTTTTATCCTTTCCCGAAACCACCCTTTTATAAAAGGACCAAGGCAGCAATTAAACTGCAGTGACCATATTTTGAAAACTGATCAGCAAAAGGCCTGTGGAAGAGGCTGTGAGGGGATAATCTTCCCATAGTAGTCCTGGGTGTGGCAACAGTCGACAGTCTTAGACATTCATTATTTCTTTCAAGATGCGGTTTGCGACAGACGCTGGGTTGGTGGTGTTTACTTTGATCTGTCAGCGACGTGCGCCTCCCTAACCAGGCGATCAAAGCAGGAAAGTCTGAGGAGGTGGGGGAAAAGGATCTGTGTCCATTGATCTACGTGCTGTTCATATTCCACAAGGGTCCTGTGTGTAAACCAATTCCGCTTCATGTGGTTTTCTCACTAACCACTTCATTCCTCTCAAACAACAACCCCTCATTTAACCAGGGTGTCAAATGTGTGTGCTTTCCAACAACCTGCTGACCAACTGATCCAGGCCAAAATCTTACTGGGTTTGTTAAACATGCTTAAACACAATGGCAAATACAGAGTGGCAGCGGAGAGGTAATGATTAAAGTGGGCATTGCTGCTGAAACTAGGAGCCAGAAATGGGTGAGGATTTCAGCCCTGGCATCTTGCAACTTGTACAATGTTCATTGGGAAAAGATGTAAACATAAGGAAGGTATTTATATTATTCTGATAAAGGTACATCTGTCCTACTCATTGTCATGCTAGCACATCACAGATGGAAAGTGATTAATTGACTCAGATAAATAATGCACTGTTAACTCACTGTTAACTAAATGATTCCGATTGCCTGCCATATGGCCTCAGGTAGGAAAACTAATGATGATATTGTCTACTATCCACAAGATGTACTGCAGCAACTCACCATGGCTTCTTCAACAGCACCTCCCAAACTCCACCACCCAGAAGGACAAGGGCAGCAGGTACACGGGAACACCATCACCTCCAAGTTCCCCTCCCAAGTCACACACTAACCTGACTTGGAAATATATCGCCCTTCCTTCATCGTCGCTGGGTTAAAATCCTGGAACTCCCTCCCTAACAGCACTGTGGGAGCACCTTCACCACACGGACTGCAGCGGTTCAAGAAGAAGACGGCTCACCACCACCTCATCAAGGGCAATTAGAGATAGACAATAAACACTGGCCTTGCTAGCAACTCCTATATCCCGAGTATAAATACATTTTAAAAAACAGCCAGCAAGAACAGGGCAGAGTGTCAGCTGTGGCTCAGTGGGTAGCACTCTCGCCTTCTGAGTCAAAAGGTTGTGGGTTCAAATCCCACTCCAGAGACTCGAGCACAAAAATCTAGGCTGACACTCCAGGGGAATGCTGCACTGTCAGATGAGACCTTAAACTGATGCCCCGTCTGCACTATTTTGAAGAAGAGCAAGGGAGTTATCCCTGGTGTCCTGGCTAATATTTATCCCTCAACCAACATCACAAAGACAGATTATCTGGTCATTATCACATTGCTGTTTTGTGGGAGCTTGCTGTGCGCAAATTGGCTGCCGCGTTTCCTACATTACAACAGTGACTACATTCCAAAAGTACTTCATTGGCTGTAAAGTGCTTTGAGACGTCCGGTGGTTGTGAAAGGCGATATATAAATGCAAGTCTTTCTTTTTATCAGAGATGGTTTCCATATTGCCATGAGCAATGCCAAGGAAGATCAATTAGTGTGTAGAGAAATGGAGCCTATCCCACTTCTCAATCGGCAATGTATTGAAAAAGGTGGCATTCAGGCCGATGTTTGAGGTGGAAGTGCAGCTTTCTATGGAACTGACGGATCAGCTGATTGTGCTGGCTTAGGGCTCTTGAATGATTCCGCTGCCTGTTTTTGCTCACCAGCCCTGTTTAATGTCAGGTTAATCCGAATACAATGGGACAGTCGGGAGGTATGGAATTATTCCCATTGCATTTTAACTGGCTGGAGATCCCATTCAATGGATGGTAATTACAATCTGTTTTGCTAAATAGATTCCTATCAGTGATAACCAGTAAAATATTCATTGATTCTGTCTCAGAGGTAGCATTGAATGCTTCATACTTGGGCTCACTGCTTTATGTCAAAGCAAACATTAATGCACTTAATTAGTTAATTCAGAATGACTAACTTTTTTTTCTCCTGTTAAAGGTTTTATCAAAATTATCTTGAATATAGTTCCTTTTTTGAGGGGCCTTCACCACCATAAAGATCATATCCTCCCTGATCAAGAAAAACAGAAGAAATGTCAGTTTTTCATGAAATTTAATGAGGTGCTAATGAAATCACAGGAATGTCTAGAGTGTAGCTGCGTGACGGATAAAAGCCAACGACATCGCACCTGCAATAATTATCCTCTAACAGTTCACGAGCAGCTAATGAGCCCCAGAACTGGCATAAATGGCGGAGCACTGGTTGCTCCCGCTGGGGAGGGCACAATCATGTTTGAGAAATGGATGAATGCCAGTGAGGAAAAGCACATTTTTGTGCGGGCAAAAAAGTCACTGTTGCATTGAAGCAACCTGCCCGTTTTTAGCGGGCAAAAGGATCTTCCCCAAAGAAGGCAACGACTGTGCCCGGGAGTCAAACAGTCAATGAATGTGTGTCTGCTGCTGTGAGGACACGGCGGGGCAGGTTAGAATAAGTTGCAGGACTTTAAAAAAAACATTACTGTAAAGTGGGAATACAGGACATGTACGAACGTGCAAAAAAAGTAGGACTTGTGAATAATGTCTTTTTGTTTTTTTTTAAAAAAAGCACTCAGCTCAAAAGATTTCAACGAGAATACAACAAATTAGCGATTTCAGGTGAAAATAGCACGGTAATGTAAATGCTATTATGCGTGCAAAGTTGGCAAAGAAAACTCACTACAGGAAGGAACTTCCTGGAATCGAAGCACCCTGTCTCGATCCACACTGCTTTTATATTTAAATGTTAAACTTGATATGTAGTTGAAGGTTATAGCTTGCAGCGGGAGGTGGAGCCACAGACATGGAACCACTGATTCTTTTCAGGACAGAACTCTCAGGCTGCTCAGAAAGAAAGACTTGCATTTATATAGCGCCTTTCATGACCTCAGGACATCCCAAAGCGCTTTACAGCCAATGAAGTACTTTTCAAGTGTAGTCACTCTTGTAATGTAGGAAAAGCAGCAGCCAATTTGTGCACAGCAAGCTCCCACAAACAGCAATGTGATAAATTGTGGCCAGATAATATGTTTTAGTGATGTTGTTTGAGGGATAAGTATTGGCCAGGACATTGGGGAGAACTCCCTTTCTCTTCTTCGAAATAATCCCATGGGATCTTTTACGTCCACCTGAGAGGGCAGATGGGGCCTTGGATTTATCCGAAAGACGGCACCTCCAACAGTGCAGCACTCCCTCAGTACTGGAATGTCAGCCTAGATTTTGTGCTCAAGTGAGACAGGAGACAGAGCTTGGCAGGCACGATGCCTGCAGAAATACAAGGAGACTGAAGAACCTGTGGTAGGTACCATATTCAAAAACTATGATATGCACAATGATACAACTATGGCTGCGATTTTATTAATGGACGCAGGTTGGGTGCGGGTCAGGTGATTTCCGGCTTCTAGTCCCGCCCCCAGCTGCATCCGCTCCACAGACGTGATTTTGCCTTGATTGACCTTGTTAAGCCCGCCTTGTGGGCTTGCCGGCCAATTAACAGGAAGCAGGTCAGATGACATCATTTGATGACGCTTCATCTGCCGGTTTCCTTAAAGGGACCACGCACAATTTTATTTTGACAGTTGATTTCTTAGTGTTTGACAGCATTGAGGTGCTGCAAACACTGACAATCACTGCACAAAGGTGACCTCTTGCACCCAGGCTCTCCAATGACTCCCTCCATAGGCTGGAATAGATGGCAGCTGCAGGTGAGGTGACAGAAGCGATCTGTCACTGGTGAGAGAGGTTCTCCCAATGAGGTGGCACTAGACATGGATTTAAAAACTTGTAACCTTAAGAAATGTGTAAATGTATTAAAAATGCAGTTCCCAACATTTTCTTTCCTCTGAGACTCACCATGTGCAACATTGGATCCTTCACACCACTTCTGCAGCTGTCATCATTCCAGAAACATTACAGCAGACTCACAACACGCCGCACTTACCTGGCGTGGTGTCCGGACATCGGGAAACCCGAGCCAGAAGTGGCAAAATTCAAAAATAGGTTGACAACTACTGGCAAGTACCTGTTAATAGGCAGGTAATTGCTTTAATCCGTTTCCCGCCGCCAAGTGTCAGGTCCATTCGCAAATCGGGGACCCGACACTTGGGAAAGCTGTTTGGAGGCGGGTTGATGGCGGGATCGCAACCCGTCGTCAATCAAAACGATTTTAACCTATAACCCGCCTCCAAACCCGCCCTCTGATTGTGGACAAGCATTAGTCTATGTAATGATGATGCAATACCCAAACAGATTAGTGTGCTTATTTACCATGGGCTAAAAATTACTTCAAAGGGGGGCGGGTGGGGGGGGGGGGGGGGAGTGTGGGAGGGTGAGATTACCAGTCACAACTTCAATTGGGCAAAGATCCCGTGCCAAATTGGGTATATGTCTCCATCCCCGCAGTCAGGGCAGGTGGTCCATTCCTGTGGAGGTGCAACAGGGTCACCCACAATGAGGAGGTGCTGGAAAATCAGCGTGGCACCCTTGTAAGTTCAAGAAAATCATTTGCCCGCAGAGAGCAAAGATGCTGCATTCCGAAAGTAGAGGCCCCTCTGGGATTGATTATTTTCGTTTCTTTTACATTCTAGAGGCCAATAATTGGCTCGCAGTGGAACCCACTCTTGCTCTCCCAGGAATGGCCTAAACCGCTGCCAGGGTGTAGCTGGCCCAGATCGGGATTTCCAATGGAGGGCAAATGAGGTGAAGGGAGGGGAACCTGGTGCATTTGGGTTCCAGCCCCCTGTGGGAGAAACACCTGATTTACGCCTTGTCCCAACCCAGGAATATCATAAGAACATAAGAAATAGGAGCAGGAGCAGGCCATTCGGCCCCTCGAGCCTGCCCCGCCATTCAATAAGATCATGGCTGATCTGATCTTGGCCTCAACCCCACTTTCCCGCCCGTTCCCCATAACCCTTGACTCCCCTGTAGCTCAAATATATGTCTATCTCCGCCTTGAATATATCAGGCCCCTCGTCTTCACAAAAACAAAAATAACCCAATCCAGAAAGGCACCAAGCAGCATTATCCATAGTTGCATCTGACATCAGCATGCATATACATGCTGGAGGAGATTTTGATACTAATGTGGAGGAAGAAGTGCAAAGAGATGCACCTTGGGTTCAAGTGTTGAAGAGCGACTCGGGGTGAGTGTTGATTTTTATGATTCAAGCACTTTGCAAGCTCAGTATCGTTTAACCTCTACTTCCTAATGTACCTCATTTTCTTTTACTGATTGATGTCCTACATGATGGGTCTTGGCTCCCTGCCTTGATTTTTCCAATTTAAAAATTGTCACTTATAGCATGGTGGAGGAGTGTAATGTCTGCTTGGTTGATGGATTCCTCCCTTTCATCCCCACCCACCCTCCTCCTGTTGTTGCTAGATCAGAACTAGGAGGATCATGGAGCATGCTGAAATGTCTCCGTTAACGTGTAAGTATTACAGCTAGATCTGTAATGGAACGTAACATCTGAACCACCAGAATAGGCAGATAGGACCTGGGTTTAGTGCCTCATCTGAAGTCTTAGGAATGGGCAATAAATGCTGGCCTTGCCAGCAATGCCCACATACCATGAATGAAAAAAGAAATTGCACTAGATTATGGCCAGGATTTTCTGCTTGAACATAACCTGTAGAACAACGGAAGCATCTGTCAGGAGATTCCATATCGCCAACCTGTGATTTTCTGCCCATTAAAATGAATGGTTAGAAAATCACAGCTGGGATACGAAATTTCTCAACATGCGCTTCCACTGTGCACAAGGAATATTGAAGTGGAAAATCCCAGTTGGTGTGTTCAGGCCGAGGTGTGAGGTTCAAACCCGCAACCTTCTGCCCTGGAGGCAAGAGTGCTACCAACCCCGTGAAGCTGGCGTGCCGCATGTGTGCAGTGCAATAGTATCTATTATGTGACCTGAATTATATTTTAACTTCTTGAACTTGCTTGAGGTAGCAGCACCCACAACTCAAAAAACAAATAAAATGACACTGAAGTAGAGGACTTCAATCTAGGTTAATCCCAAAGAGATCAACTTCCATGTAGAATTGACTCATCCTCACGTACAGTTATACTCAGTAGCTACTGTGTAAATTATTATGGAGAACATCAAATCCTGCTTTGGATAAAATCTTATGGAACACAATTTAGATCAGGTTTTGACCTGATCCTTTTTCAATGGTGGTTTGAGACATTGGTTCATAGCGGGAGTAGACATTCGCCTCAATTCTGGACAAATTGGGACTGCACACGTTTGTGACATGGACTCACTTGCGCCTAATGTGCGGGAGGTGGGTTGTACCGACATTTTATGAAATAAGGACTGCCCCCCCTTTCCCTTCCTCCAGTTTGAATAGGCTTGGGCTGTAGCTCACTTGGCCTCTGGATTACAAAATCCAGCCAGGATGCAGCTCGCCATACAAGGGGAAGTTGTGCTGGCCAAAAATTGGACCAGTTGTTCGCAATGGTGCACCAGAGATCAGGAAGCAACTCTGCTCCCTTTGATGCTAAGGATTTGCCAGCGCTGCTGCAGACGGTATACCAAAGGAGGTTGGCCATATTTGGGGCACAGGTGCCATCTGAATGGAGGGAGGTTGCCAACTGAGTAAAATGCAGTCACCAAGCAACCTTGTACCTGACTGTAAATGGGGAGGAAGGGAACTGCTCTCGGGGAGCAACGCAAAGTTGAGCATGCTCCTCACTTTTGCACCCATTTCTTGTGAAGCCCATGGAGCGTGGCACAAACCCAAGTTGGCAACTGATGTACCCTTTGGGAGGTGCCATTTTGCCCTTTCGCACACACTCTTTCATCGCACATGGCACACTTTCTGTAAAGGTGGGGGTGGCAGCTGAGGAATAGCAAACAGATGTAAAGGGATCCAGTCAAAGGTGGTCCTCTGCTGTTGGGTTTCTCTCAGTGGAGTCAGCGGCCATGGAAGCAAAGGATAGCCCTGTCCTAAGAGCCAGCTACTCCTCCAAATAATACCGGCGCTGGGGAATGACACACAATGAAGATACCACAGCTGCTGATATGCCCAAAATGATATTTGTGGTCAGATAACATCTTAAGATGGTCATTTACCTCATTGCTGTTTGTGGCACCTCGCTGTGTGCGAATTGGTTGTCACTTTTGCCTACATCAGAACGGTGACTACTCTTCAGAGGTAATTAATTGGCTGTGAAGCACTTTGGGATGTCCTGCGGATGTGAAAGGTGTTACATCAATGCAAGTTCACTTATTCTATTTAATTAAAAAGGCTTTGCAATAAATATATTTTAATTGCCCTGCGCATTATTTTTTGGCTCCCTCTGAAATCTTATCTATTCCGGTCCACTCTTGTAATCATCCCAATGTACACAAGATGCGTATCAGGAAGTGCTTAGGCAGTGATTTATAAAGGTTCTATTAGCAGACTTTCTAAAGAAAGAAAGAAATAAGCAGGAAGGAAGATGTCTAAAGGGTCAAGGTTTGAAGGCCGCCCAGGTGAAAAATCTTTATGGAATGCTGGCTCAGTGATTCCCTCAAACTGAAGAAAGCCGCTTCACTCCCACTCTGACCTCACCGTCCTCGGCCTATTACACTGTTCCATGGAAGCTCAGCGTAAGCTCGAGGAACAGCACCTCATCTTTCATTTAGGCACGCTACAGCCCTCTGGACTCAATATCGAGTTCAACAATTTTAGATCATAACCTCAGCTCCAATCACATTTATATTTTATTTTATCCACCCTTTTATTTGTCCCCCCCCACCTTTTTTTTCCTCCTAGAAGCTGGCAGCTGTCCTTCATTCTGCCAGTGGATTTCACACTTCATTCAGCCTTAATCTGTCACATTAACACCACCTCTAGCCTTGCATATCTCTTAATGTCTCTTAATGTCTCTTCATCTCCACCTTTGTTCCTTTATCCCCTCCCCCTTTTCCCAGCTTTACCCTGGCCTTAAATCTATTTGATTTCCGGCTCTTCCCAGTTCTGATGAAAGGTCATCGACCTGAAACGTTAACTCTCTTTCTCTCTCCACGGATGCTGCCTGGCCTGCTGAGTTTTTCCAGCGTTTTCTGTTGTTATTATGAAGAAAGCCATTGTCTGAACGTTTGTTTCAGAAACCTCAGTGTACTGAAGTTCAGTCATGAAGTGCGCGTATTATCAATGTTATCAAGTTAGGCTTTCTTTCCCCAACTGTCTCCTCTCATGACTCATGCTGGTGAACAGTTTCAGCAGTGCTAGCCTCCCTCCAGCACTTTGCTCGAGTGGCCATTCTCCATGTGTGACACTGGACGCTGAGAGTCGGCAGGCTATTCAACTGTGGCCACCAAGGCATCCAAGTCCGATCCTGTCCTCACTCAATGTCCACATCAGCAAATTCTGGCCAGACCAGGGATTAAAACTGGGACTTACTGGTCACTGAGGCTGAGTTCCAAAGGGATATCCCTTGAAGGCTAAGTTGATAAGTATGTGTAATTGAGCTATACAAAGCAAAAGTTCACCTGGTTTGTGCCGAGTTACCTGATCTGAGCCACGGCCGCAATATTGGTGCTACAGTTAGGCTAGGGAGAGGAAAGCCAGTCAAAATTCCCCATCTGGTTGATATCCAGTGATCGCTGCTGGAAAGTTCATGTTGGATGAGGCTAGGATCGGACTCGGATGTGATTCCCTCCTCCCCATGGCCAAGTAGAAATTACCCAACACCCCCTTCTTAGAAAATGGCTACTGGCAGGAAACGGTGTAATTTTGGTGAAAGTGAGTTCTGGCCAAAATTCATGCCACTGGCTGGCGATCTGCCTGCTTTTCGCCTTTGGCCCAAACCGGAATTTTGGGACCTTGGTATTTGATTAAACTTTTCATTTTTATATGGTTTTTAGGTCTAAAATGATATCCTGATTGTGCACAACAACAATTTGCACTTATACAGCGCTGTTAACAAAGGAAGATATTCCAAGCGCTCCACAGAAGAAGAGACGACTGGACACAAGAATATTGCGGGAGAGTTAAGATTGGAGACCAAGAGCTTAGTTGAGGAGATGGGTTTTGAGAAGACTTCCAACATTGGAGAAGAAGGTAGATGAGTATAGGGAGAACATTGCTGACAGTAGGGCTGAGACAGCTGAAGGCTTTGAAACTGATGGAGGGAATGGATGGAGGGTGGACCCAAAAAAATGCCAGAATCAGACAGCGCAGGACAGGGCATAAGGCTACGGGAGGTTTTTATGTAGTGTCTGGTGAGGCCTTTGTGGCATTTGTAGATGAGGATGAGAATTTTAAATTCAATGCACCAGAGGGGACAGGGAGCCAGTGTAGATCAACGAGGATGAGGTTGTTGGGCGAGAGGGGTTAAGTGTGGGTCAGGATGTAGACAGCAGAGTTTATGATAAGTTGGAATTGATGGAGGGCGGCAATTAGGAGGCTGGCAAAGAGATTTTTGGGGCAATTGAGTCTGGGGATGACGAAAGTGTGGCTAAGAGTAATGGCAACAGATTGCGGGTGAGGTGGGGTGGAGTGGGTAATATTGCAAAGGCGAATGCATGCAGTCTTGAAGCTCAGCGCAGGGTCAAACAGAGCACCAAGCCTGATTCAACCCGAGTCAGCAGCCAGGAAAGGGGGTGGAGTGAAGAGCAAGGGAGTGGAGTTTAGGATGTGGGTCAAACATTGGCTTTCGTCTTCCTAGTGTGCATTGGATTGAATTCTGGCTCATCCATGAATTAATGTCAGATATGTAGTCGGACAACGTAGAGGCAGCGGTGGAGGCGAGGTACCTGAGGGCTGGTGGTGCCGATAGGTCCTTATTCTGGCAGGGAATTAACACTGACTCAATAATCACATTAAACGTGGCTGAGTTTATACTGTGGTCAAGGTATTGCATGAGTTGACAATTTTGCAGCCTTTTTCTCCAGCATCTAGGTCTTGCCAGTAAAAGAGTTAATTAAAAGTCATTATGGAGCAATGATGCTGGACATTGGCAGCATTCAGCAGAAGCATTACATGTGGGAGTAAGATTATACATCTGGCTGCCAATGAGTCGCAACAGAGTTGCTTTTCCTCCAATAACTGGACACTGACCACCCACACAACCATCCATTATACGCTGTTCGGGAGACTCGGACTGCTTTATTTTTTGTTCTCCTCCCCTGAGAGTACTTACCCATGCTGAGATGCAGTTCCACAGGCACTTAGCACTCTACAGTGCCTCCCCCCCACACCCCCTGCCCCCCATAGCCCTTTTTAGATAGGAGCATTGGCACGTCATTCAAACACGGGAGTAGGCGAAATTTCAGCCAAGCTCTAATCATGTCCTCGCCGGAAATCCGCATAAGTTACTCTACTGATCTGCCTGGCTCAGTTCCACATCGACCAGTGCACTTACCCCCCAGGGAGAGTAACTTTATAAAGTTATACTGAGTTTATAGAATTTCAGCTCAGTTTACAAGTGATCTGAAGGGAAAGTGGAAAAGATTAAAACGTTCCATAATTTTTTTTTTTTAATTTTGTTTGTGTTATCTAGTTATAACCCTTTTAGTTCTCAACCTTTTCCTCTTTACTAGTAACATTCCACTTTATAATCTGTAAGCACACACCACTCTTTTATAGATAATGGGTTATAGAACATTATGGTATTAAGTATATTTCTATAAATTTTTTTAACTGTTCTAAAGTAAATATTTGTGCTTTAAAGTTCATGACTATTGTGTCGCAAAGAATTAATAGCAAGTTTTCAGAATACAAGGACATATTTATCTAAATGTAGTCTTTGTGTAGCAAATATTGCAAAACCTGGGGCATTAAATGTGACCTTTATAAATCATTAGGGTATACTTAAAGTCATTCCTTAACTCACTGGAGCTGAATGCTCTTTGTTACTGTGAATATTTTACTGTAAAAGGTCCCACTCTCGATCCCTGGTCTGTGCCGATCAGCACAGGGGCTGGGGTGGGAGGTCTATAACTGGCCACAATATCCCTGAAACAAAGGCAAAATGCTGCGGATGCTGGAAATCTGACATAAAAACATAAAATGCTGGAAAACACGCAGCGGGTCAGGCAGCATCTGTGGAGAAGGAAACAGAGTTCACGTTTCAGGTCGAAAGGTCATCGACTCGAAACGTTAACTCACAATGTCTCCGAGCATGGACAGGAAAAGTAAACCAGAGTTTCATGATCACCTTCTCGGTGCAAAGTGTGCGCAGGCGGATGTCAGCTGTGATGCCTTCACGATGGAATAGCCTGTTGACACTCACCGTTGAGGATCACGTACGGTGAATGGCCACTTGATGAGGTACCAGGGGGTTGACGGAACGGATATTGCACACCAGCGATTTTAAAATATTCCTTGGATTAAATGTGTGAGAGAGGAAGAGATTAGTGCAGTTTGTTGATACAAATGTTGGTGAGAGCTATTATTGACAAGTATCTAAGATGCTCAGACCATAACCTCTGCCCGATCCTTTTTTTTCCATTTATTTTTTTATTTTTTTCTCTCTCCCACATGGCAGCTGTCTTTCATTCTGCCAGTGTCATTTACACTTCATCTAGAGCCATCTTTTGTTTCTTAACTTGTCCCATTACCATCTCCTTTTGCCCTGCACCATCTCTTAATCTCTCTTAATGGGGGAAAAATTCAGTTGGTTGCGCCTCCCGTTAGCGCCTTAAGAGGGCGCTAATGGGGCGCAAAGCATCTAGCGCCCAGGCGTGGCGAAGTTTGCGCCGCTCGCGAAATTAACTAGACATTTTGCGGCGGCGCTAAACACTACCGCCACGATCTCCTGCGCCGGCAGATCATGACGTCACTCGAGTGCGCAACGCCCCGGTATCGCCCCGGAGCGGATATTGAGTGGCGCCCCCTGCCTTACCGCCTGACGCTAGCAACGACAGGTTGAGGGGAGCGTTCTGCAGTCATGAAGGGAAAGGGGGAGCGCTAGTTAAAGGTGACCGCTTCCTGCCTTTTATTGTTGGTGCCATTTTTGAACTACGCATTCTGAGAGAGAGAGGGAGAGACTTCTGGAGAGATTCAACGTTGTGTGAAGGAGTTTTGGGTACTGAGCAGCACTTTGCAGGTTCATTTTGATTTGCCATTCCTTGTATCGATTTAGCAGAGTCTGTGGGGGCTGCACTCTGAGCTCTTTGCCTGGTACTCTCCATTGTTCTTTCCAGCACATTTGATGTGCAGGTCTCTCCAGGCCGAGATTCAAGGCTGCAATTAGCAAGATGTGGATGGAAAGCAAGATTAGCCATCCCCTTTAAGAACTGGCCCGTGCCATTGTGTGTGTGTTCCATTGCTGACTGACATTACATGAGCTTCGCCAGCGCTCTGAGGTAGTGCCTCGCTCCTCGGCCTTTGCGCCTTAAGACAGGTGTGAAGCGCCTGATATAGCGCTCCAATCTCCTCCAGGAGCGATAAAAGTCAAGTTTGCAGTCGAGAGCGATAATTAGCGCCAGGCGCTAATCTTTGCGCCCGGCCGATAATTGCGCCCCAAATGGGGCGATACTGAATTTCTCCCCCAATGTCTCTTAATCTCTCCTGCCTTCTATCCTATCACAGACCTTCCCTTTTGTTCTTTCCTCCCCTCCCTCCTTTCCCTGCCCCTACACTTGCTTAAAATCTGTTCCATCTCCAGCTTTTTCCAGTTCTGACGAAGGGTCATCGACCTGAAGCGTTAACTCTGTTTCTCTCTCCACAGATGCTGCCTGACCTGCTGAGTATTTCCAGTATTTTCTGTTTTTATCTAAGATGCTCTGTTGAGTCAAGCCAGATGAGAAGTTGTGGGTGGTGTGTAGGCAATGTGTGTGGGCTTTAAAATTTCATCCAGCTCTTACATCGGAATAGCGGTATACCTTTGGGATGAGACTCTAGAGGTATCTGAGTGTGCTGTATCTATAAAGAAGCAGTCACATAGCACTGCAAACGAAGCTTCGTTCTGTAACAATAAAGACAAATGAAAACGTTTTTTTGTCCCTCATTGTTCAATAATAAACATCGATTCAATGTTGAATAAATCATGACTGGAGACAAACCCCCCAAACTCGCACACCCACGAGCGTGCACACACACGCACATGCACACATACCTCTGAGCCAGATACTCTGCACTCGGAGCTTTTCTCCATTTCAAGAGGAAGCATTACAAGAAAAGTAACATTCATTAAGCGTATTTCCTACTCTTGTCAACCTCGGTGGTGTCCTGAACTGCAAACAAGCCTTGGGCCTTTTTTCTCAAAAACAAAAGTAAAAAACTGCACCAAAGGAATAATTTTTCTGTAACGTTTAAGGCTGCTGTCAGCTTTTATAAATAAAGTTCCCATTATTAAAGAAACAAGCCATTTTGAGGAAATAAACAGAACTCTCTTAAATAAATCCTTTTTGTCTTTACTTCCATGATTCTCACACTGCAGGCCTTTGATTCATTCCTCTGATGGCCATTCACCACTGACTTTGTCGTTTCTTTGTCCCACTTCAAGATGGAAGATTCATCCTCTTCTCACTGATAGACTTACACGATTATTGCAAGGATTCTTTTTCTTCTTCTTAGGCAGTCCCTCGGAACCGAGGATGACTTGCTTCCACATTAAAAATGAGTTCTCAGGTGACTGATGAGTCCAATGCGGGACCTACAGTCTCTGTCACAGGTGGGACAGATGGTGGTTGAAGGGGCGGGTGGGTGGGTGCTTGGGTTGATGTGCGCTCCTTGCACTTGGCTTCCGCTTGCTCCCGGCGAAGAGACTCAAAGTGTTTGGCGCCTTCCCGGATGCTTCTCCTCCACTTTGTGCGGTCTTGGGCCAGGGATTCCCAGGTGTTGGTGGGGATGTTGCACATTTTCAAGGAGGCTTTGAGGGTCTCCTTGAAGCATTTTCTCTGCCCACCTGGGGCTCTCTTACCGTGTCGGAGCTCCGAGTAGAGCGCTTGTTTTGGGAGTCTCGTATCGTATCGATTAAGCTGGAACTGACTAACATCAATACACAAAAAATGGCCCTAGAATCTCTTAATTTCCAGTTCACATTTGCTCGATTTTCTAGAGATCTTTAGTTAACTGAAGTGTCTACTTTTTATTTCATACGGAATATTCAATTTCTCTCAGTTGCTTTTTTGTGTGTTTCAGAAACCAACATTTTTAAGATGTAATTAAGAGCGTAAGAATTAGGAGCAGACGTAGGCCATACGGCCCCTCGAGCCTGCTCCGCCATTCAATAAGATCATGGCTGATCTTCTACCCCAACTCCACTTTCCCGCACTATCCCCATATCCCTTGATTAAAATTATGAGGGGCCTATCTAGAGTAGATAGGAAGGACCTATTTCCCTTAGTAGAGAGGCAAATAACCAGGGGCCATAGATTTAAAGTAATTGGTAGAAGGATTAGAGGGGAGTTGAGGAGAACTTTTCTCACCCAGAGGGTGGTGGGGATCTGGAACTCGCTGCCTGAAAGGGTGGTAGAGGCAGAAACCCTCATCGCAGTTAAAGAGGACTTGTATATGCACTTGAAGTGCCGTAACCTACAAAGCTATGGACCAAGAGCTGGAAGGTGGGATTAGGCTGGATAGCTCTTTGTCAGCCAGCACAGACACGATCGGCCGAATGGTCTCCTTCTGTGCTGTAAATATCTATGATTCCCTTAGTGTCCAATTTAAATCTATAAAAGCACGACACTCCCTGACCCAATAAATTGTTTCCACTGTTGCTAGTTCATATGAATATGGTAGATTGTCTTCTCTTAAGTGTTTTTTTCTGCCAATTTTTCTTCCCCCCCACCCCTATCAAAGTTGGTGACTCCCACCTTGGGCACACTCCCACTACACATCCTGCAGTGCCTCGCTGAAGTAGGTGTTATTGATTTCTGAGCCTTATCAGTGAACGTTGACAAGCTATTTGACCATTGGAAGGGTCACAGATGAACCTGAAGTTGTCCACACATACACACTTCCAGGCGGTGATCAGAAGTGGCAAGCCTGGCCTCCCCCCAAATCCAAGGACGATTCTCGTGCCCTTATCGGCACCCTGTCTGACCTCAGCACGGACTGAGGAGTTGAAACTCAGCCACTCCCTGGCTAAACTTGCTGAGCCAGTGGAAAAGCCATATATTTACTTCTAGCTGGGGCTGCATAGCTGAGAAAGTGCAGTGTTTAGAGAAAGGGGAAGTGAATCATCATAAAACAGATTTTCAGTCTCAAAATATTTGGCCAGCTATGCCAAAAGCAATGCATCATTTTGTTGTGTTTCTTAGGACAAAATTTAAAAATGACAGTCCGACTCCGTTTCTCCATCGGATCCAGCCACATCCTACTTGGTTGAGAGGCTGGAAGCAGCATGGAGATCTAGCTTTCAGGATTTCATCAATGCCACTCTGAAGGTGGTCATTAGGTGTTCTAGCCTTCAGCTGTCTCAGCCCTAAGCTCTGGAAATACCTCCCTAAACCTCTCCGCCTCTCTCTCCTCCTTTAAGACGCTCCTTAAAACCGACCTCTTTGACCAAGTCTGTCCTAATATCTCCTTAATAACAACAGAAAACGCTGGAAAAACTCAGCAGGTGAGGCAGCATCCGTGGAGAGAGAAACAGAGTCAACGTTTCAGGTCGAGACCTTTCATCAGAACTGCATCTGCAGTATTTTGCTATCCTAATATCTCCTTATGTGGCTCGGTTTCAAATTTTGTTTGATAACACTCCTGTGAAGCACCTTGGGATGTTTTACTACGTTAAAGGCGCTATATAACTACAGTTAGCAAAATACTGCGGATGCTGGAAATCCGAAATAACAACTTTTCCTGCTTTTTTCCAGTTCTGACGAAAGGTCTTCGACCTGAAACGTTAACTCTGTTTCTCTCTCCACGGATGCTGCCTGGCCTGCTGAGTTTTTCCAGCGTTTTCTGTTGTTATACATAATTACAGTTGTTGTTGTGTGGGAACAGCTGGGTTTGACTCCTCCTCTGACTTTCCCTCCTTCACTGTAGGGAAGCACTGAGGCTGAGGTTAGATAGTTAGTTGAGTTGGAATTACAGGTATAAACCTACATGCCACCACTCCATGATGCTGTGCGGTAGAGCTCCAAAGAGTTGCCGTTGTGCCATGTGAAATGATTCTCTGCTATTAACAGGTGTGCAGAGGTTTGAAAAATGATCTGTAAACCCACCAACCCTGGCCTGCAGGAACTGAATGGATGAGAAGAGATTGGTCTCCATTGCAGTCTAATCTTTTATTAATCCAGCAAACAAAACTCCCAGCTGAATTTTATTACAAGACACAAGAGGATTCAGCACAAACTGGGATTGGTCAGAAGGATATGCCGATAGGGTTAGATGAAGTAGGGTGGGAGAAGGCTCATGTGGGGCATAGATTAGGGAACGGTAGTACAATGGTTATGTTACTGGACTAGTAATCCTGAGGCCTGGACTAATGATCCAGAGACTAGTTCGGATCCCACCATGGCAGCTGGGGAATTTTAATTCAGTTAATTAAATAAATCTGGAATAAAAAGCTAGTATCAGTAATGGTGACCAGGAAACTACTGAATTGTTGTAAAAACCCATCTGGTTCACTAATATCCTTTAGGGAAGGAAATCTGCCTTCCTTACCCGGTCTGGCCTATATGTGACTCCAGACCCACAACAATGTGGTTGACTCTGAAATGGCCCAGTAAGCCTCCTGAAAGAAAGAAAGACTTGCATTTCGATAGCGCCTTTCACGACCACCGGACGTCTCCAAGTGCTTTACAGCCAATGAAGTACTTTTTGAAGTGGAGTCACTGTTGTAATGTGGGAAACGCAGCAGCCAATTTGCACACAGCAAGCTCCCACAAACAGCAATGTGATGATGACCAGATAATCTGTTTTTGTTATGTTGGTTGAGGGATAAATATTGGCCAGGATACTGGGGATAACTCCCCTGCTCTTCTTCGAAATAGTGCCATGGGATCTTAACGTCTCATCCGAAAGACGGCACCTCCAACAGTATGGCACTCCCTCAGCGCTGCACTGGGAGTGTCAGCCTAGCTTTATGTGCTCAAGTCCCTGGAGTGGGACTATGAACCCACAACCGTCTGACTGAGAGGCGAGTGTGCTACCCACTGAGCCACAGCTGACACACTGAGGGCAATGAGGGATGGGCAATAAATGCCAGCGACACCCACATCCCATGAATGAATTTTTAAAAAAACAGGCACAGACCAGTTGGGCTGAATGGCCTGTTTCTGTGCTGTAAATTCTATGGAATTCTATGTAAGACACCATACAGTCTGACCTGAAAGTGAGCGGTTTTTGTAATCTTGACTTTTGCCTTGGTTCTTACCCCCAGTTTTAGCTCCATCTACACACTTCTTCTCCAGCATACCTACTACCTTTCTTCAGCTGCGAGACGGGGATGGGCTCTGCACCACAGATGTCTCCATGGCTGCAATTAGTGTCAAAGTATTTGAAGCTGCATTTAAGTCGAACAACACAGGTCAGTGTGGTCGCCCCGGGCACAAGCTGGGTGTTACTGTAATGGTCGATGTTGGAGGTGTGCTAATTGTGGGGGGCCGGGACAGATCTTTCCTGACAATTCCCTTCTCCCTCCCTGCCCCCGAATTGGATCACTTCTCCACCGCAAAGCCAATGGCTAACGTTCAGTTCGAGAGTAACATTGTGTCTCAGTGAAATCACTCTGGCCAGAATTTTCTGGGGACCGCGCGGGCGCGATCGGAGGCGGGTCGGGTGGGAAATTTGAAATAAGTTGCAGCGGATCGGAAACCCGCTGTCATCCCGCCCCCACGCGCCTTTCCCTCGGGCGCGTTTGCCGGTGCGACAGTGGCCCGACCGGCAGAGGCGGGCGACCTAAATCAAATCATTACCGTGTTGTTGTCAGACCCTCAAGAGCCTTTTTCAGCCTACCTTTTGAAATTCCCAGCTCCCCCCTCACAGCTGGTCACTTTCCTCAGGCAGAAGCTGTTGCTGACTGCATTCCCAGCACACATTTAGCTTTCTACAAGCTACAAGTGGTTCCAGCAAAGTCGCCATCCAGTCTCACCTCATTGTTACAACCTATCACATCATTGACAGCTTGCTCCTCTGATCTCTACTTGACCTGCCATCTATTCCATCAGCATGGGTGCCATTTATACTGTCTCACCTTGGTCCTCAGAATCAGGCCACGATGAGCCCCAACAGCAGCAGCACCAGGCACACCATCAGCGCCAACAACACCACCAACCTTCTCCTCAACCACCTGATGCTGCACAGGACAGAGGGCATCAGCGCAGGGCTGCACAGCGCCGGAAGCGATGTCCCCAACACAGGGTATACAGGCAGAGGATGAGCTTCCTCAACATGATGGAGCAGCAGTGCCAAAGGAGGCTCAGGCTATTGCGCCAGGTCGTCGCAGACATTTGCACATTGCTGGAGCAAGACCTGCAGCCCAGAGGAGCGAGTGAACACACCTTACCAGTGGCTGTCAAAGTCACCAGCACCCTCAACTTCTTCACCTCAGGCTCCTTCCAGGGATCTGCAGCAGACATTTGCGACATCTCGCAGTCAGCCACCCACAGATGCATCACACAGGTCACCGATGCCATATTTGACAAGTCAGCCAATTATATCAACTTTGCCACTGATGAAGCCAACGTTACTGAGCGGGCACTCGGCTTTGCTGCTCTGGCTGGCTTCCCATGGGTGCAGGGCTTCATCGACTGCACACATGTGGCCATCAGGGCACCCCATCATCACCCAGGAGTCTTTGTCAACCACAAGGGCTTCCACTCCCTCAGTGTGCAGCTGGTCTGCAACCTTAGGAAGATCATGCATGTGTGTGCCAAATTCCCTGGCAGCTGACATGACTCTTTTGTCCTTCGCCAGTCCACCCTCCCTCAGCTCTTCGCTCCTCCAAACAGACTTTCCGGCTGGCTGCTTGGTGACAAGGGCTATCCACTGAAGACATGGCTCATGACACCCTTGAGAAGGCCAAGTGTTGAGGCTCAGGAGAGATACAATGAAAGCCACATTTCCAACAGATATGTTGTAGAGCAGACAATAGGCATGCTGAAAATGCGCTCTAAATGCCTTGACAGATCTGGAGGTGCCCTTCAGTATGCCCTTCAGTATGCACCAGGGTCTCCAGAATCGTCATGCACAACATAGTGCAGCAGCGAGGATTAGCGCTGCATGAGGAGCAAGGCACTGAGCACACAGCCTCTTCAGAGGAGGAGGTGGAAGAGCTGGAGCATCAGCTGGAAGACAAGGAGGAGCAGGAGCTGGAGGAACCTGCGGGCCAGATCCCACCAGCACCCGAGCACATTGCTGCCCTGGAGGCCAGGGATGGGCTCATCATGGCCAGATTTACTTCACTTTATGCAGTACACCCATATGGCTGCCACATGCTGCGCCAGGTTGGCACCACCCCACACCAACACCATAAAGGATTCCTACAATGACCAAGCCATTCCTTTCAGACTGACCACCATTGCTGGAGATACCGTTATGTCCCACCATTCACTGCAACTCACTAAGCCACTTCCAATGGTACACACAAATGTGTCCAAGACGGGAAAATGGTGAAAATAAAGATTTTTATAGTTGACAATACATTAAAGGAAACTTGACATTAACATTGACTAAAACACCCAAGTGACTACCCTTGTGAATCTACTTGTGTGTCGTCTTCGTCTTCTGCGTGCTTCTACGAAGTGCTACCCCTGTGGCTTCAGCAGAGGTAGAGGCAGCTTGCTCACTTCCCTGCTGCGACTGCTTAGACACTCTTGGCGGACGTCCTCTGGGTTTTGGAGCCTGTGATGGCCCCGCCAAAGTCTGCTCCTCCTGCAACTGTGCAGGGGCAGACTCGGCCATCACTGACCGGGGAGACATCTGCGGCTCTGACTGAGGGGGTGGCAATGGTGGAGAAGTGTAAACACTTTGAGAGGAGTCCACACTTCCATGTGCCCTCTCACCATCATCCCTCTCATGGGCCACCCGCACTTCCCTGCTAGCAAGAAGCTGGGGACCCACGTCTATGCTGACATCCCTCCTAGACAGGAGGCCTATGAGCCTCTGCCATCTATGCTCCATAGAGACCATGTGCTCCTGTGAGTGGCGCATTAGCTGCTCCATGCAGGTGGCCATCCTATCCATGGAAGAGCCTACAGTCGCCATCGCCTGCGACACGGTGGTGCTCATGTTGGAGATGGACTCCTCCATTCTCTGCACATTTGCAGACATCACGCTTGCAAAACCTCTCAAGGCCTCCTGCACTTCTTGCTGCACCTCCAGGATTGCCCTCTTTCTGGATGGCCCCTGAGGTTCAGCATCTGCATGCAGCTGAGCAGAGCTTGGAGCATCCTGCGTCCTCCAGAGAGGAATCTCCACTGCTGTCCCTGTCTCCACCATCTGCTCTTGCTCACTTGTGACTTGCGACAGACCTGGTGACAACACTACTCTATCTCGCGTGGGACCCACTGAGGTGTCCATCTCTGCGCTGGTGCTGGGTGCGCTCATGTTTCGTGACGCTACACCCTCAGAGGCTGGAAGCATCTTCCTCTTCCTCCTGGAGAGTGGCGGGAGGGGGGAACTCTTGATGGACCTGTGGGAGAGTAAAGAGATGAGTTAGATATGCCATATGAAGAATGGGTAACGATACCATTATGCACATGATGACCATTCAGTGGCTGATGACATCAGTCCCCATATGAGTGACTGCTGTATGCCATGTAGCTGTAAGATATGTAATTCTGTCACCAGGTTGCTAAAATGTCCCCCTCTCTCCGTCTCCCACCTCCAGCTGCTCGGCCACTCCTGATACTTCCAACGCAGTCTCCTCTGCTGTTGTGAGGGTGCCAAATGATGGAGGCCCACCTCCAGTTCTCTCCCTCTCCCTCTTATTGTGCACTGTCTTCTCCTGCAAGGAGGGAAAGAAGAGAAGGTTGAGTGAGAGTGATGGAATGAGTATAAGGAATGGATGGGTTACCTCTTTAGAGGGAGACTATGATGGATTGAGGTGGCAATGCCAAGTGGCCTCCTTGTGTGTTGTTAGTTTGTATGATTGCACGAGGATGAGGGCGAGTGTGAGGGGTGGTTAGTAAGATAGGGATGCGATAATGTAGATAGAGAGAGAGGGATGGGTGGACGTGCAAGGTATGTTGGTGTGAGCGAGGATGTGCAGGATGAGGGTTGGGAAGGCAAAGTGATGGGGATGTGATGAGAAGCACAGCAGGAGGAAGTTGAGTGTGGCTTTGTACTCAACTTTCCTGATCTAATGAGATTATTGAAATGTTTGCAGCACTGCACCCAGGTCCTCCTGAACACATCCCTGCTGTTGACCTCCTTGGAGCCAGGTTCTTTTGGTCTCCTGGGGAGGTCTCTTCCACTCTTTGGCAGGGAAGAGGACCTCCCTGCGTGCTCTGGCTCCCTCCACAAGCATATGGAGCGAGTCATCGGAGAACCTAGGTGCAGCGCTGTACCTCTGTGCAGTCATCTCTCCAACTGTTTAAATCAAAACCTCCAGTGGGCTGCTGCACACTCCTAGATGAGCCTTCAAATGCAATGTGGTGATGGCTCCTTTAAATACCCCGGCTGAAAACGTGTCATCAATGACTTCATCAGACCTGCATCATTTAAAGGGCCAGGTAACGCGCAGGGTGGGCTTAATAGGTCCCATTAGCGCAAAGTCGATTTCTGCAGCAGGATGGAAGCAACAACGGGGTCGCGACCCGCCATGCCGACCGCCCGCACCCGACCCGCCCATGTACAGAAAATTCTGGCCTCTCAGTGGGGTGATTGGCAAGCTGTTTCAGAAAGACCTCAAGCACTACATACAGACCTCTTGCCTCATCATTCCAGCTTGCACTTAGATTTGTAATATATCAATGAGTTGCAATAATAAGTTCCGATATATTGTCACTTTGCAGCTGTTCTGTTGCAACTATTATATATGTTGCCAAAAGAGCTAAGTAGTCCTCTTACCCCAACTGCTGGATTACCTCAGACAGCAGCTCGACTGAATTAATTCATCTGGATATTATTGACTGTCAGAAGTTACATTTTCAGTAGTTTGCCTTCCTGATGTATGCGCCCCAGCTCCAGACCCCTTCGAGCTCTGCTCATGACCATTGATTGGGGAACATAGGAAGAGGAGTCAGCCATTCAGCCCCTCGAGCCTGTTCCGCCATTCAGCTAGATCACGGCTGATCTGTATCTACCCGCCTTGGTTCCATAACCCTTAATGCCCTTGCATGCTTTATAATTTGGATCAAACACCACGATATGGCATTTTGCAATTAGTGTTCATACTGTGATTCTCAGTGCCTGTATGTACATCCTGGGATACTGCATTGATCTATGTTGTGTTGTCTTGAACATTAAGACAGATAGAATGATGTCTGTCAAGAGCAATACATGTATTAGTCTGGAATGATTGAGTGAATTAAGAATTTGCTTGATCAGTGTTGAGGTTTGTGAGCTTTGGTGCTGTTCAGTGCTTTCAACACTCTTATTAGCATCAAAAATTACAAATTAATATGTTAGTACTGGAGAGTTCAGGCTTGCTATTGGCAGCGGCCCTTGCCCCCTTCTGTGAATGCCACTGGCTGCAGACTGTTAAGGATGCCTCAGGGCAAGGAACTGCTGGTAAGGATCACAAGTCACAGGAAATAAAGGTACAAACTTATACAGAACATTAGTGAGAATGGGTGCTTGTGACAACATGCAAGAAGCAAATTGGGAAGATAGAGACTAACTGGTAGGAAACATGATGTGGAGATGCCGGCGTTGGACTGGGGTGGACAAAAATGAGAAGTCGCACAACACCAGGTTATAGTCCAACAGATTTATTTAATTTTACAAGCTTTCGGAGCAGTTCGCTCCTTCGTCAGGTAGGAAACAGAGAGAGGAACAGTACACCTGACACAGTGCGCTGAAACACAGTCAGTGAGATATATCCACGCAGACTGACGGCAGATCGAGAAGGTTAGAATCCATTGGTAGCAAGTCTAACTGTTCATGTTTGGTGTAAGCTTTTATTAGGACTAGCTTCTGAGGTTTTGTTCCAGTGATAGACTCATCCTTATCCCTGCTGAAGTTCCTGACCAGTGCGTGCTGGTGGTGTTTTTTTTTGTTGTTTTTTTATTATTCGTTTATGGGATGTGGGCGGCGCTGTCAAGGCCAGCATTTATTGCCCATCCCTAATTGCCCTCGAGAATGTGGTGGTGAGCCATCTTCTTGAACCGCTGCAGTCCATGTGGTGAAGGTACTCCCACAGTGCTGTAAGGGAGGGAGTTCCAGGATTTTGACCCAGCGACGATGAAGGATCGGCGATATACTTCTCAGCCAGGATGGTGTGTGACTTGGAGAGGAATTTGGAGGTGGTGGTGTTCCCATGCGCCTGCTGCCTTTGTCCTTCTAGGTGGAGGGATGGGTCTGTCAGTGCGAGGGAAGATAGTTATGGTAGAGTAGTCTGCACCCAGCATGTCGGCTCATTTTTATCTTTTGCTCTTTTTTGGACTGTCTAGGTGTTTCCAACATTTTGATGCTGTTGATTCAGTCCTTCATTTGCAATTTTGTTTTCTTTCTCTGGTTTTTCTCATTCTCTTCCCTTTTTCTCTGTGTTGGCCTCTCCGCTGCCCTTTCACCCTCTTAGCTATTTGCATATCCTTCTAACATTCTTACTGAGAAGATCATCCAATAGTTTTCTACTGAGCAGGTTGCAGATCATTTAACCCATTAACTTCCTCGCTCTGATTGGAGCATCTGCTGCTTTCCGCCCGCATTTATTTCCAGACATACCTTTCAACTTTCAGCTCCAACGAAGGGATCTCATTGAAACATCTAAGATTCTGAGGGGGATTGACAGGGTAGATGCTGAGAGGTTGTTTCCCCAGGCTGGAGAGTCTAGAACTAGGGGGCATAGTCTCAGGATAAGGGGTCGGCCATTTAAGACTGAGATGAGGAGGAATTTCTTCACTCAGAGGGTTGTGAATCTTTGGAATTCTCTACCCCAAGGGGCTGTGGATGGTGAGTCGTTGAGTATGTTCAAGGCTGCGATAGATTTTTGGACTCGAGGGGAATCAAGGGATCTGGAGATGGAGCAGGAAAGTGGAGTTTGTTTTTATTCGTTCCTGGGATGTGGACGTCGCTGGCAAGGCCCGCATTTATTGCCCATCCCTAATTGCCCTTGAGAAGGTGGTGGTGAGCCGCCTTCTTGAACCGCTGCAGTCCGTGTGGTGAAGGTACTCCCACAGTGCTGTTAGGGAGGGAGATCCAGGATTTTGGCCCAGTGACGATGAAGGAACGGCAATATATTTCCAAGTCAGGATCATGTGTAACTTGGAGGGGACCTGGAGGTGGTAGTGTTCCCATGCGCCTGCTGCCCTTGTCCTTCTAGGTGGTAGAGGTCACGGGTTTGAGAGGTGTTGCCGAAGAAGTTGCTGCAGTGCATCTTGTAGATGGTACACACTGCAGCCACGGTGCGCCAGTGGTGCAGGGAGTGAATGTTTAAGGTGGTGGATGGGGTGCCAATCAAGTGGGCTGCTTTGTCCTGGATGGAGTCGAGCTTCTTGAGTGTTGTTGGAGCTGCACTCATCCAGGCAAGTGGAGAGTATTCCATCACACTCCTGAATTGTGCCTTGTAGATGGTGGAAAGGCTTTGGGGAGTCAGGAGGTGAGACACTTGCCGCAGAATACCCAGCCTCTGACCTGCTCTTGTGGCCACAGTATTTATGTGGCTGGTCCAGTTAAGTTTCTGGTCAATGGTAACCCCCCCCAGGACATGATCTGATTGAATGGCGGAGCAGGCTCAAGGGGCTGTATGGCCTACTCCTGCTCCTAATTCTTATGTATTTATGTCCTTTGATATCGAAGAAGACAGGCAGAATATCATCTAATTTTTTACAGTGAGTTCTTTGATGACTGACATATGAGATGAATGGCACTTTGCGTGAGATTGACTTAAGTGAATTTGCCTCACTCTCTCTGCCCTCCCACATCTGATACCAGTGGCAAGACAAAGCCTGGAGATGGGTAGGGCTGGAGTGGATGGCCTGCAGCATCCAATGCACCCGTACCGACAACCTAAGCCTACCACAAAGCCGTGCCCTCTTAGTTGGAGAAGTTAGCATATCTGTCCACTTCGACTGAATGGCCATAGCATTCCTCCTGCACTGAGGAGATGGGTGTCTCTCTATCACCCTGGATACAAATCCTAGTTCAGCCTGTGAATCGACAGTTTCCTGGGATATGACACAAGCAACTACTTGGAGCCACAGGTGAGAGTTGTCTAAGCAGAAAGGGCCCGAGATTGGGGACCATCCGAGGGATGCGGCATGCCCCTAGTTAGAGGTACTACCCCTGCTGCTTAACACTACACCCTACAAGTGGCTCAGTAGGTAGCCCACTTCCTCTCAGTCAGAAGGTTGTCGGTTCATATCCCACTCCAGAGCCTTTAGCACAAAATCTAGGCTGACCCTCCTAGAGGGAGTGCTGCTCTGTTGGAAGTGCCGTCCTTCAGATGAGATGTTAAGCCGAGGCCCCGCCAGCCCGCTCAGGTGGACGTAAAAGATCCCATGACACTATTTAGAAGAAGAGAAGGGGAGGTCTCCCCGATGTCCTGGCCAATTTTCATCCCTCAACCAACATCACTAAAACAGATAATCTGGTCATTATCACATTGCTGTTTGTGTGTTCTTACTGTGTGCAAATTGGCTGGCGTGTTTCTTACATTACAACAGTGACTACACTTCAAAAAGTACATCATTGACTGTAAAGCACTTTGGGACGTCCTGAGGTTGTGAAAGGCGCTATATAAATGCAAGTCTTTCTTTCTTTAAAGGGTGACAAAGGGATACACCTGAAACGTTAACATATCTTTTCTCTTTGCACATGCTGACTGATCTGTGTATTTCCAGCATTTTCTGTGTTTGTTTTAAAAATAAAATTTGCTTATTTAAAATGCTTAAATCAGCTCCAGGTAATTCACTGTCCGCCTCTGGCCTGCCGTCGGTTGTGAGGCAGGAACGGGTATGGTAGTGAGCTAGTGCTGCCTTGTGATTGTGGAATGCACTGCCAGTTGGGCTTATTGAAGGTGCATGTTGTAAAAGCTTTGGGGCCAAAATTCGGTTGCTTTGCACCTCCCAAGGGGGCGCTAATGGGGAGCAAAGCAACTAGCGCCAGGGCGCGGCGCCGCTAACGCCTCCCGCGAAATTCAGCGGGAGGTTAGCGGCGGCGGTAGACGGTAGCGCCCCACGGCGATGCGCCTCCGGCGATGATGTCATCGCCGTGCGCAGTGCCCCGCTCGCACCCCGGCTGCAAACTTGGATCGCATCCCCTGACCTACCGCCGGACGCCATGTCTGACAGGATCAGGTTGGCAATCTTGCAGTTGGGGGCGGCGATAAATAAAGGGCAGGTGCGGGGCGGCCATTTTTTTTGGGCCGCCTGCCAGCACCTGCCCCATCTGCTGTCTCCCCACGGGGTGCTGGCTGCGATCGGTCAGTCCGGCACTCCTCGTGAGTGCGGGGCTCTTTTGCCGGCATCCCGCTCCCTGGTGGCCCAGCCGGGCCCCGGTGCACGCTGCGCTAGGCCCCTCCCCTTTAATGAGGGGAGGGAGGCCTGCAGTACCGCGGCGCTACGTGCCGACGCGCGTGCCACTGCTGCACGTAGCGCCGCGATATTCCCTGGGAGCGCCCCAAGAGGGAGGGGGAGCGCTTCCAGTAGCGCCCCGCCTCCTGCTTGGGGCGCTACCATTCAATTTCGGGTGTGGGGGTGCTAACTTATTAGCGCCCCGGCGAAGTTAGCGCCCCAAAGGAGGTGCGACCTAATTTTTCCCCCTTTATGTTCACAAATCAAAATGATGTACCTAGGGTGGCGAAAATAAAATAAAAACTAGGAGAGCTGAAAATCAGAAATAATAATAGAAAATTTTGAGGCTACACCATCAGCCTATCAACATAGGAGAGAGAAAAATCATTAATGATTCAGGCAGGAGCCTTCAGACCATCACTGCCTTTTTACAGGTGCAGACTTGCTGTATATTGTAGCATTATCTCTTGTAAGTCACTTTCCTATATTAACAGAGCATTAAGTGTCAGATTGTACAGTAAGGATATATGACGTGCGTCCAAATTTAAGAAACTGTTAGATAGATACCACAGGGTGAAATAAGGCAGCGTTAATGTCACTTTGTTAAGTATTGTATTGCCCCACGGTTTCCACATTTGCAGAGTTTCAGACGCAGGCGCTGTTCATTCGATTGCATCTCTGCGCTCAGGGAAAGCAGCATGAAAACCACCTTTGTAGGGAGACGAGTTTCTGTACTGTGTGGCGTCTGCATCTGCAGTTCTCCACCCTTTCGTCCCCATCCCAAATTGGCTGCAGGATTGAATCCATCCTAAAATTCTCTCTGCTGTGACATTGTTAATTTAACCAGGGTTTTGTTTGCACAGAGCTGGAGAGACTCTTCACTGTTATCACACCGTTGTCATTGCTGTGTGGTACAAGATGTTTTCTTTTAATTTAGCCAAAAAGGACCACGGTGACCTTTACTCCCCACACACGATGGTCCTCTGATGATAAGGCGCTTCATTGAGCTCCCTATAACAAAAACGCAATGACCTTTTCAAAAAAGAAGACAGGAAACATGGAAAAGATTATAGATCAGCGACCTCATATGGAGAGACAATTACCACAGACCAGGATAGTGATATCATAAACATCAACCCCACTCGGGAGATTGTCATCTGATGTGTCAGAGTACAAAAGTGAGTGAAATGCTCACTAAATGTTGAAAGAATTTATATATATATGTATAAAATGCACGTTGTTTGCCTTAATGGTGATAAGAAGCATTTCCCTCTTTAACAACAGCATCAAGTACTCACGAAGTCTAGTTACATTCTACACTCCTACAACAGACAGGCTTTTAAAACCAAAAGGAAATTCTCAAACTTGGTATTACTAAAACGCTTCTTGATTCTTATTTTCTAAATAAATAAACGGTCAATTGTAGCACAGGCAGAGTTTGAGCACAGCTCTTGCTCTATGACTCTGACCAAGTACCTCAATCTCCAAAGAAAAAGACAGGGATAAGAAAAGACCACTAGGCCCATCAAGCTCATCCCTGTAATACTCGAACTCACCCAATCTGGCCTCCAATTGCATGTTGAATGCCCCTAATGTCGTTGCCTCCAGTTCCTTGCCTGGTAGATTAATTCAAACATTTATTTTCCTTTGGGTAAAGATATTTCCTATTATCTGTTTCAAAGTAACTTTTGACTCATTTTAAACTTAGGTCCTTTTGTCCTAATGTCCTTACGTATCTTGAAGTAAATTGTGGGTCCGTCTTATCTATGCAGTGTCAGCCTTTGTTCAGTGGTGGCACTCTTGCCTCTGAGTCAGAAGATCATGGGTTCAAGACTCACTCCAAAGACTTGAGCACATAATCTAGGGTGACACTTCAGTGCAGTACTGAAGGAGCGCTGCACTGTCGGAGGTACCGCCTTTCAGATGAGACGTTAAACTGAGGCCCCGTCTGTCCGCTCAGATGGACACAAAAGAACCCATGGCACATAAAGAGCAGGGGAGTCCCCAGGCGTCTGTGGCCATATTGCTCCCTTAATCAACCTCACTAAAACAGATTATCTGGTCATTTATCGAAATTCGGTGCGAGGTTTGTGGCGGCATTAAGATTGCACGCCACGATCTCCTTCGCCCGGAGAACGTGACGTCATTGCCGTGTGCATCGCCCCGGTAGCGCCCCGGACCCGAACTTCATTTCGGCCCCCTGCAGCATCGCCGGGCGATGACACCGACAGCTGCAGGAGGCGTTGATCGGGAGGCCGGGCGCTTCAGGGTGAAAGTTAAAGGGGAGGTTGCCGAGGTAAGTACCTACATTTCTGAAATGGTTTTGGTCAATTTTTTTTACTTGTCCTGGGTCGTTGCTGGAGTGCATGGGGCTGATCGAGCCGGATGGCCGTGCCGTCGGAGACCAGCTAACTGGTCCCAATACAGAGCCTGCAGCGATGGCCCTTCCCTTTAAAGGAAGGAAGGAGCCTCATAACACGACAGCGCTGGACGGCCCAGTTTAAGAGTTTTAAACTTAAATAAAGTAAAAAACATAGGTATGAGGGTCGAGTTGGCTACGGTAGATTGGAAAAATAGATTAAAAGGTATGGCGGTAGAGAAGCAGCGGCTAGCATTTAAAGAAATATTTCATAATTCTCAACGAATATACATTCCATTGAGAAACAAAAACTCCACGGGAAAAATTATCCACCCGTGGCTAACTAAAGACGTTAAGGATAACATTAGACTGAAAGAAGAAGCTTATAATGTTGCAAAGAATAGTAGTAAGCCTTAGGATTGGGAGAGTTTCAGAAACCAGCAAAGGATGACCAAAAAATTGATAAAAAGGGAAAAAATAGAATGAGAGAAAACTAGCAAGAAATATAAAAACAGATTGTAAGAGCTTCTACAAGTATGTAAAAAGGAAGAGAGTAACAAAAGTAAACCTTGGTCCCTTAGAGGCTGAGACAGGAGAAATTATTATGGGGAATAAGGAAATGGCAGAAACGTTAAACAAATAGTATCAAACAAGTATCTGTCTTCACAGATACTTGCAACACGGTGGCATAGTGGTTAGCACTGGTGCCTCACAGCGCCAGAGACCCGGGTTCGAATCTGACCTCGGGTGACTGTCTGTGTGGAGTTTGCACATTCTCCCCGTGTCTGCGTGGGTTTCCTCCGGGTGCTCCGGTTTCCTCCCACAGTCCAAAAATGTGTGGGTTAGGTTGATTTGGCTATGATAAATTGACCCTTAGTGTTAGGGGGGATTAAATATGTGGGGTTATGGGGATAGGATGGGATATGTTAGGGGGAATTAAATACGTGGGGTTACGGGGGTAGGGTGGGATATGTGTACTGTGGGGATTAAAGCAGGGACAGGGTACTGGATTTGGATGATCAGCCATGATCGTATTGAATGGCGGAGCAGGCTCGACGGGCCGAATGGCCTACTCCTGCTCCTAGATTCTATGTTTCTATGTTTACAGGCCGGTTAGCCTGACATCAGTCATCGGGAAAATGCTGGAATCCATTGTTAAGGAAGTGGTATCAGGGCACTTAGAAAATCATAACATCATTAGGCAGAGTCAACATGGTTTTATGAAAGGGAAATCGTGTTTGACAAATTTATTAGAGTTTTTTGAAGATGTAACTAGCAGGGTAGATAAAGGGGAACCAATGAATGTAGTATATTTGGATTTCCAAAAGGCATTTGATAAGGTGCCACATAAAAGGTTATTACACAAGATAAGGGCTCATGGGGTTGGGGGTAATATAGTAGCATGGATAGAAGATTGGTTAATGGACAGAAACAGAGAGTAGGGATAAACGAATCTTTTTCAGGTTGGCAGGCTGTAACTAGTGGGGTGCCGCAAGGATCAGTGCTGGGGCCTCAGCTATTTACAATCTATATTAATGACCTAGATGAAGGGACCGAGTGTAATGTATCCAAGTTTGCTGATGATACAAAACTAGGTGGGACAGTAAGCTGTGAGGAGAGCACAAAGAGTCTGAAAAGGGATATAGATAGACTAAGTGAGTGGGCAGTAAGGTGGCAGATGGAGTATAATGTAGGGAAATGTGAGGTTATTCACTTTGGTAGAAAGAACAGAAAAATAGAATATTTTTTAAATGGTGAGAAACTTTCAAATGTTGGTGTTCAGAGAGATTTGGGTGTCCTCGTGCAAGAAACACAGAAAGCTAGCATGCAAGTACAGCAAGCAATAATGAAGGCAAATGGCATGTTGGCCTTTATTGCAAGGGGTTTGGAGTATGAGAGTAAGGAAGTCTTGCTACAATTGTACAAGGCCTTGGTGAGACCACACCTGGAGTACTATGCAGAGTTTTGGTCTCCTTATCTAAGGAAGGATATACTTGCCTTGGAGGTGGTGCAATGAAGTTTCACTAGATTGATTCCTGGGATGAGAGGGCTGTCCTATAATGAGAGATTGTGTAGAATGGGCCTATACTCTCTGGAGTTTAGAAGAATGAGAGGTGATCTTATTGAAACATATAAGATTCTGAAGGGGATTGACAGGGTAGATGCCGAGAGGTTGTTTCCCCTGGCTGGAGTGTCTTGAACTAGGGGGCATAGTCTCAGGATAAGGGGTCGGCCATTTAAGACTGAGATGAGGAGGAATTTCTTCACTCAGAGGGTTGTGAATCTTTGGAATTCTCTGCCCCAGAGAGCTGTGGATGCTGAGTCTTTGAGTATATTCAAGGCTGAGATAGATAGATTTTTGGACTCGAGGGGAATCAAGGGATCTGGAGATGGGGCAGGAAAGTGGAGTTGAGGTCAATGATCAACAATGATCTTATTGAATGGCGGAGCAGGCTCAAGGGGCTCTATTGCCTACTCCTGCTCTTATGTTCTTATGTTCTTCCTCTGCAACCTCTTTCAGCCTTATGTTCCAGCATGAGCTTTTCTGACTCTGGCCTTCTTTGCACCCCACCTTTCTCTCCACTCAACCTCTGGCAACAGAACCAACAGCCTTCTCAGTCCTACACTCTGAAATTGTCTCCTTTCGAGGTCCTAATAGAGGTCTTTAAAATTATGAAAGGTTTTGATAAAGTGGATACAGAGAGAGAGTGTTTCCACTTGTGGGGAAGAGCATAACTAGAGGCCATCAATATAAGATAGTCACCAAGAAATCAAATAGGGAACTCAGAAGAAACTTCTTTACCCAAAGAGTGGTGAGAATGTGGAACTCGCTACCACAGAGAGTGGTTGAAGCGAATCGTATAGATGCATTTAAGGGGAGGCTGGACAAACATATGAGGGAGAAGGGAATCGAGGGTTATGCTGATAGAGTTAGATGAGGAAAGACGGGAGGAGGCTCGAGTGGAGCATAAACGCCGGCATGGACTGGTTGGGCCGAATGGCCTGGTTCTGTGCCATATATCCTATGTAATCCTATGTAATTCCTTTGCTGTGCCAACTCCTCTCTCTCAAAAGTTTCCTTAAGTAGATGATCCCTTTGCTTACCCCCCTCCACCCCATACTTTTCACCCAACGCTGCTTGATGTTCATTTATTCTTTCACCGCTGGAGCATTTTTGAGCATTTTATTACGTTAAAGGCGCTATAAAAGTTCACGTTGTTGTATAATCTCAGTGACATTTCCCTTCTTCTCACTACACTCCAGAGTTTGAACTTTCTTTCCTCCCAGCTCATCCCCATTACAGTTGGGATCACTTTTGTTGCTTTTTTTTCTCTCTCCAGCCTTCAGATAGTTTCCTCACTACAGCAGTGTGAGATTTCTGTTTGCATGAGTATCCTAATGATTTCAGTTTGAGTTAGATTGGCAAGCTAATCCTGACTGATGCCAGATTTTAGGACAGTGTTGCGCTTTGTACTGTGCTGAAGAAAAATTTGAAAGATATTCCAAACAAAATATGTAAAAGCTAACGGTGCTAAACTGCCAAGTACACAAAGACAATCCTCTAAATGGCTATAAACTTTGACAAAATAACGAATGAAATTCTTTTATTTCTTTTAGAAAGATTAATATATTCCCATGGGGGGAAATAACAGGTGTTATAAAACTATAATCCCATCTAATTGGATGTTATTCTGAGATTTGAAGGAATCGGTGACTATTAGCCCATAATTTATGTTAAGAATACTAATGGGTGTTATTCTAATTACTGAACACACCGATCAGTTTTGTCAAACTAAATGTTACACTAACCAGGAAGTTGCAAGTCTGGACAAAATGCACCATTCTCCTGCTCACCAGCTCCACAATACATCCCTGTCGACAGAAGGTCACGCTACAAGAAATGGGACATCACCTGCTCTCCTAGGGACCTCTAAAGAAAAGAAAGATTTGCATTTACATAGTGCCTTTCACAACCTCAAGACGTCCCAAAGCGCTTTACAGCCAATGACGTACTTTTGAAATGTAGTCACAGTTGGAATTTAGGAAACGTGCCAGCCAATTAGTGCTCACCAAGCTCCCCCAAACAGCAATGTGATAATGACCAGATCATCAGTATTTAGGTGTTGGTTGAGGGATAAATATTGGACAGGGCACCGGGGAGAACTCTTGAAAATAGTGCCGTGGGATCTTTCATGTCCAGCTGAGAGGGCAGATGGGGCCTCAGTTAACGTCTCATCCGAAAGACGGCACCTCCGACAGAGCAGCATTCCCTCAGCACTGCACTGAAGTGTCAGCCTAGATTTTGTTCTGCAAGTCTCTGGGGTGGGACTTGAATCCACAACCTTCTGACTCAGCAGCAAGAGTACTACCCACTGAGCCACGGCTGACACTCTCCCAGGCCATCGCAAGTCTAGCCTTGCTTCCTCGTGGTTCTCCTGATCTGAAGTATATCATATTACGATACTAATACGCACATTGTACCAATTGATTTATATTTCATTAACATGTGCCCCTGCAAGCAAACGGTACGGCTCCCTAATATGTAAACGTTAGATCTGAAAAATATAAGAAGCATAAGCATAATCTTTTGGATGAGATGATCCATCTTTCGGATGAGACGTTAAAGCGAGGCCCTGTCTGCCCTCTCAGATGGATTTAAAGATCCCATGGCACTATTTGAAGAAGAGATGGGGAGTTCTCCTGGCCATTATATATCCCTCAACCAACATCAGTTTAAAAAAAAACAGATTATCTGGTCATTATCACATTGCTGTTTGTGGGAGCTTGCTGTGCGCAAATTGGCTGCTGCGTTTCCTACATTACAACAGCGACTACACTTCAAAAATTTTACTTCATTGGCTGTAAAGTGTTTTGGGATGTCCTGAGGTTGTGAGAGGCGCTATACAAATGCAAGTATTTTCTTTCTTTCCTTCTTGCTATTTCTAAAAGTATTGTTGTGCTTCTTTTCACAGGTGATCTTATGGTGTTTTGAAAGGTAAGTGGCTGCATAGGGGAGCCAAAATTCTCAGAGCCTTTGGAAAGGCTCAAAGGGCATTCCAATCCATTGGCGTCTGTTGCCGCAAATGAACGGGGACAGGAAAAGGGAAGTGCCTGGCAAAACTGAAGTGAAAAGAAACTCAATGTGGAGCACAGAGTGTAGTGTTCAGGCAAGTGATGGACAGCTCAGCACATCATCCCCTGTTTCATCGCCGATGAAATGGGCAAGAAGGGTTGCCCCATTTGGCATCCCATGGAACCTCCACAAATGCCCAAATGGCAGCACTGCAGCGTGGCTGGAGTGAGCATGAGGCATGAAGGGATGGGGACATTTGGTTGCGGACCATATTACGGTACGCGGCACAACTCGGCATTGCCTCCCTGGTGACTTGCAATTAAACAACTCGAAGTGTACCTCTGCCTGAATATGTGAGCGGGTGGATAATGGTGAGTGAACACAGTCCCTTATTGGTGCAGCCTGAGCCTTCCTGACTCTCTTGCTCCTCATAAAACATGAATGCCGAGGAATTTCCATCGGGAAACCCATCCACATTTCTAGGAAGAAGCCAAAAATGTCAGTGGCAAACCTCATGGCATTTTTAACAGCTGGTTACCCAAAAGTGCTTTCAAAAACCCAGAAGAAAACATTTCAATTTCTAATTGTACTTGCTGTACGTTCCTTTAAATTACTTATGCATCCAATACAGCACCTAGAAAACCTGGATGCCCATTTTAATGAGTGTAAAATTTAGCAAGAGTGTACTTCCAGGGTAACTAATGGGGAATTGCTTTGATGTGGACATGATGTCATTTTCAACCTCATTAACATATTACAATGAGGTTCCTGCCCGTTTTAAGAACATAAGAAATAGGAGCAGGAGTAGGCCATTTGGCCCTTCGAGCCTGCTCCACCATTCAATAAGAGCATGGCTGATCTTCTACCTCAACTCCACCTTCCCACACTATCCCCATATCCCTTGGTTCCCTTAGTATCCAAAAATCGATCTATCTCAGCCTTGAAAAACCTCAACGACTCAGCATGCACAGCCCTCTGGGGTAGAGAATTCCAAAGATTCACAACCCTTTGAGTGAAGAAATTTCTCCTCATCTCAGTCCTAAATGGCCGACCCCTTATTCTGAGACTGTGACCCTTAGCTCAAGACTCTCCAGCCTGAGGAAACAGCCTCTCAGCATCTACCCTGTCAAGCCCCTTAAGATTTTCAATGAGATCACCTCTCATTCTTCTAAGCTCTAGGGAATATAGGCCTCGTCAATCAATCTTTCCTCATAGGACAATTGCCCCCATCCCAGGAATCAGTCTGGTGAATAGTTTTCAACAGGAGCTTTCAGTGCCTGACAGCTGCCCATCGAAGCTGGATGAAGATCAAGTATAATTGATCTTCATCTACATTTCTGCTCCATTACAATCCAATTGCCTTCCTTTATGGGGTAAAACGGAGCCTAAAATTGGGGCTAACACTTATTTGAAACGCCATTTGATCACAATACCTGTCTTTGAACACAACACGAGCATTTTTTTTATTAGTTCATGGGATGTGGGTGTCGCTGGCAGGGCCAGCATTTATTGCCCAGCCATAATTGATGAGCCACCTTCTTGAACAGTAGAGGGCAGTTAAGAGTCAACCACATTGCTGTGGGTCTGGAGTCACATATAGGCCAGACCAGGCAAGGGCAGCAGATTTCCTTCCCTAAAGGACATTAGTGAACCAGATGGGTTTTTACAACAATTCGGTAGTTTCATGGTCACCAGTACTGATACTAGCTTTTTATGCCAGATTTATTTAATTAACTGAATTTAAATTCCCCAGCTGCTGTGGTGGGATTTGAACTCACGTCTCTGGATCAGTAGTGCAGGCCTCTGGATTACTAGTCTAGTAATATAACCACTATGCTACTGTACTCCCTGTGCAGTGAACATAATCCTACTGCAGAAAAATGTGTCAGGATGTAACTTTGGTTCCATCTAGTTTCTTTGCATTAACTGAGTAATTAAATTGTCAAATTTTTGGGGGGTTATACTCGTCTGGCAGTCGGGGGAGAAGTTAGAAAATCAGGGGATGGGGCAACTCGACCCCATCTCCGCCCCTTTAAATTTTAAAGTGCAGAAATCAGGCCCTGGACGAGGCTGTCGCAAAAGGCTGGCAGGGGCCTTATTAACGTACCAAAGTTGGCGTCCGACTTAGATTTAACAGTGAAGGGGAGGCCCGAGCTCTGGGACTCTCGGCAGCTGATCTGAGGTGAAAGCTGCCAGCTCCCAAAGTTAAGTGGCTCTTTCAGCACTCCTTGCGGACCAGGAGAAACAGGAGTGCTCCCCCCCAGGCCCCTCGAGGAAACCTTTGACCTTCCCCGCACCAGCCCTCCCGATCGTGGCCCAGAGCTAACGATCCCTCCCCAGTGCCAGGGACTGCCCCCAAGGGTCCCCAGTTGCGGCCTCCTGCCGCCAGTGTTTCCTCCCACCTGCCGGCCAGGCTATCCATCTGTCGTGTGGGAGGGGGGCCCTGCAATATGTTAATGAGGCCCTGTTGTTAAGATCGGCAGGGCCTCCACATGCCCGGCCTTGCTGGGTTCTTCCATTGATTCGGCGCCCCCCCGCACCCCATAAATATTGGGGCCACGATCCAACCTTCTAAATTTCTATGGCCAAAAATTTCCTTGGAGCTGCTCCCGCTTCACCGCCATAACTTCACAGGAAGTGCAACGGAAACCCCGTGTTAACACTTGTTAACGGGGCTACGTCGCGCTTCTGCCGAGGAACCTCCCGGCCTATGCTTTTAGCTAATTGTTTCCTAAGCATCTGGTAAGCACAGAACGAACTGTACAGCATGCGATAAAGCTATACACTGCTCTGCCCACACGACAGCAGTGCGAGGAGAAATAATACGCACCTTAATCTGGGGAGCAGTCCCACAGTGTTTTGCTTAGGCCTGAGATGGAAGCCATCGAGTGTAAAAATCTAAAACACGAAGTGTTTTGCTCTGCTGGTCAAACCGTTCCCAGAAGTGGAGCAAATCCACCGGGACAAAGTCTACGAGTTTAATGTAAACAATGGCTAGCATTCCCAAACACGGCCAAGGTGAAAGGGATTGACATCTTTGCCCTTGCCGAAGTCAGAAATCCCCTCCAGTACAATCCCACCATACAGTCTGGTGTTTACTCAACTGTGCGGAGAGACAGAGTCAGGCTGAGGCTTAGGCCTGCTGTGTTTTCTTTAGACTTGATTAACAAAGAGAATGTATGGAGGGAGTATTATAACATAACCGTGGTGATCTTTCATGTTTGGAATTCAGAACGAAGCCACTTAATCTGGAAGATGTAAGAAGCTCGCTCTACCCGAGCTGGTATGTGCTCAGAGAGAGCGTTTGAGGGGAGACTGACGGACTGAAGCAGGCAGAAATAATATTTTGGCTCATTCAAATCACATTTTGCAAATGGGGCCAGACAGTTATCTGAGATAAGCGAGTGCACCGTGTGCGTACCTGCAGCAGTCTGTAAATTAGGGTGGATCTTGAAGTGAGACAGAAACTAACGACCAAGAAATGAAAGTCATTTTTGATAAAGTCCATAGCACGGCCGTAAACCCCACATAAATCGCACTTGTATACGAGTCACTGCTATTTTGTTTTAAAAAAGTAGCACCTGTGTATAAGTCACCCCCTTATATTTAAAGGAGTTAAGAAAAATTCCCGAGAGTGTGATTTATACATCGGACGTTACTGTATTTTTCATAATATACCAGACCAAGTTGAGCATGAAGGATCAATGGGTAGAGTTTCTGCTTTGGGCGCAATTGAGAAATTGCACCCTAGATGCACCTGAAATTGCATGGGTTAGATTTCAATTCAAGTTCACTTGCGTAATCACAAACGTAAAATCTTCCATGAAACAGCGCAATCGGACAGGGTAATAGAACATAATTGTTTCTTTTTTCCTCTTTCCATTAAAAAGTATTCCTTGATGTGTTTAAGAGCGGTAACCTGGTGCAGTTTTATTAATACAGCTGAAAATGGGTTCGTCAGCAAAAATAAGCTTTTTTAATAAGGATGTCCAGTCCTCCACCTGTGAGTAACTTGATTTAAAATCACTAAAAATGACTTAAAAAAACTATACTGATCTTTTGCGCTGGTCCGGCCAACTCTGTTCGAATTGTGCTGATATTCCCAATGGAAACAAACGGAAACTCTATCCCTAGATTTATAGGGGGAAAAATTCAGTTGGTTGCGCCTCCCGTTAGCGCCATGTTTGCGCCGCTCGCAAAATTAACTAGACATTTTGCGGCGGCGCTAAACACTACCGCCACGATCTCCTGCGCCGGCAGATCGTGACGTCAGTCGAGTGCGCAACACCCCGGTATCGCCCCGGAGCGGATATTGAGTGGCGCCCCCTGCCTTACCGCCTGCCGCTAGCAACGACAGGTTGAGGGGAGCGTTTTGCAGTCAGGAAGGGACTGGGGGAGCGCTATTTAAAGGCGACCGCTTCCTGCCTTTTATTGTTGGTGACATTTTTGAACCACGCTTTCTGAGAGAGAGAGAGAGAGAGAGACTTCTGGAGAGATTCAACGCTGTGTGAGCGAGTTTTGGGTACTGAGCAGCACTTTGCAGGTTCATTTTGATTTGCCCTTCCTTGTATCGATTTAGAAGAGACTGTGGGGGCTGCACTCTGAGCTCTTTCCCTGGTACTCTCCATTGTTCTTTCCAGCAGATTTGATGTACAGCTCTTTCCAGGCCGAGATTCAAGGCTGCAATGAGCAGGATGTGGATGGAAAGCAAGATCAACCCTCCCCTTTAAGAACTGGCCAGCGCCATTGTGTGTGTGTTCCATTGCTGACTGACATCACATGAGCTTCGCCAGCGCTCTGAGGTAGCGCCTCGCTCCTCGGCCTTTGCGCCTTAAGACAGGTGTGAAGCGCCTGATTTAGCGCTCCAATCACCTCCAGGGCGATAAAAGTCAAGTTTGCAGTCGGTGGCGATAATTAGCGCCAGGCTCTAATCTTTGCGCCTGGCCGATAATTGCGCCCCAAATGGGGCGATACTGAATTTCTCCCCCATAATCTTTAAGGACTTTAATTAGGATATTTTCAGAGTTCAAAATTCAGGATTAGATGTGACTGCCCACACCTTTGATTGCCTGTGATTATCTCTCTGCCGAGGTGTGATAAAGGGCAGTTAGAAAGATTAACTGTAATCATCTGGCAGTGTTCTCTGACTATATATGCTGTGCCTATATACATCTCTTCACTTCACCTGACGAAGGAGCAGCGCTCCGAAAGCTTGTGATTTCAAATAAAACTGTTGGACTATAACCTGGTCCACCCCAGTCCAACACTGGCATCTCCACATCATTTTAAGGAAAATAGAGGCACAGATGCATTTAGGGATGGACTCTTTCTACAGCCCAGCCCCTATTGCTGTCATGGTATTGGTTTCCCACCAACGTAGCCGAACACAGTGACTGATATCTCAAACTAGAATGATAGCATGATGGGCACTTAATTAATGACCTCAATTGAGAACCATAAGTATAGCTAGAAATGGATATCCCACATTAAGCACTCAGGATGAAACTAAGGCACTTGTTGGGACAGAGCAGCGAGAGCTTCCCCATGCAGTTGGCCATGTCACACCTGACCTGGAAGTGCTTGATGCTGCCATTTGACGTAAAAAAGTAGGAAAGTGTTCAGAGGCTGGGTATTCGGTGGCGAGTGTCTCACCTCCTGACTCCCCAAAGCCTTTCCACCATCTACAAGGCACAAGTCAGGAGTGTGATGGAATACTCTCCACTTGCCTGGCTGAGTGCAGCTCCAACAACACTCAAGAGCTCGACACCATCCAGGACAAAGCCATCCACCGCCTTAAACATTCACTTCTGTCTGCAGTGTGTACCATCCACGAGATGCACGGCAGCAACTCGCTAAGGATTCTTCGACAGCACCTCCCAAACCCGTGACCTCTACCACCTAGAAGGACAAGGGCGGCAGGCGCATGGGAAACTCGATTCATGCTGAACGTAATTTGCCCTCAAAATTCATCGATCGTTTACTCTAGTTGTGCTGATTTCTGGCGAATAAGGCTGAAAAAGCAATGCAATCGAGCGGAAACTCTACACCATAATTTTCAAAAGAGCTCAGTCATGTTCTGCTTACAATACTTGGGTTAGTCAAGGAAAGCTCAAGCCAGATACAGGCCAGTTATTTATGTTTGGCTTAGCTTGAGATTCTAAAGAAAAGCAAGCCAGAGCCAAACCAAGCTAGGAGGAGAGTATGAAGGTATTCCCTTCATATAATGGAGCGACCCCTTCCATCTCAGTCTTTTCCAGGATATGATTGGTGCTTTTTTATGCTTTAGAGAACATTTGCTTAAATATTTATTCAACAATCACTTGGCTCTTCAGAGACTTTCCAATTGCTTCATTGTGAAGTCCTCCCAGCATTGGGATTTGCTTCAAGTAGGGAATTTGTTCTCAGGATGTGGGTAACGATGGCAAGGCCGCATTTACTGCCCATTCCTAGCAGTGGGTTTTCACTTTTTTTGGTGAATTTTCTCACTCATTAAGAGCAGAGTAATGGGAAATGGAAAACTTTCACTCTCAGTTATAGCACAGATAGCGCAGAATAAAGCTCCCGTCACTCTGCTCCGACAGTGCACCTCAGCTGCAGCCTCTGGAGAGCACCACCCTACTGCATGAGCGAACCTCTCCATTGCCCACACCAGCCACTTTTTGGCTTCTTTAAGTGAGAATGCCAACTTGGCGCCGAATAGTGTTAATGAAGGAGCAGTGGGCCCACGTCTCCTAGGAACTGGGATTAGACATCCCAAACTCATTTCGCATCGGATCCTTCTAGGTGGAGAGAGACATTCATCCGTCAGTCTGACCGGCATCACCATCCAGGTCCCAGAGAGGAAAGGGCAGCTTTTTTCAATCACTTTTGGATTGTCAATGGCATCGCTCACTGTAAGGTAGATAACAAGCTTCATAATGACAGAAGCGTCAAACCACGAGGCCACTAAATCCGATTACTTTAAATAGGCGCATCCAAGGGTCAATTATAGGCCAATGGCTGTTGCTGAAAGAAGTCTGCCGATTGACAGCGGCTTGCAATTGTCCAGCTCCTCCCCCTGGGAAAACTTGCTGACATCACACGAAGGCAATCTGAGAAGAAAGAGGACTGATAGTAACCATGTTTTACGGAATACACTGCCATGTTTGTCTCCCTCCTGTTGGTGAAACTGCCCTTGCATTGGAAACAGAACAGGTTCAACCACATGAAGGAGGGGCTCTAAAGGCTCGTCGTTGCTTTTAAATGCAATACAACGCAAAAATTAAATAAAGTACTTTAAAAAGTTATAAAATACTCTAATGACAATGAATTAATTGGGGACTTCAGTTATGTGGAGAGACTAGAGAAGCTGGGATTGTTCTCTTTGGAGCAGAGAAGGTTAAGGGGAGATTTAATTGTCATCTATCCCTCTAAAAATCAGCCCCAGTGCTTTGTTTGCTTTTCTATGGCCTTATTAACCTGCGTCGCTACTTTTAGTGATTTGTGTAACTGTAGCCCCAGATCTCTCTGCTCCTCTACCCCATTTAGACACTTATTTTCCATGTGGCCTCCTTATTCTTCCTACCAAAATGTAGCACCTCACACTGATCTATATTGAAGCTCATTTGCCAATTACACGCCCATTCAGCAAGTTTATTAATGTCTTCCTGTACTCCTCTGTATTAACTACACCGTCCAATTTGGTGTCGTCCGCAAATTTAGAAATTTACTTCCGATTCCCGAGTCCATATTATTTATGTAAATGGTGACCAACAGTGGTCCCAGCACCGATCCTTGTGGAACACCACTTCCCACCATTTGCCAATCCGAGTAACTACCTTTAACCCCTACTCTCTGTCTTCTGTTTTGTAGCCAGCTTGCTCTCCATTCTACTACTTGTCCCCTGACTCCACGGGCTCGATTTTATTAACGGAGGCGGGTTGAGGGCGGGCCCGCTGCTCGGCAGCTTTCGGACCCGCACCCGCCTGCCGCCTCCCAGCACTTCCAATTTTGGCTTCATTGGCCTCGTTACGGCCGACGTGCGGGTCGGGTCCCGCCGGGCAACTGCTTGCAGGATGTCAGTTTCTCGCGTCTGATGACGCGTTGTTTGTTTGAAAATTTAAAGGGGCCATGTCCCCTTTGCAAAAAATGTCATTGGGATGGCTTGGTGCTTTATTATCTAGCAAGGGGAGTTGACAGCAGCTGTTCTGAGCAAAATTTAATGAATGATATTGTTGGTCATATTATTCCAGAAAGAGATTCATGATTTTTTGATATATGACTTTATTATCTGACTATGAAATGAAAAAGATGCCAGATGTGTTCCAATCATTTGCTTATTAATGTTAATGCTTTTTTCTCTTAAAGATGCTGGGAGCTGCAGGAATGGCAGCCCCAAAATCTAAGGCTGCACCCAGGTTCAATGAGGGCTCTCTCCATGCTCTTGCTGAGGGAGTTAGAGGACGTCAGGAGCTCCTCTTCCCTGGAAATGGAAGGAGGAGGCCTCCTCAGCAAACCAAGGCAGCTTGGTTGCAAATTGCTGAAGAGGTGAGCTTGAGGTCTGTGTGCAGACGCACATGGGTTTAGTGTGGAAAAAGGTTTAATGATCTGCTGAGATCACCTAAAGTGTGGCCTCTGTGTTCTGGGAAATGGAAGTTCAAGAGTGAGGGCTCCGGGTGATTTCCATGTAGAATGATGGTGGTGACACTGAGCGCAAACCACTGTTTATTGGACAGATGATGCCTGGAGTTTGAGAATGTCAGACATATATTAATCTCCATGTGCCAGCCACCTGTGGTTGAAGCATTAGCTTACGCGAATCTGGCATGGATGAGTGCATCCCTTGTCTGACAGCCATCAACGTGGTCATCTGCTGCTGGATTGGCCACATCCGGCCCCGCAAGGCATCACTCCCCATCCTCCTCCTCCTCCTCCTCGTCCTCTTCATCTTCTTCCAAGGAGGCTGTGTGCTGAGCCACTTGTTCATCTGGCAGCACTAAGCCGCGCTGCTCTTCCTCCGAATCTGGCGACCAGGATGAGAGGATTTAAATGGTTCCCATCCCATTCTTATAGATTTCAGTTGAGGCAAGAAGCTTGCAAGCGCACACTCGAAGTGGCCTGAAATTATTCCAATCAGTTCAAACAGCAGATGGGTGTCAGCTTGACCAGTCACAAGGTCAGTAGATTTGCAAAATCTTAACCCAAACCTCCAACAACAAAGTTGTTGCATTTGAATACCAGCCATGTTACAAGGGCGTTTTTAAAGTTCTGCACCAATAATGACTCACATATCCATGTCCTCCACCAACTCGTCTCCTTGCAGCTGGACTGTTTCTGACAAGACGGGAAACAGGAGCCAGAGGCACGAAAATGGGAAACCTCCATCAAAATAGGATTATCAAGACAGTTAAAAGGCTCTTAACTTACTTAACTACCTGTCCCACCGGTTGGAGTCGGGTCAGTTTGGGAGCAGCTGAACAGACACGAAAATCGAGTGGGGGCGGGATGGAGGCGGGTTGGGTGTCTGAAGCCATTTTTTCTGATTTTCGCAGCTGACCCACCTCCAAACCCGCCTCCTCAGGGCTGTTAAAATCGAGCCCCACATGTTGTCCCCTTCGTCATGAATCTACTGTGCGGTACATTATCGAAGGCTTCAAGGGCTGACCAGCGGTTTGTGCGCTCTGCTGGTCAATCGCCCAAATCTCAAAATCCGCCGCACTACTTTATTCTGGTAGTACAAGGGGGGCTGAATGAACATACACACTTAATGCTGAAACATTAACAACTGAACTTCTCCTGCTTTGTTGCTCAGTGGCACTTTCAAGCTAATGCCCCACAGTGTCATCAGCACGCACAGATTAGACAGAAATATCAGCCGTCAACAGGCAGGAATGAAAATAATTAGATGGCGATAATCAGAATTTTTTTGTAATTTTTTTTGAATTTTAAAAGGGGTTGTGCCGATAAAACTCCTCGTTAAACTGTAGTGTTCTCATTGGGCAGATAGACACGTACACACACACACCCAAGGCACTTCACAGGAGCGTTATCAAACACACGTACACACACTATAAAGGCAATCATAATTAGCTTTTAGTTTTCCCTCCAACATTCTAACCCCAGCTCACTGTGCCCCATGGTCACCCTCTGTAGCAAACAAGCTGCCGCATTCATTTTTTCTGCTGGGTTCTTCCAACGTCACCGACAATTCTGATTCTATTTTTGTACAGTAATATATCGGGTACTAGGCCTGGGGTCAACTAGGCCTGTATTCACTAGAGTTTAGAAGAATGAGAGGAGATCCCATTGAAACGTATAAAATTCTGACAGGGCTAGATGTTTCCCCTGGCTGGGGGGTCTAGAACGAGGGGTCACAGTCTCAGGATACGGGGTAGGACATTTAGGACTGAGGTGAGGAGAAATTTCTTCACTCAGAGGGTGGTGAACCTGTGGCATTCTCTACCACAGAAGGCTGTGGCAGCCAAGTCACTGAATATATTTAAGAAGGAGATCGATAGATTTCTAGACACAAAAGGCATCAAGGGGTATGGGGAGAGAGTGGGAATATGGTATTGAGATAGAGGATCAGCCATGATCATATTGAATGGCGGAGCAGGCTCAAAGGGCCGAATGGCCTACTCCTGCTCCTATTTTTCTATGTTTCTATGTACGCTTAATTTAGTAATAAGTTGGGGATAAAGGGGTAGAGTTTCCGCTTTGGACGCAATCGGCGATCCGGGAACAAATTGCGCCCAAAATTGCACTCGTTTCGAGAAGTGTTTCTTTCCCCAAGTTTCCGCTCATTTGCATATCGCTAAATGCAAAATCTGCCATGAACCAGCGTAATTGGGCAGCGTTTTAGAAGGTATTTAAAAAATATATATTTTGCTTTAAAAAATATTCCTTGATATACTTAAGAGCGGCAACCTGGTGCAGTTTGATTAATGCAGCTGAAAATGGGTTTATCACCAAAAATAAGCATTTTTAATCACAGTGTCAAGTCCACCACCTGTGAGTAACCCGATTTTAAATAACTGAAAATGACTTTAAAAACTATACAGAACCAGTTACTAGTTATATTGGTGTCCGGTAGTCAGTTTCTTCGTAAATTTAAAAGAAATTATATTCAAAAGCTTTAAAACGTTCCTATTAGTGTCATTGCACCTAAAAACAAAAGTTGGCCCGTATTTTCCGATGCCTACGGGTGTGTACGGGCAGGCACTGAAAACCGGCATTTCTGATCTGTCAAGAATCCTCTTGACAGATCGCACGCCTGCCCTGGAGAAGGGCCTCTGCGGGCGGATAGTTCCGCTTTCTGGAGACCCTCCGCCCGCAGAAAACCCTTAGAAATCTTACGCCTGGTAAAAGCGGGCGTAAGGCCTGCTTTTACCAGCATAAGAGTTTAAAAAAAATTTAAAAAAAAATTTCACTCATTTATAATTTAAAAATACTTTTAAAAAAGGTAAATTTATTTTTAGCCCTGTAAAAAACTCAATTATCTTTTTCAAAAAATTACATTTTTGTTTAAAATATTTAATTTAATGTAATTTTAACTCATTTTAAAAACGTGATGGTTTTTTAAAAATTTATTTAATGTTTTAGTATCTTTTTTCAGTGATCCCCATTCATATATTTGACGGGTCTATCTGTCAAAAGTATGCAGGGGGCTTCCCTTCTTTCATTGGCTGGCCTGGCCCACGTGATCCCAGGGATGCTTGCGAACCACATGCTCCCCTGGGATACGTGGGCCCTGCGCATTTCGACTTTGGAGATGCCCAGGAGCGGAAGTGTCCGGACCTCGGGAGCCCTCAGGTAAGTGCGTAGATTTTTTTCCGATAGGAGGCATCCGCACGCAGGAAGCCTCCTATCGGAAATTGCGGGCCGTTTAATTTTTAGAGCCTCCTCGAAGACCCGCAAAACGAGTGCAATTAGCGGAAACTCCAATGGTGATGAAGTCGATCTGGTGCGGGCCCAGTTTGGTGGGCGAGGCCGGCTTCTCCCGTAATGTTTTTAAAACTAGCGCTGAAGATCGCGGAAACTCGAGTCGCGTTGAACGGAATTTGCGCTTAAAATTCCACGCTCGTTTGCGCCGGTTTGGACGATTCCGAGCAAATTGCGCCGGATAAAAACCCAGGGCAACCTAGCGGAAACTCCTGTCCAATTATCTTACTTTCTCCTGAAAGTTTACAATGAGGGGATTCTCTGTTCCAACCCAGGCTGAAATGTTACACCCCAATTATTTCGTAATTTTCATTAATTAAAAAAAAAATCAGAAGTTAATACGTCCAATACTATTTAACTGTCTGCCCCGTGATCAACACTCTATAACTGTTGCTGAGTAAAGTAATAATGAGAATAATTGTGGAGGGAATTCCACGGGGTCTGCTATTATAATAACATATTCATATGGAATAAAGATCCTGTTGTTGGCGCATTTGGCAATTATTAAGGATTACTGGATTAAACGAAAATAAGGTATCAGTCAAGAAACTCTATATTAGTTGAGTCCTAATCAGAAAGCTGCAGAAAAGTAGTGCTAACTACACAGTTTCTTAATGCTATAAATGTAATAGAATAACATTTATTCCATTGAATTCTATATAAGTAGAACAAAATATTTCACAAGTCTCCTGGATGTTTGCGATAAGGCAGTCTTTGTAAGTCATACAAAAACGCAAGTTACGGCAAGGGGCATGTTATAGAGAGAGAGTTTTATATGGTTTCTCTATTAAAGAGAGAGCCATAAGCAGTGCATGTTGTACCAGAGGTCATGGTGTTCTAGAAAGTGTTATAACAAGGGCCTAGTGTACATAAAATGTAGTGGCTTGGGGGAAATATTCATTCATTAAATACATCCAAAGCTTTATCCCCCTAAATTTTGAAATGAAATTACGCATTGAGCAACCTTTCCTTAGACCTGCCTGTTTGATCCAGTTGCAGTGAGAACAATGCCCTATTAATAATTAACCCTAAGGTCCTCTAATACCACCTTCAAGAGACAATCAGTCGCATTTTCACCATGATCTTCAAAGCCCCATTTCTTTGAACTCGTGCTATGTTTTTGTGAGGGCTCCAATAATACTTGAGGGTCAACATTTAACCCTGTAACTGTGTGTAACTTGGAGGGGAACTTGGAGGTGATGGTGTTCCTATGCACCTGCTGCCCTTATCTTCCAGATGGTGGAGGTCGAGGGTTTGCGAGATTCTGCCGAAGGCCTTGGTGACTTGCTGCAGTGCATCCTGTGGACAGTGCACACTCCAGCCACGGTACGCCGGTGGTGGAGGAGGGAGTGGATATTTAAGCTGGTGGATGGAGTGCCGAACAAGTGGACTGCTTTGTCGTGGATGATGTTCGATCACATGCCTGACTTGTGCCTTGTAAGTGGTGGAGAGGCTTTGAGGAGTCAGGAGATGAACCACTTGCCACAGAATACCAAGCCTCTAACCTGCTGTAGTAGCCACAGTATTTATGTGCCTCGTCTAGTTGAGTTTCTGGTCAATAATGACCCCCAGGATGTTGATGGTGGGGGATTCGGTGATGGTAATGCCATTGAAAGTCAAGAGAGTTGGTTAGGCTCTGTCTTGTTGGAGATGCCCACTGCCTGGTATTTGTGTGAATGTTACTTGCCACCTATCAGCCCAAGCCTGAATGTTGTTCAGGTCTTGCTGCGTGCGGGAATGGACTGCTTCATTATCTGAGGAATTGCAAATGGAGCTGAACACTGTGCAATCATTAGTGAACAGTCCCACTTCTGGCCTTATGATGGAGAGAAGGTCAGTGATGAATCAGCTTAAGATAGTTGGGCCTAGGACGCTGCCCTGAGGAACTCCTGCAGCAATGTCCTAGGACTGAGATGAGCCTCCAACAACTACAGCCTTCTTCCTTTGTGCAAGGTATGGCTTCAGCCACTAGAGAGTTTTCCCCTGATCACCATTAACTTCAGTATTACTAGGGTGCCACACTCGGTCAAATGCTGCCTTGATGTCAAGGGTAGTCAGTCTCACCTCACCTCTGGAATTCAGCTCTTATGTCCATGTGTGTAGCAAGGCTGTAATGAGGTCTGGAGCTGAGTGGTCCTGGATTGAACCCAAATCGAGCAATGGTGAGCAGATTATTGTATCTAGTCATCATACTGTAAAGGGTTTTCTATCTGTTTTCAATTTTATCCCCTATGTGCTTCTGTTTGTGCCTTTCCCCCTCCTGGAGGCTGAATCAAGTATGAGACTACAACATTAATATCCTCGGACATCAAAACTGTGAAACTCCTTACCTCCCCCATTTTCCCTTCATCTTAGAGCAGCATATGATGGGAGCAATTGGCTGACACAGGAAGGATGACTGCATCTAAACAGAAAGAAAGGTGACTAGATATTAACATTGTGGACTGAGGAAGGAAATAAGATTTTAATTATGAACAAGCGGAACCCAGAATGTTACCTCAACGTAAGTCAGACCAGTAGGGCAAAAGGGCCATAAATTTAAACTAAAAAAAGTAAATTTAAAACAGTTACAAGAAGAAAATCATTACACAAAGAGTAATCAATCTACCAGACTGATGACACAAAGATAGGTAGGAAAGTAGATTGTGAAGAGGACATAAGGAGGCTACAAAGGGATATAGATAGGTTTAGTGAGTGGACAAAGATCTGGCAAATTGAGTATAATGTGGGAAAATGTGAAGTTGTCCATTTTGGCAGGAAGAATAAAAAAGAAGTATATTATCTAAATGGTGAGAGATTGCAGAGCTCTGAGATGCAGAGGGATCTGGGTGTCCTAGTGCATGAATCACAAAAGGTTAGTATGAAGGTACAGCAAGTAATTAGGAAAGCTAATAGAATGTTATTGTTTATTGCGAGGGGAATTGAATACAAAAGTAGGGAGGTTATGCTTCAGTTATACAGGGTATTGGTGAGACCACATCTGGAGTACTGTGTACAATATTGGTCTCCTTATTTAAGGAAGGATGTAAATGCATTGGAAGCAGTTCAGAGAAGGTTTACTAGACTAATACCTGGAATGGGCGGGTTGCCTTATCAGGAAAGGTTGGACAGGCTAGGCTTGTATCCGCTGGAGTTTAGAAGAGTAAGAGGTGACTTGATTGAAACATATAAGATCCTGAGGGGTCTGGACAGGGTGGATGTGGAGAGGATGTTTCCTCTTGTGGGAGAATCTAGAACTAGGGGTCACTGTTTAAAAATAAGGGGTCGCCCATTTAAGACAGAGATGAGGAGAAATTTTTTCTCACAGAGGGTCGTGAGTCTTTGGAACTCCCTTCCTCAGAGGGCGGTGGAAGCAGAGTCTTTGAATATTTTTAAGGCAGAAGTAGATAGATTCTTGATAAGCAAGGGGGTGAAAGGTTATCAGGGTAGGTGGGAATGTGGAGTAATCAGATCAGCCATGATCTTATTGAATGGCGGAGCAGGCTCGAGGGGCCGAGTGGCCCAATCCTGCTCCTAATTTGTATGTTCGTATGTTCGTACCAGACAAGATGGCAGAGTCAAAGAAATTAGAGACATTCAAAATGTAGTCATTTACTGGGCTGGGTGAGTTGCACGCTATAAGAATGAGCCTCAATGGGCCAAATGCCCATTCGCATACTTGGCTTTAATTTCTTATGTTCTTAATCCCACGGCTGTTAAATCCCTACCTTGGCAACAGCTGCCCACAATCTCTTAATTTATCTTGTCTTTTCTCCTCCTGTTTTCAATGTGTCTGGTGGCCTTGGCCCATCAGCGAGGTTACTCAATACAGTCTACTTCTGGTAATTCAAAGTCTGGGTTTTGCACTAAAATATTGATTTATCCAATAATTTGAATAAAGCAATGTAATGACACAGTCGAGTGGAAATTTAGCGCTGAAGAATTGAATTATTGGATCATTTGAATTCAATGACTGAATAAAGACTTTAAAAAGAAACCTTGATATGTTCAACCAACCTCCAATTAAAAAATTAAGTACAGTTGCCAACTAATCACCTTACTGCATAAAATAATGAATTAATTAAGTAATAATGGACAAATAGAAGTAAAATGGACAGTAATTGGAAAATAGGCAACTTGACGGAAGGACATAAACTCATATTGAATACTTCAGACAAGGTTCTTATCCTAAGTAAAAACTATGGCAATAGACAAAAGCTGACAGGTCTCAGAGGAGGTCATGTATTATAAATTTCATGAACATTTTGAAGACTAGCAGATCTGCCATTGATATTGCTCACAGTAAGTCAAGGATATGCTGTTTATAAGGACAGGAGTATTCTACCATGTAATTCTGCTGCTAAGCTGGAACTGTGTTTATTCTGTCCTGTTCCTTTAAGGATACAAGGCCCAGGAATTTCCTCAGAACTGCTCACACTCCGGGAGCGTGATGTAAACTCTGTGTCCGCTACACTTCTGGTGAAGTTACAGTGCCGGATCGGGAGCAGCTTCAAGGAAGTTCTGGCCAAGGTCTAATTGCTGTAAATGGAGGCATCCTTGGGTCAATTGGAGGCTAATTGCTCTTGGGCCAATTACAGTTTTGTTCTGTTGCTTGCACAGTTTCTCTGTAGATTGGAAATGAGTGTAACACAGACATTTGGTTGTGTGACAAAGTTTGATGCCGGAGGTGTGGCTGAAATGTCTCAAAACTTTAGAAACATAGATGTTGTAATATAAGTTGCAATGTGGGATTGATAATCCTGTTCACAATCCTGAGCAAAAGGAAAAAGTTGACAAAATTCAAAGGGAAGTAAAATGAATGTAAAGGCAGGAACCGGAATCAGCAGTGCAACCTCTGAATTCCCTGCGTGATGGCTGGTGAAGGTGTTGCTTCAAGAGGCAGGTTTGAAACAGGTTGCCCTGCTTGTCCCACAGGGCATCCTCCTCATGCTGTGTAGCATGCCAGGCAGAAATTGACAGCCTGGATCAAGTTACCTGCAGGATCTGAAAGATAGAAAGACTTGCATTTCTATAGCGCTTTTAACGACCTCAGAACATCCCAAAGCACTTTACAGCCAATGACGTACAGTCACTGTTGTATTGTAGCACACAGCAAGGTCCCACAAATAGCAATGTGATAATGACCAGATTATCTGTTTAGTGATGCTAGCTGAGGGATAATTGACCAGGACACCTCTCCTGCTCTTCTTCGAAATAGTGCCATGGGATCTTTTACATCCACCTGAGAGAGCAGACGGGGCCTCAGTTTAACATCTCATCCAAAAGACAGCACCTCCGACAGTGCAGCGCTCCCTCAGCACTGCGCTGGAGTGTCAGCCTGGATTTTGTGTTCAAATCTCTGGGAGTGGGTACTTGAACCCACAACCTCCTGACTCAGAGGCGAGAGTGCTACCCACTGAGCCACAGCTGACACCGTCTGGGAATAGATGGGGAAGAAGATGGCACAGTTTAAGGATGCTGACAAGACAAGACCACTCAATAATAACACTTACCAGGTAGATGGTCCCAACTTTTGCATGCCACGGAATGTAAACTTGTTCCATATTCATCACCGGCCCATGCGAAGCCCTCGCACAACGTTACAGCTTTGTCATTGCTGACCATGCCTGGGATACCTCAGCAGGGGACTCCTTCAAGCTGCAACGTACATTTGAAAGAACTGGTGCGCTAGCATCATTAAAGGGCTTTGCGCATAAAATCATCCCAACACAAACTCGCTGCATGATGCGTGGCCAATTACTGACCCCAAGGACGGGGTGCAGCTGCCCCTGCAGCCGGTGGCACAGATTTGCAACTGACCCTCTTCTGATCCTGAGCTACAGAGCCTGTTCCTCATGGTTATTGCCAAGCACATGTGCCGTGCCATGCAAATAGAGTTGGCAAAACTGGCTGTGGTACCCGCTGAACCCCCTCACGTGCCTTCTTTCCATCTTATACCACTTCAACCACGAAATTCTGTTTCTGTGGCCCTTCAAAACAGGCCGCCATGACTAATTTTAACTTGATTTACCAGCCGCCATGGGACTCTTCACTTGGATATTTTGTTGATCCGTCTGCTCCCATCAAAGTTGGTATTTGTAAGAACTGCTTGCAGAAGCCAGCACTTAAAAAGACTTACTGCAGAACTGGAAAATAAACAGAAGGGCCTCAGCGGTCAGGAAGAGCACAGATCCGGCTGCTGGTCTGAGCCGTTAATGCACAGCAGCTGATCTATGCTGCGTTGTGTTTTTATTCTCAAAGACATTTTTTAAAAAAACACGACATTTCCAGAAGAAAGCCTCAGGATTTCAGAATTGGGAAGCTTTGCTCTCTGCAAAAATGTGTGGGGAAATTGTAAACATGCTCTTTATAAACATGTGTTTTTTCCACAAATAGTGCACAGAGGAAATCCACCCCCCACCCCCCCCCAAATAAAAATTGGGAGTTCAATTGCGGAACAGCAGCTGGAAAACATTTTTAAAATAAAAACTCCTTTAATAAAGTGAAAAAACTATTTCAGACTTGTCATGTATATATTTATTTAAGATGGAAGGATAAAAAAAATTACTTTAGATGTTAAGGTTAAATTCAAGGCTTATTTTGAAGACTCCAGAGGTACTATTTCTGAGAGTTTTTGAAGAAAAAATTCATATTAATTCATGAATTCTTTTAGAAGGAATTCAAGGTTCCTGGTGAAAGATCAAACCAAAGAGCAACTGTACTGCTTTCAGCTGAAGATACACATGTGAATTTGTGTTACATTAGGTTAAACACTGTAGACACCTGAAAAAATAGCTTGGAGTAAACACTGAGATATTGCATTGCAGCAGACTTCACTAGCGGCCCTCAAGAGGCACGCTGAACTTAGCTTAGCATTGCAGTCAATAATAAATGAGTTACACTGCGATTCCGGTCTGAGGCAAAGTTATAGAGCTGATAACAGAGCAAGGGTTTATTCTGTTACATATTTCTGAGTGGGAAAACCAAAATGTAAATTCAGCAAAAAATGGAGAACCCAGGTCACTGGGAGAGCATCCCTCATTGAAATTTCCTACTGCTTTTAATTTTTTAACAGAGGACGCGCAACGGGGAGTGACAGATTGGGAAAACTAAACCGTCAAGTGGCATTGGAGCACATGACACATGAGCACCAGTACAGGAGCATTGGTCGTCATTCCATGCCATAAGTGATTTAATTTTCATGAACCCTTTGGTCCTCTGCTGCGTGTTCTGTTTATTTTGTAATGCACCATTCTGAAAGGTTTTTTAATGGGCAGTTGTTAAATAGCACAAGGGTTCTCTGTCCTCGTTATCTGAGGTTGCGTGTGATGCTTTATTCCTCCAATACTCGTCATAAACCACTACTGTGACAAGACACATGTCTTTCTTTCCTCTCCCCTCTTCGAATCGCACTGACTGACAATGAGGTGTGGTTCCATGGATGCTAGAGCCCTCCATGACCAAGTGGCCTTCTTTATGTGTCAGTGTTGACTGTGTTGGTAGATTATGGGGAGCTTCACAGACTTTATGGGGTAGATATTAATGCGGAGGCGGGATCTGATCGGGGGTGGGGGTGGCGATAGTGGCCGCAAAGCGCAGATGTTCGTTGGGATGCTTGGGAATGTCCGATTTCAGCGTGGATGCCTCGTTATCATTTTACTTCCGGGTTTTGCGTCTCCAATGCACGTGAGCAGGCGTGATGCGCACCCGCAAGACGCAATTTCACCTCGACTATTTAAAGGGCCAAATGCAAAGATGAAATTTGGAGGAGTTGGGAGCAATGTAGGAGAGAGAGAAAAATTTAGAGATGGAGTCAGGAAGGGCAAAGGTTACACCCTGGTTCAACGAGGTGTCGCGTGATGTACTGTTAGGCGCAGCGAAGGAGGTCCTATTCCCCAGCAATGGCAAGAAGAAGCAGCCTGCTGCATGGTGAGAGGTGGCTTGAGAAGGTGAGTAGCAGGAGTGTAGTGCTCCGTACCTGGATCCAGCGCAGCATGCAGTTTAATGACCTAACCAGATCAGCAAAGGTGCGCACAGTTGCAGATTGACCTATGTCCTGTAATACACCCCGCCTTCACTCTGTCTTGTCAAGCGTATTCCATCACATCACTCCTCACATCCACTTAGGTTTCAGCACCACCCATCGTTCTATTTCTATGCAGTTCCTCACCTCCCCCTTTCTCCATCCACCAATGCCAGTCACCCCAATCCTTACGTAATGTGATACCACCTCAGTCAGCTCATCCGATTCTCAGCACACGTCCTCAAATGCATGCCAGTGCCTCTCGTGATGCATCTGCCTGATAGTCACCCTCACCGAATGCACTGCATCCATCGGATGCACATATGCTTTACAGACACTCATAGGTCTGTTGCGCCCCCTTGCAGGAGAAGAGAGCGCAAAATACAAGGGAGATGGAGAGGAGGTGGGCCATCACAGATCATCCAGTTGACATCTGCAGAGCAGGAAGCCATGGGGATAAGTGGGATATCAACGTCCCTGAGCATTGGAGATGGAGAGACTCGGACTTCACTGCTGCATGGTGACAGCATTAAATATCTCCGAACCGCATCTCATACAAGACTAAGTCATGTTGACTTGATTTCAGCACCGAGTGAAATATGATCACCTTAATCATGCTGAAATTCAACATTTTTAAATTCCCATGAGAAAATTATATCCGTCTCTTCCCTCCTCAAGGGACATCACGCGAAGAACAGCAGTCCCTGCCCCTTGCGGACGACGTTTCCTCAGAGGAGCTGATTCCTTCTGAGGATGCACCGGTACAGGACACATGCGTACCCGGCACCAGAGCACTTTGGTGGGTCCTGTTAGAGAGTTAGATGGGATCTCACCTGGTGAATCACAGTTCACAAACACGCACGAGTAGAGAGTGGTGGTAGGGACAGCTGTGGAGATCCCGCATCGGACAGTGCAGTCCTCTCCCAGCTCTGCTCAGCTGGACAGAGATGCTGAACCCTGGGGACCATCAATGAAAAGGAGAATGATAGAGGGTCCGCAGCAAATGTGCGAGGTACTGGTAGTCCTGCCAGGCACACTTTCCACAATAGCACATAGGATGAAGGCATCCAGTTCAAATATTTGTGGATTGATGTCGCAGGCCATTGCGAGGATGTCTTCCATGGATAGAGTGGCCTCCTGTGTGGAACTTGAATCGTGGAACACTGATCAATCCCTGCAGGCTTTGACCATGGCCGTGAAAACTATGAATCCAAAAATTTCTACCGCCTTAAACAGAATGACAGGCATTTGGGCCACGTTATCCCCTACCTCGGTGGGTCCATGGCAGGCGACGTCAATGGCAGGTCCCGACCCCGCTGCTGGCTCCAGCCCCCTGTGTAGAATGATTTTACGTTGATTGGACTTGTTAAGCCCGCCCAGCACGTTTGCCGGCCAATTGAAGGAAGCGGGTCTGATGACATCATTTGATGTTCTACAGCATTGAGGTGCTGCAAACACTGACAATCACTGCACAAAGGTGCACGGCTGCACCCAGGTTCTCCAATGACTCCCTCCATATGCTTTTGGAGGGAGTCACAGCACGCAGGGAGGTTCTCTTCCCTTCCAATGGGCAGAAGAGACCTCCCCAGGAGACCAATGCAGCCTGGTTGCACACTGCACAGGAGGACACAAACAGGGGTGTCATCAGGAGAACCAGGCTGCAGTGGCCCAAACCTTTCAATGATCTCAGTAGATCACGAAACATTACTGCAAAGCCACACTCAACCTCATCCTGCTGTGCCACTCATCACATCCCCATCACTCTGCCTTCCCTACCTACTCCTGCACATTCTTACTCACACCAACTTACCTTGCACCTCCACCCATCCCTCTCTATCTACATTATCACTTCCCCATCTCACTAGCCACCCCTCACACTCACCCTCATCCTAGTCCAATCAGACCAACTAACAACACACAAGGGTAGGCACTTGGGTGTTTTATGCAATGTTCATGTAAAGTTTCTGTTAAAATGGTGTCAAACATTGAAACCTTTATTTTCAACACTTTGCGTTCTTGGACAGATTTGTGTGCACCTTTGGAGATGATTTAGTGAGTTGCAGTGAATGGTGAGACATAACGGTACCCCCCCCCCCCCCCCCCGATGGTGATGAGCGTGAAAGGAATGGCTTGGGCATTGTAGGGATGCTTTATGGTGTTGGTGTGGGGTGGTGCCAACCTGGCGCATCATGTGGCAGCCAGGGTGTACAGCATCAAGTGAAGTAAATCTGGCCATGGTGAGGCCATCCCTGGCCTCCTGGGCAGCAATGTGGTCGGGTACTGATGCCCTGTGTCCTGTGCAGCATCAGTTGATTGCGGAGAAGGTTGGTGTTGTTGTTGGTGCTGCTGGTGTGCCTGGTGCTGCTGGTGTTGGGGCTGATCGTGGTGGGATTCTGAGGACCAAGGTGAGATAGTTTCAAGGGCACCGATGCTGATGTAATAGATGGCAGGTGAACTTGAGATGACAGAAGCGATCTGTCAGTGGTGAGAGAGGTTGTTCCAATGAGGTGACACTGGATAGAGAGTTTACTCCAAACACTTGCAACCTGCATAGAGCTGTCTTCCAAATGCAGTAAGCAACAGCTTCTGAGCTTGGAAAGTGAACAGCTGCAAGATGGGAGCTTTTACAGCACATTTGCAGCTGCCAAGTAATGAGTTGATTCGATGGTCATACAACTCCCGACCTCCTTACCTGACGTGATCCCCGAGCAGTGTGGACCCATGGGCAACCTCGTAAAATGGTACGGTGAGCTCAAAATAGTTCTTAATGGTGTGTTAACAAGGTCATAATGACTTGAATTGCCTCCCCCGCCGCTGCGTGTCAGGTCTGCTCAGCACTGACAGACCCGACATTGGGAAAGTCGCTTGGTGGTGGGTTGACAGCAGGGTCCTGACCCGCTGTCAAGAAAAAAAATTTCCCACCCGACCCGCCACCGAACGCGCCCGCTGACCCCCCGAAAAATTCTCCCATTAGCTGTGGCCTTACAAAGTGTTGCTAATCTGCTCCAAGCTGCTCTCCTGCAGAGAGTGAAGTGCTGCTGGTCCAGGAGAGAACTTCACTCAAAACCCGAGTTGGCGCTCGCCAGGCAAGAATGGTGAACGCAGGAAAGTGGTGCAAATTAATAAACATATGTGAATTACCACTTCTCACCTGTTTCCTCCCACCACCCCATAGCCAGTACGCAACATGCTGCCTTGTTTCCCGATGGCCAAGTCTGCCCCTGCAACGGTGCAGGTGGAGCAGTCTTTGGTGGGGCCATCACGGGCTCCAACACCCAGAGGTGATCGGCTGCGAGCATCTCAGAAATCAGAGCAAGGATCAGAGCAGGGGTTGCACCACGTAGGAGCGGTAGGGAAAGGAAAATAAAAGGTTTGTAGTTCACCGAGGGTATGCACATAAAATTTATTAACTTACACCACTTTCCCGTGTTCACTATTCTTGCCTGGCGAGTGCCAGCTCGGGTTTTCAGTTGCTTAGTGGTGAATTTGATTGAGACAAATTGGTGCATGTGCAATGGGTGGATGGTTGGTTACAGGACTGCTTTGTGTCAGTGGCGATGGGGATGGGAGCGGGTGGGGGATGTGATAGATACTTTGGTCCAGTGTGAGTGAGCTATTAGGGCATCCCAAGCAGCAATCTGATCGGCTGGTCTGGTGTTGGGGGCCCCATCTTCATCTTTCTCCTCTTCCTCCTCCTCCTCATCCTCCTCTCTATTGGAAATCTCATCAGATTATGAGTGCTGAGCGGCTTGTTCCTCCTCCACCACCTCTATACCTTGTGCTGCACTATGTTGTGCAGAACACGGCACACTATGATTATCCTTGAGACCCTCGCTGGCGAGTACTGAAGGGCACCTCCAGACCTGTCCAGACATCTGAAGCACATCTTGAGCATGCTGATGGCTCGCTCGATGACACATCTGGTTGTCATATGGCTCACACTGTAGCACTCTTCATGTTAATTGGTGGGGTTCCTCAGAGTTCTCATCAGCCAGATTTGAAGGGGGTATCCTTTGTTGCCTGGCAGCCACGCCTTAAGGCTGATTCCAGGTCAGTACATGTTGGGGATGTTGGACTGACGCAGTATGAAAGCATCATGGCAGCTCCCGGGGAATCTGTTGCAGACCTGCATGAACCTTTTCTTGTGGTTGCGCACCAGCTGTGCATTGATGGAGTGAAATCCCTTGCGGTTGACTAATGCTCCTGGTTGATCTGGTGGTGCTTGGATTTCCAGGTGTGTGCAATCGATGGTACCCTGCACCTATGGGAAGCCAGCCAGAGACGTGAATACATGAGTGCGGGCTCAATCTGGCTATTGTGATCAAAGGGGAAGTTTACATACCTCCCAACCTTGGCAAACAATCCATCTGACAGCTGCCTTATCCATTTATGTGCAGCCGACTGTGAGACCCTCGATAGGTCTCCAGTAGCATCCTGGAAGGAACCAGAGGCAAAGAAATTGAGGGTGGTGGTAACTTTCACAGCCACTGGCAATGCGTGGCCACCAGGTCCAGCAGGTAGCAGGTCTTCTTCTAGGAGGCTGCAAATGTCTGCGACCACCTGGCGTGACAATCACAGCTTTCAAAGCACTGCTGTTCCGAGAGGTAAAGGAAGCTGAGCCTTTGTCTGTACACCCTGTTAGGTGGGTAGTGGCTCCTGCGAACTCAAGCCCTCTGTTGCTCCCCTCTCTGATGTCCGTCGGCAGCTCCCTCCACAGCAGGCCCTTGCAACTGATGATGCTGATGGTCTTCCTCATCTGAAGTCCAATCAAAAGCAGCCGTGGCGCCAACCATCCTGATGTTGTCTGCGTGAACATCTCCAAACTGTAGAAACAAGTCTCTCACAACAAGTGCTCTCTCCGAATCGTTTCCCAGAGAGAACTGAGAAAGCAGCTGTGAGCACTGAGACTTTATTCATATCGGGACTCCTGACCTTTAACTAGCCCCACGAAGTGCTGCTCAATCTGGCCTCCGTTTGACAGACCAGTTACCTGGGCAGGAGGCATTAATTTCAACTCGCTGTCTAAATCTCATCACAGGAGCCTCATTTAAATATTATAATGACGGACCCGCCTCTCCAGAGTGGATTACTCGAATGCCACGAAACCCACCGCGGTTAAAACGGAAACAGGCGCGTTCGCGGCGGGTTGGGTACAGGTTTCACGAATTAACTCCCTCCCCCCCACCCTCTCCCATCCATTGTGGAGGGGTTAATATCGAGCCCTCTGTTTCAATTCTTCTATTAGTTGTGCCTCCTTAAAACAAAGGGGCTTGTGAAAATTTGCTTCTCAGTTGATGACGCTGGGTCAGCCCGGCGCCATCTTTATGGATCAATCAAAAAGAGGCAACTGAACCTCCCCCTTCGCTGCAAACTTCACATTTAAATAACAAGGTGACCGACATCATCAGACAAGGTTAAACCTCAAGAGGACAGCTGAACCCAACCTTCTTCTCACCAATGTTCGGCATCTGTGCGTGCACACTTGCACACATACACGCACACACACGCATGCACATTCGTACACATACACGCACACACACATGCACACACACATGCACACACACGCGTGCACACTTGCACGCACACACACACACACCCACACACACTCGCACACACACACGCACACACACGCGTGCACACTTGCACACACACACACACACACACACACACTCGCACACACACGCGTGCACACTTGCACACACACACACACACTCGCACACACACACGTGCACACTTGCACACCCACACACACTCGCACACACACACGCACACACACGCGTGCACACTTGCACACACACACACACACACACACACACCCACACACACTAGCACACACACACACACACGCATGCACACTTGCACACACACACACACACACACAAACACACACACGCACACACATGCGTGCACACTTGCACACACACACACACACACTCGCACACACACACGTGTGCACACTTGCGCACACACACACACACACACACACACTCGCACACACACACACGCACACACGCGTGCACACTCGCACACACACTCGCACACACACACACGCGCGCGCACTTTTTAGGAACCTAACTTTTTGTGAACGAACATACCAGTGTTTCGTTTGAGGAAGTTTAAAAAAATATTCCAAGGACTAATTTGTAGGGTTATTGGGAAAAGGTGAGGTGTGGGACTAGATTGGACTAGAGTCAGCAAATGGCCGAATGGCCTCCTTCTGTGCTGTAATATGATTCTAAATATTTTGAGACCAGAAGACATGACTTCAATCCAAAAGAAAGTTTAACCTTCTATCATTAAGATTCAAATTATTTAAACAGAGAACTAAATTTTGCATTTACCAAAGAATTGAGCAGATTTTCCCACAGGGACAGCTAGATTTCCCTCTGAGCACTAATGTGAGTGGAAAAAGGTCTGTGTGCGCATGAAACAGGCAAATTTATTTCGTATGTGAACCGTCTTTTTTTTGATTGCGATCGTGAGCAGAGAAAAATGTATTCTTTACTGTCAGGTTGTGTTGTTGCAGGGAACAAAAAGGAATAAAACAAAATCAGTGTTTCATCAGGGGTCAGAAGGCCTGTGAGTTCAGAATGCGGTTGGCAGTTATTTATCAGAAAGCTGCTTGCTATGCAAATCAGGAGTGTAATGGCCTCCATAATTCAGACACTTGGTAATTTATTGGCTGCTCAATGTCTCTTTATTACTGAGCAAAGCTCCACAAAACACGTAACATAAAACAATGTGATTCAGCACGGCTTCAAACCAGTTTGAATGTTTCACATAATCATATGCTGAGATCTACTTTAACTGCAAGCTGTCCCAGTGAGTAATGATCCCCCAAGTGTCTGTCTGTCTGTTAACTGTATCAACAGAACACAACATAACGAGCCCATCTAGCAAATTTCAGGAGCAATTAAAGGCCTTTTTCAGAGTGTTTCTGCATTGGTGCATGTCCCACGACGCAGGTCAAGTGGCCTTTGAATTTCTGCAGCTCAAGGGAACTTTGCCTCCCATCCATGCCTGAAAGCATGCCAACAAATTATCCAACCAAAGGACCATCTCCGACAGTTTCGAAAGGTCCACTCGCCACAACTAATGGAATTTAAGACTCCAATGGGAGCTCATATAGGTCAGCGGGGACAGGGGTAATGGGTGAGTGGGACTTGGTGCAGGGCAGGCTATGGGCAGCGGAGATTTGGACGAGGTGAAATTAACAGAGGGTGGAGGATGTGAGGCTAACCAGGAGAGTAATTGAGGCAAGAGGTGATAAAGGCGTGATTGGGGGTTTCAGCGGCAGATAGGCTGAGGTAGGGTAGAAGCAGGTGATGTTACAGAAATGAAAGTAAGCTGTCTTTGTGATGGCAGGCAAGGTTGGAAGCTCAGCCCAGGGTCAAACTGTATGTTGAGGTAGCGAACGGTCTGGTTCAGTCTGAGACAGTAGCCATAAGTGGGATGGAGTGTGGAGTTTTTGGTGGGGACCAAAGACAATGGCTTCAGTCTTCCCATTGTGCAGCTAGAAGAAATTGCAGCCCCACCAAAACTGGATGTCAGTCAAGCAGTCTACAGCACATAGGTAGTAGAGGTGTGGAGAGTTAGAGTTGGGTATTGGCAGCCTAGATGTGGAAACTGACCCTATGGGCTGGATTTTCTCAGCCCCGAGGAGGCGGGTATGGAGGCGGGACTGCTGGGAAAGTTGCAGAATTTGGGGGCGGGTGGCAAACCCGTCCCCAACCGGCCTCCGTGCCCTCTTGCTAGAAGGTGGGAAGCCGTCCTGCCCCGGGTCCCGTCTCCTCAAGGCGGGAAAGGGATTAAAGCCTATTAACTGCCTGTTAACAGGTAGTTAACAGGCAGAAAATAGGATTATCCCCATTTTTCATTCCGAAGTGCGGGCTTCCCGACCTCGGGGAACCCCGCCAGGGTGTAGGAGCCAAGTAGGAGGTCTGCGGGGGTCGGAGGGGTCTGAAAGTGCGATGTAGAGGTGAGTGAAGGGTGCAAGTGTGGAGTGGTAAGTATGTGAGGTGAGGGTAAAGTCTTAGAAAATGTTCACTTACCTTTGTTTCTGCCTACAGCCTTCAGCCGCTATGGAGCCGGAGTCCCGACATCTCCATTGTAGAGATCACAGACTGGCTGTTGGATCATCCGATCCAACAGTCATCTGATTTCTACAAAGTAGAAAGGTTTGATGAGTCCTGAACACAAGGACTCATCAAACTACACAGAATGTCAGTGTTTGACAGCTTCACAGAGCTGTCAAACGATGGCATTTCTTCTTTCAAAAATTCTTGACAGAGGACACGTCATACATTGATGTGCTCTGTCACTGACTTCCACCTAATTGGCCTGCTGAGCCCGCCTGGCGGGCTTAACAAGGTCAATCAGGGGAAGATCCCGCTGGTTGGCCAGAGGCTGATGGAGGCGGGACTGAAACCAGGCAAGCAGCAGTCCCGCCTCCAGCACGTCTCCATTGAGAAAATCCAGCCCTATGTGTGCGGATGATATTGTCAAGGAGTAACATGTAGATGAGGAAGAGAGGGGGCCAAGAGTGGACCCCTGTGGCACTCCCAAGGTGATGGTGCAGGAAGTGGGAACAGCAACCATGGCTGGAGATGCTGTGGTTACAATCTGATAAGAGTGAAACCAAGCGAGGTTAATTCCACTGAGCTGGACAAGCACAAGGCACTCAAGGAACTTGGGGTGGCCGACTGTGCTAAAAGCTGTAGAGGGGTCAAGGAAAACAAGAAAAAATAATGCACTGCTACCACAGTAACAGAGGATGTCATTTGTGACTTTGGTTAATACCAGTTGGTGCTGCAAGAGGGGCAGATACCGAATTGGAAGAATTCAACAGAGACTTGCGGAAAAGATAGACATGGAAATGGAAAGTGACAACATATTCAAGGATTTTGGAGAGAAAACAAAGGTTGGAGATAGCGTGCTAGGGTGCAAGGGTGAGTTTTTGTTGAGTCAGAGGATTATAATGGCATTTTTTGATCGGGAGACAACAGTGCCTGAGGACAGGGAACCATTTACAATGTCAGCTAGCGGTAGAAGTATTTGCAAGTGAACTCATGCTGGACATGGGCCCACAGCACAAAAGTACCCTTAATTTCCCAGCACTATCATCCTTCATTGGCTCAGTGGGTAGCACTCTCGCCTCTGGGTCAGAAGGTTGTGGGTTCAAGTCCCACTCCAGGGACTTGAGCACATAATCTAGGCTGACACTCCCAGTGCAGTACTGAGGAAGTGCAGCATTGTCGGAGATGCCATCTTTTGGAGTAGACGTAAAACCCATGCCCTGTCTGTCCTCGCAGGTGGATGTAAAAGTGCCCATGGCACTATTCGAAGAGGAGCAGGGGAGTTTTCCTGGCCAATATTTACCCCTCAACCAACACCAAAAACAGATCATCCAGTTATTATCTCATTGCTGTTTGTGGGACCTTGCTGTGCACAAATTGGCGGCCACGTTTTCCTACATTACAAGAATGACTACACTTCAAAAGGTACTTCATTGGCTGTAAATCACTTTGGGACGTCCTGAGGGTGCGAAAGGCGCTATATAAATGCAGGTTTTTTCTTTCTTTCTTCTTTCATCTTAATGAGCCCAAAGTTCACAAAAAAGCTTATAAAATCCACAGTTCACTATTAAACATAGCTTCCAGTTCCAGTTAACACCCAGTCAATGTTAAGCATTGCAGTACATGTACTTCACACCCACGTATTTCCAATTCTCCCCACAGGCCTTTTCCGAAGCTTAGAAAAATACATTCCTCCACAAAGTCTCCATTTGGTGGTTTGGCTAATGGTCGCCTGGTTCAATTACACCTTGATGATTTTCAAACCAAAATGAAACCCAATCATCTATTCAAAGATGTCGTTAGTATTATTTCTGCTGATCTATGTTTTTTTTGACAGGATGTAAAATGTGGTTTTATTAAAAATTAGTGTTAAAATGTATACTTTAGATTGGCTTACATAATTATGTATGTTCCGTACAGTGTATGTTACCACAACTATAAGATCAAAGTTTTCTAACCTTTTTGTTAGTTTTCAAAGTCTATTTCCAGAACACTAACATGACAAACCCAGATTTTACATTTCAAAATGTTTTTGTTTTTCATTCTGCCCTCCAACAAATAATAGTCTCTCAACTCCTTCTACACATTGGCCCAAAAATTAGTGAGTGAGCCTTCGTGCGAGGGTAAGGCTTGCCCGCGATCTCTCACTGCACGGCTGTGAAAGCTATGAATACTATACCCCCCCAAAAGAACAGCTAAACCTCAATTAAATTTAAAAAAAACCCCATCACATTAATAAAATAAGAAGTCGCACAACACCAGGTTATAGTCCAACAGACTATGTTGGACTATAACCTGGTGTTGTGCGACTTCTCATTTTTGTCCACCCCAGTCCAACGCCGGCATCTCCACATCATTAACAAAATAAGTATAGTTAAATAAATTAACCACTTTAAACAAAAAATTAAATTTTTGAAAAAATTTAAAATCTTTTAAAAAGTTATAAAAATAAACTTACCTTTCTTTAAAGTCTCTAAAAAAGATATACCTGTTGAAAAAAATTCAAAATAATACTTAATTAACTACTTACCTTGTTAAAAGAGGGTCTTACGCCTCCTTTCTTTATGTGTAAAATGTTCCATGCTTACCTGCGCGTTCAAAGCACTAAGTGCACTGCGTGCGCGCAGCCTGTAGCGCGCACGCGGTTCACCTAGGAACCGCCTATTTTGAAATCACCAAGTGCCGGTTTTCAGCGCATGCGCAGTGCATGCAGAAAACCGGCAATTGGAGACAGAATACGCGAGAGTACACAGTGCGTACTCTCGCGTAGCGGCACTAATTTTTGGGCCATTATTTATGACTGTGATATTTCAGCTAGGCGAATGGACTTGTCTTCTTATTGTTAAGGATATTTCCCCCCATTATTGGTGGGTATTCTGGGCACCATTACATTCTTGTTTCTTGTGATTCTGAATTGTCTATTCACCTCATCTTGAATATTACTTACTTGCCTGTTCGGCTGCATTTAATATACTCGGAACATTAATCAAATTAGGCCCATTCTGTGTTTGTGGCCTTTAGGTCTAACTTTTGTTCTATTCCTACTTTTAAATTCACTGCCATTTTATTGTTTAATGTTTCAGTTTCACCTGTAATTCTGATTGTCTTTGAATCGTATTCATTACCTTATTGTACTCACTGTATTGTAAATTTCACTGCCTTCTGTTGTGTGTATTGTTGTACACGTTATTGTTTTCTTCTTTCTATTATTCTACTCTTTACATTGCTCTGCTGTTTGTGCTGCATGTGGGAAGTTGTGCGTCCCTACTGACAGCTCACATCAACATAATGAAGGGCTGGTCATGGGGTGAGGGGCGAAGAAGCAGAGCAGGGTTCCAGCGTCTGAATCCGATTGGGCCTGCGGGATCACCGCTTGATTCCCCGTGACATTTTCACTGCTCCGAAAGAATATTTCCTCCGCCCACCAACAGTCATTTCGGCCTTCATAGGCCCCTCTCAGAGGGAATGTAGAGGAACTAACGGCCACTACTGGAAGAAAAGCAGGGGGAGTTCTCCCGGTGTCCTAGAGTCAATATTTACCCCTCAACCAACATCACTAAAATACAGATTATCTGGTCATTATCACATTGCCGTTTGTGGGAGCTTGCTGTGCGCAAATTGGATGCCGTGTTTCCCACATTACAACAGCGACTACACTTCAAAAAGTACTTCATTGGCTATAGAAATGCAAGTTTGTTCGTTCTACTCCTTGTGTTCTGTCCATTGTATTGTACCCATTGTATTGTTCTGCTCTTTCTACGACTGTACTCATTGGATTGTGGTCTTTGTATTGTTCTACACATTGTATTGTTCTACAATTTGTATTCTACATTTTGGGGGGAGAAATTTGATTTGTGCCCAAAACGGCCGCAAAGTGGATGGGCTGACCAGTCCCGAGCCGAATTCGGCTGTGTGCCTCATTTAAATGCCACTGGTGAGCTGTAACCATCATCACATCATGGTCTGCAGCTCGTCAGACGGTGAGGGTGGCAAATCGGCCAACTCTGGCCTGGAGCCGGTTGGCAGGTCGGGTCTGGGGGCGATGGTGGGGTGGGGTGGGGTGGGTGGGTGAAGGCAATCCGGGGGAGGCCTCGAACCCCCCGGCATTGGGTCAGACTTTCTTTTCTGGGCCCAGGAAGAACACTCTTGCTTTTTCCTGGGTCCACAAAAATAAAAGCTGAAAATTTCTTGAACCTTTATTTGAGCGACCTCCAAGGGTCTCTTTTCAGACCGGGTATAATGCGGCGAAGATTGCAGGGCACAGGCTCCGGCCATTTGTATCTGCATTTCGCATTCAGGGTTCAACATCTGCATAGTTTCAGGCAGGCCCACTGGATGACTAATAGTCACCCGAGTCAATGTGGCGTGTGGCGTATCTCCAGTCCCGATGGGCTGCGACATGAAATTTGGAGGCTTAATGCAAAATGGGGAGCCATCAGTTGAATTTTTCCCCCTTTTGTATTGTTCTATATTGTTTATATTGTTTTCCCCATTGTAATGTATTATCACATGGTTTGTCACATGGTTTAGTATGAGCGTGCTCAGTTCGCTCTGGCCTAGTAAACAAGCTCCTGGACTAGCAATTCATTCTGTCTCTGTCCTTCATTTGTTCTACCCACATATATTACACCCATAGAAGGTGATTTTGCCAATGGGGGCGCGTTGGAGGTGGGACTCCCACTTGTTGGGTTTCAGTCCCGCCTCCATCAACTTCTGGCCAACCCACGCTATTTTCCCTTGATTGACCTTGTTAAGCCCACCCAGTGGGCTTAGCAGGCCAATTAAGGGGAAGCTGTTTACAGAGAACGTCAGCATATGACGTTTCATCTGTCAAAAATTTATGACAGATGAATTGTCATCGTTTGACAGCTTTGAGAAGCTGTCAAACACTGACATTCTCTGTTGTTTGGTGAGTTCTTGTACTCAAGGCTCAGCAAACCTATTTTGTGAGCAGAAAGCAGATGGCTGTTGTATCGGAGAATGCAGCAGCTATTCTGTCATCTCTGCCACTGAGATGCCGGAGCCTCCGGATCCCCAACGATTGAAGCCTGCAAGGTAAAGAAACTTTTTCTATCACTTTTCACTCACCTCACACACTTACCTCTCCACACTTGCACCCATCACTCACCTCCACAGCGCACTTTTGGACCCCTCCGATCCCCGCAGACCCACTGCGCGCCTCTGCTGGAAAAATGGGGATAATCCTCTTAACTACCTGTTAACGGGCACATGAGTGGCTGTAATCCCCTTCCCGCCTCCAGGAGACGGGACCCGGCGCGGGTCGGCTACCCGCCTCCTGGGAAGATGGCACGGAGGTGGGTTGGGGGCGGGATGGGTACCCGCCCCCAGATTCTGCCATTTTCCCGGCAGTCCGCCTCCATACCCGCCTCCCCGGGGCTGGCAAAATCGCGCCCCATAGTATTCAAATCTTTGTATTGGTCTAATATTTGTAAAACTATACACTGTATTTGTTTTACTCTTTATATTACTATTCAAAAATATTACAAAAAATATTCATTATTACAACATATTGTATTGTTTTTCTTTTTGCATTATTGCACTCTTTGTATTTTTTAACTTTTCATATTGTAGCTTTCTACTGTTTCTATTATTCCACTCTTAATATTTACCCTTTGTATTATTTTACTCTGTATTGCAGCCGTTGTATCGTTCTACCATTTGTATCACTATACTGTTTCTTTGACCATCAGCCACATAAATACTGTGGCAACAAGAGCAGGTCAGAGGCTGGGTATTCTGCGGCGAGTGACTCACCTCCAGACTCCCCAAAGCCTTTCCACCATCTGCAAGGCACAAGTCAGGAGTGTGATGGAATACTCTCCACTTGCCTGGATGAGTGCAGCTCCAACAACACTCAAGAAGCTCGACACCATCCAGGTCAAAGCAGTCCGCTCGATCGGCACCCCATCCACCCCCTTAAACATTCACTCCCTCCACCACCGGCGCACTGTGGCTGCAGTGTGTACCATCTACAAGATGCACTGCAGCAACTCGCCAAAGCTTCTTCGGCAGCACCTCCCAAACCCGTGACCTCTTCCACCTAGAAGGACAAGGGCAGCAGGCGCATGGGAACACCACCACCTCCACGTTCCCCTCCAAGTCACACACCATCCTGACTTGGAAATATATCGGCCGTTCCTTCATCATCGCTGGGTCAAAATCCTGGAACTCCCTCCCTAACAGCACTGTGGGAGCACCTTCACCACACGGGCTGCAGCGGTTGAAGAAGGCGGCTCACCACCACCTTCTCAAGGGCAATTAGGGATGGGCAATAAATGCTGGCCTTGTCAGCGATGCCCACATCCCAGGAATGAGGTCTTCAATAGTGAACCCTCTGGAGGAGCAGGGAATGACTGACAGCAACTTCTGGATTTTCACGTGTGGACACCAGAAGTAGCTGTCAGTTTCACAGGGTAACGACGGTGAACGCTGACGGTTTCGCCAGCATTACAACCGTAAAATCCGGGCCATCATTTTAACTGATAAATTGTGAGGAATCAGTCAGCTGCATAGATATTCTACATAAAATGTCACCTAGTTTAATTTCAAATGTAAAAAAAATCTCAGAATTGTTGAGCTATTTAAATACACTGTGGAGGCATGCAAGCTGTCACAGTAACTTGGTGCTGAAGTAGTTAAACTGGCCTGATCTGATCGCAATAACTCACATGGTTTATTCCAGAAAGGCTTTTGACTGCTGCAGACAATTGGATGTTATGGTCAGGAAATTACCTGACACCAAGTGTAATTATAGTTATAAATCTGTCCCAACCATAAAGCAACTGAGGACATTTTAATGATTTAGTCAACAGAAATTATATCCTCACCTTGTACTATCCCCGAGGCCATTTAGCACAGCCAATATTTGTCTTTCAGTTACTTTGGATGTTTTTACATAGAATTACACAGGATATGTTTCACAGAAACAGGCCATTCGGCCCAACCAGTCCATGCCGGCCTCCCCTTAAATGCATCTACACTATTCGCTTCAACCACTCCCTGTGGTAGCGAGTTCCACATTCTCACCACTCTTTGGGTAAAGAAGTACTCTAAGTGTGGTCTAACCGAGGTTCTATACAGGTTCAGCATAACTTCCCTACTTTTCAATTCTATCCCTCTAGAAATAAGCCTTGATTTGCTTTTTTTATGGCCTTGCTAACCTGTGTTGTAACTTTTAGTGATCTGTGTATTTGTACTCCGAGATCCCTTTGTTCCGCTACCCCACCTAGACTCGCACCCTCCAAGTAATAAGTGACCTCCCTATTCTTCCTACCAAAATGTAATACCTCACATTTATCTGTGTTGAAATTCATTTGCCAATTATATGCCCATTCTGCAAGTTTATTCATTTGTTGCAGTCCTCCTCAGTATTGACTATTCCCGCAATTTGGTGTCATCCGCAAATTTAGAAATTGTGTTTTTGATTCCAAAGTCTAAATCATTAATGTAAATTGTGAACAGCAGTGGTCCCAGCACTGATCCCCCTACTTTTACTTTTCTTATCTGCTCTGGTTCATTCCCCATTACTAGATCCAATAGCGAATCCTTCCTTGTTGGGCTTTTTACATATTGGGTTAGAAAGGAGTCCTGTACACATTGTAGGAACTCCATTCCCTTATCCCCTTTACCTACCTCTTCTGTCCAATTAATAACGGGGTAGTTGAAATCCCCCATGATTATTATTCTATGTTTTTTACTCATTTCCCTAATTTGTCTGCATATTTCTTCCTCCACCTCCCTTCCACTATTAGGTGGTCTGTAGACTACGCCTATTAGTGTGATTGATCCTTTATTATCTTTTATCTCTATCCATATGGATTCTATTTTTGTCTTGCTGATATCTGCGTCACTTTTTTCTACTGCCATTATGTTATCCCTAATAAGTACAGCTACTCCACCTCCCCTTTTTCCCTCTCTAACCTTTCTAAATATGTTATACCTTGCAATGTTTAATTCCCAGTCCTGATTTTTCTGTAGCCATGTCTCAGTAATCCCTACTATGTCTGGTTCCTCGCAACGTATGATTGCCTCCAGCTCCCCTGTTTTATTATGGAAATTGTGTGCATTGCTGTACAGACAGTTTAACTCATTTTTAATAGGATTTCCTCTCACCTTATGTTTAACCATCTTTTTAGACCCCTGTTCTATAACTCTATTTACTCCCTTGCCATCAATGTCCTCCCTTACTTCATTGTTTCCTATGCTCTCTTTTCCTGTTTTGTTTATATTTAGGCTGGTTACGTTTCTTGTAGATCCCTCCCCACATCTTACTAGTTTAAAGCCTTTGCCACCTCCCTATTTATCCTTTCCGCTAGGACACGGGTCCCATCCCGGTTCAGGTGGAGCCCGTCCCATCGGTACAGCTCCTTCCTGTCCCAGAACTGGTGCCAGTGACCCATGAAATGGAACCCCTCTTTCCCACACCAGCCCTTTAGCCACGTGTTAATTCTCCTGATCTGTCTGCTTCTATGTCAATTTGCACGTGGCTCGGACAATAAACCAGAGATCATTACCCTCGAGGTCCTGCTTTTTAATTTAGAGCCTAACTCCTGAAACTCCTTCAGCAGGACCTCCTCCCTGTTCCTACCTATGTCGTTTGTTCCAACATGGACCACAACAACTGAATTTACCCCCTCCCTTTCCAAGTTCCTTTCCAGCCGCCATGAGATATCTCTTACCCTGGTAGGCAACACACCCTTCGGGATTCTCATTCTTGGCTGCAGAGGACGCTATCTATCCCCCTAATTATAGAGTCCCCTATCACTACCACATTTCTATTCTGCTCTTCCCTCCCTTGGACAGCCTTCTGAGCCACGTTGCCTTGGTCTGCATTGTGGCACAGGCATTTCTAATGCAGTTTGTTGTGTATAGACTATCGGACATTCACCGGACATTATTAAAGATATAGAAAAATCCATCTGCAGTCAAACAGCAGATTGATTCCCCTTCTCCTTTCCCGAAGGCACGGACTCCTTGATGAGGTCTGATTCCATTTCACTGGTCACCTTGTACCAGTGGCTATTTGTCACGTGTGAGTGCCGACAGTGAGTATTCACTATTCAACAGTGGAGAGTGTCACTGCTGTACTGTTTAAGACTATATTGTGTATTTGTATCTGCATTTCAGAGGATGGAGGCTGGGAGGCAGTGGATCAGCAAGAAGTGCTGAATGTGTTGCTTACAGAATAGCCCCAGTGCTACGTGGAGATCTTGTAAACCGAGTGATCTCTTTCTCTCTCTTTATTTGAATTTGTTTCCAAACACGCACCAGCTCAGCCCCAATCCTATCCTCACACAATGTCCGGACAACTTTTCACAGGGGATGTTAGATAGTGACCAAAACCGGGAACTGGCTGATTTTTCCCATTCCCTAGCCCATGGGCACTGAGGTCAATTGTTGTATCCCAATTGCTGGCCATCTGAGATCAGCCAATTCAGCACAAATGACTCCAGATAGTGTCATTTCTCGACATGTAAAGAATGTCAATTGCAGTGTAAAAGGCCCAGTATTGTGTGTTTGACTAATTGAATCGGTTGTTCTGATGTAGAGATATTGTACACGCAGTTACAGCCTGCTGCATGCCTTTCTTTAATTAGCTCTTACAAAATATGTCAGCATGTACTGCCCTCAAGCTACTGGAATGAAAAATGAAAAGGTCGGTTAGCCTTCAAGATAGTGGGCTGGATTTTGTTACTGGGGCGGGTTGGGGTCGTGTCATCCGCATTTCGTGTTATCCACCCGACTGCATTTGGATGTGGGAGATTGATGCAATTTTCACCTAATTGGGCAATTGAGTTCCAGCATGTGGGAACCCATGAACCAATTAGTGGCTTCAGTCTGAAAGTCGCCTCTGATGATGTCATCATTGCTGCTGCATTGAATGCCTTCAGAGACTGCCTGGCCTTTGCTGTGAGTGGACCTGGATGCAGCATCTCAGAGAGAGAGAGAGAGAGAGAGAAGAGAGAATTTTTTTTCCATCCAGGTCCTCTCACAGCAAAGGCCAGGCAGTCTCTGAAGACATTCAATGCAGCAGCATCAGAGGCGACTTTCAGACCTAATACTACTACTACCTTCATCACATCTCCATTGTAATAGTGGACCTGCAGCTGATAGTCAGCTATCCACTTGTGCTCCCGCCAGGTTTCACTGGAGTGTTTCACATCAGGCGTGCTTCACGTGGGAAAAGGGTTAAACTAGCTAAAATGTTTCAAAATGGCATTACAGAGCCAATTTAGGGCTTGTTAAGGGCTTTAATGGCCTCTCCCGCCTCTTGGAGGCGGGACGGAGTCGGGAACACCGCACACGATTTTATCAAAATTGCGTGGAGGCAGAATGGAGGCGGGATCAGGTCCGCCCGCCACTTTTCGCAATTTTAACCCCCCACACGCCTCCAAACCCACCTCCACGGCCCTATGAAAATCCAGCCCAGTGACTCTCCTTTGTGACTTTTTCCCTGCGATTTTTTTTTTCCCCTTTAACCCACTGGCTCTAGCTGGAGTGTGTGGTCACAGCTACTGGCCCTCCTCCAGTACTTAGCTCAAGTGGTCATTCTTCAGTTGGGCAGATAGATAGGAAGTGCCAGCAGGTTGTCCAATAACAGGAGGCATCACAACCACACCTGATTCTCCCGATTTTTATTTCCATTGAAGTCAAAGATGTAAGACGGGCAGCCGATTCGCTCTCACCAGTTTTACACTATCGCAAAGTCAAAATCTACCTCAATGTCCTTACATAGGAACAGGAGGAGGCCATCTAGCCCCTCGGGCCTGTTCCGCCATTCAGTTAAATCATGGTTGACCTGTGACCTAACTCCAGATACCCGCCTTTGGCCCATATCCCTTAATACCTTTGGTTAACAAAAATCTATCAATCTCAGATTTAAAATTAACAATTGACCTAGCACCAATTGCCATTTACAGAAGAGACTTTCAAACTTCTACCACCCTTTGTGTGTAGAAGTGTTTCCTAACTTCACTCCTGAAAGGCCTGGCTCTAATTTTTAGACTATGTCCCCTAGTCCTAGACTCCCCAACCAGCGGAAATAGTTTCTCTCTATCTACCCCATCAGTTTCCCTTAATAGCTTGAAAACTTTGATCAAATCACCCCTTAACTTTCTAAATTCCAGGGAATACAACCCTAATTTGTGTAATCTCTCCTCGTAATTTAACTCTTGGAGTCTAGGTATTATTCTGGTAAACCCACACTGCACTCCCGCCAAGGCCAATATATCCTTCCTAAGGTGTGGTGCCCAGAACTGCTCACAGTACTCCAGGTGTGGTCTAACTAGGGCTTTGTATAGCTGTAACATAACTTCCACCCCCTTGTACTCTAGTCCTCTAGATATAAAGGCCAGCATTCTATTAGCCTTTTTGATTATTTTCTGCACCTGTCCATGACATTTTAATGATCTATGTACCTGGACCTCCAAGTCTCTTTGGACTGCCACTGTTTTTAGCTTTTCACCATTTAGAAAGTGCCCTGTTCTATCCTTTTTAGGTCCAAAGTGGATGACCTCACATTTGCCGACATTGAAATCCATTTGCCACAGTTTTGCCCATTTGCTAAATCTTTTAATATCTCTTTGTAATTTTATGCTTCCATCTACACTGCTTACAAGAACACATGCTCTTTCCAGAAGGGGTCATTGGATAGTGACCATGAGTAAGGACCCTGGCTGATTTCCCACCCTCCATGGCCTGGGCCAATTATATACACCTTCTCACACTTGGCTGAGATTATCCAAATCAAACTTAGGACCTTCTTGATCTGGTAGCTCACCTCCACAATGAGACTGGTGTATAATTCTCAAGTAATGGGAAACCTCCGAAACATCACCTGACTCCGCCCTTGCCTCAGCTCATCTGCTGCTGAAACCCTCATTCATGCCTTTGTTACCTCTAGACTTGACTATTCCAACGCACTCCTGGCTGGCCACACATGTTCTACCCTATGTAAACTTGAGGTCATCCAAAACTCTGCTGCCCGTGTCCTAACTCGTACCAAGTCCCGCTCACCCATCTCCCCTGTGCTCGCTGACCTGCATTGGCTCCCGGTTAAGTACCGCCTCAATTTTAAAATTCTCATCCTTGTTTTCAAATCCCTCCATGGCCTCGCCCCTCCCTATCTCTTTAATCTCCTTCAACCCCACAACCCCCAAAGATATCTGCGCTCCTCTAATTCTGGCCTCTTGAGCAACCCTGATTATAAATCGCTCAACCATTGGTGGCTGTGCCTTCAGTTGCCAATGCCCTAAGCTCTAGAATTCCCTCCCTAAACCTCTCTGCCTCGCCACCACTCTTTCCTCCTTTAAGACGCTCCATAAAACTTACCTCTTTGACCAAGCTTTTGGTCATCTGCCCTAATATCTCTTTATGTGGCTCGGTGTCAAATTTTGTTTTATAACGCTCCTGTGAAGCGCCTTGGGACGTTTTACTACATTAACGGTGCTATATAAATGCAAGCTGTTGTAGTTGTTGTTATGCAGCCTTTATGTATTGTCATTCTAGAGCTTAGTAAAGATATCAGTTGTTAGTGTGCACTAAATTTAAGCTAGTACCACTGTTATTGTTTATGGTAATGATTCATTCTTGAAGTAAAATTGTACACAAATATGATATTTTCTAACTTGCTTTAAAGTCAATTGGTAACTATGAAGAATTGAACAAATTGTCATGTTTGGCAATTTGGTCAGTATTGAACACAAAAGGAGAAATGCAGAGTCAAGACCAACTGAGCTATAAGGGAAACAGGCTCCCTCGTAACTTGGAAAAGAAATGTGTTTAACCACCTTTAACAGGGTGTAAAATGTTAGTGAGCATTATTGCTTATTTAACTGCACAGGATATTTCTCAAGGCTTGGAAGCGGATTGTCTCTACTTCCCTCAAGGTGTTGGCTCCTGCTGGGGTACAGCTCCGCAGCCAACAGTCGCCCTTCACTACCCCACCCTAATGGGTAATCGAATCGCCCCGTGTGGCACTTGGCAATGAATACTGCCAGGCTATTCAGTCATGGGATTACTACAGCCAGGCTCCATCCTTTCCTCAACCTATGCCCACGCACATGCATTTTCCAGCAGAGCTTCCTAGATAGCAATCAAGAGGGGAAGCCCCGGATGATGTTCCCCTCCCGAGTCCAGTGGCACTGAGGCTAATTGTAGCACTTCCACTGCCAGCCTAGCTGAGACCAGCATAAACACCAGATGAGGAATTGAGCCCGGGGCCTTCACTAACACACCCATCAGGGGAGATCTCAGTTTTTCAAACCTGTGGCAAACAAAATGGCAAAAGTGGCTCCTTTAACGGCCGTATGTGGGAGCTTCTTTCCCGGGCCACTGTATTAGAGCACGATGGAAGGCTATTTTGATTCCAATCTTAACATTTATCTAGCTGCAGAACGCACCGCCCTGATATTTGGGGTCAGCGCTCTAAGAAGGAAGCGGAGCGCTTGAATTAGCGCTCCCCCTCCCTCTTGGGGCGCTAAAACTGAATTTTGCGGTCGCCAGCGCTAATTAGCGCTGGGCGCTAAAGTTAGCGCCCAGTTGATGTTAGCGCCCCAAAATGGTCGATACCGAATTTTCCCCCCATAGAATAGTACAGCACAGAAGGAGGCCATTGGGCCCATCGAGGCTTTTGTAGTCTATTGCCTCAATTTATAAAGCCCAGCATCCCATGTGCTTTATTAACTGCTTTGTTACCCTGTCCTGCCACCTTCAAAGATTTGTGCACAAACAGCCCCAGTTCTCTCTGTTCTTGCGCCCCCTTTAAAATTGTACCATTTAGCGTGTATGATCGCTCCTCATTCTTCCTACCAAAATGTATCATCTCATACTTTTCTGCATAGAATTTCATCTGCCATGTGTCTGCCCATTCCACCAGCCTGTCTATGTCCTCTTGAAGTCTATTACTATCTTCCTCACTGTTTGCTACACTTCCAAGTTTTGTATCATCTAGAAATTTCAAAAATTGTGCCCTGTACCCCCAAGTCCAAGTCATTAATGTATATCAAAAACAGCAGTGGTCCAAGTACTGAACCCTGGGGAACGCCACTGTATAACTTCCTCCAGTCCAAAAAACAGCCATTCACAACTTTCTGTTTTCTATCCCTGAGACAATTTTGCATCCAGTTTTGTATTTACTGTCTAATGACCCATGCTAGACTGTCTAGGTGTGTGGACATTGGCTCTGGGGGTTAGTTCTATGACGTAGGGTTCATGGTGTAAAACCACTCATGACAGGAGTGCGGATCAGGAGTTTGGGGCATGGAGATTAGTGTACTTGGTTCATGGCATGCTCAATCCTGTGCCCACTAATTGTAATGACTTCCGTTCCTTAATTCCCGATACCCACTCCTGTCATGTGAAGCTCAGGGCCAGGACCACTAAATCATAACATGTTCCTGTTAAGGCCTTACACTGTTGACCAGCCTGGCAACACTCGCCACCGACACATGAAGACTAGTGTCACTGGCAAAGTATTGGATGGTGATTCATGCCCAGTGGAACCATATCCTCACCAGAGCCAAACCTTTAGGAAAGCAGAGGAGAAAATTAGCCCCACAAAAATGCCAATCCTTCTTGCACTTTAATAGAGCAATAACCTACAGATAATGGTGAAAATGATGGGTGGGATGGATGCATCTCTCCAGGTGGAGGATGCTAAAAAGAGAAAATTATAATCCTGTTTGGAAAATGGCTGCTCTTGTCCTTCAAAGGCACCCCATCCACCACCTTAAACATTCACTCCCTCCACCACCGGCGCACCGCAGCTGCAGCGTGAACCATCTACAAGATGCACTGCAGCAACTCGCCAAGGCTTCTTCGGCAGCACCTCCCAAACCCGCGACCTCTTCCACCTAGAAGGATAAGGGCAGCAGGTGCATGGGAACACCACCACCTCCAAGTTCCCCTCCAAGTCACACACCATCCTGACTTGGAAGCATATCGCCGATCCTTCATCGTCACTGGGTCACAATCCTGGAACTCCTTTCCTAACAGCACTGTGGGAGTACCTTCACCACACGGACTGCAGCGGTTCAAGAAGGCGGCTCACCACCACCTTCTCAAGGGCAATTAGGGATGGGCAATAAATGCCAGCCTTGCCATCGCCGCCCACATCCCATGAACAATTTTTTTTTTTTAAATCTTCAAGGATGTCACTAATGAATTGTATGGATATATACCCCATCCTCACTGATCATTGATTGGCACAGTCTGCATTCATTGAGCTATATCTCGAGAACATTACAACAAGCCACGAGATAATACCACAAGTGATTTGTTCTTAATTTATTTTTAAATTTTGAGGTAATTTTATGAAAAAGTACTTGGCAGAAAGAAAGAACTTGCATTTATTGGGACGTTCCAAAGCACTCAACAGCCAATGAAGTACTTTTGAACTGTAGTCACTATTGTAGTGTAATGGCAACCAATTTTTGCACAGCAAGGTCCCACAAACAGCAATGAGATAAATAACCAGCTAATCTTGTTCTCGTGCTGTTGCTGGAGGGATAAAATGTTGGCCAGAGCACTGGGAAAACTGTGCCGCACTGGAAGTGTCAGGCTAGAGTAGGCGCTGAAGTCTCTGGAGTGAAGGTTGAACTTTACAACCGTCTGATTCAGAGACAAGAGTGTTACCACTGAGCCAAGGCTGACACCTGAGAATGCAGTAGATTGTCGCCTTTATCTCCTGTGCATTAAGCATGGCCTGGGTGGAGCGCAGGAAGGCAAATCTGGTAGAGAGGCTCACGAGCCTGTTACAGGGCCTGCCTGGTTTTCTTTCCATTAGATTAAATGGCGAGCTCTAACACTGCTGTGGGATCCTCTCCACCAGAGTTTCCTCTCTGCGCTTCACGCAGGTGATGTTTAACATCCAAGGGGCTAAAGATGAAAATCTACCCTAACGTGTTTATAAATACCCATCAGAGGAAATCTTCATGGACGCGTTTACGGTGTCAGTACATATCGGGGTAATTTTTGTCTCCTTAACACCACATTTACGCTGAAAAATGGGGGAGCAGGCAGACAGAAATGTTTTACAAAGAAAAAACTCCCGCCCACTGCCAACCGGAGGCCTGCCCGGGCTGATTTTGAAGCAGGCCTCAACAGGCCCGAAACAGGCAGGAGTCTTATTAAAATATTGAAATGGGGGTCCGACGACATTTGTAGGACCCTGACGTAGTTTCCAGGCAAGAGTGGGTGACCAAGGGCCACGCACGCTCCACCCACTGGTACTGGACGTAGAGCGGCTTCCCCAGGGTGCCTAAAGCAACCGGCGACGGCTGCTCCAGAAACAATGCAGTAAGTTTTATTTAAGTGATTCTTGTGGGGCTAGAAGGAGCACGCAAGCTCCTCCTGACCCTACAAAAATCTTTCCACCCACTGCTCCCCCCCCACCCCCCCCCCCCGCCACCGCCTCCCCGGATAGGCGTGTTGCCCATCGGCACCAGTTCAACGCTGGCAGCTCCCCGAAATGATGCGGATGAGGCATGACCATGAAGACAGTTCAGGCCTCTTATTGGTGCCCATCGAGCGGGCAACCGCTCCACCCACCGCTTGCCCGCCGTGCGCCCAACCCAAGAATCAGCCCCGTAGTGACCAGAGCTATTCCTCCCTCTCCTAGCTTGAAGAGAAGTAATCAACGATTTAGCTGGAGAATTTTTATTCTGGCTATTTTTTTTTTTTCTCCTTCCCCTCTGATGCAGGGCAAAAGGGTTAATGAATCCCTTTTTTTCAATGAGCATTTTACGTTTACCGCAGGAATCAGCAGCAAGGATCAGGAGGCGGGCAATCGGAGCGAGCTGGAAGAGCTATCACAGCACGGTCTAATGGATTCATTGTGGGCGAGTGTGGCCTCTTCTGTGCTGCATCTCACTCTCCACAAACCAAAGAGCGGAGAACTGTGATTCTCGCTGTGTGCTGGGCCTGAGCAAACATGTGTGAACAAGCTGAAGAATGTGATGACAGACACAGGTCTGTTGCACTTCAGCTCTAAAAAAGAAGAAAATATCTCGCTCTGGGAATAAAAATGTTTAGATGAGTGGCAGTTAGACTTGAACCATATTTTCATGACAGGAATTTATTGGAGGATGTATTTTTTTTGGGGGGGTTCCAGTTCCGATACAGATAATGTTTGGCCAAAAACTTATCTTTTCCTTGTCTCAGTTCTTCTGAACAAGCACGGCTTGTATTTATTTCTTCAGCTGGCTGTGGGGTTTGCTTTTCAGACGCACCGATTAAAATAAAATCAGTAAAACCCTTAGGTATTTCCTCCACTGAGCTTCCTGGTTGCTGGGATATGGTTCCCAACCCACCATCAGCCCCTCATTACCTTGCTCAAGTGGCTACTCTTCACGTGTCACAATACTTCTGTAGCTGTCAATCTGTTCAACCACCTCTGATGCCATGGTCCCCAGTAAAACCTGTACTCTCTCCAGTCCCTCTTGGTATGGCCTCTGTCCTCACTCCCTCAAGTCCAAAGGATTCAACTGCTTCAGCCATCCATCAGCAGATCTGGTTAGACCACATCACTCTGCTCTGCCAAAACTGCCAGAATTATCCTAAAGAGCACAGATAACTATGGTCTTCTTTTCTCCACTACCAACCGTCTCCTTAAACCCTTCTCCCGGCCCCCTCCATCCCCACCACCAACAAGTACGAGCTCATGGGCTATACATCTGCCTCATCCTCCCTTCCCCTTGCCCATCAAGCCAAACTTCCTCCAGAGTCCCCCAAGGGCCTATCCTTGGCCCCTTCCTCTTCCTCATCTACTTGCTGCCCCTTGACAACATCATCCAAAGGTATACGGTCAGATTCCACTTGTACTCTTAACGACACCCAGCTCTACCTCTCCACCATCTTTGCCGACCCCTCCACTGCCTCGGCATTTTCCGACAACTTGTCCAATATCCAGTCTTGGATGAGTCATAATTTCTTCCAGTTAAACATTGAGAAGGCCAAAGCTATCGTCTTCAAAATCCACCACAAACTCTGTACCCTTGCCACCGATTCTGGCCCATTCCCCAGCCACTGCCACAGGTTGAACTAGACAGTTTTAACCTCGCTCTCCTATTCGACCTGAGCTTCTGACCCCTATATGCACTCCATCAGAAAGACCGCCTGCTTCTGCCTCCATGACATCACTGACCTCCGGCCCTGTCTCAGCCCATCTGGCGCTGAAACCCTCATCAGCTAACTCAGCCCAGATTGGGGATCATAACTGGAACATTCCTGATCTCTGTACTCAGTACCACACCGCACAGTGCATTTATCCCAAGACATCATGGGAATTGGTACTTTTCAATATGGTGAACATGTTTTTCATCAAAACTGATTTGAACACTTCCTCTTAAACTGAGGCAAGAATATTTCTTTTGGTCTTACAAACACATCAAGCACATCCAGTTATTCATTTGTATCCAATGTCAACACTCCCAGGTCAGGTATAATAAGGATTCGAAACAGAGCAAAGTTTCTTCTACATTATTCCCAAAATGTATATAAACAACAGTTTAAAAAGCACTCCCTATTGAACTAGTGTGACATCTCCGTTTCCAAAACTAGTCATCCGGTGGTTCCTCCAAGCCAGGCCTCAAGGGGGTGACTTTAATCTAACCCACCCTCAAGAACTGACGGGATTAGTTCTGCCGCCCGATTTTACGTTCCATTGACTTTAAAATCAGATGGGTATAAAATGAACGGCCAACCCAATCTCGTCAGATTCCCGCCAGGCGGATTAGGTTAAAATTACCAGCCCCCCCACCACGTTTAGTGTAAATTTAATGCTGATTTATGGATAATTCAGTTGTCTGGAGTAGCTGAACTACTTTAATATTGATGTCATACAACAACGCACTGGTCAAACCATACAGTGTTTCATTCTGGTCACCATTCACAAAAGAACAGAGATACACTGAAAGCATACAGAGAAGAGCAATGAGAAAAGATTAGTGAAGCTTCAGTTTTTTTTTATTCGTTCATGGGATGTGGGTGTTGCTGCAATGGCCAGCATTTATTGCCCATCCCTAATTGCCCTTGAGAAGGTGGTGGTGAGCCGCCTTCTTGAACCGCTGCAGTCCGTGTGGTGAAGGTAACCCCACAGTGCTGTTAGGGAGGGAGTTCCAGGTTTTTGACCCAGCGACGATGAAGGAACAATGATATATTTCCAAGTCAGGATGGTGTGTAACTTGGAGGTGGTGGTGTTCCCATGTGCCGGTTGCCTTTGTCCTTCTAGGTCGTAATGGTCACAGGTTTAGGAGGTGCTGCCGAAGAAGCCTTGGTGAGTTGCTGCAGTGCATCTTGTAGATGGTACACACTGCAGGCACGGTGTGCACCGGTGGTGGAGGGAGTGAATGCTTAAGGTGGTGGATGGGGTGCCGATCAAGTGGGCTGCTTTGTCCTGGATGGTGTTAAGCTTCTTGAGTGTTGTTGGAGCTGCACTCATCCAGGCCAGTGGAGAATATTCCATCACACTCCTGACTTGTGCCTTGTAGATGGCGGAAAGGCTTTGGGGAGTCAGGAGGTGAGATACTTGCCGCAGAATACCGAGCCTCTGACCTGCTCTTGTAGCCACAGTATTTATGTGGCTGGTCCAGTTAAGTTTCTGATCAATGGTGACCCCAGGAGGTTGATGGTCTAGAGAGAAGGTTAACTGTTGCCTCATTGAGATATATAAAGTATTATTAAATTGAGTAAATAAGGTAAACCTGGAATATTATTTCAAAGTACGAGAGAGATGAGCTCGATGGGCCAAATGGCCTTTTTACTTGACTTGACCTTAACTTGACAGATCTATTCTTTAAACAATTTTGAATAAAAATAAAAAGTTTCTAAAACATTAAGCTCTGCCAGACTTTGCCTTTTCCCCATTCTCTCATCTTCTCTCTTTCTTCCCTCTTTCTTTTTCCCGACTCACTGCTTTAACTTTTATTTTACATTATTTATTACCCACATATGCTATTTTATCATTTATTTTTCTTTTTTGTCCTTATTTGTTTGAAGTTTAACAATGCTCACTCCAATTGGCTAACAACTAGTTCTAAAGGCCACTTCTTAGCCACTCAGCTCCTCTGCTGCTGAAACCCTCATCCATGTCTTTGTTACTTCTAGACTCGACTTTTCCAATGCTCTCCTGGCCAGCTTTCCACCTTGCACCATCCGTAAACTTGAGCTCGTCCAAAACTCTGCTGCCTGTATCCTAATTCGCACCAAGTCCTGTTCACCCATCACCTCTGTGCTCGCTGACCTACATTGGCTCCTGGTCCTGCAACGTCTAGATTTAAAAATTCTCATCCTTGTTTTCAAATCCCTCCATGGCCTCACCTTTCCCTATCTCTGTAATCACTTCCAGCCCTACAGCCCTCCGAGATTTCTGCGCTCCTCTAATTCTGGCCTTTTGCGCATCCCTGATTTGAATCGCTCCACCATTGGCAGCCATGCCTTCAGCTCCCTTGGTCCTAAACTCTGGAATTCCCTCCCTAAACCTCTCCGCCTCTCTACTTCTCTCTCTTCCTTTAAGACGCTCCTTAAAACCTACCTCTTTGACCAAGCTTTTGGTCACCTGCCCTGATATCTCCTTGTGTAGCTCAGTGTCAAATTTTTTCTGATAACGCTCCTGTGAAGCGCCTTGGGACATTTTACTACATTAAGGGTGCTATATAAATGCAAGCTGTTGTTGCTGAATAGATTGTACTATTGGAGAGTTGATAAGAAACTATAATGTGATTTTTGGTCAAGCATTGCGCAGCCTGAAATGACCCAGAACCTTGGTCAGTGGTTCAGCGAGTTGAATATCAATGAAGTCTAGTCAACGGCACTCAAAGGGTTAAAAACAAGTCTTCATTCATTGCTATAATAAACAAACGGTTGGCAGTAAGTTTAAGGAACTATCAATCGTAGAGTTCTGCTGACGTTCATAAAGTGCTCGAGATTTGCTCTTGCGGTTTATGACATCATCTGAGCTACTTGTTTGAATTCCTGTCTTGTAGCTCACTGACAACCATCTATTATTCTGGATTTGTGCTGCAAAACTGTTTAGCACCAGCACAAAAAACATCAACTCACACCCTAGAGGCACATTTATCATCTATCATACTGATGTCATGTCATTACCTCCATTCACTTCTTCACACTGCACAAGTGGGCTCCAGGACAAAGCAGCCGGCTTGATTGGCACCCCATCCACCACCTGAAACATTCCCTCCCTCCACCACCGGCGTACCGTGGCTGCAGCGTGAACCATCTACAAGATGCACTGCAGCAACTCGCCAAGGCTTCTTCGACAGCACCTCCCCAAACCCGCGACCTCTACCCACCTAGAAGGACAAGGGCAGCAGGCGCATGGGAACACCACCACCTCCAAGTTCCCCATCAAGTCACACACACCATCTTGACTTGGAAATATATCGGCCGTTCCTTCATCGTCGCTGGGTCAAAATCCTGGAACTCGCTCCCTAACAGCACTGTGGGAGTACCTTCGCCACACGGACTGCAGCGATTCAAGAAGGTGGCTCAACACCACCTTCTCAAGGGCAACTAGGGATGGGCAATAAATGCTGGCCTTGCCAACGACGCCCACATCCCAGGAACGAATAAAAAAAACTTCACTGTGATTTCATGCCACCCTCTATTTAAAAGGTACAGAGTTCCTGTCAGCCGTCCTGTTTTAATCAGGATAGCCCAATATTAAGCATCGGCGCTCAGAAAATCAGATTTCCAAAGTCAGCACAGTCAACTAATTCTTGATTCCCACACTCCCACCTTAAGCAACAGCTCAAATTCTACAGGTTCAGCAGATTGTAAGTTGAGCAATATGAAGTACAAGTACCATCTAAGTATGAAAGTGATGGGCAGGACAAGACCAGCTGATCCATCAAGCCTGCCCCACACTCATGATGCTTGGAGCATCATGACGAGATACTTCTTATCCCACCGTCTCCACCAAGCCATGTAATCTCCTGAGACAAAAAAAAGAGATAAATCCAGGGCCAATAAGGGAAAAACTACTCAGGAAAGTTCCTCTCCAACCTCCTCAGGCGATTGCAACCAGTCCAAGATAATATAATTACTGCAATATTCATGCAGCAGTGGGATGAGGAACAAAACCACAGAAATTAGGGGAAAAAAAGACTATTCTGATCATTGCATTAGCACTTCTCCAAAAATAGTTCATCCGCACAGAATATAACACAAATGGAAAAGTGACAGAAAACAATGGCTATTGTAACAGTGGTTTCAGAATAAGGGGGAACGCTTCAGATTCGGAGTATTTTCCAGAATGGTAGCTCCAAGATTTATGAAGAAGATTTTAATGGAGTCATGAGAATATGGTGCGGCGATAAATTACCACTTAAACAGAAAAATCAGCACCGTGGAAGGTTCTGCCCTCCTTACAATCAAGCAGTGTTTCGTGGGGCTCATAAAGAGAAGCGATAGTACGCACCAATGACTAAAGCAAACGTGGAGAGGATAAAAGCATCTGGTATCCTTGGACAGCACAGTTTATTATCAGCACTTTCTTTACTGTTTTGACTAACATTCGACTTTATATTACTCACAGAGGAAGAGAGGATTTGGGTGACTTTCACCCGTGACAGTGAACATAAGAACATAAGAAATAGGAGGAGGCCATTTGGCCCATTGAGCCTGCTTCGCCATTCAATAAGATCATGGCTGATCTTCTACCTTAACTCCACTTTCCTGCACTATCCCCATATCCCTTGATTCCCTTAATATCCAAAAATCTATCGATCTCTGTCTTGAATATACTCAACGACTGAGCCTCCACAGCCCTCTGGGGTAGAGAATTCCAAAGATTCACCACCCTCTGAGTGAAGAAATTTCTCCTCATCTCAGTCCTAAATGGCCGACCCCTTATTCTGAGACTGTGACCCCTGGTTCTAGACTCCGCAGCCAGGGGAAACATCCTCCCTGCATCGACCCGGTCAAGCCTGTAAGAATTTTGTATGTTTCAATGAGATCACCTCTCATTCTTCTAAACTCTCGAGAATATAGGCCTAGTCTACTCAATCTCCCCTCATAGGACAATCCCCCCCATCCCAGGAATCAGTCTGGTGAACCTTTGTTGCATTCCCTCTATGGCAAGTATATCCTTCCTTAGGTAAGAAGACCAAAACTGTACACAATACTCAAGGTGTGGTCTCACCAGGGCTCTGTATAATTGCAGTATGAAAATGGAGCATGGAGGTGCAACAAGTGCCCCCCGCCCCACCCCAACCTTAATGGGGAGACACCATCGAACGCTGAAGGATGGGTGATCCAAACAACTTGTAAACAAAAGTAACCAAAATAACAAATTGAATCACTACACTTTTGTTGGGTGAAATCAAAACAAAAGCATCATGCAGTGTCCAATGATTGTGGAAGGTTTTATTTTAAGTAGGTCAGTAAAATTGTGGGGCTAAACAACCCTAAGCTCACTGGCATTCTCCTCTTAAAGGGGAAACACCACTCATATTTTCCAAGGCCCAACAATGAATGGGTCCTATTTTGTGATATGCTGACATACCCGATTTGGACCCGTGAATCGGAAGTACAATTTCTTAAATTTGCGGACGACAACAAATTGGGGTGTATAGTTAATACCAAGGAAGATTGCGACAAAATACAAGAAGACATTAATAAGGTTGTAAAATGGGCGCATAATTGGCAAATGAATTTCAATATAGATAAGTGTGAGGTGGTGCATTTTGATAGGAAGAATAAAAAGGCCGCATACTGCATGGATAATAAGAGTCTAAATCGGGTAGAGGAGCTAAGGGATCTAGGGGTACAGATACAAAAATCAATAAAAGTAGCAACGCAGGTTAATGAGGCCAAAAACAAAGCAAACCAAGCACTGGGGTTCATTTCTAGAGAAATAGAATTGAAAAGCAGTGATACTGTTCTCTGCAGGGATGGTGCAGGAAAGTGGAGATGAGGTAGAAGATCAGCCATGATCTTATTGAATGGCGGAGCAGGCTCAAGGGGCCAAATGACCTACTCCTGCTCCTATTTCTTATGTCCTTATAAGTATTTCCCCAACAATTAAGGATTTTGAATAACAGTCAGCTAAATTTTAAAGTAGCTGCCAGTCATGCACATAACTGAGTAAGTAACACAGTATGTTTGTGTTTGAATATGGCTCGGCTCCCCCTCCCACCTGTAGCTTTGGAGACAACCAAATGAATGTTCACAACATTTTCATGAAGTTAGGCTGAGCACATGATTTTGAATGCAGCTGGTTTTTAAAGATGTTGAGCATTGTGATTGAATTAACGGAATAGCTCCCAAGCTAAAACAAGACAGAAATGCATTGTTTTTGTCAAGGTCTTGTTAAGAGATAGGTCTGTTGAAATGTAGGTCTAATGTAAGCAAGTCTAGCCCCATAAAAAAATAAGAAAGACTTGCATTTATATAGCGCCTTTCACAACCTCACGACGTCCCAAAGCGCTTTACAGCCAATGAAGTACTTTTGAAGTGGAGTCACTGTTGTAATGTAGGAAAACACAGCAGCCAATTTGCACACAGCAAGCTCCCACAAACAGCAATGTGATAATGACCAGATAATCTGTTTTTTAGTGATGTTGATTGAGGGATAAATATTGGCCAGGACACCAGGGATAACTCCCCTGCTCTTCATCGATGTAGTGCCATGGGATCTTTTACGTCCACCTGAGAGAGCAGACAGTTCAACATCTCATCCAAAAGACGGCACCATCTGGCAGTGCAGCACTCCCTCAGCACTGCGCTGGAGTGTCAGCTTAGACTTTTGTGCTCAAGTCTCTGGAGTGGGACTTGAACCCACAACCTTCTGACAGAGAGGCGAGAGTGATACCCACTGAGCCACGGCTGACACTATAGGGACAAAAAACAAGTGCCTCCGCTTGAAATCAATGGAATGAAAATCGGGCGGGTTCTATAAAGAGGTGATCCATTCTGCTAGATTACTGTCCAGGTGGTGAAGATGAAAATCTACCGCATAGAGATATAGGAGGGAACCCAGGGGTGGGCCACAAAGCTTATTGTTGAACTTAGAGGACTAAGTTGTGAGAAAAGGTTGCCAACCTTCAGACTTTACTCTCTTGAGAAGAGGAGGATGAGGGGATCTTGATAGGGGTTTGGAAACGTTAGATCCAGGAATGTTCTTTTATTGGGCACAGGACTCAATGCGTAGGGGGCGCAGTTTAAAGTTAATGGTGTCTAAAGAAAATAAAAAGTTTAGACAACATTTTTTCAGTCAGAGCGTATCTGGATTGTGAAATAGATTAACAGTGAGGCTAGTGAATCAAGAAAGCGTGGCATGTTTTAAAAACAGACGAGACAAATTCCTACCAATTAGTAAGATTCACGGCTGTTAGTTTTAGAATCAGAATAAAGAACTTGAGGGGAGATTTGGAGGGGTAGGCTAGATGGACCCATTGGGCTGGATTTTGATACTGGGGCGGGTTGGGGTCGTGTTATCCACTTTTCGTGTTATCCACCCGACTGCAATTGGATGTGGGAGATTGATGCAATTTTCACCTAATTGGGCAATTGAGTTCCAGCATGTGGGAACCCATGACCCAATTAGTGTTTTCAGTCTGAAAGTTGCCTCTGATGATGTCATCATTGCTGCTGCATTGAAGGTCTTCAAACACTGCCTGGCCTTTGCTGTGAGAGGACCTGCAAAATGAGCAGCAGCAGTCCTAAGTCTGCACCCAGATATTTTTACACCACCACTCCCAGATATGTCTCCTCTCCATCCATCCATATATACAACCATCCCCATATGCATCCCCATAGCCAGCCAGCGTCAACTCAACTATCCATATCCAAATGTGCTCCCGCCAGGTTTCACAATCGTGGTTCAGAACAGGCGTGCTTCACGTAGAACAAGGGTTAAAATCACAAAGGCCTTTCAAAATGGCATTATAGAGCCAATTTAGTGCTTAACAACCTATCCCGCCTCTTAAAGGCGGGACGGAGTCGGGACCAGCAGACACGATTTAATGAAAATTGCGTGGAGGCGGGATGGAGGCGGACTTGTGCCCACCCGCCAGTTTTCGCAATTTTAACTCCCCACACGCCTCCAAACCCGCCTCCACGGGTCAATGAAAATCCAGCCCATTATCTCCAAAACATTGCTGCTAAGTGCTTGTATGCTAGTATCAACAGTAAATATCCAGGCTTCGAAGCTCAATTTAATTCCATTAGAAAATAGAAGGTTGAGAGGGGACTTGATCCAAGTCTTCGAAAAAGCCAAGCAAAATTGATAACATAAATATAAGCAGGCCATGTGAGCAGTGAACTAAAGGGCACGTGTATAAAATCAACAAGTCTCAGACAATACTTGCGATTAGTAGGGATTCTTTACTCACGGAGTAGTGCATGTGTCAAATGGACTCCCAGCTAAAGTAATTAAAGCTCCATCTCTCAATCTACAAGATCACCATTCAAACATTGAGGGGGAGAAATTCAGTTGGTTGCGCCTCCCGTTAGCGCCTTAAGAGGGCGCTAATGGGGCGCAAAGCAACTAACGCCTGGGCGCAGCGATGTTTGCGCCGCTCGCGAAATTAACTAGACATTTTGCGGCGGCGCTAAACTTTACCGCCGCGATCTCCTGCGCACGCAGATCTTGACGTCATACGAGGGTGCAACGCCCTTGTGGCGCCGCGGAGCGGAAATTGAGTGGCGCCCCCATCCTTTCCGCCTGGCGCAACCAACGACCGGAAGACTGGAATGCTCCCAGTCGCTGTGGGGCTGGGGGGGCGCTATTTAAAGGGGGCCTCTTCCTGTCTTTCTCTGTGGTTGACATTTTTGCACCACTCGTTCTGAGAGAGAGAGAGAGAGAGATTCGGAGAGAGAGAAAGAGAGACTTCTGCATTGAGTCAACGCAGTGTGAGGTAGTTTTGGCTACTGATCATAACTTTGCAGGTACTTTGGTTTTTGGCCTTCATAACTTTGATTGCTAAGAGACTATGGGGGCTGCACTGATTGGGGGCGTCGTCCTGTGCCACCAGAATCGGAGGACACAGAGACGCAGAGAGAGAGTAGCAATCATGGCCAGACGGAGGAGGGCCAACAGGCCTCTGTACAGGAGACCTTACCCTCCCAGGGTATATCGCCAACAATTCACATATATTAATATGTCTGGGGAGCAGTGTTTGCGAAGGCTGCGCTTCAGCAAGGAGGTGGTCACTGAGCTCTGCCATCTGCTGCAGCCAGATCTGCAGCCTCAACTGAGGTCCAGGACGTCTCTGTCGGTGGCAGTGAAGATCACAGTGGCTCTGAACTTTTATGCCACTGGCTCATTTCAATCTGCTACTGGGGACATCGCCAATATCTCCCAGTTTGCGGTGCATTGCTGCATCCGTCAGGTCACAAATGCCCTCTTTAAAAGGAGACGAGAGTACATCTCTTTCCCCATGACCCCAGACAAGCAGCAAGAATGCGCAATGGGCTTTGCTAGGATAGCGGGCTTCTCCATGATGCAGGGCGCCATTGACTGCACGCATGTGGCTTTGCGTGCTCCGCATGAGAATGCCGAGGATTTCCGCAACAGAAAGGGGTTCCATTCCTTAAACGTTCAGTTGGTCTGTGACCACAGACAGCTGATACTCGCTGTCAATGCCCACTATCCTGGCAGCTGCCACGATGCTTTCATCCTGCGCCAGACTACTGTGGCAGAACTTTTCCAGGCACCGCATCAGCCAGTTGGTTGGCTTCTCGGGGACAAGGGATATCCACTGAGCACCTGGCTGATGACACCACTCCGTACGCCCAACACCCCTGCTGAGCTGCAGTACAACGAGAGCCATCAAGCTACCAGGAACATCGTTGAGCACACAATCGGCGTGCTCAAGCAACGGTTCCGCTGTCTGGACCATTCTGGAGGAGCCCTGCAGTACTTGCCTGAGCGAGTTTCCCACTTCGTAGTTGTGTGCTGCATGCTGCATAACATGGCAATCCTCAGGACCCAGCCAATGCCACCAGGCCTTGGAGCACCACCAGAGGAGGAGGAGGAAGAGGAGGAGGATGATCATCAGCAGCACCAAGGCGGGAGGGAGGCCTACAATGTAGAAACTGGAAGGGCCATCCGTCAACGGCTGATAGCAAGCCGCTTCTAGGCCCCTGCTGAGGAAATGGCTTCTGCCATTGAGAACAACATGAATGAAACCAACCCGCAACCCCTAAGCCGGCCAAGGCACCAATGATTCCAAAGACCAAACATGTATATTTTGAATACAAAACTTATTTATTTCACAAACTCTGTGTGTGTCATTTCCTCATGACAAACTAATAGAAAGAAACACAAAAACACAGTCATTAACATAACTGGTTCTCATAACCTGGAGATAATGTTCAAAAGTTTGACCACGAACCTTAGCCTTTAATAAAAAAATGACCAACATTTTGTCACACCTCCTACTTTTTGCCCTTCGAGGGTGATCTCCTTCCCTTGCGTACTTCCCCCCTTCCCACCCTACTGCTCCTCCGTAATGGGACCTCAGTGGCTGCAGCAAGGCTGGTGGAAGGCTGCTGATTGTCAGAACCTGAGACTGCAGATGCCCTTGAAGGACGGCCTCGACCAGCTCTGGACCTGGACGGCCCGGCTGCAGACTGCACCAACTCTGCATGGGCGGCAGCAGTCTGTCCTACAGGCAGTGGCAAGTGCAGTGGAGAAGTGACAGTGGTGGCAGCAGGAATGCTGTCATCTTGAGAGAGGACAGCAACTCCCTGCTCGACCGACACACTGGCACTCCCACTGGGCAGCACTTCAGCATCCGGAGCAATCTGCTGGATCACAGATTGCTGGCCTGCTGCGGCGCGGTGAGAGCCCCGGGGAAATGTGTACGAACCATCGAGGATGGCAGCAGTCAGTGCTCACGTGGCCTCAATCTGAGTCTGCATGAGAGCAGTCTGAGATGGGTTCATGGCAGCCAGTGACTGAATTGCAGCACTAAGCTTTAGTGTGGCATCCGCCTGTGCTACAGCAAAGTGCTCCACACTCCTTGCCAGTGATTCAATGCATTCGGGCACCCTTCCCACTGCACCCATGAGCTCAGTGTGCATGTCCACCGCCTGGGTGTTCATTTCAGCGATGAGCCGCTCCTCCTCTGCGTCCAGTGCAGTAGGACTCGCTGGCATACTCTCCCTCCGGGGAGAAGGCCCCCGAGCTTCCCTGCCCCCATGGCATTGCTGCAGCCCACTGGGTCCTGGAGCTTCACCCTCATCAGACCCTTCCCCCCTGCTCCCCTCCAGGGAAGGCGTGTTCCCAGTGTGGGCATGGGCTTCCTCGGGAGAGGGTGGCACTGATGCTCCGCCTTCATCTTCCTCCTCGGCTGCAGCTTCACTCCCACTGGCAGCTTGAAGGCCCGTCTCCTCAGCTGGTGAATCACCATCTGAAAGCAGGGAGGTACAAGAGTGGCTTTAGCGTGAGGACAGGGTGGCAGTAAGGGAGGAATGAGTGCAGCGATTTAGTAAGTTGGATTGAAAGTGTCAAAGGCTGGTGTTGTGAGGGACAAGTGGAAGAACAGAGGACAAAAAGGTGATGACCTTACCATTGCTGTCCAGAACGGGGTCGGCGTCTCCAGTGGCGACGGGACCGATCACCCGGCTTGCCACAATCCTCTGGACGCGCGCCTCAAGATCGCTGAGGGGTTGCAGCTGAGGCCGCCCTCCACCCGTCCGTTGCTGCTGTCTCCTATTATGAGATAGCTTGGCCTGCAAGAAAAAGGACAGCGTCTGAGTAAATATACAGCCATGGTCTTGCCTGATGTGCCTCCCATAGGTGAATAGCCCTTACTGTATGCAGCCATGGTCTTGCCTGATGTGCCTCCCATAGGTGAATAGCCCTTACTGTATGCAAAGCGTGGAATGTGCGTGTGTGTTTCATGAGAGGGCCATAGGTGTTGGATGAGTGTTGTGCATTGGGGTTTTAAGACCCTCTGGCCATAGAGTGAGGTTGAGATGGAGGGATGGAGAGGTATTGAAAAAAAGCCACTCACCCTGACGATCCGAGTGAGGTCGTTGAACTCTTTTCAACATTGTATATGGGTCCTGGGCACCATGCTCCTGGAGGAGACGCTCTGAGCCACCTCCCTCCACACTCTTCTGTACTCGCGCGGCAAAGGCCTCCTGCCACTCTCAGGGAAGAGTATAGATCTTCTGTGCTCCACCGCGCCAACCAGAGCATCCAAGGCCCGCTCACTGAAGCGCTGAGCTCGTTCTCTCACCCTCTCCATAGTCCTTGGCTGGAAGATTTAGGCACAGGTCTCTCCAGGCCGAGATTCAAGGCTCCAATGAGCAGGGTGTGGCTGGAGTGCAAGATCGACCCTCCCCTTTAAGAACTGTCTGGCGCCAGTGTGTCTGTGTTCCATCGCTAACTGACAGCACCTGCGCTGCGCCCGCGCTCTGAGTTAGCGCCTCGCTCCTCGGCCTTTGCGCCTTAAGACAGGTGTGTAGCGCCTGATTTAGCGCTCCTATCACCTCCAGGGGCGATAAAAGTCAAGTTTGCAGTCGGAGGCGATAATTAGCGCCAGGCACCAATCTTTGCGCCCGGCTGATAATTGCGCCCCAAATGGGGCGATACTGAATTTCTCCCCCTGAATCTCCACAAACATCACATCAGAGCCAACACATCACAACTGCACGACAGTATCTTTCAGTCCCGTCCTGTGAATGAATCAATAAGCATAGTTTTGTCAACTGGCCAATTGTCCTGTCCAATATTTATCCCACAATCAACATCACAAAAAACAGATTTTCTGGTCATTATCACATTGCTGTTTGTGGGAGCTTGCTGTGTGCAAATTGGCTGCTATGTTTCCTACATTATAAAAGAGACTACACTTCAAAAAGTACTTCATTGACTGTACAGCACTTTGGGATGTCCGGTGGTCGTGAAAGGCACTATATAAATGCAAGTCTTTCTTTATCTTTTATTCTTTTCACCCATCACCCCCTGTGCTCACTGACCTACATTGGCTCCCGGTTAAGCAACGCCTCGATTTAAAAATTCTCATCCTTGTTTTCAAATCCCTCCATGGCCTCACCCCTCCCTATCTCTGTAATCTCCTCCAGCCCCACAAACCGAGATATCTGTGCTCCTCTAATTCTGCCTTCTTGAGCATCCCTGATTATAATCGCTGTGCCTTCTGTTGCCGAGGCCCTAAGCTCTGGAATTCCCTGCCTAAACCTCTCCGCCTCTCTACCTCGCTCTCCTCCTTTAAGACGCTCCTTAAAACCTACCTCTTTGACCAAGCTTTTTGGTCACCTACCCTAATTTATCCTTCTGTGGATCGGTGTCAAATTTTTTGTCTTAAAATACTCCTGTGCAGCGCCTTGGGACGTTTTACTGCGTTAAAGGCGCTATATAAATACAAGTAGTTGTTGTTGTTATCTATTCACTAAAATATCGAGTCAGCTGCCCTGATGGCTCCGTGAGTTTATCCAGCGAGGTCTGCAGTGCATGAGGTCCACTTCGATCGCTAGTCTGCTAATTTAACTGACCTCAGTAGGAGCGATTGTACAAACTCTGCCTTTGGCTTCAGTGCCCCTGGAGGTAGGAAGAAAAAAAAACCAACTAGGGTTCCGGCTGCTGATTGCCATCCAGCAATCCCTGTGTCTGTGGAAATCAGGTGAGGACAGGATTGGACTCAGTTGTGATATACCCGTGATCAAATAGTTTGCAAGCATCCTCTGCCGCAACTCACATGACCAATGAGCCCTTGGGAGAGGTGTCAGAGGTTACCTGGTGTCTGTGGGACCATCTGGATGACTGGCACATTCCAGTACCTTTGAGGGAAGAGAGGAGGGAAGGGGAGGAAATTGACAAGGAAAAAAAAAAGGTAACCACTCAATACACCTTTCATCAACAAAGCTAAACGAGTACTGGGATGAATCTCAATGAAAGACTTGCATTTATATAGCGCCTTTCACAACCACTGGACGTCTCAAAGCGCTTTACAGCCAATGAAGTACTTTTTGAAGTGCAGTCACTGTTGTAATGTAGGAAACGCGGCAGCCAATCTGCGCACAGCAAGCTCCCACAAACAGCAATGTAATAATGACCAGATAATCTGTTATTGTAACATAGAAGATAGGAGCAGGAGTAGGCCATTCGGCCCCTCGAGCCTGCTCCGCCATTCGATGAGATCATGGCTGATCATCTAAACTCAGTACCCTGTACCTGCTTTCTCCCCATATCCCTTGATACCTTTAGCTTTAAGAAATATATCTAACTCATCCTTGAATATATTTAATGACTTCGCCTCAACTACCTTCTGTGGTAGAGAATTCCACAGGTTCACCACTCTCTGGGTGAAGAAATTCTTCCTCATTTCTGTCCTAAATGGTTTACCCGTTATCCGTAGATTATGACCCCTGGTTCTGGACTCTCCGACCATCGGGAACATTCTTCCTGCATCTAGTTTGTCCAGACCTGTCAGAATTTTATATGTTTCGATGAGATCCCCTCTCATTCTTCTATACTCCAGTGAGTATAAGCCCAATCGACCCAATCTCTCCTCATATGTCATTCCTGCCATCCCAGGTATCAGCCTTGTGAATCTTCGCTGAACTCCTTCCATGGCAAGAACATCCTTCCTCAGATAAGGCGACCAAAACTGCACACAGTACTCAAGGTGTGGTCTCACCAAGGCCCTGTACAACTGCACAATGTTGATTGAGAGATAAATATTGGCCAGGACACCAGGGATAACTCCCCTGCTCTTCTTCGAAATTAGTGCCTTGGAATCTTTTAAGTCGACTTGAGAGAGCAGACGGGGCCTCGGTTTAATATCTCATCCGAAAGACGCCACCTCAGACAGTGCGGCACTCCCTCAGTACTGCACTGGAGTGTCAGCCTGGATATTTGTGCTCCAGTCTCTGGAGTGAGACTTGAACCCACAACCTTCTGACTCAGAGGCGAGGGTGCTACCCACTGAGCCACAGCTGACACTGACAGCTGAATCAGGGTAATCAGGTTATTGCCCTTCTCAAGGGCAATTAGGGACAGGCAATAAATGCTGGCCTTGCCAGCGACGCCCACGTCCCATGAACGAATAAAACATTTTTAAAATTCATCTAGTAAATTCATCAGTGAGGCCACATTTGGAATACTGGGGTAGAAATTCCTTTGCAGTTCACAGAGGTTTGAGCGCGAAATTGGCATTCCACTTATGAATTTCACGGTGGGTCATTCCGCGCCAAAAGTGCACAAATAAAGTGGTCGCCGCCATATTGCTAAAGTCGCACGCTAGGCGTTCTTTACAAGCACCTGAAAGGAACGCTGACCTCATTTAAATATATAAATAGGGGTCCTGCGCTTGTATTTGGACCCCCTTTTGGAAAATGGTGCCTGATAGTGTTTCATTGGCTCATTCTTAAGCCCACCCCCACCCCCCAGAAAATCATGGCGTGAACACTCAGGAAGCTGGCTCAAGCAGCGATATTCAAAGGGATCCTCCGTTAAGGTAAGTCTCTGGAAAGTCGTTTCTGGCTACTGGGGACTTTTGGAGCCGTGCTTTTGGCTGAGTTTTAGCAGTTTGAGAATACAGTGCCTGCGGAGAGCAGACATTTGGCTGCACCCGCACGGTTTGACTTCATCGGCTGCAGGAGTACCGGAAAAGATGGGAATGTTGCTGGGATTACCATTGAGACTGCCATAGCAGTAGCAACAGCAACAGCAAGCACGGCAGCAAAGACCTGTAGGGGGTCAAAGAAGACAGCAAAGGAGGCAAGGGCCAAGGAGGCATTACAGCATGCTGGTCTTCCGCAACAGGATGTTGCAGCTCAACATGTCCGAGGAGCAGTGTGTGAGGAGGCTGCGCTTCAGCAGGCAGTCACTGACCTATGTCACCTGTTGCAGCAAGAATTGGAGCCAAACACCAGAGCACACACAGCACTGCCTGTTGCTGTAAAGATAACGGTGGCTCACAACGTCTATGCCACAGGCTCATTCCAGGCTGCAACAGGTGACATCAGCAACATCAGTCAGTTTGCTGTCCATACGGCCGTCAAGCAGGTGACGGATGCCCCCTTCGCAAGGAGAGCGCGATACATCATCTTTCCAACGCAGGCTGCTGATCAGGAGGAGGGAGCTCTCGGATTTGCCCACATCGCTGGGTTTCCCCAAGGCCTCATTGACTGCACACGTCGCCCTCGTCAACAACAAGCCATGTTTTATAACAGGAAGGCGTTCCGCTCCTTGAATGTTCAGCCGGTGTGTGACCACAGGAAGCGAATAATGCAGATCTGTGCCTGGTATCCTGGCAGCAGCCATGGCACCTTCATACTTTGCCAGTCCTCGATCCCCCTTGTCTTACACCCAGACCAGCGGGTGTCAGGCTGGGTCCTTGGAGACCGGGGTATCCTCTCCACACCTAGCTCATGACTCCTGCCAGGAACCTGGGCACAGGCGCGGAGCACCGATACAATGCCAGCCACACAAATACAAGAGCTTTCACTGAGCCAACGATAGTCGTCCTCAAAGGTTCCAGTGCCTGAACTGATCTGGTGGATTCCTGCAGTGTAGACTCGAGCGAGTCTCCAGATCTGTAGGGGTTTGCTACACAACTATGCCATTCAGAGGGGCCAAGCCCTGCAACTGCCATAGGAAGAATTGCAGGAGTAAGATGAAGAATGGGATGAGCAAGAAGATGATGAAGAAGACTAAGGCCGAGCAGTGCTGCCAGAGCTGTTAGGCAACAAATTATTGAGGAGAGATTCTCCTAAGCAAACCCTCCACTCAGCACACCACAGTTCCACCATTTGCCTCCTCCTTTCACCCCACTTTCTAACATGAATACCTCAATGGTCTTCCTCTTACATAACTACGAATATGAAGAGCAACATCAGTGCAAAATAAATATAACCTCTTTAATTCACATTGAGAATTAACAACTAGTTCCTCTTCTTCATATTGAAATTAAATCACCCTAATGTAATCCCTTTGTGCCTGACCCCTCTGCTCATTGACCTAGCCTGGTGCTCGTCCGAGATCGTTGCCCTGTTGCAGGAGCCTGGGAGGTGGAAGGCTGCTGATCATCCACTCAGGGCACTTGAGATGGCCGTGGTGGGCGACCACGAGCAGGTCTGGGCCTCGAGGGCCCAGCTGCAGATTGCCGAGTCTCGACGTCGGCCGGGGCAATCTGGGCCGTTGCCTGTGGAGGACCAATAAAAGCACTGGTCCAGAGGCTGGCGGGGAATCATCTTGGTAAAGGCAGCGCAATTCTGGGCCCGGAAATGGGCCCACACAAATTGCTACACCACTCTGGACACCCATCTTCAAAAGGTGCATCAGAGAGAGTTCAAAGAAGCTTGATAACATTTTAAGTTATGGAGAGAGGCTGTTGGAATTCAGTGGGGAAAAATAAAGTCGGGGGCTAATGATGCAAATCTTCAAAATGCTGAAAGGCTTGGATAACACTGATGTAAGCAGCTTATTTAGCTTAAACTGTGATTTCAGAAGTACAAAATTAGCAAGCCTCAAGCAAGACAAGAGATTAAAAGAAATGTTTTTGTCCCCACAGACTGGTGGATATGTGCAATAGACTTCATAAAAGCAATACATCCGCAGCTATTAATTCCTTTAATAAGAACCTGATGAATATCTGGTGAAGATTGAAATTGAAAGGTAAGTACAGATTTAGATGTTTTAATAGTCTACAGAAGGTGCTGCTTCCTGTGCAACCGGAACCATTGAAATGTCAACTATGGAATGCGACTGGTCAGGGCTGAATAATGTAGGTCGCAATGTTAGATAGATCTCCTGAAATTACCACAGGGGATGAAGGAGACATCTCACAGATCTTTATGTTTTGCTGGGCAGAGTCACTTCCCTCAGGAGACTGAACAAACTAAGGTAGCAGCAATGACAGTGCAAAATTGTTCACCGTCTGTTTCATGGAGCAGGTATGAAGGCTCAAACAGCCTTCTCTTGTTTCATAGTCTCTTACGTTCTTATGGCAGATGCTGCCCCAAAAAGCTGTAGAAGCTACATCATTACATAAATTTAAAACAGAAATAGACAGTTTCCTAGAAGTAAAGGGAATTAAGGGTTACGGGGAGCAGGCTGGAATTTGGACATGAGTCTAGGTTCGGATTGGTCATGGCCCTGTGGGTAGCGCAGCGGGCCCAGGGGCCGTGTAGCCTGATCCTGCTCCTATTTCGTGTGTCCAATTCTGTTAGGTTCAGGAGATGGTTCTGTGATAGTAGATTGGCGGTTAGGATCAGATCAGCCATGATCTTATTGGATGGCGGAGCAGGCTCGAGGGGCCAATTGGCCTACTCCTGCTCCTATTTCTTATGTTCTTATGTTCTTATGACATCTCTGCAATTCAGAGACAGAGATTGAGGGCACCGTATATGGCCAAATATAGACTAAATAGCTAATTCAGACTAATGTAGATGGATAAAATTTGCCAGTCAAATAATATTTATTCACATGTATTATTTGTAAGTTCTCAGTGCATTAAAATTTACTCAGTCAAATATATATACATATATGATAATGTATTAAAAATGTTACATTTTGTGCATACTTACAGTCTAAGAAAACCTTACTTCCTGTTGTCACATTTTGTCACACTTTTGTATCAACTTTTTTGCCATTTAAATTCCTACGTCAATAATTAGAATGAAAACTGTCCATGTAAACTTGTCATGATGTAATTACAACCCTCCCGACAGTGGTGTCCTCAGTAATATCACATCTACATGTATAAAGTGGCAATAAACAGAACAGCAGAGTATGTGGAGATCAACCATGAAAGCCGAGAGAGTGTCGCAGAAAAGGTGCTATAATTCACCCGCATCCTGGTACTTCCCACATGTACAAAAGACAAATAGGTCTCGGCCCGCGATATTGTGAATTGTACATTTTCAACTGGATCATTTTGCATCTGTATTATTAATGCTATCCTGGAGACATAGAAACATCAGAGGAGACAAGATTTCTGACAGAGCCCATATCAACAGACTCCAGGCCTTGGAGACAATGGGAGAGATTGCTAAACTCACTCAAAAACTGCAGACACAGTGCAAATTGTATCGCAATGACAGTGTAGGAGAAATCTCTTTCTTACTGCAGGCAAGGGGCATTACTGGAAATCTGTGCCGCTCTAGTCATCGCAGTCCTGAAAATCTGAGACTATCTTAAATCCTGAGTCACTCATTTTGTCTCAGGTCTGCAGGGATGTTTTCTGGTTTGAGAATGGTGCACCAGATTGGCATGACGGGTCAACTTGACTCAGTTATCTCTCAACTCAGTCAAAAGTTCGTGTGTTCAAGCCCCGCTCCAGTACCTGAGCATCTAACCTAGGCTCATACTTCAATGCAGTGTTGAGGGAGTGCAACATTGTTGAAGGTGCTTTTTTTTTGGATGAAACATTAAATCAAGGCCCTATCTGACTCTTTAGATTGATGTAAAAGATACCAAACAACAACAACTTGCACTTATATACCACCTTTAATATAGTAAAACGTCTCAAGGCACTTCACAGCAGTGTAATCAGACAAAAGAATTGACACCAAGTCAAAGACATTAGGATGGGTGATCAAAAGCTTGGTCAATGAGGTAAGTTTTAAGGAGTGTCTCAAAAGGAGGAGAGTGAGATGGTGAGGCGGAGAGGTTTAGGGAGGGAATTCCAGAGCTTAGGGCCGAGACAATTGAAGTCACGGCAGTTGGGGCAAAAAAAGTTGGGGATGCGCAAGAGGGCAGAATTGGAGGAATACAGAGTTCTCAGAGGGTTATCTTCACTATTTGAAGAGCAGGGAGTTCTCCTCATGTCTGAGCCAATATTTCACCCTCAATCAACACCAACAAAAATTACAGATGAACCCGCCATTTGTCTAATTTACTGTTTATCAAACCATGTTGTATTTGCTGCTGTGTTTGTTTAAATAGCAAGTGTCTGCACTTGAGAAGAATGACATTGTGAAGTACTTTGGGCTGGCCTGATGAAGCGCTATATAAATGAGAGGTGGTTTTTTTTCTTGCTAAACGTCTGGAAAATTTGAGAGAGAGAGTACATTCTGCAAGTATTTATTGTCACACAGCTTACCAGTGATGCATTTTTGAGAATTCTACCGTCAAGGTGTATTGCAAACAGGCATCATATGTACTTTGAAACGATGACCTCAAGTTGTGCAAGTCTGGCACACAAATAATAAACTGATTGGGCTGCAAACAGTGCACTGTCTGGTTTATTCTATATAGACTGGTGTTTGTCTTTTAAATAAACATCTCATGCATCTCCATACTTACTTTTTCTACACTTAAGTGTAGGTCTCCCATAGATGTAGATGGGGCACTATCTGGAATTGGCATACTTTGTATCATTCTGCTTTTGTAGTTCCCATGTTAAGCATTTCGCTGCAGTGAATAATGCATTCTCTTCTGTAATGAAAATAGCATTAATTTTTATGGATTAAAAATGTTTATTCAGGACGTTGAAGGGTTGCTGATGAGTATCTTCCGTTTTATCTATGTAGTTATTGTCTCAGTGCACTTACTTAGACTGGGGACAACTTATGACATCGCAAAATCATAATGAACCTCTTGCAGTGCACCGAGATTAATTGGAGCCAATGGAAACAGTTGCCTTAGTGTGTGTATTGTGTATGAGATAAATGACATTATCAGTATGAATGCCTACAGTACTGAGATCTTTTCCCAATACAATCTGGTTATGAGTTGTAATTTTTAACCCCATGGGCATGGCCACACAACAATGAGATGTTTAAGGTCATTTGATTGGCACCCCATCCACCACCTTAAACATTCACTCCCTCCACCACCAGCGCACCATGGCTGCAGTGTGTACCATCTACAAGATGCACTGCAGCAACTCGCCAAGGCTTCTTCGGCAGCACCTCGCAAACCCGCGACCTCTACCACCTAGAAGGACAAGGGCAGCAGGCGCATGGGAACACCACCGCCACCTCCAAGTTCCCCTCCAAGTCACACACCATCCTGACTTGGAAATATATCGGCCGTTCCTTCATCGTCACTGGGTCAAAATCCTAGAACTCCCTCCCTAACAGCACTGTGGGAGTACCTTCAACACAAGCACTGCAGCGGTTCAAGAAGGTGGCTCACCACCACCTACTCAAGGGCAATTAGGGATGGGCAATAAATGCTGGCCTTGCCGGCGACGCCCGCATCCCATGAACGAATAAAAAAAAAAAAAAAAATGTTTTTTGTTATTAGTCTTAAAAGGGAACAGTGTCTGTACCACGGGTGTAACCTAATACTTCAGATACCAATAGATTCTGGATGAGCCAAGTAACTGAAGTTCCCTCTGCCTATCCTAATACACTAGGATGGCCCCACAGTACTGACTAAATAGGCCATAAAGGTCATTTCCGTTCCTGTGCATTCCTATGTACCAGCAGTAAAGTGCAAGAATTACAATCATATACCCAAAACTTCTCACCAACCTCACAACTATATCAATTTCCTCAAAAATGCATTTAAGGGGAAGCTAGATAAGTGCATATCTGTGCCATCACGAAGACTGCCTACTTCCACTTCCGTAACATCGCCCGATTCTGTCCCTGCCTCAGCTCACCTGCTACTGAAACCCTCATCCATGCCTTTGTTACCTCTAAACTGAACTATTCCAATGCACTCCTTGCCGGCCTCCCACATTCCACCCTCCGTAAACTTCAGGTCATCCAAAACTCGGCTGCCCGTGTCCTAACTCGCACCAAGTCCCGTTCACCCATCACCCCTGTGCTCGCTGACCTACATTGGCTGCCAGGTTAAGCAAGGCCTTGATTTTAAAATTCTTATCCTTGTCTTCAAATCCCTCCATGGCCTCGCCCCTCCCTAGCTCTGTAATCTCCTCCAGCTGTACAACTCTGAGATATCTGGCCTCTTGAGCATCCCTGATTTTAATTGGTCCAACATTGGCGGCCGTGCCTTCAGCTGCCAAGGCCCTAAGCTCTGGAATTCCCTCCCTAAACCTCGCTACCTCTCTTTCTTCAAGACGCTCCTTAAAACCTACCTCTTTGACCAAGGTTTTGGTCACCTGCCCTAATATCTCCTTATGTGGCTCAGCATTGAATTTTGATTGATAATCGCTCCTGTGAAGCACCTTGGGACGTTTTACTACATTAAATGCACTATATAAATACAAGTTGTTGTTGTACACGAGGGAGAAAGGAGTAGAAGAATATGTTGATAGGGTGAGATGAAGTAGGGTGGGAGGAGGCTCGTGTGGAGCATGGACCAGGTGAGCCGAATGGCCTGTTTCTGTGCTGTAACTTCGATGTAATTCTGTGTAACCTATGTAAGGCAGACAGACATGATGGTTAGTTTAGTTCAACCCTGTAGAAGTGCACATCCTGCTGATCATTCACAGAGCAGCATTGATGATAGGCACGGAGACATCTGAACTTTAGACTATTCCAGTCTTATGGATGACCGTATATGATGCTGAGTAGCAGCACTGGGGTTATGAGCCTAGAAAAATGTCTTCCTTTTAAAAAAAAAACCATTACCCACGACACCGTCCAGCTGCACACACCATATCATGGAATGGGTTACTATCTCCCATATAGAAAGTTCCTGATCACAGCCAAGACTTCAGAGGGAGGGGTCTACTTGAGGCACTTACCCACAAGTAGTGAAGGATAATTGAAGGGGGCGTCAACCTGGACTGTTCTCATACAGAGTTGATCGAGGTATGGGAGCAGGTCACTTACCTGCTCTGTACTTTGTATTTGTTCTCTGGATGTGGGCTCTGTTGGCAAGGCTGCATTTATTGCCCATCCCTAGTTGTCCCAAGAAGATAGAGGTGGGTCTTATTCTAGTGATTGTTTCCACAACTGAGTTTCTTGTTAGGCCACTTCAGAGGACATTAAGAGTAAACAACATAATGTGAGACTGGAGTCGCATGGAGGCCAGACTGGGTAGGAGTAACAGGTTCCCTTCCCTGAAGGACATTAGTGAACCAGTTGGGCTTTCATGACAGTCCAGTCGCTCTCAAGCCTTCTTTTTCCTGGTACCAGCCCAGGGGAATGGTAATTTTGTGACCCTTGATAGGATCAGATTCTGCATGGGTACACTCAAACAGCAGCTGGCTGAAAATGTTGTTTAAAAAAAAAAATACCGTGTAAAATAGAAAGATTGAGGTGTTAGCTACTGTTGAACTGAAGCATGTAAACAGCGATGGATGAGCCAAGTTTGCTTCAGTTATGGTTTTCCAATAAACACCAAAAACTCCAATTCTATTTCCTCCATTTTAGGTCATTGAAAAAGCCTTCCCTGCGAAATCCTTAGGGTAGATACACGTGCCCGGATTGGGCTGGCAAAACTCCGGGCTAAATGATGTCACCAGTAGTACATGTGCGTGAAGGTATACACACTAGTGGCCTCTATAAAAATCAATGGGAATAACAATGCTCAGGTCATTGGACTAGATTCATGATCATCTTCTCTTTTCTTTCTTGCAAGCAAGAAATTAGACAAGGCAGGCAGGAATTTCCTTAGTAAATTTAATAACTAGTTGTGTGCATTGACCCTGTAGGTTTTTTTTAGCTGCTACAGCTCAACATGTGGGGAGTCTAACCGCACAGCTAGTGGAGGTCCTTCTCTGACATTATCTACTCCCATCAGAAAATATAACTCCTCTTCTCCTCCTAGTGGCAGGGCTCCAACAGTGAGAGTCAGCCAGGAGATAAGAATCATGCCAGAGCCTTTACTTCATTCTTATCCCTGCCAGTGAAAGAGCCATCACAGATTGGGGAAAATCAGACGAGGTCCTGCTGCCCTTTAGACTGGACAGCTTGCTCCTCCGAGCCCTAGTATCTCCACCACTGCCTCCAGAGAAGGAAGAATTCAGAAACCTGGTGATAATTTTACCATCAGTTTGAAAGTCGGTAGTTGCTACTGTTTCTGCTGTTTCCACTGGCAGGAGGTTCGGTAACCAGAGGACACAAATTTAAGATAATTGGCAAAAGAACCGGGTGGCGAAATGAGGAGGAGATGATTTTTTTTTTTTCGCGCAGTGAGTTGTTGTGATCTGGAATGCACTGCCTGAAAAGGAGGTGGAAGCAGATTCAATAGTAACTTTCAAAAGGGAATTGGATAAATACTTGAAAAGGAAAGGTTTACAGGCCTATGGGGAAGGAGCAGGCAATTGGGGGACTAATTGGACAGCTCTTTCAATGAGCTGGCCCAGGGACGATGGGCCAAATGGCCTCCTTCTGTGCTGTATGATCCGATGATTAATTTTATGATTTTATACTCTGCTTCTGATTACTGGCAGGAACTGAATACAGCCTTGAAGATTGCCGGAGAGCTCTTAATCCTTCTACCAATTCTGGAGTCAAAAAGCAACAGTAACAGAATGGTGCGATTCTCAGACGTTAGTTAAGAGCAAATTTTTTGCGGGGGGGGGTTCAAAATGTACTCACTGCACAGAGGAATTGCCTGCATATGCAAGCATGCTACCATACAGTCCACGTACAGTTCAGTTGGTTACTGGGGTTTAAAGATTGTTCAAACAATGGTCCGTTGCTATTTTGGCTACAAACTGTGAAATTCCACAAGATAGCATCAGTTATATCAGATAATCCTACGCGATGACACCAGTTACTGTCACATGCATGAGTGAAATCTTCTGAAATCACGTCATTGGAATCAAAAACATCCCTAAAAAAAAGTGCTAGGCAAGGGTGAAAACTGCCGCAACACAGGAAATAGCGAAGCGAACTATTAGCCCAATAGATGATGCTGATCGTTGATTAACTCAATTAACGACAGCTAGCATTATCACAGTTGTAACTCATCCTTACAATCTGAAAGAATGGGCTATAGGAGCCTTTCTAAACACACGCCTGGCTATGGAATAACAGCACAATTACTGTTGCTTTACTAGTCATTATCTTGTCAAAGGCTGATTTAAGACTTGACTCACTGCTGGGTTTTGTCTGCAAGTACATGCGGCCAGGAGCCATAATTCCTGGCGGCTTACTCTGCCTGTGCCCTGTCGGGCTGTCTGCCAACACTGGGTCCTGGTTGTTTTATCAGACATGGCTATGTTCTTATTAACCCCTTTGGAGCAGTCACTTAAGGCCAATTATACTACATGAATTGTATCAGTACAGCGTGCATTCAGCTTCACATATTGCAAACGGTGTCGCGTTATTGTGCAAGTTGAAGGCATCTGAATTGAACTTGGGTAAGTTTTGTGATTCCACTTCAACAAAGGTATTCTTATACCTCTTCAGATGCGAACCTGCAGCTGTGACTCAGTGGGCAGCACTCTCGCCTCTGAGTCAGAAGGTTGTGGGTTCAAGCTCCTACTCCAGAGACTTGAGGACACAACCTAGGACTGACATCCAGTACTAGTACTGAGGGAGTGCCGCACTGTTGGAGGTGCCATGAGATGTTATAACTGAACCCTCACCTGCCCTCTCACTATTCGAAGAAGGCCATGATGCGGAGATGCCGGTGTCAGACTGGGGTGGACAAAAGTGAGAAGTCGCACAACACCAGGTTATAGTCCAACAGTTTTATTTGAAATCACAAGCTTTCGGAGCTGCTGCCCCTTCGTCAGGTGAAGTGAAGGAATACGAATATGCTTTGCCGATTCGTATTCCTTCACTTCACCTGACGAAGGAGCAGCAGCTCCGAAAGCTTGTGATTTCAAATAAAACTGTTGGACTATAACCTGGTGTTGTGCGACTTCTCACTTTTATTCGAAGAAGAGCAGGGGGAGTTCTCCCCGGTGTCCTGGGCCAATATTTATCCCTCAACCAACATCACTAAAAAACAGATTATCTGGTCATTATCACATTGCTGTTTGTGGGAGCTTGCTGTGCGCAAATTGGCTGCCGTGTTTCCTACATTACAACAGCGACTACACTTCAAAAGGTACTTCATTGGCTTGTAAAGCATGTTGGGATGTCCTGAGATCGTGAAAGGCGCTATATAAACGCAAGTCTTTCTGTCTTCAATTTTAACCGGTGCAAAACAAGCTTTTTTAAACTGTATTTCTAACCTCTCGAACATTAGCAGAGAGCTCAAACCCCTGCTGGTACTTTGTTGACGCTAAAATATAACCATCATTTGCTGGCCAGTATGTACAATATAACTTGCATCTGATGTCCCCATGCCATCCTTGTCTCAAGCTGGTGTTTTAGCATAACAACACCCATAGGGGTATACTTTCTATCAGAGGAGTACGATAAAAGGAGCATAAAAACTGGGTAAATAGCAGGAATGGAGTTTTCTGCCCGTTTAAAAAAAAACTGCTTGTTAAGGTCTAGTAAGGCCTCATTAGGGACCTGATAAGAAAATACTGCAGTTTCTTGCTAGGGGGGTAATCTAAATGGTCAGGGAGCTTGGTGTTCATGTACAGAGCTGGAGTTATCGTAATGATGGACGGGCAATATTTGGAAGTATCAGTACAGCACTGGCAGCAGGATTCTGTCAGTCTCAGCGGATGGATGTATCAGACCCACAACAACTTCATAGAATCGTTACAGCAGAGTAGGAGGCCATTCGGCCCATCGAGCCCATGCAAACCTGTATTTATACAGCACCTTTAACGCAGTAAAACGCAGTCCCGAGACGCTTCACAGGAGCGTTATAAGACAAGAATTTGACATCGAGCCACATCAGGAGAAATCAGGGCTGAAGTTACTGTAGATTGAACAAGATGGCTGCTGCTAGGCTGGCAGTTCCATAAGCAGCAACTTGGGTAGACAGGGTAGATGCAGGGAGGACGTTTCCCCTGGCTGGGGAGTCTAGAACCAGGGGTCACAGTCTCAGAATAAGGGGTCGGCCATTTCGGACTGAGATGAGGAGAAATTTCTTCACAGAGGGTGGTGAATCTTTGGAAATCTCTACCCCAGAGGGCTGTGGAGGCTCAGTCATTGAATATATTCAAGACAGAGATCAATAGATTTTTGGATATTAAGGGGATATGGGGATAGTGCAGGAAAGTGGAGATGAGGTAGAAGATCAGCCATGATTTTATTGAACGGCTCGAAGGGCCGAATGGCCTACTCCTGCTCTTATTTCTTATTGTTCTTATGTAACTTCATTGCTTCACCTCTATTCATGGGAATCTCCAGACCTAGCTGACTATCTTCCAACATGTCAGCAGAAGCGGGCAACCTGTGAGTGTGGACTGCATGGAAGAACTTACCTCAGGGACTGGCGCAGAAGCAGCTACCATATCTCATGAGGTACAGTGCAGAGAAGGAGGGGCTATTGCTTCATTATTATGCCAATTGTACGTGGCTTCTGCCACAAAAGCATGCGCGTCAATACACGGTTTACAATAAGTATACGGGGACCGATTTTAACATCATTCAGATAACCGGCAGGATGGCGTTGTTGCCGGCATGAGGCGCGAGCCATTTTGAGGCACGGGCTTCATATACATGGCGTCGGAGAGCCGTGGGCGGCGAGTGTCTGCCTCACTGCAGCTCAGTGGTTGTGGGAGGGTGGGAAATCCTCAGTTCCCATGCTAAACTGGATGACAGTCACAGTTGGGGGTGGGGGGGTGGTGGGTGGTTGGTGGTGGTGGTGGTGGTGGTGGTGGGGGAAGGATACCGATGGGGATTCAGAAGGGCCGGAAGCAGGCAGGAGTATTTTGTGCACCAGAAGGAGCACTGAAAAAAACTGAAGATTGCCAGGGTCGTTTTCAGAGCAGTCCCTTTAAGGACCGTGGGTAGGCCACTCAACACCTAGTAAAGATGGGTGGAGTGTGTGCGTTTCACACTCCGCACATTTGAACCTCGAAATTGCAATCGGGGTCTACATACACCATAGGACCCCAATTTACATATTACAAGTGAAACAGGCAGATGTTCCAGCCATCCAGCGGAACCTGACCGGAAAGAGACCCAGCGCCATTTTCGGCCCCCCCCCCAACCGCCCCATTCGCGCCAGACAGAGCGAGTTAAAATCAACCCCATCATGTTTGTATTCTGAGGCAAATCAAGCATCACAGAGCTCGTTGAAGGAAAAGGAAGGCGGCAGGGGGGGGGAAATCAGAGATATGGGCCGCATGGTACAACCATGGCTGATGGCACCACTGCACGACTTCCTCACAACAGCAGAGAACCGATACAATCAAGCACATTGGCGAGCCAGGGCTATTAGCAAACAGTCAGGGTGCTACAGCAACCACAGTTGCTTGGAGTAATCAAGGCAAAAATCACACAAGATGCTTTCAGAGAAGGTTGTCAAAATTGTAACGTTATGGTGCATGTTGCATAATATTGCCAAGGACAACAGCCTCACCATGCACTTCGGTCAAAAGCAACAACAACTTGTATTTATATAGCACCTTTAACGTAGTAAAACGTCCCAAGGCGCTGCACAGGAGTTTTTTAAGACAAAAAATTTGACACCGATCCACAAAAGGATAAATTAGGGCAGGTGACCAAAAGCTTGGTCAAAGAAGTAGGTTTTAAGGAGTGTCTTAAAGGAGGAAAGAGAGGTAGAGAGACGGACAGGTTTTGGCAGGGAATTCCAGAGCTTAGGGCCTAGGCAACAGAAGGCACGGCCACCAATGGTTGAGCAATTATAATCAAGGATCCTCAAGAGGGCAGAATTAGAGGAGCGCAGATATCTCGGGGGGGTTGTGGGGCTGAAGGAGATTACAGGGATAGGGAGGGGCGAGGCCATGGAGGGATTTGAAAACAAGGATGAGAATTTTGAAATCGAGGCGCTGCTTAACCGGGAGCCAATGTAGGTCAGCGAGCACAGGGGGTGATGGGCGAACGGGACTTGGTGCGAGTTAGGACACGGGCAGCCAAGTTTTGGATGACCTCAAGTTTACATAGGAGAAAGGTATTCGATACAAGTGCATTAAACATTCATTTGCTAACATCGCTGACACTAACTTTACCCTGTAGAGATCTAGAATACAAGCAAGGTTTTCAGGCATGCCAGGGTCCAGAATCCTTGACTGCCTGTTTGTTATCTATAAACACGAAAATGTTACTTATCCCAATCTCACTGCATGTTACCTTGCTCTGAGTGCGTGCCTTCTCTTTCATCACTCAGAGCTGCATGTAACCATACCCAGTCTAGCACAGTTTCTTTCTGCTTTCCTTTCTGCCTTTATCCTGACAAGAATCAAACATTTTCTTGAAAGCTTCAGGGCTTTTGTTTCAACTGCTCTCAGGCTTCGTGGTTTTCAGTCTATTTTATGTCTTACATACATGACTATAGTTACATGTTCCGTAATTTTCAAGTATTAACTTATATGTATTTTCAAACAGGAAAGGCTGTTTTACTTGTTTATCCTACAGCCATATGTTCTTCAATCAAAGATTTTGCCAAACTGGGGAGGCCACATTTTTATGTGTAGAGAATTTTTTTTTAAAACTGAAAGTGTTGTTCTCTGATAGCTTAGCTTCATGGTGCCAACTTGGCCATTAGCACAGGGCTGTTGACACTTTCTTCCCAGGGCTGAATGTTATTTGGCCCTGTAGCGAATACGATAGCACGAACACTCAGAAGCTCAAGCTAGGGGCACATCAACCAAAGTCGGAGTGGCCAGGCAGTGCCAGCTCATTGCACAGCGCGAGGCAAAGTCCCCCGAATTAGGCAAGCATAGATTAGTCCAGCTTTTACCGGGTTGTATGTGCACACATTCGTTTTAGGAGACTGTTTTGAAAACATTTAAAGACTCACCAAAGCCATCAGGACAGAGTAAAGCGGAAGTAGTGGCACTTAAAAGTCAGCAAACCTCGGAAATCATCAAACACCGAGATAGGCCAATATAATCAGCTGGGCACTTGAAGCAGTCCTTCCTACCGAGGGAACATTCTTGAATTTCTGGTGCAACTGAGTGACAATGTCACAAACCCATTGTTAACTTTTGTGAAGGATGTCATTCTTTCTTAACTTTCTTTCTAAATTTCTGCCCCCTTTTTATCTTTTCTCCTGAAGGTACTGACTCTTGCTGAGATATGGTTCCATAGTTGCAGGGGAGCCCTCCGGTACCTCACTCTTTGGGCTGGATTTTGTCTTGGGGTCGGGTTGGGGTCGTGTCATCCACATTTCATGTTTCCCCCCCGACTCCAGATTAATGTGGATGCCTGATGCAATTTTCACTTAATTGGGCAATTGAGTTCCAGCATGTGGGAACCCATGAACTAATTAGTGGTTTCAGTCTGAAAGTCGCCTCTGATGATGTCATCATTGCTGACTGCCTAGTCTCAGAGACGGTTGGTGAGGGAGGACCTGCCTGGCTTGCTTTTGATGTGAGTGGACCTGGATGCAAAATGTTGGGGGGGGGAAGGAAGGAAAAAAAGAGAGAGAAAGAGAAAGAGAGAGAAAGAGAGAGAGTCTCTGAAGACATTCAATGCAGCAGCATCAGAGGCGACTTTCACACCTAATACTACTACTACCTTCATCACATCTCCGTTGTAATAGTGGACCTGCAGCTGATAGTCAGCTATCCACTTGTGCTCCCGCCAGGTTTCGCTGGAGTGTTTCACACCAGGCGTGCTTCACGTCAGAAAAGGGTTAAACTAGCTAAAACGTTTCAAAATCGCATTACAGAGCCAATTTAGAGCTTGTTAAGGGCTTTAATGGCCTCTCCCGCCTCTTGGAGGCGGGACAGAGTCAGGAACCCCGCGACTGATTTCGTCAAAATTGCGTGGAGGCGGGATGGAGTCGGGATGGGGTCGGGACCCCAGACCCCGCAAATTTAACCCTCCAAACCCGACTCCATGGGTCATTCAAAATCCAGCCCTTAGTGTGTAAAACCTATGTTGTTCCTCTATTTATGAAGGCTACTAAGTCAGAACCTGGGAATTATAGAGCAGTTCACTTGAATTCAGATAGAGGCACGTTTCTAGAAGGAAACATTAAAAATGTGTTTATGATCAGTTGGAAAGAGCAGAAGTTTTTAGGGGATCCCAAAATAGCTTTTAGTAATGGAAGTACTGCCTCACCAATGGTTGGTGGATGGTGGTAGGTCAGCAGCTATTGTGTATCTTGACTTTTCAAAAAGCCGTCAATAAAGTGCCACACAGAAGGCAAGGTTGAGTCCTGTGCGACTGATAGGCTGATGTTAAATTGGATGTTAAATAGGATAGTGAATTGGATGCATTCCATAGGCAGACGGTAGGTACTAATGGTAGTAGCTCTGCATGGGGTCTCTTGACTAGTGGAGTCCCAGAGGGATCGGTGTCTGGACCATTGTTCTTCACCATCTTCATCAATGAGAAGTCGCACAACACCAGGTTATAGTCCAACAGATTTATTTAAAATTACAAGCTTTCGGAGCTGTTTAAGATGGGGGGTGGGGGTTGGGGTGGGATGGGGGGGTTGGGGTGGGTGGTGGGATGGGGGTGTTGGAGGAGTGGGGGGGGGGTGTTGGAGGAGTGGGGGGGGGAGGGAGTTGGAGGAGGGGTGGGGGAGGGAGTTGGAGGGGGGGTGGGGGAGGGTGTTGGGGGGGGGGGAGGGAGTTGAGGGAGGGAGTTGGAGGAGTGGGGGGAGGGTGTTGGAGGAAGGGGGAGAGAGTTGAGGGAGGGAGTTGGAGGGGGGGAGGGAGGGAGTTGGAGGGGGGGGGAGGGAGGGAGTTGGAGGAGGGGGGGAGGGAGGGAGTTGGAGGAGGGGGGGAGTTGGAGGAGGGGGGGGGAGTTGGAGGAGGGGGGGAGTTGGAGGAGGGGGGGAGTTGGAGGAGGAGGGGAGTTGGAGGAGGAGGGGAGTTGGAGGAGGAGGGGGGGAGTTGGAGGAGGAGGGGGGGAGTTGGAGGAGGAGGGGGGGGAGTTGGAGGAGGAGGGGGGGAGTTGGAGGAGGAGGGGGGGAGGGAGTTGGAGGAGGAGGGGGGGAGGGAGTTGGAGGAGGGGGGGGGGAGTTGGAGGAGGGGGGGGGGGGAGTTGGAGGAGGGGGGGAGGGGTGTTGGAGGAGGGGGGGGAGGGGTGTTGGAGGAGGGGGGGAGGGGTGTTGGAGGAGGGGGGGAGGGGTTGGAGGAGGGGGGGAGGGGTTGGAGGAGGGGGGGGAGGGGTTGGAGGAGGGGGGAGGGGTTGGAGGGGGGGGGGAGGGAGTTGGAGGGAGTTGGGGGGGGAGGGAGTTGGAGGGAGTTGGGGGGGGGAGGGAGGGAGTTGGAGGGGGGGGGGGGGAGGGAGTTGGAGGGGGGGGGGGAGGGAGGGAGTTGGAGGGGGGGGGAGGGAGGGAGTTGGAGGGGGGGAGGGAGGGAGTTGGAGGGAGGGAGGGAGTTGGAGGGGGGTGGGAGTTGGAGGGGGGTGGGAGGTGGGAGTTGGAGGGGGGTGGGAGGTGGGAGTTGGAGGGGGGTGGGAGGGGGGAGTTGGAGGGGGTGGGAGGGGGGAGTTGGAGGGGGGGGAGTTGGAGGGGGGTGGGGGGGGAGTTGGAGGGGGGTGGGGGGGGGAGTTGGAGGAGGGTGGGGGGGAGTTGGAGGGGGGTGGGGGGGGAGTTGGAGGGGGGTGGGGGGGGGAGTCGGAGGGGGGTGGGGGGGGGAGTCGGAGGGGGGTGGGGGGGGGGAGTCGGAGGGGGGTGGGGGGGGAGTCGGAGGGGGGTGGGGGGGGAGTCGGAGGGGGGTGGGGGGGGGGAGTCGGAGGGGGGTGGGGGGGGGGGGAGTCGGAGGGGGGTGGGGGGGGGGAGTCGGAGGGGGGTGGGGGGGGGAGTCGGAGGGGGGTGGGGGGGGGAGTCGGAGGGGGGTGGGGGGGGGGGAGTCGGAGGGGGGTGGGGGGGGGGGAGTCGGAGGGGGGTGGGGGGGGGGAGTCGGAGGGGGGTGGGGGGGGGGGAGTCGGAGGGGGGTGGGGGGGGGAGTCGGAGGGGGGTGGGGGGGGGTCGGGGGGGAGTTGGAGGGGGGTGGGGGGGGAGGGGGGAGTTGGAGGGGGGTGGGGGGGGGAGTTGGAGGGGGGTGGGGGGTGGGGGGGAGTTGGAGGGGGGGGGAGTTGGAGGGGGGGAGGGGGAGTTGGAGGGGGGAGGGGGAGTTGGAGGGGGTGGGGGGAGGGGGGGTGGTGGGGGGGTGGTTGGGGTGTTGGGGTGTTGGTTGGTGGTGATCAGGCATGTGGGTTGTGCCACATCTTGAAGGGACAGGCTGGATGGAACAGTTGGTTTTTTTTCCTGCCCTTTTTTGTATGTTCATGTGTGAGTCTAGACAGTGAGTGTCAGCTTAATCTTCCTGGGGAAAGAAGGTTGCGTCAAAACTGAGCCCATTCTGATCATCATCCAATGTCTACACATAAGAAATCACTGGAGCAGGAGCAGGAACCCTGAGTGATTTTTTAATCTTCCTTCACCCAGGAGCACCGAGGTCACTTGTAGCACCGTACTGCAACCCTGGCAACTCAGCATGGACCAGGCATTGAACCTGGGATTTTCCTTGTCTATATGGCTCAGTACCACACAAGCTACTGCATTTACCCGCAAAGCCCGGGATGTCCAACCTGTGGCTTTGGGGCCACATATGAGAAGAAGGTTGAGGAAAAATCCAGTAGGCCCATAAAACCCACTTCATCAAGATATGGTAGAACCTTGCACACCATTGATTTGCCCCCATTCCACACAATCTCTTGGGAGAGTCAATAAAAAGGAAGATACATGCAACCCATTCAGGGAAACCTCGAGGATATTCCTCTCCGACTCCCTAAGGAAATCAAGCAAGACTTCAGGAGGCCATGGTAATTTATAATTGCAGCTAAGCAGTAACTTACCCTCTATAACTGGAAACATCAGCTTCACACAGGAACTTTTTAAGTTCCCTTTTAATGGACAGTAGCCAATCTTCAAGCACCACATATGCCAGAGAGCGAGGACTCTCTGTGGGGGGGAAAAAATACTTCCTGGCGTCTAGCCTAATCTGCAAATTATATATATATATATGTGTGTATGTATGTATGTATGTATGTATGTATGTATGTATGTATAAATAAAAAACACACTAGTCCTACCATCTCTATCTATCTCAAATAACCTATCAATTGGACAGAGTCCCATCCCTTCATCATTTCAAAAACCACAATCATATCCCCTCTGTGTCTGCATTTATCTAAAGTAAATAAATAAAGAAGTTGAATTTATATAGATAGAGCTCTATCACTTCCTCGGGGCATCCCAAAGTGCTTTACAATGGGTTATCTTTGAAGTGCAGTCACTGTTGTTATAATCCCAACTCTTGGAGCCTACCTTCACAACAAAAAGCACTGAGACTAGTGCTAAAAACCACAATTATTTCCCATCAACATCTTGATTTTCCTAAAGTAAGGAGGTTGCATTTATCTAGAATTCTATCACTCTTTACATTACAACAGTGACTACACTTCAAAAAGTACTTCATTGGCTGTAAAGCCTTTTTGACGTCCCGAGGTTGTGAAAGGTGCTATATAAATGCAAGTCTTTCTTTCTCCTCTCCTCCAGATCCTCAATATCCTTCATCATGTGCGGGGACCAAATCTGGACACAGTTCTCCAAGTATGAATATATAAAAATGGTATCTAATATAATATTCTTAATTATAAATGCTATGGTACTAGCATTACAACCTAAAACCATATTTGCTTTCCCTGTAGCCACCCCACACAGTTTGTGCACCTTTAATAAGTGATCCTCTGTTACCCCAAGGTTTATTTCTTGATCTGTGACCTTTAATGGGCACTCCTGTTGTATAAACATGCCTGAATTTCCCAACCCCAAATACATGGCACTGCATTTGTGCACATTAAAGGACATCTGCTATACATGGGTCCATTCCCCAAACTTGTCAATTCGGCCTGGGAGCAATTGCTTTGATCTAAATTACTCATCCCTGCACACCTTTTCATGTTTCAGCAAATCTGAAAATGTTTCCATTCATGCACTCATCTAAATCATTTATGAGAATGATAAACGACAATGATCTCAACATGGACTCTTGTGAAGCCACTTGTGATCAGATCCCATCAGATCAGATCTACTCATTAATTACAAACCTCTGTTTACAAGATTTCAACCAGTTACCTACCCAATGTAATATCTGTCCAAAGTAATACCCATTTTCAAAAAAAGGGAGACAATTAGAGATGAAATTACTAAATAATTAGAGAAGTCGCACAACACCAGGTTATAGTCCAACAGTTTTATTTGAAATCACAAGCTTTCGGAGCACTGCTCCTTCGTCAGGTGAAGTTCACCTGACGAAGGAGCAGCGCTCCGAAAGCTTGTGATTTCAAATAAAGCTGTTGGACTATAACCTGGTGTTGTGCGACTTCTCACTTTTGTCCACCCCAGTCCAACACCAGCATCTCCGCATCATAAATAATTAGAAGCAGCTTTCAGAAAGGAAGATCGTGCTTAATAAACCTCAGAGAAGGCAATGTTCTTCTGTGTTTGGCACAGAGTTAGAGTAAAACAGGGATAGCTTTACTTTGTGTTATAGCTGGATGGTTAATAATGAAACTGAGTGTTGCGTGCCCAAAGTATACAAACTAAATTCAGAGATCTTTGCTCCTCCAATAATCTAACTTATGCGCATTGTCATCTCATGGTTCCAGATGTGGTCATGTTCCCAGCCCTCTCTCAGCTTCAGTCTCAATGCGCACTGCCTGACCCAATCCATATCTCCCCATCCATCAGGCACAGCCCCCTCACTCTCTGATGATTTGCCCTATCTGTGCTTGATCCGGCCTGTACACCTCCCAGCCTCCTGTCTTCAGAACAGTTGATTTCCCCAACCCCTGGCTCGGAGGAGGTCCAAGAAAGGAAAAGTCTAAGGAACTGGTAAACTAAATTCAATCTTTAACAACAAGAGATAATGCAGCAATGATTTTGGACCGAGTGACAGAGGTAGGGGCCAAGCTTGAAGACTAACATCAAGATCAAGGAAGAAAAGACCCAAGAGGTGCTAAGTAGGACAATCAACAACAACAACAACTTGTATTTATATAGCACCTTTAACGTAGTAAAACGTTCCAAGGCGCTTCACGGTAGTGTTATCAAACAAAATGACACCGAGCCACATAAGGAGACATTAGGACAGATGACCAAAAGCTTGGTCAAAGAGGTAGCACCTTAAAGGAGGAGAGAGAGAGGTAGAGAGCAATGTTCCCTATAAGCTGCACGGCCGGGCAACGCTCCAGGGATTCCCCTTAGCTAGCTTGCTGGCTTTTCAATGCAAAAACTGTTTATGCGCGATATTTTGATTGAGGGGTCCGCGTGGCGCCAAAAAGATTTACAGGGAACATTGGTAAAGAGATGGAGAAGTTTAGGGAAGGAATTCAATCCTCCCTGCTGTATGGAATAGCAGGCTTTCTGGCATTAATCTACTATGCATTACATCTGCCACTAGAGGGATCCATTATTATTGCTGTAGATCTATTGAGGGAGCGCTCTCCTGAGATTGAACTTTACGATAATTTGAACCAAGCACTATAACTAACACAACCAAGTGGGAACTTAGCACAAAAGAAGTTGACTGATCAGATCATTTGAATTAAGCAACATTGAACGAAGAGGAGTAAACCGTTCCTTAGGACCTGCAACAGCTGATTTGATTGGACCAGTGCTTCCCATCCACCCCCCCAAACACTGAATAGGGTCATTTTAATTTTTATCATCAGGTGAAAAAGGGTGCTCGTGAATCAGCAGCCCGTGTCACACCACACCTGGTTTTCTTGAAGTCAATGGAATAGAAAATCGGGTGAAGTTGTAAAACGAACTCCTGATTTTCTATCACTCATTTTTGGCCAGGCGATAAGTTAAAATGACCCCAATAAGTCATTGACACCTAAAAAGTGTGCACATAGCTGCAGTGGACTTTATGAATATCACCTGTAACACAAACTGAAAAGTTAAACCATTTTTAAAGATACTTTGCATTCAGTTAGGTATAACCCCATCCGGCTGTTTAATGTGAGCTCACGTACATGGCCACGGACTAACACAGGTCAACAAATGACTATAAGGCGCTGATACCCAACAACCATCCTCCAGCAAGGAGAGAGTGAGACACAACAAGTGATGAAGATCAAGCCCTGGCGTCTGAGCTCGCACCAATCTGGGGGATTCCTTTGCATTGAAACACATCTGAATGGTTACTAGCTTGGCTTGGATTTGTTAATAAAAAAAAAATCATAGCTGCATTTTCCCTAAGAATTTACACCTGGGGAACTATTGGGGTAGATTTTGACTTTATGCAACAGTGTAAAACAGCCGATAGCAAATCGACTGCCCGCTTTATATCTCTCCCGATTCAGGAGAGATGTAAAACGGGCTGCCGACTCACTACCACCCATTTTACACTATCGCACAGAGTCAAAATCGACCCCATTGAGTCTAATAAATCATAGTTCTGTACATGTAGGAGCCTGGACAAGCTGCCCTTCTTTAAAGGCCTATTTCAGATGTTCCTCCACTGAATGGACGAGGCAAGGTGCGTGGAAGCTAGACCCCATTATACAGGAGCTGTCCGCTTGTAGCCACGTGGTGGTGCCTCACCCAGTGGATCAGTTTAAAACCTACCATCCCCATCACATACGTTGGAGTCAAGTCAATAACATGTTTTTTTTTTCTTTTATTCATTCATTCACGGGATGTGGGCGTCGCTGGCAAGGCCGGCATTTATTGCCCATCCCTAATTGCCCTCGAGGTGCTGGTGGGGAGGCACCTTCTTGAACCGCTGCAGTCCATGTGGTGAAGGTACTCCCAGAGTGTTGTTAGGGAGGGAGTTCCAGGATCTTGACCCAGCAGTAACATTTATACAACGTACATGGTCCAAAACAGAACATGTTGCGAGCTTGTTATCTGTCATACCTAGAATGTGGAACTCATTGAGATTCCACATTTCTCAGCAACAGAGGTCCGACTCCAAATTTAGATTTAATTGACTACACTCAACATCACTAAACAATTTCCAATAACCGATAAGTTTGGATCTATCTGATTAATCAAGAATTCAAATCTCAGTCAATAGTCTTGGGAACTGTAAGCATCCCTTGTCTCTAATTCATTCCTAGCATTTGGAAACACATTGAGGTAGATTTTCACCTTCACCGCCTGGGTGTGAAGCATCGCTTGGACACAGCGTAATGAGGAAAACCCCAGCAGGGAGGATTACGCCTGCTATACAACCCGCCTGAGTGTTCTGCCATCAATTTAGATTTTCCTCTCGGCCGCTCCACCCAGGCGATGTACAACTTGCAGGCAGTAAAGAGTGAAAACCTACACTGATGTTTTAAATAACGGACAATGTTACATAGAATTACAAAGAGCCTATAGCACAGAAACAGGCCACTCAGTCGAACTAGTCCATGCCGGCGCTTATGCTCCACACGCGCCTCCTCCCACCCCTCATCATCTAACCCGATCAGTATATCCTTCGAAAATAAAAGCAGAAAATGCTGGGAATACTCAGCAGGTCAGGCAGCGTCTGTGGAGAAACAGAGTTAACGTTTCAGGTCGATGACCTTTCGTCAGAACTCTGTTACTGTTTTGATTTCAGATTTCCAGCGTCCACAGTATTTTGCTTTTTGTTTTACAGCATATCCTGCTATTCCTTTCTCCCCTCCGTGTGCTTATCTAGCTTCCCCTCAACGTTCCAACCGGATTGAGAAGAGTCAGGTCCGACAGGGATTCCCACAGGCAGCGCTCCGATACATGACAGGGTTCCGGCCGGTTACTCCCTTCAGTGTCTCAGCTGCCAGGGAAAGCTCTCAAGCTGCCATTTGATCTACACAGCGATTTGGAAAAAGCTGCAAAGGACCAGAGAAAGAAAAACAGAGGCTGAAGCAGCAACAGAACGTGTAACTGAATAGCCGCAGCAGACTCTGCCTGTGTTGCAGCAGGGAATTGAGTATAGAACTCGGAAAGGTCTTGGCCACACACATCGACCTGCTTGCCCCGATACACTGTAGGCAATCGCTGTCTTCCATTATTAGTTATTTAAGCAGTAATAATATTTGCTGTTTGTTTTTTTTTTGTTGCCCAGCTGGGTGTAAACTGCAGTGGCCGTAGGAAATGCTACATATGGAGTTTTCAATCCTACACAAAAGGAATCCGTGTGTATGTTTAGCAAGGCTATAAACACACTTTCAGTTCAGTAATGGGTTCTAAATTGTATACACTTCAGCAATCACTTGCACATAAATCATAATGACATAGGGAGGGGAATCTGGTAGGCAAACAATGTCCAGTATAGGAAAGAATTTAAACAATGCCTCCATTTCACAGAGGCAGTAACCCTTTTTAACCTCAATAGGATATGTCTGAAACCTGTTCCTTTCCTTTTAGTATCATTGTTAGGTCAGAATAAATCAACCAGTTCTCGACACATCTCAAATATATGATATGTAAGTAGTTAGATTTTTTCTCTCTGTCGGGGAACATGATCTGTCTATTCTCTTGCTACCTCTTGCTCACTCTTTGATTAATCTTCTCTCATGCTCATCATTCATGCAGGGCACTCAACTGAGGAGGGAAACCTTCATTTAGCACTTCAAATTAAAGTAGGACTGCCCTAAACAGGATGCGATATTGCAGGTAGGGTTGTCACACGGTTGGTGTTGTTCAGTCCAGTTCTTTACATGGCTGGAAATATGATTTTTAAAACGGAAGGCAATGTTTTACACTTGTGTCTGGGTCTTGATGTGGAAGTGTTAGCAATCAAGGTTACTGAGGTTTCATCAGCAGAAAAGCAAACCTCCTTAAATTGGGCCAAGATCCCAAAGCCTGCTCCACCCCTATTCTGCCTCTTGTCCAGGTTTCGGATTTGGGAAAAGGTGGTAACTCTAATAGTAGGATTAATTCCAATGAGCCCATTTGACTCCCTCCTCTCCATTCAGTACCGTTTCTGTACACCCCTCTTGTAAAAGTAAATGGAGGCACTGACAGACATGCCCAGCAGTGCGTGCTGTACAGTGCAACAGTAGGATTCACATTCGCACTTCAGATTCTTCATATAGAGAGTCTAAACAAGAGCTCTGAAGAGGTATCAGGTGGAGAAATACAGTTCCATTTGGAAAGGGGAGAGAGAAAGTCCGACAGGAAAGTTGATTTGCAATCATTCATGAGAGAGTGACGGAGCAGCATGGTGGTCAGCTGACTAACCCTTCTCTTGGTTGCAGGTGAGCAGTTTGAAGAGTTTTGCACAAGCAAGCATCAAGATCTATAGCACCAAGCTGGCCCACAGTAAAATCTGATATAGGTGACAATACATAGAGATCATTTGGTTTCTAGAAGGTGTCATACATCAGAAAGTGTGTCATGGATGTTTGTGAAGGGGAAAATTCATCAAACATTTTCGTTTGGCTCATTTGACTTGAGCTGGTTAGATAAATTTTCTCTCATGTTAAGTCCTACTTATTTGTTTATAAGTTTTCATTATTTGGTTCCTTCAATATTTCAGTGAGGGAGTGGTCACTCTATGGAACAGGCTCCCTAGGGAGACAGTAGAAGCAGTTAGTATTGATTCATTCAGATAGATTTCTTTCAGAATATAACATTTTGGGAATGCAGTGCATGCGTAATGTGAGACATGACATGTGGTAAGTGTAGCATGTGTGGGAGGAACATGTGACCACATGGGGGTTTTCCTCACCTCATGTCTGGGTCTGTTGTAGATTAATTAATAAAGATTGATTACAAATGATTAGTCAGCAACTCCATTATCATTGTATCATATGACTACCAGCATAGTGGTTATGTTACTGGACTAGTAATCCAGAGGCCTTGGACTAATGATCCAGAGACATGAGTTCAAATCCCACCACGGCAGCTGGGGAATTTAAATTCAGTAAATTAAATAAATCTGGAATAAAAAGCTAGTCTCAGTAATGGGCAATAAGTGCCAGCGACGCCCACATCCCATGAACGAATAAATATAAAAAAATGGAAGGCGAACTGGATGGACCACGTTTCTATGTTCCTTCTTCACTCAGTGTGATTGTGCCACTTTCTGGACCTTTGTGCATCTGTGAAACACACCAACAAAAAACAAGTAAATTTATTCAAATATGATCAAAGCATAAATCAAACTTCTTCAAATCCTACTGCCACTGTTTACACACCGAGTGCGGTATGTTAAATATTATTTTAACCCCGCTGCACAAACATAAAGACTATAAATTTAACTTTACAGTATGTAGAATGGAAGAATGATTGATACTTAAATATTACCTTCAAAGCCACTAATCATGCATCATCTTGGGGAATAGCCAGTATGCTCCTCTTATTCATGGAGTAATATTGTTGAATTATCTCCCTTTCGATACACTCATTGGCTGGGTAAGAAAAGTATCAGGTGTTAGGTGCACAGCGGATAGACAGATAGGACAGCGGCACTTCTTTATATAGCTGTTCTGGTGTCCTATATCCACGGAAGTTGAGGGAACAAGGAGAGTATTGAGCTCTCTTTATAGAGCTGCTGGGCAAGAAACAGAGAGAATCAGGTTCTATTTCCCACAGCTGTTCAAGTGCAGGATCTCAGTCCCCCATTGGTTGGTTCAACATTGAAAGGTTAACCCCAAGTGAACATTACCTGAGCCAAGATGTTAGAAAAGTAACCTCGTAGAGCAAGGGATTGCCAACATCAGAACACACTGCATCCCCAAAATACATTCCTTTTGTACTTTTCAGAAATGGCAGATTCTGCATTGAGTTCTATAAATTATTTGAAAATATTAATAGAATATATTCATTTTGGATGTAATTTAATTATATGACTATTATATGAAATCATAGGAGTATTAGCATCGATATTTATTTGCAAAGAAACATCAGTTATGGCTGTACGCTAAATACGAATAAGTTTGGAGCTTTAGATTATTTGAACTTTGCATCAGTGCTTTGCTTGTGCATGTATGTTTATGAGTATGTGTGTGTTTATCTATATGTGTTTATATATAGATAGATATATTTCTGTGTGTGTTTATACACAGGTGCATATATATGTGTGTATGTGTGTTTACACACGTGTATATAGATACATCTGTGTGTTTGGTAAGAATGAGATCTAAATTTGAAGTAGTGGTGAATAGTGAATATCCTAATTTTTCCAAATTCAACTCATTTTAGGATCAGGGTGGCCTGTTCCTTTAAAACAGTGGTGGCCCACATGAACAAAGGCACAAATACTCTTATTCAATTACACTGCCAGTCTCTTAATCCACCTTATGGTTCCCTGCCATCGTGATATGGTGACCCACGATTGCAACCAGCAACAAAAGTCCTTGAATGTGTTGTCGCCTCCCAAATCCGTGACCCTATTTCCCACAACTCCATGTTTGACCCTCCAATCAGGTTTCCGCCCCTGCCGCAGCACTGGAACATCCCATATCAAAATCACAAATGACATCAAATGTGACTGAGACCAAGGTAAACTATCCCTCCTCATCCTTCTCGATCTGTTAAGCAGCGCCTCGATTTCAAAATTCTCATCCTTGTTTTCAAACCCCTCCATGGCCTCGCCCCTCCCTATCTCTGTAATCTCCTCCAGCCCCACAACTCCCCGAGATATCTGCGTTCCTCTAATTCTGCCCTCTTAAGCATCCCTGATTATAATTGCTCAACCATTGGTGGCCGTGCCTTCTGTTGCCTAGGCCCTAAGCTGTGGAATTCCCTGCCTAAACCTCTCTGCCTCGCTACCTCTCTTTCCTCCTTTAAGGCGCTCCTTAAAACCTACCTCTTTGACCAAGCCCTGCCCTAATTTCTCTTATGTGGCTCAGTGTCAAATTTTTTGTCTTATAATACTCCTGTGAAGCGCCTTGAGACGTTTTACTACGTTAAAGGCGCTATATAAATACAAGTTGTTGTTGTTGTTACCATAGCAAAATACTGCGAATGCTGGAAATCCAAAATAACAACAGAAAATGCTGGAAAAACTCAGCAGGCCAGGCAGCATCCGTGGAGAGAGAAACAGAGTTAACGTTTCAGGTCGAAGACCTTTCGTCAGAACTGGAAAAAAGCAGGAAATGAAATAGATTTAAAGCAAGTACAATGCTGGGAAAAGGGGGAGGGGATGAAAGAACAAAAGGGAAGGTCAGTGGTAGGATAGAAAGCAGGAGAGATTAAGAGACATTGAGAGACATTAAGAGATATTCAAGGCAAGAGGAGGTGGTAATGTGACAGGTTGAGGAACAAAGGATGGCTCTAGATGAATTGTGAATTGCGCTGGCAGAATGAAGGACAGCTGCCAGCTTCTGGGAGGGAAGAAAAAAAGGCCAAACAAAAGGGTGGACAAAAAAATAAGATAAAAATATATATAAATGTGATGGGGGCCGGGGTTATGATCTGAAATTGTTGAACTCTATGTTGAGTCCAGAGGGCTGTAAAGTGCCTAATCGGAAGATGAGGTGCTGTACCTCGAGCTTACGCTGAGCTTCCGTGGAACAATGCAAGAGGCCGAGGATGGTGAGGTCTGAGTGGGAGTGGAGCGGAGAATTAAAGTGACAGGCCATCGGGAGCTCGGGGTCCCCCTTATGGACTGAATGGGGGTGTTCCGCAAAGCGGTCACCCAATCTGCGTTTGGTCTCCCCGATGTAGAGGAGACCACATTGTGAGCAGCGAATACAGTATACTAAATAGCAGGAAGTACAAGTAAATCGCTGTTTCACCTGGCAGGGGTGTTTGGGGCCCTGGACAGTGGGAAGGGGGGAGGTATAAGGGCATGTGTTGCATCTCCTGCGCTTGTACGGGAAGGTGCCGGGCAAAGGGGAAGGGGTGCTGGGGGTGGTAGAGGAGTGGACTAGGGTGTTGCGGAGGGAGCGGTCCCTGCAGAATGCTGAAAGGGGAGGTGAGGGGAAGATGCGTTTGGTTGTTGTTGTTGTCTGCAGCCCTTGACTGCCATTAACCACACCATCCTCCTCCAACGTCTCTCTTCCGTCGTCCAGCTGGGTGGGACTGCACTCGCCTGGTTCCATTCCTATCTATTCAGTTGTAGTCAGAGAATTGTCTGCAATGGCTTCTCTTTCTGCTCCTGCACCGCTACCTCTGGTGTCCCCCAAGAATCTATCCTTGGCCCCCCTCCTATTTCTCATCTACACACTGCCCCTCGGCAACATCATCTGAAAACACAATGTCATGTTCCACATGTACGCTGACGCCACCCAGCTCTACCTCAGCACCACCTCTCATGTCCTTGTTCATATTGGTAAATTGATAGGCACTGGAGGTGCAGATATGAGTCGATTCGTAGTTCTGTGTATGCGTTGTGTGTGTGTGTGTGTGTGTGTGTGTTTTTGAATGTATGGTCATCAAGCAGAGAGCTAATAATGTTGGTCTATGGTACAATTTGTGCCAGTCCTCAGTGATAGTATCGTGTTCTGAGCTCAGACCAGTTATCATTTTACAGATCTTCTATATATCAAATCTCAGTCACAGACGGGTCTCCTCCACAGCAGTGATGTCCAAGGCCAAATCTGCGATGCTTCGACCCATTCCCTTCTTCTCTGTGCTTGTGAATAAAACCAACTTCATCACATAGAATGATAGAATGGTTACAGCACAGAAGGAGGCCATTCGGCCCGTCGAGCCTGTGCCGGCTCTCTGCAAGAGCACTTCAACTAGTCCCACTCCCCCGATGATTCTATAGGGGGAATTTTGCCGGCGCTCAGAGGGCGGGTTTGGAGGCGGGACCAGTGGCAAAATTGCAAAGGTTGACAGCGGGTCCTGAACCCGCTGTCAAGCCACCTCCAAACAATCTTCCCGGGTGTCGAGGCCCTGATTTGCGCAGGGACCCGACACCTAGCGGCGGGAAGAGGATTATAGGCACTTAACTGCTTGTTAACAGGTTGTTAACAGGCAGTTCAGAGGCTTTTTCCAATTTTGACAGGTCTACTGCGGGCTTCCCGACATCCGGACACCACGCCAGGGTAAGTGTAGCGTGCTGTGGGTCTACTGTAATGTTTCTTCATTGATGACAGCTGCAGAAGTGGTGTGAAGGATCCAATGGTACACTGGTGAGTTTCAGAGGTAAAAAAATGTTGGGAAAATCATTTTTTATGTATTTAGACTTTTCTGTAGGTGGCAAGTTTTGAATGGTTTGTGTAGTCCCACCTCATTGGGAGAACCAGTGACAGATCGCTTCTGTAACCTCACCTGCAGCTGCAATCTGTTCTAGCCTAAGGAGGGAGTCACTGGAGAGTCGTTGTGCAAGGGCTCACCTTTGTACAGTGATTGTCAGTATTTGCAGCACCTCAATGCTGTCAAACACTGAAAAATCATCTGTCAAAAAAAATTGTGCATGGCCCCTTTAAGAAAACCGGCAGATGACGCGTCATCAATTTACGTCATCTGACATCGGCTTTCTCTTAATTGGCCGGCAAGCCCACAGGGCGGGCTTAACAAGGCCAATTGACGCAAAATCGCGTGTGTGCGTCGGACGTCATTGGGGGCAGGATCGGAACCCAGAAGGCAGCTGTCCCGCCCCCCCAAGCCGCATCGAAAGGTAAAATCCAGCCCTATGATTCTAACTTCATCACCTTTAAGCTGTTTAAGGTTCCCGGGCCAGCAGGACTGGAAAGCGCTGCTCCCTGATTGGTGGATTTTGGCCAATCCAGGATCAACCTTTACCATTCCTCCAGGACCATCAATTTTAAAAGAGCTGAAACGTTCCCTCTCACTCCCTGTGTTGCTTTGGTGCTTTTTAAAAATTCGTTCCTGGGATGTGGGCGTCGCTGGCAAGGCCGGCATTTATTGCCCATCCCCAATTGCCCTTCAGGACGTGGTGGTGAGCCGCCTTCTTGAACCGCTGCAGTCCGTGTGGGGAACGTAGCAGTTTGGTACAACTGAGTGGCTTGCTGGGCCATTTCAGAGGGCGGTTAATCTCCGTACACATGACCGTCCAGAGTGCATGATTCTAGGTGTCAAGATGATCATCAATCCTCTGTGCAATACTCTGAAGGCCCTTAACCTCCACAACAAAAGGAGGTTTGATAATGGCAGAATCTGCCTTAGAAACTCTGATTTCGAGCAAGGTCAGTGAAGGTGTCACAAGCCGAAGATCTACAGGGGTTGGGGGAGGGAACCTGTTGATAGCAACAAATCAGAACTTGCGGCAAGAGCTGAACTTGAAGCAGCCAAGAAATTCCGTTTTAATTTTTCCTCATTTTTTTTTGCACTGGACATTGAGTTACTTACTTTTAAAGCGAATTTACACAACTGGGTTTAAAATTGCAAAAAATGACACAAAAGAAACTAATACAAGGGGAGCAACATAAATAGGCAACCTCTCCCATTTGTGATATCATCAGCAGTTATGTTACACAGCTTTTAATATTGCTTTTCCTCAGAGTTTTTGAGGCCTCATTGGAGAGGGGTTATGCCCATAAATCCTGGTGAACCCAACTGCACCGTCAGAGGGAGGAGTAAAGCGGTCGGCATCTGTTTTTTTTTCCATGTTGCTTTTGCTGTCCTGCTGGTGATAATGTCCTGTAATGTCAACAGATTGGCCTCGAATATCCAGAGGCAAAGGTCAAACTCTGCAGCTGATCAGCTCCTCTTGTAAAAGCCCCCAGGCCATAAGTCCAGCCTGAGGTGCGGGTAGAGCCCGCTTCTGTCCCCGCACTCACTGAGAAGCCTGGTTCTTCCTGATGAGTGGGTGCGACAGGAGCAGGAGCCACAGAAATTCTGGGATGGGAAAGCCCTCCCACCGGCCCCCACCCCCTCCTTTGGAACCGTGGACGTTGTTTGGAGCCCACCCTAGTGGAAATTCCTGCAACCTCCCGTATTTCCATGTCCCACCCGACTCTCCGCCCCCACCAGCTCTCTTGTGTCTGACTAAATCCCCCGTTTTGCCAGCGGCCTCAAGGAAACTCGGGGCCAAATGTACAGAGATATTTCCAGAAGCAGTAAATTTAATCTGATGCAGAATAAGTTTATAGGGTTTGCATTTTAGTCTCTGGCGGGGATGGTTGGTCCAGATTATTGTGTAATTATATGCAGCCCACTCACTGGTTTTGACACATGCACACAGCCCCTAGTTCCAAAAGCACATCTCTGCTGCACAGAAGAAGGAAGGACTTGTATTTATGTGAGCTTTTCATGTCCTCAGGACGTCCCAAAGTGCTCTACGACCAAAGTGTAATCATTGTTGTAATGTAGGAAACGCAGCAGCGGCAAGGTCCCACAAACAGCAATGATTAGATAATCTGTTTTAGTGATATATATTGGCCAGGACACCAGGGAGAACTCCCCCTGCTCTTCTTCTAGTGTCACGGGATCTTTTATGTCACAGAATCACCACAGTGCAGATAGAGGCCATTTCGGCCCATCGAGCCTGCACCAACACATATCCCTCCCTATCCCCGTAACCCCACGTATTTAATCCCCCCTAACACTAAGGGTCAATTTTTATCATAGCCAAATCAACCTAACCCGCACATCTTTGGACTGTGGGAGGAAACCCACGCAGAGAATGTGCAAACTCCACACAGACAGTCACCCGATGCCGGATTCGAACCCGGGTCCCTGGCGCTGTGAGGCAACAGTGCTAACCACTATGCCACCGTGTTGCCCATATATCCTGCTGAGAAGGCTGACGTGCAATGAAGTAAATGACCAGATTGTCTCTTCTGGGTGCTGGTTGAGGGATAAATGTTGGCCAGGACGTCAGCAAACATTACTATTTCATTCACGCTATCTCCCTACAGGTGGCCTCTCTCAGTAAGATTACTGAATTCGTGCCATTCTCAGCACTAACCTAAGTGCGGCTTTCTGATATGGACCTTGGATTGTTGGAATCTGGAATTGAAATTGTTTGGATCTCCTAAGATATCCAGGCTGGATTTAAACCAGGGGATTCTGGCAGTTTGAGTTTATCTGAACTGGGATTCAATTCACCAAATACATTCCTCGAATCAGACTAAAAATTAAAGTGATTTCTTGTATTCAACCAACATAAGAGATGTTTTCTGTTGCTGTAGTTTCTCAAAAACATGATTTCTCCTGAACATGAAGGGCTATTCCATTACCGACAAACTATTATTTTAATGACTAGACCTTAATTTTTCCAGCTTGTCTTGTTTTGCATTTCCAATTCATTCTGGCCCGATCTGTTCTTTTAGTGCAGTTCCATTTCTAGCTCACTCTTTCCAAATAAACTCATTCCGTTTTTTACCAGGTGTAACCATATTTACTTATCACGCTCCCCTTGCGAGAGAAAAACAAAAAGGCAATCTCGTCTCATACCCACTAAAACTGCTTAAACCCCCATGTGCTCTCTCTTTCAGCCATTAGGGTGGGACAGGAACCAATGTTACTGATCAGACAGAAATTTACTGGCATTTGGTAATGAAAAATATGTTTTCAAACCATCAGTAAAGGAACATGAATTGTGCTTGTGGAATGCGAGACACATTTCAGAATGATTGAATAATATTTGTTGTAAATGCTAAATCTTACATTTGTTTATTTGATGTCATTAGGAATTCGGTTCTTCGATTCTAATGAGCTTGTCCATCAGTAAAGCAGCCTCCAAGCTGGTTGGCAGCCCTCCTGGGGAAGCTCTTTGCATGGATCACTGACAAATGCCTGTCTGTATTCCCTTTGACAGGAGGTACGCTAGCCATACAATCACATGAGAATTCTGGACTGTTTGTTCCCAGGGGTGCAGCACAGACAAGAATCAAAACACTTGCAGCCACTAGATCTGAGTGCCTGGCAGCCCTAAAGCCCAAACTCATAATCACACGAGTGTGAAGACAGCATCTGAACTGCTCGGCAGCCATGCCACAATTCAACTGTGAATGGATGCAGTTGTTCCCATAAAGGTACATCCTGTATTCTGCAGTACTTCATATAGAACTACTATTGGAACTCTACTAGCTGGCTGTGCCCAGTAAGAACTGTAGGCTCATTGTACCAGTACTATTCAATCATCACTTGCACGGTGAAGCAACAAACATCTGTTGCTATTGTAATTTATAAAAAGAATTTGCTTGGTCTGCATTCTCATATATCAAAAAAAGTTTCTTATTTAGCAAAGTTCTTGGTTCAGTGACCATGCACAAAATACAGTAGAAGCTTATCCCGGGGCGATAAGGTTCGTTCTGGAGGTTCTATGCTGGAATGGAGGACAGAAAACTAATTAAAACACAAGGTGAGAGGCAGGCAAGTGTTGCCATCAGACCACCCCCCCCCCCCCAATTCCAGCAGCATCATTCAATAACCTTTAATACAAGGTATAAGGGAGTTACTTTCACATGTATTTTAGATAAACAATTGTGTTCTGCTTTTCTTCTGTACACCGTTGAGTTGGTTTGTAGAATTTTTGGGGGGAGGTTCTGTTTCGTTCGATTGATAGTTCACTGTCGTTCACTATAGAGTACTGCGTGCAGTTCTGGTCACCACATTACAGGAAGGATGTGCTTGCACTAGAGGGGGTACAGAGGAGATTTACGAGGATGTTGCCTGGACTGGAGAATTTTAGCGACGAGGAAAGATTGGAGAGGCTGGGTTTATTTTCTTTGGAACAGAGGAGGCTGAGGGGAGATTTAATTGAGGTATATAAAATTATGAGGGGCCTAGATAGAGTGGACAGGAAGGACCTATTTCCCTTAGCAGAGAGGTCAACAACCAGGGGGCATAGATTTCAAGTAATTGGTAGGAGGTTTAGAGGGATTTGAGGGGAAATTTCTTCATCCAGAGCATGGTTGGGGTCTGAAACTCACTACCTGAAAGGGTGGTAGAGGCAGAAACCCTCACCACATTTAAAAAGTACTTGGATGTGCACTTGAAGTGCCGTAACCTACAGGGCTACGGACCAAGAGCTGGGAAGTGGGATTAGGCTGGATAGCTCTTTGTCAGCCGGCGCGGACACGATGGGCCGAAATGGCCTCCTTCCGTGCGGTAAATTTCTATGATTCCATGATTCACAATTTGAAACTTATCCTTGCAGCAACATCTGTTGTGCTCCTTTAGAATGGCTCTTGAAGAGCCTGGAATACATGGCAGCTCAGCATTGCAATGTTTTTGGTGCTGCAACACATTGCATGACAGAGTAGCAAAGAAAGAAAGAAAGAGACGTGCACTTCTATAGCGCCTTTCACGACCTCAGGACGTCCCAAAGCGCTTTGCAGCCAAATGAAGTACTTCTGAAGTGTAGTCACTGTTGTAACGCAGGAAAGAGAGGAGAACTGGCATCTGTGTAGTGTTATATCAAACCTCTCAGAAATAATCCAAAGCACTTCAACATACAATAAACTACTTAGACGTGCAGTGACTGTTAGCATGCTGGAAAATGCGGCTGCTGTGCTTGTGCACAGCAAGATCCCGCAAACAGCAACTAGATGACTGATCGATTAAACTTTTTTTTTGGTGGTCTTTAAGGGAGGAAGGTCGGCCAGGATCCTAGAAAAACTCTGCGTTCTTCTTCCGACAGACGCTGTGGGATCTGTTCTCGTGAAACAGGCTGATATAGCTTCAGTTTAATGTCTCATTCGTGGAGTGCACATCTGGCAACGCACTCCTGGGTATTTTATAAACCTGCCTGACTTCAGTTTAGATGTTTATAGAGTAGGGAATCTCCCGTCCTCACTCTCTAAACATTTCAATTTCTAACTTTTCTAAGAGACCTCTGTGCATGCTTGTATCCTGGCAAAACAGGCCTCTCTCCTAAACACGGCAGTTAAAAGTTTCAGCCAAGCAATGTAAACATGGTTCTGTCGAGCTCGAACTTGAACTGTAGTGATTGGTCTCAGACCAGTAGCTGCGGTCTAAATGCACCCTACCCCTCTCTGTGCCGATGCTATTCCCTTCATTCCATGCCTATATTGGTCAATCTTTATTCGAATATGCAATTAGTGTCAGCTGTGGCTCAGTTGGTAGCACCCTTGCCTCTCAGTCATCAAAGGTTGTGGGTTCAAGTCCCACTCCAGAGACTTGAGCACAAAAATCTAGGCTGACACACCAGTGCAATGCTGAGGGAGTGCTGCACTGTCGGAGGTGCTGTCTTTCAGATGAAGACGTTAAACCGAGGTCTCAGGTGGATGCAAAAGGTCCCTTGGCACTATTTCGAAGAAGAGCAGGGGAGTTATCCCCGGTGTCCTGGCCAATATTTATCCCTCAATCAACATCACTAAAACAGATTATCTGGTCATTATCACATATACTGTTTGTGGGAGCTTGCTGTGTGCAAATTGGCTGCCGCGTTTCCCACATTACAACAGTGACTACACTCCAAAAGTACTTCATTGGCTGTAAAGCGCTTTGAGACGTCCGGTGGTCATGAAAGGCGCTATACAAATGCAAGTCCTTCTTTCAATACTTTATATTTGCCAGTATTGTATTCATTTGACATTTTTCCTGCCCAATTGCATTACTGATTTAAATCATTTTTCAAATCTTTAACTGAACCCTCAATCTCTATTCATGGGAATATTTACATAGAATTTACAGCACAGAAACAGGCCATTCGGCCCAACCGGTCTATGCCGGTGTTTATGCTCCACACGAGCCTCCTCCCACTTTATTTATTTCATCTCACCCTATCAACATATCCTTCTATTCCTTTCTCCTTCACGTGCTTGTCTAGCTTCCCCTTAAATGCATCTGTGCTATTCACCTCAACCACTCCCTGTGGTAGCGAGTTCCACATTCTCACCACTCTCTGAGTAAAGAAGTTTCTCCTGAATTCCTTATTGGATTTATTAGCGACTATCTTATATTTATGGCCCCCCGTTTTGGACTCCCCCCATAAGTGGAAACAGCTTCTCTACGTTTACCTTATCGAACCCCTTCATAATTTTAAAGACCTCTATTAGGTCACCTCTCAATCTTCACTTTTCTGGAGAAAAGAGCCCCAACCTGATCAATCTTTCCTGATAGTTGTATCCTCTCAGTTCTGTTATCATCCTTGCAAATCTTCTTTGCACTTTCTCCAGTGCTTTTATTTTTTTGCAATATGGAGACCGGAACTGTGCACAGTACACGGAATGTGGGCTAACTGCTTATCCCATCCCATGTTCTACCCTGGATTCCCATGGTTTTAAGTTTTATTGGGCTTTTTTTTTCTTTTGGGAGCTCGTCAAAGTCTTTCTGAAAGTTCAAATCAACTATATGATAGGGAGTTTCACTAACTTTATTTTTGTAACGTGCTCAAAGAAGTTAAGGAGATTTGTCAAGTGGGCATTCACAGTGTCAGCTGTGGCTCAGTTGGTAGCACTCTTGCCTCTGAGTCAGAAGGTTATAGGTTCAAGTTCCCCTCCAGAGACTTGAGCACAAAAATCTAGGCTGACACTCCAGTGTAGTAATGAGGGGGGGGGAGGATTGCACTGTCAGAGGTGCCATCTTTTGGATGAGATGTTAAACTGAGGCCCCGTCTGCTCTCTCAGGTGGGACTTAAAAGATCCTCTGGCACTATTTCAAAGAATAACAGGGAAGTTATCCCTGGTGTCCTGGCCAATATTTCTCCCTCAACCAACATAACTGAAAAACAGATTATCTGGTCATTATCACATTGCTGTTAGTGGGAGCTTGCTGTGCACAAATTGGCTGCTGTGTTTCCCACATTACAACAGTGACTCCACTTCAAAAGTACATAATTGGCTGTAAAGTGCTTTGAGACATCCGGTGGTCGTGAAAGGCGCTATATAAATGCAAGTCTTTCAAGTCAATCTTTTTTCTAAATCCACGGGAGTCCAGAACCAGGGGTCACAGTCTAAGGATAAGGGGTAAGCCATTTAGGACAGAGATGAGGAGGAATTTCTTCACCCAGAGAGTGGTGAACCTGTGGAATTCTCTACCACAGAAGGCAGTAGAGGCCAATTCATTAAATATATTCAAGAAGGAGTTAGATATATTTCTTAAAGCTAAAGGGATCAAGGGATATGGAGAGAAGGTAGGGACAGGGTACTGAATTTGGATGATCAGCCATGATCTCATTGAATGGCGGAGCAGGCTCGAGGGGCTGAATGGCCTACTCCTGCTCCAATCTTCTATGTTTCTATGTTTCTATTCTGGCTGTTCCTTGTCAACTATTGTTAAGTAGGTACTCTGCAAGCCCACTCCTTGGAATGGTATAGTTTTACATGCATGGGTGAGGGAGAAAAAAAAATCCTTGTAAGATATATGTTCTTCAATCCAAATGTCTCCAGGGGATCATTCATTATATCGATAATATTCATAGAGCACACAGAGTCTTTTGGGGGGGTGGGGGAGAGGAAGAGAGACTCCAATGATTTTTTACATGTCCAATTAAGATTTTCCAATTGTTTCAGAGCAAAATAATTGATCACCCTTTTTGTTTAGGGATGAACATTTTGGGTTATTCCCAAAGTCAAATGCACTGCAAAGCGATGCATGGGTCTACTGAGAAATATGGGTACATTCCCCGCTTATTAATCAAAGAACATGGACATATCATGAATTCAATAAATCTGCCACCCAAAAAAAAAATGACCAGATTGTCATAACAACCCAACTGGTTCACTAATGTCCTTCAGGGAGGGACCTGCCGCCCCTACCCAGTCCTGGCTACATGTGACTGCTGTGTGGTTGATTCTTCATGCCCTCAGGTTAACTTGACAGGGGCACTAAATACTACCTTGCCAGCATTGTTCCCTCTAGTTTTTTATGGGCCACGCGGCCCCTTTAACAGGCTGCGCGGCCCGTTCAAAAAATCCGCGCCTGTGCGTTTTTTCCTATTCAAAAGCCGGTGAGCCGGCTGTGCGGGAGCTCCAGGGCGCTGAGCGGACACGCAGCTTAAAGGGAACACTGCTTGCCATTGTGGCCTACATCAACTGAACAAATAAAAAGATAAGATGCACTCTCCTTTAGTTCTGCCAATAAATGGATTCCCTCCATACCATCCTTAGGCTACCAGCGATCTTCCGCTCCAACTGGGCCGCCACAGACTGGATGTCTCCAGCAAATCAATAGATGGGAAGCATTTACAATAAATCAGAGATCAAAATTAGCATAATAAAAGTACCATTTGCCTGTGTTATTGTGCCTCCAGGCACAGATTTTAGACAGGATGTTTCTCATGCGCACTCTCATAATAGTCTGGAAAATTGCATTTACATTCATGTTTTTAATAGAGAAAGAAACCTGTGGGAAATTGGGTCAAATTCAGAGCATCATAAATAAACTACTCAGTTACTTTGGGTTCCAAATTTTGCTTGCTACCCTTTCCTAATATAATGATTTTCAAAGACTCCAAATACAAGTGCTGGACCTGGACGACAGTATAGCTCACATTCCAAGAGCTCATTGGCTAAGAAACAATTACCAGGTAGCTTAGTAACAAGACTCATTGAGCTCTTGACTCCCAAACAGAAGGCGACAAGTTTGAGCCCAAGATTCCAAGGGTTGCTTGTCACTCAAGCCGGCCCTGCTCAGGGGAATCGCACTAGTTCTCAACTTACAGTTTCTAAAGCACTCTTTATACAAAGAAAAACATGTCAGAGATCTTTAGAGGGTGGGCAAGAAAAGGTGAACACTGTGCAGGAGAGAAAAAGGAAACAGAAATTTGAAATGGGGCCAAAGGTACACCCACTCCACCCGTCTAGATAATGAGTTTATATAGAAATTAATGGTGACTATAGGAAGATAGGATTGACTTGATAATGGCCCAGAATTTGCTGTTGTGGGCCATCTCGCGGCGAGCACCATGAGTTTTCCTCACCCTTCAGCTCCAATTATCTTTGCGCCGCAAACTGCTGGAAGTGCAAATTGCTAACAGGTCAACGGGGCATCTGGGGCCTTGGTGAAGGACAGGACCAACAGTCTATCTCCTTAACCAATGAGATTGAAGGATAAAGAAACAGAGCGAAGGACGGAGAAGGAAGTAGGGTGAATTTGAGTCAAATTAGATAAAGAAAGAGAAATAAAGAGAGGGAAAGAAAGATTGGATTAAGTGAGGGAGAAAAAAAAGAGACAGAAAGGAAAAGTAAGAAAAAAGATTTAAAATTTAAAAAGCTCAAGGAACAATTTACTACTTGCAGTCGTGAGACTTCATAGTTTCACTTGTTCCCTTTCTGGGCCTCCAGGGTTGATTGGCATATCAGAACCATAAATCACCCCATTAACAGAGTCCTTACACCGTGAAATAGCAGCCCTAACTCTCTGCGGTGAATTTAATTTGTATTTACAGCTCAAATCCAACAATTTCCTGACACTCACGAGAAGGTTAGAACATAGAACATAGAACAGTACAGCACAGTACAGGCCCTTCGGCCCTCGATGTTGTGCCGAGCATTGTCCGAGACCAAGATCAAGCTATCACACTCCCTATCACTCTGGTGTGCTCCATGTGCTTATCCAATAACCGCTTGAAAGTTCCTAAAGTGTCCGACTCCACTATCACAGCAGGCAGTCCATTCCACACCCCAACCACTCTCTGAGTAAAGAATCTACCTCGGACATCCCTTCTATATCTCCCCCCATGCACCTTATAGCTATGCCCCCTTGTAACAGCTGCCTCTACCCGAGGAAATAGTCTCTGAACATCCACTCTATCTATCCCCCTCATCATCTTATAAACCTCTATTAAGTCGCCTCTCATCCTCCTCCGCTCTAAAGAGAAAAGCCCCAACTCCCTCAATCTTTCCTCATAAGACCTCCCCCGCAAACCAGGCAGCATCCTGGTAAATCTCCTTTGCACTCTTTCCAATGCTTCCACGTCCTTCCTATAGTGAGGTGACCAGAACTGCACACAATATTCCAAATGTGGTCTCACCAAGGTCCTGTACAGTTGCAGCATAACCTCACGGTTCTTAAACTCAAACCCTCTGTTAATAAACGCCAACACACCATAGGCCTTCTTTACTGCTCTATCCACTTGAGTGGCAACCTTCAGAGATCTGTGGATATGAACCCCCAGATCCCTCTGCTCCTCCACGTTCCTCAGAACCCTGCCGTTGACCCTGTAATCCTTATTCACATTTGCCCTACCAAAATGAATCACCTCGCACTTATCAGGGTTAAATTCCATCTGCCATTTTTCGGCCCAGCTCTGCATCCTATCAATGTCTCTTTGCAGCCTACAACTGCCCTCCACCTCATCCACTACTCCACCAATCTTGGTGTCATCAGCAAATTTACTGATCCACCCTTCGGTCCCCTCCTCCAAGTCATTGATAAAAATCACAAACAGCAGAGGACCCAGCACCGACCCCTGTGGCACACCGCTGGTAACTGGTCTCCAGTCCGAAAATGTTCCATCCACCACCACCCTCTGCCTTCTATGAGATAGCCAGTTACTTATCCAATCGGCCAAATTTCCCTCTATCCCACAACTCCTTACTTTCTTCATGAGACGACCATGGGGAACCTTATCAAACGCCTTACTAAAATCCATGTATACGACATCAACTGCTCTACCTTCATCTACACACTTAGTTACCTCCTCAAAGAATTCAATCAAATTTGTTAGGCAAGACTTACCCTTCACGAATCCGTGTTGACTATCCCTGATTAAGTTACCCCTTTCCAAATGGTCATAAATCCTATCCCTCAGGACCTTTTCCATTATCTTACCAACCACCGAAGTAAGACTAACCGGCCTATAATTACCAGGGTCATTCCTATTTCCTTTCTTGAAGAGAGGAACAACATTCGCCACTCTCCAGTCCTCTGGCACCATCCCCGTGGACAGTGAGGACCCAAAGATCAAAGCCAGAGGCTCTGCAATCTCCTCCCTTGCCTCCCAAAGAATCCTAGGATATATCCCATCTGGCCCAGGGGACTTATCGACCCTCAGGTTCTTCAAAATTGCTAAAACATCTTCCCTCAGAACATCTGACGGCGAGCTACAGTTTGCGGTGGAGCGCCACAAATCGTCCAGCAATCTGTGACAATTCGTAACTCACGCCGTGTCTCTTCCTCGCCGCAAGTTGCTGAGTTTTTTTACGCACTAATAACGCCGTGCGCCGTGAACTCGCCGTTATTTTGCTAGCAGATTCTGGGCCAATATTTCTCACTAATGTTTTCTCATTTACTTTCCTCTTTCTAAAGCACTTGTACCAGCTGAAGAAGCACCTCCCAAACCCGCGACCTCTTCCACCGAGAAGGACAAGGGCAGCAGGCGCATGGGAACACCACCACCTCCAAGTTCCCCTCCAAGTTACACACCATCCCGACTTGGAAATATATCGGCCGTTCCTTCATCGTCGCTGGGTCAAAATCCTGGAACTCCCTCCCTAACAGCACTGTGGGAGTACCTTCACCACACGGACTGCAGCGGTTCAAGGCGGCGGCTCACCACCACCTTCTCGAGGGCAATTAGGGATGGGCAATAAATACTGGCCATGCCAGCAACGCCCACATCCCCATAACAAAAAAAAAATGTTGCCCCGAAGCCCAAATATATAGGAAAAAAATGAGCTGGGAAGATAAAGTGCTCAGTTTTTCCGCTCCTTCCACATATGTTGTAAAAATTTGGAATTTTAGTCTTTACTCGGACTCAACTTGCTCATCATGGAGTTGGGGGAGGTGGTGAGGGTAAGTGCTATGGCACGTCTTATCTGATAGCCTGCTTAAAGGGACTTTTAAAAATACTTGAGTTTCCTATTAATTCACATGTAGCTTTCAAAAGCCAAGGCCTTGAAAGTGTGTTAAAAAGTGCTGTCTGCTTATTGAAGCGTATATATTCGTAGCTACGAGAAACATAAGCACAATATATTATTACATCACCCTTCACAGGAAGTCTGGCTCAACTCTCAGGCTCAGTCAACCCTCCAGATCCATATCATGACACTCTAACGAACAAGAGATTGCTTGACAGGCATGCTTGACTAGATGTCACGCTTCAGGCAACAGCAGAGAAATGGATGATGCAGAACATTTGATCTCAGTAAATATGGAAGCAGGAAGTTAGACAAGGGTTGGCAGGTAATCGTAGCTGGGGATGCTATAGGAATTGCCCTGTAGTTAGAACTGATCCTACAAAAGGACCTGAAGGGGACAGACAGCAGCCAGATAGAGTTACACGCAGCTTTAATGGCTGTGCACTTAGAAGTGAAAATGTCATTCAGCAAATGAGCAGTATCATTGAGAAAGAGTCAGAGATCCAGTGTGGCTAAGTACATTCAGAATTCTTTCTTAATCTTACACTTTAAAAAGGAATGCTGAGCATCCATGAAGCTCTAATCCACTCTTGCTTCACTACTGATTGACCAACATAAACCGGGAAGAATCAAACAGTTATGTCAAACAAACACTTTATAACTCTTCGTTCCACACAAAGACTGGAGTAAAATGAACTACTCTCTTTGTTTTCCCACAATGTTCTCTCCGTCTCGCCTCCTCTCCTGCAGATCCGACTCAGGGTGAGAGGCAGTCCCACTGGTGCTAGCAGCCGGTTGTAGCCTCACTCATGCACTCTTCAGTACTCTTCGCGTAGTGCATTCCTCCTGTGTGAGCTCAGAGAGTGTTTCTGAGGTTTCCCGTATCTCTTCCCACCAGCTCATGATCCCCTCCCGTCACCCCCGCAGCCCCGCCACTTCCGCCCCCCCCCCACCCACCCCATTACAGTGAACGGGCGGAAAATCATGGGCTGGCTGGAGCGGTAGCGGTAAACCCTGGCCTGAGTGTCGTCTATAGAAGGCATCATAACCGAACACAACCCTATCCACACACACATACATGCAGTAGAGGTCCAAGTATCGTGCTCAGGAGCAAGAAGCCTGGCTAACCCTTCCCATCCCTTGCCGGGGCTATAGAGCTCAACTGTAGAATCGACTCTGTCTTAACCAAAATACATGAGAATTGTTTTTAAATTATGACCTTGGCATTACCCTGTACAATATTAACATTCAAACAATTATACATTCTAATGGTACACTCCTGTTTTCTGTTTTACTGGGGGAGGCATTTACTCATCTATATCAATTGCATTAAATGTTCATACACTAATGTCATAGAGAATAATTACAAGGCCCAAATCATTGTGGAATTATTTTATTGCAGTATTCTTCAAAAATTAACAAATGCTGAATTAAACAAATAAAATAAGTCATCGTAGGACCAAACCACTTTGTAAATTTTAATAGAGCCATTAACTCATTTATTTCAAATGCATTAAATTAACTCTGAACTGCCCGCTGAAATGGCCTACATCGAGGCATCGGATTTCAACATGACAAAGGCACACCCAGCCCAGTCGACCCCACAAAGTTCTCCTCACTAACATCTGGGGAATTGTGCCAAAATTGGGAGTGCTGTCCCACAGACTAATCAAGCAACAGCCTGACATAGTCATACTCACAGAATCATACCTTTCAGCCAATGTCCCAGACTCCTCCAGCACCATCCCTGGGTATGTCTTGTCCCACCGGCAGTACAGACGCACCAGATGTGACAGCACAGTGGTATACAGTCAGGAGGGAGTGGCCCTGGGAGTCCTCAACATTGACACTGAACCCCATGAAGTCTCATGGCATCAGGTCAAACATGGGCAAGGAAACCTCCTGCTGATTATCACCTACCGCCCTCCCTCAACTGATGAATCAGTACTCCTCCATGTTGAACACCACTTGGAAGAAGCACTGAGGGTAGCAAGGGCACAGAATGTACTCTGGGTGGGGGACTTCAATGTCCATCACCAAGAGTAGCTCGGTAGCACCACTACTGACCGAGCTGGCCAAGTCCTAAAGGACATAGCTGACAGACTGGGCTTGCGACAGGTGGTGAGAGAACCAACTCAAGGGAAAAACCTACTTGACCTCGTCTTCACCAATCTATCTGCCGCAAATACATCAGTCCATGACAGTATTGGTAGGAGTGACCACCGCACAGTCCTTGTGGAGACGAAGACCCGTCTTCACACTGAGGACACCCTCCATCGTGTTGTGTGGCACTACCACCATGCTAAATGGGATAGATTCAGAACAGATCTAGCAGCTCAAAACTGGGCATCCATGAGGCGCTGTGGGCCATCAGCAGCAGCAGAATTGTATTCCATCACAATCTGTGAACTCATGGCCCGGCATATCCCTCACTCTACCATTACCATCAAGCCAGGCGACCAACCCTGGTTCAATGAGAAGAGCATGCCAGGAGCAGCACCAGGCGTACCCAAAAATGAGCTGCCAACCTATTGAATCTACATCACATGACTATATCCATGGTAAACAGCGGAAGCAGCATGTGATAGACAGAGCTAAGAGATCCCACAATCAACGGAGGCTCCATGAACATCCCCATCCTCAACGATGGTGGAGCCCAGCACGTAAGTGCAAAAGACAAGGCTGAAGTGTTCGCAACCATCTTCAGCCAGAAGTGCCGAGTGGATGATCCATCGCGGCCTCCTTCTGAGGTCCCCACCATCACAGAAGCCACATTCACTCCACATGATATCAAGAAATGGCTGAGCGCACTGAATACAGCAAAGGCTATGGGCCTCGATAATATCCTGGCTGTAGTGCTGAAGACTTGTGCTCCAGAACTAGCCGCGCCTCTAGCCAAGCTGTTCCAGTACAACTACAATACTGGCATCTACCCGACAAAGTGGAAAATTGCCCAGGTATGTCCTGTCCACAAAAAGCAGGACAAATCCATTTGGGCCAATTACCGCCCCATCAGTCTACTCTCAATCATCAGCAAAGCAATGGAAGGTGTCATCAACAGTGCTATTAAGCGGCACTTACTCACCAATAACCTACTCACCAATGCTCAGTTTGGATTTCCCCAGAGCTGCTCAGCTCCAGACCTCATTACAGCCTTAGTCCAAACATGGACAAAAGAGCTGAATTCCAGAGGTAAGGTGAGAGTGACTGCCCTTGACATCAAGGCAGCTTTTGACCGAGTGTGGCACCAAGGAACCCTAGTAAAACTGAAGTCATTGGGGATAGAGGGAAAATTCTCCACTGGCTGGAGTCATACCTAGCACAAAGGAAGATGGTTGTGGTTGCTGGAAGCCAATCATCTCAGCCCCAGGACATCGCTGCAGCAGTTCCTCAGAGCAGTGTCCTAGGCCCAACCATCTTTAGCTGCTTTATCAATGACCATCCCTCCATCATAAGGTCAGAAGTGGGGATGTTCACTGATGATTACACAGTGTTCACTTCCATTCGCAATTCCTGAGACAATGAAGCAGTCCGTGCCTGCATGCAGCAAGACCTGAACAACATCCAGGCTTGGGCTGATAAGTGGCAAGTAACCTTCACACCACACAAGTGCCAGACAATGACCATCTCCAACTAAATAAAGTCTAACCACCTCCGCTTGACATTCAACGGCATTACCATCGTCAAATCCCCCACCATCAACATCCTGGGGGTCACCACTGACCAGAAACTTAACTAGACCAGCCACAAAAATACTGTGGCTACAAGAGCAGGTCAGAGGCTGGCGATTCTGCGGCGGATGACTCACCTCCTGACTCCCCAAAGCCTTTCTACCACCGACAAGGCACAAGTAAGGAGTGTGATGGAATACTCTCCACTTGCCTGGATGAGTGCAGCTCCAACAACACTCAAGAAGCTCGACACCATCCAGGACAAAGCAGCCCGCTTGATTGGCACCCCATCCAACACCTTAAACATTCACTCCCTCCACCACTGGCGTACCATGTCTGCAGCGTGAACCATCTACAAGATGCACTGCAGCAACTCGCCAAGGCTTCTTCGGCAGCACCTCCGAAACCCGTGACCTCTACCACCTAGAAGGACAAGGGCAGCAGGTGCATGGGAACACCACCACTTCCAAGTTCCCCTCCAAGTCACACACCATCCTGACTTGCAAATATATCTCCGTTCCTGCATCGTCGCTGGGTCAAAATCCTGGCACTCCCTCCCTAACAGCACTGTGAGAGTACCTTCAACACACGGACACCACCTTCTCAAGAGCAGTTAGGGATGGGCAATAAATGCTGGACTTGCCAGCGACGCCCACATCCCGTGAATGAATAAATTAAAAACATCTTTTAAAAATTTAAAATATTTTTGTTCAGACTTCGCAAAATATTCTAGAATCAGAAAAATTCAAAAGAGGCTGCCACTGCCAGGATAATTAAGTGACTGGCCTGTTGTGAGCAGGATTTTTTTTATATATCTTCCTATAGGGTTAAAGTAAAAGCCATTAAATTGGGCAGGGTGAGTGACTGCAACCTTCTGAGAGTGGAAACAAAATCTGTTGCAGTACGCTGAAAAAAAGCAATTACATTCATATCAAAAGCTGAAAAGCCCTTAAAATTTGAATCTACATGACCGAGGAACTCTTGAAGTGTATTTGTTGCTGTTAATCTGTATTCATTACTACTGCTGTAGAAGAGTCATGCTCTCCATGTGACACACTCATTACTGTATGCCATGCTCTTGAGACCCTTCATTACTCTTCATCTAGTGTATTTAGTCCACTTCATTCTATTTTTGGATGTGCTCTGTTTTGTCTCACTGTCTGACTTTGTGGATGTCTTATTCCGGGAACTTGAGCACAAAAAAAATTCCCGGCTGACACTCCCAGTGCAGTGCTGAGGGAGCGCCGCACTGCCGGAGGTGCTGTCTTTCGGATGAGACGTTCAACCGAGCCCCCCATCCCCCCGTCTGCTCTCTCGGGTGGACGTAAAAGATCCCGCGGCCACTATTTTGAAGAAGAGCAGGAGAGTTATCCCCGGTGTCCCTGGGCCAATATTTATCCCTGAATCATCATCACTAAAAACAGATGATCTGGTCATTATCACATTGCTCTTTGTGGGAGCTCACTGTGCATAAATTGGCATTTCCTACATTACAACAGTGACTGCACTTCAAAAAGTACTTCATTGGCTGTAAAGCGCTTTGGGATGGCCGGCGGTCGTGGAAGGCGCTATATAAATGCAAGTCTTTCTTTTATCTCTGAAGTATTTCTTTTTCTTATTTCAACTGCATAATATGGATTTCCTTGCCACTTTTGTTAGCGAAGCAGGCTGACTTACCAGAGTTGAGGTTCTCTGACAATAAATAGTGTCATTGTAAATGAAAGGACAAGTCAAGGGTCATTACAGCAACAAACATGGCTGTGATCGCTATATAGGTATAAACGGAAGAAAGGGCCGGGTAAGTACAGACACTGATCAGTACAGTAATAGGTTTTGTGCATCATGGAGCTGTAATATATGAACTATTTTAACACATAATGTTACACTAGACTTTATCATGGTAATATTTCATATAAAGAATGACACGAAATAATGAAGTTAGGTAAATGATTCTGAATTAGGTAAACAAATTTGCAGATATCAAATCGCTGGAAAGGGAGCTTACTGCCAGCTCCATTGTTATGCCTTTGTAAAGCCTGGGATGAAAACTGGGCAAATTGGGTGTGGTACATAATCCGTGAATGAATTGATGTTTTTGTCTGAAATGGATTAATTCTATCCGCAATTAAGTTAAATTCAGTCTTCTCAAGAAGTTACTGGTTCTCACGAAACAATTCAATTTATGGTCTGACCGCTCTGTGCTGCATTGTTTGTGTAAGCTTCAAGTCAAACAGATAAGAGACTATAGTCTGGATTTTCCCTGTTGGACTGCAGCCAAGTATCAGTATAATGAGGTCCATGCAATCACCAGAGTCATCATTGAGCACGCAGTTGGAATGTTGAAGGCTTGCGTCATGAGCCTAGATCAGTCTGGAGATGTCTTGCGATACAGTCTGGTATATTGTCCCTACGATCATGGTTGTGTGCTGCCTGCTGTACAAAGAGGCCTCGTCAAAGAGGCCCTGGAGGAGGAAGACCGCCAAAAGAAACATGGACATCGACCAAAGGAGCAGTAGCAGCCTGAAGCGGATGCAGTGAACCAGTTGCCAGCTGCAACAGACACTGGCCCGGAATTTGCAATCAGCGGCGAAACACCGGCGATTGCCGCTGACCTCAAAGAAAGCTGCCTACAGAGATCTTGCGATCACTGTGGCGAAAACTTTAGCTTTCTCGACCTTAATTTGATTGTAACGCTGTCAAAAGGGGATTCCTAGCGTAGAGCAACAGCGATGTCATCAAGCTGTCTAAGCAACCAATCACTTTGAAGAATTCTCACAGACAGCAAACCATGAAATAAAAAAGCAGGAAATAAAAAGCACTGATTAATCAATTTACTTTTAAAATTTTTTACAGAGAGCAAAATGAATATTGGGACATACACATGGGGTTAACGTAGAAGCTGAAATATCATAAACAAACTTTAAAAAAAAATTAAAAATGTTTTTTATTATTTTAAAAATCTAGTAATTTTTTTATCATAATGGAAAAATTTGACATTCCACAAATATAAAACTAGTTTTTCAGGGCCAGAACGGTTGTTCAGCAGTCAATAGGCCATTAAAACCCCAGTTGCACCTATTCCAACAAGGCTTAACTTTTTATGGGGCATTTAACAACGATATTAGAGCGGAAAAGCTTAAGTTTTCGTCAGTTCAACTGATTCCACTGACTGCTGGCTCTGGGGAGTTCCACAGCACAGCCTGTGGTGGAGCAGTGAATGACTGACCGCAACTTCAGGATTTTCGCGTTTAATTACGCGTGCGCTAAATCCTGAAGTTACGGACAGTTTCAGAGGGGTAATGACGGCAAACCCTGACAGTTCACCGTCATTACCACCGCAAAATCCGGGCCATACATATACAGCAGGCCTTCTCTTGATTTCAACATCTGGCCAGTACATTGATAGTCTTGGCTACATCTTCCCCTTTCCTTCCACAAATATCCCATGATCTACAGAAAAGCTTCTCTCTCCAGATCAACGCACAGCTCCCATTCATGTGACCTGATGAAAACCACTATCAAACCTTGCCAAGAACAACGTCTGCATACACAGCAACTTTGGTGCAACCGTGATTTTTAAGGGAAACCCAGAGTGTGTGTATGTGCCTAGTGCTTCTCACCACTGTGCCTCCCCTTGGTGTCAGTGTGTGAAGCGTGAACTCTTAATTCTAATCTGATTCTCCTAAGTGCTACCTGAGTGGCAGGTGTGTGTGAGCTGGCTGGCTGCTGCGTGTCAATATGAACCTTCGGTGGTAGGAAAAATAATGGAATCCCTACTAAAGGAGAAAATAGAAGAACATCTAGAAACCAAATATATCATAATGAATAGTCAGCATGGATTTCAAAAGGGAAAGTCTTGCTTGACTAACCTTATTGAATTTTTTGAAGAGGTAACAGAGAGAGTAGACAATGGTAATGCAGTAGGTGTAATTTATCTGGATTTTCAAAAGGCCTTCGATAAGGTACTCCATAATAGACTGATGAACAAGGTCAGAGAATGCAGAGTCAGGGGACAAGTAGCAGAATGGATAGCTGGCTGGCTTCAAGACAGAAAGCAGAGAGTAGGAGTAAAGGGTAGCTATTCACAGTGGCAGAAGGTGGATAGTGGTGTTCCACAAGGATCAGTGCTGAGATCAGTGTTGTTCACAATTTACATTAACGATTTAGACTTTGGAATCAAAAACACAATTTCTAAATTTGCGGATGACACCAAATTGGGGGGGATAGTCAATACTGAGGAGGACTGCAACAAGTTACAGGAGGACATTAATAAACTTGCAGAATGGGCATATAATTGGCAAATGAAGTTCAACACAGATAAATGTGAGGTATTACATTTTGGTAGGAATGATGCGGAGATGCTGGTGTTGCACTGGGGTGGACAAAAGTGAGAAGTCGCACAACACCAGGTTATAGTCCAACAGCTTTATTTGAAATCACAAGCTTTCGGAGCGGCTGCTCCTTCATCAGGTGAAGCTGACGAAGGAGCAGCGCTCCGAAAGCTTGTGATTTCAAATAAAGCTGTTGGACTATAAACTGCTGTTGTGCGACTTCTCAATTTTGGTAGGAAGAATAGGGAGGTCACTTATCACTTGGAGGGTGCGAGTCTGGGTGGGGTAGAGGAATAAAGGGATCTCAGAGTACAAATACACAAATCACTAAAAGTTGCGACACAGGTCAGCAAGGCCATAAAAAAAGCAAACCAAGCACTAGGGTTTATTTCTAGAGGAATAGAATTGAAAAGTAGTGAAGTTATGCTAAACCTGTATCGAACCTTGGTTAGACCACACTTAGAGTACTGCGTACAGTTCTGGTCGCCATATTATAAAAAGGATCTAGACGCACTGGAGAGGGTGCAGAGAAGATTTACAAGGATGATACCAGAAATGCGAGGGTATACCTATCAGGAAAGGATGAACAGGCTGGGTCTCTTTTCTCTTGAAAAGAGAAGGCTGAGGGGTGACCTAATAGAGGTTTTTAAAATTATGAAAAATTTTGATAGAGTGGATAGAGAGAGAGTGTGTCCACTTGTGGGGAAGAGCATAACTAGAGGCCATCAATATAAGATAGTCACCAAGAAATCCAATAGGGAATTCAGAAGAAACTTTTTTACCCAGAGAGTGGTGAGAATGTGGGACTCGCTACCACAGGGAGTGGTTGAGGCAAATAGTATAGATGCATTTAAGGGGAGGCTAGACAAGCATATGAGGGAAAAGGGAATAGAGGGTTATGCTGATAGTTAGATGAGGAAAGACTGGAGGAGGCTCGAGTGGAGCATAAATGCCGGAATGGAGTGGTTGGGCTGAATAGCCTGTTTCTGTGCCGTATATCCTGTGTAATCCTACGTAGTACAAATCTGATACTTCTAATACTGAACAGTACAAATCATGCATCAGGGTACCACAGATGTGGGTAGCGGACTCCTCCAATTGACCCGTCATTTCACAGTATCTGGTGCCTGGTGTCCCTGGTGTCTGTAAATATATTTGATATCTTGCAAACGTCCTTCCTTTAAAAGCAGAGCCCATGAGATCCAGGTCCCCAAGCTCTAGAGACAGAGGGCAATATATCACGGCCCTCCAGTCAACATCTTTCTCCTCATGCTCCACCCCCCAGCTGTGCCTGCTTACTCAGGCTCTGTGCGTCAGCCACTGCACTCCCGTCTGGCTCACTTTCTAATTCCCTCTGGGTTGATGTCTCTGGGCTCGTGCTCAGGAGGGAGGGAGAGGGTGTGATTGCTGGTCTGTGTCCTGTAGTGCTGGCAGAGCTGGATGCATGGCCGCCTGGCTCATTGAACCTGGGAACATCTAGAGAAGGAAAAGAGGTTAGAAAAGTTTCTGGAGGAACGGAGCTCACATAGCACTTTCAGCAGGAGTAACATGAGCATTTATTGATATGGTTCACTGACAATTAATGCAGAGTGCATTAGGAAGAGAAGGAGGAGAAACACAATGCCATGCCATAGAATCATAGAAGTTTACAGCCAGAAGGAGGCCATTCAACCTATCATGTCTGTGCCAGCTCTTTACTAACCCCAATCTCTCCCCATAGCCCTGTCTCTTCCTCTGCTTCAAATATTTATCCAATTTTCACAGATGTAATTGTCTTTGCTTCAACTACTCCTCTGGCAAAGCATTCCAAGCTCCAAGAACTCCCAACATCTCTCCTCACTCTCTTAGTGATAATTGTAAATTGATGACAGTGACTCCCTAACCAGAATAAATAGTCTTTCCCTATCTACTCTATGAAAAGCCTTCATACTTTTAAAAACACCTATTAAATTTGCCTTCTCTAAACCAGTGGAAATCGTCCCAGTGTCTTGCCTCTCCTCATAAGTATAGTTTCCCAATCCTGGCATCATCCTGGTGAATCTATGTTGTATTCCCTCTGACTTTAATGCCCAAACCTGCACACAGTGCTCTAACTCTGGCCAACACTCTGGAACATTCTCCCTAAGCCCCTCCACCTTGCCTCCATTGTTCAAAATCCTCCTCAAAACCTCCCTTTTTGATCTTACATTGATCAACACCTTAATAAAACGCTGGTCCGGCCTCAACTGGAGTATTGTCTCCAATTCTGGGCACCGCACTTTAGGAAGGATGTGAAGGCCTTAGAGAGGGTGCAGAAAAGATTTGCAAGAATGGTTCCCGGGATGAGGGACTTCAGTTACATGGATAGACTGGAGAAGCTGGGGTTATTCTCCTTAGAGCAGAGAAGGTTGAGAAGAGATTTGATAGAGGTGTTCAAAATCATGAGGGGGTCTAGGCAGAGTAGATAGAGAGAAACTGTTCCCATTGGCGGAAGGGTCGAGAACCAGAGGATACAGATTTAAGGTGATTGGCAGAAGAACCAAAGGCGACATGAGGAAAAACTTTTTTACGCAGCAAGTGGTTAGGATCTGGAATGCACTGCCTGAAAGTGTGGTTTAGGCAGATTCAATCATGGCTTTCTAAAGGAAATTGAATAAGTACCTGAAGAAAAAAAATTGCAGGGCTACGGGGAAAGGGCAGGGGAGTGGGACTAGCTGAAGTGCTCTTGCAGAGAGCCGGCATGGGCTCGAAGGGCTGAATGGCCTCCTTCTGTGCTGTAACGATTCTATGGGCGCGATCTTGCCAGCCCTGGGGAGGCGGGTATGTAGGCGGGACTGCCGGGAAAATAGCAGAATTTGGGGGCGGGTGCCCAACCCACCCCCAACCCACCTCCATGCCATCTTGCCAGGAGGCGGGTAGCCGACCCGCGCCGGGTCCCGTCTCATTGGAGGCGGGAAGGGGATTAGTGCCACTTATCTGCCTGTTAACAGGTAGTTAACAGGCAGATAAGAGGATTATCCCCATTTTGCCCACACAAGTGCGGGCTTCCCGAAGGCTCCGAACCCCGCCAGGGTCACCGAGGCGAGCAGTGGGTCTGCGGGGGTCGGAGGGGTGCAAAAGTGACCTGTGAAGGTAAGTGATGGGTGCAAGTGTGGAGAGGTGAGTATGTGAGGTAAGTGGAAAGTGTTAGAAAAAGTTTACTTACCTTTGTTTCTTCCTGCAGGCTTCAAGAGTTGGGTATGCGGAGAGTCTCGCACCTCCGCGGCAGAGATGACAGATGGCTGCTGCATTCTCCAATGCAGCAACCATCTAATTTCTGCTAAAGAAAGAGGTTTGATGAGTCTTGAATTCAAGAACTCATCAAACAACAGAGAATGAGCTCTCAAACGATGACAATTCATCTCTCAAAAATTTTTGACAGATGAAACGTCATACGCTGACGTTCTCTGTAACCGGCTTCCCCTTAATTGGCCTGCTAAGCCCGCTGGGCGGGCTTAACAAGGTCAATCAAGGGAAAATAGCGTGGGTTGGCCAGAAGTTGATGGAGGCGGGACTGAAACCCGACAAGTGGGAGTCCCACCTCCAAAAGCTCCCCATTGGCAAAATCCAGCCCTCTGATTCTAACACCCCTGATCTTTCTCCCTCCGTTTCTACCATTCTCCAGTCTCTTTGAATCATTTTGGGATATGGAGTAGATTTTCCCATTTGAGGGCAGCTCTGGGATGAGGCAGGATGCACCGCTTCCACACCAAAAGGAACACATTCAGAGTTTTTATTACATTAATGGCACAATTTGTGTGTTGCTGTCAGTTCGTCATCCGTGACACCAACTATGGCCTCTCTTCCCAGGATCTGCATGACTAACTCCTTAAAGACAATGAGAGGTCACAGATTCTGTCCCCACCATCTGTTGCTGACCTCTCCCAGCTGTTATGGACTGGCTGCTCTTTGAAAAAAGATTGCAAAATGTGAGGAGTACTTTTTGTTCCTATGAAATGCGTCGCAAAATAGGTCTGATGACAGGTGCACGCGACAAGCAACTGCCTGCCGTTTAAGGGATCTGTGCGGTGAATGCATGCAAGGATGTGGGATGGCTTCTCTTACCTTGCCTTTTTTTAAATTCATTGATGGGATCTGGGCGTCACTGGCAAGGCCAGCATTTATTGCCCATCCCTAATTGCCCTTGAGGAGATGGTGGTGAGCCGCCTTCTTGAACCGCTGCAGTCTTGTGGTTAGTGCTGTTAGGGAGGGAGTTCCAGGATTTTGACCCAGTGACAATGAAGGATCGGCAATATATTTCCAAGTCAGGATGGTGTGTAACTTGGAGGGGAACTTGCAGGTGATGGTGTTCCCGTGCGTCTGCTGCCCTTTTCCTTCTAAGTGGAAGAGGTCGGGAGTTTGGGAGGTGCTGCCGAAGAAGCCTTGGCGAGTTGCTGCAGTGCATCTTGTAGATGGTACACACTGCAGCCACGGTACGCCGGTGGTGGAGGGAGTGGATGTTTAAGGTGGTGGATGGGGTGCCAATCAAGCGGGCTGTTTTGTCCTGTTAAGGTCATTAAACGTTTGGGGACAATGAGTGGTCTTGTGCCAAATGTTGGAATTTGGCACTGACTATCCTGGCTACCTCCTCCCAATTCTCTGCTGCAGATCTCCTTCAGTCTCTCCTTCCATCCATGCCTGAGCTCCTGAATCAGCACTTTAGCATTGGCATCCACGGTGTGAGGGAAGGGGGGGAGCTCTGTGGCCCTACAATAATTCCTCTCCCTACATTTTTGCACGAAGGCATTTCTGACCAGCATATCAAACAAAGTTTTGAGTTGTGGCTCTTTTAAGCTGTTGCAAGCCTTTAAGTCCTGCAGCAGTCAAACTCCCACTGACAGGCATTTCCTACATTCGGAACTCATCCTGAATTATACTGACCCAAGAAATTGCTATAGGGGTCAGTGCTTGGACCATCAGGCAGACAGATGTCCTATCCCAATACTTCTGGCAGAGATCGTGTCCCTGTGGAAAATCCAGGTTTATGGAACATAGGAACAGGAGTAGGCGATTCAATTAGACCATGGCTGATCTGTGCCTCAACTCTATTTACCCGCCTTAGCTCCATATCCCTTGATACCCTTACCGAACAAAAATATGGAACTATGAAAGGGCATTCAACCCACTGAACCTCTTTCTCCCAATGCACCAAGTACATATTATATTGTCATGTGTTCTCTCCATTTTTGGCTTCCCAAAGAAAGCCTGTAACCACAGAAAGTCCTTACGGGAAGAGAAAATATTGCGAAGTTCGTCCTCGACACTGATGCCAACTCAGTGAAAAACTCCAGTGCACCAATCATTCTTCAACCCCAGCATATGTGTTGAGTTTCTTTAAATAAAATAACATTTTTCCTCTGATTTAAAAGTTAGAGAATGCAGAGTAAATCAGGTGATGTCACCAGTGCTTTGGGATATCATAATTATAAGGATCTGACATCTCCTTCCAAGTTCCAGGACCACACAATGAGGATATTTTTGTTCCAGCAATGGGTAGATAAATGTCTCCATGAGTGAAATTAAGCAAATAAGTAAGTTGTGGCCGGCCTCACAAGTGGACGTATTTCACATGTTCTTCACAATAGGCCACACACATTTGAAATACCATTTAAAATTTGGCTTCTGGTTCTTATGACATCGCAAGTACGGAAAAATTAAAATGATTAAATTTAACCCTGCAGTTCATAGTTTACACTTTCAATATGAATATATTTATTAGAAGATTTATTGAGCCTGGCTGCGATAATGTAAAACCTTCATCGAGAGAGGACCATATGTGAGTAATTGTTTCATTGCGCTGCTTCTTGCACTGTCACAGTTAGCCATAATGTCGTGACAAAAATGAAGCATTTTTGGCTCTGATTGTCTAAAGTTACTGGCTGCTGTCTTGCTGGTTGAGGTACATACGGGGTTAAAAATCCAGAAATAACAACAGAAAACGCTGGAAAAACTCAGCAGGCCAGGCAGCATCCGTGGAGAGAGAAAGAGAGTTAACATTTCAGGTCGATGACCTTTCATCAGAACTGGGAAGAGCCGGAAATCAAATAGATTTAAGGCCAGGGTAAAGCTGGGAAAAGGGGGAGGGGATAAAGGAACAAAGGGGGAGATGAAGAGACATTAAGAGACATTAAGAGATATGCAAGGCTAGAGGTGGTGTTAATGTGACAGATTAAGGCTGAATGAAGTATGAAATCCACTGGCAGAATGAAGGACAGCTGCCAGCTTCTAGGAGGAAAAAAAAAGGTGGGGGGGACAAATAAAAGGGTGGAAAAAATAAAATATAAATGTGATTGGAGCTGAGGTTATGATCTAAAATTGTTGAACTCGATATTGAGTCCAGAGGGCTGTAGCGTGCCCAAACGAAAGATGAGGTGCTGTTCCTCGAGCTTACGCTGCGCTTCCGTGGAACAGTGTAATAGGCCGAGGACGGTGAGGTCAGAGTGGGAGTGAAGCAGTGAATTAAAGTGACAGGCCAAAGTTAAAAATCCAGGTTCACTTTTCGAAAATGGCCATCCCATTCAAAACACAACAGGCCAGGGTATAACAGGTTGTCTATCTGGGTGTAGACGGCACGTGCAATTGGTAATTATGTGGCTGATTGCCTGGACAAGTATATTCCAAATTGCTGTTGCAATCAGGTGATCATTGGATTGTTCCTGCATCAATCAGGTGGGACAGGAGAGTGTGGTCTCAGGTAGGGAGTCAAGTCGTTCAGTTCAAAGACCAGTGTTCTGGATCTTTTGGAAGCAGGCACTTGATTCATGGCTGCATTTGTGCGAGCAAATACCCTTTTGAATCCTGTGACTCGCCAAGACCAACTGTAATGTGTCACTGAGTGGGGAGATACATCAGGGCAGACAGAGGGTTGTGAATCTTTGGAATTCTCTGCCCCCAGAGGGCTGTGAATGCTGAGTCTTTGAGTATATTCAAGGCTGAGATAGATGGATTTTTGGACTCTAAGGGAATCAAGGGATATGGAGATCGGGCGGGAAAGTGGAGCTGAGGTCGATGATCAGCCATGATCTTATTGAATGGTGGAGCAAGCTCGAGGGGCCGCATGGCCTACCCCTGCTCTTATTTCTTATGTTCTTAGACCTTCCTGTTCTCGGGCCTGGCGTATTGGATCGCTGGGCACAGCCAGTACAGGGCAATCAGGCGGAGAGGGTGGCATGTCCGTAAGGAAGTCTGCCTGATTTTCTAGTCACTTAAATTAATGGACTGAACATTAGGCGGCAGCCTGTCAGGCCTGCAATCCTTCGCACCCAGGTTTCCTTTTCTCACTGTCCTCTCTATCTCTGTGACCTCCTCCAGCCCTACAACCCTCTGAACATACTTGATGTAGTAATCAGAGTTGTAAGTGTCAGCTTGCCTTACTGATAGCAATCTCCTCTGAGCCAGATCATGGTTTCAAGCTCCACTTCAGGACTTGAGGCAGTCACTTCAGTGCAGTACTGAAGGTGTGCTGCACTGTCAAAGTTGCCATCTTTTGGATGAGAGTCCGAGGCCCTGTCTGTTGCTCAGGTAAACAATCCCATGGTACTAATCAAAGAAGAGCATGGAGTTCTCCTGGCATCTCATGGCGAACATACCTCCCTCAACCAACACCACTAACTAGTCAATTATCTCATTTGAAGTTTGTGGGACCTTGCTGTGTGGAAATTATCTTTTCTTTTTATTCGTTCCTGGGCGTCACTGGCAAGGCCAGCATTTATTGCCCATACCTAGTTGCCCTTGAGAAGGTGGTGGTGAGCTGCCTTCTTGAACCGCTGCAGTCCGTGTGCTGAAGGTACTCCCACAGTGCTGTTAGGGAGGGAGTTCCAGAATTTTGACCCAGCGACAAAGGAATGGCGATATATTTCTAAGTCAGGATGGTGTGTGACTTGGAGGGAAACTTGGAGGTGGTGGTGTTCCCATGTACCTGCTGCCCTTGTCCTTCTAGGTGGTAGAGGTCACGGGTTCGGGATATGCTGTCGAAGAAGCCTTGGTGAGTTGCTGCAGTGCATCTTGTAGATGGTACACACTGCAGCCATGGTACGCCGGTGGTGGAGGGAGTGAATGTTTAAGGTGGTGGATGGGGTGCCAATCAAACGGGCTGCTTTGTCCTGGATGGTGTCGAGCTTCTTGAGTGTTGTTGCAGCTGCACTCATCCAGGCAAGTGGAGAGTATTCCATCACACTGCTGACTTGTGCCTTGTAGATGGTGGAAAGACTTTGGGGAGTCAGGAGGTGAGACACTCGCCGCGTTTCCTACATTACAATAGTAACTACATTTCAAAAGTGATTCATTGCATCCTGAGGACTTGAATGGTGCTATATAAATTCAACTTATACCTTTGTTTAATTTTTCTTTATTCCAGTAAAACTTCAAAGAATTTTGAATGTTATATCTGAAGCTGAGTATCTCCCAGTCAGCAGTATTTCTGAAGGTGTCGTAGATAAAGGGTGCCAGAGACTCTGTGAAATTGGCAGGGATTCTTGCTTCCAGTCAAGTTTACATTGCCAAGGGTTGTCTGTGCGACCCCTGGCTTGCCACCTTGACCTAGGTATTGAGCAGGTAAAGACACACTCCAAGTTGCCGGGAGTGCAAACTTGCTTTCAGGAGTGATTGCAATGCTGAACCTGAGAACAATATCGAGCGGAAAAACCCCAAAATGTACCAGATGTAACTGATTATATGTATCCGGCCCACCCTCCAAAATTGGGGAGATGTGATGCAGACTCAGCAAATTGAACATAACATCTTTTATGTTCAACAGGAAGTAGCTGAGAGATACTGCGAACATATTTTAATAAATCATTAGTGCACTCAGGGAACTCTTCATATACAGCTGATGTATATTTTGTGTGCGGATTGCATGCCATTTGTGCATTAGACACACACCATTTGCACAGGAAACATGGCATTTAAGCAAGTAACGTTTAAACATATGGCATTTATAAGGCTACTATACCAGCCTAAGATGCTACACAAATGAATACCAGCTCCTCCAACAGCAGCATAGCTTCATTTGCGCTCAGATATTGACTCCTTTGCTGTGTTGGGTATATAATACAAATCTGGTTTATAGTATAGATATACAGGAGCTGACACAAAGACATAATGAAGCCAAATAGAAGCAGATGTCAGTGAATTGTAAGTTTTTTTTCCCCTTTTATGTTACTACCACTATTACTAGATCTTTAGAATGTAAAGAGTTTTGAGACAGTGGGTGGATTGTCGTTTTTGGGCCTTGTTTGTTACCTCTAGACTTTACTATTCCAATGCGCTTCTGGCCAGCCTCCCATTTTGTACCCTCTGTAAACTTGAGGTCATCCAAAACTCTGCTGCCTGTGTCCGAATTCGCACCAAGTCCCGTTCACCCATCACCCCCTGTGCTCGCTGACCTACATTGGCTCCCGGTTAAGCAACGCCTCGATTTTAAAATTCTCATCCTTGTTTTCAAATCCCTCCGTGGCCTCGCCCCTTCCTATCTCTGTAATCTCCTTCAGCCCCACAACCCCCCCGAGATATCTGGGCTCCTCCAATTCTGAGCATCCCCGATTTGAATCGCTCCACCATTGGTGGCCGTGCCTTCTGTTGCCTAGACCCTAAGCTCTGGAATTCCCTGCCTAAGCCTCTCCGCCTCTCTACCTCTCTCTCTCCTCCTCTAAGACGCTGCTTAAAACCTACCTCTTTGACTAAGCTTTTGCTCATCTGCCCTAATTATTCCTTATGTGGCTCGGTGTCAAATTTTGTTTGATTACGCTCCTTGGTAAGTTTTACAATGTTAAAGGCACTATATAAATACAAGTTGTTGTTGTTGTTGTCTAAAGTCACAGCGCACTACAGATAGTGCAATAATGTTAGAATGTTACCGAGCCGGTTACTGTGAACTAGCCCATCACCAAGACCAACTGTAATGTGTCACTGAGTGGGGAGGTACACCAGGGCAGACCTTCGTATTCTCGGGCCTGGCCTTTTGGATCGCTGGGCGCAACCAGCACAAGGCAATCAGACGGAGAGGATAGCATGTCCATAAGGGAGCCTGTCTGATTTTCTAGTCACTTAAATTAAAGGACAGAACATTAGGCGGCTCCCTATCAGGCCTGCAATCCTTCACACCCGGGGTTTCCTTTTCTCACTGTCCTCCCTATCTCCAGCCCGACAATCCTCGAGATCTCTGCGTTCCTCCAATTCTGGCCTCTTGAGCATAACATAACATAGAAGATAGGAGCAGGAGTAGGCCATTCGGCCCCTCGAGCCTGCTCCACCATTCAATGAGATCATGGCTGATCATCCAAACTCAGTACCCTGTACCTGCCTTCTCCCCATATCCCTTGATACCTTTAGCTTTAAGAAATATATCTAACTCATTCTTGAATATATTTAATGACTTGGCCTCAACTACCTTCTGTGGTAGAGAATTCCACAGGTTCACCACTCTCTGGGTGAAGAAATTCTTCCTCATTTCTGTCCTAAATGGCTTACCCCTTATCCTTAGATTATGACCCCTGGTTCTGGACTCTCCGACCATCGGGAACATTCTTCCTGCATCTAGTTTGTCCAGACCTGTCAGAATTTTATATGTTTCGATGCGATCCCCGATTTCCATCGCTCCACCATTGGTGGCCGTGCCTTCAGCTATCTAGTCCCTAAGCTCTGGAATTCCCTCCCTAAACCTTTCCGCCTCTCTACCTCGCTTTCCTCCTTTAAGACGCTCCTTAAACCTACCTCTTTGGCCAAGCTTTTTTTTTTAACCTCACCTCTGCAAAGACTGAAGTTACATATTTATTTTTTGACACAATGGTAGCTTTTCTTCAGTTTTTGTCAAAGCTCTCATCCAACAGCCTGCTGTATCTTTTTTTAAAAGAATCATTTATTATCCTACCGATTACGATTGCCAAACTTTGGTCGATTTTTTTCCGGCTCCACCATTGGCGGCCATGCCTTCAGCTGCCAAGGCCCTAATCTGTCCTCATATTTCCTTATGTGGCTCCGGGTCAATGTTTGTCTGATAACGCTCCCGTGAAGTGCCTTATAACGGCGCCGTATAAATGCAAGTTGTTGTTGTAGTTGTTGCCCGGATCATAGGCAAAGGAGCAGGAAAATATGCCTCGTTATCTTTATCCTAACAGGAGAGTGTTAGGCAAATGTTGGAATTATGTTCAAGAAGAATGACAGATCACAGCCCCATTGAAACACCTTTAGCTGTGCTTTTTTAATTTTTTTAAGTGAGTGGCATCAAAGTCGGTCACATTTAAAAAAAAATCTAAATCAGCGACTTGCACGCCAAATAAGTGAATCTCTCAAAATGAGTGAGACTTGGCAGGTCTGTAAACAGTGCCACTAATTTAACAGCTTGCATCAGCAGACTGTGAATAGTCTAAGTAGAAGTCTTAGTTTATTGTTTCAGGAACCAGTCTCCAGAGAGAAACTCCCAGCCCCCCCTCTAATCTGAGTCCACACGATCAGTGCTGTTATCTTTAGGGTTGATCAGACTCTGTAGGGGAACTAACTTTCCTATACTGCCTGTAAATTCTTCAATTCACCACTTCCTGAGTTATCGGCCTCCTTCCCTAAACTGTATGAATACTTTCTTGAGGACATTTTCGGCTATTTCCATTATACGTAGTATTTACAGCACAGAAACAGGCTATTTGGCCCAACTGGTCTATGCCGGTGTTTATGCTTCACACAAGCCTCCTCCCACCTGAAATGTTAACTCTGTTTTTCTCTCTCTACAGATGCTGCCCGACCTGCTGAGTATTTCCAGCATTTTCTGCGTTTATTTTCTCCTCCCACTCTATTTATTTCATCTCACCCTGTCAACTTTTTGAAATGATGGATGGCCAGAAAGTCGAAAGTGCCTTTCCCTGCGTATTTTATGGGCAAATTCCCTGGTGTTTCTTTACTGCTGAAATTTAGAATAATAAAAATCAAAATGGGATCGAAAGTACAGTAAATCTATCGATGCTTTGAGTTAGAATATCTGTTTGACATTTCCCCTTGATAGAAAAGGGCATGTTGAGGAGCCTGCAGAGAGGAAAGCTCCACCTCCTTCAAGCCGACCTAAGTTTTTAGTTAGTTACCCCTCCTAATAGCTCCTTCTTTGGCTCAGAGTTCTTTTTGTTTTATTTATTCATTGGATGTGGGCGTCACTGGCAAGGCCAGCATTTATTGCCCATCCCTAATTGCCCTTGAGAAGGTGATGGTGAGCTGCCTTCTTGAACCGCTGTAGCCCTTAATACTTCTTTGTAGCAGATTGGTACAAATGAGTGGCTTGCTGTGGGTCTGGAGTCACATACAGGCTCAGACTGGGTAAGGACAGCAGATTAGTGAACCAGATGGGTTTTATACAACAATCTGGTAGTTTCATGGTCACTGTTACTAACACTAGCTTTTTATTCCAGATTTATTTAATTAACTGAATTTAAATTCCCCAGCTGTTGTGGTGGGATTTGAACTCATGCCTCCAGATCATTAGTCCAGGCCTCTGGATTATTAGTCCAGTAACATAACCACTATGCTACCGTACCCCAGCATGGTTGCTTACTCTTCTGTGAAGTACCACGGGACCTTTTTATACATAAATGTCTCTTAGGCAGATGGGTGGAAGATGCCTGTGCGTGAATTCTTTTAACGTGGGGTGGCCGTTGCACACCAGCTACCACACAGGCTTGACAGAGCAAGGTCTTGGTCCAATGGCAAGGGGATCCAAGACAATTGGAGACCAGGCTCTGCTACAACAGCCTAAATGTGAGCTGTTGTTGTCGTCGCATTTCTTGAACTGCTATTTTTCTCACTATTATTTCTCCTAATGGTCCTCTGACTAAAAGAATGAGTTATTGTGGGTTGTGGGGATGGATCATTTCTTCACAACTATTCTAGCGCCAGTTTGATAATCACCATGCATGAGGCACAATTCATGTGGCGTGAGGTGGTCCATTCCAGCCATTCCCGCATCTCAGGCGGAACTCCAGCGCCTACGTGTGGCACTCCATCTAGTGTCCTAGCTCAGAACTGATGAGCCGAACCCAACTGAAGTAGATCCAGCTGACAGCTCGCAGTGGAAAAGAGTCCTGAGACACGATGGGAGAATTCCGAGACAGGATGGGAGAATTCAAACATACTGGAGCGGTTCTTGAGTGGGATTTTTCTCTGAATATTCAAAGTAGAAATCCTTTACATAGGATTACACAGGATATACGGCACAGAAACAGGCCATTCGGCCCAACCAGTCCATGCTGGCGTTTATGCTCCACTCGAGCCTCCTCCCGTCTTTCCTCATCTAACTCTATCAGCATAACCCTCTATTCCTTTCTACCTATGTGCTTATCTAACCATCTCTTAAATGCATCTATACTATTCGCTTCAACCAATCCTTGTGGTAGCGAGTTCCATATTCTCACCTCTCCTTTAGTGAAAAAGTTAAGGATTTAACCATTGCACCTAGAACAGAGCTTATTGCGTAATGTGTGTCTAATGACAGCGCATCCATCCATATTTGGGTGGACGTATTGTATGCTCGATGTCATTTCCTGTGGAAAATCCCAGAAGAGCCTTGACTTTTTGCCTCTGCTCACCCAGGTTATGTCACCAAAGAGGAGATTTGCCTCCTAAATGTCGAAATGTTCTTGGGTTTTTACACATGGTGTGAAAACTAAATTACAATCATTAGAAAGTCTTGTGTAGAATCTTGCCACGAGAACTCAAATTAGACATGTTTTGAGTCTAGGGGCACAGCACAGAAGGAAGCCAATAGGCCCATCTGCTATCTTCAGCTGGAGCTATTTAATCCCATTTTCCTGTATCGTGTTATATTTTACAAAACAAAACACAAATTTCCTGGTCATCCATTGATTTTCCGTTTGTGGGACCTTGTGTGAAAAATTGACTGCCTACATAACAACTGTGACTGGCCTTCAAAAGTAATCCATTGGCTGCAAAGTGCTTTGGAATGTGCTGAGGATGTGATAGGATGCGTTTAAACACAAGTTCGTTCTTTGTTTCATCTTTCCTTTTCAAATACCTGCACCATTCTCTTTTAAATGATGTTTTAGTCTTTACCTCAATTGCCACTTGTGATAAAGCATTCTGCATTCGAAAAACACTGTGGGCTGGATTTTGAATGACCCATGGAGTCGGGTTTGGAGGCGTGTGGGGGGTTAAATTTGCGGGGTCGGGGTTTCCGACCCCATCCCGACTCCATCCCGCCTCCACGCAATTTTGACAAAATCAGTCGCGGGGTTCCCGACTCTCTCCCGCCTCTTGGAGGCGGGAGAGGCCATTAAAGCCCTTAACAAGCCCTAAATAGGGTCTGTAATGCTATTTTGAAACGTTGTAGCTAGTTTAACCCTTTTTTGACGTGAAGCACGCCTGGTGTGAAACACTCCAGTGAAACCTGGCGGGAGCACAAATGGATATCTGACAATCGGCTACAAGTCCACTATTACAACGGAGATGTGATGAAGGTAGTAGTAGTATTAGGTGTGAAAGTCGCCTCTGATGCTGCTGCATTGAATGTCTTCAGAGACTGCCTGGGAACACTTGGTTGGAAAAAAATTCTCTCTCTGTCTCTCTGTCTCTCTCTCTCTCTCTCTCTCTGTCTCTCTCTCACACACACCCAGGTCCACTCACATCAGAAGCCAGGTCCTCTCTCACCAGTAGCCAGACAATCTCTGAGAGCAGGCAGTCAGCAATGATGACATCATCAGAGGCGAGTTTCAGCCTGAAACCACTAATTAGTTCATGGGTTCCCACATGCTGCAACTCAATTGCCCAATTAAGTGAAAATTGCATCAGGCATCCACAGTAATCTGGAGTCGGGGGGGAAACACGAAATGCGGATTACACGACCCCAACCCGACCCCAAGACAAAATCCAGCCCTCTGTGTGAAAAGCATTTCTCCTAAAGTCCCCATTCACATTTCTAGTGACCTTACTTAAGGAAAGACATCCTTGCTCTCGAGGCAGTGCAAAAAAGGTTCACTCGGTTAATCCCGGGGATGAGGGGGTGGTCATATGAGGAGAGGTTGGGTAGATTGGGACTCTACTCATTGGAGTTCAGAAGAATGAGAGGCGATCTTATTGAAACATATAAGATTGTGAAGGGGTTGGATCGGGTGGATGCGGGGAGGATGTTCCCGATGACGGGTGAGACGAGAACTAGGGGACATAGTCTTAGAATAAGGGGCTGCTCTTTCAAAACTGAGATGAGGAGGAACTACTTCACTCAGAGGGTGGTAGGTCCATGGAATATGCTGCCACAAAAAGCTGTAGAAGCTACAACATTAATTAAATTTAAAACAGAAATAGACAGTTTCCTAGAAGTAAAGGGCATTAAGGGTTACGGGGAGCGGGCAGGAATTTGGACATGAGTCTAGGTTCGGATCGGTCATGGCCCTGTGGGTAGTGGAGCGGGCCCAGGGACTGTGTAGCCTGATTCTGCTCCTATTTCGTGTGTGCAATTCTGTTAGATGCAGGAGATGGTTCTGTGATAGATAGTAGATTGGCGGTTAGGATCAGATCAGCCATGATCTTATTGAATGGCGGAGCAGGCTCGAGGGGCCGATTGGCCTACTCCTGCTCCTATTTCTTATGTTCTTATGTTAATCCAGAGTCTATGCCCCTTGTTACCAAACAGTAGAAACAATCATATTTTCCCTCTCAGAAACTTTCAGACTTTTTAAAAGCTCCAGTAGATTCCCACTTAATCTCCACGGTGTCCGTGAAAAGAAACAATCTCTGAAACGTACCGGTTTCCAATTCTACAAGTCACCGACTTTTGTTTTTTGGTTTTGCAAAAATACAAAACGGTACTAAAAAGATGGACAGAAAAAGACCAGCTGGTCCGTCGACTCTGGCCTATTTAGCCATGCTGCAACTAAGCAATATGATCCCCAGTACTTCACACCCAGCAGCAGTCATGTAATCTCCTGGGAGAGGTAAGAAAATCAGATATTTAAAAAAAAAATCTAGGCCAATTCAGGGAAAAAAGAATTTGGGAAAAGTCATCTCCGATCCCCAAAGGCAATCAAGAAGCAGGAGATAACAATGGCCAGGAGGAACAGCACCCGACATCCCACCAACCTGTTGTACGCTGCAATATCAGCCTCCTCCAGGAGCTCATCCAGCTCCCTTTTGAACGTTTGCAGTGACTCTGCACCCACTGCGCGAGCTGGCAACTTATTACATAGAAACATAGAAAAATAGGAGCAGGAGTCGGCCATTCGGCCCTTCGAGCCTGCTCCACCATTCAATGTGATCATGGCTGATCCTCTATCTCAATACCATATTCCCACTCTCTCCCCATACCCCTTGATGCCTTTTGTGTCTAGAAATCTATCGATCTCCTTCTTAAATATATTCAGTGACTTGGCCTCCACAGCCTTCTGTGGTAGAGAATTCCACAGGTTCACCACCCTCTGAGAGAAGAAATTTCTCCTCATCTCAGTCCTAAATGTCCTACCCCATATCCTGAGACTGTGACCCCTCGTTCTACACCCCCCAGCCAGGGAAAACATCCTCCCTGCATCCAGTCTGTCTAGCCCTGTCAGAATTTTATACGTTTCAATGACATCCCCTCTCATTCTTCTAAACTCTGGTGAATACAGGCCTAGTCGACCCAATCTCTCCTCATACGACAGTCCTGCCATCCCAGGAATCAGTCCTATTCCAAAGGTTAATGATCCTCTGGGAAAAGATAAACCTCCTGAAGTCTAAATTAGTTCCGTGATCACGCAGCTTGTACACATGGTCCCCTCGTTCTCTCTAACTTATCTAATTAAAATTTTAAAATTCTGCCCCAATGCACACGGTCCTGTCCCTTCAACATTTCAAATACTTCAACCGAGTCGCTATGAAGTCTATGCTTTTCTACAATACAAAGTACACTGCTCTTGAAATTTCACTGTAACGCAAACTTCACACACTCGTCTAACATTTCTTTTAGCAGAGGTGCTAATCTATTTATCTTATCCCGTATCGTAATTAGGCCATAATGTTTTAACGATGTATTTGTAAATACTGCACTAGGGAAACAATACTCCGGCACTGTTCAGATTATTGAAATGCTTTACGTGCATTCTGTTAAGGACATGACCGTAATCAATGTAAAGACTAAATTTGAATTTTTTGTTAACATGTCAAAAATCTAAGCATTTCTCACCTGGCGATGCTTGCTGAAATACTGGAAGCCGAACAATAAGGCTAAACTATTGCTTGAAAATCCCAATTGGATGCAGGCTGGATATAAAGCCTGGTGCTCCATTCACAGAGTGTATGTTCAGTGCTAACGTGCCCATCAAAGAAGAGTCCATCCTTTCTCAATGGGGAAAAGCCCCGTCATCATAAGAACATAAGAAATAGGAGCAGGAATAGACCACTTGGCCCCTCGAGCCTGCTCCGCCATTCAATAAGATCATGGCTGATCTTGGGCTCAAAGCCACTTCCCTGCCCGCTCCTCATAACCCTTCACTCCCTTATCTTGCAAAAATCTGTCTATCTCCACCTTAAATGTGTTTAATGACCCAGCCTCCACGGCTCTCTGGGGCAGAGAATTCCACAGATTTACGACCCTCTGAGAGAAGAAATTCCTCCTCATCTCAGTTCTAAAAGGGCGACCCTTTATTCTGAAACTGTGCCCCCGAGTTCTAGATTTCCCCACGAGGGGAAACATCCTGTCTGCACCTACCTTGTCGAGCCCCCTCAGTATCTTATATGTTTCAATAAGATCACCTCTCATTCTTCTAAATTCCAATGAGTACAGGCCCAACCTGCTCAACCTTTCTTCATAAGTCAACCCCTTCATCTCTGGAATTAACCTAGTGAATCGTCTCTGAACTGCCTCCAATGCAAGTATATCATGGTACTGAGCACCCCAAAGCAGCAAATTCTCAGACTGTTAGTTGATTTTGTTTGGGCTGGTGGGGAGGGTTTTACAATTGACAACAGGACTTCCAGTTAGAGAGGGAGAAAATTAGCTTTGGCTCCCATCCCTAGTTGGTATCCAATAACTCCACTGGAAGTGAGTGTGAGATTTTTGGCCTCACCATAAATTCCCCACAATTGAATAGCCCACCAACTTTTACCGTCCAGGCTCAAAAATGAACACCCTCTTAGGCAAAATACTGGTGAGCCACTGCTGACCAAGGAACTGCACTCCACCAAGACTCACCAGATTCGGCAGAAGGGAATTTTACGAGAACATGGATTGGATGGCAATCAATTTAAAAGCAGGTGATTTAGATAATTTAAAGAGAAACAGAATTCATCAATTCAAAACTGTCCTAACGACTCTGCCATACTCCCCATCTGTGTGTGTGTGTGTGTGCGAATGTGTGAACATGTGTGTGCTCGAATGTGTGAACATGTGTGTGCACGAATGTGTGAATATGTGTGTGCACGAATGTGTGAACATGTGTGTGCTCGAATGTGTGAATATGTCTGTGTGCGAATGTGTGCACGAATGTGTGAATATGTGTGGCAACACGGTGGCATAGTGGTTAGCACTGTTGCCTCACAGCGCCAGGGATCCGGGTTCGAATCCGGCCACGGGTGACTGTCTGTGTGGAGTTTGCACGTTCTCCCCGTGTCTGCGTGGGTTTCCTCCGGGTGCTCCGGTTTCCTCCCACAGTCCAAAAATGTGCGGGTTAGGTTGATTTGGCTATGATAAATTGACCCTTAGTGTTAGGGGGGATTAAATACGTGGGGTTACGGGGATAGGGTGGGATATGTGTCGGTGCAGGCTCGATGGGCCGAAATGGCCTCTATCTGCACTGTGGGGATTTTGTGAACATGTGTGTGCACGTGTGTGAATATGTGTGTGCACAAATGTGTGAATATGTCTGTGTGCGAATGTGTGAATATGTCTGTGTGCAAATGTGTGAACGAATGTGTGAATATGTGTGCGTTTATATGTATCTGTGGTTGCGTGTGTGTCTATGTGTGTGTCTATGTGTGTGTGAATGTGCATGTATGTGAATAAGGGCGCAAGTGTGTGGGGGCGTGTGTGTGCAAATGTGCGTGTGTGTTTTTAAATGTGTGTGAATATGTGTACATTTTTGTTAATAGAGTAGTTATGCACAATTCACAGGTACACATGTGTGTATGTGCATATATGAATGTGTGTGAATGTGCATATACGAGGGTGTGAACATGTGTTCATGTGCATCTCCATATTATCCACTATTACATTGAAAGAAGTTTAAAGAACCTTTGTTCACGTTGGATTTGGATGTGTCAGCAACCGGAGAAACGCCAAAAATAAAACGAGATTTTTGCATTTTATTATCGTTGAGGAATTCAGAATTCAATTGGCATATTTAAAATTTTAGCAATCAGAATCAGTGGAGCCTGAGTTTGAATCTGTCTTTGGGCCCTTTTGTTCATCCTGTTCAGTGCTGTGAGGCTTGGGTCGGAGCTCACAGTCACAGTGTTGGAAGTGGTGTGGATTCAGCTCCACAATGGCATCTCACATGAACTCATTTCCAGCATTAATTTCTTTAGTCATATAAATGACCGTGAAGATATGTTACTATTATTATTACCACAGAGCTCTTGATGATGAATTCTTTGCAGTCATGTCATTCTCAATAAAGTAATTTAAAATGATTACTTCATAAATAATGTGGCTACGGTAGCTTGGCCCCCTCTATGCACAAATACTCCATAACGTTCCCATCGGGAGATGATAACTTTTAAACGTGAGCTTCTAATGATCCCACGGAAAATATTTGGTTGTAAATTCACTTTACAATACAAGTATAATCTCTTCCTGCAATATATCATTTGCTCAAACAGTCAGCCTTAATCTGGCTGGGACCCCTCAATGCTCACACTCAAAGTGTTAAATGCCTTGAAAAATGAAAAAGTGACAGACAGCCTCTCAGGAACTGCTGATAACAAGAGCTAAGAACAGAGGCTGTCTGTCATTAATGGGAAGGCCGTGGCAGAGAAGGTTTCCCTCAAGGTATGTCCAACTAATTTTCCAATGGATTTGAAACCATATGGGCTGAAAAAAAGCGCCCAAAGTTCTTACATTGTCAGCACCAGTGAAGTGTTTATGAGGGGAAAGTGCAAGAAAGGTTACTCCTGAGGTGAGAGGTCAAATAGAACCAGTCTGGTACCATTTATAGCCCAAGGCTTAGAGTCAGAAAGTCAGACGTTTCATTCGTATAGAAGGATTCACTGTAATAAAACCTGAATTGTACTTCACAGTATAAAGCTGAACGTAAGCTGCAGCATACAGTCAAATCTGATTAACAGGTCATAAATAGAGGAATTTGAAGCTTCAGATTATTTTGGGGGGCCAAAGAAATATGAATTCAAAAGTCTGAAAGGAAACAGTAACGAGCAGGCCAGTCAGGAGCAGGGAGTGTCTGCCTTAACCGTCAGGGAACTCGAACACATTCCTTCCCTGAGACTGCAGGCCCCTCCCTCAGTCAGTCAGGAAACATGGAGGTCACACTGAAGTTTATTTTAAAACTAAGAGCAGCCAGCATACACAAAATTCAGCTACCATCACCAGCATTGTGGATGGACCTCTTCAGACAACTTACAGGACAGGCTTGTGCCGGTTACAAGAGGAGCCAACTTCAGAAATTATGTGTGGGTGTAAAAGAGAATCGTGGCATGTTGCAGAAACAGGTCACTTGACCCATGGCCCCGATATTTACCGGGTGGTGGGGAGGGCGCGTGTCTGTGGCCGGAAAACCCACAAATACCGGCAAATTTAACGGCAGGACCTCTTTAGCATTTTTTTTACTCCGTTTCCGGCCTGGCAGCCGGACAAATTGAAGGCTGCCAGGTGGGAATGTCTGTAGTAGAAGACCGCAGCCGGAGAATTTGGGGGTTGGTGCAGGGTAGGCTGCGAGCGAGGGAGAGAGATCGCGGGAAGGGAGAGATCAGGGGAGGAAGAGATCGGGGGAGGAGAGATCGGGGGGAGGGAGAGATTGCGGGGAGGGAGGGAGGGAGAGATCACGGGGAGGAAGGGAGAGATCGCAAGGAGGGAGGGGGAGATCGCGGGGAGGGAGGGGGAGATCGCAAGGAGGGAGGGGGAGATCGCGGGGCGGGAGGGAGGGAGAGATCGCGGGGAGGGAGAGAGAGATCACGGGGAGGGAGGGAGGGAGAGATCGCGGGGAGGGAGGGGGAGATCGCGGGGAGGGAGGGAGAGATCGCGGGGAGGGAGGGAGAGATCGCAAGGAGGGAGGGGGAGATCGCGGGGCGGGAGGGGGAGATCGTGGGGAGGGAGGGGGAGATCGCGGGGCGGGAGGGGGAGATCGCGGGGAGGGAGGGAGGGAGAGATCACGGGGAGGGAGAGATCGCGGGGAGGGAGGGAGAGATCGCGGGGAGGGAGGGAGAGATCGCGGGGAGGGAGGGAGGGAGAGATCACGGGGAGGGAGAGATCGCGGGGGAGGGAGGGAGAGATCGCGGGGAGGGAGGGAGAGATCGCGGGGAGGGAGGGAGAGAGAGATCGCGGGGAGGGAGGGAGAGATCGCGGGGAGGGAGGGAGGGAGAAATCGCAGGGAGGGAGGGAGGGAGAGATCGTGGGGAGGGAGGGAGGGAGAGATCGCGGGGAGGGAGGGAGGGAGAGATCACGGGGAGGGAGGTAGAGATCGTGGGGAGGGAGGGGGAGATCGCGAGGAGGGAGGGAGAGATCGCGGGGAGGGAGGGAGAGAGAGATCGCGGGGAGGGAGGGAGAGAGAGATCACGGGGAGAGAGGGAGAGATCGCGAGGAGGGAGGGAGAGAGAAATCGCGAGGAGGGAGAGAGAGATCGCGAGGAGGGAGGGAGAGAGAGATTGCGAGGAGGGAGACAGAGATCGCGAGGAGGGAGGGAGAGAGAGATCGCGGGGAGGGAGGGAGAGATCGCGAGGTGGGAGGGAGAGAGAGATCGCGAGGAGGGAGGGGGAGATCGCGAAGTGGGAGGGGGAGATCGCGGGGAGGGAGGGGGAGATCGAGGGGAGGGAGGGGGAGATCGCGGGGAGGGAGGGGGCGATCGCGGGGAGGGAGGGAGGGAGAGATCACGGGGAGGGAGAGAGAGATCGCGGGGAGGGAGGGAGGGAGAGATCGCGGGGAGGGAGGGAGAGATCGCGGGGAGGGAGGGAGAGAGAGATCGCGGGGAGGGAGGGAGAGATCGCAGGGAGGGAGGGAGGGAGAGATCGCGGGGAGGGAGGGAGGGAGAGATCGCGGGGAGGGAGGGGGAGATCGCGAGGAGGGAGGGAGAGATCGCGGGGAGGGAGGGAGAGAGAGATCGCGGGGAGGGAGGGAGAGAGAGATTGCGAGGAGGGAGGGAGAGAGAGATTGCGAGGAGGGAGGGGGAGATCGCGAGGAGGGAGGGAGAGAGAGATCGCGAGGAGGGAGAGAGAGAGTGATTGCGGGGAGGGAGGGAGAGAGAGATCGCGGGGAGGGAGAGAGAGATCGCGGGGAGGGAGGGAGAGATCGCGAGGAGGGAGGGGGAGATCGCGGGGAGGGAGGGGGAGATCGCGGGGAGGGAGGGGGAGATCGAGGAGAGGGAGGGGGAGATCGCAGGGAGGGAGGGAGGGAGAGATCGCGGGGAGGGAGGGAGAGATCGCGGGGAGGGAGGGAGGGAGAGATCGCGGGGAGGGAGGGAGAGATCGCGGGGAGGGAGGGGGAGATCGCGAGGAGGGAGGGAGAGATCGCGGGGAGGGAGGGAGAGAGAGATCGCGGGGAGGGAGGGAGAGAGAGATCGCGGGGAGGGTAGGAGAGAGAGATCGCGGGGAGGGAGAGAGAGAGAGATCGCGGGGAGGGAGGGAGAGAGAGATCGCGGGGAGGGAGGGAGAGAGAGATCGTGGGGAGGGAGGGAGAGAGAGATCGCGGGGAAGGAGGGAGAGATCACGAGGAGGGAGGGGGAGATCGCGGGGAGGGAGGGGGAGATCGCGGGGAGGGAGGGAGAGAGAGATCGCGGGGAGGGAGGGAGAGATCGCGGGGAGGGAGGGGGAGATCACGGGGAGGGAGGGGGAGATCGCGGGGAGGGAGGGGGAAATCGCGAGGAGGGAGGGAGAGAGAGATCGCGAGGAGGGAGGGGGAGATCGCGGGGAGGGAGGGGGAGATCGCGGGGAGGGAGGGTGAGATCGCGGGGTGGGAGGGGGAGATCTCAGGGAGAGAGGGAGAGATCGCGGGGAGGGAGGGAGAGATCGTAAGGAGGGAGAGAGAGATCGCGGGGAGGGAGGGAGAGATCGCGGGGAGGGAGGAAGGGAGAGATCGCGGGGAGGGAGGGGGAGATCGCGGGGAGGGAGAGAGAGATCGCGAGGAGGGAGAGAGAGATCGCGGGGAGGGAGGGAGAGATCGCGGGGTGGGAGGGGGAGAGAGATCGCGGGGAGGGAGGGGGAGATCGCGGGGAGGGAGGGAGGGAGAGATCGCGGGAGGGAGGGGGAGATCGCGGGGAGGGAGAGAGAGATCGCGAGGAGGGAGAGAGATTGCGGGAGGGAGGGAGAGATCGCGGGGTGGGAGGGGGGAGCGAGATCGCGGGGAGGGAGGGGGAGATCGCGGGGAGGGAGGGAGGGAGAGATCGCGGGGGTGGGAGGGGGAGATCTCAGGGAGAGAGGGAGAGATCGCGGGAGGGAGGGAGAGATCGCAAGGAGGGAGAGAGAGATCGCGGGGAGGGAGGGAGAGATTGCGGGGAGGGAGGGAGGGAGGGAGAGATCGCGGGGAGGGAGGGGGAGATCGCGGGGAGGGAGGGAGGGAGAGATCGCGGGGAGGGAGGGAGAGATCGCGGGGTGGGAGGGGGAGAGAGATCGCGGGGAGGGAGGGGGAGATCGCGGGGAGGGAGGGAGGGAGAGATCGCGGGAGGGAGGGGGAGATCGCGGGGAGGGAGAGAGAGATCGCGAGGAGGGAGAGAGAGATTGTGGGGGAGGGAGGGAGAGATCGCGGGTGGGAGGGGGAGCGAGATCGCGGGGAGGGAGGGGGAGATCGCGGGGAGGGAGGGAGGGAGAGATCGCGGGGTGGGAGGGGGAGAGAGATCGCGGGGAGGGAGGGGGAGATCGCGGGGAGGGAGGGAGGGAGAGATCGCGGGGAGGGAGGGGGAGATCGCGGGGCGGGAGGGGGAGATCGCGGGGAGGGAGGGAGAGATCGCGAGGAGGGAGAGAGAGATCGCGGGGAGGGAGAGAGAGATCGCGGGGTGGGAGGGGGAGATTGCGGGGAGGGAGGGGGAGATCGTGAGGAGGGAGGGAGAGAGAGATCGCGAGGAGGGAGGGGGAGATCGCGAGGAGGGAGGGAGAGAGAGATCGCGAGGAGGGAGGGGGAGATTGCGGGGAGGCAGGGGGAGATCGCGAGGAGGGAGGGAGAGAGAGATCGCGAGGAGGGAGGGGGAGATCGCGAGGAGGGAGGGGGGAGATCGCGAGGAGGGAGAGAGAGATCGCGGGGAGGGAGGGGGAGATCGCGGGGAGGGAGGGGGAGATCGCGAGGAGGGAGGGGGAGATCGCGAGGAGGGTGGGGAGATCGCGAGGAGGGAGGGAGAGAGAGATCACGAGGAGGGAGGGGGGAGATCGCGAGGAGGGAGGGGGAGATCGCGAGGAGGGAGGGAGAGAGAGATCACGGGGAGGGAGGGGGAGATCGCGGGGAGGGAGGGGGAAATCGCGAGGAGGAGGGAGAGAGAGATCGCGAGGAGGGAGGGGGAGATCGCGGGGAGGGAGGGGGAGATCGCGGGGAGGGAGGGTGAGATCGCGGGGTGGGAGGGGGAGATCTCAGGGAGAGAGGGAGAGATCGCGGGGAGGGAGGGAGAGATCGCAAGGAGGGAGAGAGAGATCGCGGGGAGGGAGGGAGAGATCGCGGGGAGGGAGGGGAGAGATCGCGGGGAGGGAGGGGAGGGAGAGATCGCGGGGAGGGAGGGGGAGATCGCGGGGAGGGAGGGGGAGAGAGATCGCGGGAGGGAGGGGGAGATCGCGTAGAGGGAGAGAGAGACGCGAGGAGGGAGAGAGAGATCGCGGGGAGGGAGGGAGAGATCGCGGGGTGGGAGGGGGAGAGAGATCGCGGGGAGGGAGGGGGAGATCGCGGGGAGGGAGGGAGGGAGAGATCGCGGGAGGGAGGGGGAGATCGCGGGGAGGGAGAGAGAGATCGCGAGGAGGGAGAGAGATTGCGGGGAGGGAGGGAGAGATCGCGGGGTGGGAGGGGGGAGCGAGATCGCGGGGAGGGAGGGGGAGATCGCGGGGAGGGAGGGAGGGAGAGATCGCGGGGTGGGAGGGGGAGATCTCAGGGAGAGAGGGAGAGATCGCGGGGAGGGAGGGAGAGATCGCAAGGAGGGAGAGAGAGATCGCGGGGAGGGAGGGAGAGATTGCAAGGAGGGAGGGAGAGATCGCGGGGAGGGAGGGAGGGAGAGATCGCGGGGAGGGAGGGGGAGATCGCGGGGAGGGAGAGAGAGATCGCGAGGAGGGAGAGAGAGATCGCGGGGAGGGAGGGAGAGATCGCGGGGTGGGAGGGGGAGAGAGATCGCGGGGGAGGGAGGGGGAGATCGCGGGGAGGAGGGAGGGAGAGATCGCGGGAGGGAGGGGGAGATCGCGGGGAGGGAGAGAGAGATCGCGAGGAGGGAGAGAGAGATTGTGGGAGGGAGGGAGAGATCGCGGGGTGGGAGGGGGAGCGAGATCGCGGGGAGGGAGGGGGAGATCGCGGGGAGGGAGGGAGGGAGAGATCGCGGGGTGGGAGGGGGAGAGAGATCGCGAGGAGGGAGGGGGAGATCGCGGGGAGGGAGGGAGGGAGAGATCGCGGGGAGGGAGGGGGAGATCGCGGGGCGGGAGGGGGAGATCGCGGGGAGGGAGGGAGAGATCGCGAGGAGGGAGAGAGAGATCGCGGGGAGGGAGAGAGAGATCGCGGGGTGGGAGGGGGAGATTGCGGGGAGGGAGGGGGAGATCGTGAGGAGGGAGGGAGAGAGAGATCGCGAGGAGGGAGGGGGAGATCGCGAGGAGGGAGGGAGAGAGAGATCGCGAGGAGGGAGAGGGAGATTGCGGGGAGGCAGGGGGAGATCGCGAGGAGGGAGGGAGAGAGAGATCGCGAGGAGGGAGGGGGAGATCGCGAGGAGGGAGGGGGAGATCGCGAGGAGGGAGAGAGAGATCGCGGGGAGGGAGGGGGAGATCGCGGGGAGGGAGGGGGAGATCGCGAGGAGGGAGGGGGAGATCGCGAGGAGGGTGGGGGAGATCGCGAGGAGGGAGGGAGAGAGAGATCACGAGGAGGGAGGGGGAGATCGCGAGGAGGGAGGGGGAGATCGCGAGGAGGGAGGGAGAGAGAGATCACGAGGAGGGAGGGAGAGATCGCGAGGAGGGAGGGGGAGATCGCGAGGAGGGAGGGGGAGATCGCGAGGAGGGAGGGGGAGATCGCGAGGAGGGAGGGGGAGATCGCGAGGAGGGAGGGAGAGAGAGATCACGAGGAGGGAGGGGGAGATCGCGAGGAGGGAGGGGGAGATCGCGAGGAGGGAGGGAGAGAGAGATCACGAGGAGGGAGGGGGAGATCGCGAGGAGGGAGGGGGAGATCGCGAGGAGGGAGGGAGGGGGAGATCGCGGGGTGGGAGGGGGAGATCGCGGGGAGGGAGGGGGAGATCGCGAGGAGGGAGGGGGAGATCGCGAGGAGGGAGGGGGAGATCGTGAGGAGGGAGAGAGAGATTGCGAGGAGGGAGGGGGAGATCGCGGGGAAGGAGGGGGAGATCGCGAGGAGGGAGGGGGAGATCGCGGCAGAAAGTTTGCTTGAGGGGCCACGGGTAGCTCTCCTGTTCCTCCTGTCCCACAAGCAGTGCTGGAAAGCACTTACCCGCTGGATCTGGCTGCACCCGCCTCCCTTCAGCTGCTGAGTTTCCCAAGCCCTGGGAAACCCAGACCACAGCCGTCAAATTTAAACGGCTCCCAAAATCTGACGAATGGAGCCTATTTTAAATATTGAAATCACCGCCTCTCCAGAGCCGGTTAGACAGACTCCCCCAAACACACCTGTCAAGATGGATGTAAAACTTCCCATGATACTATTTGAAGAAGAGCAGGGAGGTGTCCTGGTCAACATTTATCCCTCGAACAATAGCATTAAAACACAGATTATCTGATCATTTGCTGCCTATGGGATCTACATTAGCTACCTACATAAAGGAAGACTTGCATTTATATAGCGCCTTTCACGACCGTCGGACATCCCAAAGCACTTTACAGCCAATGAAGTACTTTTGAAGTGTAGTCACTGTTGTAATGTGGGAAACGCAGCAGCCAATTTGCGCACAGCAAGCTCCCACAAACAGCAATGCGATGATGACCAGATAAACTGTTGCTGTTATATTGGTTGAGGGATAAATATTGGCCCAGGACACCGGGGAAAACTCCCTTGCTCTTCTTCAAAATAGTGCCCACGGGATCTTTTACGTCCACCTGGTTTAACATCTCATCCTAAAGACGGCACCTCCGACAGTGCAGCACTCCCTCAGCACTGCACTGGAGTGTCAGCCTAGATTTTTGTACTCAAGTCTCTGGAGTGGGACTTGAACCCACAACCTCCTAGAACTCAGAGAGCGAGTGTGCTACCAACTGAGCCAGAGCTGACACTCAACATAACAGTAACTCCACATCAAAAACTAATTCACTGGTCACATGGTGCCTTGGGCTGGTGGGACAGGGTGCTATATAAACGCAAGTTCCTTCTATTGCATAATTAAGTCACTTTTGCAGCAATACCAGAAGCTTGTGAAAGAATTCATAATTTAATGCTTAAGTAAATGAGATCTTGTTTATTCCAACCCGGGTTCTGTATTTCATTTTGACTGACACTGGTTATGTCAGCAGCAGCAGCGACGGCAGAGCGGACCTGGGAGGAGCGGCGAGGCGGCGGCGGTGGTACCAGCTCAGCACCGGCAGAATTTTCATAGAGTCACGTCAGAAGTCAAAAGTGACGTCGGTACAAGGGGAGGAAACTGATTGGTGAGTATCTGGTAAGTGTTTTTACTTGGCTTTCTTAAGGTTTTTAAGTTTATTCCAGCTAGGTTAGTAAATAGTTTGTTAATTAGAGGTGTGGCAGGGCAGCTCACACCCGTGGAATGCACATCCTGCGCCATGTGGGAAGTCCTGGACACCTCCCGTGGTCTGGACGACCACATGTGCGGGAAGTGTCGCCGGCTACAGCAGCTCGAGCACCGGGTTACGGAGCTTGAGCGGCGGCTGCAGTCACTGCTGTGCATCCGCGAGGCTGAGAGCTACGTGGATAGCACGTTTCAGGAGGTGGTCACCCCGCAGCTTAAGAGTGTGCAGGCAGAGAGGGAATGGGTGACCGTCAGACAGAAGAGGAGGACCAGGCAGGTAGTGCAGGAGTCCCCTGAGCCCATCTTGCTCACCAACCAGTATTCGGTGCTGAGTACTGGTGAGGGCGATGGTTCCTCTGGGGAGTGCAGCCAGAGCCAAGTCCACAGCACCATGGAAGGTTCAGCTGCACAGGCGGGAGGGAAGAGGAGAGGGAGAGCAATAGTGATAGGGGATTCAATAGTTAGGGGAGCAGACAGACGTTTTTGCGGCCGCAGATGTGATTCCAGGATGGTATGTTGCCTCCCCGGTTCCAGGGTCAAGGATGTCACCGAGCGGCTGCAGGGCATTCTGAGGGGGGAGGGTGAACAGCCAGAGGTCGTGGTCCATATCGGTACCAACGACATAGGTCGGAAGAGGGATGAGGTCCTGCAGGCAGAGTTTAGGGAGCTAGGAAAGGGGTTAAAAAGCAGGACCTCAAAGGTAGTAATCGCTGGAATACTACCAGTGCCATGTGCTAGTGAGTTCAGAAAAAGGAAGATAGAGCAGATGAATGCGTGGCTGGAGAGATGGTGTAGGAGGGAGGGCTTTAGATTCCTGAGGAATTGGAACCGTTTCTGGGGGAGGTGGGACCTCTACAAGCCAGACGGGTTGCACCTCAACAGGAACGGGACCAATATCCTGGCGGGAGGGTTTGCTAGTGCTGTTGGGGAGGGTTTAAACTAGCTTGGCAGGGGGATGGGGACCTAAGTATAGAGTCAATAGGGAGGGAAGAAAAACTGGAATTGGAAAACAAAAACGTAGAAAATAAAATGGAAGGACAGAGGAATCAAGGGCTAGATAGTAGTCAACAAGGAGGTTTGCCTGTACTAAATGGTATGTACTTCAATGCAAGGAGTATAGCGAACAAGGCAGATGAGCTGAGGGCACAGGTAGATACTTGGGACTATGATATTATAGCTATTACAGAGACGTGGCTGAAAGAGGGGCAGGTATGGCAGCTCAACATTCCTGGTTACAGGATTTTCGGACGGGATAGAGAGGGAGGTAAAAAGGGAGGGGGGTCGCGGTATTGATTAAAGAAACTATTACAGCTGTGAGGAGGGATGATATGTTGGAGGGATCATCAAATGAGGCCATATGGGTCGAATTGAAAAACAAAAAAGGGGCAATCACACTGCTGGGAGTATACTGCAGACCCCCAAACAGTGAGAGGGAGATAGAGGAACAAATATGTAGACAAATTTCTGAGAAGTGCAAAAACTATAGGAAAACCCAAAGATGTTTTATAAACATATTAAGAGTAAGAGGATAACTAAAGAAAGGGTAGGGCCAATTAGAGATCATGAGGGTAATCTGTGTGTGGAGGCGGGAGACGTCGGTAGGGTTCTTAATGAATACTTTGCGTCTGTTTTCACAAAGGAGAGGGGCGAAGCAGACATTGTTATCGGGGGGGAGGAGTGTGAAATGTTGGATGAAATAAAGATAGTGAGAGAGGAAGTATTAAAGGGTTTAGCAGCTTTAAAAGTGGCTAAATCCCCGGATGAAATGTATCCCAGGCTGTTAAGCGAAGCAAAAGAGGAAATAGCAGAGGCCCTGACCATCATTTTTCAATCCTCTCTGGCTTCAGGTGTGGTGCCGGAGGACTGGAGGACATAGAAACATAGAAAATAGGTACAGGAGTAGACCATTCGGTCCTTCGAGCCTGCACCGCCATTCAATGCGTTCATGGCTGAACATGCTACCTCAGTACCCCATTCCTGCTTTCTCGCCATACCCCTTGATCCCCCTAGTTGTGAGTGTTATATCTAACTCCCTTTTGAATATATTTAGCGAACTGGCCTCAACAACCTTCTGTGGAAGAGAATTCCATAGATTCACCACTCTCTGGGTGAAGAAGTTCCTCCTCAGCTCAGTCTTAAATGGCTTCCCCTTAATCCTTAGACTGTGACCCCTGGTTCTAGTTTTCCCTAACATTGGGAACATTCGGCCCGCATCTAATTTGTCTAAACCAGTCAGGATTTTAAATGTCTCTATAAGATCCCCCCTCATTCTTCTGAACTCCAGAGGATACAAGTTCAGTTGACCCAATCTTTCTTGATATGTCAGTCCGGCCATCCCAGGAATCAATCTAGTGAACCTTCGCTGCACTCCCTCAATAGCAAGAATGTCCTTCCTTAAGTTAGGAGACCAAAACTGCGCACAATACTCCAGGTGTGGCCTCACCAAGGCCCTGTACAACTGCAGCATCACCTCCCTACTCCTGTACTCAAATCCCCTTGCTATGAAGGCCATCATTCCGTTTGCTTTCTTGACTGCCTGCTGCACTTGCATTCCCACCTTCAGTGACTGATGTACCATGACGCCCAGGTCTCGTTGCACCTCCCCTTTCCCTAATCTGCCACCATTCAGGTAATAGTCCGCCTCTCTATTTTTACCACCAAAGTGGATAACCTCACATTTATCCACATTGTACTTCATCTGCCATACATTTGCCCATTCACCCAACCTGTCCAAGTCCAAGTCACTATTAATGTGGTACCCTTGTTTAAAAAGGGAGAAAAGGATAGACCAAATAATTACAGGCCAGTCAGCCTAACCTCGGTGGTGGGAAAATTATTGGAAAGAATTCTGAAGGACAGGATAAATCTTCATTTAGAAAGACATGGATTAACCAAGGATAGTCATGCCTGTTAAGGGAAAGTCATGCCTGACAAACTTGATTGAATTTTTTGAGGAGGTAACAAGGAGGGTAGATGAGGGTAGTGCATTTGATGTAGTGTATATGGACTTTAGCAAGGCTTTTGATGAGGTTCCACATGGCAGACTGGTCACGAAGTTAAAAGCCCATGGGATCCAGGGCAAAGTGTCAAGTTGGATTCAAAACTGGCTCGGAGACAGGAAGCAGAGGGTAATGGTCGATGGGTGTTTTTGTGACTGGAAGGCTGTTTCCAGTGGGGTTCCGCAGGGGTCAGTACTAGATCCCTTGCTTTTTGTGGTATATATCAATGATCTTGACTTGAATATCGGGGGTATGATTAATAAGTTTGCAGATGATACTAAAATTGGCTGTGTGGTTGATACTGAAGAAGGAAGCTGTAGACTGCAGGAAGATATCAATAAATTGGTCAGCTGGGCAGAACAGTGGCAAATGGAATTCAATCCGGAGAAGTGTGAGGTAATGCATTTGGGGAGGGCTAACAAGGAAAGGGAAAACACATTAAATGGTAGGACACTGAGTAGTGTAGAGGAACAAAGGGACCTTGGAGTGCATGTCCACAGATCCCTGAAGGTAGCAGGCCAAGTAGATAAGGTGGTTAAGAAGGCATACGGAATGCTTGCCTTTATTAGCCGTGGCATAGAATACAAGAGCAGGGGGTTATGCTTCAACTGTATAAAACACTAGTTAGGCCTCAGCTAGAGTACTGCGTGCAGTTCTGGTCACCACATTACAGGAAAGATGTGATTGCACTAGAGAAGGGTACAGAGGAGATTTACAAGGATGTTGCCAGGAGTAGAGAATCTTAGCTATGAGGAAAGACTGGATAGGCTGGGTCTGTTTTCCTTGGAACAGAGGAGGCTGAGGGGAGACCTTATTGAGGTGTATAAAATTATGAGGAGCATAGATAAAGTGGATAGAAAGGACCCATTTCCCTTAGCAGAGGGGTCAAAAACTAGGGGGCACAGATTTAAAGTAATTGGTGGAAGGTTTAGAGGGGATTTGAGGGGAAATTTCTTCACCCAGAGGGTTGTGGGGGTCTGGAACTCACTGCCTGAAAGGATGGTAGAGGCAGGAACCCTAACCACATTTAAAAAGTACTTGGAGGTGCACTTGGGATGCTGTAACCTGCAGGGCTACGGACCAAGAGCTGGGAAGTGGGATTAGGCTGGATGGCTCTTTGTTGGCCGGCGCGGACACGATGGGCCGAAATGGCCTCCTTCCATACTGTAACTTTCTATGATTCTATGATTATGCAGGTTAACAGCTTCTTTAATTAGGAGGCAATTCAAGGAACTGATACAACCTTAAATATTCCGATGGCTAAGAACTGGAACCAAAGGCGCATCTGACCATTTTAGTTGTGTTACCTTGTAAAAATCTCCCACTCACTGCCTCCGTTATCCTGTATACACGTGCCATCCCCGAGCCACGTCGGGGAAAGAAAATCTGCCCCAGCAAAAGTCCATTTTTATTCATTTTCTTCTCCTTTCCATTCGCACGGAGCTTGTGCTCCGAACAAATAAATCTCCGCAACACCCCCCCCCCCGCCCCGCCCCGCGATATCATAATGCATTATTATTAAACCAACCCAGAGCTCCACAGATTTAGGTGATATTACGATATTATTATACATTTAATACTTAAACCACCACAGATTTACGCACAGGACGTTTCTACGCAGCTTCGGTTCATTGGCAGCAGTCACTTTGTTTCCGGTTAGCGCTCCTCCCTCCCCCCCATATTACCAGTGCTGAACAGTCCAAACCAGAGACAGTCCGGATCAGGGACATTGGTACAGATACTGTCTGACGTAAGAAAACTACTAGGCACTTGGTCTAAGCGTTAAACAAAGCTTTAATCAACTGTTTTTCAACATGGAGATCTAGTTGTGTCCTTCACTAGTTCCTGTTGAGGAATGTCCTAAGCAAGCTGGGCCCATGCCCGAGTATTTATACTCTCCCTGGACAGCGCCACCAGCAGGCCGCCCAGTATTACTTCATGCATGAATGGCAAGATTCATGTCACTGTCAATGTTCTGCTCCTCAGTTAACCTTGTCAGGAAGCACACTTGAGTGGAGCCCCCAGAAGACTTGGCTGAAACAGGAGAAAACATTACCGTTTTGTTAATGCTGCATTTTAACCTCAGACACCTAAAAAATTATACATTGATAAAGTCAGGAACACTTACTCAGAGAATCCTGGGACTAGAGGTACACACTGCTCTCCCGGGTATTTGTAATTCCACTTCAATATTTGCAGCAGTAAAAAAAAAACTGTTTATTGTCTTACGTTCTTTGTTGGCAATGAAACAGTTAATAAATACAGTCCAAACAATTGATTGCCCAATAAGTAAGATGTGCAGCAATATCTGAAGTTCCATCTGAAGGTGGAGGGGGGGAAATGGGGCTCTGCATCCTCAGTGTTTCTCTATTTGTTCTCCTTGTACAGCTGACTGTGTGTTTACAGCATTTTCATTTTAGACCTGCATCTGCAAACATTTAAGAACATCAGAACATAAGAAATAGGAGCAGGAGTAGGCCATACGGCCCCTCGAGCCTGCTCCAGCATTCAATAAGATCATGGCCGATCTTCGACCTCAACTCCACTTTCCCGCCTTATCCCCATAACCCTTGATTCCCATAGTATCCAAAAATCTATCGATCTCTGTCTTGAATATACTCAATGACTGAGCATCCATAGCCCTCTGGGGTAGAGAATTCCAAAGATTCACCACCCTTTGAGTGAAGAAATTTCTCATCTCAATCCGAAATAGCTGACCCCTTATCCTGAGACTATGCTCCTAGTTCTAGACACTCCAGCCAGGGGAAACAACCTCTCAGCATCTACCCTGTCAAGCCCTCTAAGAATTTTATACGTTTCAATGAGATCACCTCTCGTTCTTCTAACCTTTCCAATCTCTCTCATTTTCTTGCCTTTTCCCTTGGATGGACATCTCACCGTCTTAGATACTTGTGAGTTCTTTTGTTTCTTTGAGTGCCTTTCCATCGCTTCGTTGAGATGACCTTTAATATCATTTAACAATCTCCTGTTTTTCTTTCAAACAGGTTGCAGGCCATTCGACCCATTAGCCCCCTCTCTCTGTGATTGGAGTGACTGTTGGTTGTTGTTCTTTCCCGCCCTTCCCCCCCCCCCCCCCTCTTTTTACGATTCTCTTAAAATGCTCACGTATCTTTCGGTTTACAGTTCTGAAGAAGTACGGTGTTCAAAACATTAACCTGTCTTTTCACTTTAATGATGACCTGCGAGGAGTTTGCAGCATTTACTGCTTTTGTCTCAGCATTTACCGTTTTTACATTTTGAGATAATACCTGGATTTGCTTGGAGGTTTTTTTTTGCTCTCGCTTCTACCTGGCCTCATTGTCTCACAGCAGAACTAAGCCTGAATGTGAAACTCGAGATTCCGACAGAGCTATCGGTATCCAAACTAAGCAAACGGCATTGTTTGGGCCGAAACTTTTCTCTTTTTTTTTTCCCTGAGATGTCTAATATACCACTCTTTTTAACAATGTAAATCACTTGAGTGTCACACTGTAGGCCTGAGACTCCACTCTTTGTTCAAAAGCTGGCATGACTGCATACAGCAGTTCCAGTAATGAATTACTGCCTCAGCAAACTCTCCCAACATCGCGTGCTAGCAGAATGGCTTCACTAATCCCCCTTTCGACACATAACTGTGGATAATATACAAAAGCAATGCATTCTGAGAGTGCGGGGGGGGCGGGGCCAGGCACGGTAAATTGGGAACACTAATTAAATTCACCTGCTGTTGTGTGAGGGAAAGTAGAATAGATCATGTATTTAGACAGGTGGGCGATACACATTTTCAGCCCTCTGATCTCCAGCTCATTTAATTTCAGCTTGTGACAGGTGGGGTGTTGTTGCAGTGGTAGATTTTGATTGGTCAGGTCCTGCTCAGTCTACTCCTAAACAAACGTTTGAGAAAGGAGAGCATCGCTCCTGTAGAGGAGGGGGGGGGGGGGGGGGGGGAAACAAGGGTATATTTTACTCTTTTAGAAGGAAAAGTATTTTCTCATGATTATTTTAATACCGTCAGACAAATCCAGACATTGTCAAACATGAATTCAAAACCATTAGCAGCAGAGAACTGTCCAATTGTGACTCACAAAATCATTCAATTTTCATGCTTTTCAATTATCTAAATTGCCTGTTAATTGGTATAATTAGCAAAACACCAAATGTTGAGTTGTTCCAACTGTAGAGTGCTCCCCGCTGGTGTGCTGAATTCAATCCGTCGGCCCACACACTACACAGAAACACGGGCACTACATGCACACCACCTAAACTTACACACTGCCTTCGCCGAAACACAACGAAGTTACGTTACTTTGAATGGATTTTTGTAGTCTATCCTTTTATTGCACAGAAATTAAAAGGGTTAAACTATGAGGACAAGTTGCATAGGGGTACGGTGGCATAGTGGTTATGTTACTGGACTAGTAATCCAGAGGTCTGGAGTAATTAATCCGTTGAAGCGAGTTCATAATCCCACCATGGCAGATTTAGATCCAGTTAATTAAATAAAAAAATCTGGAATTTAAATAAAAAAGCTAGTATCAGTAATGGTAACCATGAAACTACCAGACTGTCGTTAAAAACCCATCTGGTTCACTAATGTCCTTATGGGAAGGAAATCTGCCGTCCTTACCTGGTCTGGCCTATATGTGGCCATGATGTGGAGATGCCGGTGTTGGACTGGGGTGGACAAAAGTGAGAAGTTGCACAACACCAGGTTATAGTCCAACAGTTTTATTTGAAATCACAAGCGTTCGGAGCTGCTGCTCCTTCGTCAGGTGAAGTCACTTCACCTGACGAAGGAGCAGCGCTCCGAAAGCTTGTGATTTCAAATAAAACTGTTGGACTATAACCTGGTGTTGTGCGACTTCTCACTTTTGGCCTATATGTGACTCCAGACCCACAGCAATGTGGTTGACTCTTAACGGCCCTCTGAAATGGCCCAGCAAGTCGCTCAGTTGTAGCAAACCCCAGCGATAAAGTCAGCCTTCACCACAAGGACTGCAGCGGTTCAAGAAGGCAACTCATCACCACCTCCTCAAGGGCAATTGGGGACGGGCAATAAATGCCGTGAACAAATAAAATAAAACTAGGTTTGCACTCACTTACATAAAGGGGTGATCTAATTGAGTTGTTGAAGGTGATTGAAGAATTTGATAGGGTAGGTAGAGAGGAAACTACTTCCTCCGGTGGAGGTGTCCAGGACAAGGGGGGGTATAACCTTAAAATTAGAGCTAGGCCGTTCAGGGGTGATGTCAGAAACCACTTCTTCACGAAGGGTAGTGGAAATCTGGTACTCTTCTCCCAGCACCCCACAAAAAAAGCTTTTGAGGCTAGGTCAATTAAAAATTTCAAAACTGAAATTAATAGATTTTTGTTAGGCAAGGGTATTAAGGGATATGGAACCAAGTTGGGTAAATGGAGTTAAGATACAGATCAGCCATGATCTAATTGAATGGCGGAACAGGCTCGAGGGGCTGAATGGTCTACTCCTGTTCCTAAGTTAAAGGGGCATGTTTTTCCCTTTTGTTTCTATTTTTTGGGTAGATTTCAAGTGCAATTGATCGATGTTTTCCACTGGGAGCAATCTTTTATCACTTTGGCGTTAAGGTTGGATATCTGGTCAATCCCAAGATAGCAGTAATAATCCCAGTTTCACACTTCTCAAATGGTTTAACAGCCATTTAACTAGTAAACGAATCACCCTCTGACAGGGTGCATGAAGTGAAACTGCAGACAGGTTCAGCATGATTCCCTGGACCAGGATTGAACTCAGGGAGAAGATTAATGTACTGTCCAAAAGTACAAATGTCATAGTCATGTGTAGAGCAAATATAACAGAGCAGATACGGATTGTGCGTCAAGCTGTTTGTAATGAGAGAATTCTGTTACCATCACAACATAACCCAAATATGACTGGATACTTGAAATTAATGAGCCAATGGTCCACAGAGGCAACCTCATTATTTGGGGAACTCAACCTACCCGTTATTGTGCATCTGTATTGTTAAGTACTGACTGCCAAATAAAGGTAAGTGAGCCTCAGAAAATGGAGAAGGAGGGGTTATGCGGGAAAGACATTCATCTCCTGACTCCTGTCCTTGCGAGAATTCCCACCTACAGTATGCAGCAGTCAGGTGATGGGTCCAGAAGTTCAGTTGATGGCACCTCCCAGGACCAACAGGAACAATGGCAGGAGGAGCCTCCCCCAATTATACATTTTGCCTACACCCAATCGCCTACTTCATACGGAGGTATAGCGAGGTACACTCAGTGAAGATAACACCGCTCTCGGGGTCACCAGAGGAGTGTTCAAAGGGACTTCGAGATGTCGGCTGGGCTCCTGTCTAGACATGTCTGAGGAGGTAGGCCTTTCAGCAGATCCCTTTGAGCAGAGGCTGTTGGAGGACGGACATGATGCGTTTGCTTCATTTGGCTCCATGGGAGGGCAAGAGGCTCAGTGCAGCAAATCTGGATGCTCTGAGATAGTCTACTTCCTGCACCTTGAGATATAAAACATTCAGGCTCCCCTCGGGACAACACTAGAGAACAAACCAAATGACTTCATATAATGGGAACCATACCCCTTACATACTGCAAGAACTATTGCCTAGGCCAATTTAGGAGCATATTTCAACCTGTAAAAGTTGCTTATATAATTTGCCATATTTAAGAAAATTATTACAAGGCAAAGGTTCCTAACAATCGTGACATCCCGAAGAAAGCAGCAGTCACTTTTTCACAATTCTAACTGCTCGAAGGCCGATTACAATTCTCTCTCTTCTCTCTTAGGCAGTCCCTCGGAACCGAGGATGACTTGCTTCCACATTAAGAATGAGTTTGCAGGTGACTGATGAGTCCAATGCGGGACCTACAGTTTCTGTCACAGGTGGGGCAGACGGTGGTTGAAGGGGCGGGTGGGTGGGGTGCTTGGGTTGACGTGCGCTCCTTGCGCTGCCTGCGCTTGGCTTCCGCTTGCTCCCGGCGAAGAGACTCGAGGTGTTCAGCGCCTTCCCGGATGCTTCTCCTCCACTTTGGGCGGTCTTGGGCCAGGGATTCCCAGGTGTCGGTGGGGATGTTACACTTTTTCAAGGAGGCTTTGAGGGTGTCTTTGAAGCGTTTCCTCTGCCCACCTGGGGCTCTCTTGCCGTGCCGGAGCTCCGAGTAGAGCGCTTGTTTTGGGAGTCTCGTATCGGGCCTGCGGACAATGTGACCCGTCCATCGGAGCTGACCGAGCGTGGTCAAAGCTTCGATGATGGGGATGTTGGCCTGAGCGAGAACACTGACGTTGGTGCGCCTATCCTGCCAATGGATTTGCAGGATCTTGCGGAGGCAGCGTTGGTGGTACCTCTCCAGTGCTTTGAGGTGCCTGCTGTACATGGTCCATGTCTTTGAGGCATACAGGAGGGCGGGTATCACTGCTGCTCTGTAGACCATGAGCTTGGTGCCGGGTTTGAGGTCCTGGACTTCAAACACTCTCTTCCTCAGGCGACCGAAGGCTGCACTGGCACACTGAAGGCGGTGTTGGACTTCGTCATCGACGTCTGCCCTTGTTGACAATAGGCTCCCGAGGTATGGAAAGTTGTCCAAGGCCTTGTCGTGGATTTTGATAATCGGGGAGCAGTACTGTGTGGCGGGGGCAGGTTGGTAGAGGACCTTTGTTTTACGAATGTTTAGTGTAAGGCCCATGCTCTCGTACGCTTCGGTGAAGGGCCTAGAACTAACAACAACTACAACAACTTGTATTTATATAGCACCTTTAACATAGTAAAACGTCCCAAGGTGCTTCACAGGAGCATTCTAAAACACAATTTGACACCGAGCCACATAAAGAGATATTAGGGCGGATGACCAAAAGCTTGGTCGAAGAGATAGGTTTTAAGGAGCGTCTTAAAGGAGGAAAGAGAGGAAAGAGATGCGGAGAGATTTAGGGAGGGAATTCCAGAGCTTGGGGCCTTGGCAGCTGAAGGCATGGCAGCCAATGGTGGAGCGATTAAAATCAGGGATGCGCAAGAGGCCAGGATTGGAAGAGCGCAGAGATCTCAGAAGGTTGTGGGGCTGGAGGAGATTACAGAGATAGGGAGGGGGGGGGGGGGGCCATGAAAGGATTTGAAAACAAGGATAAGAATTTTTAAATCGAGGCGTTGCTTAACCGGGAGCCAGTGTAGGTCAGCGAGCACAGGGGAGATGGGTGCGTTAGCACACGGGCAGCAGAGTTTTGGATGACCTGAAGTTTACGAAGGGTAGAACGTGGGAGGTCGGCCAGGAGTGCGTTGGAATAGTCAAGTCTAGAGGTAGCAAAGGCTTGGATGAGGGTGGGAAAAAAACAAGAGGGAAGAACGGTGATCTTCGTAACTATTATAAGCTAACTAAAGAACTAAGTAGGAGAAGTGAGTGACCTTGGCAAAAGTTGAACAGAACAAGATTAACAACTCAAGAATAAGAATATTTTCTCGGGGCGAAGGTACAAACTTTCCACGTAAGGTTGAAACAAGAAACAAGAAAATGATAACATTGCTGGTAGGAGTAAGGATAATATGTCAAATAAAATTTAAGGGCAGGGGGGGGGGGGGACTCTTGCTCGAAACAGAACCTTCACCCATGAAAGTAAAAGCACAAGGGGAATGGAAATGAAAGATATGGATGAGGCAAAAACTAACCTGCTTACGGATGATGAAAATAAATGACTAAAGTGATCCTTTCTGAAGTGTAAGTTGAAATTTCCCTCACATCAAGAAGGCTGAAAAAACATTGCCCTGCATCAGAAGCAGAGCCCATCAAAGTCTAGACGGCTCCATCAGCCATAAACAATCCCTAAGGTGGAAGAGGGGAAATGTCTGTTACAATGAGAGGTCTACAATAATGGAACTTGTTACATAATTAACTCCAGATAAAAGTATACCTGGCCCAAGGAGAATTTTGATCGAAGTGTGGAATTCCAATGTGCCAAACCACTTTCCATTAACTCCCCTTGAAAACTACTTCCCAAACATTCCCATTGTATGGAACTCCCGATCAAAGCAGAGTAATTTAATACGGAAACTGAATCCAGCCATCAGATATTTCCAGATTACCAGTTTTCTAAATACATAGCAGTAAATGTTCTCTAATAAACCTACCCTTAAAATTTAAATGTTCTGTTTATTGCAGAAGTGTGACTATGTGTTTGTGTGTGGGTGTGCATGTTTTTAAGCGTTTATTAAGATTGAATTGCTGGATGATCAAATGGAATGAGGTAGAGAGATTAGTAAATTTGCAGTTTAAAGGAATCCTGATCTAACGATAAACATCCTGCAGAACTGGTTGCATTTTTCTCTGTCGAACTGAACTAGCTCCCCACCCCCCACCCCCAGGAACCGAGTGAAGAACTCTGAAAAGTGAGTCCCAAGCAGATACACCAACAGAAGAAGAGTACAGAGCTCCACCTAATGAAACTAATGTGAATCGAGCAGTCACTGCAAGAAACCCTCCCAACACAACGGGATTAGCAGAGACTGTGCGATGAGGAGATTGTAGGGGGCAAAGTGGCTGAGGTAATGATTCCTATTTATACCAATATTATCAGACATGGTAGGGGGGTGGTGTGGGCTGACAACATGCGCGACTTGAATTAAATATTAAACCTGATTATGTAAGAAGACTTAGAAAAGTATTTTAGACCTAAAGTTAGCATCAGAAATGTGCGAACAGCAAAACAAAAAAATCCTCAGTTAAAATGCGCACTGAGGAAAATGGAGACAATGCATCTCGGTACAAAACTCTGGAAACCTGTATCCAGACGTAGGTTCAGTACCATTTCTGCAGGGATGGATGTCGGAAAAGAAAGACTTGCATTTCTATAGCGCCTTTCACGACCACCAGACGTCCCAAAGCGCTTTACAGCCAATGAAGTACCTTTTGGAGTGTAGTCACTGTTGTAATGTGGGAAACGCGGCAGCCAATTTGCACACAGCAAGCTCCCACAAACAGCAATGTGATAATGACTAGATAATCTGTTTTTTGTTCTGTTGATTCAGGGATAAGTATTGGCCCCAGGACACCGGAGATAACTCCCCTGCTCTTCTTCGAAATAGTGGCCGTGGGATCTTTTATGTCCACCTGAGAGAGCAGACGGGGCCTCGGTTTAACGTCTCATCCCTCAGCACTGCACTGGAGTGTTACATAGAAACATAGAAACTAGGAGCAGGAGTAGGCCATTCGGCCCGTCGAGCCTGCTCCACCATTCAATACGATCATGGCTGGTCATCCAAATCCAGTACCCTGTCGCTGCTTTCCCACACAGAATCCCCATCGAGCCTGCACCGACACATATCCCACCCTATCCCCGTAACCCCACGTATTTAATTCCCCCCCTAACATATCCCATCCTATCCCCGTAACCCCACATATTTAATCCCCCCCCCTAACACTAAGGGTCAATTTATCATAGCTAAATCAACCTAACCCGCACATTTTTGGACTGTGGGAGGAAACCGGAGCACCCGGAGGAAACCCACGCAGACACGGGGAGAATGTGCAAACTCCACACAGACAGTCACCCGAGGCCAGATTCGAACCCGGGTCCCTGGCGCTGTGAGGCACCAGTGCCTCACAGCGCCTAGATTACCTAGATTTTTGTGTTCAAGTCTCTGGAGTGGGACTTGAACCCACTTGGAAGTTACGCCTATAAAGGGAAGAGCATGCCTAATTCAAGACATTTCGGTCAGACTGCACTAACTGGAGGGAATAAACAGTTCCCCTAATTTCAGTTCACAAATGTCAATTCACTAACTGGAAAGAAGTAAAGAATGAAGACTGTGTATGTGGGATGAAATTATTAAATGTGTGGGCCTGTTCTGTCAAAGGAACAAGAAATACAACCCCTGACGGCCTCCTAAATTGATGAAGTCATCTAACAAAATAGCTCTAAACTGGTGATTCAGGCAGAGAATAATATAAATTTGGAAGCCACGCTCATTCAGTATGTATCAAAGAGTCATATAACAGAAATCTAATCGAAGATAAAGGAGGTAAGAAGAAAACCCCGGATGCTGGCAATCTGAAATAAAAACAGAACATGCTACAAGTGTGCAGAGTCAATCAGTGTCTGAAAGAGAAAGAAAGATTACCAGTTCAGCTGGGGCCCTTCACCAGAAAGGGCTTCCATTTGAGTTGGGACACTTGATCAGAGCTGGTATCATTTCAGAACTTAAATGAGATCTTGACAGGAATGCATGACAAAGAAAAGTGGTAAGAAGAGCTGAAGTGTGAGCAACGTTTATGGTTCCCTACCTTGGAAGTTATACTGTACAATATTATATGGATGTTTATCACATTCGTATAATATTTGGTCTCGAGATGTGGCCAATGCTGACAAGGCTGCATTTATTGCCCTTCCCTAATTGCCCTGACTGAGTGGCTTGCTAGGCTAATTCAGAAGACATTAAGAGATAACTACATAATGCGGGGCTGGAGTCACATGTAGGCCAGACCAGGTAAGGGAGCCGGGTTTCCAGGATGGGAGATTATGGAAGCCCGATATTATATTCATCAAAGGGCAGGAGGCGGCAGTGGTCGATGTGACGGTACGATTCGAGGACAACAACATGGCGCTGGAGAAGGCATGGAGGGAGAAGGCCAAAAAATACAAACATCTGGAACCACTGATCGCAGAAATGACCAAGGGATCGTCGATCCAATTTTTCGGATTTGTTATGGGAGCCAGAGGTGAGGGAGCCGGGTTTCCTTCCCTAATGGGCATTAGTGAACACTAGTGGGTTGTTACGACAAGCCCGCATCTTTCACAGTCTTTTTTCTTCCGGTGCCAGCCCACAAATTGGCAGATTTATCGAATTCAGTTGCACAACTTGCCATCGTGGCGGGACTTGAACGCACAACGTCTAAGTAGCTAATCTAGTAACGTAACCACTATTTTAGGATACAATAGCAAAATACTGCGGATGCTGGAAATCTGATGATTGGATTAATGCCCTGACGGAGAACCTGTGAAGCATTGCACCCAAATATGCCACAACATCACTTCCAGGTGCGAGAACCAGAAACACCACTTGAGACCACGAGAGGAATTCCCTGGCTTAACAGCTGGAAAAATAACTACAATGCAATAAGCTGGCAAATGAGATCATTGACTAAAGCTGGGACATTATGGGTAACCTGAGCTTAAATTCAAAAAACAGATCAGAAATTTAAAAAACTCAAAAGGATCTAGAGTCCAGCGGTGCTGATTAGAGAAACAAGTTGCTTACCATACAGCTTTCGAGGGTGAGGGAGCAGAGGTTACCAGGACGTCATGCACAGGTGCTTAATGAATACCATCCATTATGTACAGACTGGAATCTATACAATGAGTCACATGGCCAAAGAAATTGCAAAAAAATATTGTGATTAAAAACTAGCAAAACAGAAAAAATGTCTTACTAACATTTGAAGAAAAAAAGACCCAAAGATGACTAAAAACATACGCACAACGATTAAACTGAGGGCAGGTTTGACACAATTCAGCTTAGAAAGAAAGATCAATCTTGCATTTATATAGCGACGTTCACATCCACAGGAAGTCCCAAGTGCTTTACATCCAATGGTAATGATTTTTTTTGAAGTGTAGTCACTCTGGTTATGTAGGCAAACATAGAGCAACGCCTCCACTTTACCAGCCATCAAACAGAGGGTGGGTGAGTGCTGTGCCCCTCCATCATTAGCCCAACAGACCCAGTTTCCTGCCTTCAAATCTATTGTGCCAACAACATTTTTTTACACCAAACAGAATTTGGGATGGCTCATTGAAAAATAATTACAGCTTTTTTTAAAAAGTCGAACACAACTTTTGCTCCTTTAAAATTTCCCGTCAGCACTTTAAGGGCTGCTGACACATGACTTCCCCCCTTTTCTCGAGCAAGCTCCCAGTGCCAGGCCCAATATGGGCTGGGAGCTTACCCCCTTTATTAGAATGAGGCTGCCCATGGGGGTCCTGACAAGGTCAGTATCCAATCGGGTGGGTGCTGTTCACACTGGGCCCACCTCCCACCCAGTCCATGCAGGGACAGAAAACTCAGAGCTCACAACTTCAGATCAGAATTGTTGTAAAAGATGTTTCTCTGAGCTGTCCGTGAGTCTAATATTTAAACTTTAAGTTAATTTCTATACCTCAGACAAAACTTTTTCCTCATATATTTGTGGCTCACAATGGCAAGTATAAATTTACACTTCTGGCTTAGTTAAGGAACTTCTAGTCTGCCCTTTTGTTCCTCTGTGTCAGCTGTGGCTCAGTTGGTAGCACCCTCGCCTCTAAGTCAGAAGGTTGTGGGTTTCAGAGTCCCACTCCACGAGACTTGAACACATTAAAAAAAAAAGCTAGGCAGAAACTGAGGGAGTGCTGCACTGTGGGAGGTGCCGTCTTTCGGATGAGACGTTAAACCGAGGCCCCGTCTGCTCTCTCAGGTGGACGTAAAAGATCCCATAGCATTATTTCGAAGAAGAGCAGGGGAGTTATCCCCGGTGTCCTGGGGCCAATATTTATCCCTCAACCAACATAACGAAAACAGATTATCTGGTCATTATCACATTGCTGTTTGTGGGAGCTTGCTGTGTGCAAATTGGCTGCCGCATTTCCCACATTACAACAGTGACTACATTTCAAAAAGTACTTCATTGGCTGTATAGCACTTTGAGATGTCCGGTGGTCGTGAAAGGCGCTATAGAAATGCAAGTCTTTCTTTTCTTTTCTCTGTGCTCCAATCTGTCGCTCCTTGATTTACCTGATGTAAATCACTGTTATAAGGCCTAAATCGCAATTTGTGAGTAAAGATTAAAGTGAGGAAAAAGAAAAAAACCCAGTTACATTTATGACTGAGCTAGGTGTGTCTTCAGAGCCATGTCAACACACTCAGTTTATTGTGAGAAGGAAAAGAGAATAGAACAAAATTCATAAATCATTTGCCAAATTGTGAATGTTGGCCACTCTGTGTTTTTGGATTGTCCGCAGTCAGGGTGCACTGGCATTTTGGTGGAGTGTTTCTGTTACATTAGCAACTCCAGACAACATGCTCCAATTAATAATGATCGCACCAGCAATATCGTAAGACTGACGAGGGGAGATTTTCCTAGGTCTGCGCCCTGGATCGCCTGGAAAATCGGGCAGCTTCCTTTACCAACGTGTGCTCCGACCTGCTCGAGTTCCTAACACTCGACCCAGGAAGATCTCCCCTATGGATTGATCGGGAAAATGACTTACCCCACGCTCCCAATGAGGAGCGATAGTGCAGAGAGCACCGATCAGCAAATGGGTACTACACTGCTGTATCACTATCTCTGACCCGTGCTCCTTTGAATGTGGCTCTCTACTGGGAACTTATCCATTATGTAAATAAGAGCATAAGAATTAGGAGCAGGAGTAGGCCATACGGCCCCTCGAGCCTGCTCCGCCATTCAATAAGATCATGGCTGATCTTCGACCTCAACTCCACTTTCCCACCCGATCTCCATATCCCTCGATTCCCCTAGAGTCCAACAATCTGAGCCTTGAATATACTAAGGAGGAATGCTGATTATTTTTTGTAAATGTTCTCTGCACAGAATTATCCTCCTCCACAGGTGATCGCCCCTTAGTTTTAAAATTCTGAGATGTAAGTAACGAGAGTGGAAAGAGAATAAAAAGGTTGTTAAGGGCCTGTTGCCTCTTGTGCACTCTCTCACCGCGCTGCAATGCAATACCCAATGGTTTCTCATACCCTTCTCTCACTGCAAATGGTGATTATTGTAAAGGTGAGTCATGACACTGCATGCTGTCATCTACTATGGTTTCCAATGGAGACCACTGTTTTCTGCACCATCCTCTGTGAAGAATATTTATGAGTGCATAAGCACGTTGCTCCAATTGATTTAATTGTTGATGCCAGTGTGAGAGCCTAGAAATACTGTTCTCCAAATCAGTAGATAATATGAATTTTGTACCTGCCACCAGGTGTGTGCGTCTCTTCTACTTCCTGAAGAGGAGTTTCTTCAACCCTCTCCATGTGGATGAATACTAATGGCATAGTGTCAGCCAGTGGCTCAGTTGGGTAGCACCCTCGCCTTTCAGTCAGAAGGTTGTGGGTTCACAGTCCCACTCCAGGGACTTCTAGCACATAAAGCTAGGCTGACACTCCCAGTGCAGTGCTGAGGGAGTGCTGCACTGCTGGAGGTGCCGTCTTTCGGATGAGACGTTAAACCGAGGCCCCGTCTGCTCTCTCAGGTAGACGTAAAAGATCCCGTGGCACTATTTCGAAGAAGAGCAGGGGGAGTTCTCCCCGGTGTCCTGGCCAATATTTATCCCTCAACCAACATAACAAAAACAGATTATCTGGTCATTATCACATTGCTGTTTGTGGGAGCTTGCTGTGCGCAAATTGGCTGCTGCGTTTCCTACATTACAACAGTGACTGCACTTCAAAAAGCACTTCATTGGCTATAAAGCGCTTTGAGATGTCCGGTGGTTGTGAAAGGCGCTATAGAAATGTAAGTCTTTCTTTCTTTTTTCTCAAAGGCTTTCAGGGTCTTTAGTGTGTTAGGGCCCCCTCCAGTGGCCCATCAGGCCCTTGTATTAAAACCAGCTTTTTGTGTGAAAATGACATTTTTGCAGGATCAGCTCAGCCAGCCTCAAGTAATGCTGCATCAGCTTTCCTGCCCTGCTCCAAGACGTCTGGCAGTCCCACTCTAAACCCAACTACCGAGCCTTGTGCCAGAGTGCCCTGGAGTGACTCTCCCCCTGACTTCCCCTGCCTGTGAGGAAGCACGTGCACTCTGCTCAGTACCACATCTGATAGGCGGAGCACTGTGAGCAGGGGCATGTGGCATATTGCATTGGGGTTCCGACGCCCTTTACCACCTGGCGCCACCAGTCACTATCTTGATTCATGGAAAAGGCCTTGAGGTTTTGCGGTAGTGTCCTGGAACATTTTGAAATAGTTGGCGTGTTCACGGTACAGATTGGATTACTGCTTATGTTTAAACACTGGCAAAGCAGGGCATCAAAAGGTCGTTACTAACAACGAGCTGATTCAGACCAGTTCTGTTGCACGTGTCTGAGGATTTGAAGCGTTACTATGAGGGCGGCCGAGGACTCTAGCAGTATGAATCTGCCTGCAGAATCCAAGAGTCACAGGTGGAAGGAAGGAAGAAAAACACAAGAGTGCAAATCCCAATACACACTGTACAGGCATTTATTAGGCACAGGCTCTCGCAAGAACAGATAGTTCCTCAGTGCTCAGTTTTCATGAAGTATCTGCTTCACATTTCAGGAAAATTCCATAATTTGGGCATCTTCCACAGCACGTTCCTGCAACTTCTCCTGTTACATTCCTTAAACTTTGTCTTACTTTAGAACTTAATAGAATCCCTGTTGTATATCAGTATACATGTCTTACATATTAACTTGAAAGAATAATATAAGTACAACATGCCCGGGTATAGGATTCTATCCCCCATGGAAAATACAAACCAAAATTCACTAATAATTTTTTTATTCTAAACAGGATCATTTACAAACGGAACTTAGGGGGAGAAATGGGCCTCCTTTGCGCCTCCCGTTAGTGCCTCGGGGGGGGGGCAATAACAGGGCGCAAATGGGTTTGCGACTGGGCCCGGCGAATTGGGCGGCGCCCGCGAAATTCCCTGCCACTTTTGCGCTGCGCCCCGTTAACGCCCCGGATCAGAACTTCCCTCTCGTCCCCTGCCTGTGCGCCTGCCGTTAGCAACGGCAGGTAGAGGAGGCGGTATGCAGCCAGATGGCCGCTGGAGGAGTGGTAGTTAAAGGCCTCAACATCCGGTTTATTTTTACTCGGCAAAGACTGCTGCCTTGTCAGTTTCACATAGGCAAACAGGCGTTTTGAACGATTTCAGCGTTTTTCACTTTAAGGAGTCTCAGAAAAATTATTCACTTTCATTTAGGTGAGATTTCAAAGTGCAACATTTCCAAACTTTAATGGGGGCTGTACTGGCACAGGACCTCACCCTCCAGCATCAACGTCAGAGGCAGTGGAGGCAGAGAGAAAGATTGCAAAATGTGGCCAGAGGGAGGAGGGCCAACAGGGCTCTCAACAGGAGGCCTTACCCTCCCAGAGTATTCCGGCTGCAGTTCTCCTACATCAATCTCACTGAGGAACAGTGTCTTAGAAGGCTCCACTTCACCAAGGACGTGGTCACAGAGCTCTGCCACCTCCTGCAGCCAGACCTCGAGCCTCACATCAGGAGCACCACGTCTCTCTCAGTGGCAGTCAAGGTCACCGTCGCCCTCAATTTCTACACTAGCGGATCCTTCCTGTGTGCAACAGGAGACATATCTAACATATCGCAGTTTGCTGTCCATTGCTGCATCCGCAAGGTCACAGATGCTCTCTACAGAAGGAGAAGGGACTACATTTCCTTCCCCATGACCAGAGAGAAGCAGCGCGAGCGTGCATGTGGCTTTGCCAGGATAGCGGGCTTCCCCATGGTGCAGGGCACCATTGACTGCACCCACGTCGCTTTGCGGGCACCTCATAACAATCCTGAGGTATTCCGTAAACGCAAAGGCTACCCACTCACTTAATGTGCAGTTGGTGTGCGACCACAGACGGCGAATCCTGACCGTCAATGCCCGTTATCCTGGCAGCAGCCACGATGCCTTCATCCTGCACCAGACCAGTGTGCCAGCTCTGTTCCAGCCACCACATCAAGCTCGTGGATGGCTGGTCGGAGACAAGGGCTATCCACTTTCTACCTGGCTCATGACTCCCCTCCGCAACCCCAACACTCCTGCCCAGCACTCATATAATGAGAGCCATGCTGCCACCAGGAACATCATTGGGCAGACCATTGGGGTGCTCAAGCAATGGTTCGGCTGCCTTGACCGCTCGGGAGGAGCCCTCCAGTACTCGGCTGAGCGGGTGTCCCATTTCATCGTCTCCTGCTGCATGCTGCACAACTTGGCCATCATGCCACCAGGCATAGCCGCACCATCTCAGGAGGAGGAAGAGGGCGATGAGGAGGAGGAGCAGGAGGAGGAACAGGAGCATGAACAGCAGCGACGGAAGATCCAGCCACTCCATCGGCCTTGTGGAAGGGCGGTCCGTGACCGCCTCATCAGACTTCGGTTCCAATGAATTCGAGGCCACTTCCCGGTTGCTCATTCAGTCCCCATCATTCCATCAATGTCTCATTCCATACCACACCCCAAAGCTGGAATGAGACACAGCACCAAATCTGCAAAATTCCAAAAATAAAATTATCCAAATTCAGTAACCACATATGTACAACAATATTAACCAATCACCCTTTTGCAAACCCTTACTTCCCCTCTTTTCAGTGCCTTTTCCTAATCTGCTCCTCCTACGTAGTGTCTCCCCAGTGGCTGCAGCAGGGCTGGTGGAAGGCTGCTGAGTGTCAGTGCCAGAGACAACAGATGGCCTTGCAGGACGCCCTCGACCAGCTCTGGGCCTGGAAGGCCCGGCTGTGCACTGCACCACTTCAGGCTGGGTGGCGGCAGTCTGGGCTGGCTGGATGACAGGCAGCGACAAGCACAATGGCGGAGTGGCAGTGCTGGGATCAGGAATGCAGTCATCCTGAGAGAGGACAGCAGGTTCCTGCTCCACTGACCCACTGCCACTCCCCCGGGGCAGCACCTCAGCATCCCTACCAATCTGCTGGAGCACAGATTGCTGGCCTGCTGCGACACCATGAGATCCTCGGTGGACTGTGGTGGACCCAGCGACAATGGCATCCAGCTGAGACTGCATGAGAGCAGTCTGAGATTCGATGCCACCAACCATTGTCTGCATGACAGCACTAAGACGTTGCGTGGCTTCCGCCTGTGCTGCAGTGGAAGCTGCCACATCGCCCATGACACGTGTCATGAGGTCTGGATCCATACGGTCTCTCTGGGAGTCCACCATCCTCTGCAGAGTGGAAATGGTGGGCTCCATGGTGTGCACAGAGCTCTGTGCAATGTTGGAGGCAGACTCCGCCACGCTCCTTACCATTGCCGAGAGGCTCTCGAGCACCCTTGCCACTGCACCTATCATCTCGGAGTACATGCCCATGACCCTTCTTGTGAACGTCTCCCCATGGAGGTCCTCATCTGAGTCCTGTGCAGCAGAACTCGCTGGCTCCTGAGCTACCCTATCCCCTTGGCCTTGCTGCAGCCCGCTCGTCCCTGGTGTATCACCCAGTGCAGACCCCTCTACTAAACTTGCCTCTAAAGATCGCGTAGTGCCAGTATCTGAGGTGGTGCCTGCAGGTGAGAGATGCAGTGACGCGGTGCTTTCTTCCTCTTCCTCTTCTCCAGCCTCACTCTCTCTGGGAGGCTCAGGGTCAGGCTGGTCATCTGGTTGTTGATTCTCTGAAAGCATAAAGTCACAAGACAAACGTTAAGGTGAGGGCAGGGGGCCAGGAATGGAGCAAGGAATGCAGGCAGTATCAGGAGCTGGAAAGTGAGAAAGGATTGTGGTGTGAGGGGGAAGTGGGATGAGAGAAGGAGAGGGGATGAACATACCGTTGTTGCCCCCAAGAGGGTCGACGTCACCGACGGCCACAGTGCCCAGCACTCGCTCCTCAAGGTCTGAGAGCTGCTGGAGCTGCACATCACCCCCGCCTGTTCTCTGCTGCTCCTCCTATTGTGGGCCATCTTGACCTGCAAGAGAAACGAATGTGTGTGAGTCAGAGTCTAGCTTTGTGTTTGGGAGATATGCCTGCCATAGTTGAATAGCTGTGATTGTAGGCAAGGCATGAGATTTGAATGTGAGTTTGAGTAGGTGAAGATGTTTGGTGGGTGAGTGGTGGCGGTGTGGTGGTTTGTGCAGTGTGTACAGACTGAGGTTCAGATGCTGGTATATAGAAGCTGTTGAAGCATGTACTCACCTTGACCACCCGACTGAGGTCGTTGAATTTCTTCCAGCACGGTGTCAGGCTGTAATCCACCACACTACTGGCCGAGACCTCCTGGGTCACTTCCCTCCACATTGCCCTGAAGACCTGGGGCAATGGCCTCCTTCCAGTGGCCGGGAACAGCACTGCCCTCCTTCGCACTACTCCCGCGACCAATGCCTCCAATGCCTCGCCCGTGAAATGACGAGCTCTCTCCCTGGGAGTGGGATCAGCCATCACGATCAGGGGATTGATGTTGCTTGCAGGTCGCCCTCACAGCCAGCACTGCTGATAATGAGGATCTGCACAATGATGCAACCTCCCCTTTAAGAGCTGGCAGGGGCCAGTGTGAAGGATCATTCCCGATTGCATTACACCTGAAATTCATTATCGCTCTGCTGGCAGCGCCCCTGTAGCGCCCTACTGAGGTCATCAGCGCTTGATTTAGTGGTCCAGCTCTCTCCTGGAGCGCCAACAGCCAGTTTACTGGAAGCAGAGAATCATTAGCACCTGGCGCTAATTTTTCAAGATTTCAAAAGTTAGCGCTCCAAACCGGGCTACCGAGTTCCCCTTGAGTGCTGAGGTTTGACTTTTTCACGTTCCCAGCCTGAGGCCCAGCACCTACCTTCTCATTAATACATGGCTGACTGCACACTGGCATCTCTTGTTTTAAGGGAATATATCGGCCCTAATAAAATCATTTTTTAGCTTTCTGTTTACACATGACTATCAGTTATTCAGTGGGGGGTGATTTTCGCCAAATACTCTAGGGGGCTAAAGAGGTAAAGAAGTGGCCAAAATAGGGTCTTAAGCTGAAACGCCGGTTTAGCCCAGCGCTTCGCGCAAGACGCCATCTTGGTAAAGGAGTTGAAGCCAGCACGAGGAACGGCCACTCGTTAAACAGCTGATTAAAGAGGCTGCACGGCATTTTGGTGGCTAGCGTTTCAACTAACGCCCTCTCCGAACAGCGACCAGCTGTTTGGGAGTAAACACGGCGTTGATGCCGAGTGCAAGTGCTACTTAAAGGGATACTCACCATTTCATGGTCATTGCTGCTGGAGCTGTGACGAGGACCTCTGAAACACATCGGGAGACTTCCTGGGACACTTTGTCACGACTTCACCAACACTCGAGCAACATATATTCCGGAGATTCTCCGAGGATTTCACGTAAAAAGAGTAAGTGCGGTGCTACTTCGAAGGCAACAATCTTTTAGCCACAGAGTTGATGCAAAGATCACAATTTTGAATTCTCTTAAAAACCAGTCTCATCATTAACGTTGCAACAGACTCACATTGTGCCACAAGCTTGATGACAGCGCAGGAATTAAACTGTGACTGCGTATATCCTGCCTCCCCCCGCCTATTACTTATAAAAGGTATAAGAATGGCAGAAAGCCCTTTATCCCGTCATGCCCATTACTTCAGCGCACCAGGTAAAATCTGTAGAAAAACACGTTAGCCCCGATGAGTACGGGGAGCCGGGGTGGGTATGAGTGAGGGCAAAAACGTCGCGAAGGACCCGGCAATCTTAACAGCAGGAGCTCATTGATGTTTTTTTAACTCCATTTCCCGCCAGGCAGCCGGCCAAAATGGACAAACCGGCCGGCAGATGGGAGGCCGCAGCCATGGACCCCGGGGACGGGAGTGGGGAGGAGTCCACGATCGGGAGGGCTAGGGAGAGGTCGGCAACCGGGGCTGGGGGAGAAATCTGCAATTGGGGCTGGGCAGAGGTCGGCGATCGGGGTTGGGGAGAGGCTGGTGATCGGGCCTGGGGAAGCACTCCCCTGCTCCCCCTGGCCCACAAGGAGTGCTGAAAGAGGCATGTCCATTGTGGAGCCAGCACCTCCTGCCTCCCTTTCACTGCCGAGTTTCCTGACCCGTGGGATACTCAGACGACCCGATATCCGTTGCTGTAAAAAGGCGGTGTGGACGCACGCGCGGCCGGTTGGAGTTGCATTCCCCGTATTTAAATTTTAACATCCCCCGCCCCCCCGCCTTTCATGGGCAGTTTAATATCGAGGCCGTTAGTTAATCAAACATAATGTAGGAATGACAACTCTAGGCATAAGGCATGACAGTAATTCAGGTTTTTTTTTCTTCTACATTCTCGGGATGTGGGCGGCATTGGCAAGGTCGACGTTCATTGTATGTCCTCACTTGCCCTGAGAAGGTGGTCGTGGGTCTCCTTCTTGAACCACTGCAGATGGTTTGTTGCAACTGAGTGGCTTGATGAGCCACTTCAGAGTGCCGTCCACCTTGGTATTATGTTAAAGCAGAGTTATTCAGCCACATTTTGTCAAGGACAACAATCCTGAGCAGTAACTTGCTCAAGGATGATTCAGTGCAGTGCTGAGAGAGCGCTGCACTGTCAGAGGTGCCGTCTTTCGGATGAGACGTTAAATCGCTGCCTCGTCTGGCCTCTCAGGTGGACGTGAAAGTGTTTGCAAAGGTTCTGCTGGGATGAATGATGCATTAAGTAAAAATGTATGTGTTACATAATGAAGAAGTACAAGAAGATGGTCCAGTACTGCACTATTAAAGTGAAATTACAATTAAAGAGCATCGTACAGCTGTGGCTCAGTTGGTAGCACCCTCGCCGGTGAGTCAGAAGGTTGTGGGTTCAAGTCCCATTCCAGAGACTTGAGCACAAAAATTTAGGCTGACTCTCCAGTGCAGTGCTGAGGGAGTGCTGCACTGTCGGAGGTGCTGTCGTTCAGATGATACATTAAACCGAGGCTCTCTCAGGTGGATGTAAAAGATCCCATGGCACTATTTCAAAGAGCAGGGGCCTTATCCCCAGTGTTTATCCCTCAACCAACATCACTAAAACAGATTATCTGGTCATTATCACATTGCTGTTTGTGGGAGCTTGCTGTGTGCAAATTGGGTGCTGCATTTCCCACATTACAACAGTGACCACACTCCAAAAAGTACTTCATTGGTTGTAAAGTGCTTTGAGATGTCTTGAGGTTGTGAAAGGCGCTATAGAAATGCAAGTTCTTTCTTTCTTTTGAAAGGTTACTGACCAAACACCAGGTAGAGGGAGGTTAACTGCAAACAAGTGCTCAGAATGCGGCTGCCTTTGTGAGGATTATTGAGCAATTTTATTCGGTCCAATGGCATCGGCCAGTCAGCATTTTCTCCCCACTGGAATCCGATGTTGAAATCCTTCTCTTCTCTTTTATGTTCCATTCTTCTGACCAAGTTCATAAACCTATAAATCAAAGTGCGGGCTCAACAGAAGCACAGTGCCAATCTCTTGTCATGCTGCTAAGCAAACATGTCATTCCCCCGGGATTATGTTGTGACGGCTTAATACAACTTTTCTCATTGCTGCTTTGAAGTGAAAGAACACATTTAGATCTGTGAGCCTTTTCTTTGTGTCTTCCTTTGTGTTTTCCCGTTTAAGCGCGTATGTTGTCGTAAGCGCCCGAGGAGGACTGAAGCTTACAGCTGTGCCTCCCTGCCTCAGACCTTTATCTAAAACTTTTATTTCAAAACTAGGGCAAGCAGTAAAATAGATTAGGCCGGTCTGTTTTGTTTCCTTAGTTTTTAAATGCGATAATATCAAATGTTTGTATTAGTCATAATATAAACTGCCTGCATTAAGAAAGACTTGTGTTTAGATGGGGGGCAATTTTCGTTGAATACTTTAGGCACTAAAGAGCCTCCAAGGTGGCCAAGGTGGGGTCTTAAGCTGCAACACCGGTTTAGCCCGCGTTTAGCTCAAGACGCCATCTTGGTAAAGGAGTTGAAGCCAGCACTAGGAACGGCCGCCCGGAGGCTCGTTAATCAAAGTGCGGGCTCAACAGAAGCACAGTGCCAATCTCTTGTCACGCCTGCCAGTGCTCATTAAAGAGGCTGCACGGCATTTTGGTGGCTAGAGTTTCAACTAACGCCCTCTCCTAACAACGACCAGCTGTTTGGGAGTAAACACGGCGTTGATGTCGATTTCAAGCGCTTCTTAAAGGGATACTCACCACTTAAAGGGATACTCACCATTTCATGCTCATTGCTGCTGGCGCAGTGAAGAGGACCTCTGAAACACAACGGGAGACTTTCTACAACACTTTGTCAAGACTTCACCAACACTCGAGCAACATATATTTCGCAAATTCTCTGAGGGCTTCACCTAAAAAGAGTAAGTGCTGTGCTACTCCTCCTTATTGAACACCTTATAGGCGTCACCAGGAGAAGGTAGGAAGCTCATCTCAGGGTCAAATTCGACACCAAGGTTGTGAACAGTCTGGTTCAGCCTCAGACAGTTGCCAGGGAGAGGGATGGAGTCGGTGGCTAGGGAACGGAGTTTGTGATGGGGAACGAAGACAATGGCTTCGGTCTTCCCAATATTTAGTTGGAGGAAATTTCTGCTCATCCAGAACAGGATGTCGGACAAGCAGTCTGACAATTTAGAGACAGTGGAGGGGTCGATAGAGGTGGTAGTGAGGTAGAGCTGGGCAACGTCAGCATACATGTGGAAACGGATGATGTCACTAAGGGGCAGCAAGTAGATGAGAAATAGGAGGGGGCCAAGGATAGATCCTTGGGGGACACCAGAGGTAACGGTGCGGGAGCAGGAAGAGAAGCTGTTGCAGGTGATTCTCTGGCTATGACTGGATAGATAGGAATGGTACCAGGCGAGTGCAGTCCCACCCAGCTGGACAACGGTGGAGAGGCGTTGGGCAGAATTTTGTGGTCAACCGTGTCAAAGGCTGCAGACAGGTCAAGAAGGACGAAGAAAGATAGTTTCATGAAGACAAAACTTTACCCCAGTTCATTGAAGTCAAATGTCTTACAACTAAGGCACAACTGAGGAGCCTATCAGAATGAGCCTGTGATAATGCTGAGCCAGTTGTTAAGGTGTAACTACGTACTGAATGTGCTACAACCTGTAAAAATTGGCTCATTGGCCTGGGTAGTGAGCATGTCTTTTTCTGTTCAGATTCATTCAGGCAGTACTATGAGAAGCTGAACGTACCCAGAAGTCACTGTATTAGCTCATCTCTATAAAAGCTCCGCCTGATTCTTATTGACAGAAGCCTGTCGTGAAATAATTATTCCTTTGAATGCTCCTTGCTGACTTTACCTTTGTCTTATCACCAATTAAAAATACATATGGAGTGACTCATGAAACAGTCATAGGATCTTATGGAGGCCACTGAGCCCACCGTGTCTGTGCTGAGTCATTTTTCAAAAGTGTGAGGGTAAAATTGTATAATGTTCCTCAACAGAAAGTAGGCGTTAGAGGAATAGAAATAGTTTCCCCATTATACATAAGAAATTAAATTAAATGTTCAAAAGGGGAAAATAAAACTGCAAACGTTGATGACGTAAGAAAACTACTAGGCACTTGGTCTAAGCATTAAATAAAGCTTTAATCAACTGTTTTACAACATGGAGGTCTAGTTGTGTCCTTCCCTAGTTCCTGTTAAGAATGTCCCGCGCAAGCTGGGCCCATGCCCGAGTATTTATACTCTCCCTGGACAGCGCCACCAGCAGGCCGCCCAGTATTATTTCATAAGTCATTTCCACATGAATGAGAAGATTCATGTCAGTTGACATTGAAGCAGAAAATCTGGAAGAGACAGGTTAGTGATAGGGTGACAAAAAAGAGCAGCAGATGGAAGAACGCATGGAATAACACAGAGTCCCCCTGACTGGCACATGCATGGAAAGAAGTGTGGAGACATAGGGCTGGATTTTAAGGAGCAAAGGCTGGTTGGGGGCGGGGGGCTTCGAGGTGGCCGGGAAACCCGGGAGGCCGGGCTTCCCGCAGGCCCTGCCGACTTGAACGGCAGGGCCTGATTTGCGTGCGAGGCCTCGGTTTCACGCCCGCAGCCAGCCAGATTGAGAGGCCGGCTGGCTGCGGGCGGGTAGGCCTGCGGCACTAGGCCGCACAGAGAAGGGAGGGAGGGAGGGAGGGTTCGTGTGGAGTTCGGGCTGTTAAAAGGATCGGGTGGTGGGTAGGGGTCGAGCAGAGGATCGGGGCCGGATGATCGGGGCCGGGTGAAGGGAAGATCGTGGCTGGCCTCAGCATCATCACTGGCGAGGGCGGGGGGGGAGGCCTGGGGGGTGATCGGAGGCGATCGCGGGGCGGGGTGGATTAGGCAGGGACCATGGATCCAGGAGGTAGGTATAAAGCCACTTACCTCCTGGATCCAGCAGTCCCCATCTTGCTGTAACTGTCGGGTTATACGAAGTGTGTGAAACCCGTCCAGCTGCTGTTAAAAACAAAATGGAGGTTAAAAAAGAGGCTTCCAGCCTCATTATAATATTGAAATTGACGTTCCGCCCCCTGGCAGCGGGTTGGCTGCCCGCCCACGTCCTGCTTCCTGTCCCGCCTCCGTTAAAACAGGAAGTGGGCGAGTTGGAGGCGAGTTGAGGCCGGGAATCCGATTTTTAACAATGTAACTACCCCCACACTCCAAACCCACCCGTTTTTTTTTAAGGTTAAAATTCGCCCCATAACAGCGGATTTCAACTACCAGTGAGATTCTGGCGGGAATCTGCTGGTTTTAGTTAGCAGTATGTGGCCATGGCGATTTCAACCACTGGGCCTCATTAACATGCCGCCGGTCCACTTCCCATCTGGAAAATCGGTCCCTTGGCCATCTGCCGGTACTCGGGTAAGTGTGGGGAAGTGGATGCTGGGCGGGGATGGGGAGCCCAGGCGGGAAGGGGCCTCCTCCTGACCAACGCAAAGGCCTGGAATGGTCTCTTCAGCTTCCCGATCCTCTTCACGCTGGCCTTCATCCCACTCCGGCCGAGGCTCACAGCAGCACTGGGGCTCAATTATGTAATCGAACCCCGATTAGCATATGTTAATTAAAATCCCACCTGCTTTGGGCAGGGCGACTTAGCCGTGGCTCAGTGGGTAGCACCCTCGCCTCTGAGTCAGAAGGTTGTGGGTTCAAGTCCCACTCCAGAGACTTGAGCACAAAATCTAGGCTGACACTCCAGTGCAGTACTGAGGGAGTGGCGCACTGTCGGAGGTGCCGTCTTTCAGATGAGACGTTAAACCGAGGCCCCGTCTGCCCTCTCAGGTGGACGTAAAAGATCCCATGGCACTCTTTCGAAGAAGAGCAGGGGAGTTATCCCCGGTGTCCTGGCCCTTAATCAACATCACTAAAACAGATTATCTGGTCATTATCACATCACTGTTTGTGGGAGCTTGCTGTGCGCAAATTGGCTGCCGCGTTTCCTGCATTACAACAGTGACTACACTCAAAATAGTACTTCATTGGTTGTAAAGCGCTTCAGGACGTCCTGAGATCATGAAAGGCGCTATATAAATGCAAGTCTTTCTTTCTTTTCACATATCCAGAAGCAGCTCTTAAAATCGGAAATAGCGGGATCATTACGGGCCATTTTAACTGCCTTCCTTCACGGTTTCCGCCAGGCGGGTAGGCTTAAAATACCCCCCCAAATTTCTTCCATACATAATTTTCCTCCAGTTTACACATATCTTCCTCTCTAACAACGTTCAGTTTGCCCAGAAGTGCTCCCATTTCTGTCTCGCTTGCTCTCTCTTCGAGAATCCCCTCTAACAATTAGATTGACTAACCACTGGCTGCTATTAGAAAGAATTATTTTGCTGCTGATCAAAATCTCGAACTGAAGTAGATTGAAATGTAAGCGCATGGATCCCCAGAAGAGCCTTTGTTACGATTCTGGAAGAGAGAGGGAGAAAGAAAAAAATCTCACACGCGAACTGACTTCACATCTTCCCACATTTTTGAGACACGGAGTTTTGTTACAGTCCTGATTGTCTGTCGAGAGCGGTTGTTTCTCTTGGCATCAGCTTAACACAATGCAGCCTGAGAATTATGATGTGCTCTCAACCAGTCGTCTACCACAGTTGAGAAAACGCAGCCGATTCTGGCAGCCGTAGAGAGTACAGTTATAGCCCAACAGGCTGAATGTTTCACTGGCCTCCAGTATCCTTCCAAAACCACGAGGAGTGGTAATGAGGAGAGCGAGAGGATTAGTTAAATTGGAACATTATTGGAATATAAATCAGAAACGATTAAATTAAAATGCTATGGCGGAATAATATTGAAATACTTGCATTAACTCAGAATAATATTGAAATACAGAGTCAATATTAGTGGAATGTCCTATAAATAAACAAGCCTACTTGTTTGTGAATAAATCTGTACTGGCCTCGCTATTCCGACATTCTTTGGCTCCGAGTGTGGATATTGGCAGTCACACAGAGTTAGAGGAATGAGTTTACCAACCAGCCCCTCGAAATATCACGATTCGTAGTCATGTGCTAGTTATTTCACCCGCCAATATCACGCATTCTGAGCCAGTGTGCCCGGCGGTGAACAGTTCAAAGGAAATACTAGAGTCTGGTTGGTTGGCCAAGCTGGAACGAGCTGAATCAGCTCCGTGCTGTAGGTGGGGGGTAATTGTACTGACGGCTGTTGGGAAGTCTGTTCGGAAAGTCTAGCCAGGAGACGCGCCTTGCGTGGCCAAACTTTACAGAGGTCATCTTGGAAATGACAGAAGGTTAAGAGGAAATTCAGGAAGTTTCTATATAGTTGCTGTAGAATAAACATTGGCCGGAATTTTCCCGTAAAAAGACGGGTGGGCTTGGAGTGTGGGGGCAGTTAAAGTATTAAAAATGGGATTCCCGACCTAATCCCGCCTCCAACCCATTTCCGGTTTTACCGGAGGCGGGATGGGGGTGGGAAACCAATCCGCTCCCAGGGGGCGTTACCTCAATTTAAATATTGTAATGAGGCTGGAAGCCTCTTTTTCCCGTCCATTTTGTGTTTAACTGCCTGTGAACGGGCTTCACACAATTCGTGAAACCCGGTAGTTAAACAGAGGCAGGGGCTGCTGCATCCAGGGGGTAAGTGGCTTTATACCGACCTCCTGGATCCAGGGTCCCTGCCTAACCACCCCCCCGCGATCAGAGACCCCACCACGCGGCCTCCGATCACCTTCCCTGGCCTCACCCCCAACAATGATGATGAGGCTGGCCCCTGATCCTCTCTCCCTCCCCGCCGATCCCCGGCCGAACCCCGCCCCCCCCCCCTCACCCCCACCGCGATCCCCGTCCAACCACACCCCCCGATCCCTGGCCAACTCACCCCCCCCACCCACCCCATGATCCCCGACCCCTGCCAATGCTCTCTCCCCCCTCCCGATCCCCAACCCTGCCGATTGCCAATCATCCTCCCGCTGATCCCTCCCCCGGACCGGCCCCTGGCTTCTGAGGCCTACCCGCCCACAGTCAGCCAGCCTCTCAATCTGGCTGGCTGCGGGCGGGAAACCTGGCCTCTCGGGTTTCCCGCCCACCTCGGAGGCCCCCCTGGCCCCCAACCCGCCTACCTGGGGAAATTTCTGGCCATTGTATTAGGTTTGGGTTAGCCTCACCTTTATAAAATGGCATGGTCAGTGCCACAATATATCCCTCTGTGCCTTATACCACCATCCTCTGTAGTCTGGTGTAAGTCTCCACTGTTGGAGAGAAGGGTGGTTGAGCAGCCATTATCTGTAGCTGAAAGTTTAGGAGCAAAACCGGCTGGTTTCAAACAAAACCTAGCAGTCGGTATTCAGACTGAGGGTTTAATGAGCTCTGCGATCTTGAGCGTGGACATTGGATATTTTGGTATACTTTGCTTAACTTACTGGCAGTCACCATTACCTTTCAGCTCTGCTGCGCGCCTCCAGCATGCCATTGAGGACATCCATGAGGCACAGGAGTGTGAGGAGTAGGGCTCTCAACCCTCCAGCTTTGTCCTGGAATCTCCAGGAATTGAAGTATAATCTCCTGGGCACTGCTGTGAGTAAACCCAAGAGGAAAATCATTGAGGGATTTAACAATTTTTTCATTTTCTTTGAACACTTCTGTTTATTATTTAAAAAATTGGGGAAAAAAAATGTTTTATTCGCTTATGGGATGTGGGCATCGCTGGCAAGGCCAGCATTTATTGCCCATCCCTAGTTGCCCTTTGAGAAGGTGGTGGTGAGCCGCCTTCTTGAACCGCTGCAGTCCATGTGGTGAAGGTTCTCCCACAGTGCTGTTAGGGAGGGAGTTCCAGGATTTTGACCCAGCGACGATGAAGGATCGGCCGATATACTTCTAAGGCAGGATGGTGTGTGACTTGGAGGGGAACTTGGAGGTGGTGGTGTTCCCATGCGCCTGCTGCCCTTGTCCTTCTAGGTAGAAGAGGTCGCGGGTTTGGGAGGTGTTGCCGAAGAATCCTTGGCGAGTTGCTGCAGTGCATCTTGTAGATGGTACACACTGCAGCCACGGTACACCGGTGGTGGAGGGAGTGAATGTTTAAGGTGGTGGATGGGGTGCCAATCAAGCAGACTGCTTTGTCCTGGATGGTGTCGAGCTTCTTGAGTGTTGTTGGAGCTGCACTCATCCAGGCAAGTGGAGAGTATTCCATCACACTCCTTACTTGTGCCTTGTAGATGGTGGAAAGACTTTGGGGAGTCAGGAGGTGAGACACACCCCGCATAATACCCAGCCTCTGACCTGCTCTTGTTGCCACAGTATTATTTGGGGGTGGGGGGGGGGGGCGGGAAAGGTTATTTAAGTGGGCGGGTGGTTGGAAACTGGGGGCCATGTGATGCAACTACCAGGAATATGTCTAACCAGTGTTTTCAACCCTAGTGAGGAGCCCGCTGTAGAGGGGGAGTGATCTGCTGAAGACAAGAAGTCATCGGCAGCTATTGAACAGTTGCCACTCGGGGTGGGCTGGGTGGGGCGAGGGAGTCATAGAATCATAGGGGGCAAAATTGGCTCACGCCCCCTTTGGGGTGCTAACTTCGCTGAGGCGCTACTTTTAGCGTCCCCGCGCCCGAAATTCACTGGTAGCGCCCCAAGAGGAAGGCAGCGCCCCGCCTCCCTCTTGGGGCGCTGCGAGTGAATATCGCGGTGCTACGTGCAGCAGCGCCAAGCGCTGCGGCATGTCACGCCGCGGTACTGCAGGCCTTCTTCCCCTTATCAGAGTGTCGGCAAAAGAGCCCGGCACTCAAGAGAAGTGCCGGGCTCACGGAGCGCAGCCAGCAGCCCGTGGGGGGGCTGCACAGGAGGCCGGGGACAGCAACGGGGGCAGGTACTGGCAGGAGGCCAGCAACAAAAATGGCCACCTGGCACCTCCCCTTTAATTTGCGCTGCCCCGGCCGCAGGTAGGCCCCTTTGACACTGTCGTACATAGTGTCCGGCGGTAAGTCAGGGGACGCTACAGAAGATCACGGCCGGGGCGCTGCGCATGGCGATTACGTCATCGCCGGAGGTGTAGCGCCACGGGGCGCTAACGGTTACCGCCGCCGCTAACCTCCTGCTGAATTTCGCGGGAGGCGTTAGCGGCGCCACGCCCAGGCGCTAGTTGCTTTGCGTCTCTTAGGGAGCTAACAGGAGGCGCAAATCAACCGAATTTTTCCCACATAGAGTCATAACGGCACAGAAGGAGGCCATTCGTCCCATCGAGTCCGTGCCGGCTCTCTGTAGAGCAATCCAGTCAGTCCCATTCCCCCACTCTATCCCCGTAGCCCTGCAAGTTTATTTCCCTCAAGTGCCGATCCAGTCTCCCCTTGAAAACATTGAGTGTCTCCACTTCCACCACTTCCGTCGGCAGCAAATTCCAGGTCATAAAAAAGTTTTTCCTCACGTCCCCCCTGTATCTCTTGCCCAAAACCTTAAATCTGTGTCCCCTAGTCCTTGTACCATAAACTAGTGAGAACAGCCTTTCATTGTCTAGCCTATCCAAACCCGTCATAATCTTGTACACCTCTATCAAATCCCCCCTCAACCTCCTTTGCTCTAATGAAACAAATCCAGCTTCTCCAACCTGTCCTTGCAGCTAAGATCCCCCATCCCCGGAACCATTCTGGTAAATCTCCTCTGCACCCTCTCAAGGGCCTTCACATCCTTCCGAAAGTGTGGTGACCAGAACTGGACCAGAACAGAACAGAACAGAACTGGAGATCAATAATTTTCTGCCGAGCAGAGGTCTGTACTTGCAGAGGAGGGTAATGCGGTAACTGCACATGGCAGATACTGGCCCTTTCACACTCCCGAGCCTCGTAGAGCCTTGTGGAAGAGAGAGTGCAACTGCTGAAACAAGCCAGGGACATGTACAGATTGAAAAGCAGCAACACGGTGCTTGTTAAGCCGTGTTATAACAACTCTTGTAGTTTCTGAAATTTCCTGTAACATGTGAAGGTCTTTTGTCCCCTGGGTCCTATTCTCATTAATGTATTCATGTAAAAGGTGTCTTGGCATGGTCTGTGCTATTCTAAGAGCTTTAGTAACTACAAGTTGCCAGAGAAGGGCTTAATGAACCAAGAGAGTATTTCAAGCTGCATTAAGCAATGGGTGTGGACTGGTAAATTACATCTCAGCTGCTTGGCTTTTAACATAAATCAAAAATAGAACCACTCTGTCCTAGTCAAGTTCTCCAATTTCTTTATGTTTCTTGAATGCATTCTCAAGAAAATGACAGATTTTCTGTATATAATAACAGATATATGGGCCGAGAAATTGGGTCTCGACCATTGTTGGGCGCAAGGGAGGTGTCATTTGCGCCCGCCCCCCACCCCCACGCCTGAATGGTGAGGCCCGAGGCCCAAGAGATAGTAGGCCACGGGCCTTATTTTAATGATCCCAGCGAAGCGTGAAGAGCTCACCGGTCAAGAGGACGCCAAGTTTGCCATGGCTCTCAGGTAAGTGTCGTCAAGGATCGGGGCCTAGGTCGGGGGCGCAGGTTAGGCCAGGGGTAGGGCTCGTGGTTGGGTCTGGAGGTCCAGGATTGGGCGTCGGGAGAGGAGGCCTGGGAGTCACAGGAGTGCTTACATTCAGCTACGTTACTTACCTTCTTTGGTGCAAGCGATCCATAAGGCTGGTTTTGCTCAGCGTAGGGCAAACCAATCCTGGAAAGGGGGCCTCAAACAGGTTATAGGCCCCTTATTTAGATATGCAAAGCGCCTTACACCTGCTTCAGGGCAGCGGGCGGTCGAGGGGGTCGTTCGGCCCGATTGCCTGCCCCTCTTCCGCGGCCATGTTCGCTCCCGTGTAGCCCTGGAGATGGAGCACGTGGTGTCCCCCGGCACGCTCGAGGCCTCCCGCGACCGGTGGGCGCCGCGGGGACTGGAGTGCATCACCACCCTGGCCAATCAAATTTTAATTTAATTTGTTACGTTTTATTTAAAGTTTTATTAAGTTACAGACCCAAAGTTTAATCACCCAACTAGAAGAATACACCTGCTTCAGGTCTGGGTAAAGGACGCCTCTTGTTTGTCCTTACCTAATATGGCAGGTGGTGCACCTCCGGCCAAAAATGTGCGCACGCTTCCTGCCTATATTGGGGTCATAGTAGTCTGAATAGGCCCCGAAAAATGGGTGCTGCACGGACCAATTTCTAGACCATGGTATCAGCAGAGCATGTGTTTGGTGGAAAATAGCACGTTTTCTCCAAAATGGCAAAACGCCCCTCTTCCCCAAGGATAATCTGTAAGTTTAAATATGTTAATGTCCTTGGAGGAGACTCTAGATATTGCTGTCCCTGTTAACAGAGTGGGCAGAAAGTTGACCCGAGTGATTAATCTGGGCTGTTTAGAAAACTGAATCTTTTTGTGACCCGACTGTTATCTGAGCATATGACTGGAGTCCTACCCGCTGACGGGAGGGACATAACTGTCTATGCAAGAGACAACATGGAAATACGAATACTGTGGAGCAGGTGCCATCCTTTAAGTGGTCGCATTTGTGCCAGTACTGTTACTACCACAGAAAGGAACAAAATTGGATGCCAGACTGGTAATTCTGCTGACTCACTCCATCTCCTTCCCCACATCCTAATGGTAAGTATTGACTGCCAGTGTCCAAGAGGAGGAGGTGGAACCCATTTTGTGTGTTGTCACTTTCCTATCCCTGCTCCTGCTAGGGTAGCCTTGCCTGAGTTGGTAGCACACTTGACTCTGAGTCGGAAGGTGATGGGTTCAAGTCCCACACCAGAGACTTGAGCACAAAACCTAGGCTAGCACTCCCAGTGCAGTACTGAGGGAGTGCTGCACTGTCGGAGGTGCTGTCTTTCAAATGAGACATTAAACCGAGCCCCTGTCTGCCCTCTCAGGTGGATGTAAAAGATCCCACGGCACTATTCAAAGAAGAGCAGGGGAGTTCTCCTCAGTGTACTACAAGGGAGTCAAGGGGTATGTGGAGAGAGCGGGAAAGTGGCGTTGAGGCCAAGATTGGATCAACCATGATCTTATTGAATGGCGGAGCAGGCTCGAGGGGCTGAATGGCCTACTCCTGCTCTTGGTTCTTATGTGTCCTACATTGCAGCAGTGACTATACTTCAAAAGTACATCATTGGATGTAAAGTGCTTTGGGATGTCCTGAGCTCATGATAGGTGCTATATAAATACAAGTCTTTCTTTTACAAATCCACAGTGTCAGCAGCCCTCTGTGAAACCCCACAGGGGACCATTCTTCATATGTAAGCCTAGACAATGCGTATTAGTGGGCTATGCAAAAATGAGTGGCACCACAGCCTACTTTGATCCTATCCTCGCCCAATATCCACTTTTTAACATGGTGCACTCTCATATAATAAATAATCTTCCATGCCCTGGTAGCGCACTAGCAATCTAAGGTGTGGTGCAGTGCCGAACGTCTCCAATGTCAAACACGTGAGTTGGCAAGTGCCAAGTGATTTTTCCTTTCCCTGGCTTGAAAACACAGGAGCCAAATGTAGCACCCCTACTACTGCCAGGTTTAGACCAATTAACTCAACAAAGACCTGGCTTCAAAACTGAGATCCTCCTTGCCTGTGAAGCTCAGTACCGCATAAAGCAATGCATTTGCCCACTGAGCTCGTCAGGGAGCCCACACCTATTTCAGAGATTATGTCATGTGAGTGGTGCATGTACTCACCGCGTGTGCCCATGCATGTAGTTCTTCTCATGAGGGATTTCCTTTATTAAGGGTGGAGTTCTCCTAACTTCCACTCTGGTGGGGCTTCTGAGCAGAAGTTAGTAATAGTGAGGTTCCAGTGTAATTGTGCTTGTAGCTTTTAAATTACTTTTAAATAGTGTGCGCCATTTGAGTACAGTTATGGTGCGGGACTAATCACTCATGGAAGAAATTCTGCATGATGAATGGCTACTAGTGCAGACCTGTATGTGCCTGCTTCCGAAGCAGTTCTTGATGCTGTTGTAACCCAAAAGAATCAGCAAATGCAGTTTTAGAAACTTCCATAATCTTGTGCAAAATAACAGAACTCGCTCAACGATCATGAATGTTTGACAGCTCTGCCATGTTTGGGCAGTTGTTTGGGCATGAGTTTGGAAATGTGTCTGGGGCCGTGTCTGGGACCGTGTCTGGGGCCGTGTCTGGGAACGTGTCTGGGAACGTGTCTGGGAACGTGTCTGGGGCCGTGTCTGGGAACGTGTCTGGGGCCGTGTCTGGGAACGTGTCTGGGGCCGTGTCTGGGAACGTGTCTGGGGCCGTGTCTGGGAACGTGTCTGGGGCCGTGTCTGGGGCTGAGTCTGGGACAGTGTCTGAGGCCGTGTCTGGGGCCGTGTCTGTGGCCGTGTCTGGGGCCATGTCTGGGCACTTGCCAACTCGCGTGTTTGACATTGGAGACGTTCGGCACTGCACCACACCTTAGATTGCTAGTGCGCTACCAGGGCATGGAAGATGACTTATTATATGAGAGTGAACCATGTTAAAAAAATAAGTTCAACAGTACACAACTGAAGAATCATCATTGGGAGGCGCAGCTCGAGCCCTTTAAGAAGAAAAAGGAAAGCCAGTCAACATTTATTTGACAAGACTTTATATAGAACAGAACACAAGTAGCTACTGAAAGCTAGATTCCATCAGGACCCACTTGATAAGATCACATATTATAAGCAATACAGTAATGCAAACAGGGAATAAATCAGCATTAGGTAACATGAAGTAACACATGAGAACATATAGTGCAGAAATGAAAAAAGATAAACATCTAAAATCAAAGCTAGTTCTGAGAGGCCCTGGTGTCTATGTACGCAAAAGCTGTTTGGATTAGTAGCACTAGTTTTTAAAAAGTACTCTCGTGCTTGTGTTGCTAAATAAGAGTATTATACGGCAAGAAAATGTCAGCTGATTGACATATCCCAGCCGAATCTGTACCCCGACTATTGTTAAAAAGCTGTGGATGCTGGAAATCTGAAATAAAAACAGAAAATACTAAAAGCAGACGGCAGGTCACCCAGCATTTTTTCATGGCTCTACAATTCTGCCACCAGGATAAAACAACCATGTTAATCAGTTTAAATGTAGGGAGTTGGCGCACAAATGCCAGCTTCTCCTGAGCCAAGCTAAACAGTGCCTTTAGTAAAAGACAGTTTAACATTTTGGTTGAGAGCCTTCGTCAGAATGAACCTGCTGTGCGTTCCCGACAAGTCCTGCTTTTATTCCTGAGTTGTGTTGCGTTTTGCTGTCGTAAGTCTAGGCTGACACTCCAGTGGAGTACTGAGGGAGTGCTGCACTGTCAGAGTTGGCGTCTTTCAGATGAGACATTAAACCGGGGCCCCGTCTGACCTCTCAGGTGGATGTAAAAGATCCCACGGCATTAATTCAAAGAAGGCATCAGGAGGGCTGCTGAGTGGAGGCAGGAGGTCTCCTCAGAGGTAGGAGGGACAATCAATGGTCAAGTGTTATTCAGCTCATCCAAGCAGTTAGTCACAGAGCTCACTGGGAAGGGCTTGGGACCGGCTCGCCTTCATGGCTTCTTGGGAAGAGAATGTTGTGCGACACAGGGGCACCTAAAGACAGAAACAAAACCAAAAAATACCTTCTTTGACGGAGGTTGCAGGGTAACAGCTCCGACGGTAAGCCACAGCTCGTCGTTGTGTTGGAGATATAGGCTCCAAAATTACTCAAGGGTTTCGCTGGTCTCCAGTCGTAACTCTGGCGAGCGGCCAATAGAACCCCCGGGAAAATGGCAGAGACCCAGTTTCCTCAATGCCTTGTCAGGGGTGAAACTTCCATCAGCCAATGGCCGGGGAACAGGCTCAGTCTCCTTGGGGACCCGCCCTATCAGTGGAGGCTGGTACAACGAGTGAGTGGAGGCATTGCGGTTTCCAAAGGGGCAAATCCAAGTCCCACTGGTGGGGCCCAGGTTTGGACCCATTAAGAATGCAGTTTTTTTTTAATTTAAACGCCGTATGTAAACCTGCTCCCTTGCTCAGGGGACTGAGGGGAACATTTTTGGAGTGGGGTTGGGGAGGGGTGGGGGGGTCTGGGCAGCCCTTGCCCCAGGTGTGCCTAAGCCTGGCACGGTATAGGCAGGCATCAGAGAGGCATCCATAGTGGCACTTGCGTCCGCTCTGAGTCAGAAGGTTGTGGGTTCAAGTCCCACTCCAGAGACTTGAGCACAAAAATCTAGGCTGACACTCCAGTGCAGTGCTGAGGGAGTGCTGCACTGTCGGAGGTGCCGTCTTTCAGATGAGACATTAAACCGAGGCCCCGTCTGCTCTCTCAGGAGGACGTAAAGATCCCATGGCACTATTTCGAAGAAGAGCAGGGGAGTTATCCCCGGTGTCCTGACCCAATATTTATCTCTCAATCAACATAACAAAAACAGATTATCTGGTCATTATCACATTGCTGTTTGTGGGAGCTTGCTGTGCGCAAATTGGCTGCCGCGTTTCCCACATTACAACAGTGACTACACTTCATGTAAGGTGCAATAGAAATGCAATTCTTTCTTTTCTTTCTTTCTGAGGTGCCCTCCCACTGACCCGAGAACTCTGGTGGGAACACAGCCTGAGGAATTTCAGGGCCACAGGGGTGTAAATCCTCCTTATCCCTGTAACCTTTCTGCCAGTTTGTGTTACATTTGTAAAAGATATCAATTTTCCTTTGTCTGCTGGTTCCTGTGCAATTGTGCAGTTTCTTCAAATTACTCACATCCCAGCTTCGTTATTCTATGAGAATGAGTGGGCGATGAAACAACTCCTCCAACATCACACGCTTTGGCCGGAATTTTGCCAGCGCTCAGGGGGCGGGTTTGGAGGCGGGACATCCAGCAAAATCGCAAAGATTGACAGCAGGAAGGAAACCCGCTGTCAACCCGCCTCCAATCAATCTTCCCAAGTGTCGAGTCCCCGATTTGCGCAGGGACCCGATACCTAGCGACTGGAAGAGGATTATAGCCACTTAACCGCCTGTTAAAGGTTGTTAACAGGCAGTTAACAGGCTCTTTTGCAATTTTGACACTTCTACTTCGGGCTTCCCGACGTCCGGACACCACGCCAGGTAAGTGTGGCGTGCTGTGGGTCTACTGTAATGTTTCTGCATTGATGACAGCTGCATAAGTGGGGTGAAGGATCCAATGGTACACTGGTGAGTTTCAGAGGTAAGAAAATGTGGGGAAATTCATTTTTAATGCATTTAGACTTTTCTGTAGGTAACAAGTTTTGAATTGTGTGTCTCGTCCCACCTCATTGGGAGACCCTCTCTCACCAGTGACAGATCGCTTCTGTAACCTCACCTGCAGCTGCCATCTGTTCTAGCCTAAGGAGGGAGTCACTGGAGAGCCTGGGTGCAAGAATTCACCTTTGAACAGTCATTGTCAGTGTTTGCAGCACCTCAATGCTGTCAACCACTGAGAAATGAGCTGTCATAGAAAAATTGTGCGTGGTCCCTTTAAGAAAACCGGTAGATGACGCGTCATCAAATGACGTCATCTGACTAGTTTCGTCTTAATTGGCCGGCAAGCCCACAGGGCGGGCTTAACAAGGCCAACTGACGCAAAATCACGTCTGTGGGTCGGATGTAGTTGGGGACGGGACTGGAACCCGGAAACCACCTGACCCGCTCCCAAGCCGCATCGATCGAGAAAATCGCGGCCTTTGTGTCAAACGCACTGCTTCCCAGGAAGCCTGGACCTGCTCAGTAAATTGCAGAATCAAAGGCTGCCAACAGGAACAGCACCCTTTTCTCGTAAGCTTGAACAGAGGTGAAAGAAGAATGACATCATGGAGTGAGGGGGCGGAGTTTCAGCATGGAGTGAGGGGGAGGGGAGTGTCAGCATGGAGTGAGGGGGAGGGGAGTGTCAGCATGGAGTGAGGGGGAGGGGAGTGTCAGCATGGAGTGAGGGGGAGGGGAGTGTCAGCATGGAGTGAGGGGGAGGGGAGTGTCAGCATGGAGTGAGTGGGGAGGGGAGTGTCAGCCTGGAGTGAGGGGGAGGGGAGTGTCAGCATGGAGTGAGGGGGAGGGGAGTGTCAGCATGGAGTGAGGGGGAGGGGAGTGTCAGCATGGAGTGAGGGGGAGGGGAGGAGTATCAGCATGGAGTGAGGGGGAGGGGAGGAGTATCAGCATGGAGTGAGGGGGAGGGGAGTGTCAGCATGGAGTGAGTGGGGAGGGGGAGGAGTGTTAGCAGGGTGGGGAGGTGAGCAAGTTGGAACTGGAGAAGAGGGAGCAAAATGCCATTTGATCGGGGGGATGAGGTGGGACCCGATGAACAGAAATGGGGAAGTTTGCTCTGTGTCACTGTGATAACCAGATAAGCAATCAGATTAAGCAGCCCTCGAGGGCTGGAAAATAAGAACCAGGCGGCCTCCTGGCCTGGTACCAGCCTCTTTCCTACCCCTCAAATTGGACACCCTTCCATCACACACAGAAAATACTGAGGTAAGCGGGCTAGAACACCCCCTCCCACCTCCTCTTTGTGGCTGCCCCTACTCGTTGTAGATGCAAGGCAGACCCAAGTCCACTTTTCCGGGGCAACGTGAAGGGGACAGAGACCAGATGTCATGAATTTCCACATCCTTATCCTCTCTGTAGCACTGGGAACCGAGACACCATAGAAGGATGGAAGACTATCAGGCCCATGGGAGTTGATTAAAATTGTTGGGGAAGAGCATAGCTAGTGACCATCAATATAAGATAGTCACCAAGAAATCCAATAGGGAATTCAGAAGAAACATCTTTACCCAGAGAGTGGTGAGAATGTGGAACTCGCTACCACAGGGAGTGGTTGAAGCGAATAGTATAGATGCATTTAAGGGGAGGCTAGATAAGCATATGAGGGAGAAAGGAATAGAGGGTTACGCTGATAGAGTTAGATGAGGAATGACAGGAGGAGGCTCGAGTGGAGCATAAACACCGGCATGGACTGGTTGGGTCGAATGGCCTGTTTCTGTGCCGTATATCCTATGTAATGACATAAGGGCTAATTCCCCGATCAGGTGCTCTCGACATGAAGTGGTGCTCACAGGGAGCACTGAACAGCAAATCAAGGGCTCGCACCCTTGCCTTTCTGTCCATTCATTTAAATAAATCAGGCACTGGTAGCCTGCGACCTTCTCATCGGGGCTCTCTGCAAACCCTAGTCCCACTGGGAGCAACTCTTCAGGGGTTCAGGCCTAGCGTTCTTGGCAAGGCTTGGAAGTGTCATGAATAGGAAGCTCTGTGAGTTTATGCGCACAGGGAAGGTTGTGTAAGTGATGGTATGCTCGTGGTGGGAGAGGGGGGGGGGAGATGGGGGAAGGTGTACACAGGACTGTTCATGTAGTGAAGAGAAGGCTCTAATGCCAGTGTGGTGCGAATGCGCCTTGCTGCAAGAAACAGGTCATCCTCTTCGGGCTACTGGGGCTTCCCGAGCAAAGGTCAGGTGTGAGGGTCCCTGCAGAAAGAAAGAAAGACTTGCATTCCTATAGCGCCTTTCAAGGCCACCGGACATCCCAACCACTTTACAGCCAATAGAGTACTTTTTTGAAATGTAGACACTGTTGCAATGTAGGAAACGCGGCAGCCAATTTGCGCACAGCAAGCTCCCACACACAGCAATGTGATAATGATCAGATAATCTGTTTTTGTGATGTTGATTGAGGGATAAATATTGGCCCCAGGACACTGGGGATAACTCCCCTGCTCTTCTTCAAAATAGTGCCGTGGGATCTTTTACATCCAACTGAGAGAGCAGACGGGGCCTCAGTTTAACGTCTCATCCGAAAGTAGGCACCTCCGACAGTGCGGCACTCCCTCAGCACTGCACTGGGAGTGTCAGATTAGATTTTTGTGCTACCAGTCTCTGGCGTGGGATTTGAACCCACAACCTTCTAGACTCAAGAGGTGAGGATGCTACCCACTGAGCCACAGCTGATACTTAGGCAGCAGCTATCCATGTCCAGTGCTGTGTGTCGCCAGCCTGACCTCCCTCAGTCCTCTGCGGGGTGGGGGCGGGGGGCAGATTTTAACCCTAACCCTCTGGCAGAAACCAAGCAGGTGGGGACCTGAATTGCCCCAGACTACTTACCTGCTGGAACGCTGCCCGGATCCCACCATTTCCGTTTTCAAAATATGCTTCTGGGCAGGCAGCTAATCCAACCGCCTAAAGCCAACGGGGTCCTAATTCACACATGGCAACCATGGTCCGATGATGTAATCGGGCCCAGACAGCGATTTTAACTCGGGCTCGAACGGGGAAGCTGCCATGCGTTTCCCTCCAGGTGAAGGCCAGTGTGAAGAGGATCAGGAAGCTGCGGAGTCCCTTCAGGTTAGTTTATTTTTTAAACTTTTCCCCTGTGGGGCCAGGAGCAGGAGTGGTCCTCTGGGCTCCGTGAGGGAGATTTAGGCATCCCTGCCCCAGACTTCCCCGCCCGGAGACCAGCAGCCGTTTACCGCCCACTGTGGCCGGGAAAGTTGGCCTCTACAGCCTTCTGTGGTAGAGAATTCCACAGGTTCACCACCCTCTGAGTGAAGAAATTTCTCCTCATCTCAGTCCTAAATGTCCTACCCCGTATCCTGAGACTGTGACCCCTTGTTCTAGACCCCCCCAGCCAGGGGAAACATCCTCCCTGCATCCAGTCTGTCTAGCCCTGTCAGAATTTTATACGTTTCAATGAGATCCCCTCTCATTCTTCTAAACTCCAATACCGGGCACCCATCGTTTACGGGCATGACTCAGAATATCACCACATCACTACCGCATCATTTAAATATGGGAGCTCCTACCGCCCCCTGGAAATGATGGCAGGAAATTGGGCAAGAGCTTGCCTGGATGAGTGCAGCTCCAACAACACTCAAGAAGCTCGACACCATCCAGGACAAAGCAGCCCACTTGATTGGCACCCCATCCACCACCTTAAACATTCACTCCCTCCACCACCGGCGTACCGTGGCTGCAGTGTGTACCATCTACAAGATGCACTGCAGCAACTCGCCAAGGCTTCTTCGGCAGCACCTCCCAAACCCGCGACCTCTTCCACCTAGAAGGACAAGGGCAGCAGGCGCATGGGAACACCACCACCTCCAAGTTCCCCTCCAAGTCACAACCATCCTGACTTAGAAGTATATCAGCCGTTCCTTCATCGTCACTGGGTCAAAATCCTGGAACTCCCTCCCTAACAGCACTGTGGGAGCACCTTCACCACACGGACTGCAGCAGTTCAAGAAGGCGGCTCACCACCACCTTCTCAGGGGCAATTAGGGATGGGCAATAAATGCTGGCCTTGCCAGCGACGCCCACATCCCATAAAAACGAATTTAAAAAAAAGCTAAAGTGGCTGGGATCTGGTGCAATGAAACCCTGCCCTATTCCCTGCCACCACCAACCCAAATACCACCTGGAAATTGGGCAGGAGGAGGAAAATCTCGGCTACCGTTCTTTTTTAAATGATTTAAATAGTTGCAATACTTGGTAGTTTCACAAATTGGAAAACCAGATGCTTAGATCTCCACCCACTTTTAGCCCACTTCAGGGAAAAATGCAGTACAATCTTTAAACGTTCTGAGGGTTCGATTCAGCTGAACTAACCCATGTCCTACTGGAAGCAGGATGTATGCCATTTCCAAGTTAAAAATGAGTCCCGAATGTTGCTGCTGCCAATGTTCAGCAGGGAGACTGTTAGGTTAGGCCTCAGCCTGAGTGCCTGCCAGACATTCCTGAGCTGCCTCAGACTGAAAGTCCACATCACTTTCCCTGAAGATTAGACAAAAAAAAAAGGCTGATGCAGCACCGGAGCTGTTGTTATTCTTTTCTTTTCTCTTCTCACTCGTGAACTACAAAGATTGAAGGAAACGGGTCATAAATAACCCAGGCAGGAGAACACACGGTGGTTACTAGCTGCATGCGAGTCCACTTTTAGAAGTGAGATCTTCAAGAAGGGCAGTTGATGGCGTTGATGTGAATGATACGGTTGTGCAGGTGATCCAAAGCACATTCAATTGTATATGGTACATTTACAACAACAACAACTTGTATTTATATAGCGCCTTTAACGTAGTAAAACGTCCCAAGGCACTGCACAGGAGTATTTTAAGACAAAAAATTTGACACCGATCCACAAAAGGATAAATTAGGGCAGGTGACCAAAAGCTTGGTCAAAGAGGTAGGTTTTAAGGAGCGTCTTAAAGGAGGAAAGAGAGGTAGAGAGGCGGACAGGTTTAGGCAGGGAATTCCAGAGCTTAGGGCCTAGGCAACAGAAGGCACGGCCACCAAAGGTTAAGCGATTATAATCAGGGATCCTCAAGAGGGCAGAATTAGAGGAGCACAGATATCTCGGGGAGGTTGTGGTGCTGGAGGCGATTACAGAGATAGGAAGGGGCGAGGCCATGGAGGGACTTGAAAACAAAGATGAGGATTTTGAAATCGAGGCGCTGCTTAACCGGGAGCCAATGTAGGTCAGCGAGCACAGGGGGTGATGGGTAAACGGGACTTGGTGCGAGTTAGGACACGGGCAGCTTTGGATGACCTCAAGTTTACGGAGGATAGATCGTAGGAGGCCGGCCAGAAAAGCGTTGGACTAGTCAAGTCCAGAGGTAACAAAGGCATGGATGAGGGTGGGAAAAAAACCAAGTGGGAAAAAAGGTGATCTTCATAACCATTATAGGCTAACTAAAGAACTAAAGGCATGGATGAGGGTTTCAGCAGCAGATGAGCTGAGGCAGGGGTGGAGTTGAGCGATGTTCAGGAGATGGGAATAGACAGTCTTAGTGATGCCGCGGATATGTGGTCAGAAGCTCATCTCGGGGTCAAATATGACACCAAGGTTGCGAACAGTCTGGTTCAGCCTCAGACAGTTGTCAGGGAGAAGGATGGAGTAGGTGGCTAGGGAATGGAGTTTGTGGCGGGGACGGAAGACAATGGGCTGGATTTTGATACTGGGGCGGGTTGGGGTTGTGTCATCCGCTTTTCGTGTTATCCACCCGTCTGCAATTGGATGTGGGAGATTGATGCAATTTTCACCTAATTGTGCAATTGAGTTCCAGCATGTGGGAACCCATGAACCAATTAGTGGTTTCAGTCTGAAAGTCGCCTCTGATGATGTCATCATTGATGCTGCATTGAAGGTCAGAGACTGCCTGGCCTTTGCTGTGAGAGGACCTGGATGCAAAATGAGCAGCAGCTCTATCCCAAACACACGGAACAGCCATGGGGACCAAATTCGCACCCCAATACGCCAACATCTTCATGCACAAGTTCGAGCAAGACTTCTTCGCTGCACAGGACCTCCAACCAACGCTGTACACCAGATACATTGACGACATCTTCTTCCTTTGGACCCACGGCGAAGGATCACTGAAAGGACTACACGATAGCATCAATAGGTTCCATCCCACCATCAAACTCACCATGGACTACTCCTCAGAATCGGTTTCATTCTTGGACACATGAATCTCCATCAAAGACGGATGCCTCAGCACTTCACTCTACCGCAAGCCCACGGACAACCTCACGATGCTCCACTTCTCCAGCTTCCACCCTAACCACGTTAAAGAAGCCATCCCCTATGGACAAGCCCTGCGAATACACAGGATCTGCTCAGACGAGGAGGAACGCGATGGACACCTACGGACACTGAAAGACGCCCTCGTAAGAACGGGATATGACGCTCGACTCGTCGATCGACAGTTCCGACGGGCCACAGTGAAAAACCGCAGAGACCTCCTCAGAAGACGAACACGGGACACAACCAACAGAGTACCCTACGTCGTCCAGTACTTCCCCGGAGCGGAGAAACTACGCCATGTTCTTCGCAGCCTTCAACATGTCATCGATGACGATGAACACCTTGCTAAGGCCATCCCTACGCCTCCACTACTCGCCTTCAAGCAGCTGCCTAACCTCAAAAGTACCATTGTTCGCAGCAAATTACCCAGCTGTCAGGAGAACAGCGACCACGACACCACACAACCCTGCCACGGCAACCTCTGCAAGACATGCCAGATCATGAACACAGATACCGTCATCACACGTGAGGACACTACCCACCAGGTACATGGTACATATTCATGTGACTCGCCCAACGTTGTCTACCTGATACATTGCAGTAAAGGATGCCCCAGAGCATGGTACATCGGCGAGACCATGCAGACACTGAGACAACGTATGAACGGACACCGCGCAACAATCGCCAGGCAGGATGGTTGCCTCCCAGTCAGGGAACACTTCAGCAGTCAAGGGCATTCAGCCTCGGATCTGCGGGTTAGCGTTCTCCAAGGCGGCCTTCGAGATACACGACAACGCAAAATCATCGAGCAGAAACTGATAGCCAAGTTTCGCACTCATGAGGACAGCCTCAATAGGGATATCGGGTTCATGTCACGCTACAGAACGTGACTTGACATCGTTGTCTGTCTTTCCAGTTTTTTAAAAAACAAACACAAAAAACAAACACAAAAAACAAACCCAAATGGAGAGGATATGCAGACAGCAGGTTTTGACACGTTGGACCCCCTGGGACACATCTCATTGTCTTGGCTGTGCTCTTGGTGTGTCTTTGATGTAAGGAAAGATTGTATCTCTGCATTTTTTCTGTGTTTATATTCTGTGAATTTTTGTAGATTCACTCATAGTAACTTTACCTGAAGAAGAGGCGATCGATAGCTCCGAAAGCTTGTAATTTTAAATAAATCTGTTGGACTATAACCTGGTGTTGTGCGACTTCTCATTTTTGGAGAGAGAGAGAGAGAGAGACAGACTCACTGATACTCAGCGCAGCCACTGATATTCAGCTATCCAAATGTGCTCCCGCCAGGTTTCACAATCGTGGTTCAGAACAGGCGTGCTTCACGTAGAACAAGGGTTAAAATCACAAAGTCCTTTCAAAATGGCATTATAGAGCCAATTTAGTGCTTGTTAAGGGCCTTAACAGCCTATCCCGTCTCTTAAAGGCGGGACGCAGGCGGGACCAGCAGACTCAATTTCATCAAAATTGCGTGGAGGCGGGATGGAGGCGGACTTGTGCCCGCCCGCCACTTTTCGCAATCTTAACCCCCCACACGCCTCCAAACCCGCCTCCACGGGTCAATGAAAATCCAGCCCAATGACTTTGGTCTTCCCAATATTCAGTTGGAGGAAATTTCTGCTCATCCAGTACTGGATGTTGGACAAGCAGTCTGACAATTTAGAGACAGTGGAGGGGTCGAGAGAGGTGGTGCTGAGGTAGAGCTTGGTGTCGTCAGCGTACATGTGGAAACTGACGCCGTGTTTTCGGATGATGTCGCCGAGGGGCAGCATGTAGACAAAACCCACAGAAACAGAGTCTCTTTTGGTGTGGCTCAACATTGTGTGCTCTGTCCTTTGAGGGAAAAGTTTAAAAGGAAAATGAACTCAAAACATTAATGCCGCATCAAGTTCAGAGTCAAGTCAACTGCAGAATAGCAAGTTATTTAATTTTAGAATTCAGACATTAGATTTTGCTTGCTTGCAAGAAAGAAAAGTAAATGGCAGCAAACAGGTGGACACAATGTAATAACATTAATGCGATGCTGCTGCAGACAACCCAAAAGTTGATGATGGAACAGTGCAGAAACTTCCAGCCTCCTACTCTTCTGAAGGGAAACCAAGTTCCTGGGTTCAAAGAATGAAAAAAAGACTTGCATTTCTACAGCACCTTCCACGAAAACAGGACATTCCAAAGCGCTTTGCAGCCAATGAAATACTTTATGTAGTGTAGTCACTGTTGTAATGTAGGAAACGCGGCAGCCAATTTGCGCACAGCAAGCTCCCACAAACAGCAATGTGATAATAACCAGATAATCTGTTTTTGTGATGCTGGTTGAGGGATAAATATTGGCCCCAGGACACTGGGGAGAACTCCCCTGCTCTTCTTCAAAATAGTGCCCGTGGGATCTTTAACATCCACCTGAGAGCAGACGGGGCCTCGGTTTAACGACTCATCCGTCGAACCGTCATATTTGGGGAAGAAATTGGGTGGACCCATTTTCGGGTCCTGACTTGGCGCTGTGCGGCCAGTGCGCGGCCGATGGAAATCGGTCCTCGGGCTGCATCAGCATACTCAGTGTGAGCTGCCGGCGCTGATCGGGCCTCCACAGGCAGCTCAGCTCGCCCGATCAATACCTGCCCCTCCGGCTCCATGGGAACAGTATTTTATTAAATAAAAGAAATTCCAAAAAAATTGCCTTTGGTGAGCGGTCGGCGGGTCGCTGAAGGTTCCTGACGCCGGCTCATCGGAGACATATTTCTGAATGGGGTCTTTAACATGCCAGGCCCCTTTTATATGCAAATGAAGGACCTAACGCCTGTTTTGCGCGTCCGCCTTGGACGCCTAAAAGAAAACGGGGCCCATGAATTCAGCAGCGGGGCCAACACTTGTGCAGACTGGGTGTAGTGGACCCTTCGAAATTGTAACGTAAGAGGCTGATAGGTAGAGGAATACAACTCAAAAAAAGGGGTGGGAGGAAACTATCAATACAAATACAGTCAAATCCATAGACAAATCATGAGTGGAATGATGTGGCGGATCATCCCGGTCTAATAATGAATTGACTTGATTGGTGGGTTTTTTTGGTTCATGACTGGCAATTTGTTCAAGCCTCATCACAATATGCCGTGTGGTAGTGATGTTGCCAGAAGTAACTGCTGAAGCCTCCATTTTACACTCTGTGGTAAACAGGTGGCACCTTTACTCAGTATGTGAAGATTCCCCTCATGATGAATGTCTCCCATCTCTCCCAGTTTGCCTCCGCTGCCCACCCCAGCATCACCACTGAATACCAGAGTTACTACTCCTGCAGCCAATCTTTGGTTGCATTTATATTATATTCCTGAGGTCTGTGTGATCGGGGCTGATTTACCTCCCTATTATCCATTTGGTTAACTCTTTCTTTTCTGCACCAAAACTAATACAAAACTCAATCCCTTTGCGGGGCTATGGGGAAAGGGTGGGGGGAGTGGGACTAGTTGAATTGCTCTTGCAAGAGAGCAGCACAGGCTCGACGGGCCGAATGGCCTCCTATTGTACTGTAATGATTCTATGATTCTGGTAAGTCCTAAGCCAGCAGTCGAGATCCAGATCAATGTCTCTGATCCGTTCCCCTTTTTCTGGCATGTTAGTTATTGAGATTTTACTTGGTGTTAGTGAACCACTTTAACCCAATAGATGTGGCTTGACTAAGAAATCACCACTCCTCAGTAAACAACAACAACAACAACATCTTGTATTTATATAGCTCCTTTAACGTAGTAAGATGTCCCAAGGCGCTTCACAGGAGCGTTATAAAACAAAATTTGACACCGAGCCACATAAGGAGAATTATGGGCAGATGACCAAAAGCTTGGTCAAAGAGGTAGGTTTTTAAGGAGCGTCTTAAAAGGAGGAAAGAGAGGTAGCGAGGTGGAGAGGTTTAGGGAGGGAATTCCAGAGCTTAGGGCCTTGGCAGCTGAAGGCACGGCCGCCAATGGTGGAGCGATTAAAATCAGGGATGCTCAAGAGGCCAGAATTGGAGGAGGTTACAGAGATCTAAACCAAGGAAAGAAAATGCGTTTCCCTTTATATTTAAATCCACAGCACCGGATATACACTAAAACCACCCCGCCATCCCCCTGAGAACAGCGTTCTCCTGTTGTCCGATGTGCATACAGGACTGGATTGTAAAAGAAAGTCACGATGGGTTGCGAAGCAAACCTCGAACCTTATCTCACGGCCCCCCCCTCCATCCCCCCTCTCCCCCGAGTCAGCCATACCAGAGTCGCGCGTGGGGTGGCCGTGTAAAGTAGGTTAGGAGAGAGTCTGTGGGACCTGCTGGCTTGTGACATGTGCCAAAAAAAAAATCCACTTCTAAATCAATACAACTCCACAAGCACGGCCACAGATGGGGTTGCGGCCGGCAAACGTCTGCATTCTTTCCAGTGCCTTGGACATTAAATTGCTTACACTCTGCCGCCGTTCCTTCTGCTTCGAGCTGCAGCACAATCTTTGTCTGAGCAGTTTGAAAAAATCCTGCTGCCCCAATGAATAGAACATCCTATGTGTACTGGGCCGGGGGAGAGCGCTGTGGGTTTTCTAATGTGCAAACCATCTTTTTTGGCAGAGAAAAAAAAAATCCATTTATACATTAGGGTACGTATCATGTTATGGTATAATGAATTAACAAAGCTGAATCAGACAGATTCTTTGATAGTGAAGTGATTTTTCAAAAAGTAATAGATCAGTCCAACAAAAGACATTTACATTTGAATATAGCCTCGAGAAGAGGGAACTAAAAAGAGACTTTCGCAAATGAGAAAAATTCAGCGCAAAGAGACCTTTTATTATAGTGCTCACATCAGGAGGTTGTAGCGAGTCCCTTAGATCTCATTCCATCGCTGGTTTGGCTTTCGCCCGTTTCACAGCAGGAAGCCACCCGAGCATATTTCGCAGAGGGTCGGCGCTACTAGGGGCTGTGTTCAAACAGAAATGGCATTTAGCTCCCTGATCTATTGCCTTGTCAAGTGGTTTCCCCATCAGCTCTGGGTTATTTAGCCCTATTAATGCAACAGTAGGTTCTGAAGTTAAATTAAATATTTCATTCAAGCACATATATATCCAACCAGTTCATACAACTCGCAGTACAGGCACCTCAATAGCACGCTGTCTGCCCGAGGACTCTTAAGGGCTCTGTGTAGTTCATTTTGGGTTTCAGTATTTTCCAATACAAATCAGCAAAGCAATTAGGTCTCAGTTGCTTTGTAACAGTAAATCCTAATTAAAAGCTCAATAAAAGGGGCCGTCACTGCTTTGCAGAGGGAGTGCAAATAAAGCAGGCGTAATCAGTTGTGTCATTTTCCCGGGGGGTTCGCCAATCTCCTGCTGCAAACCCCCCATGGAATTTCAGCCTCCCGTTCTCTGGAGATGATAATATATGCGAGTTTGCAGATGATGAAAATCAGCAAATTAATTATTCATCATTTTGAAAGGAAGTTGTTATCTCAAGTTTAGCATCATCTTAATTACCTGACCATTCAGAGCAATCCATTTAATCTTTAGATGGGGCCAGAACGTGTGTGCACTCTTTAGATGCACACGATAAACAAATAAACTGTAACTTAACAAAAACATTAAAGTAAACTTAACAAATTAAATTAAAATTTGGTTGCCGGGGGTGATGATGCGCTCCAGTCCCTGCGGTGCTCACCGGTCGCGGAAGGCCTCAAGCATGCCGGCGGACACCGCGTGCTCCATCTCCAGGGCCACCCGGGCGCGAACGTGGCCGCGCAAGAGAGGCGGGTCAGTCGGGCCGAATGACCCCCTCGACCGCCCGCTGCCCGGACCAGTTGATGGCCACTTTGGCCAGGCCCAGGAGCAGGCCCAGGAGCAACTGGGTGACCAAAGAATGTTTGTGTAAGAGCTGGAACTTTTTCCTGTAATTAGCTCCCTGCTTCACGATGCCTCTTGCACATGATCTGGCAAGCGTTCTCCAAGGCGGCCTTCGAGACACACGACAACGCAAAATCGTCAAGCAGAAACTGATAGCCAACTTCCGCACCCATGAGGACGGCCTCAACCGGGATCTTGGGTTCATGTCACGCTACATGTAACCCCACCTGACGTAGAGTCATCCAGACTTGAGTCGTCGTTGGCTTGTTCTCTCTACACAGATGCGGCCGGACCTGCTGTGATTTCCAGCAAAAAAAGTTTTTTTGTTTTCCATACAGACCCCCAGCATCTGCCACATTGTCTTTGATGTAATGTTTTCCTGACTGACCTGTTTGGACACCATCCACACCTTTGATTGCCGTGATTATCTCTGCCGAGGTGTGATAAAGGGCAGTTAGAAAGATTAACTGTAATCATCTGGCAGTGTTCTCTGACTATATATGCTGTGCCTATATGCATCTCTTCACTTCACCTGACGAAGGAGCAGCGCTCCGAAAGCTTGTGATTTCAAATAAAGCTGTTGGACTATAACCTGGTGTTGTGCGACTTCTCACATTTGTCCACCCCAGTCCAACACCGGCATCTCCACATCATGGCCAAAGAGGGACTTGTTATACTGTTTGACTACTGGGAAGTTATTGAAAAGAGGCAAGAAATGGGCAGCAACGAGTCCGATGCATGTTTTACACCCCACCCGATTTTAAACCCCCTCCGAATTTCCTTTCCATTGAAGTCAATGGTACAAGAGACAAGAGCACTGTGGGAGTACCTTCACCACACGGACTGCAGCGGTTCAAGAAGGCGGCTCACCATCACCTTTTCAAGGGCAATTAGGGATGGGCAATAAATGCTGGCCTTGCCAGTGACGCCCACATCCCAGGAATGAATGTAAAAAAAACTGACCCACTGCCACCTGTTACCCAACTAAACAATTGAAATCAACACCTAAGATTTTGCATTCTTTATTGTTTGGGGGACAGTTGAAGTATTGTGTAAGTGTAGTGTTGGGTTACTTGCTGTATTCCTCTGCTTCTGTGTAATTATCTTAGTTATAAATAAATTTAGTTATTAGTCTCACCCTGAGTGTAAAGGTCGAACTGTATGATATTTACCACGTTTCAGAGTGGACAGGAGAACCGCACAGAATTATCCCAACTTATTTTTAACTTCAATCTCTACTTAAAACCATAGCAGAGTGCAAGATTACTGGTCTTAGATCACATCATAAAATGATTGCATAGACTTGCCATGTTGTTATTGTATATTCTGTACAGCAGCATTTCCAATGATCTGAGGCACAAGCAGCAACAACGCAACAGTCATTCTATTGCTGCAGAAATTGCAGGTTTTCTTTGACTTGCACTCAGTTGAAGTTTATTATTCAAAAAGATGCCGAGTGGAACTTTGGAACTTCAGAGCGCTGGCGGAGTGGTCGCCGCGGAAAGGAAAATCGCGCGAGGTGCGTAACGAGAGTGAAAATTCCGCCCGCTGGGTTTGAGCCTGAATCTGGAATAAAATGGATCGGCAAAGGCGCCGTAAGCATATTCTGGAAAATTACTTGGAGGAGGGTTAGGACAGCCACAGCGGGTGAGATTTCTGAGAGACACTTGGTTCGTCATTGAAGTTCAGATTCACCATCATTAGTGGTAGGAACACTGGGATGAATGATATAGGAAGTCGAAAATTATACATTATTTTACATTATAATGAAACACAGGAAAATGATCCACCTCTGCAAATAATCAAACTGCGATAATAAACCCAAAGAGTTGCCGCTGTCTGCCGGTCCCGTGCAGTCCGGGAAATTGCTTTTCAAATGTGAAATTTCACTGTTAAAGGGGCCGCGCACCGCCCCCCCCCCCCCCCAAAAAAAAATGAGGGGGAACATTGGTTACAAGTACTATTTTATAGGGGGTAAGGTTAACCTAACCCACCTGTTGGGAAACTGCCGGGATCGGGCGCTTTTACACCCCGCCCGATTTTACTCGCCATTGACCGGGGCTGTGAAACCGGGTTTCCAGCCGATTCCCATGGGTTTCCCGCTGGACAGGTGAGGTTAAAATTAGCCCCGTAGTGTCTGTATTTTTAGATAGTTTTGTCACACCTGATGGTTTTGTGTCAGTTCGGATCACGTGCCACAATTCATGCCCGGCGAAATCCGTGCTGCGAATGGATGGCAGAGAGAGCCAAACTGGCCCACAGCAGACTGAGCCCCAAGGCTGCTGCACTGTCAACTCATTTGAGTAAGTAAGATCCCAGGACACCGTTGGCCTCATATTAGCAGTTGGGCTTTTTTTTGGGGGGTGCACAAAATCTAGTTAGCAGTTCAGATTCAAGGGGGTGTCCACACTTAAATGTAAGTAGCTCCACATGGAGGAGAATACTGTTTTAGCCTTTACGGAGAATTTGAAGTATTTGACAGCCCTTTGAGGGTGGCCAGGTGGGAGGGGGAGAAGAACAAGAAGCAGTGACAGGCAACAATTAACTGAGAAGAAACGCAACGTGGAGGTGCGATTTTGGCGTCCGTGTGCAAGTGCGGAGTGGAGCTGCACTCGGCCCTCTGTTTCTTGGCTGGCAAAATGAGTGTGCTGCTGCATGAGGTGGGTGCGAGGAGGGTTGCCCCACACAACACTCCGGGACACCGTCCACAGAGGACAGCACTGCCCCTTGTTCGTCAAGAGGAGGTGGCCAAACTCAGCCGACTGGTAGCCATTTCACAGAATCACAGAATAGTACATCACAGAAGGAGGCCATTCGGCCCATCGAGTCTGCGCCGGCTCTTTCGAAGAGCAATCCAGTTAGTCACAACCCCCCTGCTCTTTCCCCATATCCCTGCAATTGTTTCTCCTTCAAATATTTATCCAATTCCTTTTTGGAGGCTACTATTGAATCTGTATTCGCCACCCTATCAGGCAGCGCATCCCAAATCCTAACCACTCGTTGCGTAAAAAGGTTTTTCCTCATGTTGGCTCTGGTTCTTTTGCCAATCACCTTAAATCTGTGCCCACTGGTTATCGACCCTTCAGCCATTGGAAACAGTTTGGGGACGAAATTCGCCTTCTTTGCACCCGCCGTTAGCACCTCCGGGGGGCGCTAATGGGGCGCAAAGGTCTTATCGCCTGGGCGGGGGTGCTAGTAGCGCCTGCCCCCTTAGCGACGCGACCCCTTAGCGTCCCACAGCAGAAATTCAACTGCGCCTTGCAAGGCTGCCACGGGCGATGTCAGCGACAGCCTCGCGGGTCGTGAACCGGGCAGCACACTGCTGGCGGGGCGCTAATTAAAGGGGCAGTCCGGCTGTGCCCAGCGCCGACATTTTTTATTTTGGCCGACCTCCAGGTCGGCCCCTCTTTGCGGCCCTTGGCGTGGTCCGTGGCCGCCATCATGCCATCCGGCACCGCGTCTCGGTGCCGGGCTGCGGCCACGGCATCACGCCGCCCCGGTGACCTAGTGTGGGCCATCTGAGGCCCTGCAGAGTGCGCAGCGGCTTCTCCCCTCTAACGGAAGGGGCGGGGCGCTGAAACGCGTCAGCGCTATGCTCCAAGAACAACCCAGCTTCTCCAGTCTATCCACGTAGCTGTATTCCCTCCATCCCTGGAACTATTCTAGTAAAGCTCCTCTGTACCCTCTCCAAAGCCTTCACATCCACCCTAAAGTGTGGTGCCCAGAATTCCGCCAGAAAACTTTCTGGGGGGTGAGGTTGGTCTTCAGCAGCAGCACAAAACGGGCCATAGCCAATCGGCAGGCAGTTTTACACTCTGCCTGATTATATCTCCCCCTAAGTCAATGGAAAAGCAAATCAGGCACGGTGTAAGTCCAGAACCAGTGGTCATAATCTAAGGATAACGGGTAAGCCATTTAGGACAGAAATGAGGAAGAATTTCTTCACCCAGAGAGTGGTGAACCTGTGGAATTCTCTACCACAGAAGGTAGTTGAGGCCAAGTCATTAAATATATTCAAGAATGAGTTAGATATATTTCTTAAAGCTAAAGGTATCAAGGGATATGGGGAGAAGGCAGGTACAGGGTACTGAGTTTGGATGATCAGCCATGATCTCATCGAATGGCGGAGCAGGCTCGAGGGGCCGAATGGCCTGCTCCTGCTGCTATCTTCTATGTTTCTATGTTTCTATGGGCCGCCAATTCACTATCACCCATTTCACACTACAGCAAAGACCAATTCCACCCCTCTGTGTTCATACTTTCCCACATTACAACAGTGACTCCACTTCAAAAGTACTTCATCGGCTGTGCAGCGCTTTGAGACGTCCTGAGGTCCTGAAAGGCGCTATAGAAATGCAAGTCTTTCTTCTTTCTGACTTACTTAATTCTTGGTTGGTGTTGCAATTTCAAAGCACCATACCAGGTGGTGAGCATGGGAATTCCTGCAGGGATTGGCTCAACGGTTTTTGCATGATTTAGAGAAGCAAGATAATTTTCTGAGTCGTGCAACAACACTTGTGGTATTTTTGTCTGCAACCGTCACTCGCCCAAGACCGGCATTTACAGCCCCCCCCCCCACTTCCACCTGTCACAAGAGACTTGGCTTTGACACCTTCACTTCACAAGGGAGGCCTTCACACAGCTGGGCCATCTGCTGCAGACTGACCTGCAAATACCCTGTAGCACAGTGATGGTTCGTCCTGTGGGTGTGCATTCAATTTTTATGCCGTTAGATTTTTCCGAGCCACAACCAATTCAATCCGTTATCCGTCTGCAGATGTCAGAAGTGTTTGCTAGGTTCCGCTGGGATGATTGATGCATTAAGTAAAAATTTATGTGTTAACGTAATGAAGAAGTACAGGAAGATGGCCCAGTACTGTAAAGTGAAATTACAATTAAAGCGCATCGTACAGCTGTGGCTCAGTTGATAGCACCCTCGCCTCTGAGTCAGAAGGTTGTGGGTTCACAGTCCCACTCCAGAGACTTGAGAACAAAAATCTAGGCTGACACTCCAGTGCAGTGCTGAGGGAGTGCTGCACTGTTGGAGGTGCCGTCTTTCGGATGAGATGTCAAACCGAGGCCCTCTCAGGTGGATGTAAAAGATCCCAGGGCATTATTTCAAAGAAGAGCAGGGGAGTTATCCCCAGTGTCCTAGCCAATATTTATCCCTCAGTCAACATCTAAAACAGATTATCTGGTCATTATCACATTGCTGTTTGTGGGAGCTTGCTGTGCACAAACAACAGTGACTACACTTCAAAAAGTACTTCATTGGCTGTAAAGCGCTTTGGGACGTCCGGTGGTCGTGAATGGCGCTATATAAATGCAAGTCTTTTTTCTTCAAAAATTACAGCTAACGCACGGAACAAAATACAATAAAAAAATTAAAATCCTATGTTTAAATCAAACGCTGCAGTAATAAACTCCCTTTAAGACCCTCCTTGACATGCCAGGATTACATTTTGTATAGGTGGATTCAGCACCAGGCAAGTATTTACATCAGTTGAAACGATTGGATTTTCCTCCACTATCCCTGCCTAAATCTTGCAGTGTAGCAGCAGAAACAGCAGGGAAATCAAGTCGTACGGCCTAACACCGTCTTCCAACCCTGACCTTGATTTCCCTCCACCCGGCCTTATCGGGACCACCACTGGCTGCCCCTTCCTTGCCCAGTGTATGTAAACTCCGGCCTCTTATGCATTCCCCACTCCCTTGGCCCCACCTTGGCGGCCATGCCTTATGCCGTCTAGGCCCTCAGCTCTGAAATTCCCTCCCCAAACCTCTCTGCCTCTCTCATCTCTCCGCCTTTAAAACCCTCCTTAAAACCTACCTCAAACTGACCAAGCTTTTAGTCACCAGACCTACTAATGTCTCCTTCTTTGGCTTGGTGTCAATCTTTGCCTGATTACACTCCTGTGAAGCACTTTGGAACATTTTTACTACTGTATATTAAAGGCGCTATATAAAGGCAAGTTGTCGTTGCAGCATCCACACCCCCTGAAGAAATTAATAAAATTTGATGAACTGAACTTCAAATAACTTAATTAAATCAAGTATAACATATCTTTTAAAGCATTACACTGAATGTGCCTTAGTTTACTTCTTAATGCCTCATATACTGTTTGGTTTATTATAATTCAATGAAAAAGAAATATCTCCACTGACTTTATGGTAAGCATTCTACAACACCGGCTCAGCTCAAATGCCTCTTAGTATCTCTCCTACCTGTTACCAAAAAATAGATCGTTGTCAATTCTGTCTGATTACGCTCCTGTGAAGCACCTTGGGACGATCCGCTACGTTAAAGGCGCTCTATTAAAGCAAGTTGTTGTACCTGCTTCTTCGTGGCCCTGCGGCCCCTTTAAGTGTCCACCCGCCTCCTGGGTGCTGCGTCAGCGATCCCACTGCAGTACCACCTCGGTTTTCCAGTCTTGCTGGTGAGGGGGTCCCACCAGCAGCTCGCCGTGAAGGTCTAAATGACCGCAACCCAGGAAAATAGGCTGGGTCAAGACGGGGTCCGTCTGGGGTGTTGGGCAGAAGTCCCACCTTGACCATGTAGGAGCGGTGAAAGGAAAATCCAGCCCCAAGCCTCTAATGAGGCTTCGGTGGTGCCTGCAGTACATCCTGCCCCACAGCCGCAAAGGTCTTTGCTGCAAAATGTGGTAGAGCTTTTCCCACAACACAGAGGTCTGTAGGCCTGATTCTCTGAATCACTGCAGCCCCCAGGCAGGTTCCGTACTGGGATCGAAGCCTTGGAAAATTTACCTTATGGAGTCCAGGCTGTCTTGATGCCAAGTTGTCTTAGTGAGCGTTTCTTTAAGAAATGTCATTATTCTTGTGAAGCTTGCCTTGTCACCGTTCGGAATCCGACATAAGAATTACACTCACAATTTTTATCAGACAATCGGAGTAAATCTCCACGACTTAAAGGTTTGCCAACACCACAAGCAACTACATCGACGTTGACAACACTGGATATTCGTTTTGCTATGTGTTAATAGCTTTTAACAATCTGCAAACCACACTTGCATTTAACAGCCATCTGTTTTGCAGGATGTGCTTGCTGTGCCTGGTGTAATTTTTTTTTTCTACGGGTAAGGAAGACAAGGTGGTTGTGATGTGTGTGAGTTAGTATTGAACCTCTCGTTCTGGTACGTTCAGCCTCGATTTCTGAGACTCTGCTGGGTGGCGGTCGGGGCAGTTTGGAAACTCGAGCCTTCCTCAAACTCACGAGCTACACTTTCTGTATCCCTGCTGGTTTTTGGGGCAGGAGTGATTTGACAAAAAAAAATGGCCTGGGTTCGTGGGGACTACTTCCTTAGTCTTTCAAATCTTAAGGAAGAACCTAAAGGAAAAGAAATAGAGCAAGGTTTACATTGCATGCCCCAGACAATGGCTCCCGAGACGGGTGCGATCAGAAGACTTTTAAGTGCATCATGCAGCTGATTTGCAAATGAAAAGAAAGACTTGCGTTTCCATCGCGCCTTTCATGACCATAGGACGTCCCAAAGCGTTTTAGAGCCAATGAAGTACTTTTGAAATGTAGTCAGTGCTGTAATGTAAGAAATGTAGCCCTGCTTTGAGGATTTAGAAAGGGAGTGTTTGAAGGATCATTATAAATGGAGAAGACTTTTCTTCTTCTTAGGCAGTCCCTCGGAACCGAGGATGTCTTGCTTCCACACTAAAAATGAGTTCTCAGGTGACTGATGAGTCCAATGCGGGACCTACCGTCTCTGTCACAGGTGTGGCAGACGGTGGTTGAAGGGGCGGGTGGGTGGGGTGCTTGGGTTGACGTGCGCTCCTTGCGCTGCCTGCGCTTGGCCTCCGCTTGCTCCCGGCGAAGAGACTCGAGGTGTTCGGCGCCTTCCCGGATGCTTCTCCTCCACTTTGTGCGGTCTTGGGCCAGGGATTCCCAGCTGTCGGTGGGGATGTTGCACTTTTTCCAAGGAGCTCCGACACAACAAGAGAGCCCCAGGAGAAGACTTACTAGATTATTGGAACACATCTCCAAACTCGCCCTCATCAATGCCCTCTACAGATTTGTGGCTAACACCTCCTCAGAACCTGCTAGCTGCTATAGGACATCAGGCCCACCTCCTGTCCTGGTTCTCTCCCAGTGGTTACGACCCTTGGCCTCTAAGCAGGACACATTCATGAAGATGTTAGCAAGTGCCTGAACAAGCAGAGCTTCCTTCGCTGCACTTCCTCCAGCAACGCCTCCAACGAGTTGTTTTGTTACTGAAGGCGGGAGCCTTTGCTACTGCTCTAATGCCAAACCAGTCGTTCCCTTCGGCAGAACAATTGCTGGCAACTCCCCTTTAAAGGTGATCAGCAGTCCTTTAACGACTGCTAGCATGGGAAATTTACAGTCAACCAGTTTCCAGGTTTGACTCCCTGTGCACGTTTTCTGCACACAGGGAGTCTAATCAATGGAAGGCGCGCAGCCTGCCTCGCCAAAATGTGGCGAAGCCAGCCCTCCTTGCTACAAGAGCAGGAACGGCCATGCCATGGGTGAGCACAACCCCAATTCTGCCAGAGTCATAAACCTGGGGCTTTGGTATCATCACAACAGGACACAACTGGAAAAAACTAGTGAGAATGGAACATTCCGAAAATTTACCTGAGTAATTATTGACAGCATAAAAAGACGGGGTTAAAAAATTAAGACTTATTCCAGAGTTTATTGAATGGTGCAATAATCCCAGTTAGTCTGGAGAATTTTGACTGCACCTTGTAGAAAGCTTCACTATGGCTAATCTTGATTGCCCATCGCTGCTGTTGCTGATGCTCTTTTCTTGCCCATTGGGTAATTATATGGAGGCATCAATGTTGCTTAAAATAGTTTTGTAGCGTACACCTGATTGACCAATGAGAATTATTCACTAATGTATTCTATTTGCATAGGACAGGCTAAATCAGTTGTCAAACTAGTCTTCCACCACTAGGATGGGCCTTTGGGGGAAGAATTGGGTTGCTTTGCACCTCCCGTTAGCGTCTCGAGGGGGCGCTAATGGGACGCAAAGCAACTAGCGCCCGGGCGCAGCGCCGCTAACGCCTCCCGCGAAATTCAGTGGGAGGTTAGTGGTAGCCGGTAGCGCCCTGCGGTGCTGTGCCTTCGCTGCTGACGCCATCGCTGTGCGCAGCGCCCCGGCCGCAAACTTGGATCGCATCCCCCCGACCTACCGCCGGATGCTAACGTCAGGGTGCCATGTTTATGGCCAGGGCGGCGCAAATTAAATGGCTCCTCTTGAGTGCCGGGCTCTTTTGCCGGCACCCCGCTCTCCGGTGGTCCAGCAGGGCTCTGGTGCACACTGCGCTAGGCCCCTCCCCTTTAACCAGGGGAGGGAGGCCTGCAGTACCGCGGCGCTACATGCCGACATACATGGCGCTGCTGCATCTAGCGCCGCGATATTCAATGGGAGCGCCCCAAGAGGGAGGGGGAGAGCTTCCAGTAGTACCATTCAATTTCGGGTGCGGGGGCGCTAATTTTTTCGGGGCGCTACTAGTGAATCTACATTAGACTCTCAGGATGGACATCTCCTCTGTCTCAAAATCAGCTTGAACTGTCCGATTTCTAGCAAGTCAGCTCACAGGATCCGCCTTTAAGTAAGCCTCTGTCAGAAAGGTCAGAAGGATAGCTGATACGGGAAATGGTGCACTGGGGTATGTCTGTCTTAGACCAGGGTCAAGGCATGTCTTTTGAGGCCAAGTACAGGAAAATCTATTCTGCAGCCAACATACTTTACTTGACACGGGAGTACTTCAAACTGACACCATGTGCCAAAAGTGGAAAAGTTAATGGCTGCCCAGCACTGACATCTCTCACTTTGATAAAGACAAAGGTCACCAAAAATAAATAAATAAACAGTGGAATTCTGTTGCTGGGCTGAGAATTCTATTTGTCCATTATTCTATTGTCAACCATGGCTCAGTGGGTAGCACTCATTGCCTTTGGGTCAGAAGGTTGTGGGTTCAAGTCCCACTCCAGAAACTTGAGCACAAAAATCTAGGACTGACACTCCAGTGCAGTGCTGAGGGAGTGCTGCATTGTCTTTCGGACTGAGGCCCCGTCTGCTCTCTCAGTTGGACGTAAAAGATCCCACGGCACTATTTCGAAGAAGAGCAGGGGAGTTCGTCCTGGCCAATATTTATTCCTCAATCAACATCAGTAAAACAGATTATCTGATCATTATCACATTGCAGTTTGTGGGATCTTGTTGTGTGCAAGTTGGCTGCCGCTTTTCCTACATTACAACAGTGACTCCACTTCAAAAAAGTACTTAATTGTCTGTAAAGTGCTGATAGTCCGGTGGTCATGAAAGGTGCTGTATAAATGCAAGTCTTTCTATTATGTGTAGTTATGACCCAAATATTGAAGTGGGACGTTTTATTACATTAAAGGTGCTATATAATACAAGTTGCTGTTGCTCTTTTTTTTGCGTGTTATTTTATTGCTGATGTTTAGTCATCAATTGAAAGCCTCTTTACAATAATGATTTTAGACAGCGGAATCGTCAGTTTCTTAACCTCTATGAATTACTGCAGGGTAACAGTGCCTATATACTATTTGCAAAATGGCACCTCCAGTCTAAACTACCTCGAAACAAGGACTTATGGAGCAAGAGGTTGAACTCATCGTGAAGGAGATGCTGAGGGGGTTGGTCTTCATCTTCAGGGTCAGTATGAGTCCACCAAACCCCATTACTAGAAGAGAGTCTGAGGAGAGGTGGTTGATTCGTCAAACATTAAACCAACACGGTGGCATAGTGGTTAGCACTGTTGCCTCACAGCGCCAGGGACCCGGGTTCGAATCCGGCCTCGGAAATCTGTCTGTGTGGAGTTTGCACATTCTCCCCGTGTCTGCGTGGGTTTCCTCCGGGTGCTCCGGTTTCCTCCCACAGTCCAAAGATGTGCAGGTTAGGTTGATTTGGCTATGATAAATTGACCCTTAGTGTTAGGGGGGATTAAATACGTGGGGTTACGGGGATAGGGTGGGATATGTGTCGGTGCAGGCTCGATGGGCCGAAATGGCCTCTATCTGCACTGTGGGGATTCTGTGATTCTCTCTCGATAAAAGAAGCTGGCAGGATGTTGGTAAACAAGTGACTGCCTTCAAGAAGATTCTCAAGGCAGAGATGGTGTTCATTTGTCAGACTAGGGGAGGCATTGAAGGAGAACATCTCACCCTGAAATCCTTGATTTTTGCCGAGGAAAACAAATTTTGCCACACCTCCCTGCTTTGTTTCCATGGAGGGAGGTGATGGATATGACATTGATGATATCCGCACTGACTCTGGTAAGTGTCTCTCAGTCTACCTGAAGAGATAGACAAGTAACAAAAGCATTGTGTCAATAATATACATAAACATAAGATATAATATAGTAGAATTTGCTCTGTTCTTTATTTATAACAAAATTATAAATGTGAACCTACAGACTGTGCTAATGACACACAACAAGCACAGAAACTCTTTTCTCAGTATCTATTCCTTACTCTTGTTTTTGTTCATGATGTGGAGATGCTGGTGTTGGACTGGGGTGGACAAAAATGAGAAGTCGCACAACACCAGGTTATAGTCCAACAGATTTATTTAAAATTACGAGCTTTCGGAGCTGTTGCCCCTTCGTCAGGTAAAGGTACAATGAGGGAATCTACTCATTGTAGATTCCCTCATTGTACCTTTACCTGACGAAGGGGCAACAGCTCCGAAAGCTCGTAATTTTAAATAAATCTGTTGGACTATAACCTGGTGTTGTGCGACTTCTCATTTTTGTTTTTGTTCAATAACAAGCTTAGAGGAGTCTGCGCGCAAATCAAATAGGTTTAATATTCATTAGGTCTCGTCCATAATATCAGGAAAAGTACACACATTACAGAATAGACTTCCAGAGTAGTGTAGCTGAAAACTCTGGAAACAATTGGATGCTTCAACGGGGGAGACTTTAGGATCCTTCTGGACGGCTGAATTAAGATGGGCTGAAAGGCCTTCATCATCCTCGTGATCTTGTGATAACTGGTTTAATTGGTAATTTGGTAATTGTGCAGCAGCAAATTCCGTCTTTGACTAACCAACTGGAAAAAAAAAACGTGAACTTGTGCCAATTCCAGCAAAAAAAAAAGGTTAAGCTACAATAAACATACCTAATAGTTCTGTTAACTGAGATTCATTTGAACAAGATCTGGAAGAGGAGTGGTCAGAGAGATCGATAAACACAGATGAGCAAGTGGTGATTGTTGACAAAGCAACAGAAGGAAGTAATGTTGTTTGAGGCAAAAAGAATTCAGTTCAAGAAGTTGTAAGCTATACTGATGCAAGGAATACATACTGGATTTGGAGATATGGAAAACTACTGCCATCACAAGAAACGGCTGCGAGCAGAAGATGGGTTTGAGCAGCTGCTAAAAAGGTATGGAATATTTAACAAAGAATAGGCATTAGGATAGGTGGGGCTAATGGCATTAATTAGTAAGGAATAAACTAGCTAAAGCGTGGATTTAACAGCAAAAGAGATAACATTTTAGGAATGGAACTAATAAGGGCAGCAGAGTAATAACTGTCAGGTTCCATCAACCAGCAGCTCACCGTGAATAGGTAGCCAGTCAGCAAGGAAGAGAGGCTGCAATGAATCCTAAAATGATAGCCATGGGGCATTTCAACATCCCAGAGGTAAAGTGTACAGATTGCGGTCGAGTGGAAGGACAGGATGAAAGTGAAAACAGATTAATTAGATGCAGCGAGTGACTGCTTCTTAACAAAAATATGCGAAGCGGGGTCTGAGGCTGGATGCTATATTAGGTTAGTGTTGAACAGTCGACCAGAAATGATTAATAACCTGGAAGTGCACAAGCACTTGAGTACAAGTGATTACTGCATAGTTAAATTTGTTGTAATGTAGGCTAAGGCCAAAAATAATAATTACAGACCTGCAAGAATTTAGAAGATCAACTTGTGGGATTATGAGAAAACATCTTGGGAGGACTAAGTTGAGGGCAGGAAATACAATGACAAAAAACTGAATTTTTTAAAGGGTGCGTAAAAGGAGCAATTTTCCTGTTTGTTGCCGCAGGCAGAGTCTCACCTGCTCGTAGTGTACATCAGAAATTCAGGTGGCACTGCCCACGATTTTCCAACCATTTAAAATAATGCAGTACAAAGAGGTGTGTAAACAAAATATACTGCTGAGAGAGAAAAAAGGGGTGGGGGAAAGCACAGAGCACAGGAATACAGAAATTGAAAACAATCAAAAGGATTGTTTTAAAAAAAACTCAAGAAGCAATTAGGACTCGGAGTCAGATTAATGTCATTTGAAAATAAATAACCCAAGCTTTAGAGGACATTAGAAAGGAAGATTGTTGACAGCGGCAAAAGGAATCAAAAGAATTTGTTTCAGCGATGTATGGAGGTAGAGGAGTGTAAATTACCAGAGAGGTTCTTTAAGGGACGTTGGGTAGAAATATTATAGGGAATCAGGAAATGGCAGATGTGTTAAATGAATTCTTCGCAAATTCCATTTCCCAGTCAAAATGGCTCAGGAATCTATAACATATGTTGAGGTCAGTAAAGCATGTATTATGAAGAAACTGGAAGCATTAAAGGGCAGATATTTGGACTGCAGGTAATTTTACTGCCCAATTACTGCTGGGGAAAAAATTCACTTTAGGCAGTAGGGGTACTTTGAGCGGGGATGATGCCAGGCTGCATATTCCAATAGAGTTTAACACAGGAGTAGATGTTTGCGGCCAGTGAGTCAAAAAAATTGCAGTTTAGCTCATTATTGGGGTGGATCCAATTATCTTAATAAGTCTGCACGTTCTGATATTCAAACATTCATGCTACCAGTGACACAGGTCACAGCTGTACCAGACTTTAGTACATGACAGAATTTTCAATACAAGTGTTTAACCATTCAAGCACCGCGGCGTGTTTACAGATTGTCAGCAGACAGGATCTTTGTGTCACGGATTGGCATGTATGATGCAACCATGTCGCTCATGGGAGTTTTGGCTGTCTATTAGCTGAAATTCCAGTCTTTAAAACTGGTTTTCAGAAAAAGAAAACACTTTCTTGTTTAATTGTTCTCAAAATGGGCAGTGGGAGCATGGAGGTAAAAGAATAAATGTACATTAAGAACATAAGAAAAGTCATGGTTGGGAGAAGATTATCCAACCCATCCAAGGTCAAACTCTCGAGTACATTAACTCTCTCATTATGGCTGTGAGAAGAATTAAGCATTTTTGTGTGTATAGTATCTGGGTATTGGCTTCTTTCTGTCTGTCACACTACATATGGTGCAAACAGTAGAGTATAATTCGTGCTCTCCAATGAAATGAGAAATTTGCATTTTTTGACTATTTTTAAGTGAACATTGTGAAAGCCCAATATTATTTAAATATTTATCCCTCAACCAACATCACTAAAAAGCAGATTATCTGATCATTATCTCATTGCTGTCTGTGGGAGCTTGCTGAGCGCAAATTGGCTGCCGCGTTTCCTACATTACAACAGTGACTACACTCCAAAAGTATCTCATTGGCTGTAGAGCGCTTTGGGGTGTCCCGAGGTCGTGAAAAGCCCTATATAAATGCAATTTCTTTCTCAATCTTTCTTTGGTTTACTTTGTTTACGGGTGATTTGGGGACAACTTGATTGTCAGGTTAATGTTTGAGAAGCGCCACCCACCTCATATAATGGGCGAACCGCGCTAACATGAATGGACCCAATAGAAGCGGTGGGGACCGTGCTCAGATATTGGGCGGGTGAAGGCATACTCCAAGTCATAAGGAGCAATGGCTCCACTTACAAGAGTGGTTCGAGATGTTGAATCAGAGAAGAATATTTAAAGTAAAAGGCAGCGAAATTCCACGTTAGTAGCGCCGGCCGTTAAGGCCGGTTTTCTTGAAAAAAATGGCGGCCACCTCAATTCCACCCGCTTCCGGCACTGGTCATTTTGGAGAGGTCGGCAGCGCTGCCGTTGCCGGCGCCCGCCTCTCCAATGTAAATGGGCAGATCGTGACGTCAGTCAGCGTGCAACGCCCGATGTGACGCACGACTGCGATTTTGGATGTCGCCGAAGGCCACAGCCTGAAGCAACACGTTCGTTGCTGGGCTGTGCGCTGAAATCATTCCGATCAGCAGGCAGCACCAAAATAACCTGCTGCCGACAATTTTTAAACGGAACGCGAGCAAATCGCGCCCCGTGGCCCAACCGCCCTTTTTCAGACCTTACCGAATTTCTTGTTCAAAGAGTCCAAAACCTAAAAAAGTCAACCAACTCTGTTTTGATTAACTATAATGTTTCTGATTTATTATCTAGATTCCAAACATTTATTACTCTTTGATTTTATTAAATCTTTCCTGATCGAAATTCATTTTCTACTCATTTCCATTTCCGTCCTCTGGTCTTACCTTTGTGGCTTACTTTGAAATAGTAATCTGGATTTATCTTATTAAACCTTACAATATTCTTATATATCTGTATGAAATCTCCCTTCGGCCACCTATTTTCTAGACTGTAAAGTATAGGTTTCTCTAAAGCATTGCTGTACTGGAACAACACATAATCAGGAGTGGCACCCAGGCACTGTTGAAGAACAAAGCTAATGGGGCCAATTTTCATTTGGTAAAATTGGCGTTAATGGGGTAGTAAGGGTCTACAAGTGGGGCTGGTAGCCTTCCCACCCTGATAACCGTGACGCTCGGCCCAATGTGACGGACAGGGTCCAAAGCACCGGCCTGTTTCAGGCGGTAGGCCTCTTTTAATTTGCAAATTGGGTTCAATGATGTACATAGGACCACGACTACCATTTTAAGATTGAACTGGTTGGCGCGCGCCATGCTCTGATCAGATCCACGAGCAATAGAGCCGAAGAGGCTTTGAAAAGGTTAGTTTGAAATTCATTTTCAGAGGCCTGGAGCAGTAAGAGTGTTCCTCAAGGCTCCACAAAAGTACTGCGGGCTGCATCCAGCCCGGGCTTGCGTCCTGCACCTCAGCTCTCCACCCTCCTCCCCCCCCCCCCCCCCCCCCCACACACCGCCCTTTCCAGGACCCACAGGCAGCTGTCGGTGGAGTCCTAGCCATGGGCCAAAGCTGGCGAGCTGCCTCAGCACCCCCCACCCTTTGGCGTCTGTGCCTCGCCGGTCCTAATCAAACGAGACCCGTGTCTCAAAATCACGAGGGCCTCTTCACTGCGGGTACAGGTGACACACTCTGCCCATTGGCCGCCCAAATGTCAAAATCGACCCCAAGATAACTAGAGCACGTTGTGCACTGACAAAAGTCTGTGTTCTTTGCATCGGCCTTGAGCCAGAGAGTCACCCTTCATTACAACACAGCACAGCCACACATTACATAGGAGATCAGCACACAGGCAGATCCTGTACCATGACATGGGCCAGCAAGCTGATGTTACAAGTTTCAGAGATAGTTAACTGTATCCAGACGGTAGATATAATAGAAAGCGGGCCTTGCTGTCATGTATTTCTTATGAGTCGAATAGATTTTAGGATTCTATTCCTCGCCATATATTTCCTGATCATTACGATCATGTTAAACCCCCATGACCCCAAATTTCTTTCCCTGTCAGGAGTACTCAGTGAAGTAACATGTTCTATGGGGGAGGGGGGATTCCCAGAAAACAGGGTAAAGTTACTAGTTAAAAAAATATCAATAAAAGAGACTGAACCACTGAAAGATCCTTGACGTTCTAAGACCAGGTAAGAACACTAGACTATGTGCTACCATGTAGCTGGCTATCAATCCTTTTGTGAATGGGAGTTGTGTCCTGTTTCACCTCTCCCACTTTCCCATTTACGAGAGAGATAAGGGCATTTCTCAACAAACCTTTAATTGATCGCATTGACACCGGACCATCGGTTTGACCCATCGCAGCCCTGCGCGCCACTCCTCGCAAACCACTGCGCACTCGGTGTGTTCATAACTAACATTTCATAGCGATAATATTTGCAGTACAGGAAGTTGAATCGTCAAGAGTGAAATTCTTGTGCAGCCTATTAAACTTCTATTAAACTTTTTTTAGTGCCCCATTTTAATTGCATTAGGTGGAGCATCTTGTAAAAGGAAATGAACAAGTTAGCAGCATCACAAAATTTTACAAAGTAGAGGTTCCTCGGAAAGTTTGAAAGAAAATAATGCACGGATTGGAGATAGGAAACAAAAATGGTGAAAAAGAGAAATAAAATTGCACTTTGAAGTGTCTAAACTTTAATTGCTGCTGAAAACAATGTCATGAGCTATGAAACAGATTTTTTTGAAACACTGTCAATTTTGGTGAATGATTAGTAATGAGCTTCATCTGTGCCTCTTAAAATTTATGAAGGTTTGTCAGCCATCTTGGATAGAACCTTTTAACGTTGCATGGCTTTAGAGGGTGAATTTTAAATGTGATTGATTCTCTGAGCCAGTTTACTACGTTCTTCTAGTAAATTATAAACAGGTGAAGAAACACATGAAATGTTTTGCTAAGACATGCAGGCCAACTTTACCCCTGCATGCAGGCCCACAGGGAAAATGATGTTAGAAGCCAACTGCACTAGGCCTACAGGCCCTCAGAGAGATGTGATTGAACCACAGTGAACACAAGCCAAGCTGCAAACATCTGGCCTGCATTTACTACCTCTGACCTTGACTCAATACGCACACTCTCTTTGGTCATGGTCCCTTTTCTCTTGACTTCAAAGTGGGCTCCTCCCAGGAACAGGCTGTCTCGTGCTGCCTTTGAAGTTTACAGCCTAACCTTTATCTAATTCCCATATCCATCTTTAGATGCAAAAATGGCCCGGAGATATCCTAATGATATCCCAAATTTCCCAAATGGTTTGAAATGCCTTTTCGCGACCTCCTCTGCGATGTGCTCTGGAAGTGTACTAGTTTCCAACCCGTCATTCAATGATAAAAACATATGAATCTAATAAAATGGGTCTGTACGTTAATTTGAGAGAGGCAGCAGACTCTGGTATGAGAGCTAATGGTCTGTTTACAGTAGTTATGCTGGCACGATTAGTTGACTTTGTTATAAAATGTATCAAAAGCACAGTATGAATAATAAAGATGTGACATAACCGCAGGCTCAATGGACTAAACATAGGAAAAACCACCCCCTCAACATGATATAGACCACAGGCCAGCAGAAAGGATATGATTTCAAATGTACATGCTACCCTTGATGGTGTAATAGTACATCAGTTTCATGTTTTATAGGCTTTCTTGAGATAAATGTTAACTCATTAGCAACAAAATATGCTATTTATCAACAACTTATGTTGCTTGTTCTGGAATGGAAAGATGCCAAAGACATGGATTTGGGGAGTAACAAGTGACATCGGTGTGCGGTCCACATGCCAGCCAATTGTGTATCAGTTAAAGCTACGTTTCACAATTCTACAATTGTGGGCTCAGAACGCAGCACTGGCTATCCTGCAAGCCTGCCTGTCTCACTTTATTTTCCCCCAAATCTCAAGTATGCTACCAGTTGAGAGCCACACGACAATAGTTCATATTGTAGCAGAGTAAGAAGTGACTTGATTGAAACATATAAGATCCTGAGGGGTCTGGACAGGGTGGATGTGGAGAGGATGTTTCCTCTTGTGAGAGAATCTAGAACTAGGGGTCACTGTTTAAAAATAAGGGGGTCGCCCATTTAAGACAGAGATGAGGAGAAATGTTTTCTCGCAGAGAGTCGTGAGTCTTTGGAACTCTCTTCCTCAGAGGGCGGTGGAAGCAGACTCTTTGAATATTTTTAAGGCAGAGGTAAATAGATTCTTGGTAAGCAAGGGGGTGAAAGGTTATCGGGGGTAGGCGGGAATGTGGAGTAATCAGATCAGCCATGATCTTATTGAATGGCGGCGCAGGCTCGAGGGGCCGAGCGGCCTACTCCTGCTCCTAATTCGTATGTTCGTATGCCAAAGTGCAAACTTTCCAGGTAGGCAGTGTGCCGGCTCAGAAGTATTAGTCTGAAGACCAGATTGCTCAAGGGTTTGGAGCCCACAGTTCTAGGCTTGTGAAACAAGAGCTTTAACTAATGCACAATTGGATGGCATTTTAATTCATTGGCCCAACACACTGATGTCACTTGCTGCACTCCCCAATCCATGGGTTGGGAAATTCCTTGAAGCTACTCCTGCACTGCCACCATTACGTTGCCGGAAGTGCAGTGAAAATCCCGTTCACGTACGTATCTTGCACATCTCCGATTCCATCGTTCCACCCTTTGGCGGCCGTGCCTTCAGCTGCCTAGGCCCTAAGCTCTGGAACTCCCTCCCTAAAACTCTCCGCCTCTCCTCCTTTGAGACGCTCCTTAAACCTACTTCTTTGGCCAAGCTTTTGGTCACCTGCCCTGATATCTCATTATGTGCCTCGATGACAAGTATTTGTTCGATAACGCTCCTGTGAAGCGTCTTGGGATGTTTTACTGCATTAAAGGCGTTATATAAATATAAGTTGTTGTTGGTGTATGGTGAAGTAACAATGGCGGAGTGGCAGCTTCGAGGAATTTCCTAGCCCATGTGTTTACCATCTTTCCAAGACCAGAACAAGCAGCATAGCTGGTGAATAACAGTTTATTCTATAGCTAATGAGTTCACATTTATCTCAAGAAAGTCTATAAAACATGATACTAATGTATTGTGTCATCAAGGATAGAGGGTGGTTGTCCGAAAAATCCTTCAAAGTACGACTATGTCCCTTTTAACATTTTAATGTGACAACTTTGAGAACAATCAAACTGTGTCATTCGTGCATCTTATACACCAAATTTGATGAATCTGCTGATGAATAAAATGAAATGGGGACAATCAGAAAGAAAAGTAAATCACAAGGGAATGCTTTCAAAACCAAAACTGTGAAAGCACTAGAACTGGACATAGTAAAAAGTAACAAATAAAAACAAAAAATGCTGGAAACACTCAGCAGGTCAGGCAGCATCTGTGGAGAGAGAAACAGAGTTGGATAACCTTTCCTCAGAAGTTAGTGACAGTTGGAACAGAGGCAGGGAAAGGGGGGTGAGGAGGAGGAAAGAACAATAGGGAAGGCCTGTGATAGGATAGAAAGCAGAAGTGATAACAAGGTAACATTGGACATGAGAAGTATCTTAACCTTTTGACACTGAGGGGGAGATTCTCACAGGCTCCACTGGGCAGAAACAGGACAGTAATACCCTGAAAACCGTGGGGGGAAACTTACCGCCCCATTCGTACGCCTGCTCTGGCCAACGCCATCCTGAAAGGGGCCTAATACGAGGCAGCTGTAGCGCCCGATTGTCTCAGGCAGTCGGCCCTTCTAATATCCAAATCAGGGTCCTATGATGTACACAGGACTCCGATTACCATCTTGGGAGATGACTGGGCAGAGCCTGCGCCGAGCATGCCCAGTTCTACCCGGTGGCACAGCCAAGTAAGACCTAAATCGGTAAGTTTAAAATTACTTTTGCAGGGCCAGGAGGAAGAGACATGCTCCTGCTGACGCCACAAGAATAATGTGGCCCACTGCCTCTCCGGGATGCCTGATATGGCACCAGCCCAGAGTCGGCGAGATGCCCCCAGGCACTGACGACATGGGAATGAACCCCAAGCTTCAGAATGAACGGGCAGTGCTGGGTGGCCAGCTGGCAAAGCTCCGCCGATTGGCTACTCTATAGCTGAAATTGACCTCTGAATTGCTTTGGTATTTTTGAGGAACATGAGTTCAGTTAACATCCAACGCTGAAGTCACTGGAAATAAAAATCAGAAGAGATATAAAACCCGCTGCCAATTCGCTACCGCCGGTTTTGCACCAACGCACAAAGTCGAAATTACCCGCTCTGTCTCTTCTGCCGAGACGTCTTTCGGCCGGTGGAAAAATAAAACATCTAACCAAGTGTAAATCATTGGCAAATACCGCCTCAACTCCAGAATCTGACCCGTGTGAAAAGATGTTGTACAGACAAATAGGGCAGACACTTGGAGAAAAGCTCTGATCTGGCTCAATGCATGTTTGTAATAAAAGTGTGTTCCAAACCACAACAAAAAAAACATGTCCACTATTGCGGGTCATGGATGTGGTTAGATAGCATTGATGGAAAAGTCAACAAGCATTCCACAGTAGCTCCAGCAGCCGAGGACTGTCTAAGATGTATAAATAACTTGCGATGGTAATGCTCATCCAAAAAAAAATCACTTTATAACAAAAAAAGAGCTACAAGAGAATACACAAACATTCAATGCGCAAAGTCTTAATTTCGGCAAAGCCAAGGATGGATACAAAATTCTACCTGTAACAGTGTTACATTGTTTCACCAAGTCTCTAATCTCAGGTGTTACAATCTTAGTTATTATTGGTGCGCGGGGGCATGCAGGACCGCGTCTGCGCAACTTCCAGTTCGTTGGCAGCAGTCACTCTGGTTATTATTACAGGCCATACAATAAGTGATGAAAGTAAAAGAAGGGCTTGCATTTATGAAGCATCTTTCATGTCCTCAAGACACCCAAAAGCACTTCAAAGCCAATGAATTATCTTTCTTTTGAAGTGTCATCGCTGTTTTGTACGCGACCACTTTGCAAACAGCAATCAGATGGATGACCAGTTCAACTGCTTTGGCGGTTCTGGTTGACGGATGAATTTAGGCCAGTAGAATTTCTTTGAAAAAAGGTCATGGGATTTTTCACGTCCACCTGAACAGGACCTTGGTTTTAACATCTCATTTGTATGTTCATTGTGATTATCTATTATGAAAGTCCTCAAAGTTGCTTTTCCGTAAGTTCTACACAATTTCGTGTTTAAAATTCTTTAACAAAAACGGTGACAAAGTTCTGCAGTGATGCATAGTTAAGTGGAGGCGACAGGGGAATGAAAGAAAAGGAGGGGAGCACTTTTTATTCAAAGTACTCCCTGTTCTGTACCAACAAACCATAGACTGGCCATTAAATTACTTGATCCTTTAATACAATGTCAGTTTTATTGCAGGCATGGAGACACCACAGACAGGGTACATTCCAGAGCATCTCCCTTGTAAAAATTGAGAGTTAGGGGGGCTGCTTCTTCTGAAGAGTGCAAGAGCAGCATTGGAACTGTGGAACCCCTGGCAGCCACGTGGACACTTGTACCTCCGCCGATAGCATGGTTTCAAAGGGTCCCATGGCTCCAGAGTGGCCACAAGCCTGCCCGAAGTCATAGACCCTGCTGTTGACTATGGAGATGCTCTGGGCTGCTCCCTGTCAACTATATCACAAGTGGCCTAGCAGTGAGACAGACCCAGCTCAAGTGTCTCTATATTGGCAATGAAAAATCAATAATGGTGAATCATTACCATTAAGTATTTATATTCAATTTTATCAGTGGCTCTGATTGATGGATATGATGCTTACAATTGCATTGTGTATTTCTACACAACCAAAAGTAAGTTTGCCAAACTTTTTCAAGAAAATGGTGCCTCTTTAAATTTGTCCATCCAATCAAATAAAAGAAAGCTCCAGTTCTTTTAATGGAAATGAATGGAAGATTCTCTGCTCGCGTGTTACGGTCTTGCTGGGTGTACGAAGCTTTTACGGTGTTACAAAATTAGTATTGTGGAAGAGGCTGGTTCCTGAGCAGACCACACTTTAAAACCTCATGTGCCTCTTGTAGTTTTCCTCAATAACCAGTTTCTTACAAGTAGAATGTTATTTATAACAAGACTTTACTCTTATCCAGTGAATAAGTGACTCCTAGGAGAGATTAATTACCAGGCAGTAATCTAACACAGGTTCCAGATGACATCATAAACCAGGAGATCAAAGCTCAAGCAATCCCTAACGGCCACCTGAACAAGGAGATTTTTTTGGAATTACTGCAGAATATCTGTTATTTGTTACAATATATACTTTGCACTTCAAGAAATGATTTCATTTGATTTCCATCATTCATATGCCAACAGTTTCTATCCGTGGAAATGGCAAACCAGGGTCCCTCAGTGAACACGCTTTGCCTCGCTTACTTCCTTGCCAGTATGGAGACACTTGGGCTGGGTCTCTCTCAATGCTAGGCCGCTCGTGATATAGCTGACAGGGAGCAGCCCAGAGCATCTCCGTAGTCAACAGCAACGGCTACGGCTTCAGACATGGGGTCCTGTGAAACCATGCTATAGGCATTTTAAGTTTCCCATCCTTGTTTTCAAATCCCTCCATGGCCTCACCGCTCCCTAACTCTGTAACCTCCTTCAGCCCCACAATCCTCCGAGATCTCTGCGCTCCTCCAATTCTGGCCTCTTATACATCCCTGATTTTCATCGCTCCACCATCGGCGGCCGTGCCTTCAGCTGCCTGGGCCCTAAGCTCTGGAATTCCCTCCCTAAACCTCTCTGTCTCGCTACCTCTCCCTCCTCCTTTAAGACACTCCTTAAAACCTACCTCTTTGACCAAGCTTTTGGTCACCTCTTATATGGCCTGGTGTCAAATTGTGTTTGATAACACTCCTGTGAAGCTCCATGGGGAATTTTACCATGTTAAAGACGCTATATAAATGGAAGTTGTTGTATCCTGATATCGACTGGGATAGTAATAGTGTAAAGGGCAGAGGGGGGGAAGAATTTCTGAAGTGTGTTCAGGAGAACTTTCTTGATCAGTACGTTTCCGGCCCAACGAGGGAGGAGGCATTGCTGGATCTGGTTCTGAGGAATGAGGTGGGGCAAGTGGAGTGAGTGTCAGTAGGGGAACATTTAGGGAACAGTGATCATAGTACCATAACGTTTAGATTAGCTATGGAAAAGGACAGGGAGCAAGCTAGAGTAAAAATACTTAATTGGAGGAAGGCCAATTTCAGTGGGTTGAGAACGGAACTGGCCCGGCTAAATTGGAATCAAAGGTTGGTAGGCAAAACTGTAATAGAACAATGGGCTGCCTTTAAAGAGGAGATGGTTCAGGTACAGTTGATGTACATTCCCACAAGGGGGAAATGTAGGACAGCCAAAGTCAGAGCTCCCTGGATGACGAAAGAGATAGAGAATAAGATGAAGCAGTAAAAGGGGGCGTATGACAGATGTCAGGTTGAGAATACAAGTGAGAATCAGGCTGAATATAGAAAGTTAAGAGGGGAAGTGAAAAAGAAAATAAGAGGGGCAAAGAGAGAGTATGAGAATAGATTGGCAGCTAACACAAAAGGGAATTCAAAAGTCTTCTATAGGCATATAAATAGTAAACAGGTAGAAAGAGGAGGGGTGGGGCTGATTAGGGACCAAAAAAGAGACCTACGCATGGAGGCAGAGGACATGGCTAAGGTACTAAATGAGTACTTTGCATCTGTCTTCACCAAGGAAGAAGATGCTGCCAAAGTCAACGTGAAAGAGGAGATACTGGATGGGATAAAAATTGATAAAAAGGAGGTACTAGAAAGGCTGGCTGTACTTAAAGTAGATAAGTCACCAGGACGGGATGCTGAGGGAAGCTAATGGTAGAAATTGCGGAGATACTGGCCATAATCTTCCAATCCTCCATCGATACGGGGGTGGTGCTAGAAGACTGGAGAATTGCAAATTTTACACCCTTGTTCAAAAAAAGGGTGCAAGGATAAACCCAACAACTACAGACCAGTCAGTTTAACCTTGGTAGTGTGGAAGCTTTTAGAAACAATAATCAGGGACAAAATTAACAATCACTTGGACAAGTGTGGATTAATTAAGGAAAGCCAGCATGGATTTGTTAAAGGCAAATAATGTTTAACTAACTTGACCGAGTTTTTTGATGAGATAATAGAGAGGGTTGATGAGGGCAATGCGGTTGACGTGGTGTACATGGACTTCCAAAAGGCATTTGATAAAGTGCCACATAATAGGCTTGCCAGCAAAGTTGAAGCCCATGGAATAAAAGGGACAGTGGCAGCATGGATACGAAATTGGCTAAGTGACAGGAAACAGAGAGTAGTTATGTGGATAGACTCGAGAAGCTGGGGTTGTTCTCCTTGGAGCAGAGAAGGTTGAGAGGAGATTTGATAGAGGTGTTCAAAATCATGATGGATCTAGACAGAGTAGATAGAGAGAAACTGTTCCCATTGGCGGAAGGGTCGAGAACCAGAGGACACAGATTTAAGGTGATTGGCAGAAGAACCAAAGGCGACATGAGGAAAAACTTTTTTACGCAGCGAGTGGTTAGGATCTGGAATGCACTGCCTGAAAGGGTGGTGGAGGAAGACTCAATCGTGGCTTTCAAAAGAGAGTTGGATAAGTACCTGAAGGAAAAAAAATTGCAGGGCTACGGGGAAAGGGCGGGGGAGTGGGACTAGCTGAAGTGCTCTTGCAGAGAGCCAGCACTGGCTCGACGGGCCGAATGGCCTCCTTCTGTGCTGTAACCATTCTATGATTCTATGATATACACCAGGTTTCCTTCCCTAAAGGACATTAGTGAACCAGTTAGGTTTTTACAACAATTTGATAACTGCACGGTCACTTTTACTGGTACCAGGTTTTCATTTTCAGATTTTTTTAAAAACTGAATTCAAATTCTCAAACTGCCTTGGTGGGATTCGAGCTCAGATTCTCTGGATTAACTAGTCCAGTAACATAACCACAACACTACCGTCCCACACTACAAGCCCTTGGCTTTTTGTTGATGTTTCTCACTAATACTAATTTTAAAAATCCATACAAAAATGTACATATCTGTGCCATTTTTATGTGACTTGAGGCAAACTTAAACTAAACTCTGTTTTTCAACATCAAGTCACACCTCCCAGGCTGCAATATAAAGCAATGGTTACAGCTTGCCAGACAGAATTTTTTTAAATTCGCTTCTGGGATCTGGGCGTCACTGGCAAGGCCAACATTTATTGCCCATCCCTAGTTGCCCTTGAGAAGGTGGTGGTGAGCCGCCTTCTTGAACCGCTGCAGTCCTTGTGGTGAATATACTCCCACAGTGCTGTTAGGGAGGGAGTTCCAGGATTTTGACCCAGCGACGATGAAGGATTGGTGATATACTTCTAAGTCAGGATGATGTGTGACTTGGAGGGGAACTTGGAGGTGGTGGTGTTCCCATGCGCCTGCTGCCCTTGTCCCTCTAGGTGGAAGAGTTTGCGGGTTTGGGAGGTGCTGCCGAAGAAGCCTTGGCGAGTTAGTCTTCCCGATGTCATGCCGTGCACAGATTCTAACATTCCGTCCAGAAGTGACTTGTGCTCGGGCTGAGAATTCTGTGTGATTAAACTGAAAAATACTTGTCATATGGAACAGTTGAACGCAGAAATGCCCCGCCAGTGCTCAAAGGGTTAAATAACGCAGCACTGGTGAAAGGTAAGCTAACATATCGGTGTGTGTGTCAGTCATTATTTGGAGAAGCAAAGTGATTTTTATTCGGAGAAAGATTCTGGCTCGTCTCTGCTTCGTGCCACCTTCCATCATGACACCCTGCGAGAGGGTGGTGAGTCTTTGGAACTCTCTTCCTCAGAGGGCGGTGGAAGCAGAGTCTTTGAATATTTTTAAGGCAGAGGTAGATAGATTCTTGATAAGCAAGGGGGTGAAAGGTTATCGGGGGTAGGCGGGAATGTGGAGCAATCAGATCAGCCATGAAATTCCTGAATGGCGGAGCAGGCTCGAGGGGCCGAGTGGCCTACTCCTGCTCCTAATTCGTATGTATGTTCGTAAAGTACCTGAGTAGTGGAAGCAGATTCAATAAAAGCTTTCAAAAGGATAAATACTTGAAGGGGAATAATTTGCAGGGCTTTGGGGAAAGGGGCAGGGGGGGAGTGAGACTAATTGGAGAGCTCGGCCAAAGAGCCGGCACAGGCACGATGGGCCGAGTGGCTTCCTTCTGCGCTATGTCATTCTATGTTTCTATGATCCTTTGATTCTATGAACATCGCTGGAAGTCTGCCAGTGTATGGTTGTAATGTCACTTATAGTAAACTATTAAAACAGGGTAGCCTGATTAATCAGTCCAAACCCATTCCTTTTAAGGATCTCAGCATTTTCAAACTTATTACCGGTAATGAATACCGCGGTATCTATTTTTTTTCCTTTTCCTTCACTTCACTCACTTTTTTGATTTTTGGGTGTTTTTTTTTAAAACATAAAAAGCTATTCCACTCAGCTATTCAGCATTGTCACCAGCACATTTGGTGTTGTGTAAAAGTTTGACTGGAGTACATTAAAGTTTTCATGAAACTGCCTTGATTTCATGTAGTTATAACCTTTAGCATACCACAGAAGCAAGAAATACTTGTAATCCACAGAAAAAGAAAAGGTACTGTTACTGGAATGTGGGGTTATGTCTGGCTCATACTCATTGCAAATAGCTTTCACAGGTTGCAACATAATGGCCTTGAAATGACTCTGTCTGATACTAGTGTATAAACATTTAATGCATTCAACTTAAATTTCTTCGCCCATTATTTTAATAGAGGAATCAGCCCATTTAAAATCAATGGGTTAGTACCTCGCTGATGCTCATATCGGACGTCATAGTTTAGAGGCCAAAGGATTAAACTGAAGCAAAAGCAAAAAAAAACTGCAGATGTTGGAAATCTGAAATTTAAAAAAATGCTGGAAACGCTCAGCATCTGTGGAGAGAGAAACAGAGTTGCTCACATTAAAACTGAGGTGTGTGTGGTGTTCATGTGCCTGCACACTTGGGTGTGACCGTGCCACTCTGCGGGTCTGCACAGGTGTGTGTTTGCTTACTCGTGGAAAGTTGATTTGATAGCTTAAAGAAAGCATTATTGACGTGTAAATGTCTAGTTTCATATCATTTGAAGTTTGATTCAGAATGCATGTGTGTGTGTGTGTGTGTGTGTGCAGAATTAATATTTCACGATGCATAACTGCTGCACTGAGAATATAACTAAAAGCAGCACCCTGATTATAGGAACAGTGAAAGTAGAATGTCAGATGTTGATCATTTGTGCATTAATGTTTTGCCTATTCATCACAGGTGTTAGTCATAACAAATCCAAACAGGGAGCCTTTAGATGGCATCATTATTTAGTAACAGGATATGGCTTATTATGATAACATCACCTTAGCAACAGGCCACAATACAATCTGGTGTTAATCCACCTTATGCCACATTTATATTGTAGATCCACTTTTCCTGGAAGCTGTTATTCGACATATTTTGGCTTCTAGTGCTACATTCTAACAGGGCGAATTCCCAGTATTGGCATCAACTGTCCACGGAAAAGATCGCACATCCACGGTGGTTCAAAGGTCAAAGTTTGGGGGTCGCGGCCTTTCCCCTTCCCCGTGAATTCAGGAAGCGCCACGTTGCTGGGTGTGAGAGGTGGGTTTGGAGCCCTGCCTGCCAGCAGCCACAATGAAATGGCAGCCCTTGGCAACCTCTCGAAGGGGGTCTCCATGCCACCAGAGGAACCGGTGCCATCTCATTTATATTCCAGCACTGTTGCCTCCAGCAACATTCAAGCAACGGATACAGCTGCAATAATAATAGGTTTGACCAGAAGCTGCTTATCAGCTAACCCATTGCATTAATTTGCTTTAATCCTTACAGCGGAACACCGAAAATGAAGGTGATGTATTCACTTGCCAGGGCAGCTGTTTTAAACAGAAAAGGAAAATAATGTCCCCGCTATTCCCTTGCAAGTGAATGGGACAAGGGTTCTGTATATAATAAATAAAATGCTGTAGAAATTGTGTTACAGATGAATTAGTACAGAAGCATTTTCCAAAATAAATGTTGCCCAAACTGTGTTTTTAAAAAAGCCATTCCCTTTAAAGAAACTTCTTAGAGCAGCTTGGGCCGATCACGTTTTGCCACCAGTTCAGTTTCCACTGGCGCAGTTTCCACTGGCGCCACCTGGTACTTTGTGCCCATCGCAGCTACAATAGGAGAGTTAAGACCGGTGTTTCTTAGTTGGGAACTTTGAGCAAATTATGTTGGCACTTAGAAACCAGCGTCGTGGCACTGGGACGGGCCAGGTGGGCAAGGCGGAGGATCGGGTGAGAGCTATTTTCCCCAGTACTGCATCTGTACCGTCAGAGTGGTATCTGGCATGGGCTTATGTTTCAAAGGATGAAAAGGCACCCTAGGAGTTGGGGGTGGGGGGAGTCCAAAACTAGGGGTCATAAATATAAGATAGTCACTATTAAATCCAATAAGAAATTCAGAAGAAATCTCTTTACCAAGAGAGTGGTTAGAACGTGGAACTCGCCACCATGGGGAGTGGTTGAGGCGAACAGCATAGATGCATTTAAGCGGAAGCTGGATAAGCACATGAGGGAGAAAGGAATAGAAGGATATGCTGATAGGGTGAGATGAAGAGGGGCGGGAGGAGGCTCGTGTGGAGCACAAACAATGGCAAGGCCCAGATGGGCCGAATGGCCTGTTTCTGTGCTGTGTAATAAAATTCTATGTAATCAGGTAGATAATCTAACTTTCATTGACTCACGATTCCCTAGGTTTACACATGAGGGTAGATTTTCCGAGTCTTTCACCCATGGGGAGGTACTTTGCATTCCATGAACATGCAGCAGAAAATTGAAGCTCCACGATATTCCGATGCGCAAAGTAGCTCGCCACAGGCGAGGACTCAGGGCGTTTATCCTAATGGGCTCAAACACATGAAAATCGTGCCCAGTTGCTGTGAAAATATTAGTTCCAACAGAATGCAACGGTAATAGTTACTAGTAGCTTTCCTGTGGCATTGCTCACAGGCAAATTTGGGTCTGGAGCACAATGAGGGTGTGTCTAGCTACAAAGTTGAAGTTGTCCCATTATCGAAACTGCTCGAGTATTCTCCGTGGGAAAACTGGTCTAAATGGGCAATTCCTGGTAATTGTAGCAGCTTGTGATCCCCCATCATCACAAGAGATCAGTTATAGCAGTTTAGAAATTTCAGGCTTCAGAACAGATGGCCCAGTAGTTTTACTTAAAAGGTTATTTTGCATCGATAACAAAGTATGACAGACATACATTAGACACAAATCTTTTTCCCGTCTCAAGGTAAGTCAGAGAATGAGTTCTTTTATAAGGACAGGAAGATTATACTGTGTAAAACTGAATGTTCTTGGGGAAATATGTCAGCTGTTAGCTGAAGAACTGCAGCCTATTTCCACCTGGAGAACACTATTGTTTATAACAGTTAAGGCGGAAAACTGATGACATCAGATCAACTGATTGACTTTAATAGATAGGAAAGTTGGGCAAGGCGTCTACCAGGTGGCCAATCTGATACTGCCTATTTTATGTCGTGCCATAGTTGAAAGTTAACCCAAGTATCTTTACAATAACTCACGAATGCAATGGAATGGTCACACTAAAAGATAATTTTATGTCTAATAGAGCAGAAGGAATGAATTTGGGTTTCATAGTGAAGCTAAAAAAAAAGGCAGTCAAAACTAACTGTCTTCACTTTCCCAGTCTGTTTGCCTTGAATTCTTTTTATGATCTTGTGAATTCCACAGATGCCAGCACATCTTACAGTAAAGAATACCAGAAAACATGAACCAAGAAAAGGACATGTAGCCCAATAACTCCACCCCAATAACCCAGGAACAATCTACCCATCATGGGTTGCACCATAACCATTTAATCTCCTGAGGGAAAGTTCTGCATGATTTTTGTAAACTCCAGAATATCCATCCATCCCAACATCTCAACTTTCCAACCCTGCTTTTGACCGATAACATTCCCTTCCGCCCCCAACCACCTCAGCAGCACAGGAATCATCAGGCCCTGCAGAGTATTTTGAAAGTCTACTTCTCCCTACAACCTCCAATCCAGTTCCCAGAAAGATATTTATCCACTTCTTTTTTTAAAGAGTTAACGGAAAAGATGCTGAGTATTTTTGCTGTCAGAAACTGTGTAACCAATTCATAACGATTGCTAAAATACTTCATAGAGGCAGGTGGATAGACTAGAGAAGCTGGGGTTGTTCTCCTTGGAGCGGAGAGGGTTGAGAGGAGATCTAATAGAGGTGTCCAAAATCATGAGGGGTCTAAACAGAGTAGATAGAGAGAAACTGTTCCCATTGGCGGAAGGGTCGAGAACCAGAGGACACAGATTTAAGGTGATTGGCAAAAGAACCAAAGGCGATGTAAGAAAAAACTTTTTTACACAGCGAGTGGTTAGGATCTGGAATGCACTGCAGAGGGTGGTGGAGGCAGACTCAATCATGGCTTTCAAAAGGGAATTGGATAAGTACCTGAAGGAAAAAAATTTGCAGGGCTACAGGGAAAGGGCGGGGGAGTGGGACTAGCTGAAGTGCTCTTGCAGAGAGCCGGCACGGGCTCGACGGGCCGAATGGCCTCCTTCTGTGCTGTAACAATTCTATGATTTTTAAACATTACTTGAGGCCGTATTTAATTTTAAAAAACCACATGCATCTTGCCAGGAGAATGGCAGAATATGTTAAAGCTAATATAATACTGGCTTGATTTTCATTCACTTTACAATGGGGCCCTGGCACTCTAAGTGGACAGCTGTCAGAGCATTGAGTTTATTTAATATACTTGAAGCAATGTTGTTTGACCCTCAATGGTTTTTACATTTCAAACTGTATAAACATAACAGTGAAGAATCTTGTGGGAGGAGAGTTACATTTGCCAGCCAAAATTGAGACCTATGCTTCAGATATTAACATCCTAAAGTGTGAATTTGTGCGAAGTATGGTTCAGGTAAAAAGAGTACCATTTGAACACTGTTGAACGGTTTGGACAAGGTTGAAAAATATTAATGGCCCTTTTATTCAAAGTGCTGTATCGGAAAATGTTGTCTATTTCTATGTGTCCTTACTTTGTACAGGAATGAGCCAGTTGGGCCACTGATCCCCTATATTACTCTAACTCACCTAACCTGCCATCCAACCACACTTTAATGACAATAAACGCCTTGGGACGTTTTACTACGTTAAAGGCGTTATATAAATGCAAGTTGTTGTTGTTTGAATGCACATTGACTCTACCACCTTGAGAGGAGAAGCTGTGGCTACAATCGGATCAGGAAGAGTGGAACTAAGCGAGGGCAGTCCCACTGAGCTGGACAGTAGAGGAGGGAGGTTGGAAGAGGACGGTTGGCCATGTTGCAGGCTACAGAGTGTTTGAGGAGGACGAGGAGGGCTAATGCACCATGGTCAGAGAGAATGCCATTTGTGATTTTGTTTAGGGCCTTTCAGTTCTGTGGGTGGGGCAGAAACTTGGTTAGAGGGATTCAAACAGGGAGCTGTGGGAAAGATGGGCACAGATCTAGGAGGCAACAATATGCTCAAGGACTTTGGAGAGGATGTTAGAGATAGGCCAGTAGTTTCCAAGGACAGAGGGGTCAAGGGTAAGTTTTTCGAGGAGGGGGTGATGACAATGGTTTTGAAGGGGGGGACAGTACCTGCGGAATGGGAACCATTTACAAGGTCAGTTAGCATGAGTGCCAAGAACAGAAGTTGGGTGGTTAGCAGTTTAGTCAGAATGGGATTGAGGGAGCAAGAGGTGGGTCTCAAGAACAAGATGAGCTCATAGAGGGGAAGATGGGAGAGAAACTCCATGGAGACAGAGCTTCAGGGTTATGGTGGAATGTTATGGAAGAGGTTTGGCTCAGTGAGTAAGGGAAAGGTGGAAACCAGAAGAGGCAGCTGAATGGATGGTGACAAAGAAATCCATGAGCTCATTCCACTTTTTGTTATAGGTGAAAATGGAAGGAGTAGGGGAGAGAGGCTTAAGGAAGCACTTGTTTGTGTTTAAAACAAGCCGGTGTTATCTTTCCTCTGAAGGATGATCCCAGAGTAGTGGATGGTTTTGGGAGAGGAAATTCCTGGATCTGTTAGTATCTGGAGCTTGAGGTATATGTAAATTACTGGGAACATGGGTTTAAAGTTTATGGGGTTGATTTTAACTTGCCAAAATCTGCGTAAACGGGGTGGTAAAGACCTCAAAATGGGTTTGTTCCGTTAATGCTGACACTCTGGCCACTTTTACAAGGGTTTATCGCTGGGCTGCTTGTATTTAAATGAGGCCCAGGTCTCAAAATGTCTCTGGCCTCTTCGCTGCTGGAACGGATGGACTGCCCATGAAGGTCCATGGTACGCATCTAAATAGCAAAGACAAAGAAATTGTCTTGGGCTACTGCAATCACATTGGAACACTCATGTTTAGGTCCTAGCTTTCACTGATCTTTGCATGTAGGTTGCCCCTAAGGGCCTTCCCTGAGAGTGCAGGAAAACAGTCTGTGGAATTCCTTCCATTGTTTCTCTGGCCAAACCCTTTTATTTTTGGTCAGCTAAGTGTCTAACATGCCAAGCTACTGAGAAGTCCACACAGATACAGTTACTGTTTGCCTTGGCATGGAAAGCCTTTGGGGACACCTTCCATTTACCTAACTGCAGAGAGTTTAGGCACAAGTTGGCAAAAGCCAAGACTCACAAGGATCCCCAATTGTCCTCAGTGGTGCTGCTGGAGTTTAACTAACTAAAAGTGTTCACCTCCTGACTGAATAACCTAGGAGAAGCACCAAATCCAGACAGGGTGGAGGTTATGGGTTGACAATCTAACCTTAACAATAGAGGAGGATGCAAGTTGCTGACATCGTTAGCATCTGAAAACCTGGGGGCCTGCTCACTCCCATGGTCAGCCATTCTTCTCTCTTTCCCAGGTCAGATTCAGTTGCAGAACGACTCCCAGCCACCTGCTCCAGCCACAATGCACCTCCCCTTTAAGAGGTGCAGGCTAGATTTAAGTAGTGCAGGCTAGCTTTAAGAAGTGCAAGTTACTAACGATATTGGGCCGCCTGCTGATGCGTGCAGCCAACGAACAGCGCAGGTAGCGCTGGCTGAATGCAGAAGTCATTATAATTAGCAGGCAGCACGGAGTTGGCGTGCTGCCTGCATTCCACTCAACGGGCGCGGGTTAACCGCGCATCGTGATCCCCTCGCCTGTTTCCGGGGGCTAACCAATTTAACCCCGACTGATTTTTATATATTTGTTTCCTTTTGTAGCGGGCAAAGATCTCTATCAGCAAACACGCTCTCTTAAGTAATTTCCTATTGCAGTTTGTCGCCAAAGTTGCTGCGTCGTAAGATCCCAGTATCAATTGGAATATCAAATTGACCTTAATTTGTTCTTAAGTAAAACGTCCTGAATTTTCTTCACCTATGCAAGACCAAGAAGATCTGTTCCGAATGTGAAACAATTGCCACAAAAGTGTTTGACTGCAATGGATCAAAAGGCACCGGCCTCCAGTGAAAGTGATGCCCGGGTCTGTAGAGTAACAGTTCAAGCTAACAATTTATGATTCAGATCCCCACTGTCTTGGTGCCTGTTTGAGTCAGCCTGTGATATGTGCTCGCCGCAAACCCATTCTATCACACACAGTAGTCAGCTGCTTTTTGCAGGGAAATACCTCATTTTTCACACTTAATCTGAGCATGGTACCCAAACCACGCTCGGCTTTTTTTAAACTTATCATATCCATGTGAGTTCCCTCAAACTCTGGGTTGACAGCAACTGTCTAGGGTCAAAGGTTAAGTATGAAATCATCCACTGGAGCCAGAATCTGTGCCAACAGATGGCTCATAAAGCCCCTGGCATACAAAGAACCGTACTGTTTCCTACAGATCTCTTTAAGGTAAAGTATGAGGGATTTATTCCCTTTTTCTCCTAAAAAGTAAATGTCATTTAACAATACAACAAGTGGCGTCAAACACTCCCATAACTGAACTGGTTACCCTGAAATTTCACAGAGAGAGAGAGATGAAGTTGTCCCATTTACTAAGGAAAAATATTTTTAAAACAAATATTGGGGGGGAAAAAAGTCTGTCCCTAAACTTTTAGAATCATCCACCAGGAAAGGTAGTAGAGTCAAAGGCATCAGGGATGTTCAAAATGCAGTTGGACGCTAGTCTGGGGGAGATAGATTATTAGAGGAATAAGCTTCAAATGGCCTTTCCTCATTGTTGACTTATCTTTTATTCCTAAATTAGACACAAAACGTAGATTTGTTTTTTTAAAAACCTGCCCCATGCTTTGTGGCACTGGCCTTAAATTGAAGTACGACCAGTCAGAGTTGATAGTGAGGGTGACGTGTTCACTCTCTTCTTAGAAAGGCAATAGTAAAGCTCAATTGCTCTCTTTCCATAACGGTATGAGTGTACATACTCCTACACCAACATTAAGCAAGGAAGCCAGCAATGTAGCACTTATGAGGATTACGCAAGTCCAAATTGGACATACGTGCTCCATGAGTGTCGTAGCGAGATATTCTCCTCTTCTATTGTTGGGTACAGAAGATTAGTGTGAAAGTGAGAGTGGAAAGTGGCATCACAACATCTGGTCACTATTGCGTAGCAATATCACGACCATGTTCCTATTGAATGCTTCGACAGTGTCACTATAGATGGCAGTCAAAGCAAATCTCCCCCTGCGATGTCCATTTAACTGCCTGGCATGAATAGATAATCCTTGCTGCTTGAATGGAGTCCATGGGGGGTAGAAATTCACATTGGTTTTTCATTTAGTCCCCACTGCCTATCCAGCTCCACCTCCAGGTTAAGATTAGTTTGAGGTTCCTCATTTAAACACGTGGGCGTAGATATTCACCTTGGGCGGCAGCGCAGAATAGGCGGTATCGCATTGACTGCCCGTTATAGGCCGTGCCCCATATTCAGTTCCATTGAATTCAATGAAAGTGAATACCGGGCAGGCTGTATGAGCGGCGGCCCATGCGGTACCGGCCGTTCTGCCCTTCCACAGATGACGAATTTCTACACCCAACTAATCTGGAGCTGGAGCTGGAGAGGCAGTAGGAACTAAATGGAAAACCCTCCATGGCAGCTGAGTTTAAATGGCCCATGCGGATGGTTACTAAAGAGTGGCTCATTAAAGAGGGATACTACAGCAGGACATAGGATACCATTCTCTTTAAGAGCAACTTCCAGATCTGTGGACTAGAGTCTAAGGTTAGTCTAAGCACTACAAGTTAATGCACAACTGCTGGACAAAGGAACATAGGTAAAACTGGTCACAGCAAAGATCAGGATTGATGTCAGGTCGCACTTCACAAGGAATGAGCAATACTGGGAATGATCTTCTAGGTATTGATTGGAGGCAGTTAGATTCGGTGATGCAGGAATCTTAGGTTTCTACGGCCGAATGTGCGAGATGGGCCAAATTACCTCCCTCATCTGTACTTGTCTTTATCTTAGTGACAAGTCATTTTGCCTGAGATTCCCACAAAAAATAATTTTATAACTATTTAAATGCGAAAGAATAGGAAGTCCCCAGATGCACTTCCTGGTTTATGTTGAGTGCGGGGTGGGGGGGGGGGGGGGAGAAATCTCCCAGGCTTCCCACTCTTGATTGCTATACATTGATTGCCACTAGAAATGTAGATAATGAATGAGGACATGATCTGGTTCACCAATGTGTCACCCTCATGGTAAAATAGCCTGCCAACACTCATGCATGAAGAATGTCATTTGGACCAGGGTCTCGTGGGCTGCCAGTGCCTGTGAAACGGTACCCGAGCGAGAGTCACCACCTTCAGGGGGGAAAGAGAAAAAATGAGTCATTTCAATAACGCATTCCAGTTTTCAATCTTTATGAGGTGTTTGATCATTAAACAATGTCACGGAGTTCCTGTTTTGCTCAGACAGGGACTTTTGTTTTTGTTGCAAGTTCCATTGTATCCCCATTGATCAACACTGAAAATGACTTGTACAATAATTCTATTTGCAGATGTGAGCAAAAAAAGCTCACATTTATCAGATTAAGACTGCAGCAGCTGAGTGACTGGGCAGAGAACAGACTAAAAGGGCTTCTTTGTAATCTTTTGAGACCAATAAAGAGACACCTCGGTAAGTCAAAAAAAAAAATGCCAAGCAGTTTTGGGTTTAAAAAAAATAAAGTTAAAACCTTTTCCTTAAAAGGAAGGCAAAAATGATGTCATCAGTCGTTCCAGACTTATCTGCCAACCATTAGCCACAAATTACTAACCTCAAAGAGCTGACATTGTCCTTGGCATCAACATTGACGGGAGAATGTAGAAGATCCCGTGGCACTATTTCGAAGCAGAGCAGGGGAGTTTCTCCCCAGTGTCCCCGGCCAATATTTATCTCTCAACCAACATCACTAAAACAGATTAGCTGGTCATTATCTCAGTGTTGTGGGACCTTGCTGTGCGCAAATTGGCTGTGGTGTTTCTCGTATTACATCAGTGACCGCACTTCAAAAGCACTTCATTGGTTGTAAAGCGCTTTGGAACATCCTGAGGTCGTGAAAGGTGATATATAAATGTAAATTCTTTCTTTATCGGTTAAGTTATAAAAAAGTGTGAAATTTATTACAGGAAAGTTTTGGAAATGTAATTACTGCTAACTATTACATATAACCTGGGGAGACATGCTTTTGAATAAATGTGGGGTTTGTAAATTGTTAGGAATTTCAACATTGCTCACAATTTGTGCGTTCTTATTGCATATCCAGTTGGTTTGTCTTGAGCAGTTGTCATGGGCCCTTCTCTCTATCTCCCCTCCACACACAATAACTAGCCCCTACATGAACTAAGTTGTTCTTTTATACTTTAGAACTAGTAATTTCTTTGTGAGATCTGTGAGATTTATTTCCCCATGGAAAGAACTGAAAGGGAAAGTTTATTCTTCTCAAAAATGAGAATCTGATCTGGCACAGAAACCGTGTTCTGACTGAGATTTTAGGCTGAGATTTTTCGACATTCAATATTTGCATTTCTGAATTTTTGCACGCAAGTGCTGTAAGACATTTCCTTTCTGCATTTCCATATAGACTTAACCTGGTGTCAATCTCTCATGACATTCAATACTAATATTTACAGAAGATGCATACATTTCTATAATCTGTATGTTTTGGCATAAAGGACCATTCTTAAAATTATTTAAACATGCTGATTTCTACCTCTGAAACATTGCCTGCCTTTTCCCAACTTCAGTCCCTCCACTGTTGAGAACTTTATCCGTGCTTTTGTCACCTGGGGGAAAAATTCGGTATCGCCCATTTTGGGGCGCTAATATCGGCCGGGCGCAAAGTTTAGCACCCGGCGCCAATTATCGCCTCCGACTGCAAAATTCGCCTCTATCGCCCCTGGAGGTGATTTGAGCATTAAATCAGGCGCTACACACCTCTCTTAAGGCGCAAACGTCGGGGAGCGAGGCGCTACCTCAGAACGCTACCGAAGCTCAGGCGATGTCCGTTACCATGGAAACCAGACAGACTGGCGCCATCCAGTTCTTAAAGGGGAGGGGCCATCTTGCTGGCCAGCCACTCCCTGCTCATTGCAGCCTTGAATCTCGGCCTCGAGAGACCTCGAAAGCAATTGTGTTGGAAGCACTAATGGATAGGCCCAGGGAAAGAGCTCAGTGCTTAGGAACCTCAAAAGTGGTTCTAAGGACCCAAAACTCCTTCGGACACCATCGAATCTCTCCAGACGTGTCTCTTCTCTCAACCTGCGTGTTCCAAAAATTTCGCTGACAAGAAAAGGCAGGAAGCACCCGCCTTTAAATAGCGTTCCTCCAGCCCCTTCCTGACTTGAAAACTTTCCCCTCTACCTGTCGTTCCTAGTAGCAGGCGCTAAGGCAGGGGACACGACTCAATATCTGGTCCGGGGCGCTACCGGGGTGTTGCACGCTCAACTGACGTCACGATCTGCGGGCGCAGGAGATCGTGGCGGTAACGTTTAGCGCCGCCGCAAAACAACTGGTCAATTTTGCGAGCAGTGCTAAAATCGCCGCGCTCGGGCGCTAAGTTCCTAGTCGACCCGTTAGCGCCCCCAGAGGCGCTAACGGGAGGCACTAACCAAACGAATTTTTCCCCCATAGACTTTCTCATGTCCCATCACTGGCTTCCCATCCTCCACCCTCCAGAACCTGCAAGTGATCTAAAACGTAGCCGTCATATCTGGTCCCACACTAAGTCCCACTCGTTCATCACCCCTGTCCTCACCTCCACATTGGCTTCCAGTACCCATCACATTAAATTTTAAATCCTCATCTTCAAATCCCTCCATGAGCTCATTTCACCCTATCTCTGCCATTTCCTCCAGCTTGATGTCCTTTCTCTCACCACTCAGTTCTCCAATTCTGCCCTTTTGTGCATCCTCCTTCTAACTGCCCCACCATCGGTGACACAGCCTTCAGCTACCTCAGCCCTACTGTCTGGAACTCCCTCCCTAAACCTCTCCACTTCTCTACATCTTTAAAAACGTTCTCTCCGTTCAGGGCTCAGCATATGTTGCCTGATCTATTTCCTACATTACAACAGTGACTACACTTCAAAAAAGTACTTCATTGGCTGTAAAGCGCTTTGGGACATCCTGAGGTCATGAAAGGCGCGATATAAAATGCAAGTTATGCAAGTATTTATTCCTTGGGAACACTAGGGGCTGGATTTTGAAGTTGGGGTCGGGAATCACACATTCTGGCTTGTGAACCCGCCTCCATCGAGATGTGGCTAACCCACTGTATTTTCCCTTGTTTGACCTTGTTGAGCCCGCCCAGTGGGCTCAGCAGGCCAATTAAGGGCCACCCGGCAACAGGTGACGTCACAGACTGACATTTCATCTGTCAAGAGCTTTTGACAGATGAAATATCAGCGTTTGACAACTCTGTGAAGCTGTCAAACACTCACAATATGATTTCTAACTTCAGTCCTTCCTTTCAGGCTGAGTTAGAAATCATTCCACCACAGAAAACAGAAGGCTGCAGTTTTTGACAGGTCCACGGCTTTCCTGCTTTCTGTGCCGGTGAGATTTCTAACTCCCGAGAACTGAAGGGTTGACACCTGCAGGAGGGAGTTAAGGTAAGTAAAACTTTTTTCAACACTTAGCACTTACCTTACACACTTACCTCTGCACACATGCACCCATCACTCACCTGCCCACCAGACATATCGACCCCTCCAACCCCTGCAGACCCACGGCCTGCCCCGATAACTTGGAGTGTTTGCCACCTGTCGGGAAGCCCACACTTTTGTTTTTAAAATAGGGATTATGCAAAAAACTGCCTGTTAACTACCTGTTAACAGGCAGTTAATTGTCACTAATCCCTTCCCGCCTCGGGGAGTCGGGTCTCAGACCAGGTCGGGTACCCGCCGCCAGAGAAACTGGCATGGAGGCGGGTTGGAGTCGGGATGGGGTCGGGACCCCCGAATCTGCAACTTTAACCCCCCACACGCCTCCAAACCCGACTCCACGGGTCAATGAAAATCCAGCCCATAGGCTGTTGTTCCAATTTATATGAGACTCATCTAAATATCTGTATGATGGCCTCCAAATGCTTTGGGGTAAAGCTTCCACTGGGGTTCTTTCGACCTCCCACCATAATTTTGTCAAAATCCCGGAGAAATGGCGTAAACGGTCATTGGGCTGAATTTTCCTTGTGGCAGCGGAGTTGTGGCAGGCCAGGACTTCCACTGCCCCTCTAGCCTCAGTGCAACCATGACCTGCCTGTTGCTGGGCCAGTTCAGCAACCGGCGAGCCGTGCACTGGGGCAGATCAAAAGCGCAGATGGGTTCTGCAAGAAGCGAAGGACCAGAATTTGAATTAGATATTCTGCTCTTCAAATAACTCTGACGGGCGCTCCTGATGCCAACGGAGGTGCCGATACCAATATAGTGGGCGGGGCGCTACCGGCTCGTAATGAGCGTGCACATCCTGCCCGTCATAATGGAAGCTTAGGAGGTCGTTTAGTTCCTGAAGAACGGGCACCGCACGGTCAAATTTCTAGGCCATAGTTTCCGCAATGGCCAACAACATTCATTCACTACCTAGGCAGGAATATTGCAAATTTTGATATGCCTCAATACACGGGTGAGGGACCGAATCTAATGAGAACGACTTCATACATTAGTGGTTGTAAAGAACACAAAATGGAGGCTGACAGGAGAGTGTGAAGGCAACCACATTTTCGCTACGGCTGAGCTGCTTATTTTGATGAAACAATTCATCAAATTCATAGATGCTTTCTTTGGAACCAAATCAGCACCACCAACCACAAAAGGAGGATTAAAGTCAACAAGTATCGAAAGTTGCACCAACTCCACAGGACTGCCACAAATGGATTCATGGGTGGCCAAGGTCAGCGTGCAGTACAGTTTTAAAAAGAGGCCCACTACTCAGCAAAGACGCCACTCGCCAGCACTCCCTTTGCATTAGGCAGGTTAAGTGAGTGGGCAAGAACATGGCAGATGGAATATAATGTGGAGAAATGTGAAGTTATCCACTTTGGTAGGAAAAATAGAAAAGCAGAGTATTTTTTAAATGGTGAGAGATTGGGAAATGTTGGTGTTCAGAGGGACCTGGGTGTCCTTGTACATGAATCACTGAAGGTTAACATGCAGGTACAGCAAGCTATTAGGAAAGCAAATGGTATGTTGGCCTTTATTACAAAAAGATTGGAGTATAAGAGCAGAAAAAGTCTTACTACAATTATATAGGGCCTTGGTGAGTACACACCTGGAGTACTGTGTACAGTCTCTTTAACTAAGGAATTATATACTTGCCTTTGAGGGAGTGCAACGAAGGTTCACCAGACTGATTTCTGGGATGGGGGATTGTCCTATGAGAAAAGATTGTGGAGACTAGGCCTACATTCCCTAGAGTTTAGAAGAATGAGAGGTGATCTAATTGAAACGTATAAAATTCTTACAGGGCTTGACAGGGTATATGCTGGGAGGATGTTTCCCCTGGCTGGGGAGTCTAGAACTAGGAACCACAGTCTCAGAATAAAGGGTCAGCCATTTAGGACTGAGATGAGGAGAAATTTCTTCATTCAGAGGGTGGTGAATCTTTGGAATTCTCTACCCTAGAGGGCTGTGAATGTTCAGTCATTGAGTATATTCAAGACAGTGATCGATAGATTTTTGGATATTAAGGGAATCAAGGGATACGGGGATAGTGCAGGAAAGTGGAGTTGAGGTAGAAGATCAGCCATGATCTTATTGAATGGCGGAGCAGGCTCGAGGCCTACTCCTGCTTCTGTTTCTTACGTTCTTATTTGTAGCTCCAACTGATCAATGGAGCAATGTCTTTCTTGTCCCTACAGATGGGTTATCATTCAACGTCACTGCATCTATTCTGCAGGAGGAGTAAATTACAGCCTAGACTTTCCACATGAGTAGACAGTGGCCAAAATATCTTCAGTAGATGCTCCACCGGAGCCCCACTTGGCCCCAGCACTTCTACCAGTATCCGCCATAAGGGGCGTGGGACTTATAATATGTTCACCTAAATTTGGATAGATGTATTATAATTACACACAAATGACAAGAAACATATATTTCCTGTCATTTGCACCTTAACAATGTTATGCACAGAGGACATCTGTTCGTCCTTCGCACTCAACATTGCTATGGCTCGAGGATCAGAATTTAACTCCAAAAGGGAGTTAAATCGATCAAAAATGATCTGGATGCCCCAGAGGCCACTGGGCACACCCCCTCCCTCTGTCAGATGCCAGGGAGCCCACCTCAACAATGCAACTGACCCTGGCTGCAGAATTTGGGCCATGGTTGGGTGCGCCCTTGTGGGGGGAGTGCCTCCCCACTGAAGGAACGCTGAACTCTGCAAAAGCAAAACATTGCACCCTGCAAGTCACGGGAGCATTTTAAATCCTTGTTTAAGGAAGAAATCAGCACCATTGGCACAAAGAGTGTTGGAATAGGAAATCATTGAGGTTATATTGTTCACTAAAGACTGGCTGAAGCCCAATACCTTAAAATAAAACTCTTCAAATATTAGCAGATCAATACATAACATTGTTTTTGTAAATGAGTTAGCACTTCCATCAAATAGCAAGCAAAAGAATTTCATGCAAACATACGAATTCTTTGTAGAATAATATTTGAAGAGCTTAATTTTTAGGCATAACTTTCTGAGCGACGACAATTTGGCAAACTGTTAGGTTAGCAGAACCCCTCCCAAAAAAAGTCAACTTCAAATATTGGCGGGTTCGGCCTTTAGGAACAATCGAAATAAAACTGTCGACTTTTATCCTACAATATCTCAGTTCAATATGACTATGAAATGTTCAGCCACAGAAAATTCAAAGAGATACCATTCGAAGCATTATCTTGGCGACAGAGTATGGATGATGTTATCTTGCTGTTTAGTGTTATTTTCATTTGCAATGAAATGTAGCATGAATGATGAAATGGATTGAAGGTTCAACTATTAAAAAATCATTCTAATATACAACCTATATTTAAACAAATCACCATCCAAACAAAATCCTGGTCCAAGCATAACATATTTTTGGCAATAGTTGTATGTTCATCAGGATCCAACTGAGCTGTATTATATTAGTGTAGCAAAGAGCTTCAGTGACTCCACGTTTCAATGGCAATATTTACTCAAACCCCTGTTTAGGTCTACAAAATGATTTAAAGGTGTAACAAAATGATTATGTGCCTTTCTGGTAAGTGCTAAAATGAAGGCAATTGATTTTAAAGATACAATATTTAATATTTACAAACACACACACACACAAGATAATGCAATCTGTGTCTCCTGTGCTCTGGGCAGTGTTGCGAGTGGCAGCACTTCATTTAAGTGCTCCTTCTGCCAACACAGCCCGCAGATACATTTTAATACAGAGGCGTAAGTTGAACAGCTGCCCACCTCACCGACTAATGCCTACAAATCTATGTAATTGAAAAATGTGGTTTTCTGAACAAAATTGACTGGAATTTGTTCGCTGTTGACGACTGTTAAAATGTATCAATTGTACATTGTGCTGTGTAATGATTATAGTCGACTCACATTGCTTAATAATAAATGTTTTGAAAAGGGTATATTTCATTTAGATTACACACTATGTGGGTAACTAAAAACATTGATATCCTTTCAGTACATGGCTAAATCGCAGCACATCTCGGATGACTGGAAGGGATCCAATGTGAGTTAATTTTGCAATGTTAGTCCAACTTGTGATGGATAAAAAAGATACAGTATGAGATGTGTGGATTATATCCCATGAATACTGAAATAGCAAGTTATGGTCAGTCTTTCGGATGAGACGTTAAACCGAGGCCCCATCTGCTCAGGTGGACGTAAAAGATCCCACGGCACTATTTCGAAGAAGAGCAGGGGAGTTATCCCCAGCGTCCTGGCCAATATTTATCCCTCAATCAACATCACTAAAACAGATTATCTGGTCATATTGCTGTTTGTGGGAGCTTGCTGTGCGCAGTTGGCTGCCACATTTCCTACATTACAACAGTGACTCCACTTCAAAAGTACTTCATTGGCTGTAAAGCGCTTTGAGAAGTCCGGTGGTCGTGAAAGGCGCTATAGAAATACACGTCTTTCTTTCAGTACCACAAGTGGGATGCAAACTGTACTGCATGGGGTCTTCACAATGTATTCTCATTGTTTCATGCCTTCAACTTTGAATCATAAAAGAAAGCTATGTTTAAATGACGTTTGTGCCAGAGACCCTACATCAGAACACAAGGCTAGTAGAGTTTGACCCCATGTTGATGACCAGGTTGTTTTTTCCCTTCTCAGCTCTGGCAGACCCACTGAGTTTTGCTCGCATTTTCTGTTTTTACCTTTTTGTTCTTATGGGTCTTTTCCGTATCTTTTCACCTACACTATTTACACATTCTTTTGTCCTTTAGCTTCCTGGCAGCCATGTTGTGAGGGTGAGTGGCATCGTTTTGTGAGGTAAAAGAAAAGGGTCTGTTCGCCTTGGAGCGGAGAAGGTTGAGAGGAGATTTGACAGAGGCGTTCAAAAATCATGAGGGCTCCAGGCTAAGAGTAGATGGAGGGAAACTGTTCCCATTGGTGGAAGGGTCACGAACCAGAGGACACAGATTCAAGGTGATTGGCAAAAAAACCAATGGCAACGTGAGGGAAAACTTTTTTTAACGCAGCGAGTGGTTAGGATCTGGAATGCACTGCCTGAAAGAGTGGTGGAGGCAGATTCAATCACGGCTTTCAAAAGGGAATTGGATAAGTAACTAAAGGGGAAAAATTTGCAAGGCTACGGGGAAAGGGCGGGGGAGTGGGACTAGCTGAAGTGCTCTTGCAGAGAGCCGGCACGGGCTCGACGGGCCGAATGGCCTCCTTCTGTGCTGTAACCATTCTATGATCATCTAACAGTTTTCTATTAAGCAGTTTACAGGTCATTCACCCATTTACTCACTTACTGTGATCGATGTATCTGTTGATTGTCTTCCCCTCTCCCTTTATTCTCTCTTTTTTTCCAGCCTTACCCAAACACTTGTTTATCTTTCAGTCTTCAGTTCTGATGAAGCGTTACCCAGTCTAAATGCCAAGAAGCTGTCTTTTCTCTTTGTAGATGCTGACTGACCTAATGTGCCTTTCCAGCAATGTCTGTTTATTTGGGATTTCTAGCATTTGCAGTTTTTTCTTTTTCCTTTTTACGTTTAAATGCCTGATGTGTGTAGGACTGAATTCCAGTGCAAAGCTCAATACTATCCAGGACAAAGCAGTCCACTTGATCGGCATCCCATCCACTGGCTTAAATATCCACCCCCTCCACCATTGGCACACACGTTGCTGCAGTGTGTACCATCTACAGGATGTACTGCAGCTCCAACAACACTCAAGAAGCTCAACACCATCCAGGACAAAGCAGCCCGCTTGATTGGCACCCCATCCACCACCTTAAACATTCACTCCCTCCACCACTGGTGCACCGTGGCTGCAGTGTGTACCATCTACAAGATGCACTGCAGCAACTCGCTAAGGCTCCTTTGGCAGCACCTCCCAAACCCGCGACCTCTTCCACCTAGAAGGACAAGGGCAGCAGGCGCATGGGAACACCACCACCTCCAAGTTCCCCTCCAAGTCACACACCATCCTGACTTGGAAATATATCGCAGTTCCTTCATCGTCGCTGGGTCAAAATCCTGGAACTCCCTCCCTAACAGCACTGTGGGAGTACCTTCACAGCACAGACTGCAGTGGTTCAAGAAGGCGGCTCACCACCACCTTCTCAAGGGCAATTAGGGATGGGCAATAAATGCTGGCCCTGCCGGCGACGCCCAGATCCCATCAACGAATAAAAAAAAACATTGCCAAAGCTTCTTCTGCAGCACCTCCCAAACCCATGACCTCCACCACCTACAAGGGCAGTAGGTACATGGGGACACCATCACCTCCAAGTCACACATCATCCCGACATGGAGACATATTGACGTTCCTTCATCGGCACTAGGTCAAAATCCTGGAATGTCCTACCTAACAGTATTGTGGGAGTACCTTCACCACACAAACTGCAGTAATTCAAGAAATAGGGCAACCACCACCTTCAGAAGTACAACTAGGGATGGGCAATAAATGCCAGCTTTGCGAGTGACGCCCATAACTCAAATAACCCAAAAAGTACTTAATTGGCTGTAAAGCGCTTTGAGACGTCCGGTGGTCGTAAAAGGCGCTATATAAATGCAAGTTTTTCTTTCTTTCAAATGATTAAAAAAAGGTAGTAGGTTAGTCATCATGAGTTGGTTTGTGATGTGAAGATGTATAAATGTAGCTGTCAGCTGTAGACTAAGTGAATGCTAATTAGTCAATTGGTGTGTCTACACAATTAGGAATGTTAATAATTTCTCTTAATATAAATTTTTAAAGGGAAAAGGGTTCCAGTAATTAGAATGAAAAAAAAAAGGAAAATACTTACATTTATATAGCGCCTTTCGTGATCATCGGACGTCTCAAAGCGCTTTACAGCCAATGAAGTACTTTTTGAAGTGTAGTCACTGTTGTAATGTAGGAAACGCAGCAGCCAATTTGTGCACAGCAAGCTCCCACAAACAGCAATGTGATAATGACCAGATAATCTGTTTTTTAGTGACGTTGATTGAGGGATAAATATTGGTTAGAACACCGGGGATAACTCCCCTGCTCTTCTTCGAAATAGTGCCATAAGATTTTTTACGTCCATCTGAGAGAGCAGACGGGGCCTTGGTTTAACGCCTCATCCAAAAGACGGCACCTCCACCAGTGCAGCGCTCCCTCAGCACTGCACTGGCGTGTCAGCCTAGATTTTTGTGCTCAAGGCTCTAGAATGGGATTTGAATCCACAACCTTCTGACTCAGAGGCGAGAGTGCTACCCACTGAGCCATGGCTGACACGGTTGAATGTGATGTGCTGAATATGCTGAAAATCATGAGGGGTCTAGACAGAGTAGATAGAGAGAAACTGTTCCCATTGGCGGTAGGGTCGAGAACCAGAGGACACAGATTTAAGGTGATTGGCAGAAGAACCAAAGGCGACGTGAGGAAAAACTTTTTTACGCAGCGAGTGGTGAGGATCTGGAATGCACTGCCTGAAAGGGTGGTGGAGGCAGATTCAATCGTGGCTTTCAAAAGGGAATTGGATAAGTACCTGAAGGAAAAAAATTTGCAAGGCTACGGGGAAAGTGCGGGCGAGTGGGACTAGCTGAAGTGCTCTTGCAGAATCATCATAGAATCCCCACAGTGCAGATAGAGGCCATTTCGGCTCATCGAGCCGGCACCGACACATATCCCACCCTATCCCCGTAACCCCACGTATTTAATCCCCCCTAACACTAAGGGTCAATTTATCATAGCCAAATCAACCTAACCCGCACATCTTTGGACTGCGGGAGGAAACCGGAGCACCCGGAGGAAACCCACGCAGACACGGGGAGAATGTGCAAACTCCACACAGACAGTCACCCGAGGCCGGATTCGAACCCGGGTCCCTGGCACTGTGAGGTAACAGTGCTAACCACTGTGCTACCGTGCTGCCCAGAGAGCTGGCACGGACTCAACAGGCCGAATGGCCTCCTTCTGTGCTGTAACCATTCTATGATTCTATAATTCTATGATATCATCATGAACTACAAAACAAATTGCATCAAGATCAGTACTATTAAATCATGTACTGAAGCAAAAATCTTCTCTACAAATTGCTAATAATTTGTACCCTTCCAAAATAAAATATTATATAGGATTACACAGAATATACAGCACAAAAACAGGCCATTCAGCCCAACCAGTCCATGCTGGCGTTTATGCTCCACTCGTGCCTCCTCCCGTCTTTCCTCATCTAAATCTGTCAGCATAACCCTCTATTCCCTATAATTCAAGATCTTTTGATGAATTTACTTCTTGTTTATTTTGATTGTGGAAATTCCTTAACTTGTTCTGCATTCTAAATTTTCAAAAATGTTAGTTCATTTAGTGGATTTTTTACATCTTTGTGTATATTCTTGCGTTTCATCAAAAGCACATTGGAAAAATGGGAGTGAGGAATATTAAATTGTCAAAGTTCATTTGTGAAATTTAATAACATTTTGGACCTGAAAGGCAAGTCAGGAAGCACACATACTCAAATTTTATTATATATGGAGCACTTTAATAGGAACACGACAATAGTGAGCAAAATACATTCTTTACCTGATTATTCCAATTAAACAACAAGCATTGAGAGTTTTGTAATGACAGAGCACTGGAGTCATTTGAACCAATTTCAGGCAGTGGTTGTACATTATATGATATCAGGGTATAAAACTGATTCACTAAATTCTTTGGAATTAGGGCTACAGCATAAAACGTGCTGGCGATACGGTCTCTGTTTATAAAAAAAAAATAAGCATGCATCCAGAGTCACAGTGCTATATGGATAACCTTGTGCAAATTAAACTAACTATTGCTTCCATTTAAAGTACTTGCATATATTGTTCAAGTAATGAATCACTTGTTGTTCTGGCTATGAGCCATGATTATAAACCAATAACTTCTCTAGTGCTCATTAGTTTGGTCCAAAAAAAATGAACTGGTGCCTTAGACATGTTTCTGTAACACGCAAATTCCCATAATCTGGCATACATTTAAACATTGAAGTCTATAAGAACATAAGAATTAGGAGCAGGAGTAGGCCATATGGTCCCTCGAGCCTGCTCCGTCATTCAATAAGATCATGGTTGGTCTTTGACCTCAACTCCACTTTCCCGCCCGATCCCCATATCCCTTGATTCCCCTCGAGTCCAAAAATCAATCTATCTCAGCCTTGAATATACTTGCACAACACCAGGTTATAGTCCAACAGTTTTATTTAAAATTACGAGCTTTCGGAGCGCTGCTCCTTCTTCAGGTACAGGTACCTGTACCTGAAGAAGGAGCAGCGCTCCGAAAGCTCGTAATTTTAAATAAAACTGTTGGACTATAACCTGGTGTTGTGCGACTTCTCATTTTTGTCCACCCCAGTCCAACACCGGCATCTCCGCATCTTGAATATACTCAAAGACTCAGTATTCACAGCCCTCTGGGGCAGAGAATTCCAAAGATTCACAACCCTCAGTGAAGAAATTCCTCCTCATCTCAGTCTTAAGTGGCCGACCCCTTATCCTGAGACTATGCCCCCTAGTTCTGGACCCTCCAGCCAGGGGAAACAACCTCTCAGCATCTACCCTGTCAATCCCCCTCAGAATCTTACATGTTTCAATAAGATCACCTCTCATTTTTCTAAACTCCAGCGAGTAGAGGCCCAATCTACTATGGTATAATTTTGTGCAAAAATAAAAGAGCCGCGTTGGTCCTATTGAAATGGAGGTAAGTGATCTTCTGACGATTATTCCAAATATCAGCAGAGTGAACAGGATTTTGCTCGAGAAGACCTTACCGTAAAGTTCTGATTGAACAAACTAATGGCAGCATTGCCACATGCTTCTCGCAGTGAAATGGATGGCACTAGCTGGTTCAGGCACAAGAAGCTCCCATGCGATAGTCACCGCTCGGTGCTGTGATTGACAGCTTCAGCCGCCTCATACCCAACAACAGCTGCTCATAGCCCTTCCTGGAACCTCTGGTGAAACGAGTAAACCAGGAAAGGAATGTCTGTGGCATTTCTCATTTGTGTCAGCCCATCATTGAGGCTTTGCCACTCCGCTGGGACAAGAAAGATTTCCGCAGAGACATCAGACAACATTGTCGCCTAAAGGTATACAGGGCAACTGGAGGGTTCTTTGGTATACTTGCGGCAACGTCACTATCAAGATGACAGCAGAAACACCACTGGGATGTGTAGTTATTGGGCATCCATGCAGCCAGTTGGTTTTCCATCTTTGCATGAGGAGCTTCTGAGAAATCCAGTTTAGCACTGACAACCAGTAAATAAAGAGGATGGCAAAATACTGCGGATGCTGGAAATCCGAAATAACAACAGAAAACGCTGGAAAAACTCAGCAGGCCAGGCAGCATCCGTGGAGAGAGAAACAGAGTTAACGTTTCGGGTCGAAGACCTTTCGTCAGAACTGGAAAAAAGCAGGAAATGAAATAGATTTAAAGCAAGGATAAAGCTGGGAAAAGGGGGAGGGGATGAAAGAACAAAAGGAGAGATTAGGAGACCTTGAGAGACATTAAGAGATAATCAAGGCAAGAGGAGGTGTTGATGTAACAGGTTGAGGCTAAATGAAGTGTGAAATGCACTGGCAGAATGAAGATAAAAAGGATGGGGTGGGTATGGAGCGACAGGGCAGTATTGTGAGCAGGGAGGAGGTTAGAGAACGAGGGCAGGTGGCCAGAGCTGAGGTAAGGCTAGTGGAACATCCAGGAAACAGTGAGCATAACTTAATTAGTTTCAATATTTAAAAAAAACTGTAGGGGAGAGGGAACAGTTAAAGATAAAGGTACTCGACTGAGAAAAACATGGAGCTGACCCAGAAAAGTTGGCAGATAAGACAGTGGACAATCAAATCCAGGGCTGAAGGTAAAAACGGAAATCCAGCAGAATAGAGAAAACAGAGGGGTGCAAAAAAGAAATTGGAAAGGCTAAGAGGGGGTATAAAAAAAGATTGACAGGGAACATAAGAAATTATGGTGTAAAGGATTATATAGATACAAAAAAAAAGAATAATTAAAGAAAAGGTAGAGATACATAAAACAAAATCTTCTAATGGAGGATGAAGGAATGACACAGATACTGAAAAGAAAGAGCTTGCATTTGTATATGGCCAAAACTCATACTGACTTAGAAATTGAATCATGCTTGAGTTCAGGGCAGCGGTTGCTGTACGCACCTAAAAAGACCAGCGGCAAGACCATGGGAAATTGGTCCACTGGCCTCACTTGTTTATTACTGGTGAGCTGCAGGTGCCAGTCGCAACCCCAGAGGCAGTTTGCATGTTGGGACTAAGGTTGAAGGCAGCAGGTAAGTCCGGGGGTGGGGGGGCCAATCAGGATGGGGCGAAGACGGGCTGACAGCGGCTGCACTTTTAATGTAGAGCCACCCCTGCTCCACCTGTCTCCATATTCAGCCGCGTATAAATTTGTTTACTTACCTTTTTGGTGACTGCCTCTGGTGGTCCCTTTAAGGACCACCGGTTTGGCTGCTGCGCGCCCGAGAAAATGGCACGGCATATGCTGCGGTCGGTCACAATCCGGATTGGCAAAGGAGCCTGAAGCAGGTGTTAGGCCCCCCGATTTGCGTAGGCAATGGGCCGAACACCGGGTTTCAGGCGAGTGCCCTGGGCGACTACAGGGCGTCGTAACCAATACGGCGCGTGGCACACATCCGGCACGGATTGAGCGTACGCACGCCGCACGCCATATCAGACCCTTCAGTGTCTGCTTCTTGCCCGTGAAACAGGTGCTGCGCATTCAAATTTCTAACCCATTGTCTGGGTTCACATATGGAGAAAAGTCATTTGGCGAGATACCCAAGGACAGCTCGCATCCATAACACCTTGCCCAAGCCTTGCGCCTTGCCTTCAGGGCAGCAGAGAGAAATTGGCAAGAAAAAGGGTAACATGCCTTTGGATGCTCCAGATACTGGAGCAGTTTTCAGTTGATGGAACAACTAAAAGCATTTAGCAATATTAATTGAAATTCAGTGCTGCATTTCATGCTGTAACTTTGAACAGGAAAACTGATGCCAGTATTTACAGAGTTAGAAGCGCCAATGTTATATTATAGGAGAATGCATGCTTTAAAAATATGCAACGGAATTAGAGTGTTAACGGGGTTAGATTCACAGGAAATGCATCATCGGTAAAAATATTCCAGGAGAACTTGTGTCAGATGTAGTTAATTAAAATGATTGATCTGCTAATGTCTCAACCTTTATTGACTTTATAAAAATCATTCAACATCTGTATACTTTAATGAATTCAGTAAGATTTTGAAAGAAAGCAGATGAAAACATGCCAAATGTATCCGAATGCAAATGAAAGAAATACACCGGCTGACCCAATAATTGCTTCAGCCATGTTGAGGTCAGGTTTGTTTCATTTGCTGAACGTACATATGGCATAGTTTACCCTTGAATATTAATGGCACAGGATTCCTTTTGATTTTAGTTAGTCTGCACTAACAGCCTTAAAAAAATCAAAAGCACAACATCCTTTTCCAGCCTGTGATAGAGGTACAGTACCGAGTCTGTACTGAATCAAAAGGCTGGTGTCTGTCTTCACAACAGCTTAACATTGCTGCTCATAGCAGGAATATATTTCATATTGTCTACCCATTAGCGACTATTGATGTTTCATACGAAAAAGCTTAGCCAATGATAAAGTGTCGTACGATTACAGTACTGCTCTAATTTTTAATAAATGTTATAAATAAGGAATATAATACTGGCAGATATCATATGAAGTCGCTATTTGTTTTCCTGTGTGTTTGTCTTGTTCTTTTTTCCATTCCCCTTTCCCTTATTCTGTTCCTTTTTTTAAATGCTGGTTATCTGTAATATCTTATAGTCGTGAGGAGGAGTCTTAAGGCCGGAAATGTTGACCGGCTCCTGTTTCTCCCCAGATGCTGCCTGACTTGCTGTATTTTCTAGTTTTTTCTGGTTTTTGTTTACCTATTTTGTTGCCATTCTGTTTGAGAGGCGTCCATTTTCAATAGCGCATGCCCTGTGTTTGGTGTTCTGGGCCGTGTTAGGCGTTCTGGGCCGTGTTTGGTGTTCTGGGCCGTGTTTGGCGTTCTGGGTCATGTATGGCGTTCTGGGCCGTGTTTGCCGTCCTGGGCCGTGTTTGGCGTACTGGGCCGTGTTTGGCGTTCTGGGCCGTGTTAGGCGTTCTGGGCCGTGTTTGGCGTTCTGGGCCGTGTTTGGCGTTCTGGGCCGTGTTTGCCGTTCTGGGCCGTGTTAAGCGTTCTGGGCCGTGTCAGGCGTTCTGGGCTGTGTTTGGCGTTCTGGGCCGTGTTTGGCGTTCTGGGCCGTGTTTGGCGTTCTGGGCCGTGTTTGGTGTTCTGGGCCGTGTTAGGCGTTCTGGGCCGTGTTTGGCGTTCTGGGCCGTGGGCTGCATGTTGGGGATAAATTATATCCGGGACTCCGAGCACTGCATGTGTCCCCACCAAGGTAATGTCAGAACTTCCTTTCTGAGCAAATTAAATAGATAGGTTAGTGAATGACAGATGGAGCCTAATGTAAATAATAAATGTAAGGTAATGCATTTAGGAACAGGAAACAGCAGATGTGTACACAATGAAAGCATGTACATTAGCCAAGGTTAAGGAGCAGCTGAAAATAAGGGATGGCATAGTGTCCCGTCTTAGAAAAGTTTCCGTACGTGATTATTTCAGTATTTTATCAGCTACAAATAGTGGCTGATGGTTATTTTCCTCCCCTGAATGAACCCGAATTTGACAGTGGCAATGGCCAAAACTGGCCAATAATGAGTCAACTGGAGTAACGTGGCTTTCACACCTCTCAAGCATCCAAATTGACACAAAATCATGACAAAAAATCCTTTAATCCAACTGTGGAGTGAGCAAAGCTTAGTAGAAATGGTCGAACAGAGATTTCAAGAATCTGCAGCCTGACCTATCTCCCATTGTTTGTCCTCCTCACCCACTGACCCCCAAACTCAGCCCCGTCATCCCCCGACTCCCAAACTCAGCCCCCTCACCCACTGACCCCCAAACTCAGCCCCGTCATCCCCCGACTCCCAAACTCAGCCCTCGAACCCCCCGACCCCCAAACTCAGCCCCCGAACCCCCCGACTCCCAAACTCAGCCCCCTCACCCCCCGACCCCCAAACTCAGCCCCCTCACCCACTGACTCCCAAACTCAGCCCCTCACCTCCCGACTCCCAAACTCAGCCCCTCACCTACTGACCCCCAAACTCAGCCCCCTCACCCCCCGACTCCCAAACTCAGCCCCCTCACCCCCCGACCCCCAAACTCAGCCCCCTCACCCCCCGACTCCCAAACTCAGCCCCCTCACCCCCCGACTCCCAAACTCAGCCCCCTCACCCCCCGACTCCCAAACTCAGCCCCTCACCCACTGACCCCTAAACTCAGCCCCCTCACCCACTGACCCCTAAACTCAGCCCCCTCACCCCCGACCCCCAAACTCAGCCCCCTCACCCACTGACCCCCAAACTCAGCCCCCTCACCCCCGACCCCCAAACTCAGCCCCCTCACCCCCCGACTCCCAAACGCAGCTCCATCGCCCACCAGCCCACAATTTGGCCCTCCTCACTAGACCAGACACCTGATATCAACCCTCCTGACCCCATCTGACTGTAAGTTCATTCATTGGAGTGAATGAAAATTCAATTTATTTCACTCACGCCTAAAATTTTCTTAACAAGAAGCTGGTAGTTTTACCAGGTCCATCATCACAGTTGCTCACAGTTGCTCCTCTATTCACAGTTTGTGATGAAATCATAAGTGCATTTTATATAAACTCATTCACGATTTTGTTACAAAAACCGCACAAAGGAAATCTTCCTCCTGAGATTAATCACATCCATTTTTTCATTACCATTAACACCCAGCGTTAAAATACACACCTTGATCATTATTGATCATTGACTGGAAGTCCCCGGGTAGGGTTTGCGATCCCAGATTGCTGGTCAATTTGACGTCCTCAAAATCCCGGGATTCGCAGCGGAATATTCGCAAGATTTCAGGATTGTGGAAGGTTTATTAAGGGCGCTGGTGGTGTTGCCATTTCATTTTCCACTTCCTCTCACCGTCCCCAGTGAACGACCAAAGTGGGTCATCACCAAGGCTGGAAAGAGTAAAAGGGGTCAATCAAGAAGAGAAAATGCTGAAAATACACAGCAAGTCCGCGAGCATCTGGAAAGAGACGAGATAGGTTAACATTTCAGGTACAGATCGTTCGTCAGAAGTGACCAAAGTTCTCTCCCCTAAACACTAATCTGTCTCTTCTCCTTTCAGACACCGGCAGGCCTGCTGTGTATTTCCAGCATTTTCCATTTGTGGGTCACATTTCCAACATTTGAAGCTTTTTTTCCCCCCTTTTATAAATCAAAGCGAGGTGGTTAAGTGGGCCCTAACTTGGGTATTAAAAGGCTGTAAATTGTAGCGGAAAGTGAAGACTGACATCGATAAGATGTTTCACATTTTGGAGAGCCCGGAAAAAAGTATCTGTTGCTCAGTTGCCGTGTCAGCACCATATATAATGAAACCAGTTCAAATGCAGTGAGGTTACCACAGGGCAGCTGGGGCGGTGTCTGGGAGCCTCCGGAGTTAAATCACAGGGAAATATTTGACCGTACCTAATTTCCCGCAGCTTTAAAGGGACAGTCTCTAACTTACCTGAGAGGGAGGAATTGAGGTTAGGGCCAATGACTTGCTTCAAGTGGGGAGTGGCGCTTGCAAGGAGTGCATGGTGAGATATCGCCACTGCACAGCCTGTGATTTTCCGCCGTGCCCTCGCTGTGAGTGCCACTTTGCACTGCTAACCAGTCTTTTTTTTATATCTTTTAAGAATGGTCAGCATATGTGAAGATAGGGGTTAAAAATTCGCCTTGAGCAATATCGCAAAATGGGTGGTATCGCATTGGACGCCCATTATACGCCCCGCTCGACAGTCAGTTGCATTGACCAGAGGTAGTCTTTCAGTAAGATATGGAGGTAGTGATGATGGCTCTGTTGCATTACCCAAAGTACCAAACTTAGGCCCCTCAACGATATCACACATTTGATGCCTCGTCTTATTTTTAAGTCAATACTGTGAACTCCTTGGCCCGGGACTTTCTATTGGATTTTCCTATTTTCCGGTGAGCCTTACTGGTCTCTGGCAGGTAATCTTCTGTGTTTCTGTCCTTAAATTTTCTCCTGAAGGCACAGGCTCTTGCTGGTGCTGGTTGCCCTCAATCAGGTAGCAACTCTTCATGATTAGACTTGAGCACCAAAATCTAGGCTGACACTCCCAGTGCAGTGCTGTGGGAGTGCCGCACTGTCGGAGGTGCCGTCTTTCAGATGAGACGTTAAACCGAGGCCCCGTCTGCCCTCACAGGTGGACGTAAAAGATCCCATGACACTATTTTGAAGAAGAGCAGGGGAGTTATCACCGGTGTCCAGGTCAATATTTATCCCTCAATCAACATCACAAAAAAACAGATTATCTGGTCATTATCACATTGCTGTTTATGGGAGCTTGCTGTGCGCATATTGGCTGCCGTGTTTTCTATATTACAACAGTGACTACACTTCAAAAAGTACTTGATTGGCTGTAAAGCGCTTTGGGACGTCCTGAGGTCGTAAAAGGCGCTATATAAATGCAAGTCTTTCTTTCTTTAGACTAGAAGTGTTGGTAGGGCAATCAACCATGAGCTAAATTATAGCCAAATGGGATCTTTGACTCAGCCAACATCTACACTTTCCAGCAAAAGTCACTAGATAGAGATCAAGATTAAAAATCCGAGTCGCTGATGTTTCTCCTCCTAATCGTAATGACCTTACTGACACCGGGCAACGATCAGCTTACTCAGCAGAGCACAGGGGACCTCTGACTTTTCTGGACAATGAACTAAGCCATCAGGGACGCTTTTGGTAAGCTCTATGCACCCAAACTTGTAGCAACATCTTATTACACCTTGTGGGCAGAATAAATACATGAATCAGGTTGACAAAATAACTGCCCGGTTCTGATTTTTCCATTAAGAAAGCTGTGGCGTTTTGTCTAAAAGTTACCCTTATCTCCACACCACCTATTTGTACGAACACATGGAATTGTCGGGCAGGAAAAAAACCAGCTGGTCCATCGAGCCTACTCCATACCATGATGGCCGGAGCATCGTGACTAAAGACTTCTTCCCTCCCCCCAACCTCCCACCCACCCCCACAACCACGTAATAACCTCTGCCCTACCTGTTTTCCCCCCATTTTTTCTCTCTCTCTCACATGGCAGCTGTCTTTCATTCTGCCAGTGCCATTTACACTTCATCCAGAGCCATCTTTTGTTTCTTAACTTGTCCCATTACCATCTCCTTTTGCCTTGCACCATCATCCCTTTTGTCTCTTAATCTCTCCTGGCTTCCACCCTATCACAGACCTTCCCTTTTGTTCTTTCCCCCCCTCCCCCCTTTCCCTGCCCCTACACTTGCTTAAAAACCTGTTCCATCTCCAACTTTTTCCAGTTCTGACGAAGGGTCATCGACCTGAAACGTTAACTCTGTTTCTCTCTCCACAGATGCTGCCTGACCTGCTGCGTATTTCCAGCATTTTCTGTTTTTATTTTAGCCACGTAATTATGTTTTGATCTGTGGGGTAGGTGTGGCCCTCAGCCTGTTGGGCTCCAGCAGTGTGTTTTTACACCAGTTGGGACAAGTTTCATAAATACGTTTTATAAGTCCTTTCGTCCTACTCACATTCCACTGCTAGCCCACATGATGCTTTACCCACTTCATGTCTGAACCATCGGTGAATAATGCGACGAATGAATTAGCGTCAGTCTTAGCTCAGTGGTAGCGCGCTCCTCTCTGTGTTAGATGGACTGTGGGTTCAAGACCCCCTCCAGGAGGTTGATGTAATCATTGGGCAGCTGGTTGCCCGCCCATTGTGTCATTTTGAGGTCCCGGCCTCATTTAAATAGAACCAGCAAGCTGCCTCACCCCAAATGCGATCGGCGCATTCAGGCAGGTGCAATATCGGATAGCTGAGATGTGAAGATGCTGGTGTTGGACTGGGGTGGACAAATGTGAGAAGTCGCACAACACCAGGTTATAGTCCAACAGCTTTATTTGAAATCGCAAGCTTTCGGAGCGCTGCTCCTGCGTCGAAGGAGCAGCGCTCCGAAAGCTTGTGATTTCAAATAAAGCTGTTGGACTATAACCTGGTGTTGTGGGATAGCTGAGAGGCCACGCGGCTGGCAGCAAAGGGGGTTGCAGGGGTGAGGGGAGCCTGGGGAGGCAGCGGCCCAGATTATTTTGTAAGGGCCTGAGGAGCATTGCTACATTCAAACTTGACCTTTTCAGGACCTCCTTCGGTTCTCTCACCAGTGAAACTGGTCGGGGTGTGGGCTGTGCACATTCCGGCCAGTTCTGTCTTAAAATGATAATCGTATAAATGGTATATAGGAGCTCAATTGGCATATTAAAAAAGGGTCCTCCCACGTGGAGCAGGCTGAAAGTAGCAGCCCAGCGCTGGACCCTTGTAAAAATGGCAGCGGGCAGAGCTTTGGTGTAGCAGCGCTATATGTCTACCAATTCCATTTTGAGGCAGTTGCCAACCCATTAATGCCAATTTCGACAAATTATAATTGACCCCCCCCCCCCACCCCAGAATCTCAGCACATAATCCAGGCTGATGCTTCAGTGCAGCACTGAGGGAGCGCTGTATTGTTAAAGGGGCTGTCTTTCAGAGGAGACCTTAAACTGAGGAGACCTTAAACTGAGACCCCCCGTCTGCCCTCTCAGGTGGACGCAAAAGATCCCACGACACTATTTAAAGGAGACCAGGGCAGTTTGCTCAATACCCTGGCAAACACTTATGCCTCAATCAACATCGCCAAAAACAGCTTAACTAGTCATTTACCACATTGCTCTTTGTGGGATTTGCTGTCTCATTTGCCTACATAACAGCAGTGACTACACTTCATTGGCTGTGAATCACCTTGGGAACATCCTGACAACATGAAAGGTGCTATATAAATGCAAGTTCTTTCTTACAGCCCGAGAGTTACTATATATGCAACACGTCCAGTATCTACTTTCTTAAAATTTATTCACGGGATGTGGGTGTTGCTGGCAAGGCCAGCATTTATTGCCCATCTCCAATTGCCCTCGAGAAGGTGGTGTTGAGTCGCCTTCTTGAACCGCTGCAGTCCGTGTGGTGAAGGTGCTCCCACAGTGCTGTTAGGGAGGGAGTTCCAGGATTTTGACCCAGCGACGATGAAGGAACGGCGATATATTTCCAAGTCAGGATGGTGTGTGACTTGGAGGGGAACTTGGAGCTGGTGGTGTTCCCACGCACCTGCTCGCCCTTGTCCTTCTAGGTGGTAGAGGTCGCGGGTTTGGGAGGTGCTGCCGAAGAAGCCTTGGCAAGTTGCTGCAGTGCATCTTGTAGATGGTACACACTGCAGCCACAGTTTCAGTGGATAGTATGTCCAAACTATCTGTACAAAGCAAATTCTCAACCATAACACTAACATATGAAAAACTTAACAGTATCAAAACCAATGCCTTCCAGCATCTGCTGGTCTACTTTAGGTTATTTATGCAGCATTGATAGATAGCCTTTGACATGGTTGACCACTTCATCCTTCTCCAACGCCTCTCTACCGTCGTCCAGCTGGGTGGGACTGCACTCGCCTGGTTCCATTCTCATCCATCTAATCGCAGCCAGAGAATCACCTGCACCGGCTTCACTTCCCGCTCCCGGATCATTACCTCTGGTATCCCCCAAGGATCTATCCTTGGCACCCTCCGATTTCTCATCTACATGTCGCCCCTTGGCGACATCATCCAAAAACACAGCGTCAGTTTCCACATGTACGCTGACGACACCCAGCTCTACCTCACCACCACCTCTCTCAACCCCTCCACGGTCTCTAAATTGTCAGACTGCTTGTCCGACATCCAGTTCTGGATGAGCAAAAATTGTCTCCAATTAAATATCGGGAAGACCGAAGCCATTGTTTTTGGTCCCCGCCACAAACTCCATTCCCTAGCCACTGACTCCATCCCTCTCCCTAACATCTGTCTGAAGCGGAACCACACTGTTCGCAACCTTGGTGTCATATCTGACCCTGAAATGAGCTTCCAACCACATTTCCGCGGCATAACTAAGACCGCCTATTTCCACCTCCGTAACTTCGCCCGTCTCCACCCTTGCCTCAACTCATCTGCTGCGGAAACCCTCATCCATGCCTTTGTTACCTCTAGACTTGACTATTCCAATGCACGCCTGGCTGGCCTCCCACATTCTATCCTACGTAAACTTGAGATCATCCAAAACTCGGCTGCCCGTGTCCTAACTCGCACCAAGTCCCGTCGCCCATCGCCCCTGTGCTCGCTGACCTACATTGGCTCCCGGTTAAGCAATGCCTAGATTTCAAAATTCTCATCCTTGTTTTCAAATCCCTCCAAGGCCTCGCCCCTTCCTATCTCTGTAATCTCCTTCAACCCCACAACCCCCCGAGATATCTGCACTCCTCTAATTCTGGCCTCTTGAGCATCCCTGATTATAATCGCTCAACCATTGGTGGCCATGCCTTCTGTTGCCTAGGCCCTAAGCTCTGGAATTCCCTGCCTCTACCTCTCTTTCCTCCTTTAAGACGCTCCTTAAAACCTACCTCTTTGACCAAGCTTTTGGTCATCTGCCCTAATTTCTCCTTATGTGGCTCGGTGTCAAATTTTTTGGTCTTATAATACTCCTGTGAAGTGCCTTGGGAAGTTTTACTATGTTAAAGGTGCTATATAAATACAAGTTGTTGTTGTTGTTTTTGTTGTAACAATGTAGACACTGGTATATTTAACAATTCAATTTTTCAGGATTCCAGGATTTACCATGTGTTCCACTGTTGATTTTTAATTTTAGCATATGTTAAACTTTTTTTGAATTCTCTGCAAATATTGCAAGATTATACAAGGAAATATGTCAGTGTTCGATGTAACACCGTGGTGCTGGCAAAGTCTGTCAAAGTCAGTGAACGAACTTCCTGTCGACATCGACAAACATGGCATGTTGGCCTTTATTGCAAGGGGGTTGGAGTATAAGAGTAAGGAAGTCTTGCTACAATTGTACAGGGCTTTGGTGAGACCACACCTGGAGTACTGTGCAGAGTTTTGGTCTCCTTATCTAAGGAAGGATATACTTGCCTTGGAGGCGATGCAACGAAGGTTCACTAGATTGATTCCTGGGATGAGAGGGCTGTCCTATGATGAGAGATTGTGTAGAATGGGCCTATACTCTCTGGAGTTTAGAGGAATGTGAGAGGTGATCTCATTGAAACTTACAAGATTCTGAAGGGGATTGACAGGGTAGATGCTGAGAGGTTGTTTCCCCTGGCTGGAGTGTCTAGAACTAGGGGGGCATAGTCTCAGGATAAGGGGTCGGCCATTTAAGACTGAGATAAGGAGGAATTTCTTCACTCAGAGGGTTGTGAATCTTTGGAATTCTCTGCCCCAGAGGTCTGTGGATGCTGAGTCTTTGAGTATATTCAAGGCTGAGATAGATAGATTTTTGGACTCTAGGGGAATCAAGGGATATGGAGATCGGGCGGGAATGTTGTGTTGAGGTCGATGATCAGCCATGATCTCATTGAATGGCGGAGCAGGCTCGAGGGGCCGTATGGCCGACTCCTGCTATTATTTCTTATGTTCTTAAACTTCGAGCTCCTGCAGATATCTCAAAACTGTAAATCTAACTGGTATTTCCTTTCAAGTGCAAGCAGAGTGAATTATTTACAAAATATTAGAAATAATTCAACCCCAGCTCAGGATTTAAAAATATTGATTTTTTTTTCTTCAAACGTTTTAAATATATATATTTTTTATTAAATTCAGCTTTCTCTCCTCACTTCTTGAACGCACTGAATGTTGCTGGGTATGGTTCCACAGTTGCCACGGCCATCCACTACCATTCACGCGTGAGTCTAGATTGTGGTGCTCTTCTCACCGAACATGCACATGTACACTTTCCCGCAGGGATCACTTGGCAGTGAGTGGGAGTGGGGAGCCTGGCTGATTTTTCCCCTCCTTACCCCAGGGCACTGAAGCCACACTGTAACGTAACACCTTTGCCCCGTTTGAGATCAGCCAGCTCAGCGCAGCCCTGGAATCAAACCCGAGACTTTCTGGTGTTGCCACGTTTGGCTGTGCCCTTATCCACACGGCCATTAATCAGCCTCAGGGTGCGTTTTCTAAGAATTTATAAATAGGGAACTAGTACATCAACCAAACTGATTTCTTCCTGAGCAATATCATTGACAGTGTGATTATGTGACAATATAATCAACATTATGACATCTAATTTAGGTCTTTTGTCATCCTTATTCCTTACTCTAAGTCTCCCCATGCAATGCACTAGACTCAGCCTAAAGCTAGGCAAGTGAATAACTTACTCCCTGGCCTCCACCGATGGTGCTTTGTTCCCAGACACAAGAGTGACCTGGGGTAACAATTCCTCCAGTTTCTCAACCTGACCTGTGGGAAAGCACCTGACCTCTGCTGGCAACTCCTTACATTGGAATGCCTAAGATGAGGAACTCTGGCTGGAATTTTGCCAGTGCTCAGCGGACGGGATCGGTGATGGGTCGGCAGTGAAATTTGATTTGATTGGCAGTGGGTCGGGAACTTGCTGTCAAATCACGCACACTTGCCTTTCCCAATGTCGGGTCTGCCAGCGCTGAGCAGACCCGACCAGCAGTGGCGGGAGACCTAATTTAAATAATTATTGGCTTGTTGACAAGCCCTTAAGAGTGAATTTAACCTTACCTTTTGACTTTAACAGCTTGCCCACGCTGCTCCTGGACCCTGTCTGTTACTCTGAGGTGGAAGTTGAGTGGCCATTGAATCAGCTGATGAGTGACAGCTTGAAATGTAGTATAAAAGCTCCCACTTCACACCTGTTCCCTTTCCAAGCACAGAGGCTGTTGCTTTCTCCCTTTGGAACAGAAATTGAGCTTTATGCAGGCTGCAAGTGTTTGGTGCAAACTCTCCAGCCAGTGTCACCTCATTGCAGCAGCCTCTCTCACCATCGACGGATCGTTTCTGTCATCTCAACTTCAACTGCTATCTACTCCATCAGCATGGGTACCATTTATACTCTCTCACCTTGGTCCTCAGAATCTGACCACGATGAGCCCCAACACCAGCAGCAACAGGCACACCAGCAGCAACAACAACACCAACCTTCTCCACAATCAACTGATGCTGCACAGGACAGAGGGCATCAGCATCCGACCACATTGCTGCCTGGGAGGCCAGGGATGGCCTCACCATGGCCAGATTTACTTTACTTGACACTGTACGCCCTGGCTGCCACATGATGCGCCAGATTGGCACCACCCCACACCAACACCATAAAGCATCCCTGCAATGCCCAAGCCATTCCTTTCACACTCACCACTATTGCAGGGGGTACCGTTATGTCTCACCATTCACTGCAACTCACTAAGCCACTTCCAAAGGTGCACACAAATCTGTCCAAGAATGCAAAGTGTTGAAAATAAAGGTTTCAATTTTTGACACCATATTAACAGAAACTTTACATGAACATTGCATAAAACACCCAAGTGGCTACCCTTGTGTGTTGTTAGTTGGTATGATTGCACTGGGCTGAGGGTGAGTGTGAGGGGTGGCTAGTGAGATGGGGATGTGATAATGTAGATAGAGAGGGATAGGTGGAGGTGCAAGGTAAGTTGGTGTGAGTAAGGATGTGCAGGGGTAGGGTAGGGAAGGCAGAGTGATGGGGATGTGATGAGAGGCACAGCAGGATGAGGTTGAGTGTGGCTTTGTACTAACGTTTTGTGATCGACTGAGATAATTGAAACGTTTGCGGCACTGCACCCAGGTCCTCCTGACCACATCCCTGCTTGTGCCCTCCTCTGCAATGTGCAACCAGTTTGTGTTGATCTCCTGGGGAGGTCTCTTCTGCCCAAGGGAAGGGAAGAGGACCTTCCTGCGTGCTGTGACTCCCTCCATAAGCATATGGAGGGAGTCATGGGAGAGCCTGGGTGCAGCCCTGTGCCTTTGTGCAGTCATTGTCAGTGTTTGCAGCACCTCAATGCTGTAGAGCACTGACAGCACAAATGTCAAAATAAAGTTGGTCATGGTCCCTTTAAGGAAATCGGCTGATGATGCGTCATCAAATGACGTCACCAGACCCGATTCCTCTAATTGGCCGGGAAACGCGCTGGGCGGGCTTAACCAGCCCAATCAGGGGAAATTCATTTCAGAGGCTGGGATGGAGCCAGCAGCGGGGTCGGGACCCGTCACTGACGTCGCCCGCCACGGACCCACCGAGGTCAGCAAAATCGCCACCTGTGTGTGGAGAATCCGATGGTCTCTTCATGGGGCAATAGGTTGGTGCCCCAATTGTAACAAGTACTTCTTTTTCAGTAATTCCAAGAATTCTCTGAATTAAGAACCATTCTTTGAAGCTGTGCATTTTTCTCATTGTACTTGTGTGCTTTGTAAACTGTGCTATCCCTGCATTATGGTATCACTGAAAAATTAATAGTAGATTGTTCAAACATCACATCCACACTGATCTCGTACGAGGATGAGGTGATACTGAATATATTAACTAAATATTAGTATAAAATATAAAGTCAATTTCTCCTTTAATATTTCATTTTATTATCTTAGGTTAAGGCAAAGTACTTTTTTCATACTGTAGCTTAATGCAACAAAAATTACAGTAGGCAATATTAGATTTTTAATGCTTTGATAATATGTTTTTAATTACAGCAAATGCTGTCTATAATTGGGGAGCTTTTGGACAGGAATCAAATATCTATCACATTCACAAAGCAGGCACAATATGGAACGTTCACAGCATGTGGCAGTGAGATATATCATTAGTCAGTAGACCAAAATAATTTGAAATGCAGGCAATCCCATAATGAGTGCATTAAGGATTATTTGCGTGTCATATGCCCGTCACACTTAATCAAATCCCTGGGTCTATGTGGAATATTGCAACGTGAAATGCTTAAAATAATAACTTGGATTATAATAACCCGAGTATGGGAGGCCGAGATTTGTCATGTTGATAATCCTTTTGAGGACTGAAAGCTTTCAAAATATAAACCTCTTTGCTTTCACACGTGGATTTTTAACATTCTGATCTACAAAGTATAATGAGAGAAGCGTATCGAACCAAAGAATGTTTATTAATTCAGGGTATTCTTGGAATTACTGAAAAAATTTCTTTTATTATGCTTTTTCCATTTGAGTGTGGTGATAAGGCTTAAGATCTTTGTTCCACATTGTTTACTGACATCAATGTCTTGCGTACTTTAATCGTCAATATGATACAGCCTGAACTATCTGAGTCCACTGTTCCCTTGCTCTTTGCTCAAGCGCTTCGTCAGGTTGACTGCTAGTCCAAATAACGGCTGACAAGGCATCTACCAGCTGGTCACTGCTCTTTATTTCAAACCATTCCATCGGCCCCAAGTCCACTTTAACACGACATCCCATTCTGGAAACTGACCATCAAGCTGGCGGATTCTTGTAAAAAAATCCAACTGGTTCACTAGTGTCCTTTAGGGAAGGAAACCCGCCGTCCTTACCCAGTGACTCCAGTCCCGCCAAGGTAGTTAACTCTTAACTGTCCTCTGAAGTGGCCCAGCAAGCCACTCCGTTGTAAAAGGGAAACTCAGGATGGGCGATAAATGCGGAGCCTTGCAAGTCAGGTCCACCTCTCATGAATGATTAAAGAAAAAAAAAATCTCCATTACGTTCATGTATTTCTGTAATGGCGTACAATTTGCCAGTGTTGGTCTATCGGGGCTACCGTAAGTCATTCTGAAATCTGCAGTGAAGCTGCCATTTTTATTATTCAAAGCTTTCTGTACAATACTGCAGAGAAAAGAAAGACTTGCATTTATATAGCGCCTTTCACGACCACTGGACGTCTCAAAGCACTTTACAGCCAATGAAGTACTTTTGAAATGGAGTCACTGCTGTAATGTGGGAAATGCGGCAGCCAATTTGCACACAGCAAGCTCCCACAAACAGCAATGTGATAATGACCAGATAATCTGTTTTAGTGATGTTGATTGAGGGATAAATATTGACCAGGACACCGGGGATAACTCCCCTGCTCTTCTTCAAAATAGTGCCATGGGATCTTTTACGTCCACCTGAGAGAGCAGACGGGGCCTCGGTTTAATGTCTCATCCGAAAGACGGCACCTCCGACAGTGCAGCACTCCCTCAGCACTGCACTGGAGTGTCAGCCTAGCTTTATGTGCTCAAGTCCCTGGAGTGGGACTTAGAATCCACAACCTTCTGACTCCGAGGTGAGGGTGCTACCCACTGAGCCACAGCTGACATAGAGCACAATGATTTGATCATTGCATGACCTTCCAATTCTAAACCCAACCTGTTCTTCATGCATTCTCTTATTTAGAGCCTTACTAATCCTATCAGCCGCATTGACGACACCAATGTTAACATCAAGCTCATAGGAGAGAGGTCATTTTCCGTGTACACGGCGACAGGGCAGAACCACACCCACGTTCGGGCATCATGGAAAGTTGGGGGGCAGAAAAAGTACCCCATTACATAAGGTCAACCACTTCACTTACCTTGGAAATAAAATATGCAGCAATGCTAATATAGGAAGAGAGTTATTGGCTGAGAAGTTCATGCTCTTAACGAATCAGACAACGTCTAGGAGAAATGCTAAACTGTCTGTCAAAACAACGGTCAAACTATGTAGCTGCCCTGCGTCATGGAGGCAATTCCACAATCCCATGCTCCCATCAGGGAAGCGGCACTCATAGGGAGGGCGGTTCAGAGATAGGGCCACAGCATTATAGTCCCGATTCTCCAACCTGTTCAAGTGTGGCTCCCCACTGGTGGTGCGGGATTGCAGAATTAAACATCAAAATAAGACGCTCACTATCAGCTGGACAAATAAACTGACAAACAAAATAGTCATGAAATGAACAAAGTAACTGCTAGTTAGTCCAGAACAGCACCTCAGGTCATGAGCTCAGGATGCAAAAACTGCAGAATAACGTGCCAAGCACTGAAAGGACAGCCAAAGGGAAAAGAGAAGCTTTAAAGACTAACCTGGCAGGGCACAGCAGAGTGGACTTCTGGAGGCTGACATACGTGGTAATGTGAAAGAAACTGGTGCTGACTGGAAGACAGTAGACCGCACAGACAGATAATTGCAGATAACAGCATGGAAGAGAAGACACTGGTGCATGTCAAATGTTGTCTGATAACCCTCCTGTGATGCGCCTTGGGATGTTTTACTACGTTAAAGGCGCTATATAAATACAAGTTGTTGTTGTTCTGTACACGCATCACATATGAAAGCTCTTCTTTTGCATAAGGTGTACATCACTTGTGCAGGAGATGGATTCCAGTTACAAAAGGCTGCTCCATCAACCCACATTGTTAGACAAATAAATACTACCTTCTGGCTTCTCCATCACCAGTGCAGCTTATCCTGTTTATTTATATCAGCTCTTCCACTACTGTGGCCAAATAAATGACACGATTTATAGCATAGATAGCGAAGAGTTGAGACTGAGACCTACAGAAGCATTACCAGATGTTAATGAACCTTTACTCAGTATGCACAACACAGGATGGAAGGCAAACACACGAATAGTCTTAAAGTTGGGTGCCAACAATTCTGATTTACATACTTATTGTCATTTCACCCTAAGCAATTGAGAAATATATTTGTTTAAATTGTCGACACAAACCAGAGAGTCATCTCGGGAAGCCATTCCCTGTCGAGGTAGGTACCCCGTCAACATTTATGAGACATTTCTGTAAAGCAGCACTGCTCACTTTGGCTCCTGTTCAGATTTCCATCGGCTCCAACAAACACAAAATTGTTGAATGGGCTCCATGTCAGTAAATGAGGATTTCTGGAGCCTAAGGCTGGGGGGGGGGGGTAGAGATTAGTCTGGGCGAATCTTTGGGTCCAGAATCGGCGCTGTGCAACCGGGAGGCCCAAGGCCGGCCCAAAATTGGGCTGCGGGCCTCAGTTCTCTAACTAGACGAGCCCTGGGCACCTGTAGCACTTCCACAGGCAGCTCGCCCGTTGCAGCGCGTGTGTTTCTGGCCGCATGTCTCGCCCACAGCAGCCTTATCTTGGGTAAGTGCCGGGTGTCAGGAGGAGGACAGTGGGAGGGGGAACTGATCGCAGCAGGCAGTGGCCAACCAGAGTGCCGGTGGCTGGAAGAGAAGCACGCCTGCTCCTCCTGGCTCCACAGGAATTTGTGAAACCATTTTTAACTCATCTTGTCGATGCCGCCAGGTCCTTAACCGCGTCCACGCCGGGAAAACCCAAACAGAGCAGAACAGGCCCAGCATCTGTTACGATCAGAGGAGCCCAATTTCGAGCGGGGGACCTAAGACAGGTGTTAGACCCCTCATTAGCATATGCAAGGGGCCTAACACCTAAAGCTGCTCCGCAAGCCTGAAAATCGTCCCGAGACCAATATGCCGTTAGGCGCTATTCAAGTTTCCTTGGGGTGCAGGACATAGCCCTGCAATGTTAATCATTCTTGCCTCCGCTTTCCATCTGGAAAAAACGGGCACAACCAGGACCAACTTCTACCCATGTTCCTCTTTTTGGAGACACTTAGGTTATTGTCAATCTTCCTGGAATGTCTCCTTATCCTTTGTTCCAATTGCTGTGCTAATGATAAAGGGAATCTCTGGGAGGTCAAGCAGCAAGTGTGATTGGCTGCAAAAGGACCGCACATATTGTTTTTGGAACTGGAATTGATATTTTCCTACTTGATTATGTCTGCTGCCCTTGTTCGGCCACTAAAGTTCCTTAATCTCAATCAAAGAATGAATGGATGAATTCCAGTCTCTGCGCCCAGCAGGGAGTCAAGCTCAAAGTGGGAGCAGGCCTGAGAATTGGGCCTACAGTATTCTAACCCTATCTTCGACCCATTCTCCATGTAGGCACAGCTCCCGATTTGGGAGCATGGTATCAGAGAATTACTCTGATGATTTTCATCATTTGGAGGGAATAATTCTCTTTTCTAGCTGGGTTTGTGATGGGCTACGTTTTACACACACTGATTCTCATTTTGTATCTTGGCCCATTTTTTTTTCTACCCCAGGTTTGAATCTTCTTAAGATATCTTCCCAGCATCTCCCAGTACATGGCCCTGCATTGATTTCCATGTGATGGTCTTACCCTTACCTGCTTCATATTTCGGGACATTGATGGTTCGCCCCCTGCTTCACAGAGAGCGCGTCACTCAGCTATCATTGCTACCTACTATGATTTGCAGATCTTGATCTGTGAACCTTTATTTATGACATCTGTGCTGGTCCATACTTAAATTGGTTAAGTGCCTGTTTAACTAGTTAAGTAATATTCCTGCCGGTGCTTTCTGATTGTCACTTAATTGTGTGTTACTGTTAACCCAATCTAATGCATGCAAACTTGCCAAAAACATGGTAAAGTCTCGTTCCTGCAAGTACATAGAAAAATGGCCAAAAGCTTTAACTGCCAGTCAAACCATTGCCTGTGCAGTAAGAATAATTTCACCCCAACGCCCCCATGGGAGCCCTGATTAGCTTTTATTGTGGCATTTGGTCATTTCATGCTGCTTTTAGATGGAGTTTTCTCTCACCAGAGACTGATACCTGATCTTCCTTTATCAGATGCTGACTGTTCCTTTCCAGTATTTGGAATAGCACGATTTTGTCTGACTAGCTGCGACTGAGGTGGCCCCTTACTACAGGCCGATCATGTGGCATTTAGACATGGATTGCGGTTATTGTAGACAAGTTACTACTAAAGTCAGGTTTTGGTTTAATTCAAAAATAAAATATTCAAACATCCTCTACAGGAGATCACCCATCTTACAAATTATGTCGGGTCACAATATGTCATGGGAAACCAAATATTATTGTCTGAAATAACGTGAGACTGTGAAGAATGTTACAATTCAAAATATGGGAGATATGTGCCTTTACACTGCGCTGGTGTGGTGGCCCCTTTGGATATGGCATTATTTTAGACATGTTCTATTTCTCTTCAAACAACCATGATTAGCAGTGTCAATTATTTAAAATAAAGCATTTATTCATTGTGTGGCTCTGAAGTTTTTCATTTCTTCCATGTGAGAAATGAATATGTTCACAGCATGTTTTAAATCAAGCAACGGTTGGTATATGTATTTTATTCCACGGGTACTTTTCTAACCTTTACTAACGTGTTAACTTTGAAGCTGTTACAGCTGAATATTCTTTGAATGCACTTACATGGCAGAAAATACTGAAGTGTTTACAGATGCATTGAACTATTGCTGTATTGAGTATTAAAGGCCGATGCTAGTGTGGGTCGTTCAATGCATTAGTGTCGCTATTGAAACAGAGAGCTTGTGACGGGCCAGACTGTTTCCATAGCAACACATCTTTCTGACAATTAAAATATGGACCCGTTTAACAAATATGCCTTCCGAGCGCAGAGTCTCACCCTCTGGGGGTGCACATCAGGAACTCATAACTGGACGCCCGAGAAATTCTGTCCATTAAAATTGTAAAATGGTGCATGGTAAGTAATTGTAAAAATGGTGAGGATAATAAGTTATGACATGAAGTAGGCATTAATTTATTTTAAAATGATACAAGTTGTAAAATAGCCCAAGTAATGTTTCTTTAAATAAAAGGTTGTTACCTTCCCAACCAGTATATGGGGCTCCATGGTTTTCCTTTCTAACCTATCTCTGAGGAGTTTGACTGAAGAATAAGAGCTCCTGTTTGCGTGGAAGATGACCTGATTCAATACTAAGTGCAAACATGATTTAATTCTAAAGATATGTCCACAATTCTCTGTAAATACCTTTGAGATAGAGAACAAGCTCTCCTGATATCTGTGCATCTGTGACTATTCTTTGGACTTTACCTTTAATCACATGGCAGTCGGAGGAGTCCTGATGTTATGTCTGTAGATCTTGAGTTGGTGCCTTCCTCAGAGTTTTGGCTGCCTTCCAATCTGAAGAAGCTGTAGTCGTGTGAGGTGGTTTCTACTACTCGAGGTTCACAAAACTGCCAATTCAGGTTATCTGACAGCATTGATTGGAATTTCTAGCCAATTCATTCTGACACTGATCCTGTAGCGAGCACTGCTTGATTGGATTAGTCAGTCAGTCTTAGATTGGGAAATAAACTGGATGACACATTATTACTGATAGGTTAGACAACACTGGGAGCTTCCCATAATTGAGTTAACTTTTGATTTTGGATCAGTTTGGTTCATATTGGTTTAGTTTTGGGTCCAATGGCTTATTATTCCATAAACATTTATATTTCATAAATATAAATTTAATAAAACACATGGGTCATATGCAGTGTTGACCATTGTGACCTTTTTCACAGAAAATAAGTTGAGCAATGATCTTAGAGGATTACAAGTGGGTAATGTGCAGGTGGAGAATTAGAAAGGCGACAGAAATAGGCTTGGAGATAGAAAAACCAAAAGAAAAGAAAAAAATGAAAAGAATAATTAAAAGTAAGGAAGCGAAAAAAATTGTTAAACATTGGAACATAAAAAAATGGAACAAATGATAGGAATAGGAAAACTAATGAACCAGGAAGCCAAAGAAAAGTTAAAGAAAAAGATAGAAAAAATACTTTTTCATAGGTACTAGTGGATCTCCCCGGGGTTGCTTTCAGTGAGTTGGGAAGAGACTCCCAGAAATTTGGCCGCTAAATGGCCTCCTAAGCCTCCAATATGGTGGTCAGGAAGCGCATTACAGCCGGAAGTTCACCACCTGCCATATTGGTAAAGGTCAAATAATCGGCGTGCAGTGCTAGCCCTTGTCCCTTTGTCCAGGTCCTTCGGACAACTCAGGTCCTGCAGCCGTGCAGAAGGAGGGAGACAACCTTCCTGAAGTTGCATCATCACTCACTTGTATCTTTCCAAGCATCAGCACAGAAATTGGCACGCCAGGTGATATACATAGTGAGTTAGAGGTGTCTGCACTGGGTGATTCACAGAGCACAAGTGAGCAGAAGCAGGTTCAAGTGGAAGGGACAGCTCAGGCGACGGCTCACCAGAAGGCAAGCTCGGGTCTTAGCTCTGCTGAAGAGAACAGCGATGCAGACTTTAGGGGCCCGGCCTTTAAAACAAAAATGCTTTCTGCACGCCAGCAATTGTTGAATGTATTGGACTGCCTGCCAGGGAGCGACCACAAATGTTGGAGATTGTGGAGGAGTCCACTACTAACTTATGGGGGGGGGTTTCTGGAACATGACATTGAGACAGTGCAGGCAACTATGGAGCATATGGTCACCTCAATGGAGACTACAGCTGGACCCTCCCCCACCAGTAGTAGTATCTCACAGGGATGTTATTACTGGGGCCATGCTGGCTTTGAGCTCCACCATCTCCTTCACCTTGGACAGGCTGAGGTTCCGAATGGATGTGGGCTTCGGTCCGATCACGGTTCTCCTATGATCTGCTCGCCAGCAGATCAGTGTTGAGACACAGCCCCACTGCAGGAATGGAATGTATTGCGCTCAGGAAGACAGCACAGCCGCACACTATCCACCCCTTCAACATGCAATGACCACCTTGATCCAGAAAACCAGCGGCGCCATACTACCCCGGCACCCGCAAGGTGCTGCAGTCTGTAGCCACGCCCTCTCAGGCCCGACCTCCTTGAGGTCGTCGGCCACGGGCATCTCAAGACTCGTTGTCTGAGCCACAGCAGCCTTCCACATCCCGTGCAGATATCACTGGGGGAACAACTCCTCGGAGTAGTACAGTAGGCAACAAATCATTTAAGAAAGACACTAGGGGCTTACACCTGGGTGATAATTAGTTTGTAGGCATGTGTGCGAGCTAGTAAAACGATGAACCTTTTTGAAATCTTTGTGTGCAGTGTTCCCGTGGTAGCTGGTGACCCTGCAATGTCATGAGTATCAATGTTGGTCTTTGGGCGGATGTGGTTTATTGGAGGGTGGAAGGACTGGAATAGATATTGGACATGATAAATGTTAGCATTCAACCGCCCTCCTTCTCTGGTTCACAACAACACGTTTCGAGTAAGCACAAGACACTTCGTAGTGGAGTATACAGAACAGACTTTATTGATACACAGTACAGGTGATCAATCGGCCAAACTGTATACAGAGAGTGGCTTTTTGGTTTCTGTATCTTTCGAGCCCTCTGAATTACTATTGAAAACCATGCTCCTTTTTACACCATATTTTGACTACATCAAAGGAAAATATCATAGATAAGGTTGCATGACATATCTATTTCCAAATTCTTTGAAAACAGACTATTCCTGTAAACATTTGTAGTGGTTTACCTCAAAGCTAATTCCTCTAAACAAGAGTCCCTGATGTAACAGTTACTAACATCTTTGAAGAATAAGCTTTAGCAACCATTATCTTTTCATACTATAGCTAATGGATACCTCCTACCCATGTTTGTTACCCTAGGTTCAATGAAGAGTGTAGAAGAGCATGCCAGGAGCAGCACCAGGCATACCTAAAGATGAGGTGCCAAACTGGGGAAGCTGCAACACAGGACTACATGCATGCTAAACAGCAGAAGCGGCATGCTATAGACAGAGCTAAGTGATTCCACAACCAACGGATCAGATCAAAGCTCTGCAGTCCTGCCACATCCAGTCGTGAATGCTGGTGGACAATTAAACAACTAACGGGAGGAGGAGGCTCCATGAACATCCCCATTCTCAATGATGGAGGAGCCCAGCACGCGAATGCAAATGACAAGGCTGAAGTGTTTGCAACGATCTTCAGCCAGAAGTGCCGAGTGGATGATCCATCTCGGCCTCCTCCTGAGGTCCCCACCATCACAGAAGCCAGTCTTCAGCCAATTCGATTCACTCCATGTGATATCAAGCAACGGCTGAGCGCACTGGATGCAGCAAAGGCTATGGGCCCTGAGAACATCCCGGCTGTTGTGCTGAAGACTTGGGCTCCAGAACTAGTCGCGCTTCTAGCCAAGCTGTTCCAGTACAGCTACAGCACTGGCATCTACCTGACAATGTGGAAAACTGCCTAGGTATGTCCTGTCCACAAAAAGCAGGACAAATCCAATCTGACCAATTACCGCCCCATCAGTCTACTCTCAATCATCAGCAAAGTGATGGAAGGTGTCATCGACAGTGCCATCATGCGGCACTTACTCACCAATAATCTGCTCACCGATGCTCAGTTTGGGTTCTGTCAGGGCCACTCAGTTCCAGACCTCATTACAGCCTTAGTCCAAACATCGACGAAAGAGCTGAATTCCAGAGGTGAGGTGAGAGTGACTGCCCTTTACATCAAGGCAGCATTTGACTGAGTGTGGCATCAAGGAGCCCTAGTAAAATTGAAGTCAATGGGAATCAGGAGGAAAACTCTCCACTGGCTGGAGTCATACCTAGCACAAAAGAAAATGGTTGTCGTTGTTGGAGGCCAATCATCTCAGCCCCAGGACATCGCTGCAGGAGTTCCTCAGGGTAGTGTCCTAGGCCCAACCATCTTCAGCTGCGTCATCAATGACCTTCCCTCCATCATAAGGTCAGACGTGGGGATGTTCACTGATGATTGCACAGTGTTCAGTTCCATTCGCAACTCCTCAGAAAATGAAGCAGTCCTTGCCCGCATGCAGCAAGACCTGGACGACATTCAGGCTTGGGCTGATAAGTGGCAAGTAACATTAGCACCACACAAGTGCCAGGCAATGACTATCTCCAACAAGCGAGAGTCTAACCACCACCCCTTGACATTTAGCGGCATTACCATCGTCGAATCCCCCACCATCAACACCCTGGGGGGTCACCATTGACCAGAAACTTAACTGAACCAGCCACATAAATAATGCGGCTATAAGAGCAGGTCAGAGACTGGGTATTCTGTGGCAAGTGCCTCACCGCCTGACTCCCCAAAGCCTTTCCACCTTCTACAAGGCACAAGTCAGGAGTGTGATGGAATACTTTCCATTTGCCTGGATGAGTGCAGCTCCAACAACACTCAAGAAGTTCGACACTATTCAGGACAAAGCAGCCCGCTTGATTGGCACCCCATCCAGCACCTTAAACATTCACTCCCTCCACCACCGGTGCACCGTGGCTGCAGTGTGTACCATCTACAAGATGCATTGCAGCAACTCGCTAAGGCTTCTTCGACAGCACCTCCCAAACCCACAACCTCTACCACCTAGAAGGACAAGGGCAGCAGGCGTATGGGAACACCATCACCTCCAAGTTCCCTTCCAAGTCACACACCATCCTGACTTGGAAATATATCGCCGTTCCTTCATCGTCGCTGGGTCAAAATCCTGGAACCCTCCCTAACAGCACTGCGGGAGTACCTTCACCACATGGACTGCAGCGGTTCAAGAAGGTGGCTCACCACCACCTTTTCAAGGGCAATTAGGGATGGGCAATAAATGCTGGCCTTGCCAGTGACGCCCACATCCCCAGAACAAATTTTTTAAAAAGCCCCTGAAGTTACATTTTAATTACTCATGGCTGATGTCATTACTGTTATGTATTTCTTTACACAAGCACTTTTCGCATCAGAAGATAAGACATGCCTTCTCCTCACGATACTTCAAAGCAATCCTGTTTATATTGGAAAGCCTGTTGCTCCAAGATACAAAGAAGTTCGACTGTTAATCTTTTAACTCCCCAAGATGTCCAACATACATCTCACCAGGATGTCCAACAATAAAGCAGGATTGTTTAGCTGAAGCACTCTGCAATGAGCTGCTGCCAAACAGTTCTGGCTGCAGGCTAGTGTTGGAGCCTTCCCACTTCTTTGCCATCCTCAATGGCATTAGTGTCAGCTCCCTGATCATGCTGATGGTCCTCAACCAATGATGGCTCCATGTTTTGTCCCCATTGCAGAGCAAAGCTATGCAACATTCAGCAAACCACTATGATACAGGACACTCTCTGTGGGCTTTATTGCAGCAAGCCACCAGACCCATCCAGGCACTGGAATCGCTGCTTGAGGGCTCCAATGGTCTGCTCAATGAGAGCTCTAGCTGATCCATGAATCTGATTGTAATGCTATTCTGTCATTGAGTGTGGGTTCCTGAGAGGAATCATCAGCCAAATATGCAGGGATAGCCCTTGACCCAAAGCAGCCAGAGTCTCACTAGCTGTGCAGGGACAAAGAGTGGGGGTTATAAGAACATAAGAACATAAGAAGTAGGAGCAGGAGTAGGCCATACGACCCTTCGGGCCTGCTCCGCCATTCAATAGGATCATGGCTGATCCGAACCTAGACTCACGTCCACTTCCCTGCCCGCTCCCCATAACCCTTAATTCCCTTATCAGCTAGGAAACTCTCTATCTCCGTTTTAAATTTATTTAATGTCGCAGCTTCCACAGCTCTCTGAGGTAGCAAATTCCATGGATTTACTACCCTTTGAGTGAAGAAGTTTCTCCTCATCTCAGTTTTGAAACGGCAGCCCCTTATTCTAAAATTATGCCCCCTAGTTCTAGTCTCACCCATCAGTGGAACCATCCTCCCCCCCTCCACCCGATCAAGCCCTCTCACAATCTTATATGTTTCGATAAGATCGCCTCTCATTCTTCTGTATTCCAATGAGTAGAGGCCCAACCTACTCAACCTTTCCTCATAAGTCAGCCCCCTCATCTCCGGAATCAACCGAGGATTGCTGCAACATAAATGCATCAGGGCAGCTGCCAGGAACGTGGATACACACCTACATGATGCATTGCTGGTTATCACACGTCAATTGCACATTAATGGAGTGGAAGCCCTTGCATTTCATGAAAGCAGTGGGCACATCTGAAGGAACAGTGGGTGCAGTCAGTGAAGTGCTGGACTTGGGGGAAGCCTGCAATCTGTACAAACTCCAGAGCCTTATCTTGCTGTTTCCAGTTGTCCATGGGGAATGTGATGAAAATGCATTGTCAAATATGGGCATCAGTCAACTGCTTTAATGCAAGAATGAACTGCAGACTGACTGATGTTGCTGATATGTCCTGTTGCAGTCTGGAAGAAGCCAGAAGCAAAGAAGTTCAGGGCGGCAGTGACCTTGACTGCGACAGGCAATGCGGTGGCAGTGGGTTGCAGGTCTTGTTGCAGGAGGTGACACAACTCTGTGAGCGCCTCCTGTCGAAGTTTCGACTTCCGAGTAAGACTCTTTAAACAATATCGTCAAAGAAGGCTTTATTATTTACTTTACTTTACTTGCAAGGAGAATGCAACCATAGCCAAATAGCTACGACTACAGACTGAAAAATCACAGAAAATTGAATATTCTTATACACTGATAATACAATCTTTCCATGTCACATGACATGTTGTTTAAGGTAAGCTAAGTTAAAAGTTAAAAAAAACATAATAAATGCCTTACAGTGAGACTAACTAATCTCTACAAAATGGAGTCTATCTATCTGTTCTTCTCTCACCAAGGCCAAGGCGCCTGGTTGTTTACTTCACTAGCCCTTGGTTATCTCAATTTAATTAGAAGAAGCCTGTTGTTTCTTTGTGCTGGCAGACTTTGCTGACAGCATAGTCTGAAACTTTAAATTCATTTTCATGAGAAACATAACAACGGATTCTTTCTTTATTCAATACAAGTCAGAGTCGGCCATTTTGGATCACTCTTTGTGTCTAGGAAGCCATTTTGTCCAAGACAAAAACTGCACTTCCACACTCCCTGTAGAGAAGCGCAGCCTGCTTATGCAATGCTCCTCAGCGAAGTGCAATTATGTTACCTGAGCCTATACACTCTGTTGGGAGGTTAAGGATTCCTGTCACTTTACCTCCTTCCAGCTGGTCTCCCTGCAGCTGCAACTCCATGTGCTGCCGCCACCTATTGCTGCTTCTCCTCTTCCTCTAGCCAGAATGGACTTGTTAGAAGGATGCCCATTTTGAAAAAAATGCGCTGCCAGTATATAGATATATATATAAAAGAACATAAGAACATAAGAAATAGGAGCAGGAGTAGGCCAATCGGCCCCTCGAGCCTGCTCCGCCATTCAATAAGATCATGGCTGATCTGATCCTCACCTCAAATCTAAAGAACACAAGAAGTAGGAGCAGGACCCGGCCACTCAGCCCCTGGGCCCGCTCCGCCACCCACAGGGCCTCGACCGATCCGAACTCAGCCTCATGTCCAATTTCCTGCCCGCTCCCCGTAACCCCTAATTCCCTTTACTTCTAGGAAACTGTCTATTTCTGTTTTAAATTTATTTAATGATGTAGCTTCCACAGCTTCCTGGGGCAGCAAATTCCACAGACCTACTACCCTCTGAGTGAAGAAGTTTCTCCTCATCTCAGTTTTGAAAGAGCAGCCCCTTATTCTAAGATTATGCCCCCTAGTTCTAGTTTCACCCATCCTTGGGAACATCCTTACCGCATCCACCCGATCAAGCCCCTTATATATATGTATGCTCCATTTTCTGCTCCATTCCCACTGATTCCCCATTTTAATGCCGTTGGTTTTGGCCGCGGATGAGGCTCTTGCCGACTCCAGTGGGAGCCTCATTAATATATGCAAATCGGGGTCTGGCGCCATTTTAACCCGTTCCTGAGTGAGGCGCCCGTTGAGGCCGCCTGCCAGGTAACGATGTCAGGAAACCAGAGAGATCCTGTAAGGTAAGTTAAAAAACCTTTCTTAGTGGGGCCAGCAGGAGTGCTTCTCTGGGCCCCACAATGAAAGGAGAGGTTTCTGCTGCCCTGGGCTAACCCCGGACCCCCCCCCCACCCCGCCCAACCCCGGCCCCCGCAACCAATACCCCTCACAACATCTCCCCTCCTGGACCAATCTTGCTGCCGCAGCCTGCTCTTATCACTTTCTACCCAAAACAGGCAATTAAAATGAGCCAGGCCTGCAACCAAGGCTCCCTGTCGCCCAGGATTGCCATCCTCTCCCACTAGCTTCTCGCCAACGTTAAAATCGGCCCCCTCCTTTACCTCGTAACACGGTGACCGAAAAAAAGAAAGGCTCATAACTGCAGTGAAGCCTAAATGAAGAGAGGAAAAAGAAATACATTAATTGTTCAGCTTTCAGTATAAATAACAAAAAGAACAGCTGCTCCTTGTCTGGCTTTCTGCGAGATAAAATTTAAGTAGTTTTATTCAGAAGTTGACAGTGTTTAAAATGTAAACATTATCAACGTTAACATTTGTTCTCCAGTATGCTTTGGAATCAGAAATCCTATCAAAGGACAAACAGGACTGAGAATATCCTGCTGATACATGGCGGGAGATTCTGCACACCGCACAATCCTCAGATTGTAACATCTCCCTGAAGTTAATGGCCAAAATATACACTTCAATCCCAGGCTTTTGAGAGAAGCTGAGGTCGTCACTTAAAAGCATTAATAAAGCCGCTCAAATATACAAAAGACAACTTTATAGGCAAGTCTAACTAAGTTATTGTCAAATATGTATTTTTTCATGATTTTATTAAGATTAAAATCTTTTTAAAGTTTAACCGTAGAAACTTCAGTTAGGGAGGAAAAAACACGACAGAAAGAGGAGTTGGATTTTTTTTGAGCAATATATAAATTTAATGTCACCCAATCAACGGCAAGAAGTTTGTAGCATAAATTTATAAATTAATAAATTTGATCATAATTAAGTGTGACACTGAAGTGTTACACAGAAGTGTTACAGGCAGTGTGTGATATTTTGTAAGTAGCTGCTTCTTGCCTTCTCTTATCTTGGCCACACATCTTTCAAGAGAAGGTGTGTGGGCAAACTGACCCCGTGGATTCCCACTGAAGATTGTAGAAGATTGTAATGTTTGGAGAGACCAAGAAAGAGGGAGAGAAAATCCATTGAAAGGAAAGAGGACTTTGCCAAGTGAGTACAAAAGAATTAAGTCCAAAAAAAAAGAGAAAAATCAGTCAATGAAAATACAGGGAAAGTAGAGAGTCTGGAGGGATTACATTGCATATAATACTGTCCTGTTTTGTTTTCAATATTCTGGCTTTCCTGACAGATGAAAAACTCCTGTATATTAGTTACTGTTTATTTAGCATTTACCCGTCTAGGATTGTTACAACCTGAGCTTTAAAAGGGATTACGTCATCCTGTAAGAAAATCCTAAAAGACTGAAGCTATTACCAAGGCACAGTGGCAGCAGTGCTTCAGAGCACTGTCATTTTAATCGTAACATTGCTCTCTAAATAGTTTCAGAGATGGGGTCTAAATTAAAACGGTTCCATGACTGCTGTAAGGTGTTATCACCTTGGTAATGTGTCCTGTAAACAATTGTCACAGTGTGATCAGTGATGTGATGATCAAAATTCCCAAACTATATCACTCAACTTTTCATTTGCAGTGAACATAGCGTCTCTTGCATTACGAACACACCCCAGTGAGCACCATTAAAACACTAGGCCGTTGTAGCAGAGCCTGGTCTCCAATCGTCTTGGATCCCCTTGCCATTGGACCAAGACCTTGCTCTGTCAAGCCCGTGTGGTAGCTGGTGTGCAACGGCCACCCCACGTTAAATGAAGTTCGGGACCTGGAACGTCAGGACCCTCATGGACAACCCCAACAATGACAGACGCTGTACTGCTCCCCACCTGTGACAGAGACTGTAGGTCCCGCATTGGACTCATCAGTCACCTGAGAACTCATTTTTAATGTGGAGGCAGGTGATCCTCGGTTCCAAGGGACTGCCTAAGAGAAAACACTGGAGCCAGGCCTTTTGGAGTTGAGATACTGGATGTGATAAAAATTGATAAAGATGAGTTACTGGAAAGGCTGGCTGTACTTAAAGTAGATAAGTCACCAGGACCAGATGGGATGCATCCTAGGACGCCGAGGGAAGTAAAGGTGGAAATTGCGGAGGTACTGGCCATAATCTTCCAATCCTCCTTAGAAACAGGGCTGGTGCCAGAGGACTGGAGGATTGCAAATGTTACACTCTTGTTCAAAAAAAGGTGTAAGGATAAACCCAGCAACTACAGGCCAGTCAGTTTAACCTCGGTAATGGGGAAGCTTTTAGAAATGATAATCAAGGACAAAGTTAACAGTCACTTGGACAAGTGTGGATTAATTAAGGAAAGCCAGCATGGATTTGTTAAAGGCAAATCATGTTTCACTAACTTGATTGAGTTTTTGGATGAGGTAACAGAGAGGGTTGATGAGGGCAATGCAGTTGATGTGGTGTACATGGACTTCCAAAAGCCGTTTGATAAAGTGCCACATAACAGGCTTGCCAGCAAAGTTGAAGCCCATGGATTAAAAGGGACAGTGGCAGCATGGGATAGGGAATTGGCTAAGTGACAGGAAACAGAGAGTAGTGGTGAACGGTTGTTTTTGGAGGAAGGTATACAGTGGTGTTCCCCAGGGGTCGGTACTAGGAGCATTGCTTTTCTTGATATATATTAATGACTTGGATGTGGATGTACAGGGCACAATTTCAAAATTTGCAGATGACACAAAACTTGGAAGTATAGTGAACAGTGAGGAGGATAGTGATAGACTTCAGGAGGAAATAGGCTTGTGGTTTTACTTTTTCTCCGCTGCTTTGATCTACGGTGACCTCCAACTTGCGTCAATTTCGCCATCATCTTTCTGCACCACTACTGACTCTCATTACTATGGCAACAACCTCCATCCTCGAACTCTCTACCCTTCAAATAGCTTCTGGACTTCACTCGCCTGCTTTGGACAGCGGTTCGTCGATGCTCCGTGCCGGCCCCATCCTGCTTACACGAGCTTTGTCCTTCCATGGGACCTCTGACTTTGATCCTGGTCTCCCTACTATTGTCTCCAACCCATTCCCTGCTACCAGGAAATATGTAACCCATTAATTACTACATTTAAACAGGCCTATGTAACTTGAGCTTTTCCCCTGTGTTCATTCGCGTGCGCACTTTGGCTGCCGCTCCAGACCCAAGCCATTCAATACTTTTCCACTTTTTCCCCCTCTTTTCCTTTTCTGTCTATCCCTCCCTGACCACTGTCTCCTGTCATCATGCCTCCTTTCATCTCTCCTCTCTCGGATACTCTGCACTCCCAAATTCCTACCCAATACTTCATTACTATTCAACCTTCCTACTCTCCTGCCGTCGTCCCAGGCTTGACTCCCTCTTAGATAAGGCCACAGCTTCCCTCTGTGCCTCTCTTGGCATCCTACAAAGGGCCCATCGAGGCACTCGTCGCTGCCTCCTTACGAGCAGCAACCCCAACTGTCTCATCCTACTCTCTCGCTGACCTTCCTGCCCAGCGCGCCCACTGGGGGATAATCTTGCCAATTTCCTCCCCAACCAACTCATCCCCCCCCCCCAGCGCTGACCCTGTGGACGCTGGCAGTGGGGCAGCCATCACCGACCCTCTCCGCATCTCCCTCCAGAATGTCCGCTCACTTGCGAACAAGGCCCTTGCCATCCATAAGCTTATCGTGGATGATTGCATCGACATCATGGCCCTGATGGAAACTTGGTTGAGGGGTGATGACACCTTACCCTTAAATGAAGCCTCCCCGCCTGGCTATACCTTCCACCACTTGCCCCGCTCAGACCGCCGTGGTGGCGGTGTGGCTCTCATCACCAAACCACTCCTTGGTCTGTCCCCCTACTCCTCCGGCACTTTCTCCTCCTTTGAGCATCTCACCTTATTCCACCCCTCTCACCTATCATTTAAAATTCTCGTTCTCTACCACCCAAGTGCCATAAATATCTTCACTGATTTCCTCCCTCAGCCTCTGCACTGAACGACTTCTCATCCTCGGTGATTTCAACCTCCATCTCAATTCATCATGCTCTCTCTCCTCTGAGTTCACTAGTCTCCTATCCTCCCTTAATCTCTCCCTCCATGTAGACTCCCCAAGCCATATTCCCAGCCACTCCCCCAAACCATATTCACGGCCACCCCCTCGACCTTGCCATCTCTCGTGGCCTCACTATTCCCATCGTGTCAATCGCAGATAAGGCCATCTCTGACCACTTCCTCGTATCGCTCTCCACCCACATCCCCCTTCCAACCCCCCCCCACCCCCCCAGCCCTACTTCCTTCTGTGTCCACCCCTGGAAAAAACTCTCTCCCAACTCTCTTACAACTGCACTTATAAAATCCCAATTGTCCAGCCTTTGGCCCTCCATTTACCATGACATTTCTGCAGCTACCGATCTGCTCAACCATACCCTCACCACGACCTTAGATGCCCTAGTCCCTATTAAAACAATTGCTCTCTCTCACCCTGGCTGTTCCCCCGGTACGGCCCTCATCTTCGCTTCCTTAAGTCCAAGGGTACAGACTTGAACGGATATGGTGGACAACTGGTTTAGCCATTCACTGCCAGATCTGGCTGGACCACATAAAGCACTATCGGGTCCTGCTCTCGTCTGCCAAAATTGCTCACTATTCCAGAATCATTCTGGAATGCAAAGATAAACCCCGGCTTCTATTCTCCGCTGCTAACCATCTTCTTAAACCCCTCTCCCCCGTCTCCTCCACCCTCACCTCCGACAACATGTGAGGAGCTCATGGACTTCTTTGTCTCTAAGATTGAGACCATCCGTTCAGCTGCCTCTGCCACTTCCCTTCCTTCCCCTAGCCCACCGGACTAAACTTCCTCTAAGGTTCCCCCTGCCCTAGCCCTGATCTCACATCTTTCTCTAGTTTCTCTCTGATCTCCCCTCATGACCTCTCCGCGCTCATCTTGTCTATGAGACCCACTTCCTGCTCCCTCGACCCTATTCCCACCAACTGCTGACCACCCAACTTCCTTTTCTGGCTCCCAAGTTAGCTGACATTGTTAACGGTTCTCTCTCCTCAGGTACTGTCCCCCTCTCTCTCAAAGCTGCCATCATCACCCATCTCCTCAAAAAACCAACCCTTGACCCCTCCGTCCCTGCAAACTACCGCCCCATCTCCAACCTCCTTTCCTCTCCAATGTCCTTGAATGTGTTGTCGCCTCCCAAATCCGTGCCCATCTTTCCCGCAACTCCATGTTTGAATCCCTCCAATCAGGTTTCTGACCCTGCCACAGTACCGGAACGTGGCTCTCATCAAAGTCACAAATGACATCCTTTGTGACTGTGACAAAGGTAAACTATCCCTCCTCATCCTTCTTGACTTGTCTGCAGCCTTTGACACGGCTGACTACTCCATCCTTCTCCAACGCCTCTCCACCATCGTTCAGCTGGGTGGGACTACACTCGCCTGGTTCCATTCTTATCTATCTAATCGTAGCCAGAGAATCACCTGCAATGGCTTCTCTTCCCACTCCCGCATCATTACCTCTGGTGTCCCCCAAGGATCTATCCTTGGCCCCCTCCTATTTCGCATCTACATGTCGCCCCTTGGCAACATCATCCGTAAACACAGCGTCAGTTTCCACATGTACGCTGACGACACCCAGCTCTACCTCAGCACCACTTCTCTCGACCCCTCCACGGTCTCTAAATTGTCAGACTGCTTGTCCAACATCCAGTTCTGGATGAGCAGAAATTTTCTCTAATTAAGTATTGGGAAGACCGAAACCATTGTTTTCGGTCCCCGCCACAAACTCTGTTCCCTAGCCACTGACTCCATCCCTCTCCCTAACATCTGTCTGAGGCTGAACCACACTGTTCGCAACCGTGGTGTCATATCTGACCCTGAAATGAGCTTCCGACCACATATCCGCAGCATAACTAAGACCGCCTATTTCCACCTCCGTAACATCCCCCGTCTCCGCCCTTGCCTCAGCTCATCGCTGCTGAAACCCTCATCCATGCCTTTACCTCTAGCAAGTGGTTATGATCTGGAATGCAGTGCCTGAAAGGGTGGTGGAGGCAGATTCAACTGTGGCTTTCAAAAGGGAATTCGATAAGTACCTGAAGGAAAAAAATTTGCAGGACTACGGGGAAAAGGCGGGGGAGTGGGACTAGCTGAAGTGCTCTTGCAGAGAGCCGGCACGGGCTCGACGGGCTGAATAGCCTCCTTCTGTGGTGTAACCATTCTATGATTCTATGTATGCTGGTCTAAGAATGCAACGTAATCTCACTGAACATGGAGATTCTATTTGCCATATATTCTTAATCCACATGTATTTAGCATTTATTGAAATTAAGGCCATATTTGTATCACTATCACGCCCAATTAACAGAGATGTTAGTGTTGATTCCAGTTAAGCTTTTATTCCAGGGGTAAGTGTAGAAAGATTCACAGTGTATAGGTTAGACAGTATGCCTGCACCTGAGTCATGTACTGGTCTTTTAAAGTGCTATCCTGGAGGCAATCTGACAGATGGATTTCAACCGTGCAGGGGGCTGTGTTTTAGTAAGCAGTACTGAGCATTCCACTCATTCTTCAGGTGAATAAGTGGAATTCAGGCAATTTTTTCAGGCCTGGATGACCACAATGCGTTGTGTTTTCGTTGTGATTTCAGCAAGCCATCTGTTCTGACTAGTGTTAAACTGAAGAGCAGCTCAGATTCAGAGTTCGATTTTGGCTCAAAACATGTCAGTAATAATTGACACACGTCAAAAAATAAATTGACAGGCCATATGTCCAGGTTAAAGAAATAGCATTCCTTTTAGGTTAGGCCTGTTCAGGATTAACTGTGCAAAGAGCCTACTTCCCAATGTACTTTTTCTTCATTTCCGATTTACCCAAAAAGTACTGAGCTTGAATAAGTGCAGATGGAAGTTTGGTTGAGAAAAGCCTATTAAACCCACTCCATACAGAATCCATGAATGAATATTCTAGCATGGACTTCCCTCTCTCACCATCACCCGTTGATTCCATATTTTAATGAACACTGAAGGGCTGATTTTAATTTCTGGCAGTGTTGGAAAACAGGTGGTCGCGGATGGGCCGCCCGTTAGGCGCCAATGGGAAGAAGAACCAGGCGGGGTGTACAATGCCAATCGGCTAGCAGCTGTTCAGCACCACCACTGAAAGCTCTTTTCCCACCGCTCCTGAAAGAAAATCAAGCTGTGCTCTTAAAATTTCTATAATTCTCAATCCCCTTTCTCAACAGGTATCGATGCAGCTCCCTTTTCAGGTCAGTTCAATTTCAGACCATTACCTCTGCCCCTATCATTGTTTTTCTCTCTCTCACATGGCAGCTGTCGATCATTCTGCCAGTGCCATTTACACTTCATCTAGACCCATCGTTTGTTTCTTAACTTGTCCCATTAACATCCCCTTTTGGCCTTGCACCATCATCCCTTTTGCCTCTTAATCTCTCCTGCCTTCCACCCTATCACAGACCTTCCCTCTTGTTCTTTCCACCCCTCTCACTGCCCCTACACCTGCTTAAAAATCTGTTACATCTCCAACTTTTTCCAGTTCTGACGAAGGGTCATCGACCTGAAACGTTAACTCTCTTTCTCTCTCTACAGATGCTGCCTGACCTGCTGAGTATTTCCAGCATTTTCTGTTTTTATTTCCCTTTTCAGGGTGTTGATTGACTCTGAATCAAATACCTTCTCGGGCATTCTGTTCTCCAGTGTCAGCCATGGCTCAGTGGGTAGCACTCTCGTCTCTGAGTCAGAAGGTTGTGGGTTCATAGTCCCACTCCAGAGACTTGAGCACATAAATCTAGGCTGACACTCCAGTGTAGTACTGAAAGAGTGCTGCACTGTCGGAGGTGCCGTCTTTCGGATGAGATGTTAAACCAAGGCCCCGTCTGCTCTCTCAGGTGGGCATAAAAGATCCCATGGCAGATTATCTGGTCATTATACTGTTTGTGGGAGCTTGCTGTGCGCAAATTGGCTGCCGCGTTTCCTACATTACAACAGTGACTACACTTCAAAAGTATTTCATTGGCTGTAAAGCGCTTTGAAGCATCCGATGGTTGTGAAAGGCGCTATAGAAATGCAAGTCTTTCTTTCTTCTTTCATATCCTGTAGAAGAAAAAAGTATTTTTTTCCGATTCCCTAACCTTGCTTGAGGCTTGTGAATGTTGTACTTCTGTGCTCTGGTCCTGTGCTGCATAGAAACCATGTAAAATGAGGTCCAGTCACACCATTTTTCTGATTGCATGCATACGTACAGGCATCTCTTGACCCCGGTATCGCCTTTTCGCAAGCAGTCAACACTGAAATAGATTGCCCACTTGCCTCGTGCTCTAATCAGGGGGAAAGCAGATCTCTGTTCTTAGAAGAAAGCCAGTGGAATAGTTGGCTCTTTTTTACTATTCGATATTCAAAGGTGGTGTCAGTGGGTAGCACTCTCGCCTCTGAGTCAGAAGGTTGTGGGTTCAAGTCCCACTCCAGGGACTTGAGCACAAAAAGCCAGGCTGACACTCCAGTGCAGTGTTGAGGGAGTGCTGCACTGTTGGAGGTGCCATCTTTCAGATGAGACGTTCAACCGAGGCCCCGTCTGCTCTGTCAGGTGGACGTAAAAGATCCCAGGTCACTATTTTGAAGAAGAGATAGAGAGTTCTCCCTGGTGTACTGGCCAGTATTTATTACTTAATCAACTAAAAAACAGATTATCGCTGGTCAATATCACAACGCTGCTTGTGGGAGCTTGCTGTGCGCAAATTAGCTGCCGCGTTTCCTACATTACAACAGTGACTACATTTTGAAAAGTACTTTATTGGCTGTAAAGCGCTTTGGGACATCCTGAGGTCATGAAAGGCGCTATAGAAATACAAGTCTTTCTTTTTTTTATGGACCGCCTGGACCCACTTAAAAAACGCTTCCTTTGCCAGGGTTGCAGTTATAAGGTGGCAGCAGTGGTAATGAGCTGTAATTCTTATTAATCTGGCTGCTGATTGAGGTGAAAGTTGACATGAATAGGGAAATAGAGCACTTATCTTATCTTCTGCACTCAGTGACAGTGTACAACAGTCAAAGTCAGATGGGCGACGAAGCTCTGTTGGATGCTCTCTCTACAATTCCCCAAGAATGGGCTGATTTTCTTTTGCTGCTATTGTCAAGATTTGCAGCCTGGTCATTGTGGTAAGAACACACTCCCAGCTTGTTGCTCTGATAGCCAGACCTTGGGAGTAGGGGCAGTGATTTAAAGTGATGGATCACTGGTAAAAGCAAGCTGATACTGAATTTTGACCTTGGCTTGCTATACCTAGCTTGGACAGGGACAGGGACAGGACCAGGCAGAAGCTGGTGTTATAAAAACAGAAAATGCTGTCGAAAGGTCATCGACCTGAAACGTTAACTCGGTTTCTCTCTCTTCACAGATGCTGCCTGACCTGCTGAGTGTCTCCAGCATTTTCTGTTTTTATTTCAGATTTCCAGCATCTGCAGTATTTTCTTTTTGTAGAAGCTGGTGTTATTGGTTCTAAAGTAGCCAGATTCGTATCCCCTTCTATCCACAGGAATGGTATCTCACCATCAATAAGATAGGGAACCAGCTGTGCATTCCTATTTTTTGCGCAAAACCAAACATGGAAATAAAAAAAACCCCGGCAATTTACTTATTGTACGACAAACTAGATACTGGCCTTTTGCAACAGCCACAAAACATAAGCACCACAACACACAAAGAGCCCTGCAAAGATATTTAAATCTTTTTTATTTTGTGCCATAAAAAATAAGATAAATTGCGCAGTGGCAGGTTTGTCACCAACGGTAATCAACAGGAACAATTTGCCTTAATCCCGATGCACCATAGAATCATCGAATAGTACAGCACAGAAGCAGACCATTCAGCCCATCGAGTCTGCGCCGGCTCTTTCGAAGAGCAATCCAGTTAGTCCCACTCCCCCGCTCTTTCCCCATATCCCTGCAATTTTTTCTCCTTCAAGTATTTTATCCAATTCCCTTTTGAAGGCTACTATTGAATCTGTATCCACCGCCCTATCAGGCAGTGCATTCCAAATCCTAACCACTCGTTGCGTAACCAGAGTTTTTCCTCATGTCACCTCTGGTTCTTTTGCCAATCACCATAAATCTGTGTCCTCTGGTTGTCGACTCTTCAACCATTGAAAACAGTTTCTCTTCATTTACTCTATCTAAACCCTTCATGATTTGAAACACCTCTATCAAATCTCCGCTTAACCTTCTCTGCTCCGAAGAGAACAACCCCAGCTTCTCCAGTCTATCCACGTAACTGTATTCCCTCATCCCTGGAACCATTCTAGTAAATCTCTTCTGCACCCTCTCTAAAGCCTTCACGACCTTCCTAAAGTGTGGTGCCCAGAATTAGAAACATAGAAACATAGAAGATAGGAGCAGGAGTAGGCCATTCAGCCCCTCGAGCCTGCTCCGCCATTCAATGAGATCATGGCTGATCATCCAAATTCAGTACCCTGTCCCTGCTTTCTCCCCATATCCCTCGATCCCTTTAGTTTTAAGAAATATATCTAACTCCTTCTTGAATATATTTAATGAATTGGCCTCTACTGCCTTCTGTGGTAGAGAATTCCACAGGTTCACCACTCTCTGGGTGAAGAAATTCCTCCTCATCTCAGTCCTAAATGGCTTACCCCTTATCCTTAGACTGTGACCCCTGGTTCTGGACTCCCCGGCCATCGGGAACATCCATCCCGCATCCAGTCTGTCTAGTCCTGTTAGAATTTTATAAGTTTCAATGAGATCCCCTCTCATTCTTCTAAACTCCAGTGAGTATAAGCCCAATCGACCCAATCTCTCCTCATACGCCATTCCTGCCATCCCGGGTATCAGCCTGGTGAATCTTCGCTGCACTCCCTCCATGGCAAGAACATCCTTCCTCAGATAAGGCGACCAAAACTGCACACAATACTCAAGATGTGGTCTCACCAAGGCCCTGTACAACTGCAGCAAGACATCCTTGCTCCTGTACTCGAACCCTTTCGCTACGAAGGCCAACATACCATTTGCCTTCTTAACCGCCTGCTGCACCTGCATGCTTACCTTCAGTGATTGGTGCACAAGGACACCCAGGTCTCGTTGCACTTCCCCTTCTCCCAATCTATTGCCATTCAGATAATAATTTGCCTTCCTGTTTTTGACACCAAAGTGGATAACCTCGCATTTATCCACATTATATTGCATCTGCCATGCTTCTGCCCAATCACCCAACCTGTCCAAATCATCCTGGAGTTTCTCGGCATCCTCCTCCCGGCACACACTCCCACCCAGCTTTGTGTCATCTGCAAACTTGGAGATATTACATCCAATTCCATCGTCCAGATTATTAATATATATTGTGAATAGCTGGGGTCCTAGGACCGATCCCTACGGTACCCCACTAGTCACCGCCTGCCACTCGGAAAAAGATCCATTTATTCCAACTCTTTGCTTTCTGTCTGCCAACCAGTTCTCTATCCAAGTCAATACCTTGCCCCCCAATCCCATGTGCCTTAAATTTACACGCTAATCTCTTATGCGGGACCTTATCGAAAGCCTTCTGAAAGTCCAAATACACCACATCCACTGGTTCTCCCTTATCCATTTTACCAGTTACATCCTCAAAAAATTCCAGTAGATTAGTCAAGCACGATTTGCCTTTTGTAAATCCATGTTGACTTTGTCCGATCCTGTCACTGTTTTCCAAGTGCTCTGCTATTACATCTTTTATAATGGACTCTAGCATTTTCCCCACTACCGATGTCAGGCTTACTGGTCTATAATTCCCCGTTTTCTCTCTACCACCTTTTTTGAATAGTGGGGTAACATTAGCTACCCTCCAATCCATGGGTACTGTTCCAGAGTCTATAGAATTTTGGAAGATGACCAGCAATGCATCTACTATTTCTAGGGCCACTTCCTTAAGTACCCTAGGATGTAGATTATCAGGCCCTGGAGATTTATCGGCCTTCAATCCCGTCAATTTCCCTAACACTATTTCCCTACAAATACTGATTTCTTTCAGTTCCTCCTTCTCATTAGACCCTATGTTCCCCGACATCTCTGGGAGGTTATTTGTGTCCTCCTTTGTGAAGACAGAACCAAAGTATGTATTTAATTGGTCTGCCATTTCTTTGTTCCCCATTATAAATTCCCTTGATTCTGACTGCAAGGGACCTACGCTTGACTTCACCAATCTTTTTCTCTTCACATATCTATAAAAGCTTTTACAGTCAGTTTTTATGTTCCTCGCAAGCTTACTCTCATACTCTATTTTCCCCCTCTTAATTAATCCCTTTGTCCTTCTTTGCTGAATCCTATACTGCTCCCAATCCTCAGGCTTTCTGCTTTTTCTGGCCAATTTATATGTCCTTTCCTTGGATCTTATGCTATCCCTAATTTCCTTTGTTAGCCACGGTTGAGTCACCTTTTTTGTTTTATTTTTATGCCAAACTGGGATGAACAAATTCTGTAGTTCATTCATGCGATCTTTGAATGCTTGCCATTGCCTCTCCACCGTCAACCCTTTGAGTGACATTCCCCAATCAATCCTACCCAACTCGCGCCTCATACCATCGTAGTTTCCTTTATTTAAATTCAGGACCCTAGTCTCTGAGTCAACTACTTCACTCTCCATCTTAATGAAGAATTCGATCATATTATGATCGCTCCGACCCAAGGGGCCTCGCACAACAAGATTGCTAATTAATCCTTTCTCATTACATAATACCCAGTCTAAGATGGCCTGATCTCTAGTTGGTTCCTCGACATATTGGTCCAGGAAACCATCCCGTATACACTCCAGGAATTCCTCCTCCACAGTATTGTTACTAATTTAGTTAGCCCAATCTATATGTAGATTAAAGTCGCCCATGATAACTGCTGTGCTCTTATTGCACGCTTCTCTAATTTCCCTTTTAATGCCATCCCCAACCTCCGTATTACTGTTTGGGGGTCTATACACCACTCCCATTAGCGTTTTCAGCCACTTGGTATTTCTCAGTTCTACCCATACAGATTCCACATCATCAGAGCTAATATCCTTCCTTACAATTGTGTTAATCCCCTCTTTAACCAGCAATGCTACCCCACCTCCTTTTCCTTTTTGCCTATCTTTCCTGAATATTGAATACCCCTGTATGTTGAGTTCCCAGCCTTGGTCACCCTGGAGCCATGTTTCCGTAATCCCAATCATATCATATTCGTTTACCTCTACTTGCGCAGCTAATTCATCCACCTTATTACGAATGCTCCTCGCATTAAGACACAAAGCCTTCAGGCTTGTTTTTTTAACGCTCTTAGACCTTTTAGAATTTTTTTTACTGTGGCCACGTTTGATTTAAACCCTTGATTTTTCTGACTGGCACCTTTGTTTTTTTCCTTCCTGACTTTTGCTTCTATTCTTGTTTCCCTTTCCTCTGTCTCCCTGGACACAATACTCCAGCTGGGGCCAAACGAATGTTTGAAAGAGGTTTAGCATAACTTCCTGGCTTTTGTACTCCATGCCTCTATTTATAAAACTCAGGATCCCGTGTGCTTTATTAACTGCTTTGTTAACCTGTCCTGCCACCTTCAATATTTGTGCACAAACACCCCCAGGTCTCTCTCTTCTTGCATCCCTTTAAAATTGTGCCATATAGCATGAATGGTCTCTCCTTATTCTTCCTACCAAAATGTATCACCTCACACTTTGCTGCGTTGAATTTCATCTGTGTCCGCTCATTGCACCAGCCTGTCGATGTCCGCTTGAAGTCTATTACTATCTCAGAGTTCAATGTTGTGGCACCCATTTTGGCCCTGGAAAACGTTCAAGAGTGTAGAGTTCATTTGAATAATATAGATTAAAAAATAAAGCTAACATTAAATTTGCTTTTGCACTATCAATTATTAGCCTATTATCCACAGCAGACAATCCTTCTCCAATAACAGCACGGCACGGTTGTTTATGACAGATCTCTATAGACTGGACCTAAAGGGTCGCTAACCAGAGGGCACACATTTAAAGTGATTGGCAAAAGAACCAGAGGTGACATGAGGAAAAACTTTTTTACGCAACGAGTGGTTAGGATTTGGATGCGCTGCCTGATAGGGTGGTGGATACAGATTCAATAGTAGTCTTCAAAAGGGAATTGGATAAATACTTGAGGAAAAAATTGCAGGGATACGGGGAAAGAGCGGAGAAGTGGGACTAACTGGATTACTCTTTGAATGAGCCGGCACAGACTCGATGGGCCGAATGGTCTCCTTCTGTGCTGTACTATTCTATGATTCCTCACTGTTCACTACAATTCCAAGTTTCGTGTCATCTGCAAATTTTGAAACTGTGCCCTGTACCCCTAAGTCCAAGTCATTAATGTATATTAAAAACAGAAGTGGTTCCTCGCACTGAACCCTGGGGAACTCCACCAGTCCAAAACACAGCCATTCACCATAACTCTTTGTTTTCTATCCCTTAGCTAATTTTGTATCACCAGTGTGATATTTATTATTCTGATATCCGCCATTCTTGCGCACGAGTAGGATTACCCAGTTAGTGCCACATTCTCGGTAGACATTATGCTGTGGATCTTCTCAGCATTGAGACCACTTCAGCCCATTTTACTCAGAGCCTTACAGTAATCAGAGAAACATCAAAATGAACTAAATCTTACCTCAAGCCCTAGAGGTCAAAGGACAGTGCTTTAACCCGTTCCATTACTCAATTATTTGTACAATCTTACATTTGTATCTGATTTTGTTCCATTACAGGAGTAACTCATTGCCAAGGACAATGAGATAGTCTGGGCCATGAACTTCTCCACACAGCTGCAGTCCATGCTTCTCAGTTGAACAGGTGCCACCAGTTATAGCTGGGTGAGATGAGCAACCATTTCCCCCTCCTATGTGAGTGTACCTCTTTAAGCATGTTGCATTATCTAGCAGCCTGGCCAAGATGATGCACAGCTCTACAGACCCTGGAAGGTCGCATCAAGCAAAGAGTGGTCCGAGCACTTGAATTTGCAACCATCTGGTTGGGAGGCAGCCATCTGTGCTACAGGACTTTCTTGATTTACTCTGAACGTTTAAAAAATGGAATTCGATTGAATTATTTTTCTTGATAGACTTTGCATTTCCTTTATAAATAGTAGCGTTATAAATATCTCCGGTGTAATTGAATTTTAATGTACAGCCTCAGATGATTGCAAAGCCAGATGTGATATTTACTCCGAGAACCTTAAAAGCAGCAGGCCATATTATGAGTAATGAGCCAGATTTAGTTAACAGCCTAACGGTGCATGAACATTTATCTAAAAGCCATCATAATATGATCGAGTTTAACGTTGTGTTTGAAAGGGAGAAACACGAAACAGCTACTAATATTCTAGATTTAGGTCAGGCCAACTTCAACGGGATGAGACAGAGACAGTCCACAGTAAACGAGGCAAATCTGTTAATGGGTAAATCAATAGAAGATCAGTGGGAGGTTTTCAAAAAAGAATTTAACGTGATAAAGAACCAGTTTATATCCCTAAGGGGGCAAAAGCTCTACTTGCCAAAAAAAAAACAACCACGGACAACAAAAGAGGTAAGGAAAATAATCAGAAAGGTAATGGAATGCTGGGCTTTATATCTAGAGGACTAGAATACAAGGGGGTGGAAGTTATGCTGCAGCTGTACAAAGCCCTAGTTAGACCACACCTGGAGTACTGTGAGCAGTTCTGGGCACCACACCTTAGGAAGGATATATTGGCCTTGGAGGGAGTGCAGCGTAGGTTTACCAGAATGATGCCTGGACTCCAAGGGTTAAATTACGAGGCGAGATTACACAAACTAGGGTTGTATCCCCTGGAAGGTTAAGGGGTGATATGATCAAAGTTTTCAAGATATTTAGCGGAACTGATAGGGTAGATAGAGAGAAACTATTTCCGCTGGTTGGGGAGTCTAGGACTAGGGGAAATAACAACAGAAAACGCTGGAAAAACTCAGCAGGCCAGGCAGCATCCGTGGAGAGAGAAACAGAGTTAACGTTTCAGGTCGGAGACCTTTCGTCAGAACTGGAAATAAGCAGGAAACTGAAGAGGAATGCTGTCTCTTTAAAGAGCATCTAGTCCTGACCACAGTAGAACTGAATCCCTATTTACATTACCTGCACTGTTCCTTCTTTAGTTTCATTTCCTGCTTTTTTCCAGTTCTGACGAAAGGTCTTCGACCTGAAACGTACTCTGTTTCTCTCTCCACGGATGCTGCCTGGCCTGCTGAGTTTTTCCAGCGTTTTCTGTTGTTATTTCGGATTTCCAGCATCCGCAGTATTTTGCTATCATACTAGGACTAGGGGACGTAGCCTAAAAATTAGAGCCAGATCTTTTGGGAGTGAAGTTAGGAAACACTTCTACACACAAAGGGTGGTGGAAGTTTGGAACTCTCTTCCACAAATGGCAGTTGATGCTAGGTCAATTGTTAATTTTAAACCCGAGATTGATAGATTTTTGTTACAAAGGTATTAAGGGATATGGGACAAATGCGGCTATATGGAGTTAGGTCACAGATCAGCCAGATAAGGATCTCATTGAATGGTGGAACAGGCTTAAGGGGCTAAATGGCCTACTCCTGTTCCTATGTTCCTTTGTTTCTACTCCAAACTCTACAACACTGCAATAGTGGCCTGAAGGAAGCCCGTCTGGATTCAGCTTACTTGTTCAAAGTTTCTTTTATCTGACATTTATCAATTCAAAGTAATTTTCACAGTTCCTGCAGAAGATCACTGCTGGCAGAAGACATAGTAATCAGCATCAATAAAACCTGAACGTAAAGCTGTTGAGATCTCAGTGAACAGACTGTTACATTTTTACTTACTGCAAAGTTTACAATGGTCCTGGAGCTAAGATGAGGCATGTTTAAAAAAAAAATTCACAAGTCGAGTTCCACTAGTGGGTAAATGTACCACTTGATGTAACACAGCCCAGTCGACCCTGAAAGGTCCTGCTCTTGTGCCAAAATTGGGAGAGCTGTCTCACAGACTAGTCAAGCAATAGCCTGACATAGTCATACACACATAGCCCCAGAATCCTCCATCACCACCCCTGGGTATGTCCTGTCCCACCAGCAGGACAGACCCATCAGAGGTGGCAGTACAGTCAGGAGAGTGTGGCCCTGGGAGTCCTCAATGGTATCAGGTCAAACATGGGCAAGGAAACCTCCTGCTAATTACCACCTACCGCCCTCTCTCAGCTGATGAATCAGTACGCCTCCATGGTGAACACCACTGGGAAGAAGCACTGAGCACAGCAAGGGCACAGAATGTACTCCTAGGTGGGGAACTTCCATGTCCATCACTAAGAGTGGCTCGGTAGCACCGCTACTGACCAAGCTGGCTGAGCCCTGAAGGACATAGCTGACAGACTGGGCCTGTGGCAGGCGGTGAGAGAACCAACACGAGAGATAAACCTACTTGAACTTGTCCTCACCAATCTACCTGTCGCAGATGCATCTGTCCATGACAGTATTGGTTGGAGTCACCATCGCGCAGTCCTTGTGGAGATGAAGTCCTGTCTTCAAACTGAGGACACCCTCCATTGTGTTGTGTGGCACTACCACCATGCTAAATGGGATGGATTCAGAACAGATCTAGCAGCTCAAAACTGGGCATCCATGAGGTGCTGTGGGCCATCAACAGCAGCAGAATTGTATTCCACCACAATCTGCAACCTCATGGCCTTGCGTATCCCTCACTCTACCACTACCATCAAAGCAGAGGACCAACCCTGGTTCAATGAGGAGTGTAGAAGAACATGCCAGGAGGAGTACCAGGCATACCTAAAAGTGAGGTGCCAACCTGATGAAGCTACAACACAGGACTACATGCATGCTAAACAGTGGAAGCAGCATGTTATAGACAGATCTAAGCGATCCCACAACCAACGGATCAGATCAAAGCTCTGCAGTCCTACCACATCCAGTTTTGAATGATGGTGGACAGTTAAACAACTAACGGGAGGAGGAGGCTCCATGAACATCCCCATCCTCAATGATGGCGGAGCCCATCACGCGAGTGCAAAAGACAAGGCTGAAGCGTTTGCAACCAGCTTCAGCCAGATGTGCCAAGTGGATGATCCATCTCAGCCTCCTCCTGAGGTCCCCACCATCACAGAAGCCAGTCTTCAGCCAATTCGATTCACTCCACGTGATATCAAGAAACGGTTGAGCGCACTGGATACAGCAAAGGCTATCGGCCCCTACAACATCCTAACTGTAGTGCTGAAGACTTGTGCTCCAAAACTAGCCGTGCCTCTAGCCAAGCTATTCCAGCACTGCTACAACACTGCCATCTACCCGACAAAGTGGAAAATTGCCAAGGTATGTCCTGTCCACAAAAAGCAGGACAAATCCAATCCGGCCAATTACCACCCCATCAGCCTACTCTCAATCATCAGCAAAGTGATGGAAGGGGTCATCGACAGTGCTATCAGGCGACACTTACTCATCAATAATCTGCTCACCGATACTCAGTTTGGGTTCTGCCAGGACCACTCGGCTCCAGACTTCATTACAGCCTTGATCCAAACATGGACAAAAGAGCTGAATTCCAGAGATGAGGTGAGAGTGAATGCCCTTGGCATCAAGGCAGCATTTGACCGAGTGGGACATCAAGGAGCCCTAGTAAAATTGAAGTCAATGGGAATCAGGGGGAAAACTCTCCGCTGGCTGTAGTCATAACTAGCACAAAGGAAGATGGTTGTGCAGACCCCTCTAACTGACTCTCTAAGTATGCAAGTGCTGATTTTTGAGCTGGTGCTTGCAAGGATGAGAGTGAGTGACGGAAGTGAGTGCATCTTCCGGGAGAACTGTTCTTCTCTTTCTCTGCTGCAGCTAAGCCTGAAAGAGGAGAGAGAGAGAGAGATGAGGGTTAGAAGTTAGTGGCAAAGGTAAGCAGTAGCAGATGTGTGGCAGTTCAATGCAGCACTAGGTTTTCATGCAGAGTGTGTGAGGGAGCGAGTTCAGTGGGTAGAATGGCAGAGTTTGAACGGTGGGTGAAAGATGTTACAGGTGTGGGGAAGTGAGGGCAGTAATTATGAGGACAGTAGCAGATGCAGGATGTGCAAGGGGCAGCAGCTGGAGGTACAGTGAAGTGTGCTGCTGTAGTCGAAGGAGAGCAATAAGAAGCTGGGGAGGGTAGGCTTCTGAGTGCTGGGTCTACAGGTAGTGCAGGGCTGAGCAGAGAGTAGGAAAGATCTGAATAGGAGTCTTACCACAGTTGCTCTGGTCATATCATTCAATTTTTTTCGGCTCTGCTGCCATGCTACCCTGGCTCAGATACCTCTACACACTGTTGCTGGGCTATTTGCTTTGCTACCCTTCTCCCATCGGGCGGAAACAGGACTCTTCCTGCTGACCTCCTCCAAAAGGACCTCAACAGAGCTGTCTAAAAATCTTGGGGCCCTTGCAGTTTTCATTCTGATTGTATTCCACACATTCAAGCACAGAAAATTGCAGCACAGGTAACTTTGCACCTCCCCTTTAAGAGGTGCAGGCTGCCTTTAACTGGCTTCACTTCTGCCCATATTCTCTCCCCCAAAATGGGCGGGCTGTCATTAACTAGGGCGAGTAGCAGTGGAATTGAGGCACAAACCTGAAAATGGTTCGTGCCTCTCACCCTCACCATCGTGCGGGTGTCATGAACACCCTGCCCATCTCACGACCGAGTTGGGCGTAAGTTGAAAATCTCAGCACCCCCCAACCACCAATCTGTCTGAACATTGTGTGTGAACACCATCGAGTTCTGGTGGGAAGCCCCTCACGGCGGAGTAGCCAAGGAACACTAACTGTACACGTAACAGCCGTCAGTGCTTGACATTTGTGGGCCCAAGTCTGAGTCCTGTTGCTATTTTGAACGATTCCACTTACTGTACGATGTAAGTGGGAATTCTCGTGACAACAGGAATTCCTACCTCGAATATGCAGGGTGCAGACTCACTTCAAGTGGCAGGGTAGGAAAGGCATCGTGGAAAGAGAGAAGGGAGAAGCTGGTCATGGTGCTTTGGACGAGAGAGTGCCAGCATTAACTGAGTGGTTTGGGGGAGGGGACGGTTGAAGAGAAGAGTGCCAGTTTGAACTAAGGAGATTGAAGGTGGAAATCAGCACCAGCTTGAACTAGAAAGAAAAATAGAACGACTTGCATTTATATAGCGCCTTGCATGACCACCGGATGTCCCAAAGCGCTTCATAGCCAATGAAGTACTTTCTGAAGTGTAGCCACTGTTGTAATGTAGGAAATGCGGCAGCCAATTTGTGCACAGCAAGCTCCCACAAACAGCAATGTGATAATGACCAGATAATCTGTTTTACTGATGTTGATTGAGGGATAAATATTGGCCAGGACACCGGGGATAACCCCCCTGCTCTTCTTCGAAATAGTGCCATAGGATCTTTTACGTCCAGCTGAGAGAGCAGACAGGGCCTCGGTATAACGTCTTATCTGAAAGACGGCACCTCCGACAGTGCGGCACTCCCTCAGTACTGCACTGGGAGTGTCAGCCTAGATTTTTGTGCTCAAGTCTCTGGAGTGGGACTTGAACCCACAACCAGTGGGGTGAAGAAGACTGCCAGCTTGAACTGGGTTAAAGGGGAGAAGTTTGCCGGGACACTGGGGATAATTTTGACTTTGTGCGCCAGTGTGAAATGGGTGATAGTGAATCGCGGGTTGGAGGCGGCCAGGAATCGCGGGGGGGGGGGGGGGGGGGGTGGGGTGGGGGCGGAGGATCAGGGCCGGCCTCATCATCATAGTTGGGGGGGAGGCCTGGGGAGGCGATCGGAGGCCTCGTGGGGAGGTCTCCGATCGTGGGGGGTAGGTATTGTAGGAACCCTGGATCCAGGAGGTAGGTATAAATCCACTTACCCCCTGGATGCAGCAGTCCCCGCCTCTGTTTAACTGCTGGGCTTCACGAATTGTGTGAAACCCGTCCACAGGCAGTTAAATTCAAAATGGAGGGGAAAAAAGAGGCTTCCAGCCTCATTACAAAATTTAAATTGAGGCACCGCTCCCTGGGAGTGGGTTGGTTGGTTGCCCGCCCCTCAGCCCGCCTCTGGGGAAACTGGAAGTGGGCGAGTTGGAGGCGGGATCAGGTCAGGGTTCACATTTTTAACAATTTAACTGCCCCCACGATCCAAATGCTCCATTTTTTATGAGTAAATTCCGGCCTTAGTGTTCAGTTGTTAGGCAAATGTCACTCTGTTTATTTTAAATGCCTGCCTAAAAATACCTTACAGTGCATTAAGCCTGTGCCTGGACCTCTCCATTTGGTACATATACCTCAAAATGCCATACCTATGGCAGAGTTAAGCTTGGAGACTGAAAAATGAAGTGCTATTTTGGATACCTCTGAATAGGCTCATGCCCATTGGGAATAGAGTTGAACATTCCAGAGCTCATTGCACTTGTGACACTGAACAACCTTTAGAGGGAGGCAACCTTTACCCCTCTCTCTGGGCTGAATTCAATCTAAATCTCCAGATGTAAAAGGATAATTCTGTAAAGAAAAAGTATTCAAATTCACTGCAAACCCCATGCAGTATCACAATCTCACATTACTGATTTCCTCTTTTTGCATTACTATAGAGTGTATTTTCACTAGAGCTGTCTACTTCATTGTTTTTCAATTTCTCCCGTCCCATCTGAAGGCACTGTCTCTCCTTGGGATTCTGTTCGACTGTGTGGGAAAGAGAGAAGAGTGTCAGTATGAACTGGGAGGGTTGGAGAAGGAGAGTGGGGGTAATTTTGACTTTTTGTAGTCGTGTAAAATGGGCTGCCGATTCGCTATCACTCGTTTTACACTTTTGCACAAGGTCAAAATTACCCCCAGTGTCTCTGCAAACTTCTCCCCTTTAACCCAGTTCAAGCTGGCAGTCTTCTTCACCCCCTGGTTGTGGGTTCACAGTCCCACTCCAGAGACTTCAGCACAAAAATCTAGGCTGACACTCCAGTGCAGTGCTGAGGGAGTGCTGCACTGTTGGAGGTGCCATCTTTCAGTTAAGACGTTATACCAAGGCCCCGTCCGCTCTCTCAGGTGGACGTAAAGGATCCTATGGCACTATTTCCTGGGCCAATATTTATCCCTCAATCAACATCAGTAAAACAGATTATCTGGTCATTATCACATTGCTGTTTGTGGGAGCTTGCTGTGCACAAATTGGCTGTTGCGTTTCCTACATTACAACAGTGACTGCACTTCAAAAAGTACTTCATTGGCTGTGAAGCGCTTTGGGACATCCGGTGGTCGTGAAAGGCGCTATATAAATGCAAGTCTTGTATGGTGGTTGTAGGTTCTTTTCAGGTTATTTGGCTACAAAGTAGAGGGATTTTCTTATATGTGGGTCGCCTTATACACAACTATAAAGTAACTTCTATAGTCTTCAGTTAAGCAAAAGAGTTGATTGAGCACTTCTTGGCTATTGTCCAGGGGTAGGATATGCACACCTAGCCAATAGCTATCCTTCACCCAAGATCACAAAATCAGAATATCAGGTCATTATCTTATGGCTGTTTGTGGGAGCTTGCTGTGCGCAAATTGGCTGATGCGTTTCCCACATTACAACAGTGACTACACTTCAAAAAGTGCTTTATTGGTTGCAAAGCGCTTTGGGACGTCCTCAGGTCATGAAAGGCGCTATAGAAATGAAAGTCTTTCTTTTAACCAGTTAAGCCGAGCCCAACTTTTGCTTCGCGCAGCTCAGCGTGTGTTAGACTAACTTGAGCAAAATGGGTGGAAATTCAGTTTTTGATGCAGCTGGATACTGTGATATTGGGAGCTGAGGTTTGTACTCTCACAGTATACCGTGTAACGGAGGGACTGCATCAGTCCAGTAGTGTGTAGCATTGCCCCGAAAAACAAAATTCACTCGCCACAACTGCTATCCCTAATTTCCAGGAACAAGAAAAATAAACATATGGATTTTTCTCTCTCAATCAATATTACATCCTAAAACTGCGCATATGACAGAAAGCAAAATGGCCCAGGGATTCCTCCAGTCACAACCTATACATTCTGAATGCTTCAATCTGCATCCAATTACCTCTCTTGTTCAGAGGAGAGGAAATTCATCATTTCTAGTATATTTGTGTACATGAGATCCATGAATTCTGATACGCTTTACTGACAGATGACGGCCTTTGGCAAGGGAAAACAGACTTTCCTAATCAATTCAGTGACAAAGTTCCAAGGAGCCTCTTTTAACAGATCATTTAACTTGATTTTACTTAAAACAATCTCTACTCAAAGCAGCTGTTTCATCAGAACAAAGGGTCATGAAGTTTATTTTTGAGCTGGAAAGGTTTCTCAGGGGCACAACAATGGGTGATTAGCCATATGTTTCTTGCCACAGGAGAATTGCGAAAATGTTCACTTTGCGAAGTGTTTATCCTTTTTGAGAAATATTTATTCTAATACCAAATGCGGTGAATGTAATTAAAAATCATAGGTCTGATCAGATGTTACACGGTTAATTGTTCCTCAATAAATACGCTAAGTGAATTGTTCAAAATAAATCGAGAACATGTTTTATCTATCTATCACCTGTTGCTCTATTCACCCCTGTTGACATTTTTAACCATGAACGTTTTTCATTTCTCGCTTATGTACGCATTCCTTTTCTCACAATATTAACAGTTTAAGTGACAGCCCTATCCTGTTTTAAGTGCAGGTGTGATCATGTGCTACATGACAGTTACAACAATCTGGACTTCCATCCAAGAAACACAGATAAGAGCATAAGAATTTGGCATGAATGGATATTAAATATCCCTTCCAATTTTTACAGCTTGCGCTGTTAATACAGCTGTAGTATTAAAAGATAAAACCTTGCAATATTCCCCTCATGTTCCTTATTTATTAACGTTACAAGTAGGAAAAAGCATTCCACTTTCCACTACAAAACTGGAGCTTTCTATATGGATACTCAGCAGTTGTAAACTACCTTTATTTTTAGTACGCCAGCACCTTTCTCTCTTTCCCAATTGTACTGTGGAATCGGCCCAGAGTGCATAAAGGCACTAAAAATAAATAATGCTGGAAACACTTAGCGGGCCAGAGCAGACAAGTTAACGTTTCACGTGCAACTCTTCATCCAGACTAGGTAAGGACAACTCTGATTTGCCACAGATGTAGTTTTATTGAGACCATAGATGTTTAAGGCTGTGGCCACCCTGACAACCACTTGTATAGCCATCTCTATTATGGAACAAAAGCCTATTATGGAAGTTGTCTGAAGGTCCAGCTAAAGGAGATTGCATTTCTCCGTGACTGATTCCCCAGTGAAGTGTAAGCAGTGAAGGCAGCTCTCCTCAGCCATTTGTGCCTTGGTCCATTGACATCAGTGTCCAGGTAAGGGCAGGTAAGGCAGGCCAACTTTGAGTGTAAACATACCTCCCGTTTATGCCTCCTCAGATCCGTGCTTTGAATGTGCTCCACATTCGGGTAAGTATATTTTAAAATCTGACCTTGTTGGTTGCAGCCTAACAGGAGGTCTCTTAAAGAGACCGCCTGTTAGGCCGCATGTACATCTGGTTTTCCTGAGGGCCTCAGGGCAAACCAATCTTGCCGAGGGGGCTCCCGATAGTTGTTCGGCCCCTTATTTGCATACGCAAAGAGCCTAACGCCTGTTTCAAGCATGTGCCCTGGACGCCGTTTGTTTGGCTTTTACCAAAATGGCGGGTGTCACACTTCTGGTTCGAAATGAGCATGCGCTTCATACCAGTCATATTTGAGGCTTAGGAATCCATCTAGCACCTTAAAAACAGGCACTGCACGACCAAATTTCTAGGCCAATATCTCTTATATTTTAGGGATGCCATCCATTTTTTTTCCTGGTCTATTTTGGGCTCACGGAGACTCACCATTTTGGGTCTGTGCTTTCCCCCTGAGTTTCTCTGGTGCTGTAGATCACAGGGTTGGCTGATGCAGTTCCGCTGATTTTATTGGGAGCTGGCACTTTAGAACAATCCAAAGGTCCTCGGATACTCAACTGAAAGTGTTTTTTAGAGGGCAAGACAGCTTCAGATCAGCCCCCTTCCTCCCCAGGTTCCATGGTAAATGTGGGCCACTCCTGTAACTAACATTACTGGAGCAGAACAGAGATCAATTAATGGCTAGTCTCCGAGTCCATAAATGGATGTAAAAAAAACAGAAGACAATATTGCTTAAGAGTAATGCTGCCACCTGGTCAGTTTTTCACTAGCCCACCCTGGTTTTCAAATTGCTGCTGGTTGCCAAGTTTTTTTTTAACATTGTTGATTCAAAGAGATTGCTTTAAAGAGAAACAGAGAGAGATAAAGGAGTGCTTTGGACAGGAATTATTCCCCACAGCCTTTCCTTCTCCTTTAATGTGCGAAGCACTAAATAATATGATAAAGAATACCAACAAGCTATGGAGCAGATAATAAATTTTCTGTAATTCTTTGCTCAAAAATGACCAAGTAATGCTACACAAACCTAAGAGTTTGAGAGGCACTACATTACAAACTCAATCTGTGAGGTTTTACAACATGCAGCATTACTTTAAATCAGGCTTCATCAATGGTATTATGGCCAATGAAAACACACCTGTCTTTTGCTTTATGACCTTCACTGAAATATAAACCTTATTATATATGAATTATAAAAAAAATCACTGCACATTGTAAATATTGCCAGATGTGTCTCAGTGACGTTAAGAGCGTAATCCAATTTTGGGGTTCACAGACAAGCCCTTGATCCTAACTATCTCAGCCTCATTTCTTTAAAGAATAAGCTCTTTGAATGACATTTGACATAAGGGAGTAGTGATAAAGGACCCGAAATGTTCTCTGAATAATTTAAATTGTTGTCTCAAAGAATTCAATAAATTTTGTGTAACACATTTGTTGCAAACCCACAGAAGGGAGGTAAGAGTATCTGCCCTCAACGTCATCAGTGTTCAACAGAGTATGGCACCAAGGAACCCTAGCAAAACTGAAGTCAGTGAGGGTTAAAGGGAAAACCCTCCAATGGCTGGAGTCATACCTGACACAAAGAAAGATGGCTGTGGATGTCGGAGACCAGTCATCACAGCCCCAGGACATCGCTGCAGGCGTTCCTCGGGGAAGTGTCCTCTGCCCAACCATCTTCGGCTGCTTCACCAATGATCTTCCCTCATCATAAAGCCAGGATTAGGGCTGTTTGCTGATGATTCCACAATACTCAACACCATTCATAACTCCTGCGATAATGAAGCAGCCCATGCCAGCCTACAGCAAGACCTGGATAACATCTGAAACGTGGCAGATAACATTTACACCCCATAAGTGGCAGGTGATGACCATCTTGAACAAGAGGAAGTCCAGCCAGGACAGAGCAGTTCTCTTGTCCTTCAATGGAACCACCATTGCCGAGTCCCCTGCAACGTTCCCCCTAAGGTGCATGGGCGCGTGGCCGCGCATCAATCCGGAGGTCCCACGCAGGCCGCTCACAAGCTGTTGCCGCTGGAAGATACTGTGCATGCGCGGCCGTGCAGCAAATGTAAAGGGACCGCGCACGAAAAAAAGATTAGAGGGAACATTGGTCCCCGATCAACAACATCTTGGAGGGTCATCATTGACCAGTAGCTGAACTGAATGAGCCATATCAACACTGTGGCTACAAGAGCCGGGCAGAAGCTGGACACTCTGTTACGAGTGGTTCACCTGCTCACCCCTCAAAGCCTCTCCAAGGCACAAGTCAGGAGTGTGAGGGAATACTTACCACTCACCCGGCTGAATGCAGCCACACATACTCAAGAAGTTCAACACCAGCCAGGACAGAGCAGTTCTCCTGATCGGTGTCCCTGCCACTGGGCTCAATATCCACCAAGGTTACTTCAACATATCTATGACATCTACCGCTGGAAAGAACAACAGCAGCATATCATGGGAACACCATCACCTCCCAAGTTCCCCACTAAGCCATACACTGACTTGGCCAAATATCAATGTTCTTTCATCATCACTGGTCACTATTCTGGAATACCCTATTTAACACAATTGTGGGAGCACTATCATTATAAGCATTGCAGGGGTTCAAGGAAAAATGGAATTCAGTCCAGAGAAGTGTGAGGTAATGCATTTGGGGAGGGTTTACAAGGCAAGGGAATACACAATAAATGATAGAATACTGAGAAGTGTAGAGGAACAGAGGGACCTTGGAATGCATGTCCACAGATCCCTGAAGGTAGCAGGCCAGGTAGATAAGGTGGTTGCGAAGGTATACGGAATACTTGCCTTTATTGCCCGAGGCATAGAATATAAGAGCAGGGGGGTTATGCTTCAACTGTATAAAACACTAGTTAGGCCTCAGCTAGAGTACTGCGTGCAGTTCTGGTCACCACATTACAGGAAAGATGAACTAGAGAGGATACAGAGGAGATTTACGAGGATGTTGCCAGGACTGGAGAATTTTAGCTATGAGGAAAGATTGGATAGGCCGGGGTTGTTTTCTTTGGAACAGAGGAGGCTGAGGGGAGACTTGATTGAAGTGTATAAAATTATGAGTGGCCTAGATAGAGTGGATAGGAAGGACCTATTTCCCCTTCGCAGAGAGGTCAATAACAACCAGGGGGTGTAGATTTAAAGTAATTGGGGGAAGGTTTAGAGGAAAGTTGAGGAGAAATTTTTTCACCCAGAGGGTGGTGGGGGTCTGGAACTCACTGCCTGAAAGGGTGGTAGAGGCAGAAACCCTCATCACATTTAAACAGTACTTGGATATGCACTTGAAGTGCCGTAACCTACAGGGCTACGGACCTAGAGCTGGAAAGTGGGATTAGGCTGGATAGCTCTTTGTCGGCCGGCACAGACACGATGGGCCGAATGGCCTCCTTCTGTGCCGTAAATTTCTATGATTCTATGAAAAGGCCCACCACACTTTCTCAGGACAACTAGGAATGGGCATCAAATATGGCTTTTCCATCGCCGGGCATATCCGAGAACAAATATAAAAAATATTGAGAAAAAAGGCTATTTTTCATGCATCAGTGCAATGCCTCAACATAGATTCCTGCATATTAGCAGCCCAATTGCACAGCAAGTTTGTAAATATGGGTTCACAGCAATTTCTATACAGCAAGTGTCAGCCTTGGGTAAGTGGGTTGTGGAGACACCAGGACACTATGGGCCGTATTTTCCGATCGGAGGCTTCCTGCGTGCAGAGGCCTCCTAGCAGGAAGAAAATCTATGCCCTTACCTGAGGGCTCCCGAGGTCTGGCCATTTCCGATCCTGGGCCTCTCCATGGCGAAATGCGCAGGGCCCTGGTATCCCAGGGGCGCAGGCGGTTCGCAAGCATCCCTGGGATCACGTGAGCCAGGCCAGCCAATGAAAGAAGGGAATCTCTCTTCATACTTTTGACAGATAGACCTGTCAAATATATGAATGGGGAATCACTGAAAAAAGACGTCAAAACATTAAATAAATTTTAAAAAAACCATCACGTTTTTAAAATGAGTTAAAATTACATTAAATTAAATATTTTAAACAAAAATTTAATTCTTTGAAAAAAATAATTAAAGTTTTTTACGGGACTAAAAATGAACTTACCTTTTTTAAAAGTATTTTTAAATTATAAATGAGTGAAAAAAATTATTTCTTTTACTTTTTTGAAACTGCTTTTACCAGGCGTAAGATTTTTAAGTGATTTCAGCGGGCGGAGGTTCTGCAGAAAGCGGAACTCTCTGCCCGCGGAGGCCCTTCTCCAGGGCAGGTGTGCGATCTGTCAAGAGGATTCTTGACAGATCGGAAATGGCGGTTTTCAGCGCATGCGCTTGGCATATACAGGCCATTATGTTTCCTCATGTTGAGGCAGAAAGAAAATCAACCACCAGGTGTTGTGCAAGAGCAACCCAGTGTGACCCTGGACTAGTCTTCACACCTTCTACTGGACAATTAGCATGGGCAAAAACCTGTGACCTTCCTCTACTCTCAGCTGGGGAATGTTGCTTTCAGTTGACCAAGACTATCCCTTCAATAGACCTTATCTCGGACTCCACTCCACCCATTTAATAACCTGAAGGAAAGCTCAGTATAAATACTCTCAGATCCCCCAAGGCCAGGAAATAAAATAGCAGTATATTTATTCATCCTCACAACATCCTTCATTCAAGCCTGGTCTGCTGCCCTCCATAAACAGCATTCTCCCTACCCATGCCACAATAACACAGGAGTCCCATGGAATTTTTGCCCATCTCAGCCTACATCTGCCCTCCAACCACCAATCCTGTTCCCAAACTGATATTTATCAATTCCATTTAAATGAGTTAAACCTCTTCTGCTTTTGCTTGAAGTTTGTTGTAAATATCCGCTACTCCGTGGCAATAAAATATTGCTTCTAATCTCAGTCTCATTCGACTCTTGTGAATTTTAAACCTAAAAATGACAGAAATGGGGTTACGATAAATAAGCGAAGCTTTGTTTTAACAAAAGATCTCCCTGTGATATTCATTCAGGAGTAAAACAGAGAAATCAAAGTGGGATAACAGAGATGAAAGAATATTACTGAATTAAAAAAGGATAAAGTTAACAAAAGGAGAAATAAAGGAACTCACTGGAAGAGATTACTTCTGTGTATTTACAAGTTAAGGTTGCCGATTGGCTCAAGTTCTTGTCAGCTTGTACTGTTATGAATTGGCTGCAGATGGTGCGACAATATCACATATACCAGGAAAGAATGCTCCTGTTCTCCAGTTTTACTGTCAAAGGCACTTTCCCAGGAATGACCACTCTGGTCACTCTCAACCTCTAAGAGCCTAAGAGCTGTGAGCACCCCCTGGTGGTATAGCAATGGTACTCCTGGGAAAATTTTATAATACTGAAAGTTATACATAGCTAGAGGCACATTGTTGCTGCCAATAATTTTAAAAATGTTTTCTCGTACATAAAAACCATGATGGAGATGAAGGTGAAGACAGTGTCTTATATAGATTAAGCACAATAAACAGATTCATGTTGACTAATGGTATCAAGGGAATGCAAGAATAAGTACACTGATACCAAATGCCTTTAATCAGAACTTTGATGTTTCCTATTTCAGCAGAGGTTTCCTATGTAAATCCCAACATTTGTGAGACTGTATTATCTGTGATCTGCTCCTTAACCCATTAATGATTCAATTATGATTTTGGCTCCATTAATTGAATTAAGGTAGAGACTGGTGTGGCTGCAAGATGTCTGCTTCTATTGACACACAAGTTCCGTCTTCAGAAGGGAATGATTCTGCGAACTTGATTATTTTTCTGTGTAATTTAGTAAATGTTAATGAACATGAATTTTATCTTCATCCTACGATACAAAAGTGCAGCTTATTCTGGCTGCGTTGCGCTTATGTTTGTCTTGGCTTGTACAGTCATCAGGGGCTCGGTGGTATCGTACAGTTAGAACTCTGTCCTTTCACCTCTGGGACCCTGGGTTTGAATTCAGTCCAGACTTATGGAATGAAAGTTTCCTCTCTCTGCACCTACGTGTAATAAATTTTGAACTGTTTCAATTCGGCTTCTAATGGTTGCATGTCTGCACCAGAAAATTAATCATAATTAGGTAATAATTGGTTATAAACTGTGTAGTAGTGGGTGATCTTCTAAACTTAGTCATTAGGCACATTACTGGGAGACGGGAGAGGGAGCTGTACTTAACATATAACCCATGTTATAGGTGATATGGGAGTACGTGTAGCTGACACTAGACACATACGATGGAAAAGTGTTCAAGCACACTGATACATTTTACAAAATAAACAATACAACAAAATTCAGTGAATTTTACCTCAAAGTAAATTTTCAGTCTAACAGCACATATTTATAACATGGTTAACTAATCGACCCCTTATTAAACCAAGTGCTCAATAGGCAGATTTATGGTACTCCCCTCTATTCTAATGCATAGATGGAGCAGATAAAGCAAGACACATTCCTGAGATTCAGCCCATGACATTGGCAGTGAAGCATTCCATTGAATCCAGGCAGAACTACATATATATGAATACGCAGGAATGTACATAGATTTAGCAATAAAGAAATATATTCTGAGTTGTAACCGTTTAATGCAGTGAGGGCCCATCTGTCTGTATGGACCACATAGCGTCAGTCCATCAATAGTCTAAATCGGATCATCAAAAAATGAATCGCTGTATGTTTCAGTTAAGGCCTGGACACTTACAAACAGTAACATTCAGTGAGTCACCATATGGGCTGGGTACATTTTTGTAAACATTTATCATGTGGATGACGCTGTGACAGATGACTGAAAAGCAATGGGAATATGAAAAAGATCTGCGGGCGAGCTTCAAAGACTTCAAGCAGGTGTATAATTCAGAGCGGAGGGATAGTATCAGGGAGTTCTTGAACATTTATGGAATAGCTAGGAAAATACCAGACTTCCTCGTTTGAAGATTGAAGGAAAAATGTTAAAATGGTTCAAAATGAAAATAGAAGTCAATCAAGCTGCATCTTGTCGGCACCCGTCCTGTTCAATATTGTCGTGGACCATATCGTAAGGTAACAATGGGAGGTAGTAACTCTGAAGGAGTAAGGGCAGGCCAAGAACCATCAAAGAACCTGGACTTAAACAGGTGATGTTACCAATCTCACTGAATATTGTGATGACTAAGGAGTTGGGTGATGAAAGAGTGAATTGGGGCCATAAAATCAGGTTCCAGTATGTACTATTCGGTATGGTGTAAAAAGATAGATCCTGACAAAGGCACACAAATACAAGTTGGATGCTTTTGGAATGCACTGAGCAAGAAGGATGTTCAGCATCAGCTGGGATGAAGGAGTGACCAACACTGAAAAGTGAAAGGGGTGGCCAATGTGGAGTAAGTATGTTGAGGCAGTAAGGTTGCAATGGGCAGGGTGTGGCTGAAAATCTGTACCCTTGGAAAGTGATGGAATGGGTCACAACCGATAAAAAGACATGTAGAAAGCCAAAGCTGAGATAGTGGGACCTGAATGGAACAGTGGTCAAAACTGGGGATACTGGCGGAGAAGAAGCAATCCCGAAATGTTGTGCTGTTATTGTTCCATTTGGTTGTGAAGATTGACTCATTGACGGACTGGTGGAACGTCAATATTTCCATACTTCACATGTATCAAGAACATTTTGTAGAAATTGTCGTTGACATGAAAGAGTGGCCCAAATTTCAAAGAAAAATGAAATTAAATTATATTTAATATAAACTTTAATGATGAAGGATTCTATTTTTAGATGTTACGGCATTTTTGTTAGTAAATGAGCTCAGTTACCACCAAAGCCAAAGACGCCTTACTCCTCTGGAAATGGTGACTTGCTGCAGATGTCTTTCAGTTTTTCATACGTTTGCCTGTGTTGGCCCACACGAATAGCTTGCCAACACAGGCAAACCAAACCTGCCGTTCATATACATATAGTTCTAGAAAGGGTCGCTGAATAGTAATCAGGTGTGGGACCTCCGCCATTTTATCCTTCAAGGAACTCTGAGGGGGCTACATGTGCATATGAACTTAAGAATTTTTGGGATTGTGGCAAAGGCCATTCAGTTTTTTATTTGCTCTTGTTATGTGGGCAAAGCTGGCATGGCCATAGTTATTGACCATACCTAGTTGCCCTGAGAAAGTGGCGGTGGGCCTTCTCCATGAACCCCTGTAGTCCTTGTGGTGATGGTGCTCCTGCAATGGTGTTAGGTAGGGAATTTCAGGATATTGTCCCAGTGTCGATGAAGGAACAGTGATACATGTCCAAGTCAGAACTTGGTGGTGATGGCGTTCCCACGACATTGCTGCTCTTGTCGTTATTAATGGTTAAGGTCACAGGGGTGTGAGGTGCTGTAGTAGTAACCTTGGTGATTGGCAGTCGATATAGATCATACATGGGGACCGATTCTGGGGAAGGTGGACGGGTTACACCTCGGCAGAACCGGGACCAATATCCTTGCAGGGGGGTTTGCTAGTGCTGTTGGGAAGGATTTAAATTAGTTTGTCAGGGGGCTGGGAACCTAAGTGTGGGCCCAGAACAGAGAGAAACAAAGCTGGAAGTGAAAGTTAGAAAAGTAGTCAGCAAAACTAGTAGGGAGCAGAAACAAAGGCCAACAGTAAAGAGGGTCAAAGTGCAGAAAAATATTAAACAGGCAAAGTTGAAGGCACTTTATCTAAATGCACGTAGCATTCGCAACAAGGTGGATGAATTAATGGCACAAATAGAAGTAAATGGGTATGATGTAATTGCCATTACAGAGACATAGTAGCAGGGTAACCAAAGCTGGGAACTGAATGTTCCAGGGTACTCAACATTTAGGAAGGACAGACAAAAAGGAAAAGGAGGTGGCGTAGCGCTGTTACTAAGGGATGAGAGCGGTACGGTAGAGATAAAAGATCTTGGCTCGGCAGATCGTGATGTAGAACTGGAATCAGTTTGGGTGGAGCTAAGAAACAGCAAAGGGCGGAAAACATTGGTGGGAGTTGTGTATAGGCCACCAAACAGTATTGGTAATGTAGGGCACAGTATCAATCAAGAAATTAGAAGTGCATGTAACAAGGGCAGTACGGTAATCATGGGGGACTTTAACCTACATATTGACTGGGCAAATCAAATTACCACTACTGGTGTGGAGGACGAATTCTTGGAATGCATGCGAGATGGTTTCCTGGATCAGTAGGTGGAGGAACCAACCAGGGAACAGGCTATTCTGGATCTGGTACTGTGTAATGAGAAAGGGCTAATCAATAATCTTGTGGTAAAGGGGCCTTTAGGGACAAGTGACCATAATATGATTGAATTTTACATTAAGTTTGAGAGTGATGTAGTCCAATCTGAAACTAATGTTAAATCTAAACAGAGGAAACTACAAGGGTATGAGGGACAAGTTGGCCATAGTAGATTGGGAGACTACACTAAAAGGTATGAAGGTGGACATACAATGGCTAACATTCAAGGAAATAATGCATAATTTGCAACAAACATATATTCCTCTAGGGCATAAAAACCCAAAAGAAAAAGTGATCCAACCATGGCTAACAAAAGAAATTAAAGCTAGTATTAAGTCAAAGGAGGAAGCTTATAAAGTTGCCAGAAAAAGCGGTCAGCCTGAGGATTGGGATCTTTTTAGAAATCAGCAAAGGGGGACCAAGAAATTGATAAAGAAAGGGAAAATGGAATATGAGCACAAACTTGCGAAAAATATAAAAACGGATTGTAAAAGCTTCTATAGGTATGTGAAAAGGAAAAGACTGGCGAAGGTAAATGTAGGTCCTTTACAGTCAGAGACGGGAGAATTTATAATGGGGAATGAGGAAATGGCAGAGAAATTAAATAAATACTTTGTTTCTGTCTTCACGGAGGAAGACACAAAAAACCTCCCAGAAATACGAGAAAACCAAGGGTGTGGTGAGAATGAGGAACTTAAAGAAATTATTATTAGTAAAAAAACAGTACTAGCAAAATTAATGGGACTAAAAGTCGATAAATCTCAAGGACCGGATGACCTACATCCTAGGGTTTTGAAGGAGGTGGCCATTGGGATAGTGGACGCATTGGTTGTCATATTCCAAAATTCTATAGATTCTGGAATGTTTCCTGCAGATTGGAGGATAGCAAATGTAATCCGCTATTTAAGAAAGGAGGGAGAGAGAAAACGGGGAACTACAGACCTGTTAGCCTCACATCAGTAGTTGGGAAAATGCTGGAATCTATTATAAAGGATGCAATAACTGGGCACTTGGAAACTAATAGTAAGATTGGGCAGAGTCAATATGGATTGTTTGACAAACCTATTGGACTTCTTTGAGGATGTAACTAGTGGAGTAGACAAAGGGGAACCGGTAGATGTGGTGTATTTGGATTTTCAGAAGGCCTTCGATAAGGTCCCACACAAGAGGTTGGTGAACAAAATTAGGGCACATGGAATTGGGGGTAATATACTAGCATGGATTGAGAATTGGTTAACAGACAGAAAACAAAGAGTAGGGATAAACGGGTCTTTTTCAGGATGGCAGGCTGTGACTAGTGGGGTACCGCATGGATCGGTGCTTGGGCCCCAGCTATTCACAATCTATATCAATGATTTGGATGAGGGGACTAAATGTAACATTTCCAAATTTACTGATGATACAAAGCTAGGTGGCAGTGTCAGTTGTGAAGAGGATGTGAAGAGGCTTCAAGGGGATCTCGACAGGCTCAGTGAGTGGGCGAGAACATGGCAGATGGAATATAATGTGGATAAATGTGAAGTTATCCACTTTGGTAGAAAAAACAGAAAGGCAGAGTATTTCCAAAATGGTGAAAGATTGGGGAATGCAGATGCTCAAAGGGACCTGGGTGTCCTTGTACATGAGTCACTGAAAGTGAATGTGCAGGTGCAGCAAGCCATTAGGAAGGCAAATGGTATGCTGGCCTTCATTACAAGAGGATTTGAGTACAGGAGTAAAGAAGTCTTACTCCAATTATATAGGGCCTTGGTGAGACCACACCTGGAGTACTGTGTACAATTTTGGTCTCCTTACCTAAGAAAGGATATACTTGCCATAGAGGGAGTGCAACGAAGGTTCACGAGATTGATTCCTGGGATGGCGGGACTGTCGTATGAGAAGAGATTGAGTAAACTAGGCCTGTATTCTCTTGAATTCAGAAGAATGAGAGGGGATCTCATTGAAGCATACTAAATTATTACAGGGCTTGATAGGATGGATGCTGGGAGAATGTTTCCCTTGGCTGGGGAGTCTAGAACCAGGGGCCACAGCCTCAGGATAAAGGATAGGCCATTCAGGACTGAGATGAGAAGAAATTTCTTCACACAGAGGGTGGTGAATCTTTGGAATTCTCTACCTCAAAGGGCTGTGAAGGCTCAGTCATTGGGTATATTCAAAACAGAAGTCGATAGATTTCTGACTAGTAAGGGCATCAAGGGATATGGCGATAGGGCTGGTGAATGGAGTTGAGGTAGAAGATCAGCCATGATCTCATTGAATGGTGGAGCAGGCTCGAAGGGCCAAATGGCCGACTCCTGCTCCTATTTCTTATGTTCTTATGTTCTTAAATACTGAGGCCATATTGTGCCAGTGGTGGAGGGGATGGATATTGAGTTCAGTGGCAAGTGCACTGATCAAGGAAACTGCTCTGTCATGGCTGGTGTTCAGCTTCTTGAGTGTTATTGTGGCTGCACCCATCCAGGCCAATGGTAATTATTCCGTCATACTCCTCAGTTGAACCTTGAAGTTGGTGGAGAGGTTGTGTGGAGCCAGGAGGTGAGCCACTCATCGGAGAGTACCCAGCTTCTGCCCTGCTTTTGTAGCCACAGTGTTGATATGGCTGGTCCACTTCAGCTTCTGGTCAATGGTGACCCCCCCCCCCCCAAGATATTGATGGTGGGGGACTCAGTAATGATGGTGCCATTGAATGGGGAGGTGGCTGGGCTTCCTCTTGTTTGAAATGGTCATTACCTGGCACATAATGTGGTGTTAATGTTACCTGCCACTTTTCAGCCCAGGCCTGGATGTTATTAACAGAGGAACTATGAATGAAGCTGAACAATGTGAAATCATCAGTGACCAGCCTCCCTTCCGCCATATGATGGAAGGATGATCATTGATTAAGCTGCTGAAGATGGTTGGGCAGAAGACACTTCCCTGATGATGTAGCGTGTCCTGGGGCTGCGATGAATGCCGTCCAACAGCCACAACCATTTTCTTTTGCATAAGGTGTGACTCCAGCTGCTGGAGGGTTTTCCCTCAACCCACAGTTGACAATTGCATATCACTGTGCCCCATCCCTGGGATGGCTATCCTGCCAGTGGCACAGGATCTATCCAGGTGTGGTGAATCAGGAATCCGGGATGTTGGTTGATAGATATGATTCTGTGAGTGCAACTATATCAGACTATTGCTTGACTAGACATTGTAGCAATTCAGAAGGCATTAAGAAAGAAAGACTTGCATTTCTATAGCGCCTTTCACGACCTCGGGACATTCCAAAGCGCTTTACAGCCAATGAAGTACTTTTGAAGTGTAGTCACTGTTGTAATGTAGGAAACGGGGCAGCCAATTTGTGCACAGCTAGCTCCCACAAACAGCAATGTGATAATGACCAGACACTGTCTTCTTGTTATGTTGATTGAGGGATAACTATTGGCCCAGGACACCGGGGATAATTTCCCCTGTTCTTCTTCGAAATAGTGCCACAGGATCTTTTACGTCCACCTGAGAGAGCTGATGGTTTAACATCTCTTCCGAAAGACGGCACCTCCGACAGTGCAGCACTCCCTCAGCACCGCACTGGAGTGTCAGCTTAGATTTAGGCAACCTCATAGTGTGGGACTGAAGTCAAAAATAGACCGGACCGAGTAAGGGTGGCAGTGGCAGGCTGAAAGAAATTAGTGAACCAGATGAGTTTTTTAGACAATTTGGAACCTTTCAAGGTTATTTTTACTGTTGTTAGCCCACAGATTACCAGATTTATTGAATTCAATTTCACAACTTGTTCTGGTGGGATTTGAACTCGCAACCCCTGGGCTGCTAGTCCAGTACTATAAGCTCTAGGTCCTGATACCCAGATTCATCCTTGTTGGTCACTTTTATATCGTCTCAAGGCAATGATATTCTAAAGATGGCCACACTACCGTCCCAGACGACAATGGGTAGCACAATGCAGACTGGGGATTGAATCAATATGACATGCAATATGCATTTACTGATTGAGGCATCAAAGAGGGGATCATTTTGAACATGAAAAAGGGAATTCAATATGGTGAAGATTAAAATATTATTTCAAATGATTATTGTGGAATTAAATGCAAATCCGCCACAGTACATGTGTTGGAATGGAGCACCCTCTGCTGTATTCTGAATACCACTACACCCTTTCACATTTGAATGTTCTCTTTTATCCACTTTTGACTTGAATTAAGAATAAATAATATATATGAATCTAATCAGCATCTGGCATCTTCTTAAATAGTAAAAGATAATCAATATGTTATATGTATTAATAACTAGCCACTGTCCCATGGCGTTGCTCACGGTGAGTCAGAGATTTAAAACTAGGAGCGTTATCGCAAGTGGTATTACCAGACACACTGATTTATCAACACTGAATGTGGCCCTGAGATCTGGGAGACTGGAATGGGGCCTGGGACTACTACATTGGTGTTTCAGTGTATAACAATACCTTAAGGAGGGTCCTAGGGTCTAGAAGCAGTTATACAGGAGTTTTGGGTGTAATGGGGCAGGTCCTGGGATTGGGTATCACTGCAGAAGACATGGGAACTGGGGCCATTGGGGGTGGTCCTGAGATCACAGAACGCTGGCAGGGTGGTCTACAGGTTTGCGCGCACTGAGAGGGGATCACAATATCTGGTAATTGTGGGGATGGCAGTCCCGGGGTCCAGGAAAGGTTGGGGAAAGGTCTTGGAACATTGGGTCAGCCAAGGTCTTAAGTTGGCAGTATGGTGGGTTGCTGGGGTTTGACATTACTGGGCCAGGGAAAGGAACTGGCAGCCTTGAGGGACAGAGGGCCCCGGAGTATGAGGCCCAAACTGGCCTTGACTCCTTTTCAGGCACTGTTCCACAACATTTCCAACTCCTCCGATTGGTCCATGGATCCTCTTGCTCTGTTAAGCACCCTCCATTGTTTTCTCTATTACCAGCCGATTCATGCCTTTCAGTTCCTGTCTTAAAGCACTTAGTGTATTTGTCAACATATGCAACTTTTAATAAACATAAATCTCCAGAAACAAACAAAAGTTACCTTACTGAAACATTCAGAAGTTCAGTAAACAGTTTCCAAGATTTTATTCAAAGTTTAAGCAAAAGTGTTATGCTATCTTTCTCGGAAGAGAGATATTTTTTTAACTACATTTGGAGCTAGAAGGGAAGGGGTTTGCTGTGATTAATATGGACAGCCAATAATTTAAAATCATTTTCCAGCAAAAAAAGAACTAATACTATTTGATTGATAATTCATTCTTGTTTCAACGAAAGCATATGGCACTTGCTGCTTGAAGCAGAGAGCATTGACACATTTAAGGGCAGGCTTAATGTATGCATAGGGAGAAGGGAATAGAGGGATATGGGGGCAGTGTGGAAAGAGGCAATTAGAGTGGGAGGAGACTCATCCGTGTATTAACATTGGGATGGACTCGTTTCTGTGCTGTGGATTCTGTGAATTTTAACCCCCAAAAATGAGTGGGTTGGGGTCGGGTGAGATGCAAAAATTCTCAAACCTGACCCCAACCCGCCTCCAACTTGCCCACTTCCGGGTATAACAGAGGCGGGAAAGGGGCGGGCAGCCAACCCGTTCCCAGGAGGCGGGTTGTCCATTTAAATCTTATAATGAGGCTGGGAGCCTCACCTTACAGGTTTAACCCTGACACACAGGGAGGTCCTCTTCCCTTCCGATGGGCGGAAGATACCTCCCCAGGTGACCAACACAGCCTGGTTGCATATTGCAGAGGAGGTCACAAGCAGGGATGTCATCAGGAGGACCTGGGTGCAGTGGCGCAAACCTTTCAATGATCTCATTAGATCACGAAACGTTAGTACAAAGCCACACTCACCTTCATCCTGCTGTGCCTCTCATCATATCCCCATCACTCTGCCTTCCCTACCCTACTCCTGCGCATCCTTACTCACACCAACTTACCTTGCACCTCTACCCATCCCTCTCTATGTATATTATCACATCCCCATCTCACTAGCCACCCCTCACACTCACCCTCATCCTAGTGCAATCATATCAACTAACGACACTTGGGTGTTTTATCCAATGTTCATGTAAAGTTTCTGTTCATGTGGTGTCAAACATTGAAACCTTTATTTTCAACACTTTGCATTCTTAGACAGATTTGTGTGCACCTTTGGAAGTGGTTTAGTGAGTTGCAGTGAATGGTGAGACATAACGGTACCCCCTGAAATGGTGGTGAGTGTGAAAGGAATGGCTTAGACATTGTAGGGATGCTTATCAAAATCAATATGAAGAATTTTTACAGTTACATTAGGAAAAAGAGGGTGGTCAGGAGCAATGTTGGCCCCTTCAAAACTGAAAGTGGTGATATTGTCAATGACAATGGGGAAATGGCAGACATGTTGAATAATTACTTTGCGTCAGTATTTACAGTAGAGGAAGAGGATAGCATGCTGGAAATCCCAAAGAAACTAATATTGAATCAGGGACAGGGACTCAATAAAATTTACGTAAGTAAATTAACTGTAATGAAGAAAATAATGGCCCCATAGAGTGACAAATCCCCAGGGCCAGATGGTTTACATCCCAGGGATTAAAGGGAAGTAGGTGAGCAAATTACAGATGCCTTAACTATAATCTTCCAAAGTTCTCTCGATTCAGGAACCGTCCCTTTAGATTGTACAATTGCGCATGTCACTCCGCTTTTTAAGAATGGCGAGAGAGGGAAACCAGGGAATTATAGACCAGTTAGCCTAACATCTGTTGTGGGGAAATTGCTAGAGTCTATAATTAAGGATAGGGTGACTGAACACCTCGAAAATTTTCAGTTGATCAGAGAGAGCCAGCATGGATTTGTGAAAGGTAGGTCATGCCTGACAAACCTGATTGAATTTTTTGAAGAGGTGACTAAAGTAGTGGACAAGGGAATGTCTATGGATGTTATTTATATGGACTTCCAGAAGGCATTTGATAAAGTCCCACACAAGAGACTGTTATCTAAGGTAGAAGCCCACGGAATTGAGGGCAAATTATTGACCTGGTTAGGAAACTGGCTGAGCGGCAGGAGACAGAGAGTAGGGATAATGGGTAGGTACTCAAATTGGCAGGATGTGACTAGAGATGTCCTGCAGGGATCTGTGTTGGGGCCTCAACTAATCATAATATTTATTAACGACTTAGTTGATGGCATAGAAAGTCATGTATCCAAATTTGCCAATGACACAAAGATAGGCGGCATTGTAGGCAGTGTAGATGAAAGCATAAAATTACAAAGGGATATTGATAGATTAAGTGAATGGGCAAAACTGTGGCAAATGGATTTCAATGTAAGCAAATGGACCCAAAAAGGATAGAACAGGATACTGTCTAAATGGTGACAAGCTAATAACAGTGGATGTCCAAAGAGACTTGGGGGTTCAGGTACATAGATCATGAACAGGTACAGAAAATAATCAAAAAGGCTATGGAATGGTGGCCTTTATATCTAGAGGACTAGAGTACAAGGGAGTAGAAGTTATGCTGCAGCTATACAAAACCGTGGTTAGACCACACCTGAGTACTGTGAGCAGTTCTGGGCACCACACCTTAGTAAGGATATATTGGCCTTGGAGGGAGTGCAGTGTAGGTTTACCAGAATGATACCCAGACTTCAAGGGTTAAGTTACGAGAAGAGATTACACAAATTAGGGTTGTAGTCCCTAGAATTTAGAAGGTTAAGGGGTGATCTGATCAAAGTTTTCAGGATATTAAGGGGAACATAAGGGTAGATAGAGATAAACTATTTCCGCTGGTTGGGGATTCTATGACTAAGGCACATAGTAATCATGGGGGACTTTAACTTTCATATAGACTGGGCAAACCAAATTTGCAGAAATAGTACAGAGGAAGAGTTCATGGAATGCATTCAAGATAGTTTTCTAGATCAGTATGTCAAGGAACCTACGAGGGAATTGGCCATTTTAGATCTAGTACTGTGCAATGAGACAAGGTTAATTAATAACCTTGTAGGAAAGAAGCCTCTGGGGAGCAGTGATCATAATATGATAGAATTTTATGTTGAGTTTGAGAGTGATTTAGTTAGGTCTGAAACTAGGGTCCTAAACCTGAACAAAGCAAACTACGTATGTATGAGAGGCGATGTAGGTTGGGAAATTGGATTAAAAGATATGACAGTAGAAAAGCAATGGCAAACATTTAAAGCAATAATTCATAATTCGCAACGAATATACATTCCCTTAAGGAATAAAAGCACCACGGGAAAAATGGTCCAACCGTGGCTAACAAGAGAAATTTAAGATAGTATTAGATTAAAGGAAGTGGCTTATAATGTTGCCAAAAAGAGTAGTAAGCCTGAGGATTGGAAGGACTTTAGAATTCAGCAAAGGAGACCAAGAAATTGATTTAAAAAAAGGGAAAATAGAATGAGAGTAAACTAGTGAGAGACATAAAAACAGACTGTAAAAGCTTCTATAGCTTTTTACAGTATGTAAAAAGCAAAAGATTAGCGAAAGTAAATGTGGGTCCCTTACAGGCTGAGACAGGAGAAATTATAATGGGGAATAAAGAAATGGCAGAGAAATTAAACAAATACTTTGTGTCTTCACGGAAGAAGACGCAAAAAAAAACCCCCAGAAATAGTGGAGAACCAAGAGTCTAGCGAGAATAAGGAACTGAAAGAAATTAGTATTGGTAAAAAAATAGTACTGGAGAAATTAATGGGACTGAAAGCCGATAAATCCCCTGGACCTGATGGCCTACATCCTAGGGTTTTGAAAGAGGTGGCTATAGAGATAATGGATGTATTGGTTGTCATCTTCCAAAATTCCATAGATTCTAGAACGGTTCCTACGGATTGGAAGGTAGCAAATGTGAACACCACTCTTTAAGAAAGGAGGGAGAGAAAACTCGGAACTACAGACCAGTTAGCCTGACATCAGTAGTAGGGAAAATGCTAGAATCTATTATTAAGGACGTGGTAACAGGGCACTTAGAAAATAATAATAGGTTTGAGCAGAGTCAACACAGATTTATGAAAGGGAAATCATGTTTGACAAATCTGAGGTTGTAACTAGCAGAAAAGATAAGGGGAAACCAGTGGATGTGGTGTATTTGGATTTTCAGAAGGCATTCGATAAGGTGCCACACGAGGTTATTAAACAAAATTAGGGCTCATGGGATTGGGGGTAATATATTAGCATGGATTGAGGATTGGTTAACGGACAGAAAACAGAGAGTAGGAATAAACGGGTAATTTTCGGGTTGGCAGGCTGTAACTAGTGGGGTGCCACAAGGATCAGTGCTTGGGCCTCAGCTATTCACAATCTATGTCAATGATTTGGATGAGGGGACCAAGTGTAATATATCCAAGTTTGCTGATGATACAAAGCTGGGTGGAAATGTAAGTTGTGAGGAGGATGCAAAGAGGCTTCAAGGGGATATAGATAGGCTAAGTGAGTGGGCAAGAACATGGCAAATGGAATATAATGTGGAGAAATGTGAAGTTATCCACTTTGGTAGGAAAAATAGAAAAGCAGAGTATTTTTTAAATGGTGAAAGATTGGGAAATGTTGGTCGTCTGAGGGACCTGGGTGTCCTTGTACACATATCATTGAAAGTTAACATGCAGGTACAGCAAGCAATTAGGAAAGCAAATGGTATGTTGGCCTTTATTACAAGAGGATTTGAGTATAAGAGTAAAGACATCTTACTGCAATTATATAGGGCCCTGCTGAGACCACACCTGGAGTATTGTGTACAGTTTTGGTCTCTTTACCAAAGGAAGAGTATACCTGCCGTAGAGAGAGTGCAACAAAGGTTCACCAGACTGGTTCCTGGGATGGGGGGATTGTCCTATGAGGAGAGATTGAGTAGACTAGGCCTATATTCTCTAGAGTTTAGAAGAATGAGGGGTGATCTCATTGAAACATACAAAGTTCTTACAGGCTTGACAGGGTAGATGCAGGGAGGATGTTTCCCCTGGCTGGGGAGTCTAGAACCAAGAGTCACAGTCTCAGAATAAGGGGTCAGCCATTTAGGACTGAGATGAGGAGAAATTTCTTCACTCAAGAGTGTGGTGAATCTTTGGAATTCTCTACCCCAGAGGGCTGTGGAGGCTCAGTCGTTGAGTATATTCAAGACAGAGATCGATAGATTTTTGGATATTAAGCGAGTCAAGGAATATGGGGATAATGCAGGAAAGTAGAGTTGAGGTAGATCAGCCATGATCTTATTGAATGGAGGAGCAGGCTCAAGGGGCCGAATGGCCTACTCCTGCTCCTATTTCTTATGTTCTTATGTTCATAGTCTAAAAATTAGAGCCAGACCTTTCAGGAGTGAAATTAGGAAACACTTCTACACACAAAGGGTGGTAGAAGTTTGGAACTCTCTTCCGCAAATGACAATTGATGCTAGATCAATTGTTAATTCTAAATCGGAGATTGATAGCTTTTTGTTAACCAAAGGTATTAAGGGATATGGGCCAAAGGCAGGTATATGGAGTTAGAGCGCAGATCAGCCATGATCTCATTAAATGGCGGAACAGGCTCGAGAGGCTGAATGGCCTACTCTTGTTCCTATGTTCCTGTTTATGGTGTTAGTGTGGGGTGGTGCCAACCTCGCACATCATGTGACAGCATCAAGTGAAGTAAATCTGGCCATGGTGAGGCCATCCCTGGATTCCCGGGAAGCAATGTGCTCAGGTGCTGATGCCCTCTGTCCTGTGCAGCATCAGGTGATTGCGGAAAAGGTTGGTGGTGTTGTTGGTGCTGCTGGTGTTGGGGCTGATTGTGGTCAGATTCTGAGGACCAGGGTGAGACAGTATAAAGGGCACCCATGTTGATGGAATAGATGGCAGGTGAAGCAGAGATGACAGAAGCATTCTTTCAATGGTGAATGGAGAGTGGAAAGTCTGCAGAATCTGTGCTGGAAATGGACTTAAAATCAGCTTGTGGCTGAGGAAAGTGATGATCTGTCAAGTGGGAGCTTTTACTGTACATCTGAAGCTGTCAAATAATCAGCTGGAGCAATGGCCACTGAACTCCCGCCTCAGGTTGACAGCTGTGGTCCCCGAACAGCGTGGTTCCTGTGGCCATGCAGTTAAAGTGAAAAGGTAAGTTAAAAAAGCCTGTTAATGATGTCAACTAGATTCTAATGAGTTTAATTGGGTCGCCCGCTGCTGCCTGTCGGGTCTGCTCAGTGCTGACAGACCCGACATTGGGAAAGGCGCGTTGCGGTGGGTTGACAGCAGGGTCCCGCCCCGCTGTCAAAAAAATCAAATATCCCATCCGACCTGCCGACCCCCTGGAAAATTCTGGCCTAAGTCTTTTCAGGAGTATATCTCTCTAGAAAGTATTCGGATAAGCATTTTGAAAGGGCAATGGTGTACTGGAATTGGGAGATTTGTTTGCAATACTGGATGTCGGTCAGCATAGGTGATCCATGATTCTTCCCTGAATACACCAAGAGATGTGAAAAGTTTACTGGATACCCTGAATACCTGAATATCGATACGAGTAAATGCAGATGTACAAATTCCTTCAGAAATAGGAAAAAGTCATTGGATCGCCTTTCATTGAAAAAGTAGTAAGCACACACCTGTTACTTCAGAGGAACAGGATGCATATTCAATACGGATGTTTGGAACAGTAACAGTAAACATTTCCAAAGCCCAAATATCATTTCATTTCCAGTTTACTGACACAACTGCAAGCGACAGTAATGGATCAGGCCTTTAGATGCAGTACAAGTCCCCCAGACTGTATGTAACCAAATGCTGTTCTGTACAGATTACGTGCCAGAACTCATTGAGTGCTGGCATCTAACGTGTATAGAACAGGCATTCAATCTGCTGATGTGTTTCTGCAGCAATCACCATGAGCCATCTCACTGGACTGGACATACTCTGCAGTTGCACGGCGATTGACGTCATGCTCCTGGTCATTAAAATACTTGCGCCGAGTGCAGGCAATGGCAGCGCTGCTGACCTGCCCAATATGGCGGCCACCGTGTTCCTCACTGGAAGTGGGGCGGCCGCCATTTTTTTCTTCAAAACCAGCCAGCGCTAAAGGTTCCAATTTCTAGGCCACAGCCATTGGGTGAGCTTGCACACTATTTCCTAACTCTTGGTAATACCACCTCCAAAATAGACTAAATGTTGTACAGAAAGTGTTACCTGGTACACATATATATATGTTCAGCGTACACCTATAAAACAAACTGTTGATTCAATTTTTTCCCTATTTCTCCCATTATATATCAGCATTGGTGACATTACATTAATGTTTATTTTACTGGTTTTCTTCAGATCTGAAATATATTTTGATAGAAAATTACTTTGGTGATAAAGAAATAATCCAGGACCATTTTAGTTAGCTGTGTTTTAGAAGAGTTTAGACATTCCCTTTTGGATTACAAATTTCAGGTCAGTGTTTTATTATAATTGTCTATTGCAATTTACGCTAATCCACACTGGTGACCTTTTAAAGCAGCTGAAGGTGGTGGCAATTCAACTTCCAGAAATGGTGTAATGTTGCATTACTGTGCTAAATTAGATCAGGTTTGGCAGAACCCCATGAAAATGCCAGCCTCCAAAGATCAATTATTAAGCCACCGAGATCACTTTTTAAAATATTTGTTATTTGATACGTCCACTGAAAACTGAGCTTTGCCCTTCCTTTATTTTCCACACCTGTATGAAATGTAAAGTTCAGTTCTGAAATTGAAACCATGCACTTTATTTGTAGCAGTGAAAACATTAAGTGAAATAAGCAAGGAATGGACCATCCATAGCATTTATTGTACAATTAATCTTTACATACTTCAAACATGTCAATTTTTGGAGAGTGGGAGGATTTGCCAAAGAATAGAATGCTTTTCCACTTTTAGCACCGAGTCCTAGTATCGAGCATTCCTAGATAAGGTATAACATTGGGTAGGTATAGGGTCCACCTCCCTGTACTCTGGTCAGTAATGTGCTTTATCCTGCAAATTCGGAAGACCGACTCCTACAAAGTGTTAATCTTCCATTTCCCACTTGCATTTATATAGCGCATTTAACATAGTAAAACGTCCCAAGGTGCTTCACAGGGGCATTATCAAACGAAAATTTGACATCAACTACATTACAACAGTGACTACACTTCACAAAGTACTTCATTGGCCGTAAAGCGCTTTGGGATGTCCTGAGGTCACGAAAGGTGCTGTATAAATGCAAGTCTTTCTTTCTTCTACAGAGGAAAATAAGGACAGGTGACCAAGAGTTTGGTCAAAAGAGGTAGGTTTTAAGGTGCGTCTTAAAGGAGGAGAGGTAGAGAGGCGGAGAGGTTTAGAGAGGGAATTCCACAGCTTAGGGCCTAAGCAGCTGAAGGCACGGCCGCCAATGGTGGATTAAAATTGGGGACGCGAAAGAGGCCAGAATTGGAGGAGCGCAGAGATTTTGGAGGATTGTACGGCTGGAGGAGGTTACAGAGATAGGGACTTGTATGATGTGATCGGGGTGTATACCAGCCACTTGTATGATTTTGGTCAATATATTTCCATATTATGAAAAGTATTGTGCTGTGAGCTCAATACTCATTAGCAAACTAGGTTGAGACTGTTCTAAACTCATTTCATTTAGAACCCTGTCAGCTAATAGACAAAGGTTTTGACCGTATCAGTCTGGGCTGAATTTTAACTTGGGCCCTTGAAGTGAAAGGAAAGAGCTCTAACTCACTACTTATTATTAGTTACCACCTAACAGCCTTTTATTACTGAAAACAACTTACGAGTTTCAGTGTGAGGGTGTTGTTAAACACAAACAAAACTAGCATTTTCTCAATAAGTGTTCTGGTCGCTTAGTTTCTCAACATGTTTTTATTCAGCATCTTAACATAAGATTATGTACAAAGTTGAACAACCCTCATTCATATCTTCTTAAGAACTGTGTAAGAAATTTTTGGGATTCCATGAGCATAAGGAAACACAAATAAAAATTGGGTCGCTTAACGGTTTAGGTCAAATGACCAAAAGGATTTTTCAACAATTATTTTTAATTAAAACTGCTCTTACAACATTATATCCGTTGGTTACTTGGGGGTAAACTAGACTCTTCAGCATGTTTATGCAAATGATTTCAATTCTTCTGATGGCATGGTTGTAATGGCAAAGAACTGCACTGGTATAGTCTGCATACAGCTAATTAGAAGACAGCTTCCTCCCCCTTTCTGTACCGCATCCATCAAATCCAGTCTGACTGAATCACACCCATGTAGGAGTAGTCAAAAATGTCTCCTATATTTTATCAAGTACAGCATTCTAAAATCAGTTTACAGCTATTGATATCTGTTCTCTCAAAAATTCTCAACACTGTTTCTTTCCAACAGATAAGCAGTGTGGAATTTGTGGCCTTAAACGCCTAATGCATATGAGGTACATACAAATAATTCAATTTTTGTGTTCATTTTTTTTTTTAAAGTTGCAACTGCTATGATAGTTATACTGCAGCAAATGAAGAAGCAGTGAATGATTGCAAGTAAATTGTGAGGTATTCACTTAAAAGAAACCCTCTCCTGAAATTAAACTAGATCGATTGGTATCTACAATGAACAAGACCAAGTAAATCTGAATTATTTCCTGCCACTTTCTTCTACAAGTAATCTCTATGTAACCCCTTCACTGACTGATTTCACTGAAAAGTCTAGTGTGGCAGTACAGTCTGTCTGCCGTACAGTTTGTCTTGAAGTATTTTTTGAACTGCACAGCTTTTTGTGTCTATTACACAAACTAACCATGTTAATTTCACAAAGGAGAAAAAAATACCCGTGCAAAGTTAATTGTAAGTTTTCAGTGTCCCGGAAGCATTTTGCTCCAATAGACAAATAGGTTTAAGCGGTTGAAAGGGTTAAACCAACAGGGAACAGCATGATGAACAATGATCCTGGCACAGTCACTCTGTTTTTCACAAGGGTGTTTTCATGCAATACAAAGACAGTACTGTATGGGTACTGCCGTTGTTCCACATTTTTAAAACAGCTTGCGAGTTCATAACCACCTTATACATGGTGCAGTGTTTGTGCTTTTTTTTCTCCCTAAAAGTTTCTGAATAGAAAATGTTAAAATTTTGTTTGGCCAAATAATTAAGGACCACAAAGCAAGATAATTTGCTGCTTTTAACTTACAATTTCAGTCTGACATTTGGGAATGTATCTTTTAGAACATATCTTTATATGTAAGAAACCTTTACACAGCATTCTCAAATCCATTTTTTCCTACAATTTGAAAAAAAGCACTTCCAAAATGGTCTTTATTTATGTAATGAAAAATATGAATTTATAAAGCCAAGGTACTCAAGTCACAAACTTCTATTTAAAAAAAACCTCAGTTGGCCTTTTTTTTGGCCATTTATGCTAAATATACGGAATTGGTTGTATTATAGTATATACTGAAAATAAGAACTTCCAGCTGGGCATCAACGTGTCGTACAAACCATATGAAAGAAAGTTGCTTGATTTTTTTTCTTTTTTTTTATATAAAATCAGTGATTACAGCCAACAAGAAACAATAAAGAAATTATACAGATGATCGGGATTCTGATACAGTGACCAGGAGTTAGACTCTCAACCACCCTCCTGTCTGTTCCTGATAAACTTCAACCACGTCTTCATCCTCCATGCCAAGCTGTGGAAGCAAAAAAAAAAACAACTTTTTGTAGCGTTTAGAAACAAAGACAGTTTTCCATAAAAGATACATCATTAAAATTCACACTTTCTCAATTTCTGTTTTCTTCTGTTCCAATTGAATGTAAAAATTGTTGTAGGTAAACGTTCTGCTGCTCATGACTGCAAAGTTCTAAGACTCCTTGGTTGAATACAACTGATATTTCTCTGGAAACCACATATTTTTTGTGTCTCCCCCTCCATAGCTGCTGATATTTCGTCCACATTTTTCTATCTAACTCCATGTAATAATATCAGTAATAAAACAAACTTGAATGAGATGCATGCAGTAACTGTATTGTTTAAACATGCGATTAAAAGCAAGTTTAACAGATTAAAAAATTATCGAAAGGTTAATCGTGATTAATTTTTTTAATAATTTGACAGCCCTAAGTTGAATGTGTCTAGACTTTTAGCATATTTTTCCCAGTTGCGTTCTTTTAAAATCTACAAAGCTAACTGAAAGCTTACAATTTAGCCCTGTCCGCAAATCCAGACATTTGGATTCTTTTTCTGAGGTCCAGGCTTCTTGCTCTGTAGAGATGATGTGTCATGATGTGGTGCTGGACTTGAAACAAAACTGAGGAGTCGGTGGCTTGCTGTTGCAAGAGGCCTTTACCCTGTACCTCTCTTTCTGACAATATACTTGGAGGGACAGCAAGACAAATACCCAAAAGCTGAAAGTTTGAAGAACCCTCTGGAACCAAGACCATCAAGCTCCAGTCCATGTTGGACTTAAAAAGGTCAAGGAGCTGAATTTGGGAGTCCAGTAGAGGCTTTGAAAGGAAAGGGTGGGGGTGCTTCGCATCCTTAGACTCTGGGTTTTACAACTAAACCTCCACAGCAAAGACTGTAGATTTTCTGAGGCCCCAAGAATAGTAGGAAGAAAGAGAGTAATATACTCTGCCAGTTCCTAAACCAAGACATTCACTCTCTTGCTAAAAAGGTCAGCCCTGATTTAGAAGATGCTGGGGAAATGGAAGCTACCGTGTCCGCAGTGATTTTGACCCTTGGGTTTTAAGTAGTCACATTAGTGTGGGGCATCAACTGCAACAAACTTACATAATGAACTGATGGATTGAAGACTCACTCAGAATCTGGGGTTAACGGTTGGGCAATTAATACATTATTGAGGGTAACGTCACAGTGCCCCAAGTACTGGTCAAATTGCCCTCAGATACCTGTGCTCATCAGTCAGTGTCATAGCTGCACCCAAACACCAGTTTGAAGTTGGGGCTAGAAATCACCAGATCCTGCATCAGAAGACTTGATGACATCTGGTACTGGGTATCTCAATGATGGCAGTGCTGAAGGTTTACTTGATGCAGAATGTTTAATGGATACCAAGCACTGTGTTGATATTAATTAAAAATCAGTATATTTACGTGCTTGAAAGCTGCTCGAGAAGAAAATTGCCAGATGTTGCAAATAGACAACTTCATGTGCCAGTCCCATGCCACACTTAGTCACTCCCCATACCTCCTGGCACCAAGGAAGAGGATGGAGAGAATGATTATCAAACTGGGTTCGTGATGTGGTTTTGGAGCATTGAATTGCTATGGCTGGTTGGTGCAAAAAGTCCAATCTTCAACAAGTGGCTTCCTCTTCAACTGGCCTCGTGGATAAAGAGCAGACACACTTCATATGAGTCGGTTATGCATCAAACAACGGCAATGAAGAGTTGCTGTCTACCACCAAACAAAGCCCAGTTACACTTAGAAGGGTACATATATATATATAAAATGAACAAAGACATTCTTAAACAATATAGAAAGAGAAAAGAAATGTGCATTTATTTAGCAGCTTTCACATTATCTGGCTGTCCTAAAACAGTTTATAACCAATGGGTGACTTATGAATTGCCGTCACTGATGTTATGTTGTCAAATGCAGCAGCCAATTTGCGCACAGCAAGCAAGATGGCAACTGAATGTTCATTTTTGGTGATGTTTATTGAGTGAATAATGTTGGCCAGGACATGAAGAGAACTCCCTGCTCTTCTCTGAGAAGTGCTTGGGGTCTTTTGCATCTACCTGAGCAGATAGACAGGGCCTCGGTTTAACATCTCATCCAAAAGTTGGTACCTCTGACAATGCAGCACTCCCTCCCAGTGTCAATCTAGATTTCATGCTCAAATCTGTATTGAGGCTTGAACCTTGCGACTCAGTGACAAGAGTGCTGCCAAACAGGTACTTAACAAATTCAAGGAATACAATGACTGAAGTAACCTTTTCCACAAGAAAAAGAAAACTCATGCTTAACAAATCATCACGCAGAAAACAGAGGGAAAATGGACTTTTCTTTTTACAGCATGGGAAGAGACTCACATGGGCCATTTTTGTGACATAATCACCAGCAAAAATGGGACTGGAATTATGTTCATGTTACTTGGATCTTTTAATAACCTGGGGTTACTATTGTACTGTGCAGAGGATACTGAATGAGGTGTGGAAAACAAACAGAAAACAAAGAAGAACTGAACTAAGAATGAGAAAGTCAAGAAAGTGAAAAACAGGAAAAGACAAAATACGGAAACAGGAGAAAATGAAAAAACTAACACCTACCAGGCCAGTTAGCAAGATCTTCTTGTAAACCAGTAGAAATAACTTCTAAAATGTTCTTTGACTCGCTGAAAACACAGGCCAGGAAGCCGGACTCCCCATTTAGTGAGCAGAAACTCTGGTATTTCTACCCTTAGTTTACACCACAAATGTTGTGACTAATGCCATCAAATGTTAAATATCACTTTGATGAGTTACATGTCGTGCTATTGGTGTACTCTCTTGGATTGGACAGAAACCAAATTAGCTGTAAATCAAATTAAAATTTCAAATGAGACTTAATAAATCAAATTAAAATTTGGTTGTCCGGGGTGACGATGCACTCCAGTCACCGCGGCGCCCACCGGTCGCGGAAAAACTCAAGCGTGCCGGCGGACACCGCGTGCTCCATCTCCAGGGCCACCCGGGTGCGAACATGGCCGCGGAAGAGAGGCAGGCAATCGGGCCGAACGACCCCCTCGACCGCCCGCTGCCTGGACCAATTAATGGCTTTCTTAGCCAGGCCCAGGAAGGGGTTAGATCCCAAACCAGAAGTTAAAACCTCTCGTTTAACTATAAAGATTTTTTAACTAACAAGAAGAATGATTGATTGTATGTTAAACTGGCGTTATGATTCACTATAATCCAACACCGAATGATAATCAAATAACTTGGGTTAAAAAAAGTCATAGTCATAGAATCTTCACCTCCATGCTTTAATTTTTCCAGACTGCTTCGAGCTGGTTTTACCCATTTCATACATTGTCAGAAACTGATTGTGAAGAGAATGTCTCTAAATATAAACACACTCAAAATGATGTTAGAAGGTCAATAAATGTTCATTCATCATCATTACAATGCCTACATCAATACCCACTACTGAGAACTAAAGACAACTGCTGTTTTCTGTGACATAGGGCCGGAATTTGCAGTCGGAGGCGTAGCTCCGACGTACGCCACCGACCCGAAAACAAATACGAACCTACCTGCCGGCTCCCGGGCTTCGGAGACTTCAGGTCCTGGGCCTGCAGGCATACGCCTGCGTAATGGCCCACGGATCCCGGGGACACAGGCGGTTCGGAAGGGTCCCTGGGAGGACCTGGCCCATGTGATCCCATCAGAAAGGAGGATTCCATTGCAGTCATTTCCGAACGGAATCCCCGAATGTCAAGCAATGGAATCCCCAAATAATTAAAGAATTTACACAATTCTAATAAAAATAAATGTTCCCATTTTCACATTTAATTAAAAGACCCTTTAATGAAGCATTTACAATAAAAATTTAATTTTTTGAAAAATAATTTTAAATATTTTAATCCAGACCAAAATTTACATAAATTAATTTTAAATGTTTGTGGATGATTTAAAAAAATTTAATTTAACATTTACGTTAACCCTTACCCTGGTAAAAGCAAGCCCTAAACTTGCTTTTACCAGGCGTAAGGGTTTTGTGAGCATTTGTTAGGCAGTAGTTGGGTAAATAGTCCAACTTTGCACCAGCGAAAGTGATTTTTCTTTCGGTTCAGAGGATCTGTAAAGGCGAACCTTGACAGATCACTAGTTCCGGGTTTTCGCGCATGCGCAGCACATGTGCAAACCTGGAATATTCGGGGCCTTTTACAAGGCTTACGATGGCGTGTGCGTAGGCCGTCATCAGCCCCGCAAAATCCAGGCCATAAATTCGGGTCTGTTTTAGGTATCCACTCAAGCTCAGTGATACGGGAATGGTAGCATAGTGGTTATGTTACTGGATTAGTAATCCAGAGACGCGAGTTCAAATCCCACCACAGCAGCTGGGGAATTTAAATTCAGTTAGTTAAATAAATCTGGAATAAAAAGCTAGCATCAGTAATAGTAACCATGAAAGTACCGGATTGCCGTAAAAACCCATCTGGTTCACTAATGTCCTTTAGAGAAGGGAATCTGCCGTCCTTACCCGGTCTGGTCTGTATGTGACTCCAGACCTGCAGCAATGTGGTTGACTCTTAACCGCCCTCTGAAATGGCCTAGCAAGTCGCTCAGTTGTAACAAACTGCTACAAGAAACAATAATAATTTTAAAAACGGACAGACCACCCGGCATCAACCTCGGCACCAGCATTGGACACGACAAAGGCATAACCAGCCCAGTCGACCCTGCAAAGTCCTCCTCACAGTCAGAAGGTTGTAGGATCAAGTCCCACTCCAGAGACATGAGCACACAAATCTAGGCTGACACTCCCGTGCGGTACTGAAGGAGTGCTGCACTGTCGGAGGTGCCGTCTTTCGGATGAGACGTTGAACCGAGGCCCCGTCTGCTCTCAGGTGGCCCTATTTCGAAGAAGAGCAGGGGAGTTATCCCCGGTGTCCTGGCCAAAATTTATCCCTCAATCAACATCACTAAAACAGATTACCTGGTCATTGCTGTTTGTGGGAGCTTGCTGTGCGCAAGTTGGCTGCCGCGTTTCCTACATTACAACAGTGACTACACTTCAAAAAGTACTTCATTGGCTGAGATGTGCTTTGAGACGTCCGGTGGTCGTGAAAGGCGCTATATAAATGCAAGTCTTTCTTTCACTAACATCTGGAGACTTGTGCCAAAATTGGGAGAGCTGTCCCACAGACTAGTCAAGCAACAGCCCGACATAGTCATACTCACAGAATCATACCATTCAGCCAACGTCCCGAACTCCTCCATCACCATTCCTGGGCATGTCCTGTCCCACCGGCAGGACAGACCCACCAGGGGTGGCAGCACAGTGCTATACAGTCAGGAGGGAGTGGCCCTGGGAGTCCTCAACATTGACTCCGGACCCCATGAAGTCTCATGGCTTCAGGTCAAGCATGGGCAAGGAAACATCCTGCTGATTACCAACTACCTCCCTCCCTCAGCTGATGAATCAGTACTCCTCCATGTTGAATACCATTTGGAAGAAGCATTGAGAGTAGCAAGGGCACAGAATGTACTCTGGGTGGGGGACTTCAATGTCCATCACCAAGAGTGGCTCAGTAGCACCACTATTGACCGAACCGAGTCCTGAAGGACATAACTGCCAGTCTGGGCCTGCGACAGGTGGCGAGAGAACCTACTTGACCTCGTCCTCACCAATCTACCTGTCGCAGATGCATTTGTCCATGACAGTATTGGTAACAGTGACCACCGCACAGTCGAAGTCCCATCTTCACACTTAGGACACCCTCCATCGTATTGTGTGGCACTACCACCATGCTATATGGGATAGATTCAGAACAGATCTAGCAGCTCAAAACTGGGCAACCATGAGGCGCTGTGGGCCATCAGCAGCAGCAGAATTGTATTCCACCACAATCTGTAAACTCATGGCCCGTCATATCCCTCACTCTACCATTACCATCAAGCCATGGGGCCAACCCTGGCTCAATAAGGAGCGCAGGAGTGCCAGGAGCAGCACCAGGCATACCTAAAAATGAGATGCCAACCTGGGGAAGCTGCAACACAGGACTACATGCATGCTAAAAAGGGGAAGCAGCATGCTATAGACAGGGCTAAGTGATCCCACAATCAATGGATCAGATCAAAGCTCTGCAGTCCTGCCACATCCAGTCATGAATGCTGGTGGACAATTAAGCAACTAACGGGAGGAGGAGGCTCCATGAATATCCCCATCCTCAATGATGGGGGAGCCCAGCACGCAAATGCAAAAGACAAGGCTGAAGCGTTTGTAACCATGTTCAGCCAGAAGTGCCGAGTGAATGATCCATCTCGGCCTCCTCCTGAGGCCCCCACCATCACAGAAGCCAGTCTTCAGCCAATTCGATTCACTCCACGTGACATCAAGAAAAGGCTGAGCGCACTGGATACAGCAAAGGCTATGGGCCCCGAGAATATCCCGGCTATCGTGCTGAAGACTTGGGCTCCAGAACTAGCCGCGCCTCTAGTCAAGCTGTTCTAGTACAGCTACAACACTGGCATCTACCCAGCAATGTGGAAAACTGCCCAGGTATGTCCTGTCCACAAAAAGCAGGACAAATCCAATCCGGCCAATTTGCACCCCATCAGTCTACTCTCAATTATCAGCAAACTGCTGGAAGGTGTTGTCGACAGTGCTATCAAGCAGCACTTACTCACCAATAACCTGCTCACTGATGCTCAGTTTAGGTTCTGCCAGGACCACTCGGCTCCAGACCTCAATACAGCCTCGGTCCAAGCATGGACAAAGGAGCTGAATTCCAGAGGTGAGGTGAGAGTGACTGCCCTTGACATTAAGGCAGTCTTTGACCGAGTGTGGCATCAAGGAGCCCTAGTAAAATTGAAGTCAATGGGAATCAGGGGGAAAACTCTCCACTGGCTGGAGTCATACCTAGCCCAAAGGAAAATGGTTGTGGTTGTTGGAGGCCAATCATCTCAGCCCCAGGACATCGCTGCAGGGGTTCCTCAGGGTAGTGTCCTAGGCCAAACCATTTTCAGGTGCTTCATCAATGACCTTACCTCCATCATAAGGTCAGAAGTGGGGATGTTCGCACAGTGTTCAGTTCCATTCGTAACTCCTCAGATAATGAAGCAGTGTATGCCCGCATGCGGCAAAACCTGGACGACATTCAGGTTTGGGCTGATAAGTGGCAAGTAACATCCGTGCCACACAAGTGCCAGGCAATGACTATCTCCAACAAGAGAGCGTCTAACCACCGCCCCTTGACATTCAACGGCATTACCATCGCCGATTCCCCCAACATCAACATCCTGGGGGTCACCATTGACCAGAAACTTAACTGAACCAGCCACATAAATACTGTGGCGACAAGAGCAGGTCAGAGGCTGGGTATTCAGCGGCGAGTGTCTCACCTCCTGACTCCCCAAAGCCTTTCCACCATCTACAAGGCACAAGTCAGGAGTGTGATGGAATATTCTCCACTTGCCTGGAAGAGTGCAACTCCAATGACACTCAAGAAGCTTGACATCATCCAGGACAAAACAGCCCGCTTGATTGGCGCCCCATCCACCACCTTAAACATTCACTCCCTCCACCATCGGTGCACCGTGGCTGCAGAGTGCACCATCTACAAGATGCACTGCAGCAACTCGCCAAGGCTTCTTCAATAGCACCTCCCAAACCCGTGACCTCTACCACTTAGAAGGACAAGGGCAGCAGATGCATGGGAACACCATCACCTCCAAGTTCCCCTCCAAGTCAAACACCATCCTGACTTGAAAATATATAGCTGTTCCTTCATCATCGCTGGGTCAAAATCCTGGAACTTCCTCCCTCACAGCACTATGGGAGTACCTTCACCACACGGACTGCAGCGGTTCAAGAAGGCAACTCACCACCACCTTCTCAAGGGCAATTAGAGATGGGCCTTGCCAGCAACGCTCACATCCCAGGAAGGAATATAAAAAATATCAGTTGCTCCCTGCTGCCAATTTCCTGGACTTTCTGGACATCAAGACTACGCTTCTCCACTGGACTACACTGTAAGACTCAGCTGCTGTGTCTTTGATCTGTTATTCAGTTGTTTAAGTTTTAAGGTAACTAACTTTGTCTAGCTTACAGCCTATCCCCCTCCGCTGCTGTTACCTTCTAAGCTATGACTGCTCGACTGGTCTTTCAGCTTCAGCTAGTCTGGTTCGTGGCCAGAAATTCACTCTCCTGGGCCGAAGTTCATTTCTCCGCTGCCTCTGGATCTTATAGTGGCCTCCAAATTCGCCATCATTTTTCTGCCCCGCGATCGATCCTGCACATTTCCTGGCTCTTCATTCCCATGGAAATACTTCTAGCAGTGCGTCCTCCGATACTATACCCTTCAAATAGCTTCTGGACTTACTCGTCCTCCACACCTGTCTCCGAACCTGGACATCAGTTCGTTGATGCTCCAAGCTGACTCCACCCCATATATGTCAACTTTAGCCCACCACAGGACCTCTGACTTTAACTCTGGACTCCATCCTATTGTCTCCTCTCTATTCCTCGTTCATTACCAAGACATATCTATCCTAATCTTGCTATGCAACCAGGCCTATGCATCTTGAGTTTCCCTGTGGCCTTTCACATGTGCGTTTTGGCTGCCGCTCCAGACCTGAGCTCATCACTTCTATTTCCCCTTTTTCACTCCCCCATTTTTTTCTTTACCCCTCCCAGGCCCCTCTTTCCTGTCGTCATGCGTCCTTTCATTTCTCCCCTCGGCTACTCTGCCCTCCCAAATTCCTACCCTAACCCTTCAGCACTCCTCCACCTTCCTACTCTCCTGCTGCCGTCCCAGGCTTGACTCCCTCTTAGATAAGCCTACAGCTTCCTTCTGTGCCTCCTTACAAGCAGCAACCCCAACTGCTCCATTCTACTCTCTCGCCGACCTTCCCACCCAGTGCGCCTGCTGGGGGCTAAACTTTCCAATCTCTTTCCCGTCCCACTTACCTCTCCCAATGCTGACCCTGTGGACTCTTCCAGCGGATCAGCCATTGGCGCCCCTCTCCGCATCTCCCTCCAGAATGTCCGTTCACTTGTGAACAAGGCCCGTGGCATCCATGAGCTTATTGTGGATGATTGCATTCACATCAATGACAAAAACCTTGCTGAGGGTTGATGACACCTTCCCCCTTAAATGAAGCCTCTCCGACTGGCTATACCTTCCATCACCAGCCCCACCCAGACCGCCACAGTGGCAGTGTGGCTCTCATCACCAAATCACACCTTGGTCGGTCCCCCCACTCCTCTGGCACCTCCTCCTCCTTTGAGCATCTCACCTTGTTCCAACCCTCTTGCCTCTCATTTAAACTCCTTGTTCCCTACCGCTTACTCAAGTACCACGCCCAGTTTCTCATCGAGTTATCTTTACTGCTTTCCTCCCTCAGCCTCTGCTGAGTGACTTCTCATCCTTGATGATTTCAACCTCCATCTCATCATGCTCTTTCTCCTCTGAGTTCAGTGTTCTCCTATCCTTCCTGAATATCTCCCTCCATATAAACTCCCCTACCCATATTCACGGCTACCCCCTTGACCTTGCCAGCTCACGTGACCTCGCTACTCCCATCGTGTCAATTCACAGATATGCCATATCTGATCACTTCCTTGTATCGCTCTCCACACACCTCCCCCTTCCCCCTCCCAACCCCAATTCCTTCTGTGTCCACCCCTGGAAAAAACTCTCCCCCAAGTCACTTACAACTGCACTTTCAAATTCCCAACTCTCTAGCCTGTGACCCTCCATTCACCATGACATCTCTGCAGCTACCGATCTGCTCAATCACACCCTCACCTCTGCCTTTGATGTCCTTGTCCCCATTGAAACCGTTACTCTCTCACACCCTGGTGCTCACTATTCCAGGATCATCCTAAAAATGCAAAGAAAACCCCGACTTCTCTTCTCCACATCAAACCGTCTTCTTAAACCCCTCTTCCCTGTCCCCTCCACCCTCACCTCCAACAAGAGCGAGGAGCTCATTGACTTCTTTGTCACTAAGACTGAGACCACCCGTTCAGGTGCCTCCGCCGCTTCCCTCCCTTCCCCTAACCCACCGGGCCAGAATTCCTCTAATGTTCCCCGCTGCCCTAGCCCTGAACTCACATCCTTCTCTAGTTTCTCTCCTATTTCCCTTCATGCTCTCTCCGAGCTTACCTTATCTACGAGACCGACCTCCTGCTCCCTCGAACCTATTCTCACCAAACTGCTAACCACCCAACTTTCCTTCCTGGCCCCTACGTTAGCTGATATTGTTAACAGTTCCCTCTCCTCAGGTACTGTCCCCCTCCCCTTCAAATCTGCCGTCATCACCAATGTTCCCGTTAAGCTGAGCATTTCGCCTACAAGGATCAGGCTGCAGTCGGAAGGAGGGGCCTGGCCAGTCTTTTCGCTTATGAGGACCTACAATCAACGCTGGATCGATCATCATATGTATGATTTCTTGTAATATTATTGGTGAACTGCTCAAATAGTGGTTGGGGTTTTGAATCTGTCTTAGGAACAATAAAAGGTTAAAGGCAGAACCCGTGTGTCTGGTGTAATTTCTCATAAGTCTCAAGTCCGAACTCTATAACCTGTTGGACGGGGCGAGGGGTAATTCCGCATGCCTTACACCCCGGACCCCAAGCAAACCTGTTAATTTCCCCAGCGATCGGACCCCCACCCCACGATCCGATGCCCTCCCGATGTCCTCCACAGCCCACGATCTCCTCCTGGCCCCACTCATGTCCTCCAAGGTTCCCCGCGATCCTCCCCCCTCTTTCCCCGATCTCTCTGGCCCTTTCAAGATCTTCTCCCCTCCTCCCCGATCCGTCCAGGGTTCCCCCCCTAACCAATGTCCCCCCCCCACACCAGCCTTGATCTCTCTGGCAACCCCGCATCAAATCCCCCCCAACCCCCGACCTCTCCGGCACGCCATCGATGCCCCCTTTACCTCTCTTCCCCCCCCCCCCCCACCCCCCACCTGATCGATGCCCCCCATCTCTCCCTCCCTCCCTCCCTCCTTTCCGCTCCCCGGTTGCAGCCTGACAGCCTCTCAATCTGGCTGGCTGAGCCCGGGAAAAGGATTCGGAGAATGGTAATCAGGTCCTGCCGCACTTTCAGGAAGTAGGTCAGTCAGTAAAATATTTTAAGGAGCCTCCATTTTAACAGGATTTTTATGGAGACCAGGTTTCCCGGGGCTCAGGAATACCGACAGTTAAAGGAGGCGAGATGGGCCGGATCCATCAGGTAAGTGCATTTACAGCACTGCATGTGGGCTGGGAGGAGCAGGTGTGTTTACCCCAGGCCCAACAAGCTAACCTCTTTACACACCCCACAATCTCAGAAAGCCCCCACTCCCCGCGATTTCAGACTCCCCCCCACCCCCCCACGATTTCCGACTCCCTCCCCACCCTCCCGTGATCTCCGACTCCTCCCCACCCTCCCGCGATCTCCGACTCCCCCCACCCTCTGTGGAAGTGCAGTTTACTTTTAAGACACAAACAAAATGGCTTCTCTGAGAAAAGAATTTAAAAAGGGAATTCAAAATGGCCGACAGTAGGAGTCACCATAATAAGTAAATCATTCTAATTAGCTACAAGGAGGTGACAACTCAGAATTCCTTATCTAAGAAAAGCTTAGCAAAATAAGGCATCAATTAGTTCTAACCAGCTCAGGATGAGATAAGGTAAGCCATCAACCCACAGATTAGAGAATGAACATTGAACAAACGGATCCCACAAGGAAGGTCTGGTTATCTGATCTTTAAGGAATTTCTGCTCGTTATTATAACGAAAACCTATGCAATAACTCACAAGTTTGTGCATCATTAAATAGGATGTTTAATGATGTGTCATATGGCCTGTTCTGTGTTCTTTTTGTATAAAGTATGTTCAAATCTTGTAAGATTCGAAGCATTCTGACATAGCAACTTGACTGTGTCAGAACCTTCCCTTGTAACAAGTAAACTTTATTAAAAAGCCTTCTTTGACACGATTCTATGTTTAAATTAGTTCTACTCGGCATGTAAAACTTCCACACCTCCCGCGATCTCCGACTCCACCCCCACCCTCCCGCGATCTCCGACTCCACCCCCACCCTCCCGCGATCTCCGACTCCACCCCCACCCTCCCGCGATCTCCGACTCCACCCCCACCCTCCCGCGATCTCCGACTCCACCCCCACCCTCCCGCGATCTCCGACTCCACCCCCACCCTCCCGCGATCTCCGACTCCCCCCACCCTCCCGCGATCTCCGACTCCACCCCCACCCTCCCGCGATCTCCCCCACCCTCCCGCGATCTCCGACTCCCCCCCACCCTCCCGCGATCTCCGACTCCACCCCCACCCTCCCGCGATCTCCGACTCCCCCCCACCCTCCCGCGATCTCCGACTCCCCCCCACCCTCCCGCGATCTCCGACTCCCCCCCACCCTCCCGCGATCTCCGACTCCCCCCCACCCTCCCGCGATCTCCGACTCCCCCCCACCCTCCCGCGATCTCCGACTCCCCCCCCACCCTCCCGTGATCTCCGACTCCCCCCCCACCCTCCCGTGATCTCCGACTCCCCCCGCACCCTCCCGCGATCTCCGACTCCCCCCGCACCCTCCCGCGATATCCGACTCCACCCCCACCCTCCCGCGATATCCAACTCCACCCATCCTCTGAACATCTCTTGTAAAATGGCCACTCAGGTTGTGCAGCCAGTTCCTCAGTGCTGACTTACATCTATTCTCTTCCTTCAGATCTCTAGAGGTGCTACCTCACTTCAATTTGGAAGTAACCAGTTTAAAATAACCAGTTTAAAATAAATGGGCTACTATCAGCATTAAAGTAATGCCAATCAGAAAATCCAGATTTAACTGCATGAAACAACACTAAAAACTATTTATAACTCTGTATACGTTGTGCATGTTCACTGATAACTAATGGGTTAAGCACAAGTGATTATTAAAGCTATATTTAGTTACTGTAATCCATAATGCAGTGGGTTCCCTTGTCGCAAAAAGTCTCTTGTTTTTCAAGCACCGTCACTTTGAGTTGTTTCATTGTTACCAAAGTAATTTCACACTTACCAAGTGTATAGAAACAGAAAAAATATTTCTACACTAACATAGCTTTAACTGACACATTAAAATTACATTATTAAAAAGTAATTCATTTGTAAAATAAAAATCAGATTTAAATGTAATTGCTGTGTATTGCTGAACTGTCGACTTATGTGCACAAGTTCTGGAGCAGGACTTGAATACACAACCTTCCGAACACTTGTATATCAACTACCATGGTGGCATCGACAATAGCGAGAATGGCATTATGGGCTACATAAATTGAAGGCTTTGCAATTACAAATGCAGCAGAACTCCCATAAAATGGACGGATGCTTGGCCAAGATTTTTGATTTATATTTTGCTGCAATACTTCCTTAAAATAGATCACAAAACAGGAACAAATAGCTCATTCAAACCAGTGATGACTGCAGCTTCATTAAACTCTGACAGAATTCACGTTCAGGAAGTAAAACTGCATACTAGTACCCTTCTCCTCCTTCAATATGCAAGAAACGCTGCGGCATGGGAGGGGGAGGAATATAATGTTCACCGTGGGATAACAGCATGGTGGTGCAACTCTGACGAACCTTCATAAACGTTAAAATATTGATTATATTTGGTGTTCTTTAATAACCGAGATTGGAGAAATTCTATTACCCATACGGGACGCCCATGAATCAATTCTCAGATACTGCATCTATCTGTGTGCTATGTTAGTGTGTATTCTGGCTCTGGGACTTATTTACTGCAGGATTCTTTCTACAGTGGACGGACATTACCGAGAAAAAATGGGCTGGAGAGGAAGAAAATCTTCCACTGTTGAGTGACAGGATAGTAGTTAGAGACTGATACCTGGGATGGCAGGAATGGCATATGAGGAGAGATTGGGTCGATTGGGCTTATACTCGCTGGAGTATAGAAAAATGAGAGGGATCTCATCGAAACATATAAAATTCTGACAGGTCTGGACAAACTAGATGCAGGAAGAATGTTCCCGATGGTCGGAGAGTCCAGAACCAGGGGTCATAATCTAAGGATAAGAGGTAAGCCATTTAGGACAGAAATGAGGAAGAATTTCTTCACCCAGAGAGTGGTGAACCTGTGGAATTCTCTACCACAGAAGGTAGTTGAGGCCAAGTCATTAAATATATTCAAGAATGAGTTAGATATATTTCTTAAAGCTAAAGGTATCAAGGGATATAGGGAGAAGGCAGGTACAGGGTACCGAGTTTGGATGATCAGCCATGATCTCATCGAATGGCGGAACAGGCTCAAGGGGCCGAATGGCCTACTCCTGCTCCTATCTTCTATGTTTCTATGACTTGCCAATTGGTTTCCATTAGTTTTTTTTCAATGACTTTCCTTGTTTACCGGGAGCTGGTATTGATGATACTTAGTGTAAGAAGTCACTGCATTTTCATAAATGAATGCATTTGGAAGATTTTTTTTTTCAAATATCAACTCCCCCAGAAAGGTGTCCGTGGCCAGGAAACTGTTACTATCCGTTCTGACAAATGGGTCCTGAACTCAAGAGTTATGTATATTCGGTTCCACCCAGAGGCTGAATGGTAACTACTAACTGTTCACTACACAGGGGCCTAGATAGAGTGGATAGGAAGGACCTATTTCCCTTAGCAGAGAGGTAATGGACTTTACTGTCACCTCAAGAGTTATGCAGTGCAGAAACTATTATTGTCATTAACTGTTGCCTCCTACCCACACAATTTTTCATTTTACTCTAGCTTCCAATCATTGCCCATTGGGCTGCACGTTACAATTCCCAGCACTCCCGTGATCAGCGTTACCTAGTTCAGTCGGCGCCTAAATGGTACAACCCCCTGCCAACTCTTTCCATGTACAGCACCTGCATGTTTCAGTCTGCCCAATGCCCTTCTAAAAAGTGGGACATAAAATGTGTCCAGCAATACCCACTGACTGGCACAATAAAACAGCTGTCAGGAAACTGTTTATTTTCCTTTATTAGCCAAGGCATAGAATATTAAGCATAAGAGGGAGGCTATGCTTGAACTGTATAAAACACTAGTTAGGCCACAGCTAGAGTACTACGTACAATTCTGGTCACCACATTACAGGAAAGATGTGATTGCACTAGAGAGGATACAGAGGAGATTTACGAGGATGTTGCCAGGACTGGAGAACTTTAGCTATGAGGAAAGATTGGATAGGCTGGGGTTGTTTTCTTTGGAACAGAGGAGGCTGAGGGGAGACTTAACTGAGGTGTATAAAATTATGAGGGGCCTAGAGAGAGTGGATAGGAAGGACCCATTTCCCTTAGCAGAGAGGTCAATAACCAGGGGGCATAGATTTAAAGTAATTGGTAGAAGGATTAGAGGGGAGTTTAGGAGAAATGTTTTCACCCAGAAGGTGATGGGGGTCTGGAACTCACTGCCTGAAAGGGTGGTAGAGGCAGAAACCCTCATCACATTTAAAAAGTACTTGGATATGTACTTGAGGTGCCATAACCTGCAAGACTCCGGACCAAGAGCTGGAAAGTGGGATTAGGCTGGAGAGCTCTTCTTCGGCCGGCACAGACACGATGGATCGAATGGCCTCCTTCTGTGCCGTAAATTTCTATGGGTCTATGAAACAGAGTCTGCGAGCTAGTGATGCAACAGTCGAAACTCTATGCTCGATGGCTGGCAAAGTGCAAGTGCTGCTGTATGAAGTGGGTGTGAGGAGAGCCACCCTGATGGCCATTCTAGGGCACTCTACCAATGGCTGGCAGAACAAGACGGCCAGGCTTAATGGGAACACAGCTACCGAGGTAAGCCTATCCAACGGTTCCATTTACCACACACATGGCCCATGTCAAGCAACCTGTTGAACATTTATTATTGGCCAATGCCAAGCTCTCACACAAGCAAGCAGTGAACCATGCAGTTCTTTCATTCATATATATACATACATACATAAGGTATACATTACAGCCATAAATTACAACTGAAAGCCTTGGCGCATCTTTAAAGGGTTTCACGCACTTAGCTGCTTGTTGCATCCTCATTTAACAACAACCACGATGGGCTGCCAACATTGGCACATGTCGGTCACAGTGTATGTGCTTCAATCAACTTACAACACATCAAGACCACTTCTTGCATGACAAGATGGCACTTAAAATAAATGAACAGGCCTGAAAAAGGATAAGCCCTTGACTTCCTTTAAGGATGCCACACTGAACAACCTGCCTATAAGAGCATCAAGAGGGTAAGAGAAGGTGAAGCAGTGGATTAGTAGCATCCAGTTAATAATATAATTTTTCTTTAACTTTACACACAAAGAGAAACATACTTTTTGATTTGAGGTAGAGTGCCCAGGGATATAAAGGTCCAATTTAGACACAATGGGGGGAATTTTAACCTAAAAAAACCGGTGGGTTTGGAGCATGGGGTTAGTGAAATTGTTAAGCATCAAAATCCCGACCTAAACCCGCCCACTTCCGGTTTTAACGGAGGCGGGACGGGGGGGTGGGTAGGGTTGGTGGCGTGGGATGGAGCGGGCAGCCAACCCGCTGCCAGGAGGCGGGACCTCAATTTAAATATTTTAATGAGGCTGGAAGCCTCTTCTTTAACTTCCATTTTGTTTTTAACGACAGCTAGACGGGTTCTCGTAAAACCCGGCAGTTACAGCAAGGCAAGTACTGCTGCACCCAGGAGGGAAGTGCCTTTACACCTACCTCCTGGATCCTGCCTAACACAGCCCCCGCGGTCGGAGACACCCTCACGAGGCCTCCGATCGCCTTCTCGGACTATCCCCCGCAACGATGATCCGGTGGCCGGCCATTTTCAGTGCTCCAGCTAAACTGGTTTATTTGTTAATGGAATGTCTCTGAATTACATACTGAAATAAAGAGACATATATAAATGCTCGCACTGTATAATTCCAAGCGAGCTCTCCCGGTGTTTCTGGAAGCAGCTCTGGTGAAAACCACTGTCAGCTGAACGTGACCCTTGAGGCATTAGAGACCGAGGAGAGAAACATTAAAATTCCACCTCTGGTCATTTCATTGTTACCTTTACTGATATCTGACTGAAACTGACATAGTATTCTTGGAGATTGGGAGGATTGGAAAATACCTATGGATGTTTCGGAAAGGAGAAGAGGAAGTGCATGTCAAGGGAACTTTGAGTAACCAGTAGGGCAGTGAAGCGCAGATCTTGAGAGAAGCGGGTTGCATTTTTCCACTGGTTACATTTGGGAGGAGATTTTTAGGAGTGTTTTTTGAGGGGGGCAAGAATCATGATCACGTTTTACATTTATAAATAACTATTTTATGAGATGCAAGTTTATAATATACTATAGTGTAATTGAAGAACATTGGCCCGGATTTTACGGGGCCTTTGACGGCGTATGCACAGCGTACGCGGTTGTAAGCGCCCCGCAAGTTCTGGGTTTCCACATGCAATGCACAAAAACCCGTAACTTGTGAACTGCCAAGTTTCAGCTTGACAGATCGTACGAATCCGTAGGAAATGGACAATCGCTGGCGCAGCTACTGCCCAGCAAATGCCCACGAAACCCTTACGCCTGGTAAAAGCGGGCGTAAGGCCTTCTTTTACCAGCGTAAGGGTTTAAATAAATATTAAAATAATTTTTTTTACATTATTTTAACCATACAAAAACCTTTAAAATGAGTTTAGGTTATTTTTGGCCCCTTGAAAAATGTTTAAATTTATTTTTCAAAAAATTAAATTTTTGTTTTAAATGTTTTTCTGGTTGGCAAACAGTAACTAGTGGGGTGCCACAAGGATCGGTGCTGGGGCCCCAACTATTTACAATCTACATTAATGACTTGGATGAAGGGATCAAGTATAATGTAGCCAAGTTTGCAGATGATACAAAGATGGGTGGGAAAGCAAGTTGTGCAGAGGACTCAAAGAATCTGCAAAGGGATATAGACAGGCTAGGTGAGTGGGCAAACATTTGGCAGATGGAGTATAATGTGGGAAAGTGCGAGGTTATCCACTTTGGCAGGAAAAATAAAAAAGCAAATTATTATTTAAATGGAGAGAGATTACAAAATGCTACAGTTCAGAGGGACCTGGGGGTCCTTGTGCACGAAACACAAAAAGTTAGCATGCAGGTACAGCAAGTAATCAAAAAGGCAAATGGAATGTTGGCCTTTATTTCAAGGAGGTTGGAGTATAAAAGCAGGGAAGTCCTGCTACAACTGTACAAGGTACTGGCGAGATCACACCTTGAGTACTGCGTACAGTTTTGGTCTCCTTATTTAAGGAAGGATATACTTGCATTGGAGGCAGTTCAGAGACGATTCACTAGGTTAATTCCAGAGATGAGGAGGTTGACTTATGAGGAAAGGTTGAGCAGGCTGGGCCTACACTGATTGGAATTTAGAAGAATGAGAGGTGATCTTATCGAAACATAAGATACTGAGGGGGCTCGACAGGGTAGATGCAGAGAGGATGTTTCCCCTCGTGGGGAAATCTAGAACTCGGGGCACAGTCTCAGAATAAAAGGTCGCCCTTTTAGAACTGAGATGAGGAGGAACTTCTTCTCTCAGAGGGTCGTAAATTTGTGGAATTCTCTGCCCCAGAGAGCTGTGGAGGCTGGGTTCATTAAATACATTTAAAGTGGAGATAGACAAATTTTTGCAAGATAAGGAAGTGAAGGGTTATGGGGAGCGGGCTGGGAAGTGGCTTTGAGCCCTAGATCAGCCATGATCTTATTGAATGGCGGAGCAGGCTCGAGGGGCCAAGTGGCCTATTCCTGCTCCTATTTCTTATGTTCTTATGTATTTTAATTAATTTTGACCATGTGATGATTTATTTTTATTTCAGTGTTGTGAAAATGTGTTTTTTAGGGGATTCCTAATATGCTTATGGGGAATCCATACATAAATGGAATCCCCAGAAGCATAAATAGGAATCCCTCTTTGTCACTGGTTGGGCCGGCCCACATGATCCCAGGGACGCTTGCGAACCACGTGCGCCCCTGGGATGCGTGGGCCTTTACACAGGCCTACGCCTGCAGGCCCAGGAGCGCGAGTCTTCGAAGGTACGGAGGTACCAGGTAGGTGTGGAGTTACTTGCGGTTCGGAGGCATTTACCCGCAGGAAGCCTCCGACCACATTTTCCAGCCCAATATTTTGCAATGATAAAAGTCCTTAAAAAATATAAAAGGGAGTACGAGGGGAATTTTTTTTTAAATCAAAAGAAATGGTAAAGTATTTTATAGAGTGGCAGAAACAGATTCAATAGTAACTTTCACAAGGGAATTGGATATATACTTGAAAAGGAAAAAAATTGCCGGGCTATGGGGAAAGAGTGGGGGAGTGGGACTAATTGGATAGCTCTTTCAAAGAGCCGGCACAGGCACGATGGGCCAAATGGCTTCCTTCTGTGTTGTAAGATTCTATTCTATACAAATCAAGTTACAGAAAGCACAGAATCACAGATCACTTTTAATCTCCAAGAGAATTTCTAAATTCATGGTATTCCTGGAATTAGCTTCACCCAAGGCCTCAGTGGGTTTAACCAGTGATTGGCTGGGACATACAGCCATGAAGACTTGAGCTTCGATTGCCAGTCTGTGTGGGGTTAGCTGACCTCAGTTGGGGCAGCAGCAAGGGTGCTTCAAACAGGAGCAAGCCAATTTTTATCCCTGGTCAAAGGGAAAAAAAATTGGCTTACTCCTGATCACTACCCAGTGACTCTGCTGGAAATGCATATATATGTGGATGTCAGGTGAAGACTAGAACAGGCTTGGCAATGGTGTCTAACATGATTAACAGCTTGCTGACATTCGCCGACAGACATGAATAATGGCCACACAGGTGAGGCATTGGGAAGTGCCTGATGTCCACAGAACCATACTTCAGCAAAAGAGGAGAGGAATAGGAAAAACTCTGCAAACTAAAATTAGCAAGCAAGAAAAATCTTCAGGGGGCTGTGTGTCATAGTGGGTTAGAATATTGTTCTTGCACTTGTGCATCCAAATCTGGCTCAGAGTAATAGGATGAAAAGCTCATCTCTCTGATTGCTGGAAGTGTCCCAGATAAAAATATTTTTACGCAGTCTCCACTCAGTTCCTGGAACCACAGTTCAAAACTATGCACAATACTGCACCAAACGTCACTAAATTGATAAACTGACTGCTCAGAGAAGCTACAGGAAACTCTTGTTTAACCGGCACCTAAATATCCGGAATTCCCTCTTAACCGGCAAAAATCATACTCCGAAAACTCCTCTCAAATAACCGGCAATGTTGCCGAGTCCGAGTCTCCCGCGAACGCCGAGTTAGTCAGTGGGGGTAGTTCTCCAAAGTGCCACTACTCGGCCTCCTGGCGCTGTCGGAAGTCCGAACACTGCAGTAACAGGAGTCAGATTCTCCCGCGCTGCCGGGAGTCTCACTTACTGTTAAGTAATTAAAGAGTTATGGATTACCCTCAACTGGCAGTACTGTACTTAATCAAGCATCTTCCACCATCCATTTAACACAATTCTGTAGGTGCCGGATACCAAAGAGTTTCCTGTATAAGGATGGCAGGTGCGGTAAGTGAACATTTTTACACTGATTTGATACGATGGCCGGGATTTTGCTGACCTCGGCGGGTCCCGTGCGGACTATGTCAGTGGCGGGTCGCGGCCTCGCTGCTGGCTCCATCCCGCTGTCTAAAATTACTTTACTTTGATAGGGCTTGTTAAGCCCACCCAGCGCGTTTCCCGGTCCAATTAGAGGAAGCGGATCTAGTGACGTCATTCATGACACGTCATCAGCCGATTTCCTTAAAGCGGGTCAGTGTTCTACAGCATTGAAGTGCTGCAAACACTGACAAGCACTGCACAGAGATGCAGAGATGCAGGGCTGCACCCAGGTTCTCCCATGACTCCCTCCATATGCTTATAGAGGGAGTCAGAGCACGCAGGGAGGTCGTCTTCCCTTCCGATGGGCGGAAGACACCTCCCCAGGAGACCAACACAGCCTGGTTGCACATTGCAGAGGTCACAAGCAGGGATGTCGTCAGGAGGACCAGGATGCAGTGGCGCAAACCTTTCAATTATCTCATTAGATCATGAAACATTAGTACTCTCTCTCACATGACAGCTGTCGATCATTCTGCCATTGTCATTTATACTTCATCTAGAGTCATCTTTTGTTTCTTAACTTGTCCTACTACCATCTCCTTTTGCCTTGCATCATCATCCCTTTTGTCTCTTAATCTCTCCTGCCTTCCATCCTCTCAGACCTTCCCATTTGTTCTTTCCTCCCCTCCCCCCTTTCCCTGCCCCTACACTTGCTTAAAAACCTGTTCCATCTCCAACTTTTTCCAGTTCTGACGAAGGGTCATCGACCTGAAACATTAACTCTGTTTCTCTCTCCACGGATGCTGCCTGACCAGCTGAGCGTTTCCAGCATTTTCTGTTTTTATTTCAGATTTCCAGCATCCGCAGTATTTTGCTTTTGCTTTAGTACAAAGCCATACTCACCTTCATCCTCCTGTGCCTCTCATCGCAACCCCGTCACTCTGCCTTCCCTACCCTACTCCTGCACATCCTTACTCACACCAACTTACCTTGCACCTCCACCCATCCCTCTCTATCTACATTATCACTTCCCCAGCTCACTAGCCACCCCTCACACTCAGCCTCATCCTAGAGCAACATACCAACTAACAACACACAAGGGTAGCCACTTGGGTGTTTTATGCAATGTTCATGTAAAGCTTGTTAATGTGGTGTCAAACATTATTTTCAACAGTTTGCGTTCTTGGACAGATTTGTGTGCACCTTTGGAAGTGGTTTAGGGAGTTGCAGTGAATGGTGAGACATAACAGTACCCCCCACAATGGTGGTGAGTGTGAAAGGAATGGCTTGGGCATTGTAGGGATGCTTTATGGTGCTGGTGTGGGGTGGTGCCAACCTGGCGCATCATGTGACAGCCAGGGTGTACAGCGTCAAGTGAAAGTGCTTTTACTGTACATTTGAAGCTGTCACGTAAACAGCTGGAGCAATGACCACTGAATTCCCGCTTCAGGTTGACAGACGTGGTCCCTGAACGGAGTGGTTCCCATGGCTATGAAGTTAATGTTAAAAAGTTAAAAAAAGGCTGTTCAGGGTCTTGTTAAATACATTATAATGAATTTAATTGGGTCACCCACTGCTGCCTGTCGGGTCTGCTCAGCGCTGACAGACCCGACAATGGGAAAGGCAAGTTGCGGCAGGTTGACAGCGGGTTCCTGACCCGCTGTCAAAAAAAAACTTTCCCACCCGACCCGCCACCGATCCCGCCCACTGACACCCCGAAAAATTTCAGCCAAAGTCTTCTATCTACGCTTGGGGTTAAGAAACATTTTGGGGATAGAGTTGAGGAAGTTTTACTTTGCATCTGACTGTGCAATACCCGACCAGGAGTGCTTGATGCGGATACTTGGTGCCAGACATGGAAGAGTGTTCTAATCTCCAGCATCGACATCCCTCACCAAAACAAAATCATCACTTCTTAAAGAAACATTGCTGCAGAAGCGCTGCCGCAAAGGGTTAAATACACCTTCGGCAGTTCTGGCACTCTTTTAGCAGCTCCAAGACACTTGAGGTTTCTCAGTAAAATGTTAGAAAATAAAGCTCCCATACCTCTTTAGGTGTTTGGTGATCTGTGATCCGCTGACCCTCAAACAAAAATCGAAGTGAATTTGGTGGAACGCCCTACATCAAGAGGCAAAAAATATAAAATTAAACAGTGCTTCATTTAGAAAATTATATTTGATATAAGAAGTTTTTCTTGTACAATTTGTGGGAGTTATTAAAAATGACCTTTTGAAATGTAGTAGGATGCAGGTTTATGCCATGATTCACCAAAAGCAAAATACTTCCTCACCAGGAAAGTGAGAAAATTAGAGGCCAGTCATTCCATTTCACATTCCCTTCTAAATAATCAGGCCTAAAGCTGCACTGGCAGAGATCTGTTAGCTTTGTTGAGGCTTGTGAAAAAAATGGGGCTTTGCTGTGAATTTTCAAAAAACACTGCTTTGTCCTGAGAAATACAGATATTGGGCTGATCACTGTTTGGCACAAGAGTAACAATTAAGCTTTTAGTGCTTTAGGCCTGCTTAGGTGCGTACAAAGGAATGTCACGTACCATTTAATTCAATGTTCCCATTAAGTTGCCTACATCTCAAGTTGCTGATACCAACAACAGCAACAACTTGTATTTATATAGCACCTTTAACGAAGTAAAACGTCCCAAGGTGCTTCACAGGAGCGTTATCAAACAAATTTTGACACCAAGCCATATAAGGAGATATTAGGGCAGAGGTAAGTTTTGAGGTGCGTTTTAAAGGAGGAAATATAGGTAGAGAGGCGGAGAGGTTTAGGGAGGGAATTCCAGAGCCTAGCGCCTCGGCAGCTGAAGACACGGCCGCCAATGGTGGAGCGATTAAAATCGGGGATGTGCAAGAGGCCAGATTTGGAGGAGCGCAGATATCTTGGAGGGTTGTAAGGCTGGAGGAGGTTACAGCGATAGGGAGGGGAGAAGCCATGGAGGGATTTGCAAACAAGAATGAGAATTTTAAAATCGAGACGTTGCTCAACCGGGAGCCAATGTAGGTCAGTGAGCACAGGGGTGATGGGTGAACAGGACTTAGTGCGAGTTAGGATACGGGCAGCAGAGTTTTGGATGAGCTTAAATTTATGGAGGGTGGAAGATGGGAGGCTGGCCAGGAGTGCGTTGGAATAGTTAAGTCTAGAGGTAACAAAGGCATGGATGAGGGTTTCAGCAGCGGATGAGCAGGGGCAGAGTTGGGCGATGTTACAGAGGTGGAAGTAGGTGGTCTTAGTGGAGGCGCGGATATGTGATCGGAAACTCATCTTGGGGTCAAATACAAAACCAAGGTTACGAACAGTCTGGTTCAGCCTCAAGACAGTTGCCAGGGAGAGGGATGGAGTCGGTGGCTAGGGAAAGGAGTTTGTGGCGGGGACCGAAGACAATGGCTTCGGTCTTCCCAATATTAAGTTGGAGGAAATTTCTGCTCAGCCAGTACTGGATGCCGGACAAGCAGTCAAACAAGTTAGAGACAGTGCAGGAGTTGAGAGGCGCGGTGGTGGTGGTGGTGAGGTAGAGCTGGGTGTTGTCAGCGTACATGTGGAAACTCATGCTGTGTTTTCAGATGATGTCGCCGAGGGGCAGCATGTAGATGAGAAACAGACCTTGGTGTTCTGATTTAGGATCTATCCATTAACGAGGCAACATCAAGAAGAGTTCTTCCCAAATTCCAAGCCCACAAAATTCTTAATGGAAACTAGCAAATAAGAAATGCAAATAGAATGGAGATGCCTGAGCTTTGTTGCTGGATTACCAGGGCCCATGGACTATGTGTGGCGCAGGCTGTAGTTTGGACAATTCTAATTTAGCACATTAATCAGTTTCACCATGGGAAGTCTTTAAAAAAAAATCAATTGCAATGGATTGTGATGAACTTTCAGTCCTCAAGTCTCGATTTTCTTTTAACCAACTTTGTATATTCATGAAGTACTGATGATATAATCATCAAGGGAAATGGGTGAGAAGAGAGCTACCCAGCCAGATAATATAATGGCGTCAAATCAACATCCACAGCCAATACAATGAAATTAAATCATCATGTATTAAATTACTATTAATTCAGCTCTCCAGCACTGCCAGGTTCGAGAACAGCTCCCAGCCACCTCTCCTAATTATATTATTAGCTCTTAATGTTTAAATACAAATACTCAAAAATCAACAGAAACAGACACAAAAACACAAGGATGCTTAGGTTTAGGTTTATCATAATCCATGCAACAGTTTAATCTTTGAAAGGAATACATATTGATACTCCCTCTTTTCTCCTCCCAATTTATGTATTTAACTGATAAAATACCATATGTGGTAATGCTTTTTTGAACTTGCACTTAAAATCTGAGAAAAGAAAATCAGAGATTCCTGCTTCTTGAAAATTTATATTTATAATCATGCTTAAGGTAGCAAAAAAAACACTTTCATACTATGAATCCATGTGGCCCGGTCCGAAGCAAGATATTAGGCAGTACATGTCAGCCTTGGCTCAGTGATAGACCTCTCGCCTCTGAGTCAGAAGGCTGTGGGTTCAGCTCCACTCCAGAGACTTGAGCACATAATTCAGGCTGACGCTCCAGTGCAGTACTGAGGGAGTGCCGCACTGTTGGAGATGCCGTCTTTCAGAGGAGACGTTAAACCGAGGCTCTGCCTGCCCTCTGAGATAGACATAAAAGATCCCATGGCAGTCTTCGTAAAACAGCAGGGAAGTTTACCCAGTTTCCTGGCCAATATTTATTCCTCAACCAACATGACTGAAACATACATCTCATTGTTGTTTGTGGGACCTTGCTGTGTGCAAATTGGTTGTCGCGTTTCCCTACATTACAACAGTGATTACACTTCAAAAGTTCTTCATTGGCTGAAAAGCCAATGGGAAGGCCAGATGTCGTGAAAGACGCTATGAAAATGCAGGTTCTTTCTTTTATGCCCTCTACATCCATACATTAAAGAAATCTAGAATGCCGCTATGTATGGGATTACTGTACAATCTTTTATTTAATAAAATCAGAAGATTATTAAAAGTAAACTCCATGGTCAGACAACAGGCCAGCACAAGGAACACAGAGGAAAGGTTCATATTTGTTGCTACAAAAGATCAGGCTCAGCTAAAGTACTGAAAAAAAAATAGACCAAGTACCTTAATCAATGGAGACTCTCTAACCCATGGATCCACAGACCAATGCTTTTTTTTTATTCGTTCATGGGATGTGGGCGTCGCTGGCAAGGCCAGCATTTATTGCTCATCCCTAAATAAGTACCAATATGGTGGAATAAAACAGCAATTTAGGAGATGGCTCAACTGGTAAAACCATTTACCAATGGGGAATTAAACCTTACAGGCCTGGAAGAGCCCAGATTGGAACCCTGGTTGGTGCCGAGATTGATGATCTCAGTTAAAGAAAGACTTGCATTTATATAGCGCCTTTCACGACCACCTGACATCCCAAAGAGCTTTATTTTTTTTTAAGTGTAGTCACTGTTGTAATGTAGGAAACGCGGCAACCAAAATTGCGCACAGCAAGCTCCCACAAACAGCAATGTGATAATGACCAGATAGTCTGTTTTTAGCAATGTTGATTGAGGGATAAATACTGGCTAGGACATCGGGGATAACTCCCTCGCTCTTCGAACTAGTGCCATAGGATCTTTTATGTCCACCTCAGTGGGCAGACAGGGCCTCGGTTTAACGTCTCATCTGAAAGACAGCATGTCCAACAGTGCATCACTCCCTCAGTACTGCACTGGAGTGTCAGCCTAGATTTTTGTGCTCAAGTCTCTGGAGTGGGACTTGAACTCACAACATTTTGATTCAGAGGCGAGGGTTCTACCAACTGAGCCACAGCTGACACTTAAGGGTATCACAATTGGCCTCAGTGCCTCTGGGCTAGGGGAGGGGGAAATCAGCCAGGGTTCATACTCCTGATAGCTATCGAGTGAGCCGTACTGGAAGGCACACTTGTATGGACATCAGGCGAGAGCAGAACCAGATTTTGCTGAGACGTACACAAGCCATACAATACCAGATGTGAATTACTTGTCTGCATCCACCCACTGTGTACTGTGCGCGTGGCTTTAAATAGCAGAAGGTCTCTTTAAGGTTGTACTTCTAATATAACTTCAGAAACTGTTTGGATCAAAGTGCTACATTCCCCAGTGTTTAAATATAGAGTAAATTAGATTTCAATGTACTGTGCAGCAAATTTAGTAAAGTATTATGGTAGGCGTATGAAATCTCTGCACTACATCCACTTCAATTGTGAAAAGCACCGAGCATTACAATTATAGACACTGTCCTTCTAAACTAGAGTTATACCTGCAGAGAGCATTTTGAGCTATATAGCACTATAAGGTAAAGTGCACTTTTAGTTAGAGGTCTATCACTGGTGGCAATACTATTTGCGGTGATAAATTAAGAATATCACAGCAAGAGCATTGGCATGACATTAAAGTATACTGGCCTAAGCATGGTTTCCCTATAATGGTACTGAACAATAAAATAAACTGCTGAAAACATTGTTGAATATCCCATGACAATTGTAACGCTGTTTGAAATTGTTTTTTCTCCCTGTAAGGAGGACAGTAACAGGACTTCTCGCTGTGCTCTTACCTGTCGCTGACAGTAGGACTCCTTCAGCTTTCTTAGCTGTGTGGTCATTTTCACTTTGAAATGGATCTCACTGTTGTCCTTTAAAAATATAAATATATTTATTTTGTAATCCTTATATTTAGCTGCAGTACAGTAAATTCAATAGCCTTAAGCAAAACTGAATCAGACAAAGGTATTGGATCAGTGATAAGACACTTACCTGGCCTATAACTTTTAACTTAATGTATTCCCCATCCTTCTTCTCTCCTGATTGGCTGGAAGGCTTTGCCTCCTGTTCACAATACAAAAGGAGAAATTAGGTCAGAAAAATAAATTTGGTTAAATCACTTCAGACAGAATGCTGTTGTCTGGATCAATGATCAGGTGGATACACCCTGCAATCTTGGCATTGTATTGTAATGTAAATCATATTTAATCCTGCTTTCTTGACAAGAGCGATGCTAAGCTTTTCTTCTACCGAACACAGCAGAAACATAAAAGGATTTAATACTTTATTTTGCAGCCAATAGTGTTTTACAATAGGTAGGAAATACATGTCACAATATGGCAAAATGTTATGCAGTGGGAGAGATACAGCTGAATGTACAGAAACAGCAGGCACTCTCTTCAGCAAGTGCTTGCTGTAATCAAAAATGCTGTTTAGTGGCATACGTAAAATGTGACTTAATGTTATTCGCACTAACTTAACGTACAAACAAGTCCTGCAGTAGCAGCAGCTTCAGCCCAAGGCGCCACTCACGTAGGCAGGTATGCCAAAAGTGTTTATTTTTCCAACTTGAATGGGAAATCAGCAATCCACGCTCGCGCTGAAGCAGCTGGTTTGCCGCCCCAGAGGATCTTGCCAAGCTCACCTCCAACCTGACACTGCTGCTTCACTCCGAGAAGCGTCAGGCTCCCATGCAACGAAGGCAGGAATTCCTGACCTTGTGATGGTTTTTCCCACCTGCAAAGCACAGCATAAAGTCCACTGCCAGGGCAAAGCAACAGCGCCAGGTAGGAGGTAGAACCAAGGCCAGCAGTGAGTAACACATGAAGGAGGGAGAGCATCTTGTCTGTAAGAGGGAGGGAGGGGAGGAGTGCCTCTTAAAGTGACTGTTCAGGTATTTTTTAGAAGCAGTCATGGTCTAGTTAGATTAACCCGAATGTCATTTATTTTACCTATAATTTAAAAAAAAAATCTAGCAATGATGAATTAACAAAATGCTGCAAGATTAAAATGCAGCACTACAATGCAAAATTCTCCAGGGAGCATATTCTTGGATCACTCTAGAAATGTGTGCACAATGCAGCATTTGGAAGGAGTTTGTACAATTCTAGTTTTGCTGGTGACACCCCTGAAAGACACAAAACAAATCTTTTCCGACCACATAAAGTGAAATGGATATTCCCGTTAAACACACTATGAGTGAGTGATTTCTCACCAACCTCGCATGAATCATTTACTTAGCAATCATCTGTAAAACGAAATGCTTCACTGTATCATGCAAAATGATCTCACTGATCATTAAATGTCAAGTCTTCCAAGCCTCCATAAATAATGAAATTCCAATTTTCTAATAATGTGACAAAAGAATGCAGTAAGTTTGCTGTGTGATGTTTGACAAATGATGAACTATTAGATGGAAAACACTTCAGGCCCAGTATTTTACAGCAAACGAACCACTGAGTGGTGCAAAAGCCCACAATTCACAAGTGCTGCAAACAACAAGTTGTGCTGGTTAATTCACAAATAATTTATTTGACATAATATTCTGTTTGTATCGCATTTCTACATCTATTTAGTTGAGTGTAATGCACAATCTGATGCTCACAATTAAAAGTTGTGTTTTAATTATCCATTCTTTGCAGACGTGGAATGGGTCACAGTTTAATATGTTGGCGATGTCCGTCATAGTTCTTTCAAACATTACACGCTCACTGTGTTTTTGTGAAAGCCACTTTTTTTTTTATTGTAGAGCTCTCTACAGGAGGGAAAGAAAAAGAGACAGAGAGACACACACACACACGGTGACATGTCAAGAGAGAAGAGAGAGAAGAAAGAAAGAAGTGATAACAGAGAGCACCCAGGAAAGAAAGAGAAGGTATGTGCATGCTTGTGGCGGTACGCACAAATGCTGAATGAAGAATGAGACAAATTAAAGATTAGGAAGGAGAAAGAGAACTCAGCAGAGAAATAGCAATTGTGGAGAAGATGGCAAACCCAAGTAACAATCAGGCAGATTAAGAAAGAAAGAAAATAAAAGAGAAAATGGTGAGATATAGATAAGAGCCACTGCTGGGCTCAGCACATGTTTAAATGATATTTTAACGCTATTGTTTTTACTAGAAATCTAGTTTTACGTGATCATGCACTGCTTTCTACAACATTTTCCAAAACTGCATTGTCCAGAAGAGGCTGCTTGTAGAACATATTCTTACAATTAACAAGCTATGAAATTAATGATAACTGAAAAAGAAAAATGTAACGTATATTCCAGTCAGGATAAAGGATGATTCTGACTGAAAAACACATTACAGTAAACTCTTTCGTATCCGGCGCCGACGGGACCGGGATGGTGCCGGTTGATTAAAAATTCCGGCTAACAGAGAGGTAGGCAATTTTTAACACAAAAAAAATAAAAACCAGTGACTTACTCGGCCACCGCGGGAAACTCGGACTTGGAAAAACGAAAAACAGATGGATTCGACAAGATTACCGGCTATCTATTTTGCCGGTTATTAAAGAATTCCGGTTGATTAGGTGCCGTTTAAACGAGAGTTTACTGTAATACCCAGACAACTTCCCCATGGCACCAACAGGAACATTGTGGAAAACACATAAAGGACGGTGTTTCTAAAAGGCTAGCAAGTTGATTGGCTGCCTGTACTGCACTGCATGCTTTCAAAACCAGTAGTGATCGAATAACTGTCTCTTCAAAAAGCCTCACCCTATTATGTGTTTCAGCGTATGTGGTTTCCTTATTTATTTCAAAGAGAAAGGTTAATGTTTTGGGTACGACCCTTCATCAGAACTTACCCTGCTGTTTTTATTGCACCCTGATATTTGTTGATTCAAGTTAGGCACCAGTATGGTGAAAAGCTATGACAAATGCAATTTTTCATTCAGCTTCAGCACCTGTAATGTTCTGCTTCAGAGCTGTTGCTGTGAATTTGAGAGTCACAGAACATACCAGAAGATAAATATAAACTCAACTGAAAAGTGAAGAGACAATCTAAAGGCCATTATGGCTCAAATGTACGAATTTATCTAGTGTACTAGGGTCCATTTTTGCACTTAGTATTTGTTCCTCTGTCAAAGTAGAATTTACTTCCTGGAATACAAACACACCATCATTCCCTGAAAAATACATTATCTGAGTGACATTTTAAAATTAATCAACACTGATTTATACCAGACAACAAGGTTGGAACTTGTGACTAGTAAAGGCTGGGGTTGCATAATTAATACTCAAAACTAGATTGGGTCAAAATAGAAATTTGTTTCAGACAGTTTAACGGAACGCACATATAGTTAGCACCAATACATCTCTTCTCTGTTCCGCACTCTACACCACCTTTCCATTTAACATGCATATTAGCCAATGCTAATTATTATGCATTCATCCACAATGAACTGGTTTCCTCATATTCTGTAAGTGTATACTGATAGCTTAGATGATATGGGATAATATTTATCGATAGACGATTAACAGAAATACTACAAATTTCGTGCCACTTTTACATTATGAATGTATGGTAGTATAGTGGTTATGTTACTGGACTAGTAATTCAGAGGCCTGGACTTATGATCAAGAGACATGAGTTCAAATCCCACAACGGCAGCTAGGGAATTTAAATTCAATTAAATTTTTAAAAAATCTGGAATAAAACCATGAAATTATTGGATTGTTGTAAAAACCCATCTGGTTCACTAATGTCCTTTAGGGAAGGAAACCTGCCGTCCTTACCCGGTCTGGCCTATATATGACTCCAGACCCACAGCAATGTGGTTGATATCAATTTTCCATAAAGTCCTAGTAGTATTTCCAAACCGTGAAAGGGTTATACTACAAATCTGGCACTATTGTAGAGCAAACCATAATGCTGCATTAACACCAAACATGCAATACAAGTAGAAAATAATACTTGTGGTCATAGAATCATAGAATAGTACAGCACAGAAGGAGGCCATTCAGCCCATCGAGTCTGTGCTGGCTCTTTCAAAGAGTAATCCAGTTAGTCCCACTTCTCCGCTCTTTCCCCGTATCCCTGCAATTTTTTCTCGTATTTATCCAATTCCCTTTTGAAGGCTACTATTGAATCTGTTTCCACCACCTTATCAGGCAGCGCATCCCAAATCTTAACCACTCGTTGCGTGAAAAAGTTTTTCCTCATGTCACCTCTGGTTCTTTTGTCAATCACTTTAAATGTGTGCCCTCTGGTTAGCGACCCTTTAGGTCCAGTCTATAGAGATCTGTCAGAAACAACCGTGCCGTGCTGTTATTGGAGAAGGATTGTCTGCTGTGGATAATAGGCTAATAATTGATATTAAATTTGCTTTTGCACTATTAGTTTTATTTTTTAATCTATATTATTCAAATGAACTCTACACTCTTGAACGTTTTCCAGGGCCAAAATGGGTGCCACAACATTGAACTCTGCGGCACGACGTTTTGTGCCGGAGTGACACCGGAAGTGCGACTAGCTTTCTATTGGTTCGGGCACCTGAAGGCAGCCTGCAACAACGGGAACGGGACCAACATCCTTGCGGGGAGGTTTGCCAGTACTGTTGGGGGGGGTTTAAACTAACTTGGCAGGGGGATGGGATACGGAGTGGAGCTATAGTAGGGGGTGATGCACAGCCAAATATAGAGGAAAAAACAAGTCAGCCTGGAAGGCAGAGCAAATATGTAACGGCACAAGGGAGTATGGCAAGGCTGGATGGCATTTATTTTAATGCAAGGAGTCTTGCGAGTAAGGCAGATGAATTGAAGGTGTTGATGAACACATGGGAGTATGATATTGTTGCTATCACAGAGACATGGTTGAGGGAGGGGCAGGACTGGCAGCTCAATATTCCGGGGTATAGAATCTTCAGGCGAGACAGAGGGGGATGTAAAAGAGAGGGTGTTGCAATATTAATCAAGGAGTCAATTATTGCTGTAAGGAGGGATGATATCTTAGCAGGTTCCTCTAATGAGGCCATATGGGTAGAACTTAAAAACAAAAAGGGGGCAAGCACTTTGCTGGGAGTGTACTATAGGCCCCCAAACAGTCAGGGGGAGATAGAGGAACAGATATGTAGGCAAATCTCAGAGAAGTGTAGAAATAATAGGGTAATAATAGTAGGGGATTTCAACTTCCCCAATATTAACTGGGATAGTCAGAGTGTGAAAGGCTTAGAGGGTGCGGAATTCTTAAAGTGCATCCAGGAGAGCTTTTTGAGCCAGCATGTAGAAAGTCCCACAAGAGAGGGGGCGGTACTGGACCTAATTCTAGGGAATGTAGCCGGGCAAGTGGTAGAAGTGTCAGTAGGAGAGCATTTTGGTGACAGTGACCATAATTCGGTGAGATTAAGGTAGTCATGGAAAAGGACAAAGATGGACCGGAAATAAAGGGTCTAAATTGGGGGAAGGCCGATGTTAATATGATAAGGCAGGATCTGGCCAAAGTGGACTGGGATCAGCTACTTGTAGGAAAATCCACATCAGAGCAGTGGGAGTCTTTCAGAAAGGAAAGAGAGAGAGTACAACGCCAACATGTTCCCGTAAAGGTCAAGGGTGGGACCAACAAGCCAGGGAACCTTGGATGTCAAGGGATATACAAGAATGGATTAGGAAAAAAAGGGAGGCTTTTGGCAGATACAAAGGACTAAAAACAGTGGAAGCCCTAGAGGAGTATAGAAAGTGCAGGGGGGTACTTAAAAAAGAAATTAGGAGAGCGAAGAGGGGGCATGAAAAAACACTGGCGGGCAAAATAAAGAAAAATCCCAAGGTGTTTTATAAGTATATTAAGGGCAAGAGGATAACCAGGGAAAGAGTAGGGCCCATTAGGGACCAAAGTGACAATCTGTGTGCAGAGCCGGAAGATGTAGGTGAGGTTTTAAATGAATATTTTGCATCTGTGTTCACTATGGAGAAGGATGATGTAGGCATAGAAATCAGGCAGGGGGATTGTGATATACTTGAACAAATTAGTATTGAGAGGGAGGAGGTACTAGCAGTTTTAGCGGGCTTAAAAGTGGATAAATCCCCAGGCCCAGACGAGATGTATCCCAGGCTGCTGTGTGAGGCAAGGGAGGAGATTGCAGGGGCTCTGACACAAATTTTCAAAACCTCCCTGGCCACAGGGGAGGTGCCCGAGGACTGGAGAACAGCTAACGTAGTACCATTGTTCAAGAAGGGTAGTAGGGATAAACCAGGGAATTACAGGCCAGTGAGCCTAACATCAGTGGTAGGGAAATTATTGGAACAGAATTAGTCTCCACTTGGAGAGGCAAGGATTAATCAAGGATAGTCAGCATGGCTTTGTCAGGGGGAGATCATGTCTAACCAATTTGATTGAATTTTTCGAGGGGGTGACTAGGTGTGTGGATGAGGGTAGTGCAGTTGATGTAGTCTACATGGACTTCAGTAAGGCTTTTGACAAAGTCCCGCATGGGAGACTGGTCAAGAAGGTAAGAGCCCATGGGATCCAGGGAAATTTGGCACATTAGATCCAAAATTGGCTTAGTGGCAGAGGGTGATGGTCAAAGGTTGTTTTTGTGACTGGAAGCCTGTGTCCAGTGGTGTACCGCAGGGATCGGTGCTGGGTCCTTTGCTGTTTGTAGTGTACATTAATGATTTAGATATGAATGTAGGAGGTATGATCAGTAAGTTCGCAGATGACACGAAAATTGGTGGAGTAGTAAATAGCGAGGAGGGAAGCCTCAGACTATAGGACGATATAGATGGGTTGGTTAGATGGGCAGAACAGTGACAAATGGAATTTAACCCTGAAAAGTGTGAGGTGATGCATTTTGGGAGGACTAACAAGGCAAGGGAATACACAATGAATGGTAGGACCCTAGGAAGGACAGAGGATCAGCGGGACCTTGGTGTGCATGTACATAGATCCCTGAAGGCAGCAGGACAGGTAGATAAGGTGGTTAAAAAGGCATATGGGATACTTGCCTTCATTAGCCGAGGCATAGAATATAAGAGCAGGGAGGTTATGATGGAGCTGTACAAAACGCTAGTTAGGCCACAGCTGGAATACTGTGTGCAGTTCTGGTCGCCACACTATAGGAAGGATGTGATTGCATTGGAGAGGGTGCAGAGGAGATTCACCAGGATGTTACCTGGGCTGGAGCGCTTCAGCTATGAAGAGAGACTGGACAGGCTGGGGTTGTTTTCCTTAGAGCAGAGAAGGCTGAGGGGGGACCTGATTGAGGTGTACAAAATTATGAGGGGCATAGATAGGGTAGATAGAAAGGAACTTTTCCCCTTAGTAAAGGGGTCAATAATCAGGGGGCATAGTTTCAAGATAAGGGGCAGGAGGTTTAGAGGGGATTTGAGCAAAAACTTTTTCACCCAGAGGGTGGTTGGAATCTGGAACTCACTGCCTGAAAAGGGTGGTAGAGGCAGGAACCCTCACAACATTCAAGAAGCATTTAGATGAGCACTTAAAACGCCATAGCATGCAAGGCTACGGACCAAGTGCTGGAAAATGGGATTAGAATAGACAGGGCTTGATGGCCGGCGCGGACACGATGGGCCGAAGGGCCTCTTTCTGTGCTGTATAACTCTATGACTCTATAACAAATGGAGGCATTATTTAAATATGTTAATAAAGGTCCTGCACTTGAATCAGGACCCTTTTGTCAAATTGGTGTTCATGCACGCCTGAAACGTCACTTCCTTAACCCACCCAGCAAATCATGGAATGGGGTTTTGGGTGAGGGTGGGTGGGAACAGTTGGGAAACAGTTTTCACAAGTGGAATTTAAAAGAATTCTCACCTCTATTAAGGCTCTGCTTTTGGACCAAGTTGTTGGCTGTTTTGGCAAATGTTTGTCTGCGAGATATTTTTGCGGAGTGAGTTTGTGGAGGACACAAACTGTTTCACGGGATTTTCTTGTTCTGAATTACTGAACTTGGGAATGCTGCTGGGCTTACCACTGAGGCTGCCAAATCAGGTGGAGGAGCAGCAACAAGAAAGGCAGCAAAGACCTACACAGGCTGCAAGAAGAGGGGAAGGAGGCAAGGGTGCAGGAGGCATTACAGTATGCAGGTATTCAGAAACACAGCATCATACCTGAACCTCACAGGAGAAGTATGTAAGGTGGCTAAGTTTCAAATGGGGGACATTCACCTACCTGTGCTACCTGTTGGAGCGAGCCCAACACCAGAGCATACGTTGCACTGCCTCTGGCAGTGAAAGTCACTGTGGCTATAAACTTATGCTTCTAGATCCCTCCAAATTACTTCTGGTGACAACAACATCAGCCAGGTAGCTGTGCACGCAGCGATCTAGTTGGTCAATGATGTACTGTTTGTGAGGTGACAACAGTTCAGTAGCTTCCCAATGAAGTCTGACAAGCAGGAAGCAAGAGCACTGACATTCAATAAAGTTCCACGCAAAAGACTATTGGAAAAAATGAGCGCGCACAGAATTGGATGTAGCCTTTTGACTTGGGGTATAAATTGATTGGGAGGTAGGAGATAGAGAGTGGGGATAAAGGGTAGGTACTCAGATTGGCAGGATGTGACAAAGGATATTACCCAAGGATCTCAACTTTTCACCATATTTATTAATGACTTGGACGAAGGAATAGAGAATTGTGAATTCAAGTATTCAAGTTTGCAGATGACACTACATTAGGAGGGACAGTAAATAGTGCAGGTGGGAGCAGGCAGTTGCAAAAGGACATAGTCAGATTAAGTGAGTGGGCAAAACTATGGTAGTTATAGAGTTTAATATGGCAAGTGTGAGGGCATCCATTTTGGACCTAAGAAAGATAAATTGGGGTATTTTATAAATGGTGAGAAACTGGAAATTTGGAGGAGCAAGGAGATTTGGGAGTCCAAGTACACAAACCATTTAAAGCTAGCAGATAGGTACTGAAAGCAATCAAAAAGGCTAATGGAATGTTGGCCTTTATCTCAAGGGTTCTGGATTACAAACGGGAGGAAGTTATGCTTCAGTTATACAGAGCCTTGGTCGGATCCCATCTGGAGCATTGCATTCAGTTTTGGGCACCGCACCTCAGGAAGAATATATTTGCATTGGAGGGGGTACAATGCAGATTCCCCAGAATGACACCAGGGCTTAGACGGTTAAATTATGAGGACAGGTTGCATAAACTTGGTTTGGATTTCCTTGACTATAGCAGAATGAAGGGTGATCTGACTGAGGTGCTTAAAATGTTAAACAGATTAGATAGGGTAGACACATATTTCCTCTGGTGGAGGGATCAAGAACAATGGGACATAATCTTAAAATTAGAGCCAGGTCATTTAAGAAGGAAATCACAAAGCACTTTTTCCACAAAGTGTAGTAGAAATCTGGAATTCTCTCCTCCAAAAGTCTGTGGACGCTGGGACAATTGGAGCTTTCAAGGCTGAGATCAGTAGATTTCTGTTAGGTAAGGGTATCACGGGATATGGAACTCTCCACTGGTTGGAGTCATGCCTAGCACAAAGGAAGATGGTTGTTGTGATTGAAGGTCAATCATCACAGATCCAGGACATCGCTGCAGGAGATCCTCAGGGCAGTGTCCTAGGCCCAACCATCTTCAGCTGCTTCATCAATGACCTTCCCTCCAACATAAGGTCAGAAATGGGGATGTTCGCTGATGACTGCACAGTGTTCAGTGCCATTCGCAACTCCTCAGAGAATGAAGCAGTCCATGCCCGCATGCAACAAGACCTGGACGATGTTCAGGCTTGGGCTGATAAGTGGCAGGTAACATTCGCGCCACAGAAGTGCCAGGCAATGACTATCTCCAACAAGCGAGAGTCTAACCACCGCCCCATGACATTCAATGGCATTACTATCGCCGAATCCCCCACCATCAACATCCTGGGGGGTCACCATTGACCAGAAACATAACTGGACCAGCCACATAAATACTGTGGCTACAAGAGCAGGTCAGAGGCTAGGTATTCTGCGGCGAGTGCCTCACCTCCTGACTCCCCAAAGCCTTTCTACCATCTACAAAGGCACAAGTAAGGAGTGTGATGGAATACTCTCCATTTGCCTGGATGAGTGCAGCTCCAACAACACTCAAGAAGCTCGACACCATCCAGGACAAAGCAGCCCACTTGATTGGCACCCCATCCACCACCTTAAACATTCACTCCCTCCACCACCGGCGTACCGTGGCTGCAGTGTGAACCATCTACAAGATGCACTGCAGCAACTCGCCAAGGCTTCTTCGGCAGCATCTCCCAAACCCGCGACCTCTACCGCCTAGAAGGACAAGGGCAGCAGGCGCATGGGAACACCACCACCTCCAAGTTCCCCTCCAAGTCACACACCATCCTGACTTAGAAGTATATCGCCGATCCTTCATCATCGCTGGGTCAAAATCCTGGAACTCCCTACCTAACAGCACTGTGGGAGTACCGTCACCACACGGACTGCAGCGGTTCAAGAAAGCAGCTAACCACCACGTTGTCAAGGGCAATTAGGGATGGGCAATAAATGCTGACCTTGCCAGTGACGCCCACATCCCATAAACAATTTTTTTTTTTTTTAAATGACAGGTAAATGGAGTTGAGGTATAGATCAGCCATGATCTAATTGAATGACGGAGTAGGCTCGAGCGGCTGGATGGCCTATTCCTGCTCCTATCTCATAAAACAAAGGACCTATACAACTGCACCAAGACTAAATTCCAAAAAAAAAGTCGACGAGCTTCCAGCCTTTTGATTTTGGTTAATCTGTCTTTTTACTGAAGTTCTCCAATAATGGTACAAGCTAAAGTAACAACACAACAAACATTACACCAAGGATTTGCCTAATAGTTTTATATAACAATTCCTATACATTGTAGCCCTGATCCTTACCAGATAATAGGACAAATTCAGCAAGGCTGTGCTCCGAGTGCAGTGCCGTACTGGACAGCGGATCAGGTCAGACAATAAGACCTGCAGTATTGCAGCTCTAACTCCGACTCATGCTCCCATCACGTAAACGCAAACTCGTCAAATTTGCTTAATATCTCAATCCAAAAATAAATTTGTCTCAATTATAACTGTATTAATTCACCAATGCGATCTCTAAGTTCATGTGACCCAGTGCCCTCTGATCCTACAGCTAATATCAAAGGCAATATATTCTATCTCTCTCCCCCCGCCACCCCACATAAAAAGAAAAATTTCCTGGACTAAGTAGAAGGAAAGAAATCACCACCAAGGTAACTGCTCCTAATCACTACCAGTAACAATTGTTGAGGTATGTGTGCTGAAAACGTGATGGAACAAATTATATATATTATATATGTGTGTATACACTCTCGTAGATCTCCTGTGGTGTTGCTCATGTTGTGTCATAGGATACAGTGGAACTACAGGGTCACCAAATGACTAGTCTGCAGCTATTGTGCCACCTGGGCCTCTTTACATAGAGAAATCACATTCCAGACCTAGGCATTACATCTATAAGGTGTTTAAAATCTTACATCTGTGCACACTGCCTGTCAACTTTTACCATTATAAATTCCTACATCCACATTTGTAATGAAAAAAGCCCATGTAAAATTGTCATGCTTTAATTACACCTTCTGGTCAATGGTGTCAGCCGTGGCTCAGTGGGTACCACCCTCACCTCTGAGTCATTAGAGAAATTGAAGAAATTAAAGCTAGTATTAAGTCAAAGGAGGAAGCTTATAAAGTTGCCAGAAAAAGCGGTCAGCCTGAGGATTGGGATCTTTTTAGAAATCAGCAAAGGGGGACCAAGAAATTGATAAAGAAAGGGAAAATAGAATATGAGCACAAACTAGCGAAAAATATAAAAACGGATTGTAAAAGCTTCCATAGGTATGTGAAAAGGAAAAGACTGGCGAAGGTAAATGAAGGTCCTTTACAGTCAGAGACGGGAGAATTTATAATGGGGAATGAGAAAATGGCAGAGAAATTAAATAAATACAAAAAGAAAATACTGCAGATGCTGGAAATCTGAAATAAAAACAGAAAATGCTGGAGACACTCAGCAGGTCAGGCAGCATCTGTGAAGAGAGAAACAGAGTTAACGTTTCAGGTCGATGACCTTTTGTCAGAACTGGAAAAAAGCAGGAAATGGAACAGATTTTTAAGCAAGTGTAGGGGCTGGGAAAGGGGGGAGGGGATGAAAGAACAAAAGGGAAGGTCTGTGATAGGATAGAAGGCAGGAGAGGTTAAGAGACATTGAGAGATATTCAAGGCAAAAGGAGATGGTAATGGGACAGGTTAAGAAACAAATTAAATACTTTGTTTCTGTCTTCACAGAGGAAGACACAAAAAACCTCCCAGAAATACGAAAAAACCAAGGGTGTGGCGAGAATGAGGAACTTAAAGAAATTATTATTAGTAAAAAAACAGTACTGCAAAATTAATGGGACTAAAAGTCGATAAATCTCAAGGACTGGATGACCTACATCCTAGGGTTTTGAAAGAGGTGGCCATTGGGATAGTGGGCGCATTGGTTGTCATATTCCAAAATTCTATAGATTCTGGAACGGTTCCTGCAGATTGAAGGATAGCAAATGTAACCCCGCTATTTAAGAAAGGAGGGAGAGAGAAAACAGGGAACTACAGACCTGTTAGCCTCACATCAGTAGTTGGGAAAATGCTGGAATCTATTATAAAGGATGCAATAACTGGGCACTTAAAAACTAATAGTAAGATTGGGCAGAGTCAACATGGATTTATGAAAGGGAAGTCCTGTTTGACAAACCTATTGGGAGTTCTTTGAGGATGTAACTAGTGGAATAGACAAAGGGGAACCGGTAGATGTGGTGTATTTGGATTTTCAGAAGGCCTTCGATAAGGTCCCACACAAGAGGTTTGTGAACAAAATTAGGGCACGTGGAATTGGGGGTAATATACTAGCATGGATTGAGAATTGGTTAACAGACAGAAAACAAAGAGTAGGGATAAACGGGTCTTTTTCAGGATGGCAGGCTGTGACTAGTGGGGTAGTGCAAGGATCGGTGCTTGGGCCCCAGCTATTCACAATCTATATCAATGATTTGGATGAGGGGACTAAATGTAACATTTCCAAATTTGCTGATGACACAAAGCTAGGTGGCAGTGTCAGTTGCGAAGAGGCTTCAAGGGGATCTCGACAGGCTCAGTGAGTGGGCGAGAACATGGCAGATGGAATATAATGTGGATAAATGTGAAGTTATCCACTTTGGTAGAAAAAACAGAAAGGCAGAGTATTTCCTAAATGATGAAAGATTGGGGAATGCCGATGCTCAAAGGGACCTGGGTGTCCTTGTACATGAGTCACTGAAAGTGAATGTGCAGGTGCAGCAAGCCATTAGGAAGGCAAATGGTATGCTGGCCTTCATTACAAGAGGATTTGAGTACAGGAGTAAAGAAGTCTTACTCCAATTATATAGGGCCTTGGTGAGACCACACCTGGAGTACTGTGTATAATTTTGGTCTCCTTACCTAAGGAAGGATATACTTGCCATAGAGGGAGTGCAACAAAGGTTCACGAGATTGATTCCCGGGATGGCAGGACTGTCGTATGAGAAGAGATTGAGTAAACTAGGCCTGTATTCTCTTGAATTCAGAAGAATGAGCGGGGATCTCATTGAAGAATACTAAATTATTACAGGGCTTGATAGGGTGGATGCTGGGAGAATGTTTCCCTTGGCTGGGGGGTCTAGAACCAGGGGCCACAGCCTCAGGATAAAGGATAGGCCATTCAGGACTGAGATGAGAAGAAATTTCTTCACACAGAGGGTGATGAATCTTTAGAATTCTCTACCCCAGAGGGCTGTGGAGGCTCAGTCTTTGGGTATATTCAAAACAGAAGTCGATAGATTTCTGACTAGTAAGGGCATCAAGGGATATGGCGATAAGGCCGGTGAATGGAATTGAGGCAGAAGATCAGCCATGATCTCATTGAATGGCGGAGCAGGCTTGAAGGGCCGAATGGCCTACTCCTGCTCCTATTTCTTATGTTCTTAGAAGGTTGTGGGTTCAAGTCCCACTCCAGAAACTTGAGCAGAAAAATCTAGGCTGACACTCCAGTGCAGTACTGAGGGAGTTCTGACCTGTCGGAGGTGCCGTCTTTTGTATGAGACTTTAAACCGAGGCTCCATCTGCCCTCTCAGGTGGACGTAAAAGATCCCATGACAGTATTTCGAAGAAGAGCAGGGGAGTTATCCCTGGTGTCCTGGCCAATATTTATCCCTCAATCAACATCACGATAACAGATTATCTGGTCATTATCACATTGCTGTTTGTGGGAACTTGCGGCGTGCAAATTGGCTGCCGCGTTTCCTACATTACAACAGTAAATACACTGCAAAACAAAAAGTACTTCATTGACTGTAAAGCGCTGTGACTGTAATGGGACATCCGGTGGTCATGAAAAGCGCTATATAAATGTAAGTCGTTCTTTTTTCTTTTTTATATCACCTTCGTTTTGCCTCTCCCAGCTCCTCAGCCTATGCTTCAACCAATTTTACTTCTCGGCTTCCCAAATTGCCATTATTTTGCTATTTAACAAGAAATATGAAATCAAAATACCAAATAAAAATAAGATTGGAATTTATGATACACATACATTCTATGTCAAGACTGGCCTTTTGGATTTCCAGATTCACTATGGAGCTATGGAAAGGCTCTTTGAAACCAATACAAATCAGCATCCTTTCTGGTTTTGAATGCTGACTGAAAGGCCACACTCTGCTGAGAAGAAGTTTCCCCAATTTTATCAATTTCATTTAGTCCCAAGACCAGAAAAATGCCAAACTGTACTATTCCCAATGAAACCTCTGTTCCTTTTAAGTCTGGAGACCAAAATGGCATATATTACAGCAGATGAGAAATTGCCTTAAATTCAAAACAATTAATGGGCAGTACAATGTTTTTAAAATATAATTGTGTGTGAGAGAGTGGGGGAAGGTACTCCATATTGAAAGTACCCATCATTCCTACATTTATCTTCTGTAAGGGTTTGTAGATCCACAATTTTACTTTCAATGAACCTTTGGAGAAAGTCTGTTTTCTCCATAATTAACTGTCCAATAATGAAAATCATAGTCTCAGAAATCAGACATTTCACACTTGTGTATTCCCACAATTTTAATATTGTTAGTTAGAGAGAAAAACAAGCATTCTTCAGTTTTTAATTAAAGAGGAATTTCAGATCCTAAATACCTTAGCTGTTCAACATGGCTTGGTTTCCTCAACAAAAACAGTTATGGGTATTTTCAAACAGCAGGAATGTCAAAACACCTGGGACCTCAGAAACAAAGCTTTAGGAGAGTTCCTCATCTCAACAGATTGATTAAAATATAAGTAATGAGCTTGTTATTAAGCCAACCAGTACAATATGGATCTGGTAGAAGTGTACACACTTAATTTGCTAATTCACACCATTATTATGATTAAATAAACAAAAGAATGGATTTTTAATTTTGTATTTGATTTGTTATGCAGAACATTGTGCACAATGAGTTAAAACTCTGTTCACTCATATCTTGTGCTGTTTCAACCCATGTACATTAACAGTACACGGTAAACTGGTTAAATAGTATAAATTAGAGCAGGATAAACTGTTGGTGACAGAGGAGTCAGCATTGTTTTGTCCAGTATCTCAAACAGGTATAAAAAACACATAAACTGTATATATTGCCTGTGCAGTCACAGATGATGCAGAAGTATACTGGAGGCAATAATTGAAAAATAAAATCAGATTCAAGCAGCGGTTCATTTAACAGTAAGTGCACATATTACTGAACATAGGCACCTCATACTTTTATCAGTTCTCTGTCCCCTAGTCTAACTGAGAACCTAGTCAATCTTGCACTCTAGTTTTAATAAATCCCAAAGTCCTTGAGCATGAGTTGACAGATCTGATTGTGAGAAACACAACATGGAACATACATAATACATTTTTATTAAAAATTAGTATTTTTATTGATATATAGCCATGGATTTGGTAATTGCACACTCTCTTAAATTGTGTACACTATATTGTCTGTGCAATTTATAAATATCCCACTTTGTACTTAAAAAACTCTATCCAGGAAGATTAAGTACCAACTATAATATACATACATACAGGGAGACAATACCAAGCAAAATGGAGCTGCAATTCAGCTCTAGCTCCTCAACTTCACTGATCAGTCCTTAAGCAGCATTAGGAAACCTCTTAAAGTTGCACTTTCACCATAAAATCTACATTATGCAACCGATTTAGACCAAAACAGAGCTGCAGGGCGCGTCCCCGCTCTACGAGGCGCGCACCCAAGCCTCACTCAGCTTCCTTCCCTTCCGCCTCCATTTGAACCCCGTGTTTGGATGCAATGGTCCCAGCGTTAGATCCGCGACCGAAAACACAACACAGCCCAACCCATCGGCCCGATGTTTTTGCTTTTTTTTAAAAATAAAAAAAATTAGTAAACACCCACCTGATCGGACATCTCAGCGCCGGGCGGCTGTAGTTGAAGGAGGAATCCAATCGCCAATAAATATCAACACTCTCACCGGCCACTTCTGCGCACCGACCAAGCACGGCGACGCGCGTCCTCTGTGCGTCAAGGCGCACCGCGGCGTCACTGCGTACGACGCTTCCGTTCACTGCCTTCTGGGAGTTGCAGTTGTTTTGCGAGGACCATTTCCCACTCATTCACGGTCTTTACCACAGCGCCGCCCCTTGCAGGATGGGTGACTGGTTCCGGCTGCGCTTTCTTTTCCGCCATCGGCAGCTGCAACAAAAGAGAAACAGCACTTCACACAAGGAACTCTGGGAGCAAGCTTTATTTTAAAATGCTGGTTGGCAAGGCCCAGACAGTCTAATCACACACGTTTCTCTAAATGTATTATTGTTTTGTGTGTGTGTGTGGTCTAGGCACATAAGTACCAACTTGCAAGAACTTTGTTTTTCATTTTGTGGTATGCAGGCGAGCTAGACGGTTTGGTAGACTTCTGACTTGTTTAAAAAAAAGTTGTTAGTATTGGGGAGTGGCCGCCAGATGTGCTTGAAAATCCTGCAAATACTCAGCAGGTCAGGCAGCATCTGTGGAGAGAGAAACAGAATTAACGTTTCAGGTGGATAACTTTTCATCAGAGCTTGATGCTGTTGGAGGTGAACAGCTTTTAATCCAAAAAAAGGGGGCCAGGGAAAGAACAAAAGGGAGAGGTCTGAGATAGGGTGGAGGGCAGGAGTAATTAAATGACAAAAGGGATGATGATTACATAAAACCTCATCTCAACCACCATTCGCTTAGAAACTTTCTTTAATAGATTAAACTGTATAAAATGTAGCTGCAGTAGGTAGTGCATGCCAGGTTTAAATCTAGTGGAAGTGAGGCCTAGCAGTTTAGAAGAGGTGGTTTTGAATGGTGCAATGAAACACAGATCAATTAGTTGTGACTTTTTGAAGTGGCAAATTAAAATTTGGGGCCTTTCAGTCCTTATGTGAAGTTTGAGCAGCCAAGCCAGTTCCAGCACACTGCAGCAAGTGTGGCAGCAACATTCCTGTTGGGGCGGGTGCCTGCCAAAAATATGCTGATCTCAGGATTTTTGATTCAGTCAGCATCAAGGCTACAGAGGTTCTGCCATGCTCCACTTCCAGTCGTACAGGGAATGGTTTTGGGGCTTTTATTTTTAACTCAACTGAGTGTAAAAGGGTAATGGTAGCCTAAAACTGCGTGAAGAAATTATGAGCAATTTTGTGATACTTGCTGGTTCTTGAAAGGTAGTTTTGAAAAACAATTAAGGCTTTTTTCGGCTTGGACTTGATGGATGTATATTATACTAAAGGAGATTAGAATTCCTGAGGTTACATTGAGAAACCAGTGGGGATGGAAAAGCTGGGTAGATGCCGCCGCCTCCCCACACACTGCCAAAAGTGATGTCAGTGCATAATATGCCCGTGAGTATTATAATCACAGGCAAATGACAGGCAATTTACAATGGATCTCCAATCACTTACACCCTAGTAATGCTGGGCACCTGCATCCAGTGTTGCAATGGGCCACCGCCGGATGTCGGGAATTTAAATTTTAAGATCCAGTTCTAGAGTGATCAATTGCATTATAGAAACCAGATGTTCCCCGATTTCCCCATGGCCATGGACCCACTTATGCTGCACCAGGACATTGCAATGAATTCTATTCCCCTCCACCCCCCCCTCCTCCTCCTGAGGTGTGTATCGTAAATGCTGCTGTCACCCACCTAAAATATTCAAACATCCTTGACCCTGGGATATGGGTTGGGGTCATTGATGTAGACAATTGGATGCTCCACCCTATCCAAGATCCACTACAAAGTGGCCTACCCTGTAATTTCCAGCCTCAGACCTTCATTTATATAGATCCTTTCTTTAGCATCTGAATAAAATTGCAACATGGGAGTGCTGGATGCTAGCAGTGTCCTAAATCCCTTCCCCTTCCCACCTCCCTCTTCACAAGTGTGAATGCTCTTCTTCAACTGTGCTCTCAACTCCACCCCAACTCAGTTTCTGATTTCCCTCCTGCTTGCTATCCATTTTTTTTTCAAGTATTTTTTGTATTACAGTTTCCATTAAGCAGAACTGAAACCTGTGCCTTTATCTTCTATGGGTTAGTATAGTCTGGATCTATTAACCTCAAATCATTTAGTGGAGAGTGTGTAAAATACCAAAAAAGTTCTCCGTCGCCTCAAAAGCCAAAAGAACACTGCATATAGTCTAAGACGAGCATTCTGATTTTATTTATAGATACATTTAGGTACAGGACTAAAGACAGACAAAACCGGAACTGTAACAGGTGTCTTGAAGAGCTTTCCAGAGCAGATGAAAAAACAAAACTTGCACTTTATACAAACTGGACTGACTTTAAAAAAAGTAGTGTCTATTATTCTTGCTGCTGCTCTCAGCATGTTCTTGGAAACACACTCCAATGGTAAATGCCGTAACACTACTTTTTATGGGTCCTTATTGCCACCTGTACGTATTTCAGGTGCGGCAAACAGAAAACTGAAGCCCTCAAGAGGGTCCCGGAATTATAAGGATGTTTTCTTTGACGTAAAAGCAGTTTCTTTGAAGATTGGCATTAACAAACAGTATTTGAGCAGACACATTATAGCAAACAATGTGTTACTGGCCTAGGAAATGTGTAATTTGGTGGTGTTCAGAACTTCTGAGCTTGATTAAAAAAAGAGATGGCATTTTGAGACAATTATCACTAAGATGCTTTCACATAAAGTGGCCCTGCAGTAGACCTCATCGACACAAACAATGAACTATATTTTGTGTGGCCTGACATGGATTGAAACAATAAAGAAATCCCATTGGGGCAGTTTTCTCATTGAATAATTCAACAAGCATAATTGCAATGCAGCCAGCCAAGTGTACTGACCATCTACATATCAACTTTGCTAGACAACAAAGAGAACTTCTAGCAAACATTTTGGAGACACAGCTGACATTTTTAATTCAGATTTACCCTATTTAAACTCAAAGCAGAAAAGAGACAAAACTTTCTGTGTTCATCACTACATCTTTCTGTACATAAGGAATGCGATAGAAATGTAAATTTGTGTCATTAACACTCCTATATATATGTTTTGTATATATTGGTTCAAACATATTTATGTGTGTTACATGACAGTGGCACATTAAGGGGTTCATCAAAAGGGGGATGTTTGAATGATTTATCAACACCATAATGCTCAGGATGCTTTAGTTCCTTGAAACATGTGCTTTGTATATTTAAAAGTTAGTTTTATGGAAACCTGTACCAAATTTGACTGGTAATTCCCAGATGACAGACACCTGCAATTCTTTTACATGACTTATTAACTGCAGTAATATTACACCACATGACTCATACTGCAGTGAAAAAAAATCTTGACAGTAGATAGAGCATTTTCTGTAATTCACCACCCAGAATAGTTAGAAAATACTGCTCTAATCATATTCTGTACAGTTCAATGTCGTGCAGTGCACCATAATAAGGAATACAAAATTGCAGAAATAACCATTCTATTATATTAAAACTCACTATCCATTGGATATATTGAAGATAATGGATGCCTATCAGTGAATTTTACAATTAGAAAACAAGTCAGTATTTTTCTTGCTCTTTGAGGTGATAGTGTTAGCGTTGGGTAATGGAACATTTCCCATTTCAATGACAATTATTGTGAACATCAAACACTCCCAGGTCAAGTATAGCATAGTTAGATGTAAAGTTTGCTCTACTCTGATTCAGAATTCCAAAATTCAGAACAGCACTCCCTATTGCACTAGTGTAACATTTTTCCATTTACCAACCAGGCATCCTGAGGCCTCAGTGAGACTGACAATTTAGGAACAGTTTTGTTCAGTGAAACTGTGCCCACCAGGAACTGAATTGAAGCTGCACAAATTAGTTTCACATTGGACCCTTGCAATCAAAAATCAGAGATCACTGAATTTAAGCTCGGGTTCAAGAAGTGAAACGCCAATCAATGTCTAATTCACATGTGTACCATCTGCTCTCAAATTAATATACAACATTTTCCAATCTCAAGGTTCAGTTAAGCAACCTAAACCACTCAAGTTTATGGTGTCAGCTGAACCCTTCACTTGGAAATCCTTGTTTTGAGAATGAGCTACATCTTTATTTCACAGCATGTTAGATGGAGATATAATGCACTGCAAACAAAAACAACTTACATTTATATAGCACCTTTAACGTAGTAAAACGTCCCAAGGTGCTTCACAAGAGTGTTATCAAACAAAATTTGACATCGAGGCAGAGAAGGAGATATCAGGACAGATGACCAAAAGCTTGGTCAAAGAGGTAGGTTTTAAGGAGCATCGTAAAGGAGGAGAGGTAGAGAGGCGGAGAGGTTTAGGGAGGGAATTCCAGAGCTTAGGGCCAAGGCAGCTGAAAGCATAGCCGCCAATAGTGGAGCGATTAAAATGGAGAATCCGCAAGATGCCAGAATTGGAGGAGCGCAGAGATCTCGAAGGCTTGTAGGGCTGGAGGAGGTTTCAGAGATGGAGCGAGGCCATGGAGGGATTTGAAAACAAGGATGAGAATTTTAAAATTGAGACGTTGCCGGACCAGGAGCCAATGTAGGTCAGCAAGCACAGGGGTGATGGGTGAACGGGACAAGTTAAGATACGGGCAGTAGAGTTTTAGATGTAGGGTGGAAGCTGGGAGGCCAGACAGGAGAGCATTGGAACAGTCAAGTCTAGAGAGAACAAAGCCATGGATGAGGGTCTCAGCAGCAGATGGGCAGGGTCGGAGTCGAGTGATGTTAGGGAGGTGGGAGTAGGTAGTCTTGGTGATGGAGCGGATATGTGGTCGGAAGCTCATATTGGGGTCAAACACAACAAGGTGGCAGATGAAATTTAACACAGAAAAGTGTGAAGTGATACATTTTGGTAGGAAGAATGAGGAGAGGCACTATAAACTAAAAGGTACAATTCTAAAGGGGGTGCAGGAACAGAGAGGCCTGGGGACATATGTGCACAAATCGTTGAAGGTGGCAGGGCAGGTTGAGAAAGCGGTTAGTAAAACATATGGGATCCTGGGCTTCATAAATAGAGGCATAGAGTACAAAAGCAAGGAAGTTATGATGAACCTTTATAAAACACTGGTTTGGTCTCAACTGGAGTATTGTGTCCAATTCTGGGCACCACACTTTAGGAAGGATGTGAAGGCCTTAGAGAGGGTGCAGAAAAGATTTACAAGAATGGTTCCAGGGATGAGGAACTTTAGTAATGTGGACAGACTGGATAAGCTGGGGTTGTTCTCCTTAGAGCAGAGAAGGTTGAGAGGAGATTTGATAGAGGTGTTCAAAATCATGAGGGGTCTAGACATCGTAGATAGAGAGAAACTGTTCCCATTGGCAGAAGGGTCGTGAACCAGAGGAAACAGATTTAAGGTGATTGGCAGAAGAACCAAAGGCGACATGAGGAAAAACATTTTTACGCAGCGAGTGGTTAGGTTCTGGAATGCACTGCCTGAAACGGTGCTGGAGGTAGATTCAATCATGGCTTTCAAAAGGGAATTGGATAAGTACCTGAAGGAAAAACATTTTCAGGGCTATGGGGAAAGGACGGGGGAGTGGGACTAGCTGAAGTGCTTTTGCAGAGAGCCGGCATGGGCTCGACAGGCCAAATGGCCTCCTTCTGTGCTGTAACCATTCGATGATTCTGTGATTCTAACCGTTAACAATATCAGCTAACATGGGGACCAGGAAGGGAAGTTGTTTGGTGGGAATATGGTCAAGGGAGCAGGAGGTGGGACTCATGGACAAGATGAGCTCAGAGAGAGCATGATGGGAGATGGGATAGGATCTAGAGAAAGTTGTGAGTTCAGGGCTAGGGCAGCAGGCAACATTAGGAGAAGTTTGGCCCGGTAGGCTAGGGGATGGGAGGGAAGTGACAGATGCAGCTGAATGGATGGTCTCAATCTTTGTGACAAAACCATGAGCTCCTCGCATTTGTTATTGGAAGTGAGGGTGGAAGAGGTGTGGGAGGGTGGTTTAAGAAGACGGTTTGTGGTGAAGAGAAGCCGGAGGTTATCTTTGGATTCCAGGATGATCTTTGAATAGTGAGCGTATTGGCAAAGGAAAGCAGGACCCAATTGTGCTTTATGTGGTCCAACAAGATCTGGCGGTCGATGGTTAAGCCAGTTAGGTAAACATCACCAGATGCAGTAGTGGCTCAATCTCAGCTGTTATCCTGTTACGATTTGTATCACAGGTACTAGTTTTGTGCATGCAGACCCGCTTCTCAATTGACAAATGTTAGAATGCCAGGAAAATGTAAATTCTAATGATCTCAGCTGCCTCCAAAATGAGATGATTTCAAGTCTGAGTATTTCATAGCCTTCCTATCTCTCCTGTAACTGCCATCATTAGTGGCCTTAGGGCTATGCTGCCAAAACAGCTACATAGTGCTGTACACTTTAGGGGGCTCCATACTAATTGTTTCATAAACTTACATAGAGATAGACTGCGAGTAGTGATATCTCAAGTCACGATGATTTTCACACCTCTAATGTCCGATTTAATAAGATTATGCCCAAGAGAATAGGAGAGAGGGTGCTATGCAATTGCTACAAGCATTGTAATTCATCCTGAGTAAGAGTCTCTTCTGTTCATTTTTTACTACTCGTCACTTCCCCTCATCAACTTTCATTTGGATAAGTTAACTTTAATTCAGTTTTGGTGCTAAAACAGTAATTCAGTACACATTAGTCAGTGGCATTTTATACGCGGTAAGTTTATTCAAGGTATCATCTGTTTGAGTTCCACAATTGTTGAATGCAGCAGAAAGTGACAGGGATATAATTATACCCCCAGAGTGCAAAAAAGGAAAAATAGTGAAAAATGTCAGAAAGAAGCCACATTGGATCTTATAATTGTGTCACAGCCTAAGGCACAGTCAGCATTTGGGGAGTAAAATAGAAGAGGATCATTCTAATGCCAGCAATACCAACAATGCAACCAGACAGTTGTATCGCTTACTCCTAAATGTAGCAATGAGTCCAAATTTGATGTTGTTGAATTTAATTCAGGATTACCTCAAATACATGAAAAAGCTGTTGTATTACTCAACAATAGATTTAGAAGTATTTTAATAGCTTACAACAATCAGTTCAAGTGGTATAATTCTTCAGTACTCAGGTTTCAGATCTGAATAACATACAGAAAGCTTTGGAAATTCCATATAAACATAATTTCAATGCTGAAGGGGCCATGCAAAGTTCAAGACTGGCCCTGACTGTAATAATAAAATACATCAGATATTAACATAATATTTTTGCAAATTATTTTGACATTAATAAAGATTGACTATATTTTCCTTATGCATGCATCTCTTGGTCTACTACTCAACCACAGAGCACTTTGGTTTTTTGATATCAATTTGTATGCTTGGTGCTATTTTTTTTATTTGTGACCAGTGAAGAAAACATTTTCAAAAAAATATTTGTTTACAAATTTCCTAAGAAGAACTTCCAGTTCAGCATGCAATGCACAAGTTGTCACATGTGGAGAGGCCTTTTTAAACATTTGTGCATGGGATGTGGGCATCACTGGCAAGGTCTGCATTTTTTGCCCATTCCTAATTGCCCTTGCGAAGGCCTATCTGTTTCCAAGATGTTCTTCCCATTAGCATGTCATAAAGATATTGAAATTTTCACAATGGAGCCAATATTGGCAATGCATGTTTTATGTTGCTAGCTCTTTGCTTCTAGATAGCAGATAATCATGTAGGAACAAGTCAGCAATAAAAGGCATTATTTAACTCCAGCATTCCAGAAATGAGCCATCCATGGTCCCAGCAGCACAAGAACAAGTCTTCTTTTCACACACCAATTTACAACGAGATTAAACAAATACGTGACTATAAGTCAAAGGGGGCTAAATTGGACAGCCCCCGAAAACGGGCACGAGGCTCGCGATGCGTGATTACCCCGCACCCATTCAATGTGACGCAGGCAGCACACCAACTAACCGTGCTGTTGAGTGGCTGCATACCTCAGCTGCGGGCCCAAAATCGTGAGAGGCTAGCATGAGTTAAAGCTAGCTTGCACTACTTAAAGCCAGCCAGCACCTCTTAGAGGGGAGGTGCATTGTGGCTGGAGCAGGTGGTGGATGTCCTTGTACAAGTCACTCTGACGTGGAAAAAGACTGAATAATGGCACAACATGGGAGGGAGCATGCTCCAAGGTTCTCCTGCGCTGCACTGGATGCCTTGGTGGAGGAAGTGGAAAGGAGGGATGTGCCAGACAAACACTCAGAAGGCTGTGGGAGCAGATAGGTCAATGCCAGGAGTCAAGCCCCGAGGACCTGGATGCAGTGTCGCAAAAAGTTCAATGACCTCACATTAGTGATCAAGGTCAGTGAATGCATCTTCAAATGCCATATCCCACCAACTGCACCACTAGCCTCAGACACTGTTCAATGCACCACACCCTCATCACTCACCTACCAGCAATCTCTATCAATCACGACTCACCTAACATTCATAGCTGCACCTCACCCTCACACACGTCGCACTGCTGCAAGCCTCACACCCACATCACACAGCTTGCACACACTGTCAGCTATTCAACCATGACAGACACATCACCCAAACAGATTGCACAACACTTACTGACACACTTCCCTCTCTCTTGCAGGACAAGATAGTGCACAACCGAAGGTAGCAGGAGCTAACCGGCGGGGGACAGTCGCGCCTGCATGTCCTTATCCCCATGGAGGAGACGGTGCTCACTATCATTGGAGCAGCCATTGCTGAGGCCGTGGCCAGCGGCGGGGCTGAAACCATAGAAGATGATGGTATCCTCATACCTAATCCTCCTTCTCACATCCAACTTCCCCCTCATCCCACAATCTCTTCTAATTTACAATCTGCAGATGCTGTAAGCATGCACCTCTTGCTTTCCCCCCTTCCCCTCGCCACAACCTTACCCGTGTGCCTTTCTCCTTTCAGATACCCAAGAATTGCCACCTGGCTGGTGGTGGAAGAGCAACAAGACACTGATGATGAAGAAATACCGTCACTCGATTTCACACTCGTAGCCACCAGCTCAGATACTGACACTGCGCGTAATTTAGAGGATAGCATAGAGGCAGGATCTGCACGTGGTGAGAAACCGGGCACGAGTGGCCTGCAGCCAGGGCAGGGGACAATGGTTGCACAGGTGCCAGCTTGCCGGAGGGCGAGGTAGCACATGAGTTCTGCTGCAGAGGACTCAGATGAGCACTTCGATGGGACAGGCTACAGAAGAAGACTGATGGATAGGCACAATTAAATGCTTGGTGCATTGGCAAGCCTGCCAGAAAGCCTGCGTGCAATGTCAAGAGCGTGGAGGAGTCTGGCACCAACTTTGCACAAGACTTTGCGCACAGCTTCGAGCCCATCCTTTCCAACATTGAAGTGGTGGCCAACTCCATTAGCACACTTGTGGACCCAACCATGATGCAGCATCTGATGGCCGATGTCTCAGCTTCCATTGCAGCACAAGCAGCAGCCACCCATAGTCTGGGTGCTGCATTGGAAGCGCAGACTGCTGTCATGCAAGCTCAGCTTGCTGCCATGCAAGTTCAGCCGGCTGCTATCATTGCTGCGGATACCTGTGTTCAAAGGGGTTTGCAGGGTGTCACAACAGTCCAGCAGTCTGTCCTCCAACAGGTTACTAGGATTGCTGAGGCGCTGCCCTGGAGGAGTGGTAGTGGCTCTGTGGAGCACGAATCTGCTGTCCTCTCTCAGGATGACAGCATTCGTCCTCCCACCACTGTCACTCCGCCAGTGCCCTTCCTGTTGCCTGTCTGCCAGCCAGCCCAGACTGCTGCTACCCATGCCGAGATGGTGCAGTCAGAAGCCGGGCCTCTGGGTCCAGAGCTGCTCGAGGTCATCCTCGAAGGCCATCTGCAGTCTCCCCCACTGAAAGTCAGCAGCCTTCCACCAGCCATGCTGCAGCCACTGGGGTAGCACTGCGTAGGAGCACTAGGACAGGCGAGGACACACAGAAGGCAAGCACTAAGGGGATGCACAAGGGTGATTAGATTACATTTGTATGCAATATGGCACGCTTTGATTTCTAAATTTGGTTTGGAATGTTTATTTAATGTTGGCTTTTATTTTTGAATTGTGGCCAAGCGAACGCTGTGATGGTCAGTGATGGGCATGGGACTGTTGGTGAATGGGGAATTGGGGTTGCGTTTACTGGTATCGCACTCGGATGAGTTCTTCACGGAAAGGGCCTGTCTAGGTTGCCTCCTCCCTTCCTCTTCCTCCTGCTCCTCAGCTGCTCACCATATAGCTGGTGGCAAGGGCTGTGCCCTCATGGTAGCAATGTTGTGCAGCATGCAGCAGACCACTACGAATCTTGACATCCATTCTGCCAAGTACTGCAGGGCTTATCCAGAGCCGTCCAGGCAGCAGAAGCATTGTTTCAACACGCCAATCGTCTGCTCTTTCACATTTCATGTGGCAGCATGGCTTTCATTGTATGCATGCTGCCCACGTGTGCATGGGTTGCGCAATGGCGTCATAAGCCATGTCATCAGCAGATAGCCCTTGTCGCCCAGTAGCCACCGTTTGGTTTGTCGTGGTGGCTCAAATGCAGATGGCACAGCGGACTGCCGCAGAATGAAGGCATCATGACTGCTGCCGGGATACTGAGCACTGGCCTGCATGATTCACTGCCAATGGCTGCATACCAGCTGGACGTTGAGGTAGTAGAATCCCTTTCAGTTGTGGTACATCCCAGAGTTGACATGCTGTGCCTGCAAAGCGACGTGCGTGCAGTCAATGACACCCTGCACCATGGGGAAGCCTGCAATCCTCACAAAGCCGCATGTTCACTCCTCCTGCTGCTCTCTGACAAGAGAGAATGAAATGTAGTCAGCTCTCTTTGAACACAGAGCCTCAGTAACTTCCCTTACGCAATAGTGGATGGCAAACTGCGAGATGTTGCAAATATCTCCAGCTCCAGCCTGGAAGGAGCCCAATGCTTAAAAGTTCATGGCCACGGTCACCTTCCCAGCCACTGGCAATGCGATCCTCACCCTGCTCTGAGGTTGCAGTTATGGCTGCAGCAGGTGGCAGATTTCAGTGAGGACATCTTACTGAAGCGCAGATGTCTCACACATTGTTCTTGCTGAAGTTCAGGTAGGAGAATTGCTCCCTGAACACCCTGGGCGGATATGGCCTCCTGGTGAGAGCCCTTCACCCTCGCTCTTTTAGCAGCTTGCCCTGCTCTGCGTCACCTCTGCTCATTCTCCCAGTCATGCTGCATTCCAAGTGGAATGCCTATTACTGCACCCATGTCTGGAGCGAGTGGTTTGTGCAGAAGCCTTGCAGTCAGGACAAAGTCCTTCAGCACCTGCCACACCACTCCCTGTAGACTTTAGCAACTTTAAAGAACTCTAGAAAGCACCAAACACTTGTACAATTGTAGCAATAGCCAGTAGAAATCAATCAGCAACTAACCTGAAAGTAGTTGATGATCACTGTTCCCCCTAAGCTGCGCGGCTGCGCCGTTCCATCGAGGCTGCTGCGCACCAGGTGTTGCATGCTGCGCAGTCCCGCTGGAGCGCGCTGGCGCTCTTTTTAATTGTGTTCCACATGCTCGTTCTTTAGGCCCGTAAGAGCGGGCTTCGGCGCCTGCGCGCTGGACCCATTTGGGCGCCTGCGCGCTGGAGCCTGCTACAGGCCTGATGCTGAGCCCTGAGGTACTGCCTGTGAATGCTGTGATTATCCACACGATCATTCCTGTGGCCTTCTGCGCATGGTATCCCTGAGCCGCGCATGCGCATTACCCAACAGTTGCGGCTTTGCAGCGTGGCCACATTTTCTTCAGCTCCGGGGGAGAACTGCATCCGTTGGTGGCTGGGGAAGAGAGGATCGTATTCAAAGAGAGCTGACTACATTTCATTCTCTCTTGTCAGAGAGCAACAAGAGGAGCGAACATGCGGCTTTGTGAGGATTGCAGGCTTCCCATGGTGCAGGGTGTCATTGACTGCACGCACGTCGCTTTGCAGGCACAGCATGTCAAGAGAGACTGGGGAGAGACCAAGGGGGACGGAGGGAGAGAGAGAGAGAGACTGGGGAAAGAGAGAGAGATTGGGAGAGAGAGAGAGACTGGGAGAGAGAGAGACTGGGAGAGAGAGACTGGGAGAGAGAGAGAGAGACTGGGAGAGAGAGAGACTGGGAGAGAGAGAAACTGGAGAGAGAGAGACTGGAGAGAGAGAGACTGGGAGAGAGAGAGACTGGAGAGGGTTTGGGAGACAGAGAGAGACTGGGGGAGAGGAAAAGAGATGGGGGGAAGAGAGCCTGGGGGAGAGTGATTCCCTGCGCTTCCTACAATAGCGGTACAAAAAATGTTTAACATCTACCAACAGGGCCTCATTTAATCATCTCTTCTAAAACCTGCAGGCAGTTATCGCTCAGGATTACACTGAGCTGGGACACTAAGGGCATTCAATTAATTGCGAACAGGTTAGTGGAGCTGGTGTCTGATAAAAGCACCTTCATTATCACAAGAGCACAAATAGGAAAGCAGTGTCAAGAGGCATTTCCCCCAAGAGGGAAAGATTTCTGCTAATTTTTGAACATTGACAGGATTTCAAATATTTTAAAAAACGGAAGGAAAGCTCTCTCCTGAATCGACACTGATTCTCTGCTTCTCCTTTTGCTCCGATGTTCTTTAGAGAGACAGCGAAACAAAGAGACAGAGAGACATAGAGAGAGAGAGAGACCGGGGGAGAGAGACAGGGACAGGGAGAGAGAGGGAGGGACAGGGAGAGAGAGGGAGGGAGAGACAGGGACAGAGAGAGAGAGACAGGGATAGAGAGAGACAGGGACAGAGAGAGAGAGAGAGAGGGAGACAGTCAGGGGCAGAAGAGAGAGACAGGGACAGAGAGAGAGAGAGACAGGGACAGAGATAGGGACAGGGACAGAGAGAGACAGGGACGGAGAGAGAGACAGCGATGGAGAGAGAGAGACAGGGATGGAGAGAGGGGGACAGAGAGAGAGAGAGCGAGAGCGAGAATCCAGGCGGGCACGTGTAGTCCGTTCCCGGGGACTGAGCAGTGGCCGCACTTTGGAACAACACAGATGGAGGCGCAGCACATGTACAATGGCCGTTTGAAGGAGGCTAACAAAATTGTTAGGCCCGTGGTGAATTTTTTTTTAAGAATTCTGAAAATTGTTTAAAACGGAAAAAAATACGGGGAAGTGAAATTCCAGTTACATTTTGCCAGGTGTTGTCCCTTTTTTGAAAGAGTTTATCAGGGTTGTTTAAATCATGCTATGACAGAGGAAAAAGTTTGTGCCCCCGTTTGTACCTCAGAGTCTGTGGGAGACAAAGGGAATGGGAGCAGAAAAAGAGGAAACAACTTCTCCAAAACTGATCCCAACTCATCGCCAAGTCTGGGGATAGATAACCTCACCGCCTTCTTAGGAAGTTTAGCCATTTTATTCACTTTCTTATTTGAGCTCCATTTGGAATTAGAGTCTATTTTGTTATTTTTTGTTGTATGTTTAACAAAAGCGTTTAAAAGGGAAAGAAAAACTTGGAGCAACTTCTGTCAAAGCTGCAATGACACTTGAAAGAACTTAAAACATTTTCACATTTTCATGAACTTTTCACAAAAAATGAGTGTTAAAAACACTTCACCCCCCCCGCCCCCTCCAAGTTTCGATTTTGGAAGAAACAAGCAAAAATTAATTTTCCCTTCATCTAAACAAGTTTCAACCAAGTCTTGAAGTCGAAACGCTTTTAAGGAGGCTCTGAATTGCTTAAAATGTTTTTAAATTGAAATTTCTCAATATTTGATTTTGAACGATCGACAGAAGTGAGTAGCTTTACACAAACATGCAGCCATACTGTTGAGGAGGGGGAGGGCAGGGGAGGATTTGTAGGAGTTATATATTACTTTTTTTTTTAAATCATTAAGATGTTTAGGAAGAGAACCAAAAAAGGGGAAAAACACAAACCATTTAATTTTGTCTGTCGTTCTATAGTCCGAACAAGTCCCAGGAATAATGTAAATATAGATTTCCTCTTAAACGTTTAGTGGAGTGTTAATAGTAACAAGTGTTATGTAATGATGTATAAAAATTGCAGGAAGCTACTTTAGAAGAAACCACTATTTGTTTATTGAAAAAGACACAGATAATGTATAATTTCGATTTGGTATAAATATTTGAAATAGGAGATTAAAAATTGAGAGTACAATGAACTTTGTTTCCCGCTATTTAATTGCGAAGTACCTAAAATAATTCAACACTTTTCATCATAAGAGCAGTCATTAATATTGTAGAGAATGTTTGAGAGAAAAACATTAGAAGCGAAATTCGTAAATTAACATCTTTACGTCACCATATTAGTAAACATTTCCAAGTCAGTCTGATTGGTTCTCCTTTCCTGGAAGAAAGATGAATGTTTATTTCTGTTAAATCATAGCTTTTACTGCTTTTTGTTTTTAATTCGGTGATGTAAATTGTGTATGTGTTTTTCTGCACTTGTAAATAAGTGCTGCATTTTTGATATGTTACGGGGGGGGTGGGGTGCTGGTTCAAGAAGACAATATTTATTAATGGAAGTGACTGAAGTTGAAAATAAGGATACCCGTTCTTGTTCAATTGTTCAATTCTTTTTAATACTGTAAACTAAAGAACTACAACACTTTATATTTGGTTGTCTGGTTGCATTGTGATTAATATACTAATCACTTATGTGGATGTACAGCACGTCAGCGCCATAGGAAAGCCGCTGCTCCTGCTGCTTGTGTAGCCATTGCTATAGTGACATGAGGGATGGACTAACACGTTGAAAACTTTAAAATTAATACTAATTGCACGAATAGATATGCCTCTTTCAGCTCACCTTGGGCTTTTGGATTGTTTATCGATGCATAACCGTGTAACTGAGTGACGTTTCTGAAGTGTTAATGCATTATTATGTAGTTCTTTTATATCCCAGTCATTTCTGACAAGTAATTTTTTTTTGTAAATAGTGTTTGTACATGATGAACTAAAAGCTTTTAATTAATTCTACCATAAACAAACTTGCAGAATGGGCATATAAATGACAAATGAATTTCAATATAGATAAGTGTGAGGTGGTGCATTTTGGTAGGAGGAATAAGGAGGCTACCTACTCCTTGGAAAATAAGAATCTAAATGGGGTAGAGGTGCAAAGGGATCTAGGGGTATAGCTTCACAAATCATTAAAAGTACCAACGCAGTTTAAAAAAGCCATAAAAGAGCAAATAAAGCACTGGGGCTTATTTCTAGAGGAATAGAATTCAAAAGCAGAGAAGTTATGTTAAACCTGTATCGAACCTTGTCTGATTGTCTCATGATTTAAGATGGTGGGGTGGCAATATGGCATTACTGTTATATGCTTTTAAGTGGTTGCTGGTTTTTTTTATTTGCTTATGGGATGTGGGCGTCACTGGCAAGGCCAGCATTTATTGCCCATCCCTAATTGCCCTTGAGAAGGTGGTGGTGAGCCGCCTTCTTGAACTGCTGCAGTCCTTGTGGTGAAGGTACTCCCACAGTGCTGTTAGGGAGGGAGTTCCAGGATTTTGACCCAGTGATGATGAAGGATCGGCGATATACTTCTAAGTCAGGATGGTGTGTGACTTGGAGGGGAACTTGGAGGTGGTGGTGTTCCCATGCGCTTGCTGCCCTTGTCCTTCTAGGTGGAAGAGGTCGCGGGTTTGGGAGGTGCTGCCGAAGAAGCCTTGGCGAGTTGCTGCAGTGCATCTTGTAGATGGTACACACTGCAGCCACGGTACGCTGGTGGTGGAGGGAGTGAATGTTTAAGTTGGTGGGTGGGGTGCCAATCAAGCGGGCTGCTTTATCCTGGATGGTGTCGAGCTTCTTGTGTTGTTGGAGCTGCACTCATCCAGGCAAGTGGAGAGTATTCCATCACACTCCTTACTTGTGCCTTGTAGATGGTGGATAGGCTTTGGGGAGTCAGGAGGTGAGACACTTGCCGCAGAATACCTAGCCTCTGACCTGCTCTTGTTGCCACAGTATTTATGTGGCTGGTCCAGTTAAGTTTCTGGTCAATGGTGACCCCCAGGATGTTGATGTTGGGGGATTTGGCGATGGTAATGCCGTTGAATGTCAAGGGGAGGTGGTTAGATTCTCGCTTGTTGGAGATAGTCATTGCCTGGCACTTCTGTGGCGCGAATGTTACCTGCCACTTATTAACCCAAGCCTGAACGTCGTCCAGGTCTTGTTGCATGCGGGCATGGACTGCTTCATCATCTGAGGAGTTGTGAATGGCGCTGAACACTGTGCAGTCATCAGCGAACATCCCCATTTCTGACCTTTTGTTGGAGGGAAGGTCATTGATGAAGCAGCTGAAGATGGTTGGGCCTAGGACACTGCCCTGAGGAACTACTGCAGCGATGTCCCGGGGCTGTGATAATTGACCTTCAATCACCACAACCATCTTCCTTTGTGCTAGGTATGACTCCAGCCAGTTGCTGTTGTAAAAGTTGTTGTTGTAAAATTTGCCCACGGACGAAAAAGTCGTGCTCAAAGGAGTTCATGGCCCGCTCAGTACAAAAAAAATTAGAGGGAACATTGTTGATTATCCCTTTAAATATTGCTGGTGGGGGGTTCCTTCCTGCTGCTGAACACGTGTTCAGCTGTGCGTGCTTAAGAGAGGGCGTTAGCTGGAGCGTTGAGCTCCAAAATGGCAGCACTGGCGTCAAATCAACGTTACACGCTGATTGACGTCATGATCTGTCTACTCTGCATACTTAAGGTGGAAGCCCACACGGATGCCATTTTGGACCTCTAAGGGCACTCGTTGCGCCCAAAAAAGGGGTGCAACGGATCCTAATTGTTTGGTTTCCATGAAAGTCTGCAAAAGTTGACTAAACTTTACTGTTAGACCACATAACATCTGCAGTACATTTCTTATGCATTCACCATTTTAAAAAGTTTAAAATTACCCATTAAAAAAGCAAATGGAATTCTTAGTTTTGTATCTAGAGGCATAGAATATATTAGGAAAATAGGAACAGGAGTGGGCCATTCAGCCCCTCGAAACTGTTCCGCTATTCATTTAGACCATGGCTGATCTGTATCTTAACTCTATCTACCCGCCTTGGTTCCCTAACCTTTAACACCCTTGCCTAACAAAAATCCATCAATCTCAGTTTTGAAATTTTCAATTGACCTAGCCTCAATGGCTTTTTGGGGGAGAGTTCCAGATTTCCACTACCCTTTGTGTGAAGAAGTGCTTCCTGACATCACCCTTAAACAGCCTGGCTCTAATTGTAAGGTTAAACGCCCCCTTGTTCTGGACTCCCCCACCAGAGGAAATAGATTCTCTCTATCTACGCCATCAACTTCTTGTTTTTGTATTCTATGTCCCTAGATTCCAAGGACTAATGTTGAACTTGTACAAGATCTTAGTTAGACTGCAGTAGGAGTACTGTGCACTGTTTTGGGTAGCCCATTGTAGTTAGAATATAAAAGAAATGGAAAGGGTGTCGCATAGATTTACTGGGGATGAGGAGGTAGCAGTAATAATGAGAAGCTTGAGAAGCTTAGCCTGTTTTCACTAGACCGTACAAGATTAAGGGGTAACCTGAGTCATCTTTAAGATTATGACCAGCTAAATAGTGAAAGCTGGAGTGAGGACAGCTATGTAAGACAATCATAAAAAGATTTAAAGGAAATGCTTGAAAAATGTCTTTATACAGGGGATGATTAAAAGGTAGAAATCTTTGGCACAAACAGTTGCTGAAGGTAAGTCCATAAATTCTTTTTTTTTTATTAGATAATTTCTGGAAAGAGTGCAATATTGAAAGGTATGTTATGTGAGGAAAGTGGGATAGGACGAGGTGGCTCATGTAGAGAAAAACACTGGCAGAGACTTGATGAGTTGAATGGCCTATTTCTGTGGTGTAACATTCTATGATTCTTTGTAAAAATGAACAAACCTCAACAACTTATATTTATATAGCGCCTTTAATGTAATAAAACATCCCAAGGCACTTCACAGGAGTGTTATCAAAAAAAATCAAGCAGAATATGATTAGGATTTTTTGACATCATAGAATAGCAGATTTCTGAAACATAATCTGAGCTAAAGAACTGGATGAGTACTGGCTAATACAGGAAACTCTTTGGTATCCGGCACCGACGGGACCGGCGTGGTGCCGGTTGATCAAAAGTTCCGGATAATGGAGAGTTATATCTACCGAGGCTATTTTTAACGACAGCGCCAGGAGGCCGAGTAGTGGCACTTTGGAGAACTACCCCCACTGACTAACTTGGCGTTCGCGGGAGACTCGGACTCGGCAACATTGCCGGTTATTTGAGAGGAGTTTTCGGAGTACTCGGCGTTCGCGGGAGACTCGGACTCGGCAACATTGCCGGTTATTTGAGAGGAGTTTTCGGAGTATGATTTTTGCCGGTTAAGAGAGAATTCCGGATATTTAGGTGCCGGTTAAACAAGAGTTTCCTGTAATAGGATTGAGATTAACAGGGTAAATTGAGGTGGAGATGATCAATTGTTTTGTGAAGCATGATACACCTCAAACACCTTTTTTGTTTTAGAGATTGGCGAATTTCCCACATTTTCTTGAGCTCGCATGGATGAAATCATTAATTCTCAGCTATGTACTTGTATTGAAGTAAAACCATATTATTGCAATTCTGTTGGGAGGAGGGGTGTGACAAAAATGACGTTTTTTTGTCTATTTTTGGCTTTGTGGCTGCCTTTAAAATCTAGTTACAATTTTCAAGTTTTGTCTGTGAAGCTTGAGGGATCAGCCAAGTAGCGTTCAAACAACACACACTGTGCGATTTGTTCAGTTATTTTTATGACAGCCAGTTATTTTTTTGAGTCTGGCCGAGTTATTCAAATCCAGAAGCTCCTGATAACTGTTGTTTTGGAATATTTAAAGTACTGTTGCTGTTTGAATCTGCAAGTTGGTTTGGAATTCTCAGGAGCACGGTAGCACAGTGGTTAGCACTGTTGCCTCACAGCGCCAGGGACCAGGGTTCGAATCTGGCCTCGGGTGACTGTCTGTGTGAAGTTTGCACATTCTCCCCGTGTCTGCGTGGGGCTGCTCCGGTTTCCTCCCACAGTCCAAAGATGTGCGGGTTAGGTTGATTTGGCTATGATAAAGTGACCCTTAGTGTTAGGGGGATTAACTACGTGGGGTTACAGGGATAGGGTGGGATATGTGTCGGTGCAGGCTTGATGGGCTGAAATGGCCTCTATCTGCACTGTGGGGATTCTGTGAGAATGGTTCAAGCCAATTACAGCTAAGAGTAAAGTCAAGAAACAACACATATATAAAAGTATTCTACAAAGAAGCAACCGTTTACTGTTTTACTTTCTAAGAGTCAAATAGAAGGATTTGGGGGTAATTTTAATTTCCAGCAATTGGACGGTAAACTGGTAGGATTGTCTGCTTGTTATAGAAATTACCAAATTTTCATTTTCAACGATTTCAATGGAAATTAAAATCGGGCGGGTTCTTAACAAGCAGGCTGTTTTCAGTGAAGGTGAAAAATACCGCATGCGTGTGGGTATACACACATACAGTATATATTATAAAATATATATGTATATAATATATATCTGTATATATTTTATATATAAGGTCTTAACTTGAGATCATTTATTACTTATCAAAGACAGGAGAGATATTGTGGAGGCATTTGGGTTACTCCAGTAGCTAAAAATAATTATGATTACTGGAAAGAAAGGTTGAAAAGAAAATTTGTGTTTTTTATCCTGGGGCATGTTATTGAAAGATGACCTATATATCAAGGCTAGGTAAGGCATAAAGTAATGTGAGCAGAAAATCTAGGGTTAGAAAAGCCCCCAAAAACAATAACAAGGGGTAATAATCAAACCATCCCAAAGCTAAAGTACATTTTCATCTCAACTTCAGAATGGTTTGATAGTTGGATTTGGCTTGTTTACTGCTTGTAAAATACATCGATATGGCAACTAATGTTGACAAAAGTTGCCTGAAAAAACCCACTAGCGTGATATACCTGGAGCATAGAGTTAATCTAATCGTTTCTCTTTTAAAAATTCGAAGCATTTTTTTTTAACCGTTTTAGCGTTTTCTTACCTCGCGAGGAGCTTTAGCGGTTGGAGTTGGAGCGTCGCCAGATGTCGGCGCGGTGGGCGGGGCGGTGCGGGGGGGGGGGACGGCGAGGTTGGGCTCTCGGCCAATAGGAGGAGGCCGCGGGCTCCCTCCGCAAAAGCCGCGTCCAATCAGAAGCGCGCCTTTGCGCCCTCCCTTTCCCAGCCAATCGTGGTCGGGGTGGGGCGGTGCTGGCCCGCGGGGAAGCCGTTGCCTGGCTTTTCGGGCGTGCGCGTGCGCGTCCGCGTGCGGCTCGAGAGTCTGGCCCCGCCTCCAACCCCCCCCCCCCCCCCCCCACCGGGCCCAATGCGAGGACCAACCAATGGAGGTGGAGGCTGGCGTCGAGCGCGGGAAGGGGCGCGTGAGGCGATCGCCCGTTCGGCGCGTGTGCGCGAGCGCGAGTTCGCCGAGTCTTTCAACGGTCCCGACCTCCTCCCCCCCGCCCCCCCCCCTCACCCGACCCGTCAGTCAGTCAGTAAAAGGGCAGCAGATGGGCGACTCCCGGCGTCGAAACTGAACCCCCCTCACGACCCACAGCTGATTTCTATTCCCTGCCCCCCGAGAGAGAGAGAGAGAGAAAACAAACACCTCAGCAGCCCACCCCCATTCCCTTCAACCGAGGAAAACAAATTGACGATATATGGAGGTGAGACGGTAACTGCTAGGCGTGTGTGTCCTGAGTTTAACATTTATTTTAAAGCTTCCAATCTCGTTCATTTTTAATAGCACTTTGCCGCGTTTAAATGGACGTATTCTTCCTTTCGATGTAAACGGTCACTTCATCATAATTTAATGTCACACTACGTACTGACAGGGCAGCTTGATTGGTGTGGCGTCGAAATTCCCCTGAACTGTTGCGTAAAGTTTAAAAAAAAATATGCCGCGTCGTGTAAATTCCCCTCAGAACATTTGACTTAAATCTGCGTGTGAAATAGTCGATGGTTCGTATATTTAAAAAATCTCACGGTGGGCGCGGGGGTGGCTGGATTTAAACGAAGTTTCCGCGTCGAACGAATGAATTCAGAACATTTAAAATTTGCTCTGGGACTTGGGTGCGGATTCCCAGACGTCTCTTCGACGAGCGTGTGAAAAGAGTTGAAAGCGGGGCGTTAATTTTTGACAGTCTTTCTTCGCGTGTGTGAGGGGGGGGGGGAAACCCGAGAATCGGCTTACACGCTTCATCAGCTGATTTAAAAAAAAACAAAAATGTGTGCGTGTGATTTTCCGCCCCCCCTTCCCTTTTTCCCGTGTCCATGTTGGTTTTGTCAGGAGAAAGGGCTTTGGTTGCATCGAGGGAGGAAGCTTCGTCCCCGCGGCCGCCTCGCTCACGCTGACAGTCGGCGTCCGACTCGTGAGCCAACGGGCCGCGCGAGCGAGCCAGCCAGCCGGCGCGTCAGCCCCGACCAATCAGCACGCGCCGCCCGAGCATGCGCCGGGCGCTGCCGACGCTTGCTGTTGACCTCTTGACGCCCCAAGAGGCACGCGGTCGACTTTGACTCTTAAAAAAAAAAATCCTTCATTTTACAGTGAATTTTACAACCGCGACTTGCATTTATACGGCGCCAGCGAAACGTCCCTTCGCGGCAAAGAAAGAAAGACTTCCGTTTATATATAGCGCCTGTAAAACGTAGCGGAACGTCCCTTTGCGCGGCAAAGAAAGATTTCCATTTACATACAGCGCCTTAAAAAGTGTAGAGAAACATCCCAAGGCGCTTCATGGGAAAGAAAGACTTGCATTTATACAGCGCCTTTCACGACCACCGGACGTCCCCAAACGCTTTGCAGCCAATGAAGTACTTTTTGAAGTGTTGTAATGTAGGAAACGCGGCAGCCAATTTGCACACAGCAAGCTCCCGCAAACAGCAATGTGATAATGACCGATAATGTTTTTTTTTAGTGATGTTGATTGAGGGATAAATATTGGCCAGGACACCGAGGATAACTCCCCTGCTCTTCTTCAAAATAGTGCCCTGCGATCTTTAACATCCACCTGAGAGAGCAGACGGGGCCTCGGATTAACGTCTCATCCGAAAACAGTGCAACACTCCCAGTACTGCACTGGAGTGTCAGCCTAGATTTTGGTGCTCAAGTCTCTGGTTTGGGACTTGAACCTAAAACCTTCTGACTCAGAGGCAAGAGTGCTACCAACTGAGCCACGGCTGACACAGACAAGAGTGTTATCAGACAAAAATTTGACACCGAGCCATACGGAGATAGGACAGGTGACCAAAAGCTTGGTCAAAGAGGTAGGTTTTAATGAGCATCTTAAAGGGGGAGAGGTTTAGGGAGAGAATTCCAGAGCTTAGTGTCTAGGCAGCTGAAGGCACGGCCACCAATGGTTGAGCGATTAAAATCGGAGATGCTTAAGAGGGCAGAATTTGAGGAGCGCAGATATTTCAGAGGGTTGTGGGGCTGGAGGAGATTACAGAGATAGGGAGAGGCGAGGTCACGAAGGGATTTGAAAACAAGGATGAGAATCTTAAATTTGAGGTGCTGCTTAACCAGGAGCCAATGTAGGTCTGCAAGCACAGGGATGATGGTACAGGGGTTTACAGTGCAGAAACAGGTCCATGCTGGTGTTTATGCACCACACCAGCCTCCAGTGTGGGATAACCCTAAGAGATAAAGGAAGAAAAAGAAAGACTTGCATTTATATAGCGCCTTTCATGACCACCAGACATCCCAAAGTACTTTACAGCCAATGAAGTACTTTTGAAGTGTAGTCACTGTTGTAATGTAGGAAACGCGGCAGCCAATTTGTGCACAGCAAGCTCCCACATAAAACAATGTGATAATGACCAGGTAATCTGTTTCAGTGTTGTTGATTATTGGTGCCGTGCTTGGAGGAAGAGCAGTGAAGGTCATCAAACTTGATCTCGCATTGTCGACTATTTCACACGAAGATTTAATACTTTCAAATAAAATGTTCTGCGAATTACAAGACGCGGATTTTTTTTTAAAAACTTTACGGAGAGTTTTTGAAATGAGTAACTTTCCTTTCTCCCTCATGTACTTAATCTAACTTCCCCTGAAATGCACCAATGCTATTCGCCTCAATCACACCATGTATTTCATAAAAACTTTCCATGAAAGTGTGGCTTTAGTGCAAGGATTAATTTTAACAATCTTTCTCCTTCATAGACTGGACTGTGAGAATTTTGCAATGTATTCTGTGTTTTATTGTCCTCAAAGCCTCTCCCACACAGATTTAGCTAAGCGATATGACTCAACATTGTGGCCCAGAAATTCCCTACCTTAACGCTGCGAGTTAGCGCCACAATCCTGGAAAAAAATGGCGGCCGCTACTCTATAACGCCCTTCTCTGGTGCAGGACTCGGGCCCTGGAGATGCAAATGCGGAGAGCGTGACATGCACGCCGACTTTAACGTCACGCTCTGCGAACTTGGACCTTAGCGCTGAGTTTAGCGCTGGATCCTAAGCTCGCTCTGAAAAACGAGCGTGCAGCAGACTGACAGAGATGCTGTCAGCACTTCTTAATGGGACACACACACCTTTCAGGTAAGTTTGCATTTAAGCTATTGGACTGGATTTATTTTTATTTTATTGAAGTAGTGGCTTGGTGCAATATATGTTAAAAGTTTTTTGAGTGTGCAGGGGGTGCTGCTGGATGCTTGCAAGGCCTCGGATGGTAAAGGAAGGCCTCTGAGAAGACAGAAAATCCTGGAAATACTCAGCCAGTCAGGCAGCATCGTGGAGAGAGAAAGAGTTCACTTCTCAGGTCGAGATGCTGCCTGACCTGCTGGATATTTCCAGGAGTTTCTGCTTTTATTTCAGATTTCCAGCGTCCGCTCGCAGAGAGAAGAAGAAGACACAGAAGAGGAGGAAGCAGAAGGAAGGATGCAACCCAGACTGCCCCTTTCTGGCCGGGATATCCGGGATGGAATCATCCACCTGTGGTACCAGTGACCACAACCCCAATTCCCCTTTCAACATTTGTCTCTCACTTTAGCTTCCCTCTGTTACTGACCATCACAGCGTCCTCTTGGCCACAATGCTGAAATAAAAGCAACCACAAAGCAAACTTTCCATTCCAACTTTATACATCTATCCATCCAATATGACATCAAGAAATCAACTCATCACACTTATGCATTCCCTTAGTGACTGTCTTGTGTGTGCCTTTGCCTATCCTACTGATGTCACACATTGCTACCTCAGTGACTGCAGCATGGCTGGTGGAAGGCTGCTGACTTTCAGTGGGGGACACTGCAAATGGCCTTGAGGGGCTGGTGGCTGGAGTGTGAAATCGCGTGACGGTGTTTCTTCTTATTCGCTCTCCTCTCCCTCTTCTTGGGTCAACCACTGGCTCGGCAGGCTGCATTTCTTGGGTGTGTGAAATGAGGAAGGCACAAGGGTGGAGTTGTGGTGAGGGGAGGGCGGGAAAGCAAGAGGTGCATGCGAGAAGGAGGATATTGTATGAGGATACCAGCATCTTGTATCCTTTCAGCCCCACCACTGGCCAAGGACTCAGCCATGCCCCTGCCAAAAATGGCCAGCACTGTCTCCTCTAAGGGGCTGAGGTGAAGCTAGGAATTGGGAGGTGTGCCTCGTGTTTGGTGCAGATTGTTGGTAGGTGCGGGGGGTGGTGGTGGTGTCGTGCATTGAACAGTGTGCGAGGCTAGTAGTGCAGTTGATAGAAGATGGCTTTTGAAGATGCATTCACTGGCCTTTGGCCTTGACCACTGGTCTGAGGTCATGAAACTTCCTTTGAGTACTGGAGCCAGGTTTTGGGGGTGACACTGCTGGCCGTGATGGCCTCGGTGATCTGGTCCCACATCCTTTCTGGAGGGCCTCCTGGCCCCTGTGAGTAGAGGACCTCTCTTGCAGTATTGACCCCCTGCACAAAGCTGGAGTGCTGCGTGCGAGATCCTGGGTGCCACTTCCCTGGCCAGCTGAGCCATTTGTGTTAGTGCTGAAGCACTTTTAGCATTTTTTTAGGTGCGGAAGGCAATTCAGCTTTAAGAGCTGAAGACTCCCATTTGGGAATTCTTTTTAATGTTAATTTTTTTTCATAAGGCACTTGAGCTGTAAGGGCTAAAAACTGCGTATTTTTACATGATTTTAATATTTTTCATTTCAGAAGGCAGATCCCCTTTAATGGACTGAACTGCTTTCTGAAACGACAGCCTTGCTTTAAGAGAAGGCTGTTCTTGCTGCAATGACGCTACAGCCACGCTACATTGGGGCCTCCTGCTGGGACTAACACCACCAGAATGGCCTTGCACGGTAACTTTAGTGCTGGGCTAATGTTAATTAGCCACCAGCACCAATTTACCAGTCCTGCCAGCGCCATTAATTTCAGCGGCCCTTAACACTGGCCCGCGGTGGTGCTGGCAGGTTTTTAGTGATGTGGAATTTCTAGGCCTGTGTCTTCGATCGGTATAAAATTTCAAATAAGGTAGTATTTTGTATGAGGGTGTTGTTTTGCAATCTCCTAATGTATGAATAAATGGGAAGGAAATTCTAGTGAGGAACACTTTTTGTTCAAAGTCCCATTGCCTAATAAAAAGTAGATACGGGTGTTGCCATTTCAGATTGGCCTGAAAACTGACCCAACTTCAGCAAAATGTGTTACTGGTTGGCCTTCACTGTTCTTCCTCAAAGCATGGCACCAATAATGGTACCATTTCTTTGGGTTATCTCACATCAGGCACAACTACTTAAAATGCTAATCAGCAATTTTGGAGGAGAAAGTAAATCGTAGTGGTCCCGAATTATCCCGTTGCCTCATCTTTGTTCATTTGCAGGCCATACCTTACCAACCACCCAGGATTCATCTCATCATAAGAAAAAGACTTGATCTATGTTATCTGAGCTGTCCAGAAACTGAGCTCATCAGTTGTCACACTGCATTAACTCCACACTACTTGTAGACCTGTCCTGATTGGACTGTGTCAGCTCTGGAGAAGGTTTAATCTGTACATTATTCCCTGATCATTGCTAGGGGAAAATCTTCATTGGTACTACTCAGCACAAGGGCTTATGTTCTGTCAGTGTCCCACAGTAAGTATTGATATTGCTAGCCCATTCATCTCTTCTAAGTATGTGCCATCCTATGTATAGGAAATAAAGGAGCCTTGGGCAACAGAAGTCCTCGCTCAGCTCCATATTGGCACTGCAAAGACTGCGCTTACCAGTAGCGACTGAGAGTTACTGACATTGGTTTCTGTCATTAGCCTAAGGTAATAACTGGCCACTACGTGGGATCATTGGTTCTCATCATTTCTGTACAGTTTAGGGATATCCCTGAATTAGGTCTTGGATTCCTTTTATGGATTTCTCGTTCTGATGTCATGTAGTAGATTCTAGCAAAGTTGTTGCTGATCTGAATCTCACTTTACCACTCCAGAACTACTTTCAATACACTTCAATTGCTAGATGATATGCTAATTCCCAGAACCTCTACTCTGAGAAACTGGTGCATTTATGGCACCTCCTTTAGAGATTGATGCTTAAAAGATTTCACTTCAGTAACAGCTCTTTGGGGGAATTCATTGTAAATATTGCTGCCACTGTGCCTACCCCATAGTTGTTTAACAAACTTCACTATTGGTTCAACCTTAAGAAGTTGTGCTAAAATGAACCCACCTTCAGATGGTGGTTCTTTCCATGAGGAAAAGGAGGAAGACAATGAAGTTGAAGACTTCAGTGAACAACTGTTGTTCAGTCAGTAAAGTTGGTTGATGCTTTAATTACCATGGTGGCTCAGAGCCTAAATGTGTCAGCTCTGGATGTTCCTGCAGCATAAGTAGAGCATCTACTCAGGATCTCGTAAAGGCCCCGGATTTCACCATATGTAGGATTGATTCTGCTTTCTTCCTGCTGCTCGGAGAGTCTGAATGGACATTACTAAACAGCCCCAGATTTAATCCAAAGTAGATAGATTTATCATGCCTCAGTTGATCTTCTGCATGCACCTCCAACTAATGATTTAGCAACTGTTTTTAAGATGCTACATTGCCATGGGAAGGCTGCAGTCTAAGATGTCAAACCTGTATCACCTGACTGAGAATCTAAACAATTAACTCCTGGAGCAGGTGGACTTTGCACAGGGACCTGTGTGAACCCAAACCACCTGTTAATCAAAGTTAACGTTTCAGGTCTGTGACCCTTCGTCAGAACTGGACAAAGTTAAAGATGTACAGTAACAGGTTTTAAGCAGGTGCAGAGGCAGGGAAAGGGGGAGGGGACGAAAGAACAAAAGGGACGGTCTGTGATAGGGTGGAAGACAGGAGAGATTAAATGTTGCAAATGGGGATGGCAGCTGCCATGTGAAAAAATAGGGGCATGGGTTATAGTCTGAAATTGTTGAACTCAATGTTGAGTCCAGAAGGCTGTAAAGTGCCTAATCGAAAAATGAGGTGCTGTTCTCTCTCCACGGATGCTGCCTGGCCTGCTGAGTGTTTCCAGCATTTTCTGCTATTTCAGATTTCCAGCATCCGCAGTATTTTGCTATTGTATCACCTGTTAATCAAATTCACTGGGTGGATTTTTCTCACTAATGAGCAACCATATTTTCAGCCTGCAGAGCCTCTCAGCGTTCATTTCGGAAACAACTTTTTCTGTTGATTGAAGATCTTCTTTGAGCTCCCTCACTGCAGCAACTCACAAATAGCCAATTTCCCAGGGGATCTTGATCTGTCGTGTATTCTAGCTGTGTATCTTAAGGTTCACACAGGAACAATACCACAAGTTACTGCAGATGCCCTTCAATAGATGGGGTACTGTTGGTGAGTAAGTGGAGAAACGGCTTGTGGGACATAAATGTTATCAACAGAGCCTCAATATGATTCCACAAATGGTATTTCGCAGAAGAGCTGCATATTGACAGCCCCACCTATGGTCTTTTATTGGACCTTACATCATGGAAACAGACATTCACTGCCCGCACCTGAACTGGCAGAAGTTTGCCATAAGGCCCCTTTGTATTCCAAGCCCACTGAGGACTTGAGTTGTAGTTCACCGTTGTCATTTTGCAGCCTGAAGGGAGCACAACAGGATTGATCCTTAGGTCAGGGATGCCATCACTAAAGGATACCTGCATTTTTGTAGCATTGTCAGCTCTAGCCATTTGTAAGTTCCACAACTGGTACTAGTGATGATACTAGTGACCAAGATATACAACCTTCTGGCATCTGCAGCAATCGAGCAAATTTACTCATCTCAAGGAAGAAATTATTTTACTCCTAATACTTTGTGATTTTCAATTCCCAAGAGCATCCTGCCTAATTTTGGATCTTAGAACTTTGAACAAGATCCCCAACTGAGGAAAATTTAAGATGGTAACGCCAATTAAAGTCAATCAGACAGTGCGTCAATGAGACTGACCAGTCAAAGAGGATACAAGGATGTCTATTTTCACACCAACATCTAGTCTCATCATTAGAGGTTCCTAAAGTTCAGCTTTAGGGCACAGTTACTAGTATGAGGTTCCCCTCAACCTCTAGGATGTACAAAAATGTCTATCCATCTTTAAGGCCACAACAGTTGCAGTTCTATCCATACTTGGATATTTGTCCCTGAATTCCCAGCCTGGACGATCAGGTGAAATCCCAGTTGGTGCCAGGATGGTAGGTAAATGAAAGAGTCTCCCTTTAGTGGTGATTGGTGCTGGTTGGTACCAATAGAGATGGGTTCCCCAAGAGATGCTGTACAACCCAAGTGAACCCTTCACCTGCTGCATCTGGTTGCATTGGGTCAGGTACAAGATAGTCTCTTTTTTCAGCACCCAGCTTTGGCAACTTCTCCATCTTGACTCAAACTGAGTTGTGTGGTTTATTTTGAGACTGGTTACCAAGACCAATGAAGATATCATACTGTATTATGGATTCAGGTCTGCCCAAACATTCTGCAACTTCTGAGTTAGGATCCCCAAAGTGTCAACATCAGAGGAAGGTAAGTGCTCCTATGTAACATCTCCAGTTCAATAGCAGGAGTCCCAATATCAAAGATTTCACAATTTTAACAAATATGCGTTGACGACTATGTTGGGGTGGCGGAGAAGTGCCGGATTCAATGTTCCATGGCTCTGTTGGAACCACAGCTGTTTCTCGTGCAAAGTGGTGAAATTTGCTGATGATACCAAACTGAGAAGGGCAGTGAAATCAGTAAGCAACTCAGAAATCTTAGAATGATTTGGACAATATGGGGGGACAATTCGGTTGCTTTGCGGCTCCCGTTAGCGCTCTAAGAGGGCGCTAATGGGGCGCAAAGCAACTAGCGCCCAGGCGCGGCGATGTTTGCACCGCTCACGAAATTGACCAGACATTTTGCGGCGGCGCTAAACACTACCGCCACGATCTCCTGCGCCCGCAGATCGTGACGTCAGTCAAGCGTGCAGCGCCCCGGACCGGATATTGAGTGGCGCCCCCTGCCTTACCGCCCGCCGTTAGCAACGACAGGTTGAGGGGAGCGTTTTGCAGTCGGGAAGGGACTGGGGGAGCGCTATTTAAAGGCAACCGCTTCCTGCATTTTTTTGTCGGCAACATTTTTGCACCATGCATTCTGAGAGAGAGAGAGACTTCTGGAGAGATTCAACGCTGTGTGAAGGAGTTGTGGGTACTGAGCAGCACTTTGCAGGTTCATTTTGATTTGACCTTCCTTGCATCGATTTAGATGAGACTATGGGGCTGCACTCTGAGCTCTTTCCCTGGGCCTCTCCATTGTTCTTTCCAGCAGATTTGATGTACAGGTCTCTCCAGGCCGAGATTCAAGGCTGCAATGAGCAGGGTGTGGATGGAGAGCAAGATCGATCCTCCCCTTTAAGAACTGGCCGGCGCCAGTGTGTCTGTTTCATTGCTGACTGACATCACATGAGCTTCGCCAGCGCTCTGAGGTAGCGCCTCGCTCCTTGGCGTTAGTGCCTTAAGAGAGGTGTGTAGTGCCTGATTTAGCGCTCCAATCACCTCCAGGGGCGATAGAAGCCAAGTTTGCAGTCGGAGGCGATAATTAGTGGCAGGCGCTAAACTTTGCGCCCGGCCGATAATTGCGCCCCAAACGGGGCGATACCGAATTTCTCCCCCTATATCTCTGGGCAGAACGATCAGAAGAAATGAATTACAAATAAGTAATAGATGACACAAGTTCTCCATGAATGATGTCGAAATAGCTAGAGATGAAGCTGTAAAGATACCAAGGAGTCTTAGTTGACTCATTGCTCAACATGCCCAACTAACGCAAGGCACCAACAATAAAGTTAATAGGATGTTGAACTACATAGCTCAAGAAGTAGAATATATGTTGGAGGAAGTCGTGGTCAAGTTGTGCATAGACCACAGCAAGAATTCTGTGTCCAGTTCTGGTTGCTACTACACAACAGAGACATTTAAGTGCTGAAGACAGTGCAGAGAAAAGCCACAGAAATAATTCTTGGTGTCAGGTTCGAGTATTGAGGAAAGATTGGAGAAATATAAGACTTTTCACCATGGAAAGAAGACATCTGAGAGCTGATTTTATACAGATATAAAATAGTTAGTGTATGGAAAAGGTAAATAAATTAAATTGCGAGAGTAAGCTGATGGAAAACAAGTTAAAATGAGTAAAAAGTAAATTTAATACTGATACCAGGAACAACTTGATACAGTGTGTGATCAATGTATGGATTAGACTTCTAGATGGAATAGTGGAGGCAAAAACCCTGGAAGCATTTAAGAAGCAATTGCATGCAGCAATAGGTGGACTTAAAGATCTGGATGAATGAATTTAAATGGGCCTTAATGGCTGCCTTCATTTGTAACTACCTTGTGAACTCATAGCTGAGTTATCTGCCATTGTTCCCACCCCTGGCACCAAGACTGTATCTCCCTGTCTGCTGAGCCGCAGGGGACAGCCCTGGCTTTTACTGGTATCAGTTAACAATTGGGAGAACATGTCTCCCAAGAAGAGGAGAAGGATGAAGATCATCTACCAAATTTGTTCAATCAAAACGATTAGGTGTTAGTTTGAACACTGGGGTTGTACAAAGTCTGAATAATGCCCCAGAGATCCCTGCACCTATGATGGAGCCTCTACTCAAATTTCACACAAAGGTCTTAATCTGCAGATTTGTTATGCCCACCTTATTCTGGACCAACATCAACAAAGTTGGTCTGACATGTATAAGCAACTTAGAATAATGGCAAAGGTAAGTGAGACCTACTGTCCTCAGTTAACATGTTGCACATCACATCGACTCAACAGTCATACCCCATGCTGCCCAAAGATGACCAGGCTGCCGCCAAGGGCAACTTTTTTGAGCAGCTAAATCATCAGTCAGTATGGACGCATGGGGCCAGTGGATCTTCTCAACTATTTGACTTGAATCCACCTTGCTTTCCAACAAATCAATTGGGATGGGTTTGCTTTTAAGCAAACTTCACAACTCCAGGCTGTGGCAGAGATGGCTTCAGAAACTTTGTCTTTTCTAATTAAAGACCAGTTTCAGATTACATTACTGTAACAGCGGACCATGCTGGATGCCCTGGACATTGTCACAGGTCTATAGCTCAATGTATCTCACTAAGTCAGCCAGGACGCTTGTTGCTTTCATCAGAACTATAGTAGTAGCTTCTAAGTTTCTCTGTGATAGACAAGTTGAGAAGCTGTTGGAGACCTGTAGGCACCACCAGTGATCTCCAGAATGGCACAACAGTTAGGATTGCCTGCTAGGGAACTTTCTCTCTCGTCCACTGGTCTCAGCAGGGAATCTTACAGCAAACACTTTGTGGCCCAGAGGGGGAACCAGGACCCTGCATCAAGATTCTGCTCAGAATCACGCAGAATTGAGAGGTTCTCATAGCAGACCGCTTACCGAGCAGTGACTTCTTTCTTCTTGGTTCAAATGGTTGCATATTACATTTTGTGGCCAACTGGGAGAGTATCACTAAGAATGCCTGGGTCAGAGAACCTATCAGCGTGAGTACCCTCCACATTGTAATGTGATACAATTGGACCATTTGAAGAATCCTCATTTTTATATAGATATTAACATATTGTCAAGATAGACAGTAGGTTTTCACATCAGGAAAGGGATGGGTTTTACTTCTGATACTTAATGACCCTGAAAAAATCAGTTAAATTCTTTCCCATTCTAGAACTCAGCACGGGGTACAACAACAACAACAACTTGTATTATAGCGCCTTTAACGTAGTAAAACGCCCCAAGGCACTTCACAGGAGTGTTATAAAACAAATTTTGACAACGAGCCACATAAGTAAGTACTTATAGCAAGAAAAAGTCACAGGTGGTAATACAGCCTCAAGGCCTGGATGGCCACAATTGCTTTGAAGGGTGCCTGCTGTCATATCATCTTACAGTAATGCAATCAAAAGTATCTCTGGCTTGTCTTCCAAGGTGGCAGCTATCAGTACAATGTTCTCCCTTTTAGGCCTTTCCTCAACTCTCACGGTGTCCACCAAACAGCCTTGAGGCTGTATTACCACCGTGACTTTTTCTTGCTATAAGTACTTACTTATGTGGCTTGTTGTCAAAATTTGTTTTATAACACTCCTGTGAAGTGCTTTGGGGCGTTTTACTACGTTAAAGGCGCTATAATACAAGTTGTTGCTGTTGTACTCCGTGCTGAGTTCTAGAATGGGAAAGAATTTAACTGATTTTTTCAGGGTCATTAAGTATCAGAAGTAAAACCCATCCCTTTCCTGATGTGAAAACCTACTGTCTATCTTGACAATATATGTTAATATCTATATAAAAATGAGGATTCTTCAAATGGTCCAATTGTATCACATCACAATGTGGAGGGTACTCACGCTGATAGGTTCTCTGACCCAGGCATTCTTAATGATACTCTCCCAGTTGGCCATTGTTGCAGCACATTTTGTTTCTGCAATAAATGCGTGCTTATCCTTATTTGGATGGCTGTTGTAAGTGCTCCCTGTTGAGAGAGTGCTTGGCTAGCTGTCCAGGCTTCATTATCTACTACAGTAAGTCTCAATGCAGGAAATTATACTTATAGACTCTCATTTTTAGGCTCTCATTTTCCAGCTATACTGGAAAACTCTTGATGCTCCCAGACCAGTGTCCAGTTCTTCAGAGATTGATGTCTTCCCTTTGCCATGGGTTAAGTGTAATAGCAGAGCTATTTTGTGTTTGAAGTTTGATGTTGCTTCACAGAGGTATAATCAAAAATAATGGAGGCTAAGCCAAAGAAGGAGATATTCGGAAGGGGTGGATTTTGAAAGCGCTGATTACCTTTGTGAACTTAATGTTAATATTAAAACAAAATAAAAATACTGCGGGTGCTGGAAATCTGAACTAAAAACAGAAAATGCTGGAAACACTCATCAGGTCAGGTAGCATCTGTGAAAGGTCATCAACTTGAAACATTAACTCTATTTCTCTCTCCATAGATGCTGCCTGAACTGCTGAGTGTTTCCAGCATTTCTGTTTTTATTTCATTTTAATATTGGGTTCTCAGTATTATTTGCATCCCTTATTGTTAAGGGATTTGTTAAGGGAAGGTCGTGTCTGACAAACTTGATTGAATTTTTTGAGGAGGTAACAAGGAGGGTAGGTGAGGGTAGTGTGTTTGATGTAGTGTATATGGACTTTAGCAAGGCTTTTGATAAGGTTCCACATGGCAGACTGGTTACGAAGTTAAAAGCCCATGGGATCCAGGGCAAAGTGTCAAGTTGGATTCAAAACTGGCTCGGAGACAGGAAGCAGAGGGTAATGGTTGATGGGTGTTTTTGTGACTGGAAGGCTGTTTCCAGTGGGGTTCCACAGGGCTCAGTACTAGGTCCCTTGCTTTTTGTGGTATATATCAATGATCCAGACTTGAATATAGGGGGTATGATTAAGAAGTTTGCAGATGATACTAAAATCGGCTGTGTGGTTGATACTGAAGAAGGAAGCTGTAGACTGCAGGAAGATATCAATAAATTGGCCAGGTGGGCAGAACAGTGGCAAATGGAATTTAATCCGGAGAAGTGTGAGGTAATACATTTGGGGAGGGCTAACAAGGAAAGGGAATACACATTAAATGGTAGGACACTGAGTAGTGTAGAGGAACAAAGGGACCTTGGAGTGCATGTCCACAGATCCCTGAAGGTAGCAGGCCAGGTAGATAAGGTGGTTAAGAAGGCATACGGAATGCTTGCCTTTATTAGCCGTGGCATAGAATACAAGAGCAGGGGGGTTATGCTTCAACTGTATAAAACACTAGTTAGGCCTCAGCTAGAGTACTGCGTGCAGTTCTGGTCACCACATTACAGGAAAGATATGATTGCATTAGAGAGGGTACAGAGGAGATTTACAAGGATGTTGCCGGGAGTAGAGAATCTTAGCTATGAGGAAAGACTGGATAGGCTGGGTCTATTTTCCTTGGAACAGAGGAGGCTGAGGGGAGACCTTATTGAGGTATATAAAATTATGAGCATAGATAAAGTAGATAGAAAGGACCTATTTCCCTTAGCAGAGGGGTCAAAAACCAGGGGGCACAGATTTAAAGTAATTGGTGGAAGGTTTAGAGGGGATTTGAGGGGAAATTTCTTCACCCAGAGGGTTGTGGGGGTCTGGAACTCGCTGCCTGAAAGGGTGGTAGAGGCAGGAACCCTAACCACATTTAAAAAGTACTTGGATGTGCACTTGGGATGCTGTAACCTGCAGGGCTACGGACCAAGAGCTGAGAAGTGGGATTAGGCTGGATAGCTCTTTGTTGGCCGGCGCCGACACGATGGGCCGAAATGGCCTCCTTCCGTGCTGTAACTTTCTATGATTCTATGATTGTGAGCTCATCTCTGGAGCGGAGGTAAATTCGATGCTGCTACAGAGCTAAACTAATTGCAGCAACTTGAAGTAGCTTTCTATTTTAAACAATTTGGATCATTGTAATGTCTGTGGTTAGTGGTTCTATAGTTCACTAAGTTCCAACTTGAAAGTGTTATTGGTTAAAACCTGGCAAAGGAGAAGTCCCAGCTTTTTGGGCTCAAGGGATGGAAGCTTATCCAGGTTGAATGGAAGAAGGTGGCCAATACAGTGAATGCTACCTCTAGTAACCCCACGCAGCTACTCAATGTCGAAAGAAGTTCACTGACCTCACCAGGGAAGTCAAGGTAACAGGAGACAGTCATACCTTGTAAAAACACATTGTAATTCACACACAGCTAAACATGTAGGGAAGCAGTGAAAGACCTGAAGGTAGGCAATCGTACCTTCCTACATGGATTGCATATTTCCCAAAAATATTCCTTTTCTGACTAAGTTTTCAGTATATTTTTGTTCTGATTAAAAAGAATTGTTCCTTTTAGTTATACTGAATACTTTTAAAATAGTACCCAAGGGCAAAAGAACATAAGGGTTTTCTCTTCTTTTTTAGCCTAAAACTATTTTGAAAAGTGTGAATCGTTACTACAATGGTATTGATGCTAACAGCAGATCAACAGATGTATTCAGTGATGCATTGGTCAACTGTAATTCATTCTTCAGTCCTTATAAAGCACAGGTAAGAATAACATGTTATTTTCTAAATTTCAATTGGAATACAATTAAAATGTACCTTTGGTTAAAAAAATAGCATTTAAAATAATACAGCTTTTTGGGATTCAAACAAAAATAGTGGGCCAAATCTTCCTGGAAAAATAATGGTGAGTTCAGGACTTACGCCTTTATTAATGTGCAAATCAGCCAGTAAGTTCAGGGGAAGAACAGATACGCCGTGAGTTGCGAATCTCCAGAACTTGCTGGTCGATTTACGCCGCTCTGCCGTTTGCCCCACACAAACGGCATCTCACCCTTACCCTCCCCATTATTTTTAAGAACTTGCTGGAATTGCACATTAATTGCCCATTATTAACAGCATAAGTATCATTTTAACAATGTTAATTTAAGATGTGTCTCATTTCTGCATCTAGTAAATTGTTCTTAGAGATTAAAAAAATTTAAAGTTTTAAATTTTTTTCTTACTTTTCTTTTTTCTCTCTGTCTTAATCCAATCTTTCTTTACCTCATTCTGTTTCTCTTTCTGTACCTGATTTGACTCTAATTCACCCTTCTTCTCCATTTCTTTCTCAGTCGCTAAATTTCATTGATTAAGGAGGTACACTGTTGGTCCCGTCGTTCACTAAGGTCCCAGATGCACTTCCAGCCAGTTACAGCACAAATTATATTCGAGCTGAAGGGTGCAGAAAAATAGTCTAATGAACGGCACACGTCGCGAGATGCCATGCTCCAGCAAGATTTGGCCCAGTGCATTGAGGGAAGAGTTGTTTGAGGAAAAGAATTCTACACACTTAAAAAAAAAACGTAACACTATATTCAAAGTGTGTTCATCCAGGAAAGGTGTTGTACTTGGTCTATATGCAAAATTTTTATTATCTTCATCTTTTATTTCGTTTAAAAAATAGAGCAGGCCACTCACTCATTGGCAATGCAAAATGATTTTCCATTCCCTTCTATATTGAACATGAGACCGAGAACCACTCATAGTTGTTACCTGCTGAAACTCTGACTATGTATTAAAATTAAATTTGGTCAGTGACAGCAATGTCCCATCGGTATTGTGGCTGTATTTGGTGCTCTGAGGGTCATGTTATGTGACTGTAAATACGGTGGGGCTCAACCAATATTGCGAGACAGCAACTCTGTCTTCACTATTCCTCCTTACCGGCAGTTATAGAAAATAATTTTTACACATAAGGCAAGGAATTGTAAATAAAGCCGCCCTTTACACCCCTGATTTATCAGCACTGCATCCAAATTGTAGTGCGCTAAACAACTGTTTAATTTCCGAATATCCGAATACATTTTATGGAACCAGTTATAAGCCCTGCTTCTAATTCTGCTTGACCTGAATACTTCATTTGGTCTTGACTCCACATGTGCATCTTCATGGGAGAATAATGAGTTACCTCAAATATTGCAACTGGTCAGGACTGGGAGACAAAGGAATGTCATTAAATGATGCTGTACCTTCGGCCTTTAAAGCCATTCATTTTAAAAAACATGTTTTAATAACTATCAGTATAGAAAAAAATCTTCTAGCTCCCCCTTCGTTCTTCTAAAGATAATCCTGTCTGTGCCACTTATTACCAATGTGCCCTTTCTTGGCCAGAATGCCCTTCCTGTTAAGATGCCCAGAACTGCATGAGAAATTATGTGTGGTATTAGAGATATTGACCCAGAAATTCCTGGGGCCTATTCCTCCCTGAATTCCTGAAATTCCTACCCCACCACACCCAGTCAGGCAGGCAACCATTTTTTTTTATTCGTTCATGGGATGTGGGCGTCGCTGGCAAGGCCAGCATTTATTGCCCATCCCTAGTTGCCCTTGAGAAGGTGGTGGTGGGCCACCCTTCTTGAACCGCTGCAGTCCATGTGGTGAAGGTACTCCCACAGTGCTGTTAAGGAGGGAGTTCCAGGATTTTGACCCAGCGACAATGAAGGAACGGCAATATACTTCTAAGTCAGGATGGTGTGTGACTTGGAGGGGAACTTGGAGGTGGTGGTGTTCCCATGCGCCTACTGCCCTTGTCCTTCTAGGTGGTAGAGGTCACGGGTTTGGGAGGTGCTGCCAAAGAAGCCTTGGCGAGTTGCTGCGGTGCATCTTGTAGATGGTACACACATGCAGCCACGGTATGCCGGTGGTGGAGGGAGTGAATGTTTATAAGGTGGTGGATGGGGTGCCAATCAAGCGGGCTGCATTGTCCTGGATGGTGTCGAGCTTCTTGAATGTTGTTGGAGCTGCACTCATCCAGGCAAGTGGAGGGTATTCCATCACACTCCTTACTTGTGCCTTGTAGATGGTGGAAAGGCTTTGGGGAGTCAGGAGGTGAGATACTCGCAGCAGAATACCTAGCCTCTGACCTGCTCTTGTTGCCACAGTATTTATGTGGCTGGTCCAGTTAAGTTTCTGGTCAATGGTGACCCCCCCCAGGATGTTGATGGTGGGGGATTCGCCAATGGTAATGCCGTTGAATGTCAAGGAGCGGTGGTTAGACTCTCGCTTGTTGGAGATGGTCATTGCCTGGCACTTGTGTGGCACGAATGTTACCTGCCACTTTTCAGCACAAGCTGGAATGTTGTCCAGGTCTTGTTGCATGCAGGCATGGACTGCTTCATTATCTGAGGAGTTGTGAATGGCACTGAACACTGTGCAGTCATCGGCGAACATCCCTATTTCTGACCTTATGTTGGAGGGAAGGTCATTGATGAAGTAGCTGAAGATGGATGGGTCTAGGACACTGCCCTGAGGAACTCCTGCAGCAATGTCCTGGAGCTGTGATGATTGATCTCCAACCACCACAACCATCTTCCTTTGTGCTAGGTATGACTCCAGCCAGTGGAGAGTTTTCCCCCCGATTCCCATTGACTTCAGTTTTACGAGGGCTCCTTGATGCCACACTCGGTGAAATGCTGCCTTGATGTCAAGGGCAGTCACTCTCACCTCACCTCTGGAATTCAGCTCCTTTGTCCATGTTTGGACCAAGGCTGTAATGAGGTCTGGAGCTGAGTGGTCCTGGCGGAAACCAAACTCGGCATCAGTGAGCAGGTTATTGGTGAGTAAGTGCCGCTTGATAGCACAGTCGACGACGCCTTCCATCACTTTGCTGATGATTGAGAATAGACTGATGGGGCGGTAATTGGCCGGATTGGATTTGTCCTGCTTTTTGTGGACAGGACATACCTGGGCAGTTTTCCACATTGTCGAATAGATGCCAGTGTTGTAGCTGTACTGGAACAGCTTGGCTAGAGGCGTGGCTAGTTCTAAAGCACAAGTCTTCAGCATGACAGCTGAGATGTTGTCGGGATCCCATAGCCTTTGCTGTATCCAGTGCGCTCAGCCGTTTCTTGATATCACGTGGAGTGAATCGAATTGGCTGAAGACTGGCTTCTGTCATGGTGGGGACCTCAGGAGTAGGCCGATATGGACCATCCACTCGACATTTCTGGCTGAAGATGGTTGCAAACGCTTCAGCCTTGTTTTTTGCACTCAATTGCTGGGCTCCACCATCATTGAGGATGGGGATATTCATGGAGCCTCCTCCTCCCGTTAGTTGTTTAATGGTCCACCGCCATTCACGACTGGATGTGGCAGGACTGCAGAACTTTGATCTGATCCGTTGATTGTGGGATCGCTTAGCCCTGTCTATAGCATGCTGCTTCCGCTTTTTAGCATTCATGTAGTCCTGTGTTGCAGCTTCCCCAGGTTGGCACCTTTTTTAGCTATGCCTGGTGCTGCTCCTGGCATGCTCTTCTACACTCCTTATTGAACCAGGGTTGATCCCCTGGCTTGATGGTAATAGTAGAGTGAGGGATATGCTGGGCCATGAGTTCACAGATTGTGGTGGAATAGATTTCTGCTGCTGCTGATGGCCCACAGCGCCTCATGGATGCCCAGTTTTGAGCTGCTAGATCTGTTCTGAATCTATCCCATTTAGCACGGTGGTAGTGCCACACACACGATGGAGGGTGTCCTCAGTGTGAAGACGGGACTTCGTCTCCACAATGACTGTGCAGTGGTCACTGCTACCAATGCTGTCATGGACAGATGTATCTGCAACAGGTAGATTGGTGAGGACGAGGTCAGGTAGGTTTTTACCTCGTGTTGGTTCTCTCACCACCTGTCGCAGGCCCAGACTGGCAGCTATGTCCTTCAGGACTCGGCCAGCTCGGTCAGTTGTGGTGCTACCAAGCCACTCTTGGTGATGGACATTGAAGTCCCCCACCCAGAGTACATTCAGTGCTTCTTCCAAGTGGTGTTCAACATGGAGGAGTACTGATTCATCAATTGAGGGAGGGCGGTAGGTGGTAATCAGCAGGAGATTTACTTGCCCATGCCTGACCTGAAGTCATGAGACTTCATGGGGTCCGGAGTCGATGTTGAGGACTCCCAGGGCCACTGCTTCGCGACTGTATACTGCTGTGCCGCCACCCCTGGTGTGTCTGTCGTGCCGGTGAGACAGGACGTACCCAGGGATGGTGATGGAGGAGTTTGGGACATTGGCTGAAAGGTATGATTCTGTGAGTATGACTATGTCAGGCTGTTGCTTGACTAGTCTGTGGGACAGCTCTCCCAATTTTGACACAAGTCCCCAGATGTTGGTGAGGAGGACTTTGCAGGGTCGACTGGGCTGGGTGTGACCGTGTCGTGTCCGTAGCCGAGGTCGATGCCAGGTGGTCTGTCTGGTTTTATTCTTACTATTGTTTTTTGTAGCGGTTTGTTACAACTGAGTGGCTTGCTAGGCCATTTCAAAGGGCAGTTAAGAATTAACCACATTGCTGTGGGTCTGGAGTCACATATAGGCCAGACCAGGTAAGGACAGCAGATTTCCTTCCCTAAAGGACATTAGTGAACCAGATGGGTTTTTACGACAATCCGGTAGTTTCATGGTCACCATTACTGATACTAGCTTTTTATTCCAGATTTATTTAATTAACTGAATTTAAATTCTCCAGCTACCGTGGTGGGATTACTAGTCCAGTAACATAACCACTATGCTACCGCTGCAAGTTACGCTGGCACCCAGACTTAACATTTAAATATTTTGATCTGAGGATTTCTAATGGTGTTGGTCATTTCAGCACTGAGCGGATGGAAGATCCACCACCTCAAGGATTTCAAGGTCAATGTGTGTGAAATAAATGTTTCATAAAGTTGTTACTAAATCAAGTAATAAATTATAAGAAGTCCTTTTTTGTTTTCCTATGGTATTCATTGATTTATGTTAAAATGTAAGGTATAATTCCTAGTCAAGGGGATTAAATTAAGTGCCATTTTCTGATGGGATGTGAAGCAGGACCAGGTCTCTGAATCTTTTTCTGTCCATAAAATCCCCAATTGAAGTGAGGACGGGTACATAATGTGCCTGCGCAGATATGGGCAGATGTATTATGATGTCATGCAAATGAAGGAAATATGACATCATTTAATGCAAATGAAGGAAATATGACATCATTTACACCTTGATATCCAGAATTGCTAAGGGCCTCAGAGGGATTTAAAATTTAAGAGACAATCAAATACTTCAGAGATAAAAACAGAAAATGCTGGAAACACTCAGCAGGTCAGGCAGCATCTGTGGTGAGAGAAACTGAGCTAACGGGGATAATTTTAACCACAAAGAAATAGTTGGGTTGCGTTTTGATGGGATGTTAAAAATGTTTAAATCTCGAACCCAACTCCAACCCACCCACTTCTGGTTTTAACGGAGGCGGGACAGGGAGATGGGCACCCGACCTGCTCCCAGGAGCCAGGTTAACCATTTAAATATTATCATGAGGCTGCGTGCCTCATATTTAACCTGTTTTCCAGGTTTAACCCTGACTTACCCGGTTTCCCTGGCCTCGGGAAAGCCGGCAGCTAAAGGGCTAGGAGGAACAGGAGTGGTTTCCCCGCCACCCCCCCCCCCCCCCACTCCCCCGGCCTACCAAGCTTACCTTCTTCCCTGCACATTCACTCTCTCCTCCCCACCCCCGCCATCCAAAGTCTCTCGGTATCGGACTCTTCCCCCCCCGCCACATCCCCCACCCCCCGGCAGATCTGGACCCCCACGCTCCCACTAATGGAGCTGCAGGCTCCCTACCTGCGGCTGTGGCTGCAGCCTCCTCCAGAGCATTCCCTGCCCGACTGGGAGCCAAGCCTGTCAATTAGGCTGGCGGGGGGGGGTGGGGGGGGGGGGGGGGGCGGGCGGAACCTGCTAGAGAAAAAAGACGCAGAAAACTCAACAACATGCAGGGAAACCGGCCAGAATTCCGGGTTTCTTGATTAAGATTCCTTCCCCCCACTCACAGAACCCGCCCCAGTCAATATCGGGGCCAATGTTTCAGGTCGATGACCTTTCATCAGAACTCATACTCATCAGAATATTTTCAGGAAACTGACTTAACGGGAAAGTGTCAGCACTAGAATTTTTTGAGGTTACTTGGGCTGGCATCGTGTGTCCACTTATGGTAGTCAAACGGTATCAAAAAAGGATGAACCTTTTCTAATACTTATCCAGCCTGCTGTTAACCTCACAGCAAGATATATACAGCCCCGAAAGTAATCTAATGACTAGAACCTTTATACCACAAGCACCTTCCAACCTGCAATCAGGAACTTTAGCCAGGGTGCCATCCGAGCCTGCGTATGCCAAGTTAACCTGTACCATCTTAAGAGAGCTGGGGACTTCCATTTTGGGATGACCTCTAGGCAGCTGCATGAAAGGGCTATTCAATTCTGTTTTGTTCTATAAGTATGGGTTTGCCACAGGTCCTGCAGAATTTAACTGCAGAACCTGTTTTAAATTTTTTCGGCAGGTTTTCCGCCTGACAGCCAGCCAGATTGACAGACTGGTTATCTGTTGGGTTGGAAAGCAGGCGGGGAGGAGTGGAGGGAGTCCGCCATCGCAGAGGGGCAGAATCAGACATCGCAGGGTGGTGTTGGGTGGGGGGGGAGTGGATATCGTGGGAGTTGAATTTGGACATCGTGGCGGTAGTAAGGGGAATTGGTATGGGAGGTGGAGTCAAACATCGGGGGTGGTCGACCGATTGCAGGGTGTTTAAAATGTATGCTTGGTGGGCCGGGGGAAGCACTCCTGCTCTTCCTGCCCCACCAGCAGTGCAATAAAGACACTTCATGGATTTGGCCCATCTCGCCTCCTTTCATCTGCCGGGATTCCCAAGGCCAGGGAATCTCCGCCTGCAGGTCTTAAAAGTAAAACTTGAGTTAAAATGGAGGCACGCAGCTTCCTTAAAATATTTTAGTGACCGAACCACCTCCTGAGAGAAGGTTGGTGGCCGCCCCCAATCCGCCTCTGTTAAAACAGGAAGTGGGCAGGTTGGGAGTCAGGTTTTTTAACCACCCACCTCCCCGGGTGATTAAAATTAACCCCCCCAGGTTTTTGCAAAGCACCTATCTCTGACTGCGGCCTACTTCTAACTGCAGCACCTATTCATCCATCACAACTTGAGAACTGGTTTAGCAGAGTGCCACTTTCCAGTGAGGGTGTGGGATTTCTAATAAATAGAGGTTTTAATTTGATTTCTCATTTTTATAGGCATTCACTTTCAGAGGTCTGGGAACAATCTGTAGAGCTGAAACTGGTTCCTGGTGTTACAGAAAGAAATTTGTTCCCTTGCCCTGTCCGGAGGTATCTATAGATCGAGTGTAATGTATAAAGTTTGCTGACGATACAAAGCTAGGTGGCAAAGTAAGTTGTGAGGAGGACGCAAAGAGGCTGCAAAGGGATATCGACAGGTTAAGTGAGTGGTCAAGAACGTGGCAGCTGGAATATAATGTGGAGAAATGTGAAGTTATCCACTTTGGTAGGAAAAGTAGAATAATTTATAAATAGTGAGAGATTGGGAAATGTTGGTATTCAGAGGGACCTAGGTGTCTTGTACACAAATCATAGAAAGTTAACATGCAGGTACAGCAAACAATTAGGAAAGCAAATGGTATGTTAGCCTTTATTACAAAAGGATTGGAGGATAAGAGTAAAGTCTTACTGCAATTATATAGGGCCTTAGTGAGAACACACCTGGAGTAATGTGTACAGTTGTGGTCTCCTTACCTAAGCAAGGATGTACTTGCCTTAGAGGGAGCGCAATGAAGGTTCACTAGACTGATTCCTGGGATGGGGGGATTGTCCTATGAGGAGAGGTTGAGTAGACTAGGCCTATATTCCCTAGAGTTTAAAAGAATGAGAGGTAATCTCATTGAAATGTATAAAATTCTTAAGGGGCTTGACAGGGTAGATGCTGGGAGGATGTTTCCCCTGGCTGGGGAGTCTAGAACTAGGTGTCATAGTCTCAGTATAATGGGTTGGCCTTTTTGGACTGAGATGAGGCTGATCTTCTACCTCAACTTCACTTTCCCGCCCTATCCCTTGATGCCCTTAGTGTCCAACAATCTATCGATCTCATTCTTGAATATACTCAACGACTGAGCATCCACAGCCCTCTGGTGTAGAGAATTCCAAAGATTCACAACCCTCTGAGTGAAGAAATTTTTCCTCATCTTAGTCCTAAATGGCTGACTCCTTATCCTGAGACTATAGCCGCGAAATTGGATAACCCCCAAAAATGGGTGTGAGGATCGCGATGTGCAATTAACTTGCGCCAACTTCGTGCTGCCTACACCTTTAAATGATTGTAGCGTGCAGCCAGCGCTAACCGTGCTACTCTTTGGCTGCATTATTCAGCAGGGGGCCCAAAATCGTGAGAGGCTAGCACCACTTAAAACTAGCATGTACTAAAAGCCAGCCTGCACCTCTTAAAGGGGAGGTGGATTGAGGCTGGAGCAGGTGGTGGAAGTCGTTCTACAACTGATTTTGATGTGGGACACACTCCATAATTGCACAACATGGGAGAGAGCGTGTTCCAAGGTTCTCCAAAGCTGCACTGGAGGAGGTAGAAAGGAGGAGAGATGTGCTGTACACAGGGGACTGGGGGCTCAGAAGGCTGTGGGAGCAGATAGCCGTGGTGGTCAATGCCAGGAGGCAAGCCCTGAGGACTTAGATGCAGTTCCGCAAAAAGTTCAGTGACCTCACACGAGTGGTCAAGGTCAGTGAATGCATCTTCAAATGCCATATCCCACCAACTGCACCGCTAGCCTCAGCAACTGCTCAATGCACCACACCTCCATCACTCACCTATCAACAACTCAATCAAGCAGGACTCCTATCTAACATTCATAGCTTCAGCTCACCCTCACACACTAAGCACTGCTGCAAGCCTCACACCCACATCTCACAGCTTGCACACACTATTCAACCATGACAGCCACATTACCAAAGAGATTGCACAACATTCACTGACATACTTCCGTCTCCCTTGCAGGACAAGGTGGTGCACAACCAAAGGCAACAAGAGCGAACCGGCAGGGGGACATGCGCGCTTGCATGCCCTTACCCCCATGGAGGAGACGGTGCTCGCCATCATTGGAACAGCCATTGCTGAGGCCGTGGCTAGCGGTGGGGCTGAAACCATAGAAGATGATGGTATCCTCATACCTAATCCTCCTTCTCACATCGCACTTCCCCCTCATCCCACAATCTCTTCTGATTCTGTCTAGGTTGCCTCCTCTCTTCCTCCTCCTCCTCCTCCTGCTCCTCAGCTGCTCGCCATATAGCTGGTGGCAAGGGCTGTGCCCTCATGGTGGCGAGGTTGTGAGGCATGTAGCAGACCACCACAAATCTTGACACCCGCTCTGCCGAATACTGTAGGGCTCCTCCAGAACGGTCCAGGCAGCGGCGGCATTTCAGCACGCCAATGATCTGCTCTATCACATTTCGTGTGGCAGCATGGCTTTCATTGTATGTGTGTGGGTTGTGCACCGGCATCATAAGCCATGTCGTCAGCGGATAGCCATTGTCACCTAGTAGCCACCCTTTAGTTTGCTGTGGTGGCTCAAATGCAGATGGTACAGCGGATTGCCGCAGAATGAAGCCATCATGACTGCTGCTGGGTTACCGGGCATTGACTTGCATGATTCGCTGCCTCTGGTCGCTCACCAGCTGGACATTGAGGGAAGTGGAATCCGTTTCGGTTGCGGTACATTTGAGAGTTGACGTGGCACCCGCAAAGCGACATGCGTACAGTCAGTGGCGTGAAGCTGCATGCTCTCTCCGCCTGCTGCTCTTTGGCAAGAGAGAATGAAATGTAGTCAGCTCTCTTTGAATACATGCCTCAGTGACCTCCCTTACACAACAGTGGATGGCAAACTGAGATGTTGCAAATATCGCCTGCTCCAGCCTGGAAGGAGCCCAACGCATAAAGGTTTAGGACCATGGCCATATTCACAGCCACTGGCAATGCGGTCCTCGACCTGCTCTGAGGTTACAGTTGTGGCTGCAGCAGGTGGCAGATTTCAGTGAGGACATCCTTACTGAAGTGCACACATCTCACACGTTGTTCCTCGCTGAGGTTCAGGTAGGAGAATTGCTCCCTGAACACCATGGGCAGATATGGCTTCCTGCTGAGAGCCTTTCTCCCCCTCCTCCTCCTCCCAGCAGCTGGTGTCTGGAATCAACTGGTTTGTGGAGGAGCCTTGAAATCAGGACAAAGTCCTGCCACATCACTCCCTGTAGACTTCTGCAACTTTAAAGAACTCTAGAATGCACCAAATCGTACAATCATAGTAACAGCCAGTAGAAATCAATCAGCAAATAACCTGAAAGTTGGTGATGATCCCTTTAAATAGTACTGGTGGTGGGGGGTCCTTCCTGCTGCTGAACGTTTGTTCAGCTGTGCAAGATTAAGAGAGGGTGTTAGCCGGAGGGTTGAGCTCCAAAGTGGCACTGCTGGCGTCAAATCAGCGTTGCACACTTATTGACAGTATGATCTGCCTACTCTGCATACTTCCGGTGGACGTTCACCGCGCATGCTAACGTCTTCATCAATGTGGCGACTTGCTCCAGAAGTGTGTGTCCGCCCCGCAGACGCCATTTTGGACCTCTAAGGGAACTCGTTGCACCCAAAAAAACAGGCACCACCAATCTGCATTTTGTGCCCAATGACCCCTAGTTCTAGACTCTCCAGCCAGGGGAAACAGCCTCTCAGCATCTGTCAAGCCCTCTAAGAATTTTATACATTTCAATGAGATCACCTCTCATTCTTCTAAACTCCAGAGAATACTCGATCTCTCCTCGTACGACAACCCTCCCAGGAACCTTCGTTGTACCGTCTCCAAGGCAATTATATCCTTCCTTAGGTAAGGAGACCAAAACTGTACACAGAAGGGGGCCATTCGGCCCTTTGTGCCTGTGCCAGCTCTTTAAAAGAGCTGTCCAATTTTGTCCCGCACCCCATGTTTTCCCTTGTAACACTAGGTCTCCCCTTAACCACCTCTGCTCTCAGGAGAACAATCCCAGCTTTTCCAATCTCTCCACATAACTGAAGTCCCTCATTCCTGGTATCATCCTGGTAAATCTCCTCTGTATCCTCTCCAAGGCCTTGATATCCTTCCTAAAGTGTGGTGCCCAGAATTGTACACAATACTCCAGCTGGGGCTTAACCAGTGATTTTTAATGGTTTAGCATGACTTCCTTGTTTTTGTATTCAATGCCCCTATTTACAAAGCCAAGTATCCCATACGCTTTCTTAACTGCCTTATCAACTTGCCCTGCCACCTTCAAGGATTTGTGAATATGCACCCCAGGTCCCTCTGCTTTTGCACCTCCCTCAAAATAGTACAATTAGATTATACTGCCTCTCCATGTTGTTTCTCCCAAAGTGCATCACTTCACACTTATCCACATTAAATTGCATCTGCCCAGCTCATCAGTCTGTCTGTGTCCGCCTGAAGTCTGCTACGATACTACTCACTATTTGCTATGTTGCCAAGTTTTGTATCATCTGCAATCTCCGAACTTGTACTGCCTATACCCAAGTCCAGGTCATTTATATATAACAAGAAAAGCAATGGTCCTAATACAGACCACTAGGGGACCCCACTGCATACTTCTCTCCAATCAGAAAAACATCCATTCACCATAACTCTCTGCCTCCTATCCCTTAGCCAATTATGTACCCAAGTTACCACCACCCCTTTAGTACCATGTGGTTCTATTTTCCAAATATTCTGTTACGTGGTACTTTATCAAATGCCTTTTGAAAGTCCATATATACAACAGCACTTCTGTATTCACCCCTGGAAAAACTCTCTAAGTCATTTACAATTGCACTTTCAAGCTGCGAACTGCCAAGCCTTAGGCCCTTCATTCACCATGGTACTTCAACCATCAATCTGCTCTACCACTCCTTTACCTCCACCTTTGATTTCTTTTTCCTCAGCAAAACCTTTACTCTCTCCCATTCTGGTTGTTTGCACTAATATGACCTCCCTCATCACTCCCTTCATGTCCAAGAGGTGCACACTTGAGCGTATCTAGTTCATAACTGGTTTAGCCATCCATCTCCAGATTTGGACCACGTCAAGCACTATCTGACTTCACTACCCACTACTTCAGAGTCATACTGGATATCAACGATAACCCCCCCTGGCTTCTCTTCACGACCAATCGAATCCTTAAGCAGATCTCCCTTGCCCCCTCCATCCCTATCTCCAACAAGTGTGAGGGATTATGGACTTCTTTATCTCTAAAATTGAGACCATCCATTCAAGTGCCTCTGTTGTTTCCCTTCCTTCCCCAGGCACAGCAAGCCAAATCTTCCCCCAGGCTCCCTGCACCCCCCTCCCCATCCTAACCCGGAACCCACGTCTCTCCTATCTCCCCTTATGCCCTCTCTATCAGATCATCTTGTCCATGAGACCCACTTCCTGACCCCTAGGTCCCAATCCCACAAAACTGCTGACCACCCAACTTCACATCCTGGCCCCCATGGTAGCTGATATTGTAAGTGGTTCCCTCTTCTCAGATACTGTCTCACTCCCTTTCAAAATTACCATAATCATTCCCTCAAAAAAAGTTTTTGACCCCTCCGACCTTGCACTATACTGCCCATCTCCAACATCCGTTTCCTGTCCAAAGTCCATAAATGCCTTGTCGTCTCCCAAATCCGTGGTGTGCTCTCCCGCAACTTCCTGTTCAAATCTTTCCATCATGTTTTCGTCCCTGTTACAGCACCAAAACTGGCCTAACCAACGTCGTATGCAGTCGACCACACCATCCTCCTCCAATGCCTCTTCAGTTGTCCAGCTCAGTGGAACTGTCTTCACTTAGTTGCGCTCTTAATTATCTAATTGTAGCCAGAGCTTCTCCAGCAATGTCTTCTCTTCCTGTCTGCAAAGAGTTACCTCTGGAGGGCCCACATTGAACATCCTTGACCCTCTCCTCTTGCTCATCTAAATGCTACTCCTTGGTGACATCATCCACAGACATCGGGCCAGCTTCCACATGTATGCTGACGATACCGAGCTCTACCCCTCCACCGCCTCCCTCGACCCCTCCACTACCTCAGTGTTATCACACTCCTTGTCTGACATCCAGTCTTGAATGAACTGCAAGTTACTCCAGTTAAACACTGAGATGACCGAAGCCATGGTCTTTAGTCCCATATCCTGGTCACTAATTCCATCCCCCTCCCCACCCATTGTCTCAGCCCAAATTTTACTGTTCAACCCCGAGTTGATCTTCCGACCCCATATCTTCTCCATCACAAAGACCACCTACTTTCACCTCTCAAAAATTGCCCATCTTTGCCCCTACCTCAGCCCAACTGCTGCTGAAACCCTCATACATGCCTTTGTCACCTCCAGACTTGACTATTCTAATGCTCTTCTGGCCAGCCTCCCATTCTCCACAAACCTCAGCTCATCCAAAACTCTGCTGCTGGTATCCTTTGCTGCATCAAGTCCTGCTCAGACATCATTCTTGTCCTCGCTGACCTACATTTGTTCTTAGTCCCCCCACGCCTCCAATTAAAATTCTCCTCCTCATTTTTAAATCTTTTCATGAACTCGCCCCTCTATATCTGTAACCTTTTCTAGCCCTACTACCCACCTCCTCGAAATTTCTCTGTTCTCAAACTCTGACTTTTTGTGTATCCCCCCCACCCTTCGCCCTATTTTTGGCAGCTGCCAATATCGTCTAGGTCCCATGTTCTAGAATTTTTTCCCTAAACTCCTTGGTCTCTCCACCTTCCTCTTCTCCTCTAAGACCCTTCTTAAAACCCACCTCTTTTCCCAAAGTTCCCTCCTAGTATCTTCTCAGTGTCCATTTTTTGATTATACCTCTGTGAAGAGCCCTGGGACATTTTTCTACATTTTCTATGTTGTTATAGTTATTTCTCGCTAGTTAATTTTATGAACTTTAATTTCCCTTTCTCTCTCTCTCTCTCTCTCTCTCTCTCGTATTATAATCAGTTACATATCTGTCCTGCATTTCCACAGCCATTCAGTAACAAGTAAAGCAACTTCAAATAAAATAATTCTTCATGTTCCCTGTTGGCCATATACAGATAGCTCAACAAAATTGTGGCCGTGAGAGGAATTCTTTCAATATGCTCAGTAAGGCAGGGTTTAAACTGAGTTGAGTGTTTATGCTGGTCGTGCATAAATATTTACAATGCCTAAATGGGGGTATGACATGGCTTTGTGCTTGAATTATCTGGGCCTTTTGGCCTGGGGTTGAAGAGATCATTTCTAAGTGCACTTTTGCAAGACCTTTATGAATGGAGAATGGCAGTGAAAGCTTCTCAGATTCCTCCACCAAAGGGGACTTGGCCACTGCTGGCATAGTCAGGTGGGGCTGAGCTAAAATCCCTGAAAATTTCCCAATAAAATGATTGATCAAGAAGTCCTGTGGAGTCAGCTCCACAATTGGGAGCGGAAGGGAAATCGGTGCCTCTGTCACTGGGTAGAGGAAAGGGCTAATGGAGGAAAATGCTTTCTCACAGAATAAATCAATGAGCACAGACTGGATCTGTACTATTCAGGGAAAAATGGAACCTGAATAACACTTGTGAAGAGTGTCTACTTCCTTGAGCACTTGGGATCTTACCTTCTGAAAACAAGGCCAGGATGAATTATTGCCCGAGCCACGTGCAAATTGGCATAGAAGCAGACAAATCAGGAGAATTAACACGTGGCTAAAGGGCTGGTGTGGGAAAGAGGAGTTCCTTTTCATGGGACACTGGCACCAGTTCTGGGACAGGAAGGAGCTGTACCGATGGGACGGGCTTCACCTGAACCGGGATGGGACCCGTGTCCTAGCAGAAAGGATAAATAGGGAAGTGGCAAAGGCTTTAAACTAGTAAGATGGGGGGAGGGATCTACAAGAAACGTAACCAGCCTAAATATGAACAAAACAGGAAAATAGAGCATAGGAAAGAATCAAGTAAGGGAGGACATTCATGGCAAGGGAATAAGTAGAGTTATAGAACAGAAGTCTAAAAAGATGGTTAAACATAAGGTGAGAGGAAATCCTATTAAAAATGAGTTAAACTGTCTGTACAGCAATGCACATAATGTCTGTAATAAAACAGGACAGCTGGAGACAATCATACGTTGCGAGGAACCAGATATAGTAGAGATTACTGAGACATGGCTACAGAAAAATCAGGACTGGGAATTAAACATTGCAGAGTATAACATATTTAGAAAAGATAGAGAGGGGAAAAAGGGGAGGTGGCAGTAGCTGTACTTATTAGAGATAACATAATAGCAGTAGAAAAAAGTGACGCAGATATCAGCAAGACAAAAATAGAATCCATATGGATAGAGATAAAAGATAATAAAGGATCAATCACACTAATAGGCGTAGTCTACAGACCACCTAATAGTGGAAAAGAGATGGAGGAAGAAATATGCAGACAAATTAGGGAAATGAGTAAAAAACATAGAATAACAATCATGGGGATTTCAACCACCCCGTTATTAATTGGCCAGAAGAGGTAGGTAAAGGGGATAAGGGAATGGAGTTCCTACAATGTGTACAGGACTCCTTTCTAACCCAATATGTAAAAAGCCCAACAAGGGAGGATTCGCTATTGGATCTAGTAATGGGGAATGAACCAGAGCAGATAAGAGAAGTAAAGGTAGGGGAACATATAGTCAGTAGTGACCATAATATAATACGCTTTAAGATGATAATTGAGAAGGCCATAAGTATGACGAAAAACCAGGTAAATAGATAGGAGAAAAGCTGATTTTGAGTGGCTGAGAATAGAACTTGGGGCAAAAAATGGGCAACAATATTGGCAAACAACGATGTAGAACAGCAATGGGAAACATTTAAAATGGTGTTCAACAGAGTGCAGGAAAAATATATTCCGCTAAAAGGAAAGAACAAACTAAACAATAATGAGACTCCATGGATGAATAAAGCCATAAGGGAGCAATTGAGGGTAAGGAAAGAGGCATACATTAAGTACATAGGGAGCAGGGGAGTGCATCATAAGAGAGAATAGGAAAAGATTAGGAGAGAAGTCAAAAAAACAATTAGGGAGGCAAAGAGGAACTATGAAATTAAATTATCAAGGAACATAAAACAAAATGGTAAAATATTATAGGCACATCAATAAAAAAAGGAAGGTTGGGATGGGAATAGGGCCATTAAGGGATAGTCAGGATAATACCACAGGTAACGATAGAGAGATGGCAGAAATATTAAATAATTATTTTGCTTCAGTATTTACCAGGGAGTTGAACAAGTGGACATGACGTTGGACCATGAGATTAGTAATGAGATAAGCGCATTTAAAATAAAAAGGGGATATATAAAATAAATTAATCAAACTCAAAGAGGATAAAACCCCTGGTCCGGATGGATTGCATCCATGCATTTTAAAAGAATCTAGGGAAGAGATAGCAGAGGCATTACTACGCATATTTAATAATTTGTTAGAAAAAGGTATAGTGCCAGAGGACTGGCAGATAGCTAAGGTAATACCGATATTTAAGAAGGGGGATAGAACATGTCCAGGGAATTACAGACCAGTAGGCTTAACCTCGGTGGCAGGAAAAATAATGGAATCCCTACTAAAGGAGAAAATAGAAGAACATCTAGAAACCAAAAATATAATAATGAATAGTCAACATGGATTTCAAAAGGGAAAGTCTTGCTTGACCAACCTTATTGAATTTTTTGAAGAGGTAACAGAGAGAGTAGACAATGGAAATGCAGTAGGTGTAATTTATCTGGATTTTCAAAAGGCTTTCAATAAGGTACCCCATAATAGTCTGATGAGCAAGGTCAGAGAATGCGGAGTCAGGGGACAAGTAGCAGAATGGATTGCTGGCTGGCTTCAGGACAGAAAGCAGAGAGTAGGAGTAAAGATAAGCTATTCACAGTGGCAGAAGGTGGGTCGTGGTGTTCCACAAGGATCAGTGCTGTTCACAATTTACATTAACGATTTAGACTTAGGAATCAAAAACACAATTTCTAAATTTGCGAATGACACCAAATTGGGGGGGGGATAGTCAATACTGAGGAGTACTGCAACAAGTTACAGGAGGACATTAATAAACTTGCAGAATGGGCATATAATTGGCAAATGAAGTTCAACACAGATAAATGTGAAGTATTACATTTTGGTAGGAAGAATAGGGAGGTCAATTATCACTTGGAGGGTGCGAGTCAAGGTGGCGTAGAGGAACAAAGGGATCTCGGAGTACAAATACACAAATCACTAAAAGTTGCGACACAGGTTAGCAAGGCCATTAAAAAAAGCAAACCAAGCACTAAGGTTTATTTCTAGAGGGATAGAATTGAAAAGTAGGGAAGTAATGCTAAACCTGTATCAAACCTTGGTTAGACCACACTTTAGAGTACTGTGTACAGTTCTGGTCGCCATATTATAAAAAGGATATAGAGGCACTGGAGAGGGTGCAGAGAAGATTTACAAGGATGATACCAGAAATGCGAGGGTATACATATCAGGAAAGGATGAACAGGCTGGGTCTCTTTTCTCTTGAAAAAAGAAGGCTGAGGGGTGACCTAATAGAGGTCTTTAAAATTATGAAAAATTTTGATAGAGTGGATACAGAGAGAATGTTTCCACTTGTGGGGAAGAGCATAACTAGAGGCCATCAATATAAGATAGTCACCAAGAAATCCAATAGGGAATTCAGAAGAAACTTCTTTACCCAAAGAGTGGTGAGACTGTGGAACTCGCTACCACATGGAGTGGTTGAAGCGGAGGCTAGACAAGTATTTGAGGGAAAAGGGAATAGAGGGTTATGCTGATAGATTTAGATGAGGAAAGACGGGAGGAGGCAAGTGTGGAGCATAAACGCCGGCAGGGACTGGTGGGGCCGAATGGCCTGTTTCTGTGCCGTATATCCTATGTAATGGGGGTCTATTTGGTGCTGGCTGGTGGTATCTTTTGTATCACTCTCGCAGATCCTCTGGGAGAAGCTCCAATGCTAGTCGCTATTGTACGTTACCTGAATATGGAGATGAAGAACTTCTGATTCTGGCATGAAGAGAAATTCCTCATTTATGCTGGTGCTAGCTAATGCCAATTGTTTCCTTTTCTCTTCTCTTAACTGATCAGTGCTAACTGAGAACAATGGGAGCTACATTGGCACTGATTGGCAGTTCAGTAAGGGACTTGAAAAAGAATCTTTTAACCCAGGTCACAAAAGGCCAGACTAATCTAACAGAAAATAATTTTGTGTCTCGAAAACAGGCATGAGAGTTTTTTCAATTCACAACTGCCTGTTTAGTGCTGCTAATAAAGCTGCTAGGCCTCCAAATTTTGTGTGGGCATCTCTTGCTTCAGATGTTGCAGGAAATACACCATTTTGAGTGAGGCGTGTATTAAATTTCCAGGGTGCCTACCTGAAATTGGCACACATAATAAATATATATAAATGAGGGTCCTGCACCTGTTTAAGGACTCTGCTGCCATTTTGACTTGCTGAGCGCTGATTCGCACGTTCTAAAACACACCCACAAATCCTGAGTGGAAACAGTCAGGAGGAATGCTGTACCAGCATCATTTAAAGGGATCCTCAGCTACAGTTAGGTAAGTACCTGGGTTAATTGTTTTAGACTACTTTTATAGAGGTTTTTATGTCTATTTCTGGTTATGTTGGCTACTGCAGCTGACTGTAAAAATTGTAGCAAGATATTTTTTGGAGCTGAGGACAATTTCTGTCCAGGGGATTGTGCACAAACTTTGTCTGGCAACATGAGTGTGCTGCTGTGTGCTATTATGGCTGGAAGACCAGGAGGAGGAAGAGCAGAAAACAAGGTTAGAGAGACCTGCAGTTGCGAAAAGAGGAAAGCACAGGACACCTTACATCACATAAGTTTACAGGACAAGAACTTAGTACCTCCAGTCAGTGAGCAGCAATGCGTCCAGTGACCCCGCTTCACCAAGGAGGATGTTACAGATCTATGTCACCTGTTTCAGCACTAACTACAGCCCAGCACTGGGTCACACTCTTCATTGCCCCGGTCTCTGGCAGTTGGTGGTGCATAGCCATCAGTGCTCCTTTATAGGCTGGGCCCTGAAGGTCTTCATCTGTGCCCTCTACAGCAGGGCTAGGATGCAAGCTCGCCTTTTGGTGAGCTGGTTACTGGGACATCCTTACCCTCTACCCTTGCTCCAGCGCAGCTGTCCTCTGTGAATCTCCCAGTGCAGACCCCTCTAACTGACTCTCTAAAGTACGCAGGGTGCTGACTTCTGAGCTGGTGCTTGCCAGGGTGAGATTGGGTGATGATGCATAAGATCAAGTGATGGTGCATCTTCGAGAAGACTGTCCTCCTCTTCCCATGCTTTGATAGGGCCTGTGATATGTGATGGAGCTGGAAAGTAACAAGGGTTCATAGAATCATAGAAACTTACAGCAGGGTAGGTGGCCTATTGTGCCTGTGCTAGCTATTTGAAAGAGCATTTGTGCTTAGTCCCACACCCCCACTTTTTGTCCGTAACCCTGTAAGTTCCTCATCCTCAAGTACCTGTCCAACTCCCTTTTAAAATTATTTATGGAATCAGCTTCCACCACCTTTTTAGGCAGAGCGTTCCAGATCCCGACAACTCTGTGTGAAAAATATTCTCCTCATCTGCCCTTTGGATCTTTTTCCAATGATTTTAAATCTATGACCTCTGGTTATTGACCCACTCGCCAGAGGGAATAGTTTTTCTCTATCTACTCTATCAAAACCTCTCATCATCTTGAAAACCTCTATTAACTTTCTCTGTTCCAAGGAGAACAGTTCTAACTTTTCCAACCTCTGCTCATAACTGAAGTCCCTCATCCCTGGTAACATCCTGTTAAACCTCCTCTGTACCCTTTCTAAGGCCTTTACATCTTTCCTGAAGTGTGGTGCCTAGAATTGTCCACAATACTCCAACTGAGGCCTAACCAGTGATTAGCATGATCTCTTTGCTTTTATATTCTATGCCTCTATTTATAAACCCAAGTAACCCATATGCTTTTTTTAACCACCTTATCAACTTGTCCTGCTACCTTTAAGAATTTGTGTATATGGTCTCTTTGCTCATCTACACTTTTCAAAATCGTGCCATTTATAGGATGCTGTCTTTCCATATTAGTTCTTCCAAAGTACATAACTTCACACTTCTCCAAATTGACCTCCTTTTGCCATGCTTCTGTCCATTTCACCATTCTGTCTGTCATCCTGAAGTCTACAACTATCATCATCACTATCTACAACGTTGCCAAGTTTTGTATCATCTGCAAACTTTATAATGCTGCTCACTACACCCGAGTCTAGGTCATTTATAAAATTTGTAAAGAGTAACGGACCCAAAACTGACCCTTGGGGAACACCACCGCAAACCACCTCCCAGTCTGAAAAATGTCCATCCACCACCATCCTCTGCTTCCTGTCACTGAGCCAATTTTGTATCCATACCGACACTTTCCCCTTAATTCCATGGGCTTCCAGCTTCTTAATGAGCTTTCGTTGAATGCCTTCTGAAAGTCCATATATACAACATCTACTGCACTACCTTGATCAACCTTCTCTGTTACCTCATCAAAGAACCCAATCAAGTTAGTCGGACACAATTTGCCTTTTCAAATGAAAGTTTATTTTGTCCATGGTAATGGATTCCAATAACTTCCCCACCACTGATGTTAGGCTGACTGGCCTGTAGTTTGCTGGTTTATCCCTCTCCGCTTTCTTGAATAGTGCTATAACATTAGCCAACCTCCAGTCCTCCAGCACTACTCCTGCATCCAGTGACCATTGAAAGATTGTGACCAGTGCCTCTATTTCTACCGTTGCTTCTTTCAGCAACCTAGGATGCATTCCATCTGAACCAAATGACTTACCAACTTCCAGTAATGCTAATCTTTTTAGTACGTCTTCTCTATTTATTACCATCCTGTCCATAAATAACTTCCCACTCCTCTTTTAGTGTAACCTTCACAACATCCACTTCTTTTGTGAAGGCAGATGCAAAGTACTCATTTAATACTTTAGCCATGTACTCTGCCTCTACATGAAGATTTCCTTTTGGGTCCTTAATAGGCCCAACTTTTTCCCTAGCTAAAAGATTGTGACCAATGCCTCTGCTGTTTCTACCTTGTTTATAAAATGTTTTACGGTTCAATTTAATGTTGCCTGCTAATCTTTTCTCGGAACCTCCCTTTGCCTCCTATATTAAATTTTTCAATTTCCTCCTGTACTTTCCATAATCTTCCTGGTTATTAACTGAATCGCGCTCCTGGCATTTGTCATAAGCCTCCTTTTTCTGTTTTAATTTAACTTTTATTTTCTTTGTCATCCAGGGCACACTACCTTTGGATGCTCTACCTTTTCTCTTCAAAGGAATATGCCTAGTTTGTATCTGAACTCTCTCTTCCTTGAATGCCTTCCATTGCTCCGTTACTGCTTTACCTTGCAATCACCTTTTCCAATCTACCTGTGCTGGTCCCTTCTTAAATAACTGAAATTAGCTCTTCCCTAGTTGAGCATTTCGATATTTTCTGATCTCTTCACATAGTTACTCTAAATGGAATTATGTTGTGGTCACTGTTAGCTGGATGATCTCCTACTATTACACACTCCTACTTGTCCTACTTCATTTCCCAGAACCAGATCCAACACTGCTTTCCTTCAGCACCTCATCTTTCGTTTAGGCACCCTACAGCCCTCTGGACTCAACATCGAGTTCAACAATTTTAGATCATAACCTCGGCCCCTATCACATTTATATTTTATTTTTTCATCCACCCTTTTGTTTGGCCCCCCTCCCCCCCTTTTTTTTTATCCTCCCAGAAGCTGGCAGCTGTCCTTCATTCTGCCCGTGCATTTCACACTTCATTGAGCCTCAACCTGTCACATCAAAACCTCCTCTTGCCTTGATTATCTCTTAATGTCTCTCAATGTCGCTTAATCTCTCCTTTTATTTTCATCCCCTCCCCCTTTTCCCAGCTTTATACTTGCTTTAAATCTATTTAATTTCCTGCTTTTTTTCCAGTTCTAACGAAAGGTCTTCGACCTGAAACGTTAACTCTGTTTCTCTCTCCACGGATGCTGCCTGGCCTGCTGAGTTTTTCCAGCGTTTTCTGTTGTTATTTCTGCTTCTTTCCTTGTTGGACTGGAGACATATTAATTGAGAAAGTTTTCCTGTACACATATTAGACATTCCTCTCCTTCCTTACCCTTAGCACTATGTTTTTCCCAGTCTATATTAGGGTAATTAAAGTCTCATAATATTAGTACTCTATTTTTGTTACACGCCTTTGAAATTTTCCAACAAATTTGCTGATTTATCTATTTCTCACTGTTTGGAGCATCATTAAAAAAACCTCCTAGCAATGTAACAGCTCCCCCTCAGTTCCTTAACTCAAGCCAGATAGATTCAGTCCTAGAACCATCTAGTATATCCTTTCTATTTAGAACTGTAGCATCATCCTCAATCAATACTGCCCCGAGGGGACGCTAACGGGGCGCAAAGCAACAAGCGTCCGGGCGCGGCGCCGCTGACACTTCCCGTGAAATTCAGTGGGAGGTTAGCGGCGGCGGTAGCCGTTAGCGCCCCACGGCACTGCGCCGCCGTTGATGACGTCATCGCTGTGCGCAGCACCCTGTTTACGCCCTGGCCACAAACTTGGCTCATGCCCCCTGACCTACCGCCGGACACTATGTCCGACAGGGTCAGGGTGGCGTTTTTGCAACCGGGGTGGCGATAATTAAAGGGCAGGTGCCGGGCGGCCATTTTTTGGGGGGCCGCCTGCCAGCACCTGCCCCCCCTCGCCTCCTGCTGCGGGGTGTTGGCCGTGATCGGGCAGCCCAGCACTCCTCTTGACTGCCAGGCTCTTTTGCCGGCACCCCGCTCCCCGGTGGTCCAGCAGGGCCCCAGTGTGCACTGCACTTGGCCCCTCCCCTTTAATCAGGGTAGGGAGGCCTGTAGTACTGCGGCGCGACGTGCGTGGCGCTGCTGCACGTAGCGCCGCGATATTCAATGGGAGCGCCCCAAGAGGGAAGGGGAGCGCTTCCAGTAGCGCCCCGCCTCCTGCTTGGGGCACTACCATTGAATTTCAGGCGTGGGGGTGCTAACTTTTTCGGGGCGCTTAAAGTAGTTATCGCCCCAAAGGGGGCGCAAGCCAATTTTCCCCTTTTGGTAACCAGGAATATTAAGAACCCATTCCTGGCCTGTTTGAGATATGTCTCTGTTAATGCAACCATGTCATAATCCCATGTGGCAACTTGTGCCTGCAAGTCACCAACCTTACTAGTTACACTACGGACATTGACGTACATACAATTTAATACTTCCTTCATCACTTTTGCTATTTCCCTCAATCTGGTCCCTGCAATTTTTGGGATATTTCTAATGTTACTGCTGTTTATATTTCTCTGTTCTTTGAGCTCATTGCTGCTCCTTTCTGCTATTTTCTGATTCCCCGCCCCCTGCCAAATTAGTTTAAACCCTCCCCAGCAGTACTAGTTAACCTCTCAGCAAGAACATTGGTCCCGGCTCTGTTCAGGTGCAACCCGTCCATCTTGTACAGGTGCCCCTTCCTGTTTCCCACCAATCTGCTCCCTCTGCAACAGTGACGTCACCTTTGAATTTCTTTCTCAGTTTTCCACGTTCAGCTCGCGCTCTGACTCTGACTTACCACTCTCGCTGACTCTCTGCCACCGGTTTGCCTGCTTTTATCTGATGGCCTCTTGTACTGTTTTCCCTCAGGCTCGCTCTTTCCACTCTCACAGACTCTCTGCCGCCGGTTCTCCCGCTTTTATCTGTTGGCCTCTCGCACTATTACCCTTCAGGCTCACTCTCTCTGCTCTCACAGTAAGCAGTTAGTCTCAAGGGTAAGTGGTAGCTCAAAGCAGCACCAGGTTGTCATGCAGTCTGTGAGGGAGAGAGTTTAATATAAAGATAAAAGGAAATTAAGATGGCCAAATAACATGTGGAACATATACCCTAGCTTCGCCACTTGCCATGCTTCTGTCATGGATGCCCACTATATCAATGGTGGCATCTTCCATTGGGGACAGCAATGGCCTTCCTCCTATGCGCATCTGCTCCAAGAAGAAAGGGACTATGCTGGTGTGTGGCTGATGAAGGGTTGTGAAAATGTGCGTGCCAGAGTATGAATGGTGTGTGAAAGATGCTACAGGTGTGGGAAGTGAGGGAAGTAATTATGAGGACAGTAGCAGGTGCAGAGTGTGAAAGTGGCAGCAGAAGGAGGTACAGTGAAGTGTGCTACTGTGATTAAAGGAGCATGATGGGAAGGTGGGGAGGGTAGGCTTGTGACTGCTGGGGCTACAGGTAGTGCATAGCTAAGCTGAGAGTAAGAGAGGTATGACTTGGAGCCTTACAATAGCAGCTCTGGTCAAATCATTGAATTTTGTTTCGACGTAGCTGCCAGGTTCTGGATGCAATGCTACATGCATTCACTTGCTCAGCCACCTCTGACCACCGTTGCCTTGTTACATTCCTTGGCAACCTTCTTCTGTCAGCCGGAAACAGGAACTACTTCCTTCTGCTTACATCCTCGACAAAGCCTCCATGGCGTTGTTGGATAATTGAGGGGCCCTTTCAGAACTCGTATTGACTGTTGTCTGTTCCAAGTTTGAAGTCTGAAGCATGCAGTGCAGCCAAGGTGCACTTCCCGTTTAAGAGGTGCAGAATGCTTTTAAATGGTGTCACTCTTCCCAAATTCACCCCCATGATCAAGCTGCCAGAAACAAGTACGTGTGGTGCTGATAACTCGCCCATCATATGGAAATGAGGCACAAACCTGAAAATGGTTCGTGCCTCTTGTCCACGTCATTGGGCAGGTGCCACAGATGCCCCGCCCACTTTGCACCTATTTTAGGTGCAGGTTGAATTATCCCCCAAAGTAAAGGTTTACTATAGCCATCAGCCATATTAAATATCTAATTGCATTTTTTACAATGTTTAAAAGCTACCCTATCACACAACATGGAGAGTTTTTCTGATTTCATTGAACCAGTGCTATATGGAGAACGCAGATGTAACCTGTCTTTGTACCTTTTGAAAACGTTTTGTAAGGACTAATATTTATATCTAGATTATTGTATTTCAACAGTTTTAAGATTTTCGGTCTTACATCTGAATTCTCTGTAGGTACCTCAATATGAAGAAAATATAGATTCACATCAGTCCTACACTGCATCAGTGTCGACCACTCCTGATTCCTCCTTGTTCTATGTTCCTTGGTCAACATCTGGAGATGATTATAAACAGCTTGCTGGATCTCAGAGCAACCCTAACCGGTATGAGGATTATCTATTTCCATAATTAAATGATGTAAAAAAATCTAGTGCATAAACATTGTCATGTTTTGAGGGCTGCAGATTATTGCCATGATGATATCAGAAGTGATCACATTGCTGAGGCCATTATTCCACACTTGAGACAACTGGTGTAATCTCTGGAGCTTTAGTTTACCAAATCAGTGTTTGTTTCATTGTACGCTTTAGGTAAATCAACTTATTTTAAAAATGGGAAATACTTCTACTCATTTTTTAATGTTTTGCAATGTGAAGCAATTGTCTTCTCTACCTCATATTTGTTGTTAGCTGATAGATCTTCAAAGGTATTAGATAAGTTTTCTGTATGTCAGACAAAGTTTTTTGCACTGTTTATTCAGTGGGATAAAGATTAACATTGCAATCACAGTAACATAGCATAGAAACACTGCAGAATATTGTGAACATTGTAAATGGGATCTAAAATTATTTTTCCAATACTTAATAAAACTATTGATACTGGAGCTGATTCCGTGATCCTAGAAAAATGGCTCTATGATCGATGCGTGCAAGTACATTCATACAACTGAAGTGGGGAGTTAACCTAGTTGTTTTAATAATTTTACATATGCTGCCTGCAGCTTGAGCCTTGCGCAGGGAGTGTGATAAAGAGGGAGTGCTGCTGAATCCGAAGCAGGCAACCACTCAAAATTAAAGGTATGTGGTTGCATATAAGAGGATAAAAATGTTGGAGTAAGTCTGAATAATGGTCACAGTAATTTACAACCTTTATGGGAGAGGAAGAGCTGATAGCCAAAGTCAAAAAGACAGACAAGGCAGTGGAGGCACAAAGTGGAGTCTGGACTAATAGCAGAGCGGTGCTGCCCACCACTTTGATGGGTGGCAAAGTGAACATTCTGCTGCATGAGTTGGGTGCAAGTAGGCTTGCCCTGTTTGCTTTCCAGGACACCGTCCCCAGAGAATGCCAATGTACCCATGCCTGGCAAGAGGTGGTGGTTCCATACAATGCTACCTGCAGAACCTAGAAACAGGTGGTGGAGAAAATGGCACACTTTAAGGAATCTGGTAAGTTAAATTGAACAAGAATATGATGTATCAGGTAGATGGCAGATGCCACAATGTGTAGCCTGTCAATCTCTTTACTGCTCACCCATGCCAGGCTTTCATGCAATCTTACAGCCCTTTCAGTTCAATCTCATGCATACCCTTACCTTAGCAGAGCAGACATTCAAGATGCAACATATAATTGACAGCCTTGCCACACTCATCTTCCAATGGTTTCAAGTTGGACACATTGGGGCACTTTTCAAAGTGACCCTTGCTCTTTGGGAAATGCACCAATGTATAACTCACCATTTTGATCTATACAGTTTGCTCCCTGCAATGTGAGCCTTGGAATGAGTTATAGGTGTAACTATTGAGGGCATTGGTGATATTGCCAACTACTGGTAGTGTTGTCTATATGTTGCAAGTTTGCTGTAAGTGTTCTTGCTGCATATGACACAGCTTTTTCCTGCTAACCTGTAGCAAGCTGAGGCATTTGTCATCGATCATTGGCAGATGGATGTGCCATGGTCTGCATTATAATCTGATGCTTGCTGATCGCCTTGCCATGTCTTTTTTCATCTTGTACAATCTCTGCTACAAAATTCAATATTTTAAGAGCAAATTATTCTTAAGGAGTGAAAAAATGGCTGCCTATGTCTTTTTATTAAATTAATATCCAGGGAAGGCGGTGTCTAGTGATCAAGGGGGGAATTTTGCTGGCGCTCAGGGGGCGGGTTTGGAGGCGGGACTGCTGGCAAAATTGCAAAGATTGACAGCGGGTCCCGAACCCACTGTCAACCCGTCTCCATACAATCTTCCAAGTGTCGGGTCCCCGATTTGCGCAGGGACCTGACACCTAGCGGCAGGAAGAGGATTATAGGCACTTAACTGCCTGTTAACAGGTAGTTACCAGGCAGTTAAGAGGCTTTTTTCAATTTTGACAGGTCGACTGCGGGCTTCCCGACGTCCGGACACCACGCCAGGGTAAGTGTAGCGTGCTGTGGGTCAACTGTAAGGTTTCTTCATTGATGACAGCTGCAGAAGTGGTGTGAAGGATCCAATGGTACACTGGTGAGTTTCAGAGGTAAGAAAATGTTGGGAAAATCATTTTTAATGTATTTAGACAATACTTTTCTGTAGGTAACAAGGTTTGAAGTGTTTGTGTAGTCCCACCTCATTGGGAGAACCTCTCTCACCAGTGACAGATGGCTTCTGTAACCTCACCTGCAGCTGCCATCTGTTTTATCCTAAGGAGAGAGTCATTGGAGAGCCTGGGTGCAAGGGCTCAACTTTGTACAGTGATTGGCAGTGTTTGTAGCACCTCAATGCTGTCAAACACTGAAAAATCATCTGTCAAAAAAAAATGTGCGCGTCCCCTTTAAGAAAACCGGCAGATGATGCGTCATCAACTGATGTCATCTGACACTGGCTTTCTCTTAATTGGCCGGCAAGCCCGCAGGGCGGACTTAACAAGGCTAATTGACGTAAAATTACGTTTGGGCGTCATTGGGGGCGGGATCGGAACCCACATGTCAGCTGACCCGCTTCCAACTCGCACCGAAAGGTAAGATCGCGCCCTAAGTGTCTGGCTTCCCCTGTCTTTCTCCTTTAGTGTTGTGCTCCTGGAAAGTGTCTCTCACACCTCCAGTGGAGTTTATTGCCCATTCACTAACAGCCTGGGGTGAAGGTCGTGGTACCAGAATGGCAGTATAGTCCACAGAAGATGCAGATGTGAGCCTGATGATAGTCAAAGACTGACAAAATCCTGGATGGTCTGGTCATATCTGAAGTCGTCTGGCAGTTGAAGTCCAGGGATGATTGCTAGTTTCGGCCTACATCAGAAGAGGTGATGCACTGAAGAGTCAGCACAATGGGTCGTTATCAGTCAGTAAGATTGATGTGTTTTCAGTTGATTGTAAGTGAACTGAATTGCAATGTAAAACACCTGCTGTGGGAATTTGGATTGAGTGGCAAGTTTGGCTACTGCTTTAGAGATACATTGGATTGGTCTGATCCAGACTTGATGTTGAGAGGCAACAAGGTTCAAGCAATGGGATCCTAGGTTTTATCCAAATTTAATATGCTCCCTGTACATTTGCCTGGAGTGCAGAAAGGGCTACAACAGCAGGTGGGGGGAGGGGGTGGAATGAGGACTGCAGCAGCTCTGAAAGGGCTGCTGTTATTTTTTTCTGCAGGCTGACTGGTCTGCCACAGTTTTGAAAAAGATATCTGGAATAAGTAGTAGAATTTGTTCCTTTAAGGATGAGAGACTGGATATGCTGCTGGAGGAGGTGCATTGGAGGAAGGTGGCAATTTTTGGGGCCAAGAGGAACCCTCTCATGTGTTAATGTGTAGCAAGCATGAGAAGAAGTGACCTTTTCAGTGAATACAGTTTCCCACATTCATAGGTCATGCAAGTAAATGAGAAAGTAGTTGTCTGATCTGAGGAAGAGTGCCAAGGTACAGTTGATTGAAGTGTGCCTAATGAAAGAAAAGGAATGTCTGGACTATGCACGCACCAAGCACTGACCCAAAACATGGCGCCACATCAATAAAGCCTGGAATTCACTAGTCCTACATTTTCTATCCCCTATCTACCACTCTGTAAAGCTGCTGTTTAAAATTGGTGGCTGCCAAAGGGAAAGGATTCTCTTGCCTTGCATAACTGTTGCATGTTTTGTCATGAAGGGCTGAAAATTTTGATGCCATCAGAGCTACAGGATGGAAGTACCAAATGGACCCTGGCCACTTCTCAGATGGGGGTCTGCTGCAGTTTGCAATGAAGCTACCACATACTCTATTGGTATCTGCAATGAAGAGAAAACTTCCCTGATGTTTCTGAAAATGAGAGCTGTAGACTTAAAAGTCATACCTGTCAGTTGCCCCACATCTGTAGAGACTGTTCTTAGAGACTGAACATAGGTATGCTTTTCCTCAAACATCCTTTTTTTCAGGCAAGTACCTTGAGTTCTGGGTCCCACAAGTCCGAAGCCACGGGCAGTCTTCTCTGGGAAGGTGGCACATTCTCGCCCATTTCCCACTACTCCTAGCTCCGTCATGCTCTGCGAATCACACAGTCTCACTTCCTCACTAACATCTAATTCCCCCCACCCAGATGAACTGAGCTGGTGTGTTGGAGTAAAGAAGCAAGTAATGCAGAGGGTTAGTTCGATGGGCGTTGGGGCAGAGGAACACGGGGCAGGTCTCTATCAGTATTTCCCCTATTATGTCACCTCAAAAAGAAAAGTGTAAAAAAAATCATTTCTGACCTAAAATAAAACTCCCCCAGCAAAAGAAGGTAGCTTCTTTTTCACCTAGGGAGTCAAGAATGAAGAATATTGAGGCTCTTGAGAAGGTGCAGAGGAGCGTGCACACTAGAATATCTAACAGTAGAGCTTTGAGTTATGAAAATAGGCTGCAAAAGTTAGGATTGTTTACTTTGAAAAATGTAGGCTTAATAGGGGATATGATTGAGGTTTTTAAAATGATGAAGAATTGGATTCTTTCTGGTTAGATAAGTTATTTGTGATGAATAGGTAGAACAAGAGATCATGAATATAAAATCCATAGGCAAAGAGTTAGATGCCACAAAGTTTTTTATTTTCACAGAATGTCTGTGCCCTCTGGAACAAACCACTGAAACATGCAGTGGATAAGGACTTTCCTATTAAAAACAAACAGCAAGTCCTAAGAAAAGATTACATTTCCAGTTACAGAGGCTGAGTAATTGTTAGATGTGTTATGAGGAGCTATGGACTACCTGGAGCTTGCTCAATTGCCTTTAGTAGTTGGGGAGGAATTTCCAGAGTTACGCCTGAATTGGCTGCAGATTATATTTTCAGTTTTTTTGCCTCTCCCAGCCTGGTTAGGTGGTAGGTGAATGCCGTACAGTATGCTCTGGATGGGGCAGACTTGATGGTTTTTTCTCTCCCTTTTTCAAAAGTTCAAATGTAGCAGTCACACTTTTTAATTTAAAAAAAAGTCTTAAAAAGAAAACCAGTTATTTCCTGAGAGTTTCTTTTGACCTCTAATTGACCTCAGGAAAATACAACAATTACACACAACTGCACTTTAGTGGCAGTATAATGTAGTGTGCATTACATGGTATAATGCTGCTGTCCTATTAAAACATCTAACTTATTGTGATAGATCTACTAATGTTTCAAAATTTCTTATCTGGAATCTAATTGAATTGTGCCCCTTTAGGTTTCAGAAAAGCAGGGTCCATTTTAGCTTGCTTGTGGTGTGTTCAATTTCAAAATCAATGCAAACCATCTTATTTATTATTACAAAAGCAAAATACTGCAGATGCTGGAAATCTGAAATAAAAACAGAAAATGCTGGAAATACTCAGCAGGTCAGGCAGCATCTGTGGAGAGAGAAACAGAGTTAACGTTTCAGGTCGATGACCCTTCGTCGTTATTATCTTATTTTGAATTATATCATACATTGGTCCCATTGATTCCGACTTGAGGATTTTAGCACAGTGGTAAAAAAATATTTACATTCTTTGATATTGTTCTTTTTCCCGGATAGGTCTCAGAGTGAAATGAATGATTTTGGGAGTGCTGCAGACCTGTATGGGCTTGTTTCCAACATTTTAGAAGAACCTGATCAATCACAATCCTTATTTGTTGAAGGGTAGGTTTATGTATACGGTCTTTTATTTAGTAAAACTGAATAAACATTGAGAGGGTTGGGGCTTCTGATGTTTTGGTTTTCTCTTCCTGCTGGACTACACGTGTACAGCTGAAAAGCTAAACAGCCTACTCCTGCCAGTGCCACTGTGAGCTGGGCATAAGGAGATGTATCATACTGTTTGGGATGACATTCCCTCTCCCCTCCTCCTGTGGCCTACCTCATTGCAGCAGTACAGCTAAGATAGCCAATTCAATTGTGATGGAGATAGTGCCTGCATTCCTCCACTGCTGTGATGTAGTGCATTGGTTGTTCAATGTGCCGTACCATCACACCACACAAACTAAATGTGTAATATTAAAATGCATATTGTCCTTTAAGGCTTTTTTAACTATTGTCTAATCAGTTCCGTGCAACATATCTTTTGTTTTAGAAATACCTCCTCTAACTTGTTAAGATCAATATGGTCTTCCACAACCAGCAGATATACAGAACATCTAGATCACTCATCTGAGTCTAAGAAGCCTGTAGATACATCGTATTCACAACCAGTTTTTAATGCAAAAGAATCCATAGCAACTTCTGACAAACAACAGTACCAGCAGGATAGTCATTTAGTCTCACAGCAAAAAATAAATATGGAAGATTTTTTAGGATTTGATGACTTGGATCTTACAGAGCAATGGATGTTTCCTTCAAAGAAAGAAGCTACTGATTGCAGTCCTTTTCAGTCCACTGACACCACCAAGATGAACTTTCAGGAGTTTCCTTATGTGAAGAATTGTTCCAAACTTCAGGTAGGATTATCAGTTAGAGAACCAGGAACAGATATACACATGTATGGCAGAGACGGGGGAGATTTTAAAGAAGTTGGTACGCCATCCAGTCAGACATCCACAGAGCTGTTCCCTTTCCTGCATAATTCCAGAAACTCTTACAACAGTAATACTAGCAACAGATACATGGAGCAATTACATGGCAGTAAATTCAGACAGAACAAATTTGTGAATTTTAACATAGCAGATGGAAAGACCTCTTCTGATTGTATACCAGAATTACCAGTGATAGAAATGGATACATGCACTAGGGTGTCAAAAGGAAAACAAGCACAAAAGGGGTTTGATGAATTAAACATTGATCAGCATACCTTAAAATACTATGTAAAATCTTCATCAGGCTTGAGTGAAAAACAGCTTTCAAAGGAAATGGGATTAGGTAGTGATTTGGGGCAAAAGTGTACATCTGAATGTGGAAGAAATCCACATACATTTTGCCCAATTAGAAGTGACTTTGAGAAGGCCTTTGAAAAGCAACAACATTCTAATTATGATCATTTTTCACAGCAGTCTGAATATGTTCAGCCATTAAATGCATTGCCGGTGTCTGTGTATTCCGGAGAGTCTTACCAAAACAGACAATCCTGGACAAAATTGGCTACTTCTGGTTCTGAAACTACCACTACTACTTCATTTGGGAAACCAGACAGCTCAGCAGACCTCGGTAATCAAGCATCTCCTGCCTCTAAAACATCATCTCACTCTTTCTGTCCATCTTCTCATCAGTCTTCCATGCCTTTTTCTCAAAATAGTAGTGCTTACTTCCAGAGACCCGCAGGAATTTATAGTCAGGACAACCACGCCAAGGTTTCTAGTAGTGAATTCACATATAATGTGGAACGGGTTCAGCCAGGTACACATGTTGAAGGGCAAAACAAAGCTAGTGGAGATATGTACTTTGAATCACCCATTGAGAAGAATTGTCAAAATGGAAAGCAAGTAAATGGATTCCATGGGAGTTCGTCATCTCAACAATATGTTGCAAACAAATATCCCAGCTATCAAACTAAACAGCAAAACTGCCATTATGATTTGAATGAAGATGTGAAAAAAAAAGATGATGAATTTTCACCAAACATGTACAGAGATTTGCTAGGTGCTCAGTCTTATTATTATAATAATCACAATTCCCAACAAGGAGCTGGAGACAGCAACAGTGTAGCAAATTATATGACTCGTTCTTCAGCTTCTTTTTCAAGTCCCTACATGATGGGTGATTTTAGACGGAACCACAATATTTCACAACTTGGTCCACGTAGTGTTGCTTCAGGAACTAATCTTCAGTTTGGTCATCCTGTTGTTTCATTAATGGATCCCAGTGAGTTATTTCCTTATGAGGAGTTCAGTCACTTGTATCCCCTTTTCAATGATATGTTTTATGGAGATGCACCCCTTTATGGATTTATACCACCTTTTGGATTTCCAAGACCTATGAAAAATCGTAGTGGTCCAGCCAACGAACTTCATATTCGTTTGGAGGAGTGCTATGAACAATGGAGGGCTTTGGAAAAAGAAAGAAAAAAGGTAAATAAGTTTGTTGAAAGCACGAAGCTTAATTACTTTTATTTAAAGGGGAAGGAAGTCTAGGGGAGTACTTTTTGTTCTAAGTATTCCTGCTTTTTAAAGAAGAAAATAATGGTCTTACCATACATTTCTTGACTTTAAAAAAAAAACTTCAATTTTATTGTCAGCATGGAGACAGATCCCCCTGTTCTAAGAGGTCAATTATGAGGACCATCTCAGAGTGCCTCGATTTAAAATAGCGGAACGTGCAATTTCACACGAGCCTGAGAATTGCTCAGGCGCTCTGGAAAATCATAGTTCGAGCTGGAGATACAGGTTTCATATTAGCATACAACATACATCAAGCCCATTTCATCCAGACTTGGTGCAGCTTAATTGGCCCCGATATTAATGGGGTGGGAGGGGGCGGAGTGTGCAGTTTTGCGTTCGGGAAACCCGGAATTTAACAGCAGGACCTGTAACATTTTTTGTCTCCATTTCCCCGTCGCAGCCAGCCAGATTGAGAGGCTGGCTGGCTGTCGGGCGGGTAGGCCTTTGACACCTGACCACAGCCAGGGAGCACAGAGGAGGAAGGGCTCGGAAAGACTGGGTGAGTTGGGGGGGCACTCCAGCTCCGCCTGGCTCACAAAGCAGTGCTGGAAAGGCACTTACCTTTTCCACGCACCAGTATTGCCTCCCTTTAGCTGCCAGGTTAAGCCTAAAAAATCGGAGGCACGCAGCATCATTAAAATATTTAAATGAGGGACCAGCCTCCTAAGAGCTGATTGGTTGCCCGTTCTCCATCCCGCCTCCGTTAAAACTGGAGGTGGGCAGGTTGGCTTCGGGTTTGAGATTTTTAACATCCCATCCGACCCAAACCCATACATTTTGGGGGGGTTAAAATCCCCCTCATTGACTCCTACCCCCTCTGTCATGCAATCTCCTTGGAGAGGCAAAAAATCCTGAGGCTAATTTAAGAAAAGTTCTAGGAAATTCCTCTCTAACTCCAAAGGCAATCAAGCAAGTTCTAGGAGATTACAGTAACTCATGAGCATCATTAATCCCAGCTACCCTACTATATACCTTTTATAACTTTGAATGTCCTCCTCTCTCAAGAACTTGTCCAGCTCTCTTTTGAAGATCTGCACGGTATCCATACTTATCATATGCTTTAGCAATGTGTTCCAAAAATCACTTAACTCTTTATGAAAATAAGTACTTGGTCCTTGAATCAACCTCACTCTTTGTTTTATACTCACACTCCCTATCTAGCTCAGCCAGAGCAAGATCTGTTCCCTTCATCATTTTAAAAATCAATTGTATCCTCCCTAAGGCTGCTCTGCCCCAATGAAAAAAAGTCCTGATTCGTTGAAACTGCCTTAATAGCTAACAGCCCTAAGATTGAGTAACATTTTGGTCACCCTATTCTGGACCAGGGCCTCGATATCCTCCACCATGTGTGGAGGATCAAAACTGAACACGGTTCTCCAAATTCGGCCATACCGAGGCGTTGTACAACCTCAGTATTTAAATTGTTTGTATTTTTTATATATTGTACTGTCCAATTCAACCTAAAACTTATTTGCTTTCCCAATGGCCTTGTTATACGGCTTGTGGACCTTCAATGTTTTAACCACTATGACCTCCAGATCCCTCTCCTGCTCTGCAAACGTTCGTCACAAAATTATCCAGCCCCAAATCCATCACACTGCATTTATTAACATTGAAGGATATCTGCTACATACAAGCCCATTCCCCCATTGTATCTAAATTGGCCTGTACCCTATTTAATATAACTTCCTAACTCGCATACATCAGCAAACTTGTAAATTGTTCCTTTAATGTCTTCATCCAAAACATTTATGAAGATGTTGAAGAGGAACGATCCCAGCATGGATTCCTGTAGGAATGTACCAATGTAGTTGACACTTAACAGTCCTTTGAAGTGGCCTAGCAAGCCACTCAGTTGTATCAAATCGCTTTGGTGGGCAATGAAAGCTAGCCTCATCGGCGAGTCCCACATCCTGTGAATGAATTAAGAAAAAATATATATCATTATATCTGTCCCTACTCTCTTGACAAGTTACTTTCTTTATATTTAGTGTAATATTTCTTTTTGAGGTTAATTTGCCTATGTACCTCTCTAACACACAAACTAAGGTTTTAAATTAGGTAAAGCTAACTTTGAAGGGACAAGACAGAAATTGAGCACAGTAAACTGGGTGAAACTGTTAAAGGGTAAAACTACAGATGAACAGTAGGAGGTGTTCAAAAAAGTATTTGGTACAATACAAGATCTGTGCATATCCCTAAAGGGCAAGAGCTTTACTTGTGTAATTAAACAACTTTAGTCAACAAAAGAGGTGAGAGGTAGTATAAAATTAAAAGAAATGGCTTACACAAGTGCAAAGACTAGTGGAGATCCTGCAGACTGGGAGAGATATAAAGAACAGCAAAGGGATACAAAGAAAGTAGTAAGAGTTGCAAAAAGAGAAAATAAAAAAATCATGCGAGGGATATTAAGGATAACACTAAAAGTTTTTACAAATATATTAAGAGAAAGAGGGTGGCTAATGATAATGTGGGCCCCTTAAAGACAGATGCAGGTGCTACTGTAATTGAAAATATGGAAATGGCAGACTTGCTAAATAATTACTTTGTATCGGTCTTCACAGTAGAGGAAGAGGATACAGTAACGGAGATCATAGAATGGTTACAGCACAGAAGGAGGCCATTCAGCCCATCGAGCCCGTGCCAGCTCTCTGCAAGAGCACTTCAGCTAGTCCCACTCCCCCGCCCTTTCCCTGTAGCCGTGCAAATTTTTTTCTTTCAGGTACTTAGCAATTCCCTTTTGAAAGCCACGATTGAGTCTGCTTCCACCACCCATTCAGGCAGTGCATTCCAGATCCTAACCACTCGCTGTGTAAAAAATTTTTTTCCTTATGTTGCCTTTGGTTATTTTGCCAATCACTTTGAATCTGTGTCCTCTGGTTCTCGACCCTTCCGCCAATGGGAACAGTTTCTCTCTGTCTAGACCCCCTCATGATTTTAAATACCTCTATCAAATCTCCTCTCAACCTTCTCTGCTCTAAGGAGAACAACCCCAGCTTCTCTAGTAACTGAAGTCCCTCATTCCTGGAATAATTCTCGTAAATCTTTTCTGCACCCTCTCTAAGGCCTTCACATCCTTCCTAAAGTGCAGTGCCCAAAATTGGACACACTACTTCAGTTGAGGCCGAGCCAGCGTTTTATAAAGGTTCATCATAACTTCCTTGCTTTTGTACTCTATGCGAGGAAAACTAAAATTAAATCAAGGGAAGGAACGTATTGATTTAATATAAATAAAATAATGGTAATAGAGAAAATAATGAGACTGAAGATTGACAAATCTCCAGGACCTGATGGTTTCCACACCAGGGTACTAAAAGAAGAGGTGAGGAAATTGCAGATGCTTTTAGTCATGATCTTCCAAAACTCTTTTGATTCAGGAATTGTCCCCTTTGATTGGAAAATTGCCAGTGTCACTATTATTTAAGAAGGATGGGAGAGAGAAGCCAGGAAATTATGGGGTAAAAATTGGGTAGCACCCCTTTTGGAGCGCTATTTAGCGCCCCGAAAAAGTTAGTGCCCCCGCGGCCGATTTTCCCAGGTAGCGCCCCGAGAGGGAGATGGGGCGCTACTGGAAGCGCCCCGCGTCCCTCTTGGGGTGCTGCGAGCCAATATTGCGGCGCTACATGGCGCTGCGGCACGTCGCACTGCGGTACTGCAGGCCTTCCTCCCCTTATTAAAGGAGAGGGGCCTGGCGTAGTGCGTCCCGGCACCCAGCTGGGCTACCAGGGATCGGCAGATGGAGAGCAACAAAAATAGCTGCCCGCCACCTCCCCTTTAACTAGCCCCGCCCCGGCCGCAGGTAAGTCCCGCTGACCCCAGCGGACATAGCGTCCGGCGGTAAGTCGAGGGGTGCCACCCAATATTACAGCCGGGGCGCTGCGCATGGTGATGACGTCATCGCCCACGGCGCTAACGGTTAGCACCGCCGCTAACCTCCCGCTGAATTTCGCAGGAGACGTTAGCGGCGCCACACCCAGGCGTTAGTTGATTTGCACCCCGTTAGCGCCCTAAGAGGGCACTAACGGGATGCGCAAATCAACCGAATTTAGCCCCCTATAGACCTATTAGTCTAATGTCTGTTGTGGGGAAGTTACTAGAATCTGTTATTAGGGGCAGAGTGACTGAGTACTGGGACAAATATTAACTGATCAGAGAGAGCCAGCATGGATTTGTAGCGGGTAAGTCATGTCTAACTAACCTAGTTGAATTTTTTGAGGAGGTAACTAACGTGATAGATAAGGGAGTGTCTATGGATATTATTTATATGGACTTCCAGAAGGCTTCAGTAAGGTTCCACACAAGCAACTGTTAGCAAAAATGAAAGCACATGGAATTAGAGGCAACCTATTGATATGGGTAGGACATTAGTTTGGAGGTAGGAGATGGAGAGTAGGGATAATGGTTATGTAATCCAATTGGTAGGATGTGACTACTGGTGTCCCCCTGGAATCTATACTGGGGCCCCAGCATTTCATTATATTTATCAATGACTTAGATGAAGGAATAGAGAGCCGTATATCCAAGTTTGCTGATGACACTAAGTTAGGTGGCACAATAAGTAGTGTAGATGGGAGCAACAAGTTGCAAAGGGACATTGATCAATTAAGTGAGTGAGCAAAACTGTGACAGATGGAGTTCAATGTGGGGAAGTGTGAGATCATCCACTTTGGACCAAAGAAAGATGGATCAGAGTATTTTCTAAATGATAAGAAGGTAGGAACTGTGGAGGAACAGAGTGATTTAGGGATACACTATAGGTAGTGGACAGGTACAAAAAATAATTAAAAAGGCTAATAGAATGTTCGCCTTTATCTCAAGGGGGCTGGAAAAGAAAGGGTGAAGTTATGCTACAGTTGTATACAGCTCAAGTTGGAATACTGTATTCAGTTCTGGGCAGCACACCTCCGTACGGATATATTGCAGCCAGATTCACCAGATTAAATATGAGAACAGGTTGCATAGACTAGGCTAGTATTCCCTTGCGTATAGAACATTAAGGGGTGATCTAATTGAGATGTTTAAGATGATTAAAGGATTTGATAGGGTAGATAGAGACAAACTATTTCCTTTGGTGGGGGAGTCCAGAACAAGGGGGCATAACCTTAAAATTAGAGCTAGGCCGTTCAGGGGTGATGTCAGGAAGCACTTCATCACACAAAGGGTAGTGGAAATCTGGAGCTCTTTCCCTCAACAAAATCAATTGAAAAAGTTCACAACTGAGTTAGATAGATTTTTGTTAGATAAGGGTATTAAGGGTTATGGAGCAAAGGCATATGGAATTGAGTTACAGATCAGCCAAGATCTAATTGAAGCAGGCTTCAGGGGCTGAATGGCTTACTCCTGTTCGTATGTAATGCCAGGCAAATAGTATTACTTCCTGGGGTTAGTTAACCTTGGAGTAGCTCTCGGGTCCCTAGTAGGGAGGGTGACCCTATTTGAGGGTTTCCATGCAAACAATAATATTGACTTTTTTTTAAAAGCCAAAGAAATTCATGGTGAGACTTATTTTTTCCCATTAAAAATGTGAAAAACAAAAGTACTCATATTGTTCCCATTTCAGGTACACAGTGCCAGCATCAAGCATCTCAGGTCAGGTATAGCACAGCCAGATTGAAGCTCCTTTTATTTTGCCCCAACAACATGCTTCAGCTCCAAGCTCAGAAAAGCACCCCTTAATGCACCAGTGTGATTTTTTTTATAATTTCCCACACCAGCTGGATGGAGCCCATAATAGCACACATTTTACATAATCTATGAAAGAACAGACTTGAAGGTCTTAATGTATTTTTTTTATTTCTATGCTCGTATTTTTAGTTGTGCCACTGTCATTCTTTGTGGGTACCAGGACAGGATAGAAACATTAGTAAACCCTTATGGCAAATTGTCACCTAAAAATTATTATTTCTTTGAAGTTTAATTTTGTCATATTAAAAACTGGTATTGACCATTTTCACCTTCTCCCTTTTTAAGACTGAAGCAGCACTTGCCCGAAACTACCCAGGAAAGAGAGTGACCAGTTCAAATAATACACCTATTCCCAGGCTACCATCAAACCCTTCCCGGGTTGATCGTTTGATTGTTGATCAACTGCGTGAACAAGCAAGAGTATGTTTCAATTACATTTGGTAGATTGGTTAATTGACTATATTCCGTATCCATTTTGTTGATGTGCTTAGGCGTAATTAAGACCACTTTTTCTATTAAGATTTTTATTGCTTTTCAAAATGTAGTTACATACAGATAGAAGTAGACTTTATCATCAGTAATTGGCTATAGTTGTTACAGAATATATTGTTATTTATATACGCAGTATATTGTAAACATAGTTATTGTACTATTCCTTAACAATTGGAAGGTTTTGTAGTTTGGCAGTGTAGTAAGCTCATAGCTATTTGCTAACAAAATAATAACAAACTAATTAATTCAGGTCATGATGCGGAGATGCCGGTGTTGGACTGGGGTGGACAAAAATGAGAAGTCGCACAACACCAGGTTATAGTCCAACAGTTTTATTTGAAATCACAAGCTTTCGGAGCTGCTGCTCCTTCGCCTGACGAAGGAGCAGCAGCTCCGAAAGCTTGTGATTTCAAATAAAACTGTTGGACTATAACCTGGTGTTGTGCGACTTCTCATTTTAATTAATTCAGAGTTGAGCTAACCAGGAGAATAGAAGAATGGTGATAGTGAATAAATAATGGAGTAAAGGTCAATCATTTATTTTTTAATTTCTGATTGCTTTTCTCCCTTTAAGGTAAGGGATGTCAGTGCTAGGAATGGGACACTTTGACCACATGCCCTTCCAAGTCAGGCAGCACAGACAAATGCAGAAAGTAAGCCACTCTCTGCCCTGCTCAAACAGTGGGGTGCATTTTGAGGCCATCCGCCCGGCAGAAACGGGGCAATAGCATCCCGAAAATCGGAGGGAAAGACCTACCACCCCGTTTCTGTCGGTGGTGCTGCCGGTACCATTTTCCCTAGGTGCTCATCTTAGACGGCCACCTGAATACAGCGGTAGGCTAATAATCATATGCAAATCGGGGTCCTAGGATGTGAATAGGACCCTGATGCTATTTTGGTGGTGGGACTGCCCAGTAATCCTTGGTAGTAAAGGCCAAAATCGGCAATTGTGCACCTGATTTAAAGGGGCAAGAACCTGCAGACAAAAATGGCGAGTACGTCTGTTGAAATTCTTAGTTGAGTGGTGTGAAAGCATTTGCAACTTCGATACTGATTATAATGGAGAGGTTTTTTGAAAGTTTTTGGCAGAATTTATTTACCTTCAGGAAGGGTGAGTGTGGAGAGGCACCATGGAATTTATTCTAGCAACCCAATTGTGGGTAGAAGAGAAGAGGAGCAGCAGCAGGAAGGAGAGCATGCTGGAGCTGCAACAGGTGCTATCAGAGCAGTACTTACGAGGGGGGTTGCACACAAGTGACCCTATCCTTCACATAAGGTCTATAGACCCAAAATCAGTTGCCAGGAGCTCACTGGTGAGCTATGTTTAAGGAGGCTTAGGTTCTCCCGGCAGAAAGTAGCAGAGCTGTGCAGCCACCTGCAGCAGAAGCTGTGGACTTCTGTGCCATCTTGTCACTCTGCCAGTAGCAATCAAAGTGACTGTTACCTTCAATTTTTTTGCTTCAGGGTCCTTCAAGTTGCAGTGGGTGTCATGGCACATGTTAGCCAGTCGGCCGCACATACTTGCATAAAACAAGTGACAGATGCTCTGTTCGCTAGGGCAAGCCAGTAGTTCCCCATAGACGGCGCCAGTCAACATGACAGAACAATGGGATTTGCAGTAATTGCCAGGTTCCACAAGTCCAGGCTGCTATTGACTGCACACATGTGGCAATTAAGGCACCACTACATGAGCCAGGACCTTTTATGAACAGGAAGGGGTACCACTCTCTCAATGTGCAGCTGGCATGTGTCCATCGACTACAAAGTATGCTGGTGGTACATGGTACTCTGGTAGCAGCCATGATGCATTCACCCTACATTGGGCCAACAACTCTGCATTTTTTGACCAAGAGCAGCAAGTCCAAGGATGGCTATTAGGGGACAAAGCCTATCCATTGTGGGCAAAGGAGACGGGTTATGACACCCATCCAGCTCCCATGAACCCCAGTTGAAAGGTGGTACGATGATAGCCATAGGGATACTAAGGCAGTATTCAAGCAAGCTATTGGCATACTGAAACAGCGACAGGTGCTTAAGAATTTTCTCCAATTCCGGTCCATTGCATCTCCCATTTGTGGTCTTCTGTATCCTGCATAACCTCGCCTTGCAATGGAGGCAAGGCATTGAGCCAGCAGCAGCTGAGCAGGAGTCATTATCGAAGGAAGAAGAGGATGCAGGATAAGCTGCAGCAAGACCTGTATTAAAAGCATCCAGGGCTATTGGGCAGCAACTCGTAGACCAGTGCTTCCAGTAAAAGAACAATCAAAACCAACCTTTTCACATCACCCCTGCATTAACTGTCTTTCAACCCCAATCCATCAACCTTCCACATAGCAAGAACCCCAAGATGCCACCTGCCATTGATGGCTGAATACTTCATTATAACCCATCAGACAGACAAACCTGCACCATTCGGCTACTATAATTTTTGATGCCTTCACAGACTGGCATTACAGAATAATTTCACCCTAGTGTTTCCTCATTGTGATCTTCTTAAGTGTTCTCTTACCTAATCTACTGCTTCTACGAGGTATTTTCCACAGTGGCTTCAGTAGAGATGGTGGAGGTCTGTTGACGCTCAGATTAGGGTCCTTGAGATGCTTTTTGTTGGTGACCTCTAGCAGCTCAGTGCCTTAAGCTTGGCTGGTTCTGAGAGTCTGGCTGAGCTGCCTTTCATGCTCCATGGTGTGCACTGATTTATTGGTTGGCGTGGGAGCAGACAAGCTATCACCCTGAGAGAGCGCAGCATATGCCACTCCCATTGAGCCACTGCTACTCCCATAAGCCTCCAGGACCTCACTCTTAGTGATCTGTAGGATGCTTTGGAAACCCGTATCGATGTGTTGCACCAACATTTTGAAGTTGGGCGATACTGAGGAGGCCAAGTATATTAAGAGAATGAAGGGGTAATACAGGCCTCTTAAAGACAGACGCAGATGATACTGTAATTGAAAATAAGGAAATGGAAAACTTGCTAAATAATTACTTTGTATCGGTTTTCACAGTAGAGGAAGAGAATAAAGTATCAGAGATATAAGGAAAACTAAAAATAAATCAAGGGGAGGAACTTACTCGATTTAATATAAGTAAAAAAAAGGTAATGGAGAAAATAATGGGTCAGATTTTTCTGTCAGAATAACGGTGAAGCTAATGCCACTCGCTGTTATTTATGCATAAATGGTACAGCAACTTTAGGTGAGGGGCAGGTGCACGGTTAAATGCGAATATCCAAAAAGTTGGTGTCTGAGTTGCACCGCTCCGCTGTTAACTTCACAAAAACGCCATTTCACTCTTTCTCACCATTGACATGCATTGAATGTCGCGAAGATGCTGTATTTGAACTAAAAGTGCCACAGAAAGTAAAGTCTTGTCATTACAAGTGTAAGTACCCTTTTAATGAAGTTATATTCCTTAATTACTGCCAATCAACCTCTGGCACTGAAAATGAACTATTACAAATGTGGAGTCTCATTCCTTTAGGTATTACTTGCTGCGATTTAAAAAATGTCAAATTTAAAACTTTTTAAATTTTTTACTTTTCCTTTCTGACTCTTTTTTCTCTCTTTTATTCCAATCTTTCTTTCCCTCTCTTTATTTCTCTTTCTGTACCTGATTTGACATTGAATTCACCCACTCTAATTTATACTTCCTTCTCAGTCCTTGCACTGTTTGGGGGGAACTTTTACTTCCCGATGCACTGGGAGTGGAGGGAGTCCAGTAGTGTGCGGGAAACCCAGAAGTCTGGGTGCGACTCTTGGCCCTGACAGTTTCCCCGCCCAGAAGTCAGCCTGATTGACAGGCCTGGCTTCTAGTCGGGCAGGTAGCACTCCAGAGGAGGCCGCAAAACCAGCTAGGTACAATTCCTGACCCCAGGCGGGGGGAATTTGTATGGGGGGGTTTTGATGGTGGGGGAGCTTGGGGGGCCGGGAGGAAGCACTCCTGCTTCGGGTCCTCTTCCTCTTGTGGGCTATCTTCTCCTGCAGAAAGTTAGTATTTCTTCATTGTAAACTGCTGTTCACCTTTGTGAGGCATCTTCATCTAAAGAGCATGCCAAATGGGAGCAGCAGCAAATATGGAGAAGAATGGCGAGATGCTCTGCAGGAGAGTGACTGCAGTGTGAAACGGTGGAAGTAATTAGCAGAAGAGTGAAAGGCCTTCCAGTTGTGACCAGGTGAACCCAGACTGCTGTTTGTGACTGTTGAGGGCATGAACAGCAGGTGAGTGTAATAAGAAGGAGAACTGCTGCCATGACCTACTTTAATTGGAGAAGAAGCATGCAGAATGTGGGAGGAAGAGTTCAACATGCTTGAGGGGTGGGGTGGCAAAAAAAACTACTATATAAAGGCATGACATATATAAATGGAGATAGGAAAACCTGCATCTCACCCTTGCTCTTCTGATCAAGTCATTAAACCACTTTCTGCACTAAACCCACGTCCTCGGGTGATGCTGCAGTTGTTGTTGACTTCAGCAGTCTCCTTCCAGGGTTACTGCTGTGACTGCTTTGGGACCCTGGTCCCATCTCTGGGGAAATGGACCTGCTCCCGTTACCGTACTTGCTCCGCCAGAACCTCCACTAGCACGTCACTGACCCTTGGAGCTCTAGCCTTTGACATTTTGGAAATGCTGCAAGCACTTGGAGAAACAGCAGAACTTACTCTTCTTGGGGACACTAAACATATAGCAATTGCTGAGAAATCAAAAAGAAACCAGCAAGTATTCCAAAAGGATTTTACATTCACATGTTAATTTGCCGAATCTGACATCCTTTTGGGAAAAATAAATGAACTACAAATTAGCTAATACTTACCTCAATCGTTGATCTCACTGCCAAAGCAACTCTGAATTTGGGATCTCACAGGCAACTGAAAGGAGCCAAAAAACATAGCTGCTACCTCTCCCTTCTGTTGCCAGGTTGCACTGTTGAACACTCCTCCCCCTAACTTATCTTAGGATCAACTGAAATCTAATTAAAAAAATTGTACTTGTGTAACAGTCATACCTGCAAGCACATGGAAGCAGAGTAGTCATGCATAGGCGATAATTCTTTTGCTTTCTTCAGCAGGTCACAAAGTAGTTGCCTGGTAAGTTGGGGAAACTGGAGGGATAAGAACTCGTCACAAGAGGGACGGAAGCAGGCAGAAAACAATGTCCATATTTTCACATGCTTTCCAGCTCCAAAAACCACAAGTAATAACATAGATATTTCTGGTGTTGGCAGATACAAGGGTATCAGATTCAAGGTGCTTGTTTTGGCACTAAGCAAGGTTTTGGTCCCAGCCCTTTATGATGTGGATTGCTAGGTGTGAACAGTTTTCAGGCCCACATCCACTAGGAATTTGGTTGAGGTCACAGACTCAATTTACAGCCACGCCCAGAAGAATATGAATTGCAATGATAAAGGAACAGTTAAACCAATCTGTTAACATTTTCTTTAAAAGTTAGATTTACCTGATCCTTGCCCAAGAATGTAATACTTTCACATCTTATTGTAGAGTTTGTGTGTTATTTAACCAGAAATATTTCACATTATTATAGTAGTATATGTCTTGTATTTTTATTTAATTGTTCTATTGTTTGGGACAGAATCTGTCAATTTCACACTGTTGGCAGCAGTTTCTGAATGTGCACATTTTTATTATACCATTTGAATATACAATGCTTTCACTTTCTAATGCTAAATATCAAGTATTTTTCTAAATAAAGCATATAAAGGAGTGATTTCACAGAAAAAATCCTGTCAAGGGATTTGAAAGGTGATATAAAGCACGAGCAAAACCTAAACCGTTTCATCTGAAATGCAAGGTATTGTTTTTTATGACTATCCTCAATCACTGTTCCCAACCTATTTCCAGCCTGCTGTTATCAGTCCCCTCAAGAAACCTACCCTTATCCTCCCTTACTCTCTGCAGTTAACACACTTTACAAATTTTGCTTTCTCTACAAACTCCTGGCATGTATCATTGCCTTGCAGCTACAGTTCTGCCACTCCTTACTCTAAACTCTCCAATTTGGCTTCTGCCACATCCATCGTATTGAGTCTGCATTAGTTAAAGTCACAAATGACATCCTGTATGATGGCCACCATAGCTTTTTATCTCTCTTCAACCTTGTGTTAGCCTTGGCTCAGTGGTAGCACTCGGAGCTCTGCGTTAGGAGGTTGTGGATTCAAATTGCACTCTAGAGTAATGAGCACAAAATCTAGGCTGATACTCCAGTACAGTACTGAGAGAGTGCACTGTTGGATGAGCTGTCTTTCAGATGAGATGCTAAACCCTCTCAAGTAGATGTAAAAGATCCCATAGCACTATTTTGAAGACGACAAGGGGAGTTCTCCTGGTGTCCTGGCTAATATTTATCCCTCAACCAACATCACTAAAAACAGATTAACTGGTCATTATCATATTGCTATTTGTGGGACCATGCTGTGCGCAATTTGGCTGCCGCGTTTCCATACATTACAACAGTGACAACGTTTCAAAAGTACTTTGTTGGCTGGAAAGCACTTTGGGACGTGAAAGGCGCTATATAAATGCATGTCTTTTTACCTCTTAGCAACATCATCAGGAGTCATAGGGCTGGATTTTCCCAGCAGAGGCGGGATGTTGGCGGGAGAGCTGTTTGGCGGGTTCCAGTCCCGCTCCCGTCTGCAGCCGCTCTGTGAAAATGATTTTCCGTAGATTGGCCTTGTTAAGCCCACCCTGTGGGGTTCTTGACCAATTAACAGGAAGCGGGTCTGATGACGTCATGGCTGATCTGATCTTGGCCTCAACTCCACTTCCCTGCCCGCTCCCCATAACCCTTGACTCCCTTATCGTTCAAAAATCTGTCTATCTCCACCTTAAATATATTCAATGACCCAGCCTCCACAGCTCTCTGGGGAAGAGAATTCCAAAGATTCACGACCCTCTGAGAGAAGAAATTCCTCCTCATTTCCGATTTAAAAGGGTGCCCCCTTATTCCCTTATTCTGAAATTATGCCCCCTAGTTCTAGATTCCCCCACGAGGGGAAACATCCTCTCTGCATCTACCCTGTCAAGCCCCTTCAGAATCTTATATGTTTCAATAAGATCCTCTCTCATTCTTCTAAACTCCAATGAGTATAGGCCCAACCTGCTCAACCTTTCTTCATAAGATAACCCCTTCATCTCCGGAATCAACCTTGTGAACCTTCTCTGAACTGCCTCCAATGCAAGTATATCCTTCCTTAAATAAGGAGACCAAAACTGTACGCAGTACTCCAAGTGTGGACTCACCAACGCCCTGTACAGTTGTAACAGGACTTCCCTACTTTTATACTCCATTCCCTTTGCAATAAAGGCCAACACTCCATTTGCCTTCCTAATTACTTGCTGTACCTGCATGCTAACTTTTTGTGATTCATGTACAAGGACCCCCAGATCCCTCTGTACCTCAGCAGTTTGTAATCTCTCCCCATTTAAATAATAATTTGCTTTTTCATTTTTCCTACCAAAGTGGATAACCTCGCATTTCCCCACATTAAACTCCATCTGCCAGATTTTTGCCCACTCACTTAGCCTATCTATATCCCTTTGGAGATTCTTTGCGTCCTCCACACAATTTGCTTTCCCACCTATCTTTGTATCATCAGCAAATTTGGCTACATTACACTCAGTCCCATCATCCAAGTCATTAATATAGATTGTAAATAGTTGAGGCCCCAGCACTAATCCCTGCGGCACCCCACTAGTTACAGTTTGCCAACCTGAAAATGACCCATTTATCCCGACTCTCTGTTTTCTGTTAGTTAGCCAATCCTCTATCCATGCTAATATATTACACCCAACCCCGTGAGCTCTTATCTTGTGTAGTAACCTTTTATGTGGCACCTTATCGAATGCCTTCTGGAAATCCAAATACACGACATCTACTGATTCCCTTTTATCCACCCTGCTTGTTACATCCTCAAAGAACTCCAGCAAATTTGTCAAACATGATTTCCCTTTCATAAAACCATGCTGACTCTGCTTGACTATATTATGATTTTCTAAATGTCCTGCTATCACTTCCTTAATGATGGACTCCAGCATTTTCCCAATGACAGATGTTAGGCTAACTGGTCGATAGTTGCCTGCTTTCTGTCTCCCTCCTTTTACTTATGCGGGTTTCCAGTCCGCTGGGACCTCTCCAAAATCCAGGGAATTTTGGTAGATTACAACCAATGCATCCACTATCTCTGCAGCCACCTCTTTTAGACTCTAGGATGCACACCATCGGGTCCAGGGGACTTGTCCACCTTTAGTCCCATTAGTTTGCCTAGTACTTTCTCTCTAGTGATCGTGATTGTTTTAAGTCCCCCCCCCACCCCAATAGCCCCTTGATTATCCATTATTGGGATGCTTTTAGTGTCTTCTACCGTGAAGACCGATACAAAATATTTGTTCAAGGTCTCCGCCATTTCCCTGTTTCCCATTATTAATTCCCCAGACTCATCCTCTAGGGGACCAACGTTTACTTTAGCTACTCTCTTCCTTTTTATATAGCTGTAGAAGCTCTTACTGTCTGCTTTTTTATTTCTTGCTAGCTTACTCTCATAAGCTATCTTCTCTCTCTTTATCATTTTTTTAGTCCTTTGCTGCTTTTTTAAAAATTTCCCAATCCTCTGACCTTTCACTATTCTTCGCAACATTGTATGCTTTTGTTTTCAATTTGATACCATCCTTTACTTCCTTAGTTAGCCACAGATGGTTCATCCTTCTCTTCGAGTCTTTCTTTCTCACTAGAATATATCTTTGCTGAGAGTTATGAATATCTCCTTAAATGTTTGCCACTGCTTTTCTACAGTCTTACCCTGTAATATATTTTCCCAGTCCACTATAACCAAGTCTGCCTTCATACCTTTGTAATTACCTTTGTTTAAGATGCGGAGATGCCGGTGTTGGACTGGGGTGGACAAAAGTGAGAAGTCGCACAACACCAGGTTATAGTCCAACAGTTTTATTTGAAATCACAAGCTTTCGGAGCTGCTGCCCCTTCGTCAGGTGAAGTGAAGGAATACAAATCGGCAAAGCATATATAGACAGAGAACAATGCCTGTGTAGCGTACAATGTCAGACGACTACAGTTAATCTTTCTGACTGCCTTTTATCACACCTCGGCAGAGAAACAATCAGGTCAGGAAGGCATTATATCAAAGACATAGCAAGATACAGCTAAGACAATGAGGTGGGGTCATAGGGGGTCTAATGTGTCAAATGCAGTCTGTATAAACTTTAAAATTTTCGAGCAGAAACTGATAGCCAAGTTCCGCACCCATGAGGATGGCCTCAACCGGAATCTTGGGTTCATGTCACGCAACATGACGTAGAGTCATCCAGACTCGAGTCGTCATTGGCTTGTTCACAGATGTGATTTCCATTTTTTTTTAAAGTAAAAATTTTAAAGTTTATACAGACTGCATTTGACACATTAGACCCCCTGTGACCCCACCTCATTGTCTTAGCTGTATCTTGCTATGTCTTTGATATAATGCCTTCCTGACCTGATTGTTTCTCTGCCGAGGTGTGATAAAAGGCAGTCAGAAAGATTAACTGTAGTCGTCTGACATTGTATGCTACACAGGCATTGTTCTCTGTCTATATATGCTTTGCCGATTCGTATTCCTTCACTTCACCTGACGAAGGGGCAGCAGCTCCGAAAGCTTGTGATTTCAAATAAAACTGTTGCACTATAACCTGGTGTTGTGCGACTTCTCACCTTTGTTTAAGTTCAGGACACTAGTTTGAGACCTAGCTTTCTCACCCTCAAACTGAATTTGAAATTCTACCATGCTATGATCACTCTGCCCAAGAGGATCCTTCACTTCGAGATCATTAATTAATCCAGCCTCGTTACACATTACCAGATCTAAAATAGTCTTCTCCCTGGTTGGTTCCACAACATATTGTTCCAAGAAACCATCCCGTATACACTCTAAGAACTCTTCCTCAAGTCTACCTTTGCCAATTTACTTTGTCCAATCAATAGGAAGATTAAAATCTCCCATGATTATAGCCGTACCTTTCTTACAAGCCTCTATTATTTCTTGATTTATTCTCTGTCCTACAGTGTGGCTACTGTTTGGGGGCCTGTAGACCAATCCCACCAGTGACTTTTTACCCATATTATTTCTTATCTTCACCCAAACTGATTCTACGTCTTGATCTTCTAGGCCAGTATCATTTCTCATTACTGCACTGATTTCATCCCTTATTAACAGAGCTACACCACCTCCTTTTCCTTTCTGCCTATCCTTACGAAATGGCAAATACCCCTGAATATTCAGTTCCCGGCCTTGGTCACCTTGCAACCACGGCTCTGTAATGGCTATCAGATCATACCCATTTATTTCTATTTGTGCTGTCAACTCATCTATCTTGTTACGAATGCTGCGTGCGTTCAGATGTAGAGCTTTTAATGTTGTCTTTTTACCATTTTTCCCTACTCTGACCCCTCTTTCTGATGCACTCTTATGTGTATACGCTCTGTCTCTTCCTGTCGCACTCTGGTTATCATTACCCCTATTGCTACCCTGCACTTTTGCATTCTCATTTTTCTTTGACTTTTTAAACTTCCGCTCAGCGTATCCCTCCCCCCCACTATTTAGTTTAAAGCACTGCACAAAGGTGCACATCTGCACCCAGGCTCACGCATGACTCCCTCCATATTCCCATGGGTGGAAGAGACCGCCTCAGGAAATCAACGAAGTCTGTTTGCACATTACACCGGAGGACACAAACAGGGATGTCGTCAGGAGGGGACCAGGCTGCAGTGGCACCAACCTTTCAATGATCTCAGTAGATCACGAAACGTTACTTCAAAGCCACACTCAAACTCACCCTCCTGTGCCACTCATCACATCCCCATCACTCTGCCTTCCCTACCCTACTCCTGCACATCCTTACTCACACCAACTTACCTTGCACCTCCACCCATCCCTCTCTATCTACATTATCATTTCCCCATCTCACGAGCCACCCCTCACACTCACCCTCATCTACTGCAAGCATACCAACTAACAACACACTAGGGTAGGCACTTGAGAGGTTTAGCCAATGTTCATGTGAACTTCCTGGTAATGTGTTGTCATACATTGAAATCTATATTTTCAATACTTCACCTTATTGGACAGATCTGTGTGCACCTTGAGAAGTGTCTTAGTGAGTTCCAGTGAATGTTGAGACATAACTCTCCCTTCCCGCCCCCCCACCCCCACTATTGTGATGAGTGTGAAAGGAATGGCTTGGACATTATAGGGATGCTTTATGGTGCTGGTGTGGGATGGTATGAACCTGGCGCATCATGTGGCAGCCAGGGTGTACAGCGTCAAGTGCAGTAAATCTGACCATGGTGATGCCATCACTGGCCTCCCGGGCAGCAATGTTGTCAGGTCCTGTGCCCTGTGTCCTGTACAGCATCAGGTGATGGTGGAGAAGGTTGGTGTTGTTGTTGGTGTGCCTGGTGCTGTTGGTGTTGGGGCTGATCATGGAAGGATTCAGAGGACCAAGGTGTGATTTTTTTCAAGGGCACCGATGTTGCTGGAATAGATGGCAGCTGCAATCTGTCAATGGTGAGAGAGGTTGTTCCAATGAGGTGGCACTGGATATACAGTTGGCTCTAAACACTTGAAAGCTAAAGAAATCTCTCTATGTCTCACAAATGCAGTAACCAACAGTTTCTGAGCTCTGAAACTGAACAACTGCAACATGGTATCCTTTATGCCACTTCTGCAGCTGTCAGGTTATCAGATAAATCAAAGCAGACTCAACTCACGCCAGGGTGAGCTGGTGTGTTCCTCGAGCAGCGGGTAACCCGTGGGGGAGGACGTAAAATTACAAGGTAGGCTCAAAATAGCATTAAATTGGCTGTTAACAAGCCATTTAATGATCTAAATTGTCTCCCCCGCTGCTTGGTGTCGGGTCAGTTCTGCACTGACAGACCCGACACCTGGGAGACTCGCATGGAGACGGGTTGACAGCGGGTTCCCTACCCGCTGTCAATCTTTGCTACTTTGACAGTGGACCCGCCTCCAAACCCGCGCCGGCAAAATTCCAGCCCCTAGATCCAGCTTTCACATGTATGCTGATGACACTCCCTTCTACCTCTCTGCCTCTTCCATCCATTGATACAAAGGTTGTTTCTACACTCTTCCAAGGGCCTGTTCAACATCAAGACATGAATGAGCTAAACTTTCCTCCAGCTTAATGTCAGCAAACCAAAGATATCCTTTTTGGCTCCCAGAAGCCTCCCTGGCTGCTACTTCAGATTGAGGCTGGAAGTACGGAACCTTTGAACTGCCCAACATCATTTCCAGCTTCTTCCCCCACATCAGCTCTGTTAGGAAGACTACTTTATTCCACCTCTGCAATACTGCTTCAGCAATTTGAGGCTCAACTTTTCTCATGCTCTTCTAGTCGTCCTCCCTGCCTGAACCCTCCACAAGCTTCAACTCATTCAAAACACTGCAGCATATTATCCTCTCCAAACTCTGTTGGCTCCCATTGTCCCAGCAGATTGATTTCAAAATTTTTGTCCTCACTTTTGCATCCTACCTTAGTGACCTCTTCCTAACTTTTGTTAATGTACACAACCTTCACTGCTCTATCACTGGACTTCTGCTCCTCCTTTGCTCCATCATTGGTTACCGCTCATTCAGCCACTAAGCTCCTGCCCTCTACAACTCCTTGCCCAGTTCCCTGTATCTTGCCAGCTCACTCACTTATTAACAATCAGCTCAATACCCTTCTCTTTGAGTGTCTTTGGTACCCTCGCCCCCCCTCCCAATCCTTTCCACTTTTCTCTTCTTGTTTAACATCCATTATTTTGTCCTTCTAACGTGAAGCTTTGAGATGTATTCCTACAAGTAAAAAGCACTATAAAAATGGAGGGTGTTGATGCTTGATGGCATCCTCACTGAAAGATTACATTTATGATATTCTAAAATTAGAATATCATCTTTAGTTGACTATTAGGAAATAACATTCCATTGCAGGTTATATACTGACTGTTACTTCCCAGTAATTAAGTGTTGATAAACTTACAGTGATTAGGTCAAAATCATGCATAAACTGCAATGAAATCTCCTGGCTGGTAATATAGACCTTGACACCTGAAAAAACAGCTGAACAAAGAAACCAAGAACAGAAATTAAGTGCCCAAAACAAATTCACAGTTAATTAAAAAAAATAACAGATTGATGGTTTAGAACATCTGAACTGTTGGTGAAGTTACTGACTTGGAGGTCCTGAAGTTATTGTAAAGATTACATGGTTTAACACCTCTGCTAACAGAAGAAGGAATTTCAGACTAACTCAGAATACACTAGTATTCCATTGCATAATTTCAGGGAAGGAATTTCTTACCTCCGGGGGTGCGCTAATGGGGCGCTAGGAACTTAGCACCCGAGCGTGGCGATTTTAGCGCCCAAGCGAAATTGACCAGTCATTTTGCGGTGGCGCTAAACACTACCGCCATGATCTCCTGCGGCGTGACGTCAGTCAAGCGTGCAGCACCCCGGTAGCACCCTGCTTTAGCGCCTGCCGCTAGGAACGACAGGTAGAGGGGAACGTTTTCAAGTCGGGTAGGGTCTGGGGGAGCGCTATTTAAAGGCGGGTGCTTCCTGCCTTTTCTTGTCGGCAAAATTTTTGGTTTTAACACTGTCTTAAGGAGTTTTGGCCCTCAGCACCACTTTTGAGGTTCCTAAGCGCTGAGCTCTTTCCCTGGGCCTATCCATTAGTGCTTCCAACACAATTGCTTTTGAGGTCTCTCCAGGCCGAGATTCAAGGCTGCAATGAGCAGGGAGTGGCTGGCCAGCAAGATGGCCCCTCCCCTTTAAGAACTGGACTACGCCAGTCTGTCTGGCTTCCATGGTAACTGACATCGCCTGAGCTTCGGTAGCGTCTCGCTCCCTGACGTTAGCGCCTTAAGAGAGGTGTGTAGCGCCTGATTTAGCGCTCAAATCACCTCCAGGGGCGATAGAGGCGAATTTTGCTGTCGGAGGCGATAATTAGCACCGGGCACTAAACTTTGCGCCCAGCCAATATTAGCACCCCAAAATGGGCGATACCAAATTTTTCCCCCATAGAGTTGTGATCTCGAATGCACTGCCTGAAAGGGTGATGGAAGCAGATTCAATAGTAACTTTCAAAAGGGAATTGGATATATACATGAAGGGAAAAAATTTGCATGGCTATGTGGAAAGAGTGGGGGAGTGAGACTAGTTGGATAGCTCTATTAAAGAGCCGGCACAGGCACGATGGGCTGAATGATCTCCTGTGGTGTATCATTCTATGATAAGATTATCTGAATAAACTTTAAAGAAAATACTGTTGCCAATATTAGCAGCTGTAGGCTTTATGCATTTATATGGCATTCCTCTGCTAATTTGACAGAGATGTTAATCGCTTATTAAAGTAACAGATGTAGGAATTTCATACAAGTGCATTAAGCGTTCATTTTCTAACATTACCAACAGTGATTTTAGCCTCTATGTAAAGTAGATGGTACATCTGTTAAGCATTGAATACATGCTGGTGAGACAGCAACTGACTAGTGGGGATCTACAATTGTTATGCCTTTATTCATTTTTGCTAATACAACATAACAATGCCAGTGCTAATATTATGCAGTATGTCTTACATTGTCTGTCAATACATCTTCCTGTGCCATCTCTGATTTGGAGCTTGGTGTCTTAATAGCAAGCATTTGTGATCTGCTATTGTTTACTGGGGAAAGAATATATGGTAGGTACACCAAGTCCTTCTATGGTAGGTGCCATTGCCCCTTCTGGAGGGTTTTTCAGCCTTCATTGTTGTTTCCTTCATCACTGCCAATGAATGGTTACTGCCGCTCATAAGGATGTAAACCAGTGTTTTCCTACTCCCAGTGAAATTGTCAACCAAGACACAAAGTTCTCATTGCCACAACATAGTGATTTTATTGCATCACATATACAGCATATGGCTTTCATATCCGAGAAACAAGATGAAAAGCAGGCTCCTGTACATACTAGGTCAACCAAGAGCGACTATAGAGATCCTGTGTATCATATGCAGGCCTATCAAAGCAGCCATCTCTGCAGGTTCAGGATCTCCAGAAGGCTTTGTCAGATGCTGGAAACCAATTTAAAGGGATTATCAGTCACTCCAACTACTCTACCTGTAGCTGTGAAAGCAACTATTAATTTCTGGCAACTTGGGACTTCCCATTCAGCAGGAGGTGACTTATCTGGCATTGCACAAGGTATCACTTTCATCTATTTAAAAGGTGACTGATGGGTTGTTTTGGAAGGTTGCCAGGTTTGTCAATTCCACAAAATCAGATGCACAAGAGAACAATGTTTTGGTTTTGGGGCGGGGGATTCCAGTATAAGCCATTCAAAGTGTGCAGTGTCTGTGTGGTGTGCTATATAACCTCATCAGAGGGTATTCTATGTTGAATTCAGTAAATGATCATGTGCATGGCTATGAATGTAGTAAATTGGCATAAGATAAGGAATATCGCCCCTTTTGTGACTAATCTGTTACAAATAAATCAAACTTTATTTTAGTTGGAAGCCAAGATTTGGTTGCCACCTTGACATTTCTTCAATACCCTTGCTGAGATTAAGAGCTGATCATGTGGAGAACCAGCATAAATTAATTTCACACTGCTTGTCCTATCCATAGTTCTGCATGTTGGAATATTATCAAGCCATCTCTCAATGTCAGTATTTTAACTGATTGAAACCACTATCACTATCTTCTTGTATTTGCTGTTACTTTGTGGTCATTTCTGTTTTGATGTAAATCTTACTATTTTTCAATACTGTGGTTCCTTTGTTCTGTAAAAATTGAATTTTCAATAGAAGAAAACCTACACATCCTTCAATTTTCACACCCATTATATTACATAGTGTAAAAATAAATTCGCGAGTTAAATTTTGAAAACTTTAGTTACCTGGAAATGATCACACATATATTTTACCCCCCCCCAGGTATGACTGCAAAAACAGTGATATAAATTTATACATAGATCAGTGTACTAGCAGTATCAACTCCTGATAATTTACAGTTCAGTTTAAGTATCAATTTGCTATATACAGTAGTACCAATAAAGTAATAAACACATTATTTCTACTAGATTAATGGACGCATGAACTGCATAAATCTTCTGTTTACAGGTTGTGACATTGCTTGGAAAAATGGAACGCCTCCGCAGCTCTCCTCTTCATGCTAATATTTCTACAGCTCTTGATCGACATCTGGAAGCCATCCACATTACCCAAGCTCGTAGGAAAGATGAAATAGTAAATGCAGCAAATCGACAAAGGCAAGGAGCACCAAGATACCAGGATGACCGAGGTAACATCATAAATTTAGCCAATTTATGTAACGTAAGGATTTGGTGTTTCTCTGTTGGACATACATGGGAAATGGGGTCATTTACAACTGCACAGAAGTCTTAATGCAGTGAACTTCAATTACTCACTGTACAACCGTGTATGACTACACTACTTGAGCATGGAAGGGCTTCTTTTGAGAACCAGTATCAGTACGGCAATAATATATCTTATTCGTCCGAATGATATCAAGCGTTGCCTATTTAGCTCACTTAAGGAGGCTTGATTTGGTGTCCATACTGATAAATGGAATCATTGGTTGGTACTCCTTACCTTTGACAGAGGAGCTTCCTTCTCAACATTAAATAAGTAATTTGTATTCATGCCATTAGTTTGTTTTTGCTTTTTCCTGGACTTTAAACAACTTAACATACTTCTGAAAAAGGATAAATGGTAACTGTCATTATTCAGACAGTCTGCTCAGGACAACTAGCTGGCTACAATGGACTTCACCTACCTATTGTCATGTCACAGAAAGTTCTGGAGGTTCAGTTTCCCATTACACATCTACCCATACAGGGTAGCCCCGTGGTCTTCTCAAAATGTCTCTCTGTTCATAGAATCTTAGAATGATACAGCACCATTTGACCCATCGTGCCTGTGCTGGCTCTTTGAAAGAGCTTTCCAATTAGTCCCATTCCCATGCCCTGCAAATTTATTCCTACAAGTATTCCCTTTTGAAAGTTATTATTGAATCTGCTTCCACCACCCTTTCAGGCACTGCATTCCAGATCATAATATTATGTTATAGCTTTTTGTGTCAAGTTTTATGGCAAACATTGACTGCTAAGATTCTCTGTGTGATTGATACATAATAGTGTCTTGCTGAAAGGTTAAAAGTAATGATGTGATAACTTGAACTTTAGTCTTCTATTTTAATGGAAACCATAGCCTGCTTAAAATAAATATATTTGTTAAAATAGCAGGCTAAGGAATTTAACATGAATACATTAAAAGTCATATACAACAACAGCTTGTATTTATATAGCACCTTTAACATAGTAAAAGGTTCAAAGGTTTTAAGGAACGTCTTAAAGGAGGAGAGAGGTAAAGAGGCGCAGAGATTTAGGGAGGGAATTCCAGAGCTTAGATACTAATCTTTGCACAATGTAGTTTCAAGAGCTTGGTGATTAATCATTAATGTTTTTTTTTTGCTTACACGGTGGAACGTGCCCAGCATCTGCTCGGCATCTCCACACATCCCCCTGGCAGCTTGGAACATGGAGAAGTCTCACCTGCACAGTTTGTCCTATCACTCAGTGCCGCAGCATGTTACCAATGCCACTACACTACAGTGTACGACTAAGTCATTTCTTTGTTCAGATAAACTCACTGACATATCTTTCATTCTGTATGCATCTCTTTTATGTACAGATGTTCTTGCTTTGGCTATTGCAGTCAAAGAAATGGCAGTAGCTACACGGAAAGCCCGGACTGCTTTGTGGTGTGCCCTCCAAATGACATTACCTAAAACACCAAATGCCAATCCAGATGACCAAGTTGAAGTAGAAAGAGAACTGCAGGATCTAGTAACTAATGGAGACAAAAACTATCAAAACAGAAGCAACTACTATAGTGGGGAAAAGAATGAAGTGGTGAAAACTCGTGTTGATTAGAGAACTGCTGAAGAACTGGAGAAAAAATAATAGACTGAAAAGCCATAAAATAAATGATTCTATTCATTATTACCTTTTGAGTTACTAAAATGTGAATTGGTTAAGTTGCAGTGATCACTAATTCAGATTAACTAAAAGAAAGTATTAAGGGGAAAAAAGCTAAATGACAGTCTCCCCTGAAAAGTAATGCAGCTCGTGGTCAAGCATGCATTTGGTTAGTAAATACATATCTATATATTGAGACAAGTGATAAAAAGCTTATTTAAAAATCTCTCTACCATAATTTAACAAGATCATTTTACCCCATGTTTTGGTGACTTGTTCTTGTCAAATCTTCCCAATCAGAGTGACTAAATCTTCTTAGTCAGGAAATTTTAATCTGTTTGTTTTAGTTTTTGCAATATGTTTGTTATTTATTACATACAAAGTTTATAAAAGAGGTCGTGGCTTTCTTTGACATGACCTGAAAGGAAAGGTAACCTCTATTTAGTGAAAGTGAGCAATAGGTGCACCAAGGTGCAGTCTTTTGGTAAGAAATATGAGAGCTTAAAATCAGTCTAAATCAAAAAAATTACTTAATGCAACGACAGTAAGTGGAGGTTAATTACACTAATACCGTATACTGCAATTATCCTGTTAAGTAAAAGGTTATCATAGTTTAGATTTAACGGTTCTGTTTTTATTTATATCACCCTAATCTGGTTGGACCCTCTGTTTAGATAATTGAAGTTTCAGATAATGTGCAAAGGTCACAGACTTTGTATCATATATTATAGAGACCTGGAGATATTAATCTAATGATATTGAAGATAATTCATTGGAAAATACCATTCATTATTAGTGTAGTATTTTCACATTTATGCAGAAAATAAGAGATACCCAGGGGTGATTAAAAGGCGATAATTTCATTTTGGTGCTTAGGTGATGTCAGATTGCAAGTAGGATTTATAAATAATCTGATGCCAGAGATGGAATTACAGCCTTGAGTTTACACTCTGTTATATTTTAAATTATACTTTGAATTTCTTGGAACACTTCAATTAGAGTTTAGATTTTGTTTGCCAACAGTGAGTGTTATGCTGATACGTGATAATATCTACACGGAATAATTAACAATTGTGATGTAAGGTACACACTGACAAGTACAAGACAGTCATATTGTTAGCAGTTTTCTTTTCCAAATTCCTCCTCCATTTCACCCCTTCGTCTGCTGAAGCTTCCAGCTTTTACTGCAATACAGTTCTATGGCAGACAGCAGCCCAACACTAACTCGCCAAAGTAACATTCTTTATACGTGAATCTAGGTACAGTATAGAGTTTTAGCAGACCAGTTTATCGTGAGGGCTATCACAGCAAAGCCTGATTTTGTTCTCATCTAATGTCCACATACACACTTTCCGGAACAGGTCACTGGATAGCGATCAGGAGCAGGAACCCTTCTCTAGCCCAGGGGATATAAAGGTACCCCAAATGCTGCTGTGGCTGAGATCAGCTAATTCAGCACAGACTAGGAATGGAATCTGGGGCTTTCTGGTCGGTATAGCTTAGTGCTATGCTGGACAGTGGCTTTAGCCATTAGGCCATCGGGGGAGCTTATAGTGGTTAATATTTCATATATCACTGTTTGTTGATGCATGTTTTATTTATACAACAGTTTAAAAATCATTTCAGATAGTTTCAATTATTTTTGTTGATGTTGGGCAAGTTTGTTTGTGTCTATGTAGTGAGAGGCTACATGATGGCATTATATGATGCAATTGATATCCCACAATTAATTGTGTTGGTATATGCTATAATAGAATAACAGATTCTGTACTAAACAAATACCAAAACATAATTATATGCATTAACCAATAGCATTTAATAATGCTAATCATAGAAAGCAGTAGATAACTTTCAGCAAGAAAAACATTTTTAGAGAAAAGAAAATAGGAATGCAAAAAACGACCTAAATGCAATGGTAAAAACCTTGTAAAATGAAGCATGCAAGGTACTACAAATAGTCTATACCTTTCCAAACTCAAAACAATATCTTTGTTACAAGGAATACTGCTTCATTAACAAAAGCCTGACAAGTACTATTTAATATGGAAATCACATTTTATTAAGGATATTTGCAGTGGATGTTGTACTAGCTACAGTATGTGTTGTATTTCTGCAGTAAAGCTACAGAAATAATGCATTATTCAACAGTCTAGATGTAATGATTTTGTGGAATTTCTTTTTGTATTTGAAATGTATTGTTAGCATTTACTAAGTTTGAAGTATACACTTATTTTTAATTAGTGCTGATATGCCACAAACATTTAGTAAGGATATTAATTTACTCTAATTGTTACGGATGTTTTGTTGAATGTAGTTATCTGAGACAACTTGTTTATAATGTGTACAGTCTATAAAAGTTAGTGGCTTATTTTCCATATTGTAGATCTGTGGTACTGTTCAAAGTTTTTGTATTGAAACAGTGAGCTGTTCTGCATTTCTAGTTTGAAATCTAGAGGGTATAAGTCTGATAAATGTGCCCACGCAAACAAGTTTGATATTATGTCAGTAGCAGATACAATAGTAGATGTTTAGTAATCTTAGCAGAACACTTGATTCTGGCAACTGGTAAATTGCTTCAAACTTGACAGTATTGTACTTGATTTAGTGCTATATTATATGGCAAGCTAAATTGTCATTCATTTCAAATTCATTGATCGAATATGTTTGTAAATATCTTAAAATAATTTAAAGATACATTAAATGATTTTGAGATATTCAGCCTAAGATTACTATTGAGAAGTCAGCAACTCATTGAGACTCAAATTTGAGCTAGCTCCAAAATTCAATTGTCCATACCCAGTGTAATTTTCATTTAGAAATACTGTATCTTGATATGATTTACAGTGGATGTCATGAAATTAATAGATTTCTTCCAATTTCTCAGCAAAGGAATTGAATAAATTTCAAAAATTATATGAAATATCTTAAAGGTTTAAACAATTTCTCTTGAAATCAATTTCAAATATATTGTTTAATAGTGCATCTTGAGGTTATTCGGAAGGCATTTAATGCAGTCTTCAATTATATTTAAGCTAGGTCAAGATATGTCAAAATAAATGTGATATATCAGATATCTTTAAATGATAATTTGTGTTGTACGATTACCTTCAGGAACTAGAATTCTTTGACCTTTGAGTTTATGAATTGAATGCTAGTTTAGATTAATGAATGAAAGAAACATATCTTTGTCATATGCTTGATAAATTGATCAGGAATACAGTATGAGAAACCTCCTAGATGTTAATGTTTTATGTGATCAATGAAATACTTGGTAATGTAATACACAACTGCTGAAATTGTTATCTCATGAGGAGTCAACAGAGGTTGTGCATTTAAAAAAGTGTAGTAACTACTTGAAACAATGTCATTTATAAATGAGAAGAGTTAACCCAAGTTCCAAAATTAATATTTAAGAAGTTGACTTTGTATCAAAGAAAGTGAAATTTTTGATTTTCCTAAGTTAAAAGTTGATATATTTTACTGAACTGTATAAGTTACTGAAAAAATGACATTAAATAAATTAAATATTGATCTAATTTTTTTTATTAATCTCGATTTTGAAAATGTACAATAACTTAACTGGATAAAAATAGTTCTATCTCCATAATCATCAAATCACACAATTAAAAAAAAAAAATCCAGTTGCTATTTAAAATGTGAAGATGGGAAAATTGAAATTAACAAAACGGCACCTCCCGTTAGCGCCACCGCCTGGAGGCGGTGGCGCTAACAGGCGCTAACCACTTACCGCCCGGGCACGGCGAGAATATCACCTCCCGCTAAATTCGGCGGGAGGTTTGCAGTGGCGGTATGGCGTTGCGCCCCGATCTCCTTCGCCCAGAGATCGTGACGTTAGCACCCCGGACCCAAATTTCGGTTTCGCCCCCTGCAGCATCGCCAGGCGAAAACACCGGCAGCTGCAGGGGGCGCTCATCGGGAGGCCGGGCACTTCGGGGGCGATACTTAAAGGCAAGGTGGCCGAGGTAAATAAAAAACTGAAATGCTCGTTCTCTGTATGTTTTGCTTTTTTCCCCAGCGCTCAATCAGCCCAGCACTCTGCTGCAGTACATCGGGCTAATCGGTCCGGATCGCAGCTGCCATCGGGGACCAGGTAAGTTGCTTTCCCTTGCAGAGCCTGCAGCGATGACCCTTCCCTTTAAGGGAGGGAAGGAGCCTTCCCACGCGGCAGCGCTGCACAGCCCATTGTGCAGCGCTGCTCACCTACCGCCGTGCCTGTTGCAGTCCAGGAAGGAAGTGGAGCGCTTGATTTAGCGCTCCACTTCCTTTCTGGAGCGCAAAACCAAATTTTTTAAAAGTTGCAAGAAGTTAGCGCCTGGTGCAAATTTTTTCAACTTTTAAAAATTAATGCCCTAAATGGGGTGCTAGAATGAATTTCTCCCCCCAAAGTCTTTAGCTAAAGAAAAATAAGTTTTAAGTCCACTTTTAGCACAGAAGTAACATTGAGACTTCAAAATATTAAGCAAAAACTCAGTAAATTAGCTTATTGGCTCAATCTCAACATACATACTGAGAATCAGTCTGATGCCATTAGGGAAAGTTCCTGATGAGGCCTCTAAAGCACCCAAACACATTTTGGAGAGAATGTACCTTAACAAACCTTGGTGCCAGAAGCAATGTGTGACCTTCCCCACCGCCAACTTTTGAAGCCAACCTTCGATTCATTTTCACTGTCACAGATAGCATTGTCAACTCTGTTAGCTCCCACTTTTTACTGATTTTTTTTGTCTATTACGTCCATTAATTTCAATGGCTACAGTATTGGGCTATTATTACTCAAGGTTTCTTCTCACCAAAGTCAATTTACAGGGGTTTTACAGGATTTGTCAACTGTAGTCAGAATTTTCAGTATAATTTTTTGTGTAGTTATTTAAATTACCACTTAAGAGGCATTTAGATTACATTTCAGAGGTTTTCTTTTCATAAAAATAGCAGTTATGCATGTTCCAGTTACTATGTCTTTTTTAAAGTCGGATTTAGTTTCATATTTGAACAATAGTTCATTGTATGTAGGGTTAATGAACTAACTCTACTCCATGACCATTGGTTGACATTAAAGCCCGGTTTTTGATTTCATATCGTGTGCCAAAAACACTTCAGTGCATCCCTTTGTTGCACAATATCTTCTCAACAAAGACTAATGTATAACTCTACCTGTAAAGGATTTCAGGCAATTGGGCACGTGTTGTATATCTGAGATGCCTATCATATCTCGATAGGTTGGTACCAAGCATAATTGGTAACGTTCTTTCATAGGCAGTCTACACAAGTTAATCTGATTCTAGCTGTTGCGAACAACAAACTGACATGGATGCCTGACACAGCTGCCAGAACAACATAACAAGGAATTAACTTAATTCATATTTGCAGGACTCTGTTCAATAGTTCTTATTTTCCCTTAGATCTTCAAAAACATTTGCTCAAACTTTCTCAAATATCATATTTGGAGAATCATTGAGATAACCATGGAAAGTTTCATGAAGTACTAACGCAGTCTGTAGTTGATTCTTAAAACACCGTCACTCTGTCCAGTCTTTCCTCCCGATGGTGGATTTTTCTCAGGTACTAATTCTTCATGCCCAACAGTAACCCCCATAAGAAGCTTGCTTCTTCTGTCTCCTTTCAGTTATATAATGACTCTTTGATACAGACCCCACCACCACAGTCCAAGTTGACCACATTCAACCTTTCAACACTCTGGCTGTAGATGGTGGAGATTCGCAAGAAACCACGCCAGGCTCTGTTGGATAATTTACCAATTTGGTAACAAAGGATCTACTGAAAAATATAAGATTTTGATCCTCAACACGCCCCACAGCAAGATTTTGGGCCCCAACAGCTGTTACTCGCTCATTATTTCAAGCATTTGGTTTATTATGTTTTTTTTGCTATCATGGCTTTTGAATTTAATTACTTTTAAGTTCAATTCCACAAGGTCGACTTAGAAGTCACATTACCCGTGTATGTCATTGCCTCATGACATCTACAAAAGTCTCATATCCAAGTCTTGTGGATTATCAGGCTGTGTAATTCATTCTTTAAAGGACATTTTTATCCCTCGTTGGCAGATTCTATCTTTGTTTTCTAATATAGTACCATTATTAACTTACTGGCCGTGAAATTTGGCTCCTTAGCGCCAGCTGTTTCGGAGGAAAACTGGTGGCCTTGCTTCCGGCAGGTCCTGCGGCGGCCACTATTTTGGGCAGGTCGGCAGCGTGGTCATTGCCTGCGCTCGCTACAGAAATGGTAATGAGGCAGATCGTGACGTCAATCAGTGTGCAACGCTGATTTGAGGCATGACCTGCCTTTTCGACGTCGCCACTCCATTCAACGCCCTCTCCAAATCACGAACAGCTGAACTTGCATTCAAGCAGCAGGAAGGACCCCCACCAGCGCAACAACTTGCAGCTGACTTGCTTTTTGATTTCTACTGGCTCTGTAAGTTTGTGCAACTGTTTGGAAATTTCTACAGTTATTTAAAGTTGGTGAGGTGACAGGGAGTGTTGCTGCAAGTGGAGAACGCCTTGCTTCTGATTTAAAAGGTTCTGCTCACACCACTTGCTCCCAGTCATGGGGGCACTACTTGCAGTCCTCCTCGCGCTGGAGTATGACAGGGAGATGGAGCAGAGGCAGCGAAGAAGAGGACAATAGCAAAATACTGCGGATGCTGGAAATCTGAAATAACATAAAATGCTGGAAACACTCAGCCGGTCAGGCAGCATCGAGGAGAGAGAAACAGAGTCAACATTTCGAGTCGGGGACCCTTCATCGGAACTCATGCCTGGTGACTTACCACGTGCAGATCCCGCCTCGATACTACCCTCTAAAGTCCACACAGTGCCATTGTCTGAGCTGGTGCCTGGGAGTGTCAGATCAAGTGATGGTGCCTCTTTTCCTTCACTCTCCTGCTCCATAACATCGGAGAGAGGCTGTGCTCATGACAGTTCTTGAGTATCTGAAAGGAAAAAGGCACAAGGTTGGGTTGTGGTGAGGGGGGGAAAGCAAGTTGTGCATGGTTACATCAGCAGCTTGTAAGTGAGAAGAGATTGTGGGGTGCGGGAGAAGTGGGATGAGAGAAGGATTAGGTACAAGCAGTGTCATCATCAGCAATGCTTTCAACCTCGCCGCTCGCCACGGCCTGTGACGACCCCTCCAACGATCTCCAGCACTGTCCTCCAGCTCAGTCAGGTTCTGAAGTCGGGCTTACCCCCCGCCTATTTGGTCCTGCTCACAACGCTTGTGTGCCACCTTTGCCTGCAAGAGAAAGGGAAGTGTGTCAGTGAGTGTGGTGCAATGTGTTTGGGTTATGTGTCTGTCATGGTTGAATAGCTGGCAGTGTGTGCAAGGTGAGAGATGTGGGTGTGAGTCTTGCAGCAGTGGTAAGTGTGTGAGGGTGAGGTGAAGCTATGATTGTGTGGTATGAGTGGTGATTGCTAGAGATTGTTGGTAGGTGAGTGATGGGGGTGTGGTGCATTAAGCAGAGAGAGGCTAGTGGTGCAGTTGGTAGGATATGACATTTGAAGATGCATTCACTCACCTTGACCACTCGTGTGAGGTCATTAAGCTTCTTGCAGCCTGGTTCCAGGTCCTGAAAGCAACATGCGTGACACAGACAGCTTCTGCTATCTCATCCCACAGCCTCCTGGCATGCTACCTGGAAGGCCTCCTGCCCCCCTCCCCCTCTTGTTGCCTAAGCGCTGGAATTCCCTGCCTAAAGCTCTCCACCGAGCTACCTCTTTCCTCTTTTAAGACGCTCCTTAAAACCTACCTCTTTGACCAAGCTTTTGGTCACCTGCCCTAATTTCTCCTTATGTGGCTCGGTGTCAATTTTTTTCGTCTTCTAATACTCCTGTGCAGCACCGTGGGACGTTTTACGTTAAAGGCGCTATATAAATACGAGTTATTGTAGTAGAGGACCCGACATCGTCTATGCACCCCCAGGACCAAGGCCTCCAGTGCCACAGAGAACCTCCTTGCCTGTTTGGTGACAATGAGGTGCTTCTGCAACAAAGCACTTCCCCCTTTAAGTTGTACAGAAAGCCAAGGCCAAATTTTATTGGCTAATAGACTGCATCCAATATTGGTCCACCTGTTGAGCATTAAGCCAACCAGTGTGTTTAGTACAGAGATCTGCACTCCAATTATTGTAATGAGCAGGCAGCACGAATTTTGCGTGCTGCCTGCACCACTTTGAACGGGCGCAGGTAGGCACATTGCGCTTCCCACACCCGTTTTTCAACTTTATCCAATTTCACCCCGACTGTCTTATTTGTTAATAATTCTATAAGTCTTTGCTTGAACATAAATGGTCTAAGAATATGGTATTTATTGCCTTTTGGAGCAGACAATAAAATGTGGTGGGCGCCCTATGCAATTAACTACAGTACAGTGCAATTGTTAGTCCTGTAGCCCACTATCCACTTAGCCAAAGTCACAGATTTCAGTTCATAGAATATTTCATCTACCTAATGGAAGCTGCCTCTCTACAATGATCACAAGCTAAAAACATGAGAAAGCCCAAACCGCAATTTTTAAAAAAGATTATAACCCAAGCTATATATTTCTATTTCAGCACAAAGGGTGTTTTTTCTACTTTCTGCTGGAAGGGAAAGCGAATAGGTAGTCAAATGAATTCCAGTTGAAAACTGCTCTAAAAAAAGGAACAGCTGTCAGTGGCTTTCCTTTAATCTACAGTACCCTGTTTGCAAAGTGTACCTTCATTTGAAGAATAACAAGTATTGTATTTACAAGGTGACAAATTTGCCTTTTTATTCTTATGAATTACAATGAAAAATACTTTAATTTCCCAAACATACAATTAAAGTGAATAATAGTTCAAATAAATTCAGTAGATGTTTTCAGTTTCAGTGCTGGAAAATACACCATCCCTCAACAAAAACCCAAAATAAAAGTGATGTCCTACTTTGTCAAAAATGGTTAAAGCTATCCGGAAACTGATATATTAAAAAAAAGTCTTAAAAAAGGAAGCATTGTTCGGTCTCCAGAAAATCCTTTATTCTTCAGTTACATTTCATCAAATTAACAAAAATCTTCCTTCACTGAAGGGGTTCCGTTGTAGCATGTGTGTGTTTCAACAACTCCTAGCTTCCTCCGTGTAGGCTATTTTCATGTAAGTGTTAGACACTACAAACTGAAACACATTAAAAATTGGAAATACCTAATTGAACAGCCCATGATGAACAAAAGACCTATCAAAGATTTTTTTTTTTTTAAATATGGCCTTGAACTTTCAATTTTGACACAATACATTGCAAAAATTTGGCATTTTATGAAGCAAAATGTTTTTCAAATGTCACCAGACCACCCCCCCTCAAAAAAAAGTTGTTGGTGCTGCACAGTTCATATTACTTGTGGATGCAAACTTTGCACCTCGGAATATCTTCACACTCCAGTCTGCTAGATTTTTCAAATCATCTTTACCGCTTTCGTTCTCCTTTCTGAGTTCTCTTCTTCTCCTTTTCTTTTCTTTCCTGTTTTGCAAGCTTGTCTTTCTCTCGTTGTAGTTTATCTTGCTCCTTCTTCTTTTGTGCATCTCCCCGAGCCTTCTCCCTTTCTGCTTTTTTTGCAACAAGAACAGCCTCAACGTTTGTGTTTTTAAAAAGAGCTAAAGTTAAATTAAGGAATTATTCCAACTAACTGACGTTCAGGTAACAATCACAACAATAATTTCTCTCCATGATTAAAAGTCTTAATTTACTACTTTCCATATATATTCTTTTGAAAAAAAAGAACTGAAAGAAACAAAAAATGAGCTATGAAAAGGGGCATTAAAACGGAAGTTGAGTTTGTGTGTCTGCATAGATTTTTTTCTATAAGTATACTTGGGGGACACATCCTCAATTTAACCTGCTCCACCGGAGCTTGTTGCTTCCTGATCAGACACAAGATCAAATGTAATTTTCAGTTTTCTGCATCTACATCTGTGTCAAATTTACTGCCTGAGTAATGTCAGGCTGCATGGGAATAGTAATGGATGGCTACGCAGCACCCAATGAGCCCACAGTGAAGGTGACAGTCCTATCAGAATGCCCTATATTTTGTAAATTTCATATACTGGTAGACCTTTCATGCAGTTGCTCAGATAGTCTAAGGCTTGAATCGTGGTTTGTGATACTTACAAATCTACAGTCTATACTGCTTCAGAGGATTGTGTACTGAATTGGCATGGCACATGATAAGAGTTGTAGTCCCAGATGAGCAAATGTGGCATTCAGGTTGGAGGCTAGCAGGAATCTGAGGTCAGGGCAATGGGATCCTGGGGCTCTAACAGCAGGGAGGTTTACCTGATGTAATGTTATGCCATGTCATGTCATGAAAAGTCTTAACAGTTTGTACACATGGAGAACTCAAAATCATAGAATAGTACAGCACAGAAGGCGGCCATTCAGCCCATCAAGTCTTCGCCAGCTCTTTTGAACAGCAATCCAGTTAGTCCCACTCCCTCTCTTTCCCCATATCCCTGCTATTTTTTCTCCAAGTATTTATCCAATTCCCTTTTGAAGGCTACTATTGAATCTGTATTCACCACCAATTGAATCTGTATTCACCACCCTATCAGGCAGTGCATCCCAAATCCTAGCCACTTACTGCGTAAAAAAGTTTTCCTCATGTCACCTCTGGTTCTTTTGCCAATCACCATCAATCTTTGCCCGCTGGTTATCCGCCTTCAGAAATAGTTTCTCTTTATTTACTCTATCTAAACCCTTCATGATTTCAAACATCTCTATCAAATCTCCTCTTAGCTTTCTCTGCTCTAAGGAGAACAACCCCAGCTTCTCTAGTCTATCCACATAACTGAAGTCCCTCATCCCTGGAACCATTCGAGTAAATCTCTTCTGCACCCTCTCCAAAGCTTTCACGTCCTTCCTAAAATGTGGTGCCCAGAATTAGACAATACTCCAGCAGGGGTCAAACTAGTGTTTATATAGGTTTAGCATAACTACCTGGCTTTTGTACTCCATGCCTATTTATAAAGCCCAGCATCCCATGTGCTTTATTAACTGCTTTGTTACCCTGTCCTGCCACCTTCAAAGATTTGTGCAGAAACACCCCCAGTTCTCGCTGTTCTTGCACCCCCTTTAAAATTGTACCATTTGGCTTGTATTGTCTCTCGTCATTCTTCCCACCAAAATTCATCACCTCACACTTTTCTGCATTGAATTTCATCTGCCATGTGTCTACGCATTCCACCAGCCTGTCTATGTCCTCTTGAAGTCTATTACTATCTTCCTCATTGTTTTACACTTTCAAGTTCCAGGTCATCTGCTTACTGTAATATGCCTATAGAAGACCTTTGGATTCCCTTTTATGTTAGCCGCCAATCTATTCTCGTACTGTCCCTTTGCCCCTCTTATTTCCTTTTTCACTTCTCCTCTACTTTTTATATTCAGCCTGAATATTTTTATGTGGGCAGCTGTTGCTGATTGTCCGTGGCCCAGCTACTGTCTAACCAAGAGAGTTACATAAATACAATGGAACATGCCATACTCGGTTTAAGTATTGTATTGTAAGTTAAGAAGCCACAACTTCTCTGCCCATTAAGAAATATGACCAAAGTAACTTTAGCTATCAATAGAAGACCACTTATACCAAAATAAATGCATTGGAAAAAGGATACATCTATCACTATCAAAGTTAAATGATCCACTTGCTCCATGGGCTTCTTCATCTTCAGTGCTCAAGTTAAAGAAACTGAAAGTTTAAGCTGTGAGTAACAAATAACATCAACGGATGAGCTAGTGGTTGACAGTGTTGATTTGATCACACGGCTGTTTCAGATATGATACATAACCATCGAACTGCATATGGACTTTTAGCAAGTTTCATTTAATGGACCCACCCTTATTCTCCCAACCCCAAAAAATATGTAGGATTTTTTTCCTCCTCCACTTCTCACGTGCCTATAGTGATTTTTTAAAGCAGGAATTAACAAAGTAGCATCACACATCCTCAGTTAATCATTACCAACGAGAAAGTAACTTCAAGAGGATCATTGCAAAAAGAAAATAAATGGGCCAGGCAAGGTGGCTAAGTGAATTAGTCTGCAGTCCCTTCACCCCTGGGGAATGGGTTAAAACCGAATGTAGTAAAATGAAATGAAATGTTCCATGTGATTAGTCAGTATCAATCCAATTCCAAGTGGATTTAAGTCAACAGAAATCTACCCAGAATTTGGCACAAATTGGCAATCTCACTCAGATACCACAATGGCTGGTTCAGGAAACATAAGCATCACCCTTGGTAATTGTTCTTGCAATGTAGGAGACACGCAAGGCAGTATTTATTGCCAATCCATAGTTGTCCTGAGGGTATTAAAAGTCATCCACATTGTATGGGATTTGAGTCACATATTCCCTTCCTTGGAGGGTATTAATAAACCGATTAGGTTTTTGTGACAATCCAGCAGCTTTTGTGGTCAGATTTATTGAATTCAATTTCACAAATTACTATGGCGAGATTTGAACTTCAAACCTGTGGGCTGCCAGTCCACTATTATGAAAGGGTTTGATTGGGTCGGCATAGAGAAGATGTTCCCACTTGCAGGCGAGACCAGAACTAGGAGCCATAAATATAAGATAGTCACCAACAGGGTTGTAAGGGCTGGAGGAGGCAACAGAGAAAGGGAGGGGTGAGGCATGGAGGGATTTGAAAACAAGGATGAGAATTTTAAAATCAAGGTATTGCCAGCCAATGTAGGTCAGCGAACACGGGTGATACGTGAACAGGACTTGGTGCAAGTTAGGATACGGGCAGCGGAATTTTGGATGAGCTCAGGTTTGCGGAGGGTGGAAGATGGGAGGCCAGCCAGGAGGTTGCAAACAGCTTCAGACAGCGGCCAGGAAGGTGGATGGAGTCGGTGGTTAGAGAATGGACTGTGTGTCGGGGACCGAAGATAACCGCTTTGGTCTTCCAATATTTAGTTGGAGGAAATTTCTGCTCATCCAATACTGGATGTCGGACAAGCAGCGTTTCAAATTAGAGGCAGTGGAGGGGTCAACATAGGTGCTGGTAAGGCAGAGAGAGCTGGGTGTCGTCAGTGTACATGTGGAACCTGATGTTCTGTGGCATCACATCCTCAAGACATCCCAAAGCGCTTTGCAATCAATGGATTATTTGTGTGGTGCAGTCACTTTTGTTATATAGGCAATATGGCTGCCAATTTGCAAAAAACAGCAAATGAATCAATGACCAGTAAAGCTGTTTTGGTGGTGTCGGTTGAAGGAGGCATGTTAGCCAGGAATTGAAAGACATTAATTTTGTGGTTGTGCTTTTTAATTAAGTACGGAAATGTATATTATTATTTGTTTTAAATACATTATTTCTGATCATAGCACTTTCTCTCCTTCATACTTACAAGATAAGAAGTTATGGTATATCAGTCTATGGCAGTGTTTTGGTGCACCAATGGTCAGACACATAATGAAGAAGGAGATACATCCCTTAGTTTGTAAAATTGTGTCAGGCCAGTTATCAGAAGCACTGAGGTATGTCCCCTAATGGGTTGAAGTATTAACAAAGACAACATTGGCTGATTCCATTTACCTCTAATAGAGCAATTAAACAGCAGCACCAGTAAAGACCCATTAGAAGGTTATGATAACATTCGTAGGAAAGATCTAGTAGCGCAGTAATATTACTACCTGTGAAATGTTTTAGTAGCATTACATATTCATCGTCCTTCGTTTCAAAGTATCTTTTACAGTGTCTTTTTTTATATATTTCTATATTTTTTTTTAAAGAAAATTGAGGTCTCCCATCATAGTGCTGTTTAATTATTTTTCAACCCCCACCCCACCAAAAAAAATCACTGAAGTCTGTGCTAATTTATTGCAGGAGGGGGTGGATAGGAAAAGAGCAAGACTCAGCTTTCAAATCAATGTCAGTAAAGTTATTCCACTGAAGATCTCTCAATTCTTCTTCCCAAGAAAGCAATACCAGAAAGGATATTCCTCCTCATCCGTTATATTTGCATATTGTGCAAGAACTGCAGCTTTCCTAGATTTCTCCTCTTCTGAAGCACCTTTTTGTTTCACAGTAATCTGAGCCTGTTTCTCAATCAGACTTGCAATGGCGTGTACTTCATCTTAAAACCATAGATAGAAGAACTGAAGTTAGATATTAAAGTTTTATATTTAGAATACCAAAAGCAGCAAAGGTTTTTCCTTCTGATATTATCTTCATAACAATCTTTAACATTTGTACAAATAAAACAGAAATATCCTACATAGTTATGTGCATACTCACCCAATTTATTGACTTCATGCATTTAAAATATGCAAAAAAAAGAACAGCAATTATTGGACATCTGAGATTATCCTGATCTTTACCTTCAACATTTTTCTCTTGTGTGATATTGTTTGTGGTCTCAGACCACTTTTGAATTATTTCTTTGCAAATGATTGCTAATGAATCTTCATCCTGAAAGAAATAACAGTAGAACTGCAGATTTATATACAGCCAGCTTCAGAGGAAAAATTAACATTGAATTCAAGACCAACAAATGCAGACTCATGTATGTGGTTCAAAGCTAGTTTGGCCTTTTGTAAAGACTTTATTTTTTTGGAGCAAAGGCCGTGAGCCCCGACAATATCCAGCTGTAGTGCTGAAGACCTGTATTCCAGAACTAATCACATCCCTAGCTAAGTTGTTCCAGTACATCATCATCTCAGCAGCAATGTGTAAAATTGCCCAGGTATGTCTTGTCCACAAAAAGCAGGATAAAACCAACCCGGCCAAATACCACCGCATCAGCCTACACCCAATCATCAGTAAAGTGATGGAAGGAGTCATCAGCAGTGCCATCAAGCAGCATTTACTAACTAATAAACTGCTCACCAATGCACAGTTTGGGTTCCACCAGGACCACCTTATTACAGCTTTGGTCCAAACATGGTCAACAAGACCTAAATTCCAGACATGAGGAGATAGTGACTGCCCTTGACATAAAAAGCCAATCATCTCAGCCCCAGCATGAGTTTCTCAAGGCAGCGTCTTAGGCACAACTATCTTCAGTTGCTTCCTCAATGACCTTACTTCCATTGTAGGGTCAGAAATGGAGCTGTTCACTGATAATTGCAGTATTCAGCTCAATTTGCAATTCCTCAGATAATGAAACAGTCCATGCCCTCATGCAGCCAAGACCTGGACAACATCCAGGTGGCAAGTAACATTTGCGTCACACAAGTGCCAAGCAATGACCATCTTCAACAATGGAGAGCTTAGCCACCTACCCTTGATATGCAATTGCATTACCATCACCAAGTCCCTCACTATCAACATCCTGGGGGTCACCATTGACCAGAAATTGAACATGACCAGCTACATAAATGCCATGACTACTGGAGGTCATAGGCTGGGTATTCTGTGGCACATGGCTCATCTCCTGACTTCCTGAAACCTCTCCACCACCTACCAAGCAAAAATCAGAAGTGTGATGGAATACTCTCCACTTGCCTGTATGGGTGCAGCTCCAACAACACCCAAGCTGCTCGACATCATCCAGATCTCTGGGAGACTCCAGAGGTAAAAATGTAGGGATGAAAAGAGAAGCCATTGCTGAAGATGCTCTGGCTCTGATTAGATAGGCAAGGGTGGAACCAATCAAGGGAAGTCCCACTTAGCTGTACAACAAAGGAGTGGCATCGGAGGAGGATGGTAGGGCTGAAAGTTGAAGGCTGCAAGGGTGAGGAAAACAAGCATGGTCACGAAGGATGCCCTTTATGACTATGGGTAGGGCCGTTTTTGTTCTGTGGCGGAGATGGAAACCTGATTAGAGAGATTCAAACAGGGACTTGCAGGAAAGCAGATTTGGGAGGTGCCGGCATGTTCAATGAGAGAGAAAACAGAGGTTGGATATGAGGTAATAGTTTGCAAGGTCAAAGTCGTCAACGGTGTTTTTTTTTTGAGCAGTGGGGCGATCACGGTGATTTTAAAAGGGATGGGGCAGTACTGGAGAAAAGAGAACCATTTATAAAATAATCTAACATGGGCCTAGGAAATGAAGTTGGTGGTCAGCAGCGTAGTGGAAATGGGGTTAGGGGAGCAGTAAGTGGGTCTCATGGATGAGCTGAGATCAGAGAGGGCACGAGGAGTAGGGGAAAGAGAAAATAATGTTGGTTATCTGTTATGAAATTGTCCGCTACTATGAAGATGGATAGACTATGATCTAAATATTTTAGTACTCTGCATAATTAACTTGTGGTCCTAAGTGGATATTTACTCCTGACAGAACTTCCCACAACAAAGCAGCTTTAGTAAATCTTTTGCAACATAGGGTCTGTGGCAAAGATGAGACCCAGAAGAGAAGACTTTTTTTATGCCTAATCATCATTTCTTCTAACCTTGACTTGACTTTTCATATTCCTCCCCCGCCCGATTTATGGGTCATTCATCTTCGTACGACGATGCCTCAGACTCGATAAAAATGACCAGTAGCTACATGGCGCCATACTTGTCTATTCCCTGTTAGTTTTTAAAGAGCACCCGATTATGCGTTTTAACAATCCGCGTATGGTTAATTTGAATCGTGGTTGAAGAGTAAAGCTCCAAAAAGAATTTTGGTGGGAGTGGTGGAAAGTAAATCAGTTATTTTGAACACTACAGGATTACACGAAGGGTGGCAATTTTGACTTTTATTTTTGTATAACGAGTCAAACTTTTTTTTTGCCTTTAATCAAAAGTTTTCGGAAGAGGAGAGGGAAACAGCAGTAGGGTATAACTGTGTAACTTCGAGGGCGGTATCTGGGCGAGTATTCCCCCCCCCCCCCATATATTGCATATGCGCCTATTGAAGCAAATAAAAGGAGACATCAATACATTCAGTAGCCAGATAATAGAATATGTTTTTCTGTTCTAAAACATGGTTTAGGCCGCTACGTGAGGAATCAGGGCTATATTTACAGTATCATGTACTGTGACAGAATTAGCCATTTCAGCACTGCATCGAATTACAGCAGACGTTTCAAATTACCATAAATGTCAGAAATCAAAGAGATAAACCAGCATGTTTTTCGACTTTGATGTGTAAAAAAAAAAACCAGCAACAGCAGTGACTGGAGAAAACAGATTTTAAAATAAGACCAGCCGGGACGGGTAAGGCGCGCAGACCGAATCCACACGGCCGGGAGGCGTGCAGCGGCGCGCTCACCATAAAAGCGGATAAGATGCCTCGCAGCGCCTCCGACTTTTCCTCTTCTTCCTCCTCCCGCAGGATTCCGTGGATGTACGCGCCGTAGACGACATCGTCGATCTCCAGCTGCAGCAGCCGCTTGCTCAGCCAAGTTGTGAAGAACGCCGCCTCTGCCTGGCCGCTGGGCGCCGCCATCTTGTCTGTGTGTGTGAGAGAGGAGAAGGAGGGGGCTTAATCCCCACTGCGGCTGCCCGCGGAGCTGCCTGAACGGCTGCCAAACCGCCCTCCTCCCTCAGCCAATCGGCGGCGCCGCCCTTTGACCCGCCCCCCTGCCTGCACCCGAGCGGCCGCCAGCTGCAGCTTGGCGCTAAAGCGCGGCCCAGTTTGAAATTCCGATTCATTCCAAACCAAACGGCCCGAGGCGGCGTCGTCGGCGGAAAAAACAGAGAAAAGCGAGCGGCGCCTGAAAGGTACATACACACATCGCACGGTCAGAGGCTTCCGATGGGAGACGGTAACTCGGGCCCTTTTTGTTCCCGGTGACCGGGTTTGAATTGACTTTAAACCCCCCCACCCACCATAATCTTGACTGGAGAGGGCTGGTTTTATTTATTATGTTTTCTCTCCTCAGATTGGGAGCCCGGGTGTGGCGGCGGTGGTCCTTTAAATGGCGGCCGCCGCCGTTGTGAAGGCCCCTTGAGAGGGTGCAGAGGAGATTTACCAGATTGTTTCAGGGGATTGGGGGGATCTGAGCTACAAGGACAGGTTTGAAGAAGCTGGATTTGTTTTCATTAGAGCAAAGGAGGTTGAGGGGTGATTTGATGGAGGTGTACAAGATTATGACGGGTTTGGATAGGCTAGAAGGGGAAAAGGCTGTTCCCACTAGTTGATGGTACAAGGACTAGAGGGACACAGATTTAAGGGTTTTGGGCAAGAGATACAAGGGGGGATGTGAGGAAAAACTTTTTTAAGTAGCGAGTGGTGAGGACCTGGGACTCGCTGCCGACGGAAGTGGAGACACTCAATGTTTTCAAAGAAAGAAAGACCTGCATTTATATAGCGCCTTTCACGACCACCGGATGTCTCAAAGCGCTTTACAGCCAATGAAGTACTTTTGAAGTGGAGTCACTGTTGTATTTCAAGGGGAGACTGGATAGGCATTTGAAGGAAATAAACTTGCAGGGCTACGGGGACAGAGCGGGGGAATGGGACTGACTGGATTGCTCTACAGAGAGCCGGCACGGACTCGATGGGCCGAATGGCCTCCTTCTGTGCCGTTATGACTCTGTGACACATCCCTGGTGGAGGGGGAGGGGGGCAGAGCTCTCTGTTCAAAAGAAAAGACTTGTCTTTATATACAGCGCTTTTCAGGACGTGGACGTCACAAAGCGCTTTATAGTTCATGAAGTACTTTTTTTTCAGGTGTTGTAGCAAACGCCAATTTGCGCACAGCAAGCTCCCACAAACAGCAATATGATAATGAGCAGAAAATCTTGTTTTTTGAGTGATGTCGGTTGAGGGGTAAATATTGGCCCAGGACACCGGGGATGACTCATAACAAAAGCAAAATACTACGGATGCTGGAAATCTGAAATAAAAACAGAAAATTGCTGGAAATACTCAGCAGGTCAGGCAGCATCTGTAGAGAGAGAAACAGAGTTAACGTTTCAGGTCGATGACACTTCGTCAGAACTAGGGATAACTCCCTTGCTCTTCTTCGAATTAGTGCCGTGGGATCTTTTACGTCCACCCGAGAGGGCAGACGGGGGCCTCGGTTTAACAGTCTCATCCGAAAGGCGGCACCTCCGACAGTGCGGCTCTCCCTCAGCGCTGCACTGGGAGTGTCAGCCTAGATTCCTGTGCTCAAGTCTCTGGAGTGGGACTTGAATCCACAACCTTCTGACTCAGAGGCAAGGGTGTCCAGTGGTTGTGAAAGGTGCTGTGTAAATGCAAGTCTTTCTTTTATTTGTTTTCTAGGAACATCTGGGGACATCCTCCTGTAAATGTTGATTTTTGTCACTATTTGATGCATTTTCCAGCATACTGGAGTAGACATCTATTTAGATGTGCAGATACTACTTCACATGAGATAACGATATTTAAGTTTATGATGGGCAATGCTTTTAAATGAAAATATATATGAATAAGGATTTTGCACAGTATGTGAGCAGGAGTGGCGGCAGCAGCATAAAGGGAGAGGCGGAGAAGGCCCAGGACAGCACGTGGACCAGAACGGGAGCAGCAGCAGCATAAAGGGAGAGGCGGAGAAGGCCCAGGACAGAGCGTGGACCAGAACGGGAGCAGCAGCAGCATAAAGGGAGAGGCGGAGAAGGCCCAGGACAGAGCGTGGACCAGAACGGGAGCAGCATAAAGGGAGAGGTGGAAAAGGCCCATGACAGCGCAGACCTGAGCAGGAGAGGGGGCAGCATAAAGGGAGCTGAGCGGCGATTCAAAAAAAACACGAGTGACGTCAGGATAGCTGGTAACTGGTTGGTTGATAAAGTCACAATTTTTTTTTACTCCAAGTTAGGGGCTGGGGTTAAATAGCTGGTTAGGGATAAAGCAGGAGCTTGGAAATTAGTAACTGTTAATACTATATATTAATAACTTGAATTAGATACATCTTAGTCTTAAGTTTCTGCAAAGTTAGTTAATAGTCGAATAAATAAAGGCATGGCAGGGCAGCTCGGTCCAGCGGAATGCCATGTGGGAACTCCAGGACGCTTCCCGTGTCCTGGACAACGACGTGTGCAGGAGGTGTTGTCAGCTGGAGGAGCTTGAACAGCAGCTGGCGTCACTGCGGTGCATCCGCAATGCTGAGAGCTACATGGACAGCACGTTTCAGGAGGTGGTCACCCCGCAGCTAAGGAGTGTGCAGGCAGAGAGGGACTGGGTGACCGCCAGACAGAAGAGGACCACCAGGCAGGTAGTGCAGGAGTCCCCTGACTGCATCTTGCTCTCCAACCAGTATTCTGTTCTGAGTACTGGTGAGGGCGATGGTTCCTCTGGGGAGTACAGCCAGATCCAAGTCCACAGCACCACGGGTGGCTCAGCTATACAGGGAGGGGGGGGGGGGGGAGAAAGATAGGGAAAGCAATAGTGGTAGGGGATTCAATAGTTAGGGGAACAGACAGGCGTTTCTGCGGCTGTAGACGTGATTCCAGGATGGTATGTTGCCTCCCTGGTGCCAGGGTTAAGGATGTCACCGAGCGGCTGCAGAACATTCTGAGGGGGGAGGGTGAACAGCCAGAGGTCGTGGTCCATATCGGTAGTAACGACATGGGTAGAAAGAGGGATGAGATCCTGCGGGCAGATTTCAGGGAGCTCGGACAGAGATTAAAAAGCAGGACCTCAAAGGTAGTCATCTCTGGATTACTCCCGGTGCCACACATGAGTGAGTATAGAAATAGGAGGATAGAGCAGATGAATGCGTGGCTGGAGAGATGGTGCAGGAGGGAGGGCTTCAGATTCCTGGGGCATTGGGGCCGGTTCTGGGGGAGGTGGGACCTGTACAGGCCGGACAGGTTGCACCTCAACAGAGCCGGTACCAATATCCTTGCGGGGAGGTTTGCTAGTGCTGTTGGGGAGTGTTTAAACTAAGTTGGCAGGGGGCTGGGCACCAGGATGTAGCATTAGAAAGGAGAATCAAAGGGCACAAAGAATTAAGAGAGACGGATAGCACTAAAGTAAGAAATAGTAAGGTATTAGGTGGAGTCAGACTAAGAGGAGAACACAGGATGGTCTAAGATAGGTTTACAGTGTATGTATGTGAACCCACGAAGCATAGTAAACAAGGTTGGTGAGCTGCAGGTGCAAATAGCCACATGGGAATATGATGTCATGGCAATAACGGAGACCTGGCTCAAAAAAGGGCAGGATTGGGTGTTAAATATTCCTGGATATAAGGTGTTCAGGAAAAATAGGAGGTGGTGTGGCAGTATTGGTTAAGGAGAATGTTACAGTGCTGGAGAGAGGATGTCCTGGAGGGGTCAAGGACAGAATCTATATGGCTAGAGTTAAGAAATAATAGAGGTGTCATTACATTACCAGGTGTATTCTATAGGCCACCAACTCGTGGGAAAAATATGGAGGAGCAAATTTGCAGAGAAATTACAGAGAGTTGCAAGAACTGTAGAGTAGTGATAATGGGGGACTTCAACTATCCTAATATAGACTGGGATAATACAGTAGTGTAAAGGGCAGAGAGGGGGAAGAATTTCTGAAGTGTGTTCAGGAGAATTTTCTTAATCAGTATGTTTCCAGCCCAACGAGGAAGGAGGCAATGCTGGATCTGCTTCTGGGGAATGAGGTAGGTCAAGGGGAGCAAGTGTCAGTAGGTGAACATTTAGGGAACAGTGATCATAGTATCATAAGGTTTAGATTAGCTATGGAAAAGGACAGGGAGCAATCTAGAGTAAAAATACTTAATTGGAGGAGGGCCAATTTCAGTGGGATGAGAACGGATCTGGCCCGGGTAAATTGGAATCAAAGATTGGCAGGCAAAACTGTAATGGAACAATGGGCTGCCTTCAAAGAGGAAATAGTTCAGGTACAGTCGAGATACATTCCCACTAGGGGGAAAGGTAGGGCAACTAAAGTCAGCTACCTGGATGACGAAAGAGAGAGAGATTAAGATGAAGCAGAAAAAGAGCGCGTATGACAGATGTCAGGTCAAGAATACATCTGAGAATCCGGTTAAATATAGAAAGTTCAGAGTAGAACTGAAAACGAAAATAAGAGGGGCAAAGAGAGGGTATGAGAATAGAATGGCTGCTAACATAAAAGGTAATCCAAAAGTCGTCTTCTAGGCATATAAATAGTAAATGGGTAGTAAGAGGAGGGGTGGGGCTGATTAAGGGCCAAAAAGAAGCCCTACGCATGGAGGCAGAGGATATGGCTGAGGTGCTAAATGAGTACTTTGCATCTGTCTTCACCAAGGAAGAAGATGCTGCCATAGACATAGTGAAGGAGGAGGTAGAGGAAATACTGGATGGGATAAAAGTTGATAAAGAGGAGGTACTAGAAAGGCTGGCTGTACTTAAGTAGATAAATCACCAGGAACAGATGGGATGCATCCTAGGACGCTGAGGGAAGTGAAGGAAGAAATCGCGGAGGTACTGGCTATAATCTTCCAATCCTCCTAAGAAACGGGGATGGTGCCAGAGGACTGGAGAATTGCAAATGTTACACCCTTGTTCAATAAAGGGTGTAAAGATAAACCCAGCAACTACGGGCCAGTCAGTTTAACCTCGGTAGTGGAGAAGCTTTTAGAAACAATAATCAGGGACAAAATTAACAGTCACTTGGACAAGTGTAGATTAATTAAGGAAAGCCAGCACAGATTTGATAAAGGCGAATCGTGTTTAACCAACTTGATTGAATTTTTTAATGAGGTAACAGAGGGTTGATGAGGGCAATGCGGTTGACGTGGGGTACGTGGATTTCCAAAAGGCGTTTGACAAAGTGCCACATAATAGGCTTGCCAGCAAAGTTGAAGCCCATGGAATAAAAGGGACAGTGGCAGCATGGATACGAAATTGGCTAAGTGACAGGAAACAGAGTAGCGGTGAACGGTTGTTTTTCGGACTGGAGACAGTTATACAGTGGTGTTCCCCAGGGGTGAGTTCTAGGACCACTGCTTTTCTTGAGATATATATTAATGACTTCGATGTGGGTGTACAGGGCACAATTTCAAAATTTGCAGATGACACAAAACTTGGAATAATAATAGATAGTGATAGATTCAAGAGGACATAGGCAGGCTGGTGGAACGAGTGGACATGTGGCAGATGAAATTTAATGCAGAAAAGTGCGAAATGATACATTTTTGGTAGAAAGAATGAAGAGAGGAAATATAAATTAAAGGGTACAATCCTAAAGGGGGTGCATGAACAGAGAGACCATTGGGTATATGTGCACAAATCGTTGAAGGTGGTAGGAAAGGTTGAGAAAGCAGTTAAATCCAGTGTCAAACCTTGTTTAAAAAGTGACCAGGATGTTCTGAGTTATCCAGAGTTTACTTAAATACAAGGAGAGTGCTGATACTCCCAAAACATTAAAATTTTGCAACTATCCTGGGCTTCATGAATAGAGGCATAGAGTACAAAAGTGTGGAAATTATGATGAACCTGTATAAAATACTGGTTCGGCCTCAACTGGAGTATCGTGTCCAAATCTGGGCGCCGCATTTTAGGAAGGATGTGAAGGCCTTGAAGAGGATGAAGAAAAGATTTACGAGAATGATTCCAGGGATGAGGGACTTCAGTTACGTGGATAGACTGGAGAAGCTGGGGTTGTTCCCCTTAGCAGAGAAGATTGAGGGGTCTGGACAGAGTAGATAGAGAGAAACTGTTCCCATTGGTAGAAGGGTCGAGAACCAGAGGGGACAGATTTAAGGTGATTGGCAGAAGAGCCAAAGGCAACATGAGGAAAAACGTTTTTACTCAGCGAGTGGTTAGGATCTGGAATGCACTGCCTGAAAGGGTGGTGGAGGCAGACTCAATCACGGCTTTCAAAAGGGAGTTGGATAAGTACCCGAAGGGGAAAATAATTGCAAGGCTACGGGGAAAGGGCGGGGGAGTGGGACTAGCTGAAGTGCTCTTGCTGTGACCATTCTATGATTCTATATGATAGGAACCTCATACATGTTGGTTATATATAGTGTATGATAATCGGGAATCATCATCCATGCCTGATTCCCATTGTAATAGTGTTTGATAAATATTATAGAATGTTATAGCAATAGAAGAAGGCTATTTGGTTATGTTAATTTGAATTGAAAGTGTGTGGGGGGGGGGGGGGTTGCTGTGCTATTAAAATTTCTTAATTTGTATTTTTTGAGGAAAAATTGTCATTCACAGTAGACTATATATGTGTATGGGAAAGATATAGGGAATAAACACAACAAATAATACATTTAATCTTCATTCATATTTTAACCTCCAAAAATGTAAAGTAGTATATGACCCCTAATTTACACTGTCAGGTTCCAGTCAGGCAGTACCTCGCTTATACTGCTTGGCTCCAAATTAGAATTCTGGTCAAGAGTGAGTTCTGCACACACGCTCTCTTATGCACACATGCTGAGCTTTGCTTCTACTAAACAAAATTTTAATGTTTTGGGAGTATCAGCACTCTCCTTGTATTTAAGTAAACTCTGGATAAGTCTAAAGAGTACCAGAACATCCTGGTCACTTTTTAAACAAGGTTTGACACTGCGTTGAGTTTTACTTCAGTGCGGCATGGGACTGTCTCCTCCAGGGGATCTCGCCCCACTCCCTTCAGAGTGAGTTTGTGAACCAACTCCATGGTTATTCTGCCACGCATATAAATAATGCATTCTTTAATTGCTCCTGTCACTATCGCCAGTATTAAACTTGGAACCAACTACCCAATACTTGACCCTAATATATAATTCAAAGTGCAATCTCCAGATATTCAAGTTTAGATGAACAAAATCTATAACTGTATTGCTTGGTGGTTTTCACACTCCAAAGAGATATGGTATGAAAATCCTAGTGGTAACATTGCTAATAGTTATTTTGAAAACTGTTTGAGAAGCTTCTTGTAGATGAACTTTTTGTTAACATCATGAAAGCTACTTGTTAACAAAGAATATAAACTGCAAATGCTGTTAGTCAGCACCTGAAAGCAAAAAGGTAGGTTAATATTTCATTTCTTCCCAGAATGTTCAGCTATGTTTTCCCTTTTAGATGCTGTTTGTCCAGCTTTCCAGCATTTTCAGTTTTTATTTCAAATTTCTAGCATTCACAATTTTTCAATAGTGTAGCAATTTACACCTGATAATACTATGCAAATGTTTATTAAAATACTATGCAAATGTTTATTAAAATCTGTCTTTTTAAAGTAAGTTTCACAACTGAAGCAGCTGTTGGCTTTTAGACTTTTTTTAACGTGTCATTTTTATAGTTGTTTCAGTTGATGTCTGAAGCCTGCATCCCCTTTGTTTAAATTATCCACCCGCACAGATGAACACTGCTTCCTGCATTTCACCACTTGGTTGGAAACAGGTTGTTGAGAGCCCTCTGTATTTTTTTTTTGCTTGTCCCTTTGGGCAAGCGTTCTCATTTTCCCCACACACTTACACTCTCACAGCAGCATGAGTGTGTGTTTGGGGGGGTGGGGGTGGAAACGGGGGTGCGGAAGGAGAACTTGGAGAAGCTTGGCGTTTGTGAATGATAATGATGAACAGTGGATACCCAGAAAGAATTGTAAATATTGCAACGCTGTAATATCACCTTGGGGTTAAGAGAAATACATCTTATAAATGAGAACAGCAAAGTTTCAGCAGCTTTTGACGGTTTTTGGGGTGACCACCAACAATGACTATAAAAAGAACAGATATCTCAAAATTGACCAAATTGGTTGCTGCGAGCACAGTATGTTTTGGTGAAATTAACAGGATATCAATGCAAGTTACAAAATTAACATAGTTATACTTCAAGTAATAAACTGCATTTAAAAATGTACATACAAAGGACAGAATTCTGTGTTTAGAAAGAGTTTGTATCAAGTTTTATTACTGGAATTGTCAGTTTTTTAATATAGAATGTTGAGGTGCAGCTCTTGTGTTCCTGGCATTAAGTTGGAGGTTTGGCTGAGTGCTAGCAATGTTTATGCTGCTCCAGATACAATCTTGGAGGACTAGCAGCGTAGTCAGAGGGTGGAGGAGGCCACTGTCGTCAGTGTCCTAAATTGTCCCAACATAATCAAATTCAAGTCTGTATAATTTTTTCGTGGAGGGAAAGAGAAAAATGCACCAAAATGTGCTGCAGGCAAATTCCACAGCCAGGGGGTCTGTATAGAGAAATTAAAGAGAGGTACTATAATCGGTGTAGTATCAGTTTCACAGCAGTACAAATAGGGACATACTGTGCTCCCAGTAACCAGTTTGGTCAATTTTATGAGATATCTGTCCTTGTTACTCATTGCCGGGTGTCACCTAAAAACTGCGATTAAACTACTGAAACTTTGCTCTTGTTTTATAATATTTCTTTTAAACCCAAGGTGAGGTAACTGCTTTGCAATGGTTATAATTCTTCCGTTTATGTTGTGAATTTGGGGAAGTCAGAACTCCACAAGGCTGCATACTCAAATGCACCCAGAATGCTGTAAATTGGCCTCCCAAATGCAGTAAATACTGAAAACAGTTGATGAGACAGTACTTTTGAGTCATTAAAATGTGAATGGTGTTACGCTTGGCCAGCCAGACTTTGTTCTTTTAACTTTAAAAGTTTACCTTTTCTGGTGGGGCTTTGCAGTGGCTTATTTTAATACTCAAGCCTATGCCCATCTTTATACTGGCGTTGGGTTGGTGCCCAAGAGAATATTGCACTATTGCCAGAAAGGCAGCATAACAAGTTTATTACAGGAATCTAATACTTTTTTGGACCGTGAAGTTTAAGCATGAGTTACAGTACTACACAGAAATGTATAAATTGGAGCGTGAGTGAGGTAATAACAAAAGATGGGCTTTTTCTCTTTTTTTTGTTTCTCTCCTATCTCCCGTCATGCCCTTGCTGAGCTCATTTTGTCCATGAGACCCACCTCCTGCTCCCTCGACCCTATTCCCACTAAACTGCTGACCACCCAACTTCCCTTTCTGACTCCCGTGTTAGCGGATATTGTTAACGCTTCTCTCTCCTCGGGTACTGTCCTACTCTCCTTCAAATCTGCCATCATCACCCCTTTCAAAAAACCAACCCTTGATCCCTCCATCCTTGCAAACTACCGTTCCATCTTCAACCTCCCTTTCCTCTCCAAAGTCCTTAACCGTGTTGTCTCCTCCTAAATTCTTGCCCATCTTTCCCGGAACTCCTTGTTTGAATCCCTCCAATCAGGTTTCCGCCCCTGCCACAGTACCGAAACGGTTCTTATCAGAGTCGCAAATGACATCCTATGTGACTGTGACAAAGCTAAGCTAACCTTTCTCGACCTGTCTGCAGTCTTTGACACGGTTCACCACACCATCCTCCTCCGTCATCCAGCTGGGTGGGACTGCACTCACCTGGATCCATTCTTATCTGTCTAATCGTAGCCAGAGAATCACCTGCAATGGCTTCTCTTCTGCTCCCGCACCATTACTTCCCGTGTCCCCCTAGGATCTATCCTTGGCCCCCTCCTATTTCTCATCTACATGCTGCCCCTCAGCGACATCATCTGAAAACACACTGGAAACTGAAACTCAGTTTCCACGTATATGCTGACGACAACCAGCTCTACCTCACCACCACCTCTCTCGATCCCTCCGCTGTCTCTAAATTGTCAGACTTGTCCGAAATCCAGTTTTCGATGAGCAGAAATTTCCTCCAACTTAATATTGGGAAGACTGAAGCCATTGTCTTCAGTCCCCGCCACAAACTCCGTTCCCTAGCCACCGACTCCATCCCACTCCCTGGCAACTGTCTGAGGCTGAACCAGACTGTTCGCAACCTTGGTGTCGAATTTGACCCTGAGATGAGCTTCTGGTCACTTTTCCGCGCCATCAATAAGATCACCTCCAGAACTTCGCCCGAATCTGTCCCTGCCTCAGCTCATCTGCTGCCGAAACCCTCGTCCATGCCTTTGCTACCTCTAGACTTGACTATTCCAACACACTCCTGGCTGGCCTCCCACATTCTACCCTCCATAAACTTGAGGTCATCCAAAACTCTGCTGCCTGTGTCCTAACTCGCACCAAGTCCCGTTCACCCATCACCCCTGTGCTCGCTGACTTACATTGGCTCCCGGTTAAGCAAAGGTTTTAAAATTCTCATCCTTGTTTTCAAATCCCTCCATGGCCTCGCCCCTCCCTATCTCTGTAATCTCCTCCAGCCCCACAACCCCCCCGGGAGATATCTGCACTCCTCTAATTCTGGCCTCTTGAGCATCCCTGACTATAATCGCTCCACCATTGGTGGCCGTGGCTTCAGCTCCCAATACTCTAAGCTGTGGAATTCCCTGCCTAAATCTCTCCGCCTCTCTTTCCTCCTTTAAGATGCTCCTTAAAACCTACCTCTTTTTTTCCAAGCTTTTGGTCATCTGCCCTAATATCTCCTTATGTGGCTTGGCGTCAAATTTTGTTTTATAACGCTGCTGTGAAGCCCCTTGGGACGTTTTACTACGTTTAAAGGCGCCATATAAATACAAGTTGTTGTTTGTGATTTTTGAGTAAAAGTGGGGAAGTAGCAGGGCTTGTCCAGGATTTGAACCCGGGACCCCCTCGCATTTCAATATTCATAAACAACGTCATACCTGAGCAGTCTCATTTTACAGAATGGTTTGGTCAGTGGGGTGAGGGACACTTACTGTACTAAATTAAATAGTATTTTAAAGCTGCTTTCATAAGAACATAAGAACATAAGAAATAGGAGCAGGAGTAGGCCAATCGGCCCATCGAGCCTGCTCCGCCATTCAATAAGATCATGGCTGATCTGATCCTAACCGCCAATCTACTATCTATCACAGAAACATCTCCTGCATCTAACAGAATTGCACACACGAAATAGGAGCAGAATCAGGCTACACAGTCCCTGGGCCCGCTCCACTACCCACAGGGCCATGACCGATCCGAACCTAGACTCATGTCCAAATTCCTGCCCGCTCCCCGTAACCCTTAATGCCCTTTACTTCTAGGAAACTGTCTATTTCTGTTTTAAATTTAATTAATGTTGTAGCTTCTACAGCTTTTTGTGGCAGCATATTCCATGGACCTACCACCCTCTGAGTGAAGTAGTTCCTCCTCATCTCAGTTTTGAAAGAGCAGCCCCTTATTCTAAGACTATGTCCCCTAGTTCTCGTCTCACCCGTCATCGGGAACATCCTCCCCGCATCCACCCGATCCAACCCCTTCACAATCTTATATGTTTCAATAAGATCGCCTCTCATTCTTCTGAACTCCAATGAGTAGAGTCCCAATCTACCCAACCTCTCCTCATATGACCACCCCCTCATCTCCGGGATTAACCGAGTGAACCTTTTTTGCACTGCCTCGAGAGCAAGGATGTCTTTCCTTAAGTAAGGACACCAAAACTGTATGCAGTATTCCAGGTGCGGTCTCACCAATACCTTGTACAACTGAAGCAATACCTCCCTATTTTTATATTCTATCCCCCTAGCAATGAAAGCCAACATTCCATTTGCCTTCTTAATCACTTGCTGCACCTGCATACTAACCTTTTGAGTTTCGTGCACCAGGACCCCCAGATCCCTTTGCACTTCAGTACTCTCCAGTTTCTTGCCATTAAGATAATAAATTGCTCTAGGATTTTTCCTGCCAAAGTGCATCACCTCACACTTTCCAGTGCTGTATTCCATCTGCCAAATCTCTGCCCACTTACTTAGCCTGTCTATGTCCCCTTGCAGGTTTTTTATGTCCTCCTCACTCACTACTTTCCCTCCCATCTTTGTATCATCTGCAAATTTTGATATGTTACACTTGGTCCCTTCCTCCAAATCGTTAATATAGATTGTGAAGAGTTGGGGACCCAGCACTGACCCCTGTGGAACACCACTAGTTACTGATTGCCAGTCTGAGAATGAACCATTTATCCCAACTCTTTGCTTTCTGTTAGATAGCCAATCCTCTATCCATGCCAGAATATTACTCCCAATCCCGTGATTTTTTACCTTAAGCAATAATCTTTTGTGTGGCACCTTGTCAAATGCCTTTTGGAAGTCTAAATACACTACGTCCACTGGTTCCCCTTTATCCACTCTATATGTTACTTCCTCAAAGAACTCCAGCAAATTTATCAAACATGACTTCCCCTTCGTAAAACCATGCTGACTTTGTCCTATTAAATTATGATTATCCAAATGTCTTGTTACTGTTTCCTTAATAATGGACTCCAAAATTTTACCTACCACAGATGTTAGGCTAACCGGTCTATAGTTACCAGCCTTCTGTCTACTGCCCTTTTTAAATAAGGGTGTTACATTAGCAGTTTTCCAGTCTGCCGGGACCTTAGCGGAATCCAGGGAGTTTTGAAAAATTATTACCAATGCATCTACAATCCCTACCGCCACTTCCTTCAAGACTCTAGGATGTAAGCCATCAGGTCCAGGTGATTTATCCGCCTTGAGTCCCATTATTTTACCGAGTACCACTTCCTTAGTGATTTTGATCGTGTTTAGCTCCTCTCCCCCTATAGCCCCCTGTTTGTCCAGTGTTGGGATATTCTTAGTGTCCTCTACTGTAAAGGCTGATACAAAATATTCATTCAGTGTTTTTGCCATCTCCATATTTCCCACCATTAATTTCCCGGTCTCATCCTCTAAGGGACCAACATTTACTTTAGCCACCCTTTTTCTTTTTATATAACTATAAAAACTCTTACTATCTGTTTTTATATTTTTTGCTAATTTACTTTCATAATCTATCTTCCCTTTCTTAATCAATCTTTTTGTTATTTTTTGCTGCCTTTTAAAGTTTTCCCAATCCTCTGTCCTCCCACTAGATTTCGCTACCTTATATGCCCTTGTTTTTAGTCGAATACTATCCTTAATTTCTTTACTTAGCCACGGATGACTGTCCTTTCTTTTACACCCTTTTCTTTTCAGTGGAATATATTTTTTTTGGAAGTTGTAAAATAACTCCTTGAATGTACACCACTGATCATGTGTCGTCTTACCCTTTAATCTATTTTCCCAATCCACTCTACTCAATTCCGCTCGCATACCTTCATAGTCTCCTTTATTCAAGCTTAGCACGCTTGTTTGAGATCCAACCTTCTCACCCTCTAATTGAATATGGAATTCAACCATGTTATGGTCACTCATTCCAAGGGGATCCTTTACTAGGACATTTTTAATTAATCCTGTCTCGTTACACAGGACCAGATCTAAGGTTGCTTGCCCCCTGGTCGGTTCAGTTACATACTGCTCAAGAAACCCATCCCTAATACACTCAATGAACTCATCCTCAAGGCAGCCCTGCCCCATTTGATTTGTCCAATTAATATGATAGTTAAAATCCCCCATAATTATAGATGTTCCCTTATTACATGCCTCAACTATTTCCTGATTGATACTCCGTCCAATAGAGTTGCAACTGTTCGGAGGCCTATAGACTACGCCCACTAATGTTTTTTTCCCCTTATTATTCCTTATCTCCACCCAAACTGTTTCATTATCATGATTTTTTGACCCAATATCATTACTCTGTATTACAGTGATTCCTTCCTTTATTAACATAGCCACCCCACCTCCCCTTCCTTCCTGCCTGTCCTTCCTGATCGTTAAATAACCTGGTATGTTTAATTCCCAGGCATTGTCACCCTGCAGCCATGTTTCTGTAATGGCCACAATATCATAACCATATGTAGTTATTTGTGCCATTAACTCGTCTATTTTGTTACGAATGCTACGTGCATTCAGATAGAGAACTTTCAAATATGCTTTGTGGCACTTAGTTCCTGCTTTTTCACTTTTTACCAGTTTACCTTTTACTCCACACACTCTGTCCCTTCCTGCCACGCTCTGATTTGTGATTCCCCTACTGCTACCTATGTCTATGACCCTTTCATATTGCATTTAGTGCCGTTGGCTCTGGTGCATGGGTATCAGAACCAGTGGTAACACCAAAATTAACTTACTTTATTTGCTAAGGCCGGTGGCTGGTAAAACCCTTTTTTTTAACTGGGTCTTCCTGTTCAGCAAGTTTACTTTGCTGCTGGGTAGGCAATCCCTATACAATACGAGCCAACAGCACTAGAATAATATATAAACAGCTTATAGAGCAGAACGACATGTTCCAATTACCTCTTTGATGTTCAGCTTCACATGAATTTGAAGTGCTTGATCTGCAAATCTCTTACACCAAGTAGAATTGTTTGTTTTCTTTTTAGAAGAAATTTTGCAGGGACACTTGAACCACAGAAGATGCCACGCAGGTACTTGGTGCAAGGGTATGAAGATGGCACAGTGAAGAATTGTCCAATTTCTGGGAAGGCATTTTACCTGGATCTTCCAAACAATAAGAACACCAAATTTCTGGAGGATGTTGTGAAGAAATTGGGAGGGGTATGTACAGTGCTACATATAACAGAATCCCCATTAACACTATCATTGCTTGTTTCTTTGCCTATTTTTAATATTTTGATCAGTTGTTCCAAATTGAAATGAAAAATTGCATACCATACTGTTTCCAGGCAGTAGTGCAGTAAATTATGGGCTCACTTTGGAGGTCAAAAATAACCCAAACACTAAGCAGAAATATTTTGAAGTACATTTAATAATAATTAGTGAGGGGGACTAGGGGGTCATACAGTAATTAGTTATCTTCAACTATCAATATTAGAAGAGGCAAGAGGACAACTAGAGGACTAAGTTATGAGGAAAGATTGAAGAGACCTAGGCTTTTGAAGGTGCTGTTACAGAATTTTACAAGATAAATCCAGAACAATTACAAATTAAGCTGTGGCAGTAGGACAAGGAGACACTAGTTCAAACTAGTGAAATGGAAATTTAACACCGATGTCAGCAAGTACTTAACATAGACTGATCATATGAAATGGGCTTCTAGGTAGCATAGTGGAATCAAAATCATTTATGAAACGGTTATATGCTGTGATAAGGGTTCTGTACAGTGTTTGTGGAAGGATGAGCTGAGGTGGGTTGAATGTCCTTCCTCATCCATATCTAGCTTCTGATAACTGACAGCAGTAAGAGGGATTGAAAGATATAAAGGACGGTAAAATGCCAGTTAGATCGTTTGAGGGTTAAATGTAATACTGCTGTTTCCGAGGATCGAGGAATGGCAAAGGTGTAAAATTAATTCATCACATCAGTCTTTAATGTAGAATGTTGACCAATTCTGGGTCCAGTTACTTTAGATCTATATAAAATCAGTAAGGCGTGTAATGATGAAATACATACAGGACATCTGGATCATATGTTGTATACCAAGAATTATTGAAGAAAGGATGAGGATCCTGTTACTATTTTTAGGATTTCCATTATTACCGTTGCTATACTGTGAAAATGTACTACAACACAGTTCACTGTCTTCAACAGAAAGGGGGTAGGGAAGAAAAACAGTTGGGAGTGGGGAATCACTTCAACATTATGTTCTTATGGGGGATAGAAGAATTAAGATTAGCTCATAATTGTTAATAACCGCAAATCTTCAATCTAACCTTTTTTTCCAAGACTGTCGGGGTGAGGATTTTTTTTAAAACCTAAATGAGATTTGATGTTGCAAAGAACAAATTTTGAGTATCTTGGCAGGGGGTGCATTCCATCATATATTAGTCATATAATTTTGAAAAACAATTTTGGGAACCCTTCACCATCTGTTGCAAATATAACAAATCTAGAACAAGGAACTCTGCTTTTTGTTCACATTGCCAATTCTGAATATAGCTGCGGAAGGACTGAAGCTTGTCAGAGAACTTCCTCTGTAGCAAAGCAGGTTTGTCCAGTAAGTAGCTGAGAATACAAACCAGGAAGTTCCAAGGTATGTTACCTGGTCTGTGCTAAATTAGCTGAATTATTGGAGAGATAGCAGTGCCCCAGGTTAGGGGCGGGGTGGGAGAAAGTTTTCCAGGGTGTCTGCCAATGTTCCCTCTAATTTCTTTTGGGGGTGTGCGGCCCATTCAAATTTCCGCACGTGCGGTTTTTCTATTTAAAAGCCGGTACGCGGTCTGCGCGGGACCTCCAGACTCTTAACTGCAACATTGATGTCTGCTGTTAATTGTTATCTGGTGACTCTTTCTGGCAAATTTATCTGCAGATGTTGGGCGACATGATCCCAATTGCTCTTTACAGTCTGTAAAGTTTTTTCTCTTCCTCTTTCATGAAGGTACTGGCTTGCTGAGATACAACTTTGTGGGCACCAGATGCTTTCCAATATCTTGTCCATCGTTAGGATACCTTCACTGAGTCTGTTAAATGGGGAGCATTGTGCAGTATTTTTTAATCTTGCTATGAAGGAGTGCTCAAAACAAATGTAAAGCCACTTATCTGGACTTTATCCTGTGTTGTGCTGGGAAATTATATTCAATAATGAACAATGTTTTTGTTTTATATATAGTTACATTTTTGTAGGTTCACTTTTTTTCCTCCTAACATGGATACTTCTCTTTGAATTTCAGACAATAGAAAGTTTTCTCAGTAAAGAAGTGAGTTACGTGATTTCCAACAGTAAGGAAGCAAAGCTTGGGAGTAAATCAGCCAATTTAGCATCTGTTCCAAACAGGGAATATTTGAAAAACAATCAAGCTAGTGCCTCTCATTCAGTCAATCCTAGAGATGGCCAGATGGTAAGTGAGCAAACCAGCAGAGATGGTAGATTCTGTATGCATACATTCTGTTCTATAAAATAAAGGTGCACAATTGCTATTTGATGGTGTCCACTGGGCTAAGAGTCTTGTTTTTGACCCGCCTAGTGCTAATTGAAGTCATTTGCAGTTCTTTTGGGCTGAGTTTATTGTTTGGGCAACCATTTAGTTAGCTGGATCAGCAGAACTAAGATCAATTGTGTGTGTGCTGTAGGCACTTAAATCATGAGTGGACTAGGTGGTAACTGTGGCGAATACAAGTTTCTTGGGGTTTTTTCACTCCCACACTGGTGAGATCCTGATATCGACCACCAGCTGCATTACGAATTGTTGCATGGGTCTTTCCTCAAATGGAGGGTTGTCCAAGCCACTCCTTGTGCTACTTCAAGTTGGCATGGGAGCGGATTGCCTGATAGCTGATGGCTCAATAGAGATGTCTGTAGAAGGTCCTCTACCAACCTGCCCCCTCCACACAGTACTACCCTCCGATTATCAAAATCCACGACAAGGCCTTGGACAACATGGACCACTTTCCATACCTCGGGAGCCTACTGTCAACAAGGGCAGACGTCGATGACGAAGTCCAACACCGCCTTCAGTGTGCCAGTGCAGCCTTTGGTCGCCTGAGGAAGAGTGTTTGAAGACAAGGACCTCAAACCCGGCACTAAGCTCATGGTCTACAGAGCAGCAGTGATACCCGCCCTGCTGTATGCCTCAGAGACATGGACCATGTACAGCAGGCACCTCAAAGCACTGGAGCGGTACCACCAACGCTGCCTCCGTAAGATCCTGCAAATCCATTGGCAGGATAGGCGCACCAAGGTCCGTGTTCTCGCTCAGGCCAGCATCGAAGCTTTGACCACGCTCGATCAGCTATGATGGACGGGTCACATCGTCCGCATGCCCGATACGAGACTCCCAAAACAAGTGCTCTACTCGGAGCTCCAACACGGCAAGAGAGCCCCAGGTGGGCAGAGGAAACGCTTCAAGGGCACCCTCAAAGCCTCCTTGGAAAAAGTGCAATATCCCCACTGACACCTGGGAATCCCTGGCCCAAGACCACACAAAGTGGAGGAGAAGCATCCGGGAAGGCGCCGAACACCTCGAGTCTCTTCGCCGGGAGCAAGCAGAAGCCAAGCGCAAGGAGCGCACGTCAACCCACACACCCGCCCCTTCAACCACCGTCTGCCCCACCTGTGAGAGAGACTGTAGGTCCCGCATTGAACTCATCAGTCACCTGAGAACTCATTTTTTAATGTGGAAGCAAGTCATCCTCGGTTCTGAGGGACTGCCTGAGAAGAGAGATGTGATAGAACTTGCTCACAATTTTTAGCCTCTTTTCAGTTAATTTGTAGATTTAGATTTAGAATTGAAAGTATCAAATATGCCAATGGAAATTTTCACAATTTTGCTATGTTTGGTTGTAGCTGGCAGATATTTTTAGCTCTTAAAAATGGATATGATTAAAATATCCAGAGCCCTACCTGAAAATGATGCTGCAGTTGTGTGGCTGACTATACTGGTATTTATTCCCCTATCCTCCACTTACCCCGCTTCTCCCAAAAGGGTGGCCAATGCTAGAGTTTAATTCCACAGATGCTGTTCTTCCCAATCACCTGTTTTTCATGTGATTGTTGACATTAAGTGTCAGTAGGCTATTTGACCGTGGGAGTCATTACCTGATTCTGTCAATAGGCTCATTCACTAAGTGTTGCTAGATCATGATCTGGAGTAAAAACTATTTCTCCCTGCCCTGCCCCACCCCCTTTAGCCTAGTGATGCTAAGGCTAATTGTAGCTGCTAGTTCCAGAATATTACTACTTGGCCCATTGCTTTTAACATGGGCTACTGAACATGTGCTACCGTTTCAGGATTTTCCCTTGAACTACATATTGCAAATGTGCGCAATAAGAGAGATTTTTAATGTGAAATTTGCAATTAATTTATTTTCTAATAATGTTGCACCTGATTTTTCAACTGGGTAAAGAGTAAAACGATAGGTGCCAACTAGTAGGAGCCAGTTCTGACATCTGGCTGTGGTTATTTTCACACTATGTAGTGACATTCATCTTTCCAGAATTGTACTGTCCTGAAATATTACTCTGGTGTTTGTAACTAATCTTTCTTTCAGATGCAGATCAGCAGGGGAAAGAGACTACTTGAAAAGGTGATCAAGAACAATGTAAGAAGCTATTTTGTCAACATTCAATAAATTGTTAAAACCAGATGTTAGAATGTTTCCCATTTAATCCACAAAGGTTGATTGTGACTTATGGATAAGTTCTGGTACTGAGCTATATGAACTGAAAAGTCCCAAATTCAATCTTTGGTCTGTTGAGTTAGCTGGTTTAGCAGTGGAGGTGCTGCAATTGGCCTCTGGGGATACAGAAGGCAAACATCAGTCGGAGTCCTGTTCTGTTTGGTATCTAGCGACTCCACATTGGTACAATACAGCTGGAGCATGCTCAGAAACTCCAGCTACAGTATGGGGAGCCACCTAATTTGCATTAAGTCGGTGACTGTCCACAGTAAACTGGGCAAATCTGTTAATGGGTAAAACGAATGAAGATCAGTGGGAGATGTTCAAAAAAATGTAAGGTGATACAGAACCAGTTTATACCCCTGATGGGCAAGAGCTCTACTTGCCAAAAAAAAACAGCCATGGATGACTAAAGAGGTGAGGGACAGCATAAAACTGAAAGAAAAAGCATACAAAAATGGAAAAACTAGCACAGATCCTGGCGAATGGGAAAGATACAAAGGGCAGCAAAACAGATAGTAAGAGCTACAAAAAGGGAGTATGAAAAGAAACTTGCAAGGGATATCAAAATCAACACTTTTTTTACAATTATATTAGGAAAAAGTGGGTAGTCAGGAGCAATGTTGGCCCCTTAAAAACTGGAAGCGGTGATATTATCAATGATAAGGAAATGGCAGACGTGTTGAATAATTACTTTGTGTCAATATTTACAGTAGAGGAAGAGAATAGCATGCCAGAAATCCCAAGAAAACTAATACTGAGGCCGCGAATTTAATCGCGCTGAGGGGGCGTGTTTGGAGGCGGGTCCGCTGTCAAAATCGCAAAGATTGACAGTGGGTTTAGCGGGTAGGAAACCTGCTGTCAACCCGCCTCCACGCGAGTCTCCCAGGTGTCGGGTCTGTCAGGGCAGAACTGACCCGACACCAAGCGGTGGGGGAGACAATTCACCTACTTAAATGGCTTGTTAAGAGCCAATTTAAGAATATTTTGAGGCTTACTTGTAATTTTACCTTCTCCCCCACTGGTTACCCGCTGTTCGGGGAACACGGCAGCTCAACCTGGCGTGTTTTGAGTCTGCTCTGATGGTTGTGAAAAGCTGACAGCTGCAGAAGTGGTGTCAAGGATGCCATGTTGCAGATGGTGAATTTCAGAGCACAGAAAATGTTGGTTACTGCATTTTTAATACATAGAGATTTTTTTTAGCATACAAGTTTTTTAGATCCAACTGTATGTCCAGTGCCACCTCATTGGGAGAACCTCTCTCACCATAGACAGATCGCTTCTGTCATCTCGCCTGCAGCTGCCATTTTTTCCAGCAACATTGGAGCCAATGAAACAATCAGACCGTGGTCCTCTGAATCCTTCCACAATCATCCCCAACACCAACATCACCAACCTTCTCCGCCATCACCTGATGCTGCACTGGACACATGGCATCAGCCCCTGAGAAAATTGCTGGCCGGGAGGCCAGCGATGCCATCACCATTGCCAGATTTTTTTCACTTGACGCTGTAAACCCTGGCTGCCACGTGATGCGCCAGGTTGACACCATCCCACACCAGCACCGTGAAGCATCCCTTTAATGTCCAAGCCATTCCATGCACACTCCTCACTATAGCGGCGAGGGGGAGAGTTTTGACTGAACAATCACTGGAACTCAGTAAGACACTTCTCAAGGTTCGCTCAGATCTGTCCAATAAGGAGCACTTTTTGAAAAAGAGATTTCACTGTATGACAACAGATTACCAGAAACTTTACATGGACATTGGCTAAAGCTCTCAAGTGCCTACCCTTGTGTATTGTTAGTTAGTATGCTTGCAGTAGGATGACGGTGAGTGTGAGGGGTGGCTAGTGAGATTGGGAAGTGATAAAGTAGCTAGAGAGGGTTGGGTGGAGGTGCAAGGTAAGTTGGTGTCCTTGGGCGGTCTCTTCTGCCCTTGGAAGAGAACCTCCCTGTGTGCTGTGACTCCCAGCATAAGCATATGGAGGGAGTCATTGGAGAGCCTGGGTGCAAGCGTTCACCTTTGTGCAGTGATTGTCAGTGTTTGCAGCACCTCAATGCTATCAAACACTGACAGAACAACTGTCAGTGAATATGGCCGTGGTCCTGTTTAAGGAAACCGGCTGATGACTCATCATCAGACCAGCTTCCTGTTAATTGACCGGCCAATCAAGGTAAAATCACGTCTGCAGAGCGGAGGCAGCTGGGAGTGGGACCGGAACCTGGAAATCAGCTGTCCCGCCTCCAGAATTAAATTTGTGGCCTGAATCAGGGACAGAGACTCAATAAAATTAATGTAAGTAAAATAACAGTAATGAAGAAAATAATGGCACTAAAGTCCCCAGGACCAGATGGTTTCCATCCCAGGGTTTTAAAGGAAGTAGGTGAGCACATTGCAGATGCCCTAACTAATCTTCCAAAGTTCTCTCGATTCAGGAACAGTTCCTTTAGATTGGAAAATTGCACATGTCACTCTGCTATTTAAAAATGGTGAGAGGGAAATCAGGGAATTATAGCCTAATGTTAGCCTAACATCTGTTGTCGGGAAATTGCCAGAGTCTATAATTAAGGATGGGGTAACTGAACACCTCAAATTTTCAGCTGATCAGAGAGCCAGCATGGATTTGTGAAAGGTAGGTCATGCCTGACAAACCTGGTTGAATTTTTTGAGATGACTAACGTAGTGGACAGGGGAAATGTCTATGGATGTTATTTATATGGACTTCCAGAAGACACTTGATAAAGTCACACATAGAGATTGTTAACTAAGGTAGAAACCCACAGAATTGAGGGCAAATTATTGGCCCGTTTAGGAAATTGGCTGAGCGGCAGGAGACAGGCAGTAGGGATATGAGTAGGTACCCAAATTGGCAGGAGGTGACTAGTGGTGTCCTGCAGGGATCTGTGTTGGGGCCTCAACTATTCACAGTATTTATTAATGACTTAGATGATGGCGTAGAAAGTCATCCAAATTTGCCGATGACACAAAGATAGGTGGCATTGTAGGCAGTGCAGATGGAAGCATAAAATTACAAAGGGATATCGACAGATTAAGTGAATGGGCAAAACTGTGGCAAATGGATTTCAATGTAGGCAAATGTGAGGTCATCCACTTTGGACCTAAAAAGGATAGAACAGGATACTTTCTAAATGGTGAAAGGCTAAAAACAGTGGCGGTCCAAAAGTACAAAAATAGAATATTCTTGTCCTTTCTTTACAGAAACTTGGGGGTTCAGGTACATAGATCATTAAAATGTCACGAACAGGTACAGAAAATAATCAAAAAGGCTAATGGGATGCTGACCTTTATATTTAGAGGACTAGAATACAAGGGGGCAGAAGTTATGCTGCAGCTACACAACACCCTGGTTAGACCACACCTGGAGTACTGTGAGCAGTTCTGGGCACCACACCTTAGGAAGGATATATTGGCCTTGGAGGGCATGCAGCGTAGGTTTACCAGAATGATACCCAGACTTCAAGGGTTAAGTTACATGGAGAGATTACACAAATTAGGGTTGTATTCCCTAGAATTTAGAAGGTTAAGAGGTGATCTGATCGAAGTTTTCAAGATATTAAGGGGAACAGATAGGGTTGATAGAGAGAAACTATTTCCACTGGTTGGGGATTCTAGGATTAGGGGGCGTAGTCTAAAAATTAGAGCCAGACCTTTCAGGAGTGAAATTAGGAAACACTTCTACACACAAAGGGTGATAGAAGTTTGGAATTCTCTTCCGCAAACAGCAGTTGATGCTAGATCAATTGTTAATTTTAAATCGGAGATTGCTAGCTTTCTGTTAACCAACAGTATTAAGGGATATGGACCAAAGGTCGCAGATCAGCCATGATCTCATTGAATGGCGAAGCAGGCTTGAGGGGCTGAATACCCCACTATTCAAAAAGGGGGGTAGGGAAAAAGCAGGTAATTACAGACCTGTAAGCCTTACATCAGTTGTGGGCAAAATGCTGGAGTCCATCATTAAGGATGAAATAGCCGAGCACTTAGCAAATGGGGACAGGATAGGACAGAGTCAACATGGATTTACAAAGGGTAAATCGTGCTTGACTAATCTATTGGAATTTTTTGAGGGAGTAACTGGTAAAATAGATGGGGGAGAGCCAGTAGATGTGGTGTACCTGGACTTCCAAAAGGCCTTCGATAAGGTCCCACATAAAAGATTAGCATGGAAAATTGAAGCTCATGGGATAAAGGGGAAAGTATTGACGTGGATAGAGAACTGGCTGTCAGATAGAAAACAGAGAGTTGGAATAAACGGCTCATTTTCTGAATGGCAGGCAGTAACAAGTGGGGTACCACAGGGATCTGTCCTGGGTCCCCAGCTGTTCACAATTTATATTAATGACCTGGATCAGGGAGTCGAATGCAGCATTTCCAAATTTGCAGACGACACTAAACTAGGAGGGGGGGTGGGCTCAGAGGAGGAGACCAGGAAGCTCCAGAGCGATTTGGACAGACTGGGTGATTGGGCGGATAAATGGCAGATGCACTATAATGTGGACAAGTGCGAAGTTATCCACCTTGGGTGCAGGAACGGGAGGGCAAATTATTATTTAAATGGCAATAAATTGGGAGAGGGGGAAGTACAGAGAGACCTGGGTGTTCTTGTACACCAGTCACTGAAGGCGAGCATGCAGGTGCAACAGGCGGTCAAGAAGGCAAACGGTATGCTGGCCTTCATAGCAAAAGGGTTGGAATACAGGAACAGGGATACCTTGCTGCAGCTGTACAGGGCACTGGTGAGACCACACCTCGAGTACTGTGTACAGTTTTGGTCGCCTCATCTGAGGAAAGATGTTCTTGCCATGGAGGGGGTGCAGCGGCGATTCACCAGGCTGATACCAGGAATGGCGGGATTGACCTATGAGGAGAGACTATGTAGTTTAGGGATGTACACACTGGAGTTTAGAAGATTGAGAGGGGACCTCATAGAAGTGTATAAAATTCTGACAGGTCTAGACAGATTAGATGCAGAAGGAATGTTTCCCTTGGCGGGTGAGAACAGAACTAGAGGACATAATTTAAGGATAAGGGCTAAACCATTTAGGACAGAAATGAGGGGGAATTTCTTCACTCAGAGAGTGGTGAACCTGTGGAACTCATTGCCACAGAGGGCAGTGTACGCCAGCTCATTAAATATATTTAAGAGGGAATTAGATATATTTCTACAGGCAAAAGGGGTTAAGGGTTACGGAGAGAAGGCGGGGACGGGATACTGAATTGAAGGATCAGCCATGATCTCATTAAATGGCGGAGCAGGCTCGAAGGGCCGGATGGCCTACTCCTGCTCCTATCTTCTATGTATCTATGTATGTATCTATGTTCCTATGAGTCTAATGAACCTAGTACATCGCTTGTCCTCCGGCTCCTAGCCTCCTTTGTGTTCACTGTCTGCATGGGTGTATCCTTGCATATGACTGTACCAGTGTCTTGTACAGAGTCTTTATCATCCCCTAGTGTGTGGTCTATCCCTTTAGCTATACGTCCTATGATCCAGTTAGTTTTCCTTACTGCTGCCCTGTCACAGCTGTTGGTTTCATTGAGCTACCCATCAATTCCTCCAGATCCCTGTCTTGTGTTGTCCTGTAGCTTAGAGCATTTAGTTTACATTCCCACTGTTTATTTCTCTTCACGTCTCATTATCTTGCATTTGTCCACAGTAAGTGCCATTTGAAGAAAGATTAGGGAAGCTCAAAAACAGGAGTTAAGGGGGGACCCCGTCAAGGTATTACAAAAAAAATTAGATGGTATAAAGTGAACCCAGATTATTACTTAGTGTAGGACTGAAGGACATGAATGAGTGGAAAAATAAGTTGGAAAATAGTTATCCTCCTCTTTTTCCCAAGAATGGTAAAAAGTTTGAAATAATCTGCCTGGCAGAGTGGTAGAGACAAAAGCATTAAGGCTTTTCAAAAAACAGTTGATGCAAAGATTGAAGATTTTGGGCAGTAGAGGGATGAGCTTCAATGGACCAAATGGCCTTTTCCTTAACTTTTTTTAATGTTAAATCTTAGACTGCTAAATTTTCATAGGATTATGAAAAGTACACAAATAGAATATTCTTGTCCTTTCTTTACAGAATTACGCTGCAGAAGTGAATCCATCTTTAATTTCATGTAATTGAGTAAGCTTGAATTTGACAGTTTTGCAAATATACTGGCTGGATTATTGTAGAGTGATATTGTTAGCTCTATCCGCATAGAGAAAGCTTACTTGTGTTAACGTGATTTTTAATGCAAAAACTTAAAAGCAATACTGCTAATATACCCTCTTCAATTATTTTTCTTGTCTGCAGGAATGTGGCGGTGGTAACAGTATTTTGGCCAATGCACGTTCCTGGGGAGTGAAAATCCTACATCTTGATGGTATCCTTTCTAATTGTAAAGTGACATTTTATGTGCATAACTATTGTAATGGATAGTGTGTGTGTGTGTCTATTAACTGTATAATTTATTAAATTTGTTGTACTTTAAAATTTGCGTTACTTAGTACCAGAAACATTTGCAAATTATACAAACTCCACTATAGTGCTGTACCTGTTGATGTGTAATAGCTTTAAGCTACCACTGTGTGGCAAAGGCTGTGCGCGTATGTGTCCATTATAAAATCTTTTATGTCCAAACATGAAGCTGATAAGACCCTGAATCCCAAAAGAGCTGCAATGGCTGCCAGAACCTAAAATATTAGGAAAATAACTTAACACTACTGAAAGACTGCAATTTTACAGCAAAATCTAAATCGATTTTTTTTGGCTTTGTTGCTAACATTGTATCATCCATCTTTGTAAAATGGTCACACATGAAGAAAATTATTTCTCCCTTCTTTGACCCTTGCTTGACCTAAATGCAGCACTTGGTCTTGACCCCTATATAATATACACACACATCTTGCATGTACAAATATGTTTTATTTTATACTTTTTTTATTATTCATTCTTAGGATATGGGCGTCTCTGGCAAGGCCCGCATTTATTGCCCATCCCTAGTTGCCCTTGATAAGGTGATGGTGAGTCACCGCCTTGAACCGCTGCAGTCCATGTAGTGAAGGTACTCCCACAGTGCTGTTAGGGAGGGAGTTCCAGGATTTTGACCCAGCGATTATGAAGGAATGCTGATATATGTGTGACTTGGAGGGGAACTTGTAGGTGATGGTGTTCCATGCACCTGTTGCCCTTGTCCTTCTAGGTGGTAGAGGTCGCTGGTTCAGGAGGTGCTTTACAATTGTAGAGTTTTTATGAATACTTGTATATTTCACAATTTTTTAATCTATCCACTTTATTCATAAACCTCTACAATTAGATAAAACTTTGAAATCAATAACATCTTATTTTTAAATTATATTTATTGCAATTTTTATATAACGTCTCTACCATTTAATCCATTTACCATCCATTTTATTATTTTTAGCCAACAGTTCCTTTATTCCCAACACCATATAACCCTCCCCCTCCTTGTTAAATACATCCTGACTGAGCAATGCCACAGCAGATCCACAACGTATATATAAAAATTGTTTATATTTCATCATGATTTTATATATATATATATAATGCACCCCCTCAAAAAGTGTATTTGAACCTTAACTGCTACAAAGATCTACTGGCATATTTTGAAAAAAGGGGTTTTAAGAAATTGCTAAATTCCAATAGAAAAACTGAGGTAAGTTTTTGTATGTGTGTATATATTTATAACCTAAGCTATGTGACGAGACTATGGTTCAAATGATAAGGCCAGAAGAGTAAAGCTTGTGTAATTGAGGGATCTCTGAACAAAGCCTAATTGAGTCATATTCACTTTCTGCTGTTTATCATTTTTTGTGTGGTTTCAATAAAACAAAGAGCATTCTAATTCAACTTCAGCTCTGATTTTAAGACTGAGATTTGAGTGCTGATGTAGAATGTAGTTGCCTGATTAGCACCCTTTTAATAATGCAATTCTAAGATGTTAAATCCTTGGTGCTTTAGAGCTGCACAATTTCCTATTTTACCATGTAAATTGTGGCTGCTATATTATACAGTGATGACCGCACCAAAGTCTCTTCAGTCGGTGTAACAGATGCAGCCATGGAACTGCTGATAGTTGTTTTCATTTTGCTGAGACAATAGTATAATAAAAAAAAAATTAAGTCTCAAGGGTTCAGAATTTTGTTCTTGTTGCATATGTCATCTCAACCGCTTGAGTAAATGTGATCATTATTACTTCGTGCCACCTGCAATTCTTTCTTAGTTGCTTTTATGACTAACCATAGTTTTAGTTGCTGTCAGTTTGCATTTGTAATTAACTCCATGGAATAAATGACGTGCATGGAAGAAAGAAACACATTGGTGCAATCGTTAACAATAAGAGTTGTACCGATCCAGTGGCCCTGAATACAAGTCATTTGTTACACTGAGATGCAAATTCATAAACTCCTCCATGGCAAATTTTATATTGTGAGCAATATCCACATGCATGCTAGTGTGTTTAACCTACAGTACATTGCTAGCTTTTGAGGACGCGGAAGGATGCACTTACACTAAAACTGTTTTTAAATAAAGCCTTTTAAAGTCCCATTGTAGAAATTAATTGATTTTTGGGATGTTTTGCAGGGAAATGGTCATTCATCTAAATCCATCTGCAAGAGTGCAAAAGGTCAGTTATGATATGACTCGTATTTTTTGCATGTAATTTTTAATGCTAGTTACGAAAATAGTTTGCCAATTTATTTGTACGGTGTTATAACATGAAATTGAAAATACTGGCTATCTTTCATTCAGAAAGTTTTATTAATCATAGGAAATGTTCTGTAAGTGTAGAGGCAATTCATTTTTATTTTTATTAAATCTACCCCTGTTGCTGCTTCCCTGCCTTTCCCAAAATAATGGCTACTCCTGAGTTGCAGATTTGCACTTGGCTTCTGCTAGTATTAACTTCCTGCTGTGCATGTCAGGCTGGAATAGACCAATGTATTGTGCATTTCAATATTTAAAATGGTACACTGGGGTAGAAGTTAAACTCTGGACATTACATTTTATTACAGTTACGATCTTAAAATAATGGCCTTGATTTTAACTTGCCCCTCCCCCTAACAGAGGGGTTAAAAATTTGGGATTGGGCAACCTGACCCCATCGCCGTCCGTTTAGATTAAAAGAAAACAAATCAGGTCAACAACAAGGCTCTTGCAAAATGCAGGCAGAGGCCTAATTAACAAAATTATTCAAAAGTTGCGGCTTAAACTTAACTGCATGTCAGGGGGAGGCAGAAAATCCAGGGCGGGAAGCAGCGACTGCCTAAGGCAAGCACTAAAGACATATTCCTTGATCTTGCTCCCTACCCCCCTCCCTCCCGATCACGGTCCTAATCTTGCTGCCTGCCCCAATTGCAGCACAGAGCTTCTGCCTCCCTACTGACTGCCGGGGACCGTCCCCACGGGTCCCTGGCTGTGGCCTCCTGCCGCTATTTACCATTCCCACCTGCCGGCCAAGCAGTCAATCTGGCCGGCTATCGGGCAGGAGTCGGCCCCACGTCCCCGGCATTGCCGGCTTCTTCGCCCACTACTGGGGCTCCCCGCCTCCTCCTTAACATCGGGCCTGAGTGTTTCTGAGCTGCAGCATGAAACTGACATGCATTCTAATCAAGGTTCCCTGACCAAACAACAATTAAAGTAGAATGTGTTTAAAGAAAAGAAAGAGTTTGTATTATATAGCGCCTTTTATGACCTCATCGTTCCAAATCGCTTTACAGCCAATGAAGTACTTTTGAAGTGTAGTCACTGTTGTACTGTAAGAAACACAGCAGACAATTTGAGCACAACGTCTCACAAACAGCAATTAAATAATTGACTGACTAGATCATCTGTTTTAGGTGTTGATTGAGGATAACTGTTCTAGAATCATAGAAATTTACGGCACAGAAGGTGGTCATTCGGCCCATCGTGTCTGTGCTGGCTGAAAAAGAGCTATCCAGCCTAATCCAACTTTCCAGCTTATAGCTTACGGCACTTCAAGTGCATATCCAAGTACTTTTTAAATGCGATGAGGGTTTCTGCCTTCACCACCCTTTCAGGCAGTGAGTTCCAGACCCCCACCACCCTCTGGGTGAAAAAATTTCTTCTCAACTCCCCTCTAATCTATGTCCCCTGGTTATTGACCTCTCTGCTAAGCGAAATAGGTCCTTCCTATCCACTCTCTAGGCCCCTCATAATTTTATACACCTCAATTAAGTCTCCCCTCAGCCTCCTCTGTTCTAAAGAAAACAACACCAGCCTATCCAATTTTCCCTCATAGCTAAAATTCTCCAGTCCTAACAACATCCTCGTAAATCTCCTCTACCATTTCTAGTGCAATCACATCGTTCCTGTAATGTGGTGACCAGAATTGTACGCAGTACTCTAGCTGTGGCCAGGAAACCAGGAGAACCCCGCTACTCCTCTTCACATAGTGCAGTGGAATCTTTTCACATCCACCTGAGGGCAGACGAGGCCTCTGTTCAACGTCTCGTCCAAAAGACAGCACCTCCGACAGTACAGTACTCCCTCAATGCTGTATTGAAGTGTCAGCCTCAATTATGTGCTCAAGTCTATGGAGTGGGACTTGAATCCATAACCATCTGACTCAGAGGCGAGAGTGCTACCACTGAGCCAAGGCTGACGCTTAACTTAACAACAATTAGACTTTGCGGCCTTAAAGGGAAACCGTTCCACGGTAGCAGAATAATGCATTGTGCATGAGAAAGGGTACTGAGGAGGTTTACCAGGATGTTACCAGGGATGAGTGACTTTGGTTATGAGGAGAGGTTGGAAAAGTTAGAACAGAGAAGGTTAAGAGGTGACCTAATAGAGGTTTTCAAATGATGAGAGGTTTTGATCAGAGCAAATATGAAAAAAATATTCCCTCTGGTGAGTGGGTCAATGACTAGATGTCATAGATTCAAAATCATTGGAAAAAGATCTAGAGGGGAGAAGAGCCAGCACAGGCACGATGGGCCAAATGGCCTCCTTCTGTGCTGTACATTTCTATGATATAACAGTCTTGTCCTCATAAAACAGCACATTATCCAGATAAAGATCCACCAGTAAAATAAAAACGACGACGTGCATTGTTATTGTGATAGGGCTTTATCTAAAATCCAATCTTGAAATGGAGCCTATTGAGAATTACAGTACTAACGGGTTGGGAATTGAATCTGGGAGTCGAGCACACTGCAATTAGAGCTTCTGGTTGGTCCTGGGAAAATGCTGTTTTAATGCTATAACCTTCTCTACTCCTTCGTGCAATAGCTTCTATTTAAATTTTCTCTGTAAATAGTTGATTCTGGGTACTGTACTATTATTAATTACATTTCATTTCATTTTTGTTTGAGCAGTGGGAAAACTAAAACGGCCCTTTCTTAAAATTGAAGATTCCAGTCGGTAAGCCAGCTGATCTGTTTTCTACACAAGGATTACACCATATAATTTAATATTTGTTTATAACTAGGTCTTAAATATTGAATATTTGGACCTCTTTCAAAATGAGTACAGTGGACAATAAATATTTTTCAAAACTGATCGGTATATTCGGCATTAAGAATGAAATATTGATAATGTGGAAGTGAATTTTTAGAACATTTTAATACTTATTGTGCTTGCCATTGCTTTTTACAGTTGCATTACTGTGATTAGTATAAATCAAGTCATTGTTGTGGTATATTTTTAATTAAAATTCACTAAATTATTTGTAAGTGTTGGCAAATTGTGTGTATGCAGGCATTTTAGACCCCTCTACCAGCAGTTTGTCAGCTATCCAGAACTGAACTACGAATCCCAGAGAGGCTTTAGTGCATTTGATCCTCTGAAGAAATCTAGGAGTGGATGTCGGGAGCAAGAAAAGAGCAAACCTGGGTAAACTTTTGTATATAGATTACTGTGTTTTGTAGTAAACTTTTTGTTTTTAGCTTTAACTCCTAGGATTTTATGAATGGACGTTTTATTAAATGGTTAGCTATGTCCAGATTTTTTTTTTAAATGATTGGTAAAGTTCTTAATAACAGAAAACAATTGAATCTAAAATGCCATTTAACTCGTATTGTCATCTTCCCAAATTTATTTTTATCCAGACATCCAGCAATTGGGTTTAACTGGAGTGACTCACCATTATTACTTTACAATTACTCATTCACAAAGTCTGTTACTATTGCCTCTTTTCTCTTTGGAAAACATTGGGATAGGTGTACAATTTGGTGAGTTATTAAACGAGTCTCTGAAATATCTAATATTTGTGAGATGTGTAGCCATGCTTGACAGCTAAAAGAAACCTCGCATCATGTCCAGAACACTGTCCCGATAGTTATTTTGTTCATTTGCTTTGGAAGATGTTCTTCCAGTCTTGTGTTTTTTGATGATGTGTGAAGCCATTGTTTGCATTTGTAATCTGAATTAATGACCATTTTAACTTTTTCCCATTGCACAGAGACTGTAGAATGACTAACAGTGAGGGAGATATGGAAACTCTCTCAAAACCAGCAGCATTGCATATAGAAAAGAAACGTCAGCGGTTCTGTGAATGTTGCCATGAGACATTCTATGACCTTGTTGTGGTAAGTGTTTAATCTTTTAGAATAGTGCTTCAAATAGGACCAAAGAGAGCCTTGGTAGACTGATTCTGTCCATTGTATTGCTTTAGTTGTGTTCCTTTTGTAATAGAAGCATAGAAGATAGGAGCAGGAGTAGGCCATTCGGCCCCTCGAACCTGCTCCGCCATTTAATGAGATCATGGCTGATCATCCAAATTCAGTACCCTGTCCCTGCTTTCTCCCATATCCCTTTAGCCTTAAGAAATATATCTAACTCCTTCTTGAATATATTTAATGAATTGGCCTCAACTGCCTTCTGTGGTAGAGAATTCCACAGGTTCACCACTCTCTGGGTGAAGAAATTCCTCCTCATCTCAGTCCTAAATGGCTTACCCCTTATCCTTAGACTGTGACCCCTGGTTCTGGACTCCCCCGCCATCGGGAACATCCTTCCTGCATCTAGTCTGTCTAGTCCTGTTAGAATTTTATAAGTTTCAATGAGATCCCCTCTCATTCTTCTAAAACTCTAGCGAATGTAAGCCTAACCGACCCAATCTCTCTTCATACGTCATTCCTGCCATCCCAGGTATCAGTCTGGTAAATCTTCGCTGCACTCCCTCCATGGCAAGAACATCCTTCCTCAGATAAGGCGACCAAAACTGCACACAGTACTCAAGGTGTGGTCTCACCAAGGCCTTGTACAACTGCAGCAAGACATCCTTGCTCCTGTACTCGAATCCTCTCGCTATGAAGGCCAACATACCGTTTGCCTTCTTAACCGCCTGCTGCACCTGCATTAAAATATTTGCAAAATTATCAGTGTGCAAGATGTCTGATTCCACGAGCTCAAGGCCTAATGTTCTTTTTTTTTCTTTAAATGGATCCTTGGAATTTCAATTTCATGCAGGGCCTGTTTTTAAAAAAAAAAAAATAGCTATCACTTCCTCAAAGGGGAAGGAAAGTACTTTCCAAATGCTTGAGCAGAATTTTGATGATTAGCAAAAATGTCAATTTTCTTACCCGTATGGAGACCCTCAAGTTGGGTCTCCTTCATTGCTAGATTGCTCTGATGGTGCTCGAATGCCTCTCCCACAATTTATTGCAAAGCTCTTTCCACCACTTTCACCCCCTTGGATCCCAGATTGTCTACAACACCCTCCTCTGTGACCTCAAATCCGCATTGCAAATAACCAGCCTGGCTGTCCATCGCCAGATTTGGTTCGACTGCCACAAACTACTTCCCATGCCCAAATCTGCTTACTACTCCAAAATAATCCTGGACATTAGAAAAAAGTCTGAACTCCTCCATCACCAGCAGTCTTGTCCAACCACTGCACCCTCATCTCAGACACTAAATGCAAGAGCTCAAAAACTTATTTGTATTGGAATCAGAAAATCAAGATCAACACAGCTGCTTCTGCCTCCACAGGTCTTCCCATGCCCCCTCCACTCCGAACCTTCCCACCTGCCTGTTTCATGGCTATGCCTCTACCCACCACATAGTCCATAGTTTCTCCCTCATCTCGTATTACACTCATCTCATCTGTGAATCGAACTACCTGCTCCCTTGTTCCTCTAGCATCTCAGCTCCTGACCACCCAACTTCCCCATCTCAGTCTCATGCCTGCTGATATCAACAACCTATTCTTTTTTCGCTGTCACTATCCCTACTACCTTGAAAACTGCAGTTATAACCCTTCAACCCCTCCATTCCCTTTTAAATACCACCTTAGCTCAGTGTTTCTTTTCAAGATCCTGGAATGTATCCTAACGTGTTCGAGACCACCCAATCGAGTTCCCAGCACTATTCAAAGAACATAAATGGCATCACATTACTGTTCCTTCTTGTCTTTTGCTGATACTTTCACTGCCTTTGACATCATCCACCACTCAGTGTCAGCTGTGGCTCAGTGGGGTAGCACACTTGCCTCTGAGTCAGAAGGTTGTGGGTAAAAGTCCCACTCCAGGGACTTGAGCACATAAAAATCTAGGCTGACACTCCAATGCAGTGCTGAGGGAGTGCTGCACTGTCGGAGGTGCCATCTTTCAGATGAGACGTTAAACCGAGAGCCCGTCTGCTCTCTCGGGTGGACATAAAAGATCCCATGGCACTATTTCGACGAAGAGCAGGGGAGTTATCTCCGGTGTCCTGGCCAATATTTGCCCCTCAATCAACATAACAAAAACTGTTTATTTGGTCATTATCACATTGCTGTTTGTGGGAGCTTGCTGTGCAAATTTGCTGCCACGTTTCCCACATTACAACAGTGACTACACTCCAAAAGTAAAGCTGTAGAGTGCTTTGAGACGTCCGGTGGTCGTGAAAGGCTCTATAGAAATGTAAGTCTTTTTCTTTCTTTTATTGGACCAGGTTCCATATCTACACCGATTTGGCAGCTAGCTTTACCACTAATTCCATTGTTTTTCATCCAGAGTTCCTCTATATGAAGAGCGCTATAGAAATGTAAGTAGTTGATGGCGCCGCCAACAGGGACACTCCCCATGCCGCCCAGAGCAGTTTCATGGAAAACAGCCGGAGCATCAATTTCACACCAGCCAAAGAAACACTCTGGGGCGACATCACGTTGTAGACTAGAGATGAGATTTCCCAATTTATAGAATAGTTTCCCAGGGTCCTACAGATCTCAAGGCAATTTGAAATTATGACTGATCATGTTTCTTATGAAGCCACTCCAGGATGCACGGACATGCTTTCCACAGGTTTTGTTATCAGAACAGCTTAGTTGCAAGGGATACACACACCATTGCTGGGAAGAAAATTTCCCATGCCAGTAACAAAATCGATGTTTTTATCTGAACATCAAAAAAAATTCTGCTCAGACCATTTCTTTTTCTATGAAACGGGGGAATATTTTGAATAACCCATGATCTCCTTAATCATCTTTAGCGAGATCAGCAAGGCAGTGGGAAATTACCCCTTTGTTAGCCTGAACTTCGCCTACCTTGCTCATTGGGTTAAGTTTATAATCAAATCAACTACCCAATTTAGTATAGCTACAGTATATAGCCTCTACTGTAGTCCGGGACAATGCCTAGTTAAATGTAGATGGCGTCACCCAAGTAGCCAGATTGTTACCATGGATGTGCACAACGTGGTTACCAGGCTTTTCTGTTCCTCTGATATGTGGCTAAGGATTAGCTCAAAGAAAGCTAAGGAAGTGCAGAAGATATTTTCAAAGACGAATCGCGATGATTTTCTGGAACAAGTAGTTGCTGAGATTGTGTTGCATGAGCCAGGAGTACTGGGTGATAGCTGAGTCAGCTGAATGTGTAATTATGTTTTAGCTCTGCCTTGTATAATGGTGTTTATTGATGCCATTCGCTTTTAAAGAATGTTAATACAGTAATTCTCTAAATGCCTAAAAGTCAGTGTGTTATTTGGGTAATGCTTTGCTAGTACTAATTGGATATCGCATTAATTGAGGTTGCAGTGGCAACTTTTTAAAATTTAAACTAAAATAATTCAGAAAAGACTAGACATTTATTTTACCTTTTTTTTGCAGCATCTTCACTCAAAGCAGCATCAAAATTTCGCCAGTGACCCTTCTCAGTTCACAGCCCTGGATGGTATTGTGTCTCAATTCGAAAATGAATTTGTAGAGTACCAAAGCAATGGATGCACCCAACGGTAAAAATCTTAAAACATATATAATATATATATATATTTATTTTGACCCTGGCTAAATTTTATTCAATGTATTTGTTTTTAGATTTTTTTTTAGAATTAATATATTGCTCTTAAGCAGAGAATTCTGGCTGTACATAAATCCTCCCTCGATGTATTCTGAATCTCTGCCAAATTGGCAAAACACAACTACTTTTAAACTTTCAAGGATAAGGGACAGGATGCCACAGTGAAAAATGTTGCATTTCATCTTTGGTGTGGTGTGATTAATATTTCCTCTGTGGTGACTAAAGATTCCGAAGTAAAATATTTTTGTCCAACCTTAATCCAGTTCTTTTGGACCTCAATGGGCACAGATTAGATTACGGTTGGATGTGAATCCAAAGCAAGAAACTAGTATTAAATAGACAGACCCACTTAAAGGGCACAAGGATAGCTAATGTGGGGAAACAGGAACGCACTCCTGAATCCTGCTTTCACTTACCTAATGAGGAGGGGATGTGAGCCCCAAAGGGAGTCTAGCTTCTGGTTGGAAATGCATGGGTGGATGAAAGAAATGGGGTTGAAGGGATATGGAAACAGGGTGGATAAATATGATTAGAACTACTTACTTGTGTGGAGGATAAACGCCGACACTGACTGGTTGGGCCAAATTGCCAGTTTCTATGTTGTAATTTCCATGTATTTCTATGACTGCACCAGTGTATAATTCTAAAGCCAAATTAACTACAATAATAGGATGGGGTTTTTTTTCATTTGCTCCAAAGAGTGTAAAACATTCTATTTTGTGCCTTAATGCCCTTTACATACGCGTTGACAGGCCATCCGCAGGGGCTCCGAAAAAGCAATCGCTGGCGCATAGTTGAGCTATTTACCCAGCGACTGGCCAACAATTGGCCACGTAAGTTTTGCGGTTGATGCAAGCAGGCGTAGTGCCTGTTTGCATCAGCATAAGGGGATATCTAAGCCTTAAATTAAACATTTTTAGACCTAAATTATGCACATACACTTTATTAAATGATGCGGAGATGCCGGTGTTGGACTGGGGTGGACAAAAATGAGAAGTCGCACAACACCAGGTTATAGTCCAACAGTTTTATTTAAAATGACGAGCTTTCGGAGCTGCTGCCCCTTCGTCCTTGCCCCTTGTGCGACTTCTCATTTTTATTAAATGAGTTTATGCAAATATTGGCCCGGATTACAGTCTTAATGTTTAAAATTATCAAAAAATAAAATTTTTATTGAGGTTGGTGCAATAAAGGAATTTATGAATAAAATTGCAATTCTGTACATTGTATAATTATTTGGGGATTCCATTGCATTTCATTAGGGGATTCCCTTCATAAATGATTGCAATGGAATTCTCCTTTATCATTGGAGGACTTGGCCCATGTGATCCCAGGTACGCTTCCGAACCACCTGCGTCCCTGGAATCCATGGGCCATTACACTGCCCTCTGCCTCAAGGCCTAAGACCACACCTCTTCGCAGGCTAGGCACCAGCAGGTAATTTCATAACTATTTCGCAGCCAAAAAAAGTCCAAAAGCTGAAATCCAAACTTACCTGAAAGATGTGCATGTCCCTTTAAGAAGCGCTGACATCGTCTCTGCAGTGCTGCTACACGCACGTTCTTTCGTGCGTGGTTTGACGAGGGGTGACGTCGAAAATCGCAGTCGGCATCAAATCGGGCGTTGCACACCAATTGACGTCACAATCTGCTCATTTGAATTTGAGAGACCAGCGCTGGCAACGGCAGTGCTATGGAGCTCACCAAAATGGCGGCCGCTGTGTCCTGCGCCAGAAGAGAGGCGGCCGCCTTTTTTTTTTGCAGAAATATGGCACTAGCGGTCAGTGGTAAGGTAGGGAATTTCTAGGCCATTGAATTTTATGCCTGCTTGACCTATGTATTAATATAGATTTATGTTTTTAATTCAGATCCATGAAGTCTGCTTCAAGTCCTGAAATTTCACTATCCAAAATGTACATGGAATCATTGCAGGCTGTTAACGACCTTGTCCTTGGAGAAGAAAAACTTTCACTTGAATCTGTAGCTGGAAGCCAACTGATGAATTTTCCTGTAGAAAATCTGGAAAGAATTGATGAGGTTGGTCAGAATTCAAAGCTGCATCACGTGAAACCTGACAAAACGAAGGATGAGCTAACCCAACAAGGACTGGAACTTAATAGGCACAGATCCTGTCCCCTTCAGCAGGATCACGAGCTGGCATCCTTCAGTTCTATGAATCAAATAGTTGCATGTTCTGGTTCTATGAATCAAATAAATGCATGTTCTAAACAGTTGATGGTGAAATCCCCAGACTGCAGTTCAATGGACTTCAACACAGGAGTAGCAGCAGAGAGAGCAACTTGCCACATGCCTAATGAACAAATGGATAGTGTAGATGCTTTTGTGCAAGAAATCTCATGTGGTGCTGACAAAGAGGAAACTTCAGAAAGCTGCCATCGGGATGGACAGGAGCATATGAAATCTGCATCTGAAGAAGTTTCATATTGTGTGCCGGCTATCCCTAAATCGTGGAAGGTTGATTGTGATATAATTACAACAAGCACCAACTGTAGTTTCAAAAAACGCAAACGCTCTGATGACGCCAGTTCACAAAATGAGAGGAGTCCGAGACCCAGACTGGATGATTTGACTGGTGTATGTGATTGTTTCTCTCTCATTAAAAATAGCAATTCCCTTGTCAGTAACTTCAATGAACATATATTCCAGCCACATGCAGAACTGCTTTATTTATCTGATCTGGATAAAACCTTTACTTCTCATACTTGTATTGAACAAAATGTGTTTCCTACTACATGTTCTATGAACATCTCCATGGGGGAGCATTTTGATTTGTCTGCCAAGTTTAACTTGTACGGGCCTTTGACTAGTAAAGAAAGCCTAGTAGACTTTCAAAGCAGTAGAGCTGGAAATGAATGTGAAAACTGGGGGATGCCACAAAAAGTCGTTTGGGATTGTGAAGAGAAACCAAGCTATTTACCAAACACTACAGCTACAGGTAGTCGGGAAGTAAATGAAGAAATTTGGCTTGTTCGAACCAGTGAAACTGTTCTGCGTGACCAAGATCAAATGAAAATTCCTTTAAGCAGTGCAACAGTTCAGGCTGGAAAAGAGTTGCTATCGGATCCTCCGAATACAGCAGGTTTTGCATCCCAAAGCAGCAAAGTAGTCCTTAATGATGAAACTGTGCTTAAGGGTGAAGCTGAAATTCAAGTAACAAATGAGGAACTTGAACATTCAAATGTAGCAGAAAATACTATAACGCAGCTAATTTCTTCCTTTAAAAGCAATGCCCAGAAATCTCTAGGATCTGACACTCTCCTATGTACAAAAACTAATTTTCAAGTGGATGAAAACAGATGTAAAAATTCTGTGAACTTAACTAACCTCTGCCATTCTTCCTTTAAAAATGACATATTTCACACAGATATGTTTTCATCAGAATCTGAATGGGATATTCAGTTGCCTTCAAGACTTGGCAATATACAAGCTATTACCAAAGACCAATCTGTTGACATGGAACTCTTGAGAAAGACTTGTGTTAGTGTGAAAGATGCAGAGTACGAGACTCAGTTATACTCTGTATTAAAGGACAAATCTGAAGCAGACTGGATCAACAAAGAGGAGAAAGGTCTAACGAACTGAAACAAATACACCATGTTGTATAGCATTTGAGCCCTATCTGGATGGTTGTACTAATTAATAATACTGTGCCAAAGTTATTTGAAAGATTCTATTGACTCTTTCATCATACTTTATGAATTGTGAATGATTTTACTTTTGAGAGCTAATGGGTTCAGAGACCACCTTTACAAAAGCTGTTAATGTTGCAAGTCCCAGATTAATACATTAGTTCCGGTTGACCCCTGTTTCCTATTAGTTCTTGTCCAGGTCTGAGCAGAACTTTCAAGTGGCATTGGTATAGGTCTAGGAGCCGGTTGCGTGGGCTTCATGTCTGTCTGAGAATATAACGTGGCAGAATTAGAATGTGGCAGAATTTAACATTCACGTGCTCACCAGTATCTTCAAAAGTGCTCTTCCTCCGAGTAGCTGTTGGGTGTAAGCAGCCACACAAGGGAGGGAGAGTGTTAAATAAAAAGTTAATTAGTGAGGTGATATTGGCATCTTTTTGGAGCAACAGTATTCTGCACAGCAGATGAGGTTATTGCTTTGTTTCAAACCACCCAATTGTAGCTTATATGATTGAAATGGGCTTATTTTGAGAGCTAACAATCTTGTGCTTCATTCTTGTTGAGCTAGGTCTGCAATGCTGCATAAAATAATTAGCATTCGAAACAGTCACTAGTGACTGTTCTGCTGTATTCTATCAATTTTCTATATTCTCATGCCAGCTAAGACTTTGAATATTGAAGAACAAATTGTTAGCAGTCTGCCCAAGGTAGGGATGTGTGTTAAATCCACATTTGCTAATTCATTTACTAAACACCGACTACAGTGCAAGTATATGTGTGAGATAAAACTATTAGATTCAATCTCTGCTCAATTTATAAGCAAGAAGGAGGCACAAGTTTTACAGTTATTCCCTTGCCCTACTGAAAGAAACTAAAGTCCGTATCTGGTTGCGAGATACTGGAAATGTAATTTATTGTGTCCCATAAACCTGCTATTTTGGGTCTCCACTCACCCAGAGGTCACCTATGGTGTGAATGAGCATCTCCAGCAACCATATGCAAGTTGAATTTTTTGTCTTGCTCTTGGTTCTCTTGGCTCAGGCATGCATGCGAGGAAAGGATGGGAGTTAGTGCTACTTCCATTTGTGTAAAAGAGATCAGAAATGATGACTTTTGAGCAGATGGGAAAATTAAAAGTGAAATGGTTCCATCCATATTGATTTGTAAAATGTATTTTATTGAAAGCGTTTACTATCTTTCTCCACCACCCCCCCCCCCCCCCCCAAGAAAAAACACATGCACTCTTAATATACAGTTCACATTTGGAATACTATGAGCTCTTAGCACCCACACATTCAAATAGAAATCCAATGTTAAATGGTAAAAATTGTACTTGTAAGCATGTTTCAGGAATTGATGATTTTAAACCTAAAAAGTTGCCTTTGATCGCTGGAGAAACTTAAAGGAGCATTAGCAGTAAATTTGTTATTTGTAGTTCTATCACCAAAATTCTGCCAATTAAATATTTTTGTTTAAAGTAGCATTTGCTGCGTTTCTGGTGTTGGCATTTTGAATGTGAGCAAGGTGAACAGATTGCAGTTGCAATTCCTGCTCTTAATTATCCAGGCAATGTGTGATACAGAGAATAGGTACAATAGAGAGGCTGCATTAGACTGACTAACAGTGCCCTGGATAAACCATATTTTCAAAAAAAAAGGTATGAAACATTATCCTCATCTTCCAGATTTTTCAAATGTAGAGTATTTGTTGGTATTGCTTAAAAATGAATCTGACTTGACTTTTGCATTAGTACCAGCTTCAGCAGCTCAATAGTTTTCTGGTTTGGAAAACTCCAAATTTTAGTTGAAGTATCTTTAGTGAACAACTTCTGCATATGATGTCATTCTTTGACAGTACAAAATTGCTTTCTTGATTTTAATCCTCCTTTACATACTGTAAAGAACCATTTCTGTCAAACATGATCTCTTGAAATCTGTACGAATGTATAGTTTTAATCATGAAATGTACACTGGCTAGTATATAATTGTGGAAAATCATTGAAATAAATGTTGAAATACAGCTCTTTGTCCATAAAATTGATCAGTCTAAAAATTGGGAATAAATACTGTTGGTCCTTACTTTTGTGGAAGTTCCCAGGTTCACAACTTAATAGATAAACTGCGAATCAGCTTTAAAAATGTTATGAAACAATTTAATCCAATCTCTCAATGTGTTTGATTTTAGTTCATTCTTGCATATTGCTTACTTCAATCTGAATTTATTTAACCAAAAGAATTATTAGTTTCTTTTTAATAAGTGGGTTTCAAAAAAAAAAATCCAACTTGCCCAGTGGAAAGAGTTTCATTCTGATTATTTCCCACACTCTGAGCTGCTTCTCTCAGTCTTGCTGCTGGGGAAGGTGCTTCAATTCATGGAGAGGGAACAAATCAGAGTTGATCTCAATCTATGTTGCTCTTGCATGCAACCAAGTAGCCAGCAAGAATGGGATTGGTAGCCGTTTTCCTGTTTATTCTTTTGGGACGGTGGAGTGAAATTGTTCATTATGACAGAAAGCCTTTGTGAGAAAACATTACTTTTTGCATCTTCTGCTTTATTTGCAGTTCTTGTGATGGGCTTAGCATACAGAATCTCCATTTTACCCCTCTTTCGCTCCCCAATATTAGGTCTCATCCTGGCATCATGGTACCTTTCCTCAAAAGCTTAAACAGCCTCCCTGCAAAGCTACGGCCTTCCTAAATTGTGGATTATTCTGCTCTGAGCTAGGGGAGTTGTATTCCTAATTAGCCTAAAGATAAATCCTTCATCCAGATCTCAAAATCTGGTATCCGAATATCGCATGACCCAAGACATTTTGTTGCCTCTATTTAATCAGAAGGGAACCTTGTTCCTGTCAACATTGTGGAAGCTGTACTTTGAGATAAGGGTGCAAATCACTCCTAAGTTTCTCTCTTAAAAGACAAAAGGTACCGAGATCTCCAATATGTAAGTAGGCTGGTATATCTGTTGCCTTACTTTACTGAGTGGCAGTGCCGGAAACCCTTACTAATATTAATGGACATTCCAGAAAATCAACAGGTTAATGTGAACTCACCTTATTTTAGTCTTGTAGGATATCTGCAAAACAGTTATATGAAGTAATTTGCACATTTTTACTATCTCTTATACTGCCTTGATCTTGCTGTCAAAGAAGACATGCAATTTGACATGGCTGTTGTATCAACCCTAAGTACCTCTAAAATATGCAATACTGTGGTATAGGCTAGTCGTATGTGAAGTACAACAAATGATAGACAAAACTGTATTACTCACCTTTAGATATTACCATTCTTCAAAGAAGTTATACTTGAAGTAATGCACGACCTGTGTCCATGATTGAGGGGGGGGGGGATGTAGGTTCTCACCTGTGATTCCACCCCTCGCATGCCACCTCCGCCCCACCCCCTCCCCACCCGGCCATTTCTAATCCCATTCCAGAGACTTGAGCACAAAAGTCTAGACTGACACTCCAGTGCAGTGCCGAGGAAGGGCTGAACTGTCAGCTGCTGTCTTTCGGATGAGACGTTAAATTGAGGCCCCGTCTGCTCTCCGGTGGATGTAATTGATCCCATCGCACTATTTCGAAGAAGAGCAGGGGAGTTATCCCCAGTGTCCTGGCCAATATTTAACCCTCAATCAACATAACAAAAACACATTATCTGGCCTTATTACATTGTTGTTTGTGGGAGCTTGCTGTGCACAATTGGTTGCATTGTTTCCTACATTACAACAATGACTACACTTCATTGACTGAAGCACTTTGGGACATCCTGAGGTTGTGAAAAGCGCTATATAAATTCAAGTCTTTTTATATTGCTGTGGAAAAAGCCTGAAATGCAGACAAGTGCTTCCTCATGGATGCAGTTACCCTAAGGTGTTCTTGTGCTTCTTGCAATGGCCATTTCATTTGTCATTAGCAAAGACCTGAATGCGCTTTAGGGAGGGGAACCTACCATCCTTACCCGATCTGGCCTATATGGGACTGACTCTTAACTACTCCTCTGAAGTGGCCTAGCAAGCCACTCTGTTGCATAGAATCATAGAATGGTTACAGCACAGAAGGAGGCCATTCGGCCCGTCAAGCCTGTGCCGGCTCTCTGCAAGAGCACTTCAGCTAGTCCCACTCCCCTGCCCTTTCCCCGTAGCCCTGCAATTTTTTTCCCTCAGGTACTTATCCAATTCCCTTTTGAAAGCCGTGATTGAATCTGCCTTCACCACCCTTTCAGGCAGTGCATTCCAAATCCTAACCACTCGCTGCGTAAAAACGTTTTTCCTCCTGTCGCCTTTGGTTCTTTTGCCAATCACCTTAAATCTGTGTCCTCTGGTTCTCCACCCTTCCGCCAATGGGAACAGTTTCTATCTACTCTGTCTAGACCCCTCATGATTTTGAACACCTCTATCAAATCTCTCAACCTTCTCTGCTCTAAGGAGAACAACCCCAGCTTCTCTGGTCTATCCACGTAACTGAAGTCCCTCATCCCTGGAATCATTCTCGTAAACCTTTTCTGCACCCTCTCTAAGGCCTTCACATCCTTCCTAAAGTGTGGTGTCCAGAATTGGAGACAATACTCCAGTTGAGGCCAAACCAGTGTTTTATAAAGGTTCATCATAACTTCCTTGCTTTTGTACTCTATGTTTCTATTTATAAAGCCCAGGAACCCGTATGCTTTTTTAACCGCTTTCTCAACCTGCCCTGCCACCTTCAACGATTTGTGCACATATACCCCCAGGTCTCTCTTTCATGCACCCCCTTTAGGATTGTACCCTTTAATTTATATTGTCTCTCGTTCTTCCTACCAAAATGTATCACTTCGCACTTTTCTGCATTAAATTTCATCTGCCACGTGTCTGCCCATTTCACCAGCCTGTCTGTCTTCTTGAAGTCTATCACTATCCTCTTCACTGTTCACTATACTTTAAAGTTTTGTGTCATCTGCAAATTTTGAAATTGTGCCCTGTATACCCAAGTCCAGGTCATTAATATATATCAAGAAAAGCAGTGGTCGTAATACCGACCCCTGGGGAACACAACTGTATACCTTCCTCCAGTCCAAAAAACAACCGTTCACCACTACTCTGTTTCCTGTCACTTAGCCAATTTTGTATCCATGCTGCCACTGTCCCTTTTATTCCATGGGCTTCAACTTTGCTGGCAAGCCTATTATGTGGCACTTTACCAAACGCCTTTAGGAAGCCCATGTACAGCACGTCAACCGCATTGCCCTCATCAACCCTCTCTGTTACCTCATCAAAAAACTCAATCAAGTTAGTTAAACACGATTTGCCTTTAACAAATCCATGCTGGCTTTCCTTAATTAATCCACGCTTGTCCAAGTGACTGAACTTTGTCCCTGATTATTGTTTCTAAAAGCTTCCCCACTACCGAGGTTAAACTGACTGGCCTGTAGTTGCTGGGTTTATCTTTGCACCCTTTTTTGAACAAGGGTGTAACATTTGCAATTCTCCAGTCCTCTGGCACCCCCGTATCTAAGGAAGATTGGAAGATTATGGCCAGTACCTCCGTGATTTCCTCCTTAACTTCCCTTAGTATCCTAGGATGCATCCCATCTGGCCCTGGTGACTTATCAACTTTAAGTACAGCCAGCCTTTCTAGTACCTCTTTATCAATTTTTATCTCATCCAGTATCTCCACTACCTCCTCTTTCACTATGACTTTGGCAGCATCTTCTTCTTTGGTGAAGACAGATGCAAAGTACTCAATTAGTACCTCAGCCAGGCCCTCTGCCTCCATGCATAGGTCTCCTTTTTGGTCCCTAATCGATCCCACCTCTCCTCTTACTACCCGTTTGCTATTTATATGCCTATAGAAGACTTTTGAATTCCCCTTTATGTTAGCTGCCAATCTATTCTCATATTCTTTCTTTGCCTCTCTTTTTTTTCACTTCCCCTCTGAACATTCTATATTCAGCCTGATTCTTCCCCCTCTCTGCCCTTTACACTATTACTATCCCAATCTGTATTAAGATAATGTTATACACGCTCTTGTTCTGCTTTATCTTACTCTCTATCTCTTTCGTCATCCAGGGAGCTCTGGCTTTAGTTGCCCTACCTTTCCGCCTCGTGGGAATGTACCTCGACTGTACCTGAACTATTTCCTCTTTGAAGGCAGCCCATTGTTCGATTACAGTTTTATCTGCCAATCTTTGATTCCAATTTACCCGGGCCAGATCCGTTCTCAACCCATTGAAATTTGCCTTCCTCCAATTAAGTATTTTTATTCTAGATTGCTCCCTGTCCTTTTCCATAGCTAATCTGAACCTTAATTAATCTAATCTGAATTTATGATCACTGTTCCCTAAATGTTCCCCTACTGACACTTGCTCCACTTGACCAACCTCATTCCCCAGAACCAGATCCAGCAATGCCTCCTTCCTCGTTGGGCCAGAAATGTACTGATCAAGAAAGTTCTCCCGAACACACTTCAGAAATTCTTCCCCCTCTCTGCCCTTTACACTATTACTATCCCAGTCTATATTAGGATAATTGAAGTCCCCCATTATCACTACCCTATAGTTCTTGCACCTCTCTGTAATTTCCCTGCAAATTTGCTCCTCTATATCCTTCCCACTCGTTGGTGGCCTATAGAATACACCTAGTAGTGTAATGGCACCTCTATTGTTTCTTAACTCTAACCAAATAGATTCTGTCTTGACCCCTCCAGGACATCCTCTCTCTCTCCAGCACTGTAATATTCTCCTTAACCAATACTGCCACCCACCTCTTCTTTCCTTCCCTATCTTTCCTGAACACCTTATATCCAGGAATATGTAGTACCCAAGCCTGCCCTTTTATGAGCCAGGTCTCCGTTATCGCCACAACATCATATTCCCATGTGGCTATTTGCGCCTGCAGCTCACCAACCTTATTTAACATGCTTCATGCGTTTACACACATGTACTGTAAACCTGTCTTAGACCTTCTTGTATTCTCTCTTAGTCTGACCCCACCTAATACCGTACTATTTCTTACTCCAGTGCTATCGGTCTCTCCCAATCCTTTGTGCACCTTGTTTCTTCTTTCTAATGCTATATCCTGGTTCCCATCCCCCTGCCAAATTAGTTTAAACCTTACCCAACAGCACGAGCAAGCGCCCCCCCCTTGACGACAGTGGTCCCGGCTCTGTTGAGGTGCAACCCGTCCAACCTGTACAGGTCCCACCTCCCCCAGAACAGGTGCCAATGTCCCAGGAATCTGAAGCCCTCCCTCCTGCACCATCTCTCCAGCCATGCATTCATCTGCTCTATCCTCCTCTTTCTATACCCATTAGTATCAAACCGCTACACTGCAAAGGTTCAAGAAGAAGGCCCACCATCACCTTCTTGGAGCAACTAGGGATGGGCAATAAATACCAGCCTTTCCAGCAATGCCCACATCTGTGAATGCATTAAAAAATAGCAGTATGTGTGGGGGGAAAAAGCCAGGAAGGAAGTGGGCTCTGTGGGGAAAAAAGCCGGGAAGGGAGCGGGCTCTGTGGGGGAAAAATAGGAGAAACATCATCGATATCAGCTTCCAGATTAATGCACAGAATGCTTCTGTGCAGCTTCCGGCCGTTGGCAGCAGTCACTCCGTTTACCTCATCTCAGTTGCATCCAAAGTTCGTCTGTGTATTCTGATGTTGTAATAATGCAGCATTTCTGAATAGGCTTTTCACGCCGTTACATTTGGGTACAAAACGCATTGTCGCAAATGTGGGTCTTCTTGCTCCTGCTTAATTTCGTTCCAGATCTTTTCTACAGGCTGTGTGTTGGAACTCTTGAAGGCAGCCATCCAATTGGTCATCTGTGTCCTGCTTTATTCAAGTTTGGAGTGAAGCTGCTTGACATCCTTTACCTTAATTTGTATCTTCAAACAGGAAGATCATGGAAGGAGCCCACTTGCAAGAGTTGTTAGGGGCATTTGCTCTATGCTGCTGTTTTGATGATCGTTAAGATTATAAGCCGTGTTGTTAGCTCCCTGCTACAGTGCACGCTATTGGGAGTGGTATGCCTTTTTTAATGAACCCATAAAAGACGTTGGCTTGCCCCAGTGTTGGGAATGGTATGTGATATGTATTATGTTGTGTAATTAACCACTAGAGGGCCTGCTGATGGGAACAAGCAGACTGCAGCAATTACACTCCAGGCTCTACTCTTGTAGTGGAATGCTTTATCCAGAATCTTCTGGAGAGTGAAATAAAAAGCAGCCACCAACTTTAGTGTTTATCGGACATAACAATATGCCGCTCCTGTCACTACAGCCAATTCAGCTCCGAACAGTTGTCCCCTGCAGCAAGGAGATGGTGGCTCTTTGTGATGAACTGCTGCAACTTGCCTTTGGTTTGTATGCGACACGTCCTTCAGTTCACTAGAGCCCATCCCCTTCCTTTCCAGTAAAAGGGGGTACTGAGTGCCTCTTGGGCGACTTACTGACCTCATGCCGATGCCTCCATCAGTCTTGGAGGTTGGGGTTGCACCGTCCCCAATGTTGCAGTTCAAATAATAGTATGGAGAAACTATGTGCCTGAAGTGGCAGGCAGTATGCAACAAAAATCCAAGACTGCACAAGAGTTGTGGTTTCACACCATATAGAAGCTTAAGAATATTTTATGGTTCACTTTTCTCCTTCCCCCCCCCCCCCCCCTTCTTACAGGGTGATGTTTATGAGGAGCTGAGGAGGGGCTGGAACTTGCCAATTACTCCCCCCCCCCAAAAAAAACCCACTCTCTTAATAGATATTTGGCTGTTGACGTTTTGCTCAGTGACTTATTTCCCAGTTTTCCACAGATGTTGATTTGAATAAATATCAGTTGCACTTTGTGCAAAGTCAAAATCTCCCTGAGGTGGAGATACCGTTGGTGACTGCACTTTTCGTCTCATTGTTTGACAGTTCAGCATTGTCAGATTGGAACAATCTGAAAGGACTGATGAATTGAGATTCGCATCAAAAAACCTGACACTTGGAAACATATCTCTGATGGGGGCGGGGGGGCGTGACAGCAACCAGAAACGGGCTTCAATCAGATTTACAGCTTATCTGAGTAACGCATTTTGATTGGAAGCGAGTTGCTTGATTTCCCATCATCGAGAACAGAATAAACAGTAGTGACATTAATGTTCCTCATTGCATGATACTGGGGTGTAGGCTGGGTTTAACCAGACTGGTGCATTGAGCCGGAAAGCTGCAGGTGCCATAGGCTCGGAGCGAGATGAGAAATATCCTCTTGCAAGCAGAGAGCAGCTGATGGAACAAGACTGCGGGACCATGATGGGCAGGTTCCCGCCCCTCTGCAGATCCTCATAAACATCACCTTCCTTTAAGAAGATGGGGGGAGGAAAGTGAAACATAAAACATTCTTAAGCTTCCTTATGGTGCAAGAGATATGAGACCATGACTCTTGTGCAGTCTTGGATTTGTGTTGCATTCTTCTACCTCACTTGTCCTACAGGTAAGTAAGCGAGTGTGCTTGTGTTTCTTTTGAAAATTGGCGCTTTTCAAATTAATGCCAATGCATCAGTTTTTTTTTTCCCCGTTCGGGCGAAATTTAGCTTACACTGGTGTTTTTTGAAACCTGCAATTCGTCCATTATTTCCAATGCGGTTGCTGCATTAACACAAATTCTGCAGTGCACGCAAGAACTGACACCGCCGTCACCAACACGGCGTCGCCTCCTGGTATTATTTGAATTAGTCCCACTTTGCATTCCAAATTTTGAGGATCGATCCGCAATCAGGCACCTTCGATTTTTTTTTTGCACTCAACTTTTCCATTCTCTCTCTTTTTTATTATTATTATTACTCAAGGGTTTATTAAAGCCGAGATACAAACGAGGACGGCGTGGAATGAACGGTGGAACGGCAGATCCGTCTCCCAGGACGCCACCAAACCTCAGCGATTAATCCAGAGTGTCCATTCAGGAAACGAAATCAAACACGACCTGCTGAGTACGAGAATCCGAAACAACAGCAGTGGTGCTCATGTAGGTTTCATGTGGCATTCTGTGTCTGACAAATCACCCTTTTAAAAAAAAACCACACAAAAACTGTTTTCATTGTTTTTAATCACCTTTAGAACCATTGTGGACTATTTTCTTTCAGCACTGGTTACGGGTAAATAGACATACTTAAAAAAAAATGTGTGTGTGTTCTGCAAAATGAATTGAGGGTTGAAGCAAGGTTCAGTCGGGAATGTCATCTTGGTACCAACAACTCCTGCAAAGCTGATAAACGGTGCTTATCACCAGGGCAGAACTGTGTGCAGAATCTGTTCAGGCTTTCCCCTGTGGCCAACTCCTTCTTAACATTAATTTATTAAATAATATTTAAAGCAACAGACAGAAGATGTCCCCCCCCCCCCTCCTTTATTGCCCAGGATATGTGTTTCCTGTTACATTTTGTATTCAAGTTCTCCATACAATACTGGCTATTTAGCTACATTTCGCAATATTTTCAGTGCAGAGGATGCTTGTAAAACACTAAAAAGCGACAGAGACTATGCCTGTATTAAGCAAATACATTGGGGCAGATTTTGCGGTGGGTATGACGGTGTACTCGGAGTGCGCCGTCGTACTGCCTTTGAAATTGACCGCAAGTTCGGAATTCCGCAAGCGCAGGGCCTGTTTGCATCAGCGTAAGGGGGTTAGACGGAGACAGTTACTCATTCTATTAGCTCCGGAATGTGATGCAATGAATTGTAAAAGTGTCTGAAACGCCTCCAGTGATTAAAGTACAGATTTTTTTTCAGATCTTAGGCCTCTGTTGTATTTATGTTTGTAGCCCCCTGTCCCTGTTATTTTATATAACATTTCACAGAGCTTCGCCGTACTGATTGGAGCGCCAGGCCCACGTGGTCCCAGGTACGCTTCCGCACACGCTGCGGCCCCCTGGGATCCCGTGGGCCGTTACGCCGCCCTCCAGTACGCGGCGTCAGAGAGCGAGTTCACAAAGGAAAGCCCCCATCAGGTTAGTTCGTATTCTTTCCGTGTGTCGGCGGCGCACTCCATAGCTACTCCGCCGACTGCAATTTCTGGGCCATGAATTTTGGGGTAATTTACGCTCTAGGTGTTTGGAAAAAGGCTCTGCTGGGGGTACTTTTAAAATTGTCATTTCTTAAGAGCACTGACAATTTTGTTTTACAGGTTATTCATCTTGCACGGGCGAGCTTCCTGATAGAAGCATTCGGCTCACCCTTCATTTTGGACCTAGACTTGAACCAGTGAGTATTGTATTCAGAACTGTCAACCACAGGCCATTGTTAGAAGTGAGATTCATGAGTGAAACAGATTAAAATACATGGAGTCCTTTTTGATGTAAGTGACAATAGCTCCTTTTTTAAACTAAAGTGAGTTTTAATCATGCTCCTAATGTCTGGAAGTTTACACTCTTAATAGAGCGAACTGGGGCAACACGGGAATGTTTCCAACAAATAGATGATCATCAATTTTTTTTTCATTCATTCACGGGATGTGGACGTCGCCGGAAAGGCCAGCGTTTATTGCCCATCCCTAATTGCCCTCGAAGGTGGCGGTGAGCCGCCTGCTTGAACCGCTGCAGTCTGTGATACTTCTTTGTAGCGGTTTGTTACAACTGAGTGGCTTGCTAGGCTGATTCAGAGGGCAGTTAAGTGTCAACCACATTGCTGTGGCTCTGGAGTCACATATAGGCCAGACCGGGTAAGGACGGCAGATTTCCTTCCCTAAAGACATCGGTGAACCAGTTTCAGTTTCACGGTCACCATTACTGACACGAGATTTTTATTCCGGATTTATTTTATGATCTGAATGTTTGTGGCTTGTTGTGGAATTTGAACTCATGTCTCAACAGATCATTAATCCAGGCCTCTGGATTACTAGTCCACTAACATTACCACTATGCTACCATATCTCCAAATGGGCTCCTAATCCAAATTTAGTGTCCCTAATTTGTTTATTTTGCAGTAATACTTTAGTGCCTGCTAGTCATTATAATACTCTTGATATTGACTGAAAATAGCCCAAGTATTGAACTATAAGCATGGAGCTAACTGCAGGGGTGCTGAGTTAGGATGATTGGTTCAGAGGCTGGTTAGCATATGCATTATCTTGGTTGACCCATTATACAATCCTTGCCATCATTCTGGAAGATATGGAGACAGTTGCATGTAAGTCCCGCAGTATTAAGGAGTTTTGCAAGACACTGGGGGGGTGAAATTAGTCTTCCACTTTTTCCCCCATTGACGTTGGTGGATAAGTAGATCGGACAAGGTGTAAAATGGGCTGGCGGTTCACGATTGCCCATTTTGTGCTGTCACCTAAGGCCAGTTTTACCCCACTGGGTTCACCCATAAACCGAGAGCCCTGTAAACTCTAGGGGACTTGGATTGCTCATTGAATGAACAAAGGAGCTTGGAAATGCTACAGCAATGTTGGAGAGGTTTCAGCAACATTGTGTTGAGAGAAGGCGGTATTGGAGATTCTGAAGTAGCTGTGTGCCGAGCACAGGTGGTATTTATCCGGTGCTATAAGCTAACCATTTTATTCTAATTGAAAAAATAACCAAACTGCAGTTCAATCTTGTGAGCGTATTCTGTTCAAAAAGTACACACTGAGGATGGAGTACACTGAAGCATTCTTCAAACAAATCAACAAGAGAGCCTTTTTAATTGAGGATATGAATTCCTCTATTTTCTCTCCAGTCCCCCTCATATTATTAGGGCCCCCAGGAGGACATCCAACAGGTGCTGCTCTCTGCCCAGTGGGGAGGAGACGTACTACAGCAGCCCAGCAACAACTGACCAGTTTTCCTTTTCTTCCCCAGAGGGAAGTGCCTGACCTCCATTCAGCAGTTTCCCAGACCACTCGTGTCTGAGATTAGAACTTTCTGAAGTTGGTGATGGGTGGTGGTGTTGGGGGAGGGTGGGGTGGTGGGGGAGGGGTGGGGGAGGGGTGGGGTGGTGTTGGGTGGGGTGGTGGGGGAGGGTGGGGTGGTGTTGGGTGGGGTGGTGGGGGAGGGCTGGGGTGGTGTTGGGTGGGGTGGTGGGGGAGGGCTGGGGTGGTGGGGGAGGGGTGGGGGAGGGGTGGGGTGGTGTTGGGTGGGGTGGTGGGGGAGGGTGGGGTGGTGTTGGGTGGGGTGGTGGGGGAGGGCTGGGGTGGTGGGGGAGGGGTGGGGTGGTATTGGGTGGGGTGGTGGGGGAGGGGTGCGCTGGCCTCTCGTTGCTGTGCCTTGTAGATGGTGGATAGGTTTTGGGGAGTCAGGAGGTGAGACAGTCGCCACAGAATACCCAGCCTCTGACCTGCTCTTGTTGCCACAGTATTTATGTGGCTGGTCCAGTTAAGGGGTTGGGTGGTGGTGTTGGGTGAGGTGGTGGGGGAGGGGTGGGGTGGTGGTGTTGGGTGGGGTGGTGGGGGAGGGGTGGGGTGGTGGGGGAGGGGTGGGGTGGTGGTATTGGGTGGGGGGGTGTTGGGTGGGGGAGGGGTGGGTGGTGGTGTTGGGTGGGATGGTGGGGGAGGGTGGGGGTGGGGTGGTGGTGTTGGGTGGGGGAGGGGTGGGGTGGTGGGGGAGGGGTGGGGGAGGGGTGGTGGTGTTGGGGAGGGGTGGTGGTGTTGGGTGGGGTGGTGGTGTTGGGTGGGGGGGTGGGGTGGTGGTGTTGGGTGGGGTGGTGGTTTTGGGTGGGGGAGGGGTGGGGTGGTGGGGGAGGGGTGGGGGAGGGGTGGTGGTGTTGGGGGAGGGGGGGTGGGGGTGGGGTGGTGGTGTTGGGTGGGGTGGTGGTGTTGGGTGGGGGAGGGGTGGGGTGGGGGTGTTGGGTGGGGTGGTGGGGGAGGGTGGGGTGGTGGTGTTGGGTGGGGGGGTGGGGTGGGGTGGTGGTGTTGGGTGGAGTGGTGGGGGAGGGGTGGGGTGGTGGGGGAGGGGTGGTGTGGTGGGGGAGGGGTGGGGTGGTGGTGTTGGGTGTGGTGGTGTTGGGTGGGGTGGTGGGGGAGGGGTGGGGTGGTGGTGTTGGGTGTGGTGGTGTCGGGTGGGTGGTGGGGGAGGCCCTACATCCCTCTGTTCTGCCTCACTTTGCAGTGCTGCTCTGCCCTCTTGCAAAATAAAAGTCTTTTAAAACCAAACTTTTGGTCAACTAAAAGGCGGTACTTAAAAATGTAATTGTAATTACTATTAGACTACTTTTGATTTATTTTGCAGTAAATGAGCACTTTTACTTTTGTACTGGGTTTTTGGAAAAAGATGTCAAACCAACGCATGTGCAGAAGTCTGGGTCTCTCTGGTCTCCAGCTAGTCTAGAGGAGACCAAGGGAGCAGCACAGTATAAGAGTTGTTCAATTTTTTAAGGAATTCTCTTTGATCCAGATTGTGGACCTCTGACCAGATTCTGGCTGGTCCCACTTGTCAGTGTTCTTATATCATGTCACTACCTTGTGTTACGATGTAACAAGCTGATAATAGGCTGCTCATGAAGTTTGAGAATTGGTGGCAGATCAATAGACCCAGGAAAAACCGTTGACAGAGTAGGACATGAATGCCAATGAGTTGACAACACAACTGTAAGGAAAACACACCTGATGCAGGACTGAGTCTTGAGCAATTGCCAAGAAATTGTGTGCATTTCAATGTGGAATGTATGTGAAACAGTGCACATGTTCAGTATTATTTATGAAGACTGCGCACTCAATGTAAGTCAATAAGAATAATTGTAACAGACCCTGTGCTGATGCAGGTGAGACTTAACAAATGCATCATCTTTAGTTCCAAGAAGGTTTACACTTGTATCTGGGCTATTTTTGGAACTGGTTATTCTATCTAGAGGAGATGGTGCAGTGTATTGAAATTTTACACTTTTATCAAGTATTTAGCTTTGGCAATGGAAAATATTAATGAGACCAGTAGGGTATCTTAGCTTGCTCATGCTTTGTGCTGAGAAGTATTGAAAACTTTGTCTCGTATATAATTTGTAGTTTTTGTAAGTTTTTTTTTCAAAATGGCATTGAAAGATCTGAATAACCTATTTGCTCATTCCCAGGATTAAAGGAATAATGTAGATAAGAGCCTCCAATTTTCCTATCCATAAAATTCCCATTATGTAATTAAAAAATTATTCAAGATATTGGTTGAGAGGGTCGATCAGGGTAGTGTAGTTTTACACAGGATTACATTACATAGGATATGTGGCACAGAAACAGGCCATTCGGCCCAACCAGTCCATGCCGGCGTTTATGCTCCACTCGAGCCTCCTCCCGTCTTTCCTCATCTAAATCTATCAGCATAACCCTCTATTCCTTTCTGCCTCATATGCTTGTCTAGCCTCCCCTTAAATGCATCTATACTATTCGCCTCAACCACTCCCTGTGGTAGCGAGTTCCACATTCTCACCACTCTGGGTAAAGAAGTTTCTTCTGAATTCCCTATTTGATTTCTTGGCGACTATCTTATATTGATGGCCTCTAGTTTTGCTCTTCCCCACAAGTGGAAACACTCTCTCTCTCTGTCTACTCTATCGAAACCTTTCATGATTTTAAAGACCTTTATTAGGTCACCCCTCAGCCTTCTCTTTTCAAGGGAAAAGAGACCCAGCCTATTCATCCTTTCCTGATAGGTATAACCTCACAGTTCTGGTAGTACTAAGCCACACAGTTTAGCAGCTCTTAGATTTTATTCTGAGTTCTGTGCTAATTCATTGATCTCAACGGAGCAACAATTGAGATGCTGCTCATGGCTCTGGCTAGACAGGGAAAAAAGTCACCAGTCCCGAGTGTGATCCAGAGACTCCTGCCTGAAAGGCCACAGGTGTGAGAAAGGCATCAAGCTTGGCTGCAGTGCACTCTGTGGTCATACTCTCACTGTCTAGGCGACCACATGAAGAGCAGCCACTGGCGAGGGAATTGCTGGTGCTGGGAAATCCTGTCACGGGATGAGTCAGTGTTTTCAGGTAAGGAGGGAGAAAAATAAACAAAAAAAAAATATTCGCATTTTGCAGCATGTTGTCTTTATGGACTTTCAAAAGGTGTTTGATAATAGACTTGCTAGAAAAATTGAAGCTCATGGGATTAAAGGGACAGTGGCAGCGTGGATACAAAATTGGCGAAGAGACAGAAAGCAGAGAGCAGTGGTGAATGGTTGATTTTCAGACTGGAGGAAAGTATACAGTGTTGCTCCCCAGGGGTCAGTATTAGGACCACTGCTCTTTTAGATATATACTAATGGCCTGGACTTTGAAATTATACCCTTTATATTACCCAAGTTTGCAGATGACACAAAACTCAGAAATGTAGTAAACAGTGGGGAGGATAGTAGCAGACTTCAGGAGGACATAGACAGACTGGTGAAATAGGCAGACACATGATAAATTAGATTTATTGCTGAGGAGTGTGAAATGATACATTTTGGAAGGAAGAATGAGGAGAAACTAAATGGTACAATTTTAAAGGGGGTGCAGGAACAGAGAGACCTGGGGGTGTACCTACACAAATCTTTGAAGGTGGTAGGACAAGTTGAGAAGGCCGTTTAAAAAAACATACAGGATCCTGGGCTTTATTAATAGAGGCATAAAGTACTAAAGCAAGGAAGTTATTTCTAAATCACTGGTTAGGCCCCAGCTGGAGCATTGTGTCCAATTCTGGGCACCACGCTTTAGGAAGGATGTCGAGGCCTTGGAGAGGGTGCAGAGGAGATTGACTAGAATGATACCAAGGATGAGGGACTTCAGTTATGTGGAGAGACTGGAGAAGCTGGGGTTGTTCTCCTTAGAGCAGAGAAGGTTAAGGGGAGATTTAATAAAGGTGTTCAAAATTATGAAGGGTTTTGATAGAGTAGGTGGGGAGAAATTGTTTCCACTGGCAGAAGGGTCAGTAACCGAGGACACAGATTTAAGATGAGTGGCAAAAGAACCAGAGGGGAGATGAGGAGAATTTTCTTTAAGCAGCGAGTTGTTATGATCTGAAATGCGTTGCCTGAAAGGGCGGTGGAAGCAGATTCAATAGTAACTTTCAAAAGGGATTTGGATAAATACTTGAAAAGGAAACATTTCCAGGGCCATGGGGAAGGATTAGGGGAGTGGGACTAATTGGAGAGCTCTTTGAAAGAGCCGGCACAGGCACGATGGGCCGAATGGCTTCCATCATGTGCTGTGTGATTCTATGGGATTTTTATGGACTCACCACAAGGCAGCAGATAAACCAGTGGCTTTGTGTCTTGACTTCTAGCATCTGCAAGTGCTCATTGAAAGCAGTAAGCTGTGGTTGGGGGACAATGGAAGGTGGTCTCTGGGAGCCGTAGCTGATGGATTGGATATTTGTCCTGTTTTAAAATCGCAAAACACTTTACGTTTTGAATATGAACGGACGTTTGTGGATTGGTAGTATTGTGAGAAGCATAACTGTCTCTTTAGTTTTATTCTGTGTCTCTGTATTGGGGTGGGGGTGCGCGGGTGTGTGGAGGGTGCAGGCGAATATACATCTTGAATAGTATGTTACTGTCTTTTCAAAAGGAGTTGCCTGACCTCGACACAGGAGGCTTATTAACAGATACCACACATGACTGCCATTATTCAGTGCTAACCAGCCTATCGATGCGGAAGGATATCACCCACTGTACCAGAAATGTTATTCAATAGATGTAAACGTTACAGCAAGAAAACTGTAGGCAGTTCCGTACCTATTGAACACTGCTTTGTATATCAGGCTTGTGCTATCTTCCTTAGTCCCAGTTTAGACGTTAAAGCGATGAGGGAGGGTGTAACAGTTGTTTCAGTGAATCTTTGCTTCACCAAACGGCTACTAAGAGGCAGCTAGTGGAGCACTCCATGGATATCTCACTTCATGTGTAGACTTCACATTATAGATGTCTCATGTAAACTGAGTGTTTTCGAAGATCTAAGATGTTCGAGGCACTTATTATTATTTTGAAAGAATGACACTGAATTAAGTACATTTTGTAATCTAGTAAAATGTTGTGCTTGCCTTTGCTTCTGCATTTCTGAATAAACTTGATTATTAGTTGTAACCTGAGATAGATGGTCATCCAGGGTGTATTTTTTCCATCAGTCAGAGAAATCATTAGCATATGCTGGTCATCTGTATCATTTCCAGTGCATATCTTAATGTAAAAAGGCATCATTGTTTGCCCTACGGCCTGCTATTCCAGATTACTTCATGCATAAGGTCATGCTTCAATTCATTTTGCGTTGGCCAGGAGGAAAATTATGTGGAACAAGCTCAAATCGTAAGTCGGTGGTGTCACTTACTCGACACCAAGTTTTCCTGCCAAATCTGGGAAACGTTCTAAGGATGGTAGCCCTGATCAAGAGGCTGAGCTACTTTCTGAAAATATATCATAATTAATTTTTTAAAAATCATACACATAGGGTGCATTTTACAAATAAATACCCTAAGATCACACATTTCAAAAATATGTAGGTTTTGTTGCGTCAAGACCATTTTGAGCATGCAGGTAATTTTGCGTGTCGACTTTGCCAGTAGGGAGCAGTGTCCACTGGCAGTACAAATCAGGAATCCAGGCTGGCGTTGCCCACAGTTTTCCATTTTGGTTTTAATGGTTAGATAATCATGGGCAGCGGGTGCCCCAATTTCCGATTTGTGGCACCGGCAGCTGAGCCTCCGCCCTGGGACTGCGGACTTTGAAATTGACCCCATATATGTTTAGTCAGCTACTCTGTGTAAGTTCAGTCAGTGTTCTGTGGGGTCGTAAGTTTGTGACAACTTGATTTGACCTGTGGCTTGGTGTACTGCTGCACTGCACTGCAGAGTGCCTGGGTTAGGCACACCCGTGATTTCTCATAAAATGGTGGGGAAGATTCCCTCTGGTTGGTGTGTGTATCCACATCGTAAACCTGTTTTTTTTCCTGAATGCATTTACAAAAATACAACACATAGCAGCAGCCAGAGCAATTCTCTTTGGAATTCTCTACCCCAGAGAGCTGCGGAGGCTGGGTCATTGAATATATTTAAGGCGGAGATAGACAGATTTTTGAACGGTAAGGGAGTCAAGGGTTATGGGGAGCAGGCAGGAAAGTGGAGTTGAGGCCAAGACCAGATCAGCCATGATCTTATTGAATGGAAGAGCAAGCTCGAGGGGCCAAATGGCCGACTCCTGCTCCTATTTCTTATGTTCCCGGACGGAATACTCAAATGCATAGATAAATCTGACGGTAACAGATTTTTTTTCCCCCAAGTACTTACAAGTGCCAAACTGGAGTTAAAAACTGGCATGTGGTTGATTGGCACATAATAAGGAACTGGATCATATAAAAGTGTGTGTGTGGGAGAGAGACTTTTGAATGCACCAGCTTTGTCTGACATTACTAGGGGCGATTTTTTTTCCTTCCAAAATTGGCATGAACATTTTTGGGGGAGTTTTTATGGGGCCAGAAGGAGCAGGGATGCCTCCCCCCTTCCCCCCCCCCCCCCCCACTTTTTTATTGCCAATTTCAGGCGAGGATCGCCTGTAGAGCCGGATTGCCCACCCCCGATTCAGCGTGGTGCCCACTAGCGCTCATTCTAATGAGTCCCAAAGCTGAAAATGATTCAGGCCTCGCAGTGAATCTGTTGGGCAGGTGCTGCAGATGCATCGCTGACTTCACATCCATTTTGGGTGAAAGCTCAAAATTGCCCTGAGACTATGAACAAAAATGAAAGCACATGGAATTGGAGGCAACCTATTAAACATGGGTAGGGAATTGGTTCGGAGGTCGGCGATAAAGAGTAGGAGTGTCAGCTGTGGCTCAGTGGGTAGCACCCTCGCCTCTGAGTCAGAAGGTTGTGGGTTCATAGTCCCACTCCAGAGACTTGAGCACATAAATCTAGGCTGACACTCCAGTGCAGTACTGAGGGAGTGCTGCACTGTCAGAGGTGCCGTCTTTCGGATGAGACGTTAAACCGAGGCCCCGTCTGCTCTCTCAGGTGGATGTAAAAGATCCCATGGCACTATTTCGAAGAAGAGCAGGGGAGTTATCCCCAGTGTCCTGGCCAATATTTAATCCCTCAATCAACATAATAAAAACAGATGATCAGGTCATTATCACATTGCTGTTTGTGGGAGCTTGCTGTGCGCAAATTGGCTGCCGCGTTCCCACATTACAACAGTGACTACACTTCAAAAGTACTTCCATTGGTTGTAAAGCGCTTTGAGACGTCCGGTGGTCGTGAGAGGCGCTGTAGAAATGTAAGTCTTTCTTTCTTTCATGTGACTAGTGGTGTCCCCCAGGAATCTGTACAGGGGCCTCAGCTTTTCATTGGGCCAAAAATTCATCCCGGTGCGCGTACTCTCGCGTATTCCCTCTGCAATTGCCGGTTTTCTGCATGCCCTGCGCATGCGCTGAAAACCGGCAATTGCTCTTTTGAAAAGGGGGCGGTTCCTCGGTGCATCGCGTGCGCGCTACAGGCTGCGCGCACGCTGTGCACTTCATGCTTTGGACGCGCAGGTAAGTACTGAAGATTTTAGAAATGGAAAAAGGAGGAGTAAGACCCACTTTTAACAAGGTAAGTAGTGAATTAAGTATTTTTTTGAATTTTTTTTAACAGGTATATCTTTTTTAGAGACTTTAAAGACAGGTAAGTTTATTTTTATAACTTTTTAAAAGATTTTAAATTTTTTCAAAAATTTAATTTTTTATTTAAAATGGTTAATTTATTTAACTATACTTATTTTATTAATGTGATGGTTTTTTTTTTATTTAATTGAGGTTTAGCTGTTATTTTGGGGGGGTGTAAGATTCATAGATTTCACAGCACGTCTGTGAAACTTATGAATGGAAGATGGTGTGCTGCCATTGGCTCTAACTGAGTCACGTGATCCCACAGCTCGCACAAATTCACTACGCCGGTGGGATACGCAAGCACTGCCCAGCTGATGTCTGGAACATCAAGTTCGTGCGAGCTGGATCTGAAAAAGCACAAGCGGAGTGAGAGATCGCGGGGAAGGCTTACCCCCGCGGGAACAGAGCGAGATCAATTTCTGGGCCATTATATTTATAAATGCTTTAGTGAAGGAATAGAGAGCCGTATATCCAGGTTTTCTGATGACACTAAGTTAGGTGGCACAGTAAATAATGTAGATGGGAGCAGAAAGTTGCAAAGTGACATTGATAGATTGAATGGGTATAACAATGGCGGATGGAGTTCAAAGCGGAGAAGTGTGAAGTCATCCACTTTGGACATAAGAAAGACAGATCAGCGTATTTTCTAAATGGTCAGAAGCTAAGAACTGTGGATGAGCAGAGAGATTTAGGGGTCCAAGTACAGAAATCACTAATAGCTAGTGGACAGGAACATAAATAATTTAAAAGGCTAATGCAATGCTGGCCTTTATCTCAAGGAGGCTGGAATACAAAGGAGTGGAAGTTATGTTACAGTTATATAAAGCTCTGGTTAGACCCTATTTAGAGCACTGCGTTCAGTTCTGGGCACCGCACCTCAGGAAGGATATATTGGCCTTGGAGTGGGTGCAGCGCAGATTCACCAGAATGATACCAGGGGCTAAAAGGGTTAAATTATGAGGACAGATTGCATAGTCTAGGCTTGTATTCCCTTGAATATAAAAGATTAAGGGGTGATGTAATTGAGGTGTTTACGATGATTAAAGGATTTGATAGGATAGATAGAGAGAAATTATTTCCTGTGGTGGGAGAGTCCAGAACAAGGGGCATAATCTTAAAATTAGAGCTCGGCCGTTCAGGGGTGATGTCAGGAAGCACTTCATCGCACAAAGGGTAGTGGAAATCTGGAACTCTCTTTCCCAAAAAGCTGTTGAGGCTGGGGGTCAATTGAAAATGCCAAAACTGAGACTGATAGATTTTTGTTAGCCAGGGTTACGGAACCAAGGCGGGTAGATGGCGTTAAGATACCGATCAGCCATGATATAATTGAATGGCGGAACAGGCTCGAGGGGCTGAATGGCCTCCCCCTAGGTTCCCATGTTCCTATGCCCTCACTGTGTGCTACGTGCAGTTTGTGCATGTGATTAACCAACCACTAACCTGGAGAGGTGTGATATAAGAGCACAAAGAGATGATATTGAAAACTTTGGTTACTTTCTTCTCTCCCTCCACTCCAATTTTTTAAATTTCATCTTCATTTGTGATAGGAAAAAGTTTGGGATTTTAATAAAGGAGAGGGACAATCAAAGAATTCGCTGAATCGTTTTCAGCATCGCTGATTTCCAATCAAGTCACATTCAAATACCGATAAGTAACATTGGTGAGACCAGTGCCTGACTTGGAGTAAAATTCTTGGACCTTTATATGTGTTCTTGGATCATATCCAATCACTCATCGGACCAGATTTTGCGGTCAGCGGCGAAGCGTACAGCTGCCCACAGACTTTTCGTGGGCTTGTGAGCGGCAACTTACGGCTACTAGAGATCTTTTCCAGCATGGCGCCCTCTACAGGGGATCTGTGGCGTGTGTGAGCAACAGCGCGGTTTTTCAACCAATCAGATTGAAGAATCCTCACTGAGACACGCAGGGTTGGATTTTATGAATGGAGACGTGTTTGGAGGCGGGACTGCTGCGTGCCGGGTTTCAGTCCCGCCTCCATCAGCTTCTGGCCATCCAGTGGGATTTTCCCCTGATTGACCTTGTTAAGCCCGCCCGGCGGGCTCAGCAGGCCAATTAGGGGGAAGTCAGTGACAGAGCACATCAACGTCTGACGTGTCATCTGTCAAGAATTTTTGAAAGAAGAAATGTCATCGTTTGACAGCTCTGTGAAGCTGTCAAACACTGACATTCTGTGTAGTTTGATGATTCCTTGTGTTCAGGACTCATCAAACCTTTCTACTTTGCAGAAATCAGCTGGCTGTTGTATCGGAGGGTGCAACAGCCAGTCTGTGATCTCTACAATGGAGATGTCGGGGACTCCGGCTCCACAGCGGCAGAAGGCTATAGGTAGAAACAAAGGTAAGATAACATTTTCTAACACTTTACACTCACCTCACATACTTACCACTCCACACTTGCACCCATCACTCACCTCTACATCGCACTTTCAGACCCCTCCGACCCCCGCAGACCTCCTACTCGTCTCCTACACCCTGGCGGGGTTCCCCCAGGTCGGGAAGCCCGCACTTCAGGACGAAAAATGGGGATAATCCTATTTTCTGCCTGTTAACTACCTGTTAACAGGCAGTTAATAGGCTTTAATCCCTTCCCACCTCCAAGGAGATGGGACCCGGGGCAGGACGGCTTCCCGCCTCCTGGCAAGAGGGCACAGAGGCGTGTCGGGGGCGGGTTTGCCACCCTGCCCCCAAATTCTGCCACTTTCCCGGCAGTCCCGCCTCCATACCCGCCTCCTCGGGGCTGGTAAAATGCAGCCCGCAGAGTCTAAACCAGGAAGTATAAATTAGAATATTTAATTCCGTGTAAAATCATGTACAGAAAATGAAATAAAAAGAGAGAAAGAAAGATGGGATTAAGAGAGAGTGATAAAAAAGACAGAAAGAAAATATGTATTATTTATTTTAATTTTTAATTTTTTTTTTAATTCTGAAGGAATGAGACTCCACACTTGTAAAAAGTAAATTTTCAGTGCCAGAGAGGTCGTTTGGTATTAATTAAGACTTATCACACCGTTAAAAATTCACTTACACTTGAATGGACAAGCCCTAACTTTTTCTGGCGTGTTAGTGAGTATTTAGTGGGTAAGTACAGCAACTTCACGCCCTTCATATATTTCAATGCCGAGTCTCTCGGCGAGGTACCAGTGTGGCGAAGCTTGTGGAAGGGCAGGGAAACTTGGACAGCAACTTCCAGATTTCCGCGTTTAACTGCGCATGTGCGGATGCCGGAAGTTGCTGTCCGATGTGCTCCATAATAGCGGTGAGTGCTGACAGCCTCACCGTTATTCCTACTGCCAAATCCGGGCCATTACTTTCTGCTGCGGTTGGTTGCACATGAACTTGAGGCAGAAGAGTTTTAAGATGAGCTGATGGTTTCTGACAGTTACAGGTGTGTTTATTTAGCGTTCCGTTCACCAGGTAGTTATATAGGAGTTAAATAAGCTCCTGAGATCCAGCTTTTAAATCTTTTCATTTTCCGCAAAGGAATTTTCTGGGGCATGCTCAGCTGTTGTCTTATGTGAAGGTTTATATTCTTCAAGACTAGTAGTCGCAGTCACATTTTTGAGATAATGTTTCCTGATGTAAAAGCATCAAATGGCTTTATTTTGACTATTACTGTCAAAGCACGTCCAAAATTGTAAGTGTTTGGAAACAGGATTGGGGAATGAGATTAGAGCGGTTGTGAATTCCACATTATTAAAAAAAAATACATCGAAATGTCCATTTTTAGACTGTCAATTCCGCTACAGCGTACAGTTGCAATGCAGACAGTGGCGTGTGCACGTACGTATGTCCTGCTTGAGCTTCTATAACTTTGAAAGCTGTTGTGCGTACTGGAGTAGTTGTCGTCCATGGGGAAATGTGAGGAGCGACCTATTAATAAGTTAATAAGAGCATAATCGACAGCAAACTACAGATTGGAGGCAGTCAGTCAGGTCTACCTGAGAGCATTAAGTTCAGCTCCCTGTTCATAGAAATTTTCATAGAAACTTACGGCAAAGAAGGAGGTCATTCGGCCTCCTGAAAAAAATATTTTTATATATTTGGTTTTTTTTAACTTTTAAATTTTTTTATTTCTAGTATAAGAGAATAAACCTTTCTGATATGATCAAAAAACAATATAGGCTAGAAATGACAGTTTCAACCCATGAATGGATTAATTCCTCTATATTAAAATAGTAGACCGGGAAATGTAATACGTCCCGTGCTGAACTATTTGATCGCTATTTCTACCAACAGTAATTGGCACTTTAATTCTCCGCACCACTCCCACTCTGACCTCTCTGTCTTCGGCCTCTTACACTGTTCCAATGAAGCTCAACGTAAGCTCGAGGAACAGCACCTTATCTTTCGATTCGGCACTTTACAGCCTTCTGGACTCAACATCGAGTTCAACAATTTCAGACCATAACCTCTGCCGCTATCTTTTTTTTCATTTTTTTTCCCCTCTCTCACATGGCAGCTGTCGATCATTCTGCCATTGCCATTTACACTTCATCTAGAGTCATCTTTTGTTTCTTAACTTGTCCCATTACCATCTCCTTTTGCCTTGCACCATCATCCCTTTTGTCTCTTAATCTCTCCTGCCTTCCATCCTATCACAGACCTTCCCTTTTGTTTTCTCCTCCCCTCCCCCCTTTCCCTGCCCCTGCACTTGCTTAAAAACCTGTTCCGTCTCCAGCTTTTTCCAGTTCTGACGAAGGGTCAGCGACCTGAAACGTTAACTCTGTTTCTCTCTCCACAGATGCTGCCTGACCTGCTGAGTATTGCCAGCATTTTCTGTTTTTATTTGTAATTTCTAACATTGTGTTTTAAGGTTTTCAAACTTCAGAAATTGTTAAAATACAGAACTGATTAATTAGCATCTAAAAAGCAGAAAGGGCAGCTAATATCTCAGTGTGATACTTCATCAGAACTCATTTCAAAGGTTTTTGCTACAATGTTATTAGCTCATTGTTATCCTTCCTGAAGCTACTAAAAAAGTAATAATTGTTCATTTAAATGAGCTAAATCAACACAGCCTCATTCCTGATAAGGCACACCAGGCTCTGGATTGCCATGGGGTGCAGCACAGCAATAGATAATTCTACCTTGTGAATGCAGAATGCACTGCTAGTTGAGATTGTAGGTCGGTGTGTGTTGCAAAAGGTTTCAGCCCATAAATTAACATGATCTATCTGAAATTAGATTCCAGTTGAAAGTAACTGGACCCTGTAACGTTGAATTGCAGCCCATTTATTTTCATACTTAAAATATCTATAACCCTTCCAAGATAAATATCCTTGGCTTCAAATAAACATCATGCCTTTTAGCACTTCAGTAATTTCTAAACCTACTTGCCTGTAACCTCAAACCAACACATTTTCATAATACAATCGCAAAATACTGTGGAGAGAGAAAAACCGAGTTAACGTTTCAGGTCTGTGACCCTTCGTCAGAACTGGAAAAAGTTAGAGATGTAACAGGTTTTAAGCTTCTTCAAGGATGCTGCCTGACTTGCTGAGTGTTTCCAGCATTTTCTGTTGTTATTTCAGATTTCCAGCAACCGCAGTATTTTGCTATTGTATTAGTGTTTGGTTCACTGCCACATCTCTTCGAGGAATGCCCACCTTGAAGAAGTTCTGCTCTTCTCTCCAATGGGACCTCCGTTTGTCTCTTCAACCATGTTCAGCTTCATTGCTTTCGGTTTCCCTTCTCGTGTTTGATCAGGTGTCCCTTTTGTTCTTTCCTCCCCTCCCCGCCCCCCCCCTCCCCCCCCCCCCCCCGCCTCTGCTTAAACCTGTTACGTCTCTAACTTTTTCCACTTCTGACGAAGGGTCCCAGACCTGAAACGTTAACTCTCTCTCTCCACGGATGCTGCCTGACCGGCTGAGTGTTTCCAGCATTTTCTGTTGTTATTTCGCATTTTCATAATACTTGGTTAAATATTGTGACAAAATATATGTAACTTAGTAACAGTGAGGTTTCTGTTTATATCATTCATCATATCGTCCGTCTTGTTGTGCAAAAAGCACACTTGGCTAATTTTTATTCACCATGTCGTGCCTCTGACCAGTACCATACATTTCAGTGTCTTGTCCATTTCCTGCCACCACTGCCCTTATACAATAGGTGTCCCTATTTGAGGTCCTGTAGTGCTTGAAGGACGAGGGGGGAAGATAAGCAGGAAATGCGAGATCCTGCGGAGGAGCGTCGCCTTTTGATTGGCTAGAGGAGAACCGAGTTATGTCACTCTCTGCAGAAGGACCGGCAACTGGACAGAGGCTGCAGGGAGGATGGAGAGTGTGAAGGAGGGTGTATTAGGAGCATAGGAAGAACAGGAAAAAAACTGTCCAAAGGAGCAATGACCACAGTCAGATCAATAAAATACTGCCAGAAATTCAACAACAACTTGCATTTGTATAGTGCCTTTAACATAGAAAATATTCTAAGGAGCTTTGGAGAATGGGAGAGAAAGGAAAAACTAGACAAAAGGAATAGATACTGAGCTAGAGTGGGAAAGTTAGGAGAGGCGACAGAATGTTTGGTTGAAAAGCTAGCTGGGTTTTGAGAAGGTCTTTTAAAAGTGGGGAGAGAAGTGGATAGACAGAGGAGTTTAGAGAGTAAGTAGAGCCACGGTGGTTGAAAATTCTGCCGTGAATTGCGGAGAGAATGGCGTGCAACCCACCCCTCCCCTGATGCGCAAAAGGCCAGAGTTAGAAGGGTGAAGGAGGGGATACAAAGCTGGAGGGGGTTGCAGAGGTAGGGTCGACCAAGGCCATGGAGAGATTTGAGTTGGAGGATTTTAAATTTAATACATTAGGAGACAGGGAACCAAAGTTGGCCAGCAAGGGTAGGAATGATATGCAAGTGGGAGTTAGTGCACAACAAGATATAGACAGCTGTGTTTTGGACAAGTTGGAGTTTATGGATGGCAGAGGGTGCAAGGCTTGCAAGAACATTGGAGAAATTGAGTCTGTAGGTGACAATAGCGTGGATAAGGTTTTCAGCAGCATTGGGGTTGAGATGGGAGCAGTGGCCGGCAATGTTACAGAGGTGGAAGTAAGCAGTCTTGGTGATGAATACGATGTGGGGTTTGAAGCTCAGCTCAGGGTGATACAGGATGCTAAGGTATTAAGTGTCGATGGTTGATCAGTATACCAGAAGCACTTTGACTTTTGCTGGTTATGGTTTTTTTTTATTCGTTCATGGGATGTGGGCGTCACTGGCAAGGCCAGCATTTATTGCCCATCCCTAGTTGCCCTTTGAGAAGGTGGTGGTGAGCCGCCGCCTTGAACCGCTGCAGTCCGTGAGGTGAAGGTGCTCCCACAGTGCTGTTAGAGAGGGAGTTCCAGGATTTTGACCCAGCGACGATGAAGTAATGGCCGATATATTTCCAAGTCAGGATAGTGTGTGACTTGGAGGGGAACTTGGAGGGGGTGGTGTTCCCATGCACCTGCTGCCCTTGTCCTTCTAGGTGGTAGAGGTCACGGGTTTGGGAGGTGCTGCCGAAGAAGCCTTGGCGAGTTGCTGCAGTGCATCTTGTAGATGGTACACACTGCAGCCACGGTACGCCGGTGGTGGAGGGAGTGAATGTTTAAGGTGGTGGATGGGGTGCCAATCAAGCGGGCTGCTTTGTCCTGGATGGTGTCGAGCTTCTTGAGTGTTGTTGGAGCTGCACTCATCCAGGCAAATGGAGAGTATTCCATCACACTCCTTACTTGTGCCTTGTAGATGGTGGAAAGGCTTTGGGGAGTCAGGAGGTGAGACACTTGCTGCAGAATACCCAGCCTCTGACCTGCTCTTGTTGCCATAGTATTTTTGTGGCTGGTCCAGTTAAGTTTCTGGTCAATGGTGACTCCCAGGATATTGATGGTGGGGGATTCGGCGATGGTAATGACGTTGAATGTCAAGGGGCGGTGGTTAGACGCTTGCTTGTTGGAGATAGTCATTGCCTGGCACTTGTGTGGCGAGAATGTTACCTGCCACTTATCAGCCCAAACCTGAATGTCGTCCAGGTCTTGCTGCATGCGGGCATGGACTGCTTCATTATCTGAGGAGTTGCGAATGGCACTGAACACTGTGCAGTCATCTGCGAACATCCCCACTTCTGACCTTATGATGGAGGGAAGGTCATTGATAAAGCAGCTGAAGATGGTTGGGCTTCGAATACTGCCCTGAGGAACTCCTGCAGCGATGTCCTGGGGCTGTAATGATTGATCTCCAATCACCACAACCATCTTCCTTTGTGCTAGGTATGACTCCAGCCAGTGGAGAGTTTTCCCCCGATTCCCATTGACTTCAGTTTTACTAGGGCTCCTTGATGCCACACTCGGTCAAATGCTGCCTTGATGTCAAGGGCAGTCACTCTCACCTCACCTCTGGAATTCAGCTCCTTTGTCCATGTTTGGACCAAGGCTGTAATGAAGTCTGGAGCCGAGTGGTCCTGGCGGAACCCAAACTGGGCATCAGTGAGCAGGTTATTGGTGAGTAAGTGCTGCTTGATAGCACTGTCGACGGCACCTTCCATCACGTTGCTGATGATTGAGAGTAGACTGATGGGGCGGTAATTGGCCGGATTGGATTTGTCCTGCTTTTTGTGGACGGGACATACCTAGGCGGTTTTCCTCATTGTCGGATAGATGCCAGTGTTGTAGCTGTACTGGAACAGCTTGGCTAGAGGCGCGGCTAGTTCTGGAGCACAAGTCTTCAGCATGACAGCCGGGATGTTGTCAGGGCCCATAGCCTTTGCTGTATCCAATGCGCTCAGCCGTTTCTTGATATCACGTGAAGTGAATCGAATTGGCTTCTGTGGTGGTGGGGACCTCAGGAACAGGCCGATATGGATCATCCACTCGGCACTTCTGGCTGAAGATGGTTGCAAACGCTTCAGCTTTGTCTTTTGCACTCCCGTGCTGGGCTCCACCATCATTGAGGATGGGGATATTCATGTATTAATAAATGATCACAATATTAACATAAGGTAGCAAATGTTAATGTCCAGGCTGGGATTCGATAACTCGGCGCAGATTGCAGATGATCCTGGGACCTTCCTGGTCTGTAGGGCTCAGGCATTGGGGGAGCCCGGCTGCTATTTAAATGAGACAGTAACTTAACGTGTAAATACAATCAGTGGTAAACTGTTACATCCCCTCCATGTATTTCAATTCCAGTGAAACTTTGGGCTGCTGTATTTTAGCCAACACGCACTGAAGTGATGTCAGCCAAAATACTTCCATTTAAAATTATTGAATACATCAATCTGTAAAAAAAAAAGACTTGCATTTATATAGCCCCTTTCATGACCTCAGGACGTCCCAAAGTGCTTTACATCCAATTAAATATTTTTGAAGTGTAGCCACTGTTGTAATATAGGAAACGTGGCAGCCAATTTGCACACAGCAAGGTCTCTCAAACAGCAATGAGATTATGGCTAGATAATCTATTTTGGTGATGTTGATTGAGTGATGAATATTGGCCAGGACACCGGGGAGAACTCCCCTGTTCTATTTTGAAATAATGCCATGGGATCTTTTACGTCCGCCTGAGGGGGCAGACGGGGTCTCATCCGAAAGACGGCACCTCTGACAGTGCAGCACTCACTCAGTACTGAGCTGGAGTGTCACCCTAGATTATGTGCTCAACAACACTTCAGATAATTAAAAAAACTTGATATCATAATAGCTGTTACGAGACTGCGGCTGTTTATCTATTTCTCGCTCTCTCAGGCAGTCCCTTGGAACCGAGGATGACTTGCTTCCACACTAAAAATGAGTTCTCAGTTGACTGATGAGTCCAATGCGGGACCTACAGTCTCTGTCACAGGTGGGGCAGACGGTGGTTGAAGGGGCGGGTGGGTGGGGTGGTAGAGGACCTTTGTCTTACGGATGTTTAGTGTAAGGCCCATGCTCTCGTGCACTTCGGTGAAGGTGTTGACGATGGTTTGGAGTTCGGCCTCAGAGTGTGCACAGACGCAAGTATCGTCTGCATACTGTAATTCGATGACAGAGGATGGGACGACCTTGGATCTGGACTGGAGGCGACGTAGGTTAAACAGTTTCCCGTTTGTTCTGTAGATTAGCTCCACTCCAGCGGGGAGCTTACTGAGGGTGAGATGGAGCATTGCAGCCAGGAAGATCGAGAAGAGCGTTGGTGCGATGACACAGCCTTGTTTGACCCCGGTCCGTACGTGAATTGGGTCTGTGGTGGATCTGTTGGTCAGGATCACGGCTTGCATGTCATTGTGAAACAGGTAGAGGATGGTGACAAACTTTTGAGGGCAGACGAATTTGAGGAGGACACTCCATAATCCTTCATGGTTGACGGTGTCGAAGGCCTTTGTGAGATCAAAGAAGGCCATGTACAGCGGTTGGTGCTGTTCCCTGCATTTCTCTTGTAGTTGACGCGCGGTGAAGATCATGTCCATTGTGCCCCTTAGTGGGCGGAATCCGCATTGTGACTCTGGGAGGAGCTCTTCAGCCACTGGGAGAAGGCGATTGAGGAGAATTCTTGCGACGACTTTCCCTGTGGCAGACAGCAGGGAGACTCCTCTGTAATTACCGCAATCGTCTTGTCACCTTTCTTGAAGATGGTCTGCACTCAAGGCCTCTGTAATCAGCACCTGTGAAGAGACGCTCAGTCACTCGACCAGGAAACACCAAGACTGGTTCAACGAGAACGACCAGGAGATCCAGGAGCTAATAAGCCGCAAGCGCAAGGCATTCCTGATCTGGAAACAGCAACAGAACTCGAGAGCAAGAAAGCAGCTCTACAGACGCCTGAAGGCCGAGGGCCAACAAAAAACTCGCGACCTGAAGAACAGATGGTGGGTGGAGAAAGCGCAGGAGATCCAGCAGCTAGCCGACAACCACGACGTGCGTGGATTCTTTAGCGCAGTCAAGACCACCTACGGCCCAAGCACCCAAGGTCCTACCCCACTGAGGGCCAAGAACAGAGAGGTACTGATCAAGGACAGACAGGCAGTCAGTGCCCGCTGGAAGGAGCACTTCGAAGACCTCCTTAACCGAGACTCTGTCTTCGACGCGAGTGTCCTCAACTCCATCCCGCAGCATGCTACCCACCTCCACTTCAGCACAACCCCAGCCTGGCATGAGGTTGAAAAGGCCATCCGACAACTGAAGAACAACAAGGCCTCAGGAGCAGATGGAATCCCCGCTGAGGCGCTAAAACATGGCGGAGAAGCACTATTGGCGTGAATACATGAACTAATTTCTCTTATTTGGAAGGAGGAGAGCATGCCAGGGGATCTTATCTATTTTAATAAACTGAGCACAGATGATTTATGAGTACATGCTTCTTATTGACGGTACTTACCCGTCGACTTACTTTCTCCTTTTAAGGCTGTGTGTGGTTTGTAATCCGAAAACCTGAATTGTGAACTCACTGACACCATCACACTTGTGATGTGATTAGATAACCGACAGCACTTGGAGTACAGCCAACACGGGGCACTCAAAACTGACCGCAGCAAATCCAGCACTACCCAGTCTCTGAAAATCAAATTTTGTGGGGCTTTAAATCTTCAACCTTAAAGCTTATTCTTAAGAGGAAATGCAGTAAAATAAATGTTCCTATCCTTCTTTGATTTTATTGCGGTCTGTGATTGTATTCAATGAATGAGCCCAGAGCCAAAAGATTCCAACGCTTTACCAGAAGGTTTTACAGAGAGGTTTCAAGGAAAGTTAATGAGCATCAATGATTTATTTAATTCCCTGTTAATTAGTGAGTAGCTGTGAAAAATTTATGACGGGGAAGCATGATTCTCTGTAAAGCCTAGTTGAACGAGACTTCTGATGCACATTGTACTATCCTCCTTTTTGTCACCAGGGTCTGTGCGGATTCTTGGCTGGTTTCCATATGTATGCTGATACCCAGCTCCACCATGTGAAACCTTGTTCAACCGAAAACTGAGTTTCAAATCCTATATCCTACCCATCACCAAGACTGCTTATTTCCACCTCTGTAACATTGCCTACCTCCACCAATTCCTTAGCACCTCCACCAGCCAAAACCCTTATCCATGCCTCTAGTCTTGATTATTCCAATGCTGTTCTTCCAGTGTCCTATTATTCACCCTCCATAAGCTCCAACCTGTCCAAAACCTACCCACCCAGATCCTGTCCCACATTAAGTTCCTCTCACCCGTTAACCCCCCCCCCCCCCACCTCCCCATGCCCCCCCTCCCCGCCTTGTTAACCTTGATAGGCTCTCTGTCTCCCATTGGAATAAATTTAAAACCCTCTATGGCCTCATGCCACCCTATCTCTCCAATCTCCTGCACCCTTTGGTCCTCTGATTCTGATCGTTTGTGCATCCGCCCCCCACTCCACCATTGGTGACAGAGCTTTCAATCGCCTTGGTCCTATTTTTTGGAGCTTCCTTTCTAAGTCCTTCTATATCTCCCCTACTCTCTCTGTCTTAAAAAACCTACTCAAAGCCCATCTTTTTCACCAAGGTTTCTGTTCCCCTCCTTCATGGTTTAAAATCTGTTCCCCTCTCTATCTCCATTCCGAAGCAAAAGGGTGCAGGACCTTTCTAATGTGTTAAAGACGCTATATAATTCACGGTTGATTCCTGAGATGAAGGGGTTGACTTATGAAGAAAGGTTGAGCAGGTTGGGCCTGTACTCATTGGAATTTAGAAGAATGAGAGGTGATCTTATTGAAACATACAATATACTGAGGGGGCTCGACAAGGTAGATGCAGAGAGGATGTTTCCCCTCGTGGGGAAATCTAGAAATCGGGGGCACAGTTTTAGAATAAAGGGTCGCCCTTTTAGAACTGAGATGAGGAGGAATTTCTTCTCTCAGAGGGTCGTAAATCTGTGGAATTCTCTGCCCCAGAGAGCCGTGGAGGCTGGGTCATTAAATACATTTAAAGTGGAGATAGACAGATTTTTGCAAGATAAGGGAGTGAAGGGTTATGGGGAGCAGGGCGGGGAAGTGGCTTTGAGCCCAAGATCAGCCATGATCTTATTGAATGGCGGAGCAGGCTCGAGGGGCTGAAGGGCCTATTCCTGCTCCTATTTCTTACGTTCTTATAAATGCAAGTTGTTCTGCAGATTCTTTGCTAATTGCATCTCTTGTTGGCTAGATGTGCGTACTCTACAATTTTGCTTAGCTGAGTAATTTATATATTCTGGACTGCGTCTATGTTCTAACAATGCAATCAGTAGTTTCTGATACACGTTTGTAACACTTAAGAGTCCTAAGCAGTGAGGCGCTTCCCTCAATGTGTCTACTCGACCTGGCTGCTCTCACGTACCTCCTCATAGCTAGTTACAGATTGGCTTGGCCTTGGATCATCTGCTTCCCTTCATAGTCACCTAATGCTGTGTGGCCTTAAGAGGGATTACTAAACAATGGGAGAGGAAGAAACATTTGGAAAAATGAATAGGAGCCTCCGTAAAAGCTGTAGTAATGTATGTGTACACGAATTGGATGCTGCAGATTTATTGCTTCAATCCAGTTTAAATAGACAAAGAAAATGATTCCTGTTTCAAGTTCAACATTCTTGTCATATATTTATCGGTAATAACTTAATATCAGAAAAATAGTTGATTAATATTAAACTTCTCAACAGTTCTGGGATTTGCAGTAGCATCATTTCTTAGTAGACAGCATTTCTTGTCTGTACACTCACATTACCCAGTTTTAGAATCTCCAGAAGCTTGAAAAGGGCAGCCTGTCATACACAGATACTTCACAATTTATATTCACCTAGTTTGGGCCAGCCTTTATGCATTTGAACCAGAGTGATATCTAACCATATGCAAAGCTCCCCAGTGAATGGTTGATGCAAAGTTGCTACACTGCTAATGTTCTATCACCAGGTGTTAATGGCACCGTTAGTAAATACTGTACTATAATGAACAATTACAAAGTGTGCTACTGACATTGGGGTGAAACTTTGCAGAGCAAGTCATAATAAGTACAGACGGAGAAATCCATTACAGCTTCTGTGGAGGTTCCTAGTTTACAACAATAACAAATTGCATTTATATAGTGCCTTTAACGTAGTAAAACGCCCCAAGGCGCTTCCCAGGACCGTTAGCAAACAAAATTTGACACCGAGCCACATAGGGAGATATTAGGACAGGTTGGACATAGAGGTAGGTTTTAAGGAGCGTCTTAAAGGAGGAGAGAGAGGCGGAGAGGTTTAGGGATATAATACCATAACTTAAGGCGTGGGTGGCTGAATGCACGGCTGCCAGTGGTGGAGCGATTAAAATTGGGGCTGCGCAAGAGGCCAGAATTGGAGGAGCGCCGAGATCTCGGATGGCTGTCGGGCTGGAGGAGGTTACAGAGATAGGGAGGGGTGAGGCTGTGGAGGGATTTGAAGACAAGGATAAAAAATTTAAAATTGAGGCGTTGAATTGAATTTTAGACATGAAATGATGTTTGCCCTTGATGAAGCAAATGTTCCTTTTGGGTTGGAATAGTGCTTTATATTTTTGCATTATTTAAGACTAAATGTACATTAAATAATGTAAGACCTTGAAATTATTCTGGACTACACCAATTCAGCATGTCTTGTACTGCTGAGATGAGGAGCTTGGTGAATATTTTATATAAGAAGTAAAAGAGTGTTTTTTAACCAACTACATTTTTTATGAGGAAATGCACAGCCTCTTTGTGGAAATTATATTCTTCATATTTTCTTCCCATATCCCCGAAGGCACTAACTCTTCATAGATATACCGGCAGCCCTCCATTATCTTGCCCAAGTAGCCATTCTTCATGCAGGGATCTAAACAGTGAGTGTCAGCACACTATTTTATCTTGAGGTACGGCACCCGTGCACTTCCGAGCATGGGTCACTGGATAGCAATCAGGAACGGGAACCCTGGGTGAATTCCCCCTTCCTAGCTTAGGACGCTGAGGTCAATTGTCGTGTCTACTACTTGTCCGAATACGATCAGTTAACTCAAAAAAGAAAAAGAAAGAAAGACGTGCATTTATATAGCGCCTTTGATGACTTCCCAAAGCGCTTTACAGCCAATGAAGTGGAGTCACTGTTGTAAATTTAGGAAATACGGCAGCCAGGCTGTACACAGCAAGCTCCCACAAACAGCAATGTGATAATGACCAGATAATCTCTTTTAGTGATGTTGATTGAGGGATAAATATTGGCCAGGACACCAAGGATAACTCCCCCTGCTCTTCTTTGAAATAGTGCCATGGGATCTTTCACATCCACCTGAGAGAGCAGACGTGGCCTCGGTTTAACATCTTATCCGAAAGACGGCACCTCTGACAGTGCGGCACTCCCTCAGCACTGCACTGGGAGGGTCATGCCTAGCTTTTTGTGCTCCAGTCCTCTGGAGTGGGACTTGAACCCACACAACCATTCTGACTCAGAGGCGAGTGTGCTACCCACTGAGCCACCGCTGATACTCCTCACAAAATAAGAGTCAAACCTGCTTATCTTTCTGGTATGGGTCAGTACCGCATCGGGCAATATATTACCCACGCAATTAAAAAAAAAAAAGATTTTCTTTCCGTTCACCGTCAGTTCAGTGCTATCTGAAGGTGAAAGGATTCTTGTGTGACTTAGGACAAAGCATTATTGCTGACTTGATTACGTAAAGCGTGAAGATATATGACATAGAACCTGGCATTGTGCTGGATCCCGTGATTAATTTAATATTAATGGAAAGAAGGTTGTGGGTGTTTCCCATGGGGTAAGTTTGTGGGTATGTTGGGGCTCTTGTTACCTGCTTACCTCTGAGCACAGAGTTCAGTTTTAAGAAGAAATATTTTATAAACAGTAAGATATATGCACCATTGAGCAGCCATATAATTTTTTTCTTGCCACAGATTAAAAGTGTCTTTTTACAGAAGGGAAGGTTGGTCGTTAAAATTACTCGATGTGTTTTGGTGACAACGATGGTGGTTTTGGTGATGATGGTGATAGTTTGTGGTAGTGTCATTTTCCAAAGGGTATTTAACAGCAGAATGATTGGCACTCGCGCACTAGGAACACCAGTAAAAGCAGGTTTTTATTTTCTACTCATCCATTCACGGGATGTGGGTGTCGCTGGCAACGCCAGCATTTACTGCCCATCCCTAAAGTTATTGGCGCTTTACCCAAACCGCCTGCTTTTGTAAAAAAAAACCAGACTGGCAATTCCAAAATAGTGGCAACAGGACTCCTCCATCTGAGGAGTCGGAGCTGATGTACGAGAGGAAAGAGGGGATGGCAATGAGATGAGGGTGAGGAGGAAGAGGATCATTAGAAAATGTCGGCCCGGATTTTGCGGTCGGTATGGCGGCGTATTCTCAGAGTACGCCGCCATACCTCCCTTTGAAATCCACCGCAAGTTCGGGATTTTTGAACGCGCTTGCGCACGCGCGAAACCTGGAACTTGCGGTCTGTCAACGTACGCGTTGACAGGCCATCCGCGTGGCCCACGAAAAAGCAATTGCTGGCACAGAGTTGGGCTATGTGCCCGCCGACTAGCCAGCAATTGCGCCTGCAACAGGCGCAGGGCCTGTTTGCAACAGGCGCAGGGCCTGTTTGCATCAGTGTAAGGGGATACCTCAGGCATGATTTAAACATTTTCGTATCGGAAATTATACACATACACTGTATCAAATGAGTTTTTGCAAATATTGGCCCGGATTAGAGTTTTAATGATGTCGAAAATTATTAGCAAAATATAAAAAAAATTTGTGAGTTTGGTGGAATGAAACTAATTACGAATTAAATTCCAATCCTGTAAATTGTAATTCGATCTGATTTCGGGATTCCATTAAATCTCATTACGAGATTCCCTTCGGAAATGATTAAAATTGAATTCTGTTTTGTGATTGGAGGACCAGGCCCACGTGATACCAGGTATGCTTCCGCACCGCCTGGGATCCGTGGGCCATTACGCTGCCCTCCGCCTCGAGGCCTGAGACTGCAAGTTTTCGCAGCCTCGCCTCGCCTCCAGCAGGTAGGTGCATCTTCCTTTCATGGGTCGGAGGCGTACTCCGGAGGTACGCCTCTGACCGCAAGTTTAGAACATAAGAATTAGGAGCAGGAGTAGGCCATATGGCCCCTCGAGCCTACTCCGCCATTAAATAAGATCATGGCTGATCTTTGACCTCAACTCCACTTTCCCACCCGATCCCCATATCCCTTGATTTCCCGAGAGTCCAAGGGGGAAAACTTCAGTATCGCCCCGTTTGGGGCGCAATTATCGGCCGGGCGCAAAGATTAGCGCCTGGCGCTAATTATCGCCTCCGACTGCAAACTTGACTTTTATCGCCCCTGGAGGTGATTGGAGCGCTAAATCAGGCGCTACACATCTGTCTTAAGGCGCAAAGGCCGAGGAGCGAGGCGCTACCTCAGAGCGCTGGCGAAGCTCATGTGATGTCAGTCAGCAATGGAACACACACACAATGGCGCCGGCCAGTTCTTAAAGGGGAGGGTTGATTTTGCTTTCCATCCACATCCTGCTCATTGCAGCCTTGAATCTCGGCCTGGAGAGACCTGTACATCAAATCTGCTGGAAAGAACAATCGATACAAGGAAGGGCAAATCAAAATGAACCTGCAAAGTGCTGCTCAGTACCCAAAACTCCTTCACACAGCATTGAATCTCTCCAGAAGTCTCTCTCTCTCTCTCTCTCAGAATGCGTGGTTCAAAAATGTTACCAACAAAAAAAGGCAGGAAGCGGTCGCCTTTAAATAGCGCTCCCCCAGTCCCTTCCTGACTGCAAAACGCTCCCCTCAACATGTCATTGCTAGCGGCAGGCGGTAAGGCAGGGGGCGCCACTCAATATCCACTCCGGGGCGCTACCGGGGTGTTGCACACTTGACTGACGTCACGATCTGCCGGCGCAGGAGATCGTGGCGGTAGTGTTTAGCGCCGCAAAATATCTAGTTAATTTCGCGAGTGGCGCAAACATCGCCGTGCCCGGGCGCTAGTTGCTTTGCGCCCCATTAGCGCCCTCTTAAGGAGCTAACAGGAGGCGCAACCAACTGAATTTTCCCCCCCAAAAATCTATCTATCTCAGCCTTGAATATACTCAGTGACTGAGCATCCACAGCCCTCTGGGGCAGAGAGTTCCAAAGATTCACAACCCTCTAAGTGAAGAAATTCCTCCTCATCTCGGTCTTAAATGGCCGACCCCTTATCCTGAGACTATGCCCCCTAGTTCTAGACACTCCAGCCAGGGGAAACAACCTCTCAGCATCTACCCTGTCAATCCCCTTCAGAATCTTGTATGTTTCAATGAGATCAGCTCTCACTCTTCTAAACTCCATTCTACACAATCTCTCATCATAGGACAGCCCTCTCATCCCAGGAATCAATCTAGTGAACCTTCGTTGCACCGCCTCCAAGGCAAGTATATCCTTCCTAAGATAAGGCAACCAAAACTGTGCACAGTACTCCAGGTGTGGTCTCACCAAGGCCCTGTATAATTGTGGCAAGACTTCCTTACTCTTATACTTAAATTTTTTGGCCCATTATTTAGATCAATGGCCGTATAGGTCAAAGATGAAATATCTGGTAAGATCTGAGGAGTAGCTGACACACAGGTTTAGATTCACTGGTAAAGTATCAGTGAGAGTTGTCACATGCTTGGAATGGATTTACAGCGAGGCCCACTGACACTTGCTGCTCTGCCTGTGGCTGTAGTACAGCTATTAGGTTTTTTTTGCTACAGGGACCTTTTTAGCAAACTGAAGGAGCTGACTGTGAAACCTCTCGAGGCTCCAATTCCATCTGCAGTCATGGAGTGCCGCGCGTGATGGGTTAGCAGATTCATTTATCCAGAAGTGCAGTCAAGCAGTTAGACTTGCAGCAAGAGGTTGCAGTTGAGTTTCTCAAAGCAACGGGTCTCGCCCGCCTTCACACCAGGCGACTGCCGGTCCGTTTAATGGTGTAATCCACCGCGGGGATTTTCAATCCTTTAGCATGCAGGCCATGCGCAATGTCCAGAACATGGCTTCTTCTATTCCCCGGCCCAAGATCCCAGCGGTTGTGCTGGGAGTTCACCCGTTGGCGCCCTCCAGCATTGACCCCACTGCCGTTTTGCGGGGTCAGTCTCTGAGCACCTCATTTGTACAATGGGCGCAAACGCCACTGCACACTTGACTGACGTCACGATCTGCCGGCGCAGGAGATTGTGGCGGTAGTGTTTAGCGCCGCAAAATATCTAGTTAATTTCACGAGCGGCACAAACACCGCCGCGCACGGGCGCTAGTTGCTTTGCGCTCCATTAGCGCCCTCTTAAGGCGCTAACGGGAGGCGCAACCAACTGAACTTTCCCCCCCAAAAATCTATCTATCTCAGCCTTGAATATACTCAGCAACTAGGCAATTGGGTGAACACCTGCCACGGGGGTGGGGTGGGGAGAGTGGGGATGTCCAAGACCCCCTTCCGCCCCCTGACCGTAGGGATGTCTTCCCCGGCCCCCTGTGTAAGGGGGCTGACTTGATTCTTACTTTTAAAAAAAATCAATGCAGCAATTTCTTCGGGTGACCAGACTGCTTCCCTGGCCTGGCACCCCACAGGTGGGATCCGCATTTGGCCACCTGGAGGCCGGTTTGCCTCCGCTCACCTGGAGCAGCAGCCTCCACAGATATACCAGGTCTCAAATGAGCCAATGGAGCAGGGTCTCCCAATGTAGGAAGTCCACGTCTCGATGACATTTGCATTGTAAGTGGTGGCTGGTTGGAGCTTCTTGCATTACAAGACAAGTCTAAAACCCAGGGACCCAGCGTAACTGGGTCTCTACCATTTTCCGGGGGTTGGGGGGTGGGAGGTGGGGGGCGGTGAGCTACAACAGGAAACCGATGAAACTAGTACGGAATTTCAGCTCCCATATTCCTTTGCACATGACGACAATATAACAATGACTCAATCACTCTTGGCCAATCTTTATTTTAATGCGATAATTATCTGCCGGATTAGCTTTTAGAGTCTACGGTTATGGTCTGAAATCTTGACTTACAAGCTCCCTCTCTCTCTGTGCCAACTGATCATCAATATAACCTGTCACACAAAGGCACATTGAAAGAACCTTGGGATGCTCAGGCTATGAGTCTGGTGCAGTGGTTCCTGTGATGCTGCACTGCAGTGTAAATGTTCTTTTTAGTGTGCTGGATATCCAGAGGAGCATAAACCTTGGCGTCAGTGAAGAACAGCTACATCCCCTCCCCAGCCCTCCTATCCGCACCTCACAACAGTATGCGCCAGAAGGGATGCATTGATTTTGATGACTGATTTGTGCCAAGGTCACTGAAGTGCATTTATTTGAAACATAAACATAGAAACATAGAATCTAGGAGCAGGAGTAGGCCATTCGGCCCGTCGAGCCTGCTCCACCATTCAATACGATCATGGCTGATCATTCAAATCCAGTACCCTGTCCCTGCTTTAATCCCCACAGTACACATATCCCACCCTACCCCCGTAACCCCACGTATTTAATTCCCCCTAACATATCCCATCCTATCCCCATAACCCCACATATTTAATCCCCCCCTAACACTAAGGGTCAATTTATCATAGCCAAATCAACCTAACCCGCACATTTTTGGACTGTGGGAGGAAACCGGAGCACCCGGAGGAAACCCACGCAGACACGGGGAGAATGTGCAAACTCCACACAGACAGTCACCCGAGGTCAGATTCGAACCCGGGTCCCTGGCGCTGTGAGGCACCAGTGCTAACCACTATGCCACCGTGTTGAAGGAACGATAGTCCAGTGTAAAATGTTATGGATCACGTTAACATTCCTGCAAGATAGAGGCTGCTATACATCATGTCACCAAAAGAAAGAACTTGCATTTATATAGCGCCTTTCACAACCGCGGGACGCCCCAAAGCGCTTTACAGCCAATGAAGCACTTTTGAAGTGCAGTCACTGTTGTGATGTAGGAAACTCGGCAGCCTCTCCTCTGCTCTTCTTTGAATAGTGCCCCATGGGATCTTTTGTCCAACTGAGAGGGCAGACGGGGCCTCGGTTTAACGTCTCACCCAAAAGACAGCACCTCCGACAGTGCAGCACTCCCTCAGTACCGCACTGAAGTGTCAACCTAGATGATGTGCTCAAGTCTCTGGAATGAGTCTTAAACCCACAACTTTCTGATTCAGAGGCAAAAGTGCCACCAACTGAGCCACGGTGATACTAAACACTGCTGTCAGAATAAATATGGAAATAAAGATAAATGTCAGTGCATTAAACACCCATATAATTTTTGATAAGCCACAAATATATTAAAGGGCGCGTAATGTATTGATCTATTTTACATCTAGTTGTTAAACTTATTTAGTATACATTAAAAAGAACATTGCATGAGCAGTATTTATTTATAAATGCCTAGTTTGGTCAAGCTTCCTGTGCAATGTGCCTTATGGTTATACGAGCCATTTTATTCAACTCCACACTGGTTGTGCAATTCTGTACGTGTCCCTCTTGTATTTCCCCTGTGGTAATAGTGCCAGTGGAAAAGGTATTAATATCCATATCTCGATTTTGATTCTGTGGGAGTGTTGGACTGACCAGCTCTGCCCATGCGCCTCTTTTCCTTAGAGCAAGCACTCCATCGTCCCACCATGATGGAGGCCTGAACAGCTATTGTTATCTAGGCCCCGATTTTAACTGGCGCGAGGCCCGGGCTATTTTAACTCTCGGGCCTAATTTAAACGCTAGGCCCGACTCTCACTCGAACCCGGCGCCGATGAGGTGGCATCGGTGGGCGGGAGCGGGAGAGCTCAGCAGGAAGATGCCGCTGGGGACCCGCAAAAAAAAATCAGTCCCCGGATATGTCTAGGGCGGGCTGGATTCCGGAAGCGAACGCAGGCAGGAGGGAAGCCGAGGATAGGAGAGGCCCTAGGTTTTACTGGTGGGACCTGGGGGAAGCGCTCCTGCTGCTCCTGGCCCACAAGGAGTGCTGTAAAAGGCACTGACCTTGCGGAGCCGGCAGCTCCTGCCTCCCTTTCACTGCCGGGTTTCCCTGACCCCTGGGAAACCCGCACAGCAACAGTCAATTTTAAATCAGGGTCCCAATTGCACGGTGGGAGCCCAATTTAAATATGTTAATTAAGTGTCCCGCCTCTTCACGGCGGGACACTCGGACGCCTCGAAATCCACCATCGGAAAAATGGCGGTGGGCACATGCGCGGTGTGTTGGGGGGTGCATTCCCCGTATGTAACTGTTTAAACCCCCCCCCCCTCCAACCTTCACCTGCCCATCATTGGGGGGGGGGGGGCGGGGGGGTTCATTGAATATATTTAAGGCGGAGATAGACAGATTTTTGAACGCTAAGAGAGTCGAGGGTATTGGGGAGCGGGCAGGGAAGTGGAGTTGAAGCCAAGATTAGATCAGCCATGATCCTATTGAATGGCGGAGCAGGCTCGAGGGGCCAAATAGCCGACTCCTGCTCCTGTTTCTTATGTTCTTATGTTCATATCGAGGCCGTTAACTCTGTTTCTCCCTTCACAGGTGCTGCTGAGTATTTCCAGTATTTTCTGTTGTTATTCATACTCTCATTGAATTGCTTTTATGTTGTTGTTAGGACTCTAGGATAACATAAATCTCAAGCAGGAGATTGAGGAGAGATTGAGTAGAATGGGCCTATACTCTCTGGAGTTTAGGAGAATGAGAGGTGATCTCATTGAAACATGTAAGATTCTGAAGGGGATTGACAGGGTAAATGCTGAGAGATTTTTTCCCCTGGCTGGAGAGTCTAGAACTAGGGGGCATAGTCTCAGGATGAGGGGCCAGCCTTTTAGGACTGAGATGAGGAGGAATTTCTTCACTCAAAGGGTTGTGAATCTTTGGAATTCTCTACCTCAGAGGGCTGTGGAGGCTCAGTCGTTGAATATATTCAAGGCTGAGATCGATAGATTTTTGGTCTCTGAGGGAATCAAGGGATATGGGAATAGTGCAGGAAAGTGGAGTTGAGGTCAATGATCAACCATGATCTTATTGAATGGCAGAGCAAGCTCAAGGGGCCCTTTGGCCTACTCCTGCTCCTAATTCTGATGTTCTTATGTTCTTAGACCAGTGCACGCTGGGCAGGAAATGGGTGGGTTCAGAAATCAGTGGAGATTAAAATCGAGAGGGATGTAAAATGGACGGCCGGACTAAATCCGCCTACTCCTGCCCCCCCCCCCCCCCCCCCCCCCATAGTGTTAGGTTAAAATGACTCTCAACAGGTTTTGGCTTGTGCGCTATTAGTTCTGACACGGGCCTGTTGGAGGCCCAATAGGGATGGAGTCCTGACTGGAGTCCTGTTGTTACACTGTCCAAACATTTGCCTGTCGCTCAGTGTAGCTCACTGTCACCAAAATCAAAGGCATCCTTTCGGCTCTCATCTGGATGTGCCTCTAGTCTAAGCTGCATCAGCCTCTCCAGTTGCTCCCTTGGGTTCGGCCAAGTGTGAGCTCACTCTTGTGTGCCACATTCGGTCAAGTCATAGAATCATAGAATGGTTACAGCGCGGAAGGAGGACTTTGGGCCCGTCGAGCCCGTGCCGGCTCTCTGCAAGAGCACTTCAGCTAGTCCCACTCCCCCGCCCTTTCCCCGTAGCCCTGCAATTTTTTTCCTTCAGGTACTTATCCAGTTCCCTTTTGAAAGCCACAGTTGAGTCTGCCTCCACCACCCTCTCAGGCAGTGCATTCCAGATCATAACCACTCGCTGCGTAAAAAGGTTTTCCTCATGTCGCCTTTGGATCTTCTGCCAATCACCTTAAATTTGTGTCCTCGGGTTCTCGACCCTTCCGTCAATGGGAACAGTTTCTCTCTACTCTGTCTAGACTCCTCATGATTTTGAACACCTCTATCAAATCTCCTCTCAATCTTCTCTGCTCTAAGGAGAACAATCTCAGCTTCTTCAGTCTATCCACGTAACTGAAGGCCCTCATCCCTGGAATCATTCTCGTAAATCTTTTGTGCACCCTCCCAAAGGCCTTCACATCCTTCCTAAAGTGCAGTGCCCAGAATTGGACACAATACTCCAGTTGAGGTCAGACCAGTGTTTTATACAGGTTCATCATAACTTCCTTGCTTTTGTATTCTATGCCTGTGTTTATGAAGCTCAGGATCCCGTAAGCTTTTTTAACCACTTTTTCAACCTGTCCTGCCACCTTCAACGATTTGTGCACATATATCCCCAGGTCTCTCTGTTCCTGCACCCCCTTTAGAATTATACCCTTTAGTTTATATTGCCTCTCCTCGTTCTTCCTACCAAAATGTATCACTTCGCACTTTTCTGCATTAAATTTTATCTGCCACATGTCTGCCCATTCCACCAGCCTGTCTATGTCCTCCTGAAGTCTATCACTATCCTCTTCACTGTTCACTATACTTCCAAGTTTTGTGTCACCTGCAAATTTTGAAATTGTGCCCTGTACACCCAAGTCCAAGTCATTAATATATATCAAGAAAAGCAATGCTCCTAGTACCGACCCCTGGGGATCACCACTGTATACCTTCCTCCAATCCGAAAAACAACCGTTCACCACTACTCTCTGTGTCCTGTCACTTAGCCAATTTCGTATCCATGCTGCCACTGTCCCTTTTATTCCTTGAGCTTCAACTTTGCTGGCAAGCCTATTGTGTGGCACTTTATCATGAAGGGATAATTACAAGTCCTAGCCCATTTCGGGCTACCCCAGATCAGGCGTATTCCCCAGACGTTCACCTTCAACTAAAGTTAGCGGTAGCTGAATCCTAGAGACGCTTAATTGGGTCTAAAGGTTCAGACTATCTCTCCCTAAAGGAAAGGAATGGCCTGAAGATGTTGCCGTCCTCCGGATAGCACTTTTAACAAGTTTAACTAGACTGTAACCTTCGGATATTATGAGGGTCTGGAAAACCCCCCAGAATTCTGCAACTCCTTTCAAAGAAGTGTACAGAAATTGAGTTCGCAAGTTGATACAGAAATACTCTGTGAGACAATTTTAAAAATATATAGATTTATTAAAGAACCGACATTTAGTTAACAGCTGGTATGGCAATCGCAACTTTAACCGTTCAAAATACAAATAGCTTACATTTCTTATCAGAGATCCTTATTCTCAAATCTTAACTTCGTTACATTTCCACACTTCTACTTATTTCTTAATCCAGAATATCCACCAAAATCAAATACCTTGATTACCCGAGACTCAGAGTTGTAGGCCTACAGAGTGGTTCTGAAGGCGAGAATCGCTCTGCCCCTTACCAGCGACTTCTGACTATCTGAAAAGCTCTATTTTTATATCTTTTTTTAGTGGTTTATCCTTTGAAGTTTTCTGCTGATGTAAGCTAATTATCTTTAGTCATTCTCTATTGAATTCTTTGCTATTCTTACTGTCATTTCAGCTGCCAACTCTTAGAATCCTGTCTGTACCTTTAGGTGTTCATAGCTTATCATAAAAAACAATTTGACAGTTGTATCTATTTGTTGCGATTCTTAGGAGGTTCCTCTATTGAATTCTTAAACCACTTTAGCTGCTTGTATTCCAGACCTCGCGTCTCCCAACTGTTCCATTTTCAATACAAACACAATGTGATTGCTTGATGCATCCATTGATATTATATCTTCAAAGTGTTCTGTTTGTACCTTTTACAATTTGTAAATCAAAAACGCTTCATCTAGGGTGTTCACTTGTTTTCTAGCTATCTCAGTTGGTTGCATATTTAATCGTGTTTCCTGTCTTATTTGATGTTACTTTTACAAAGGCACATGGTTTTTTAATGTTCTGTGTTTCTTGTTCAAAGTGTTAGATTTTAACACTTTACTTGGGCATTGCTATTGTTTTGGTACCAAACCCTAGACATCTTGGAAGCAAGCCTTTGCTTTTCCAATAGGCCATTGTGTTAGTGTCAATAACCATTTCCCATTTCAAAGCTTGTTTGGTGTTTACAGCTTTTGTTATCAACTGTTCTTATCTCAAAAGCCTGTACTGTGTTTGCAGCCTGTGTCGCCGAGGCTTTCCAGACTTTTAAACCCAGTATGTCATGTATTAATAATATCAGAAATCTGTTCATAGGATGGTGTATTTTTCTGAAATATGGCTATTCCATTACAATCAAACACCTTTTGGAAGTCCATGTACACCACATCAACCGCATTTCCCTCATCAACCTTCTCTGTTACCTCATCAAAAAAGTCAATCAAGTTAGTTAAATACGATTTGCCTTTAACAAATCCATGCTGGCTTTCCGTAATTAATCTACACTTGTCCAAGTGACTGCTAATTTTGTCCCGGATTATCGTTTCTAAAAGCTTCCCCACTACCGAGGTTAAACTGACTGGCCTGTAGTTGCTGGGTTTATCCTTACGTCCTGTCACAAGATTACATTCTTCCATCGCCGGAACATTTCCCGTTTGGATCACTCTCTCTCTCCCATTGCTATCAAAACTCCACTTCGTGCCGACTTCACTTCCAGAATTGATTTTTTGAATGCCCTTCCTGCTGATCTCCCCCACGTCCGCCCTTCACAAACTCCAGCTAATCCAAGTCCTCTCTTACACAAAGTCCTACACTCCCATCGCCCTTGTCCTTGTCAAGGTCCACTCCACTCCACTCTGTCCTCAAGCACATTGTCTTCAAGATCCTCATCCTCACTTTCAAATTCCTGCTCAATCTCAACTCACCATTGTCTTCTCCAGCCACATGACCCAGTTTGCACTATTCATTTTTCCAACTCTGATTTGCTGCTCATTTTCCACTCCATCATTAATAACCAAACCTGCTGTTACTTCTCCCCCCGCCCTGTAGAACTTTCTATTTTGCTGCATTTAGTCACCTTTCTCTCCTTAGAGTCACATTATACTACCTGATCTCAGAATGTAGGGGAGTGAATTATACAGCAGTGTAGTTTACAGTCAATATATACTCCACGAGCAGGTGCCAGCTGCCACATTTTCAAATGTTTCCAGCTGATTATGATGCAGTTACAATGCTGCATCATTGCAGTGTACAGCTGAGTGTTAATTCTAATCGTACACCTGGGGAGCTTTTAGCTTTTATTGACAGTGAGGTGGGGCTGTTCGGAGGCCACTCCACAGAGAATCCAATTAAAAAAGATTGCGTGGGTGTGCCTGTGTGAGCGAGAGAGAGGATTCGTCCTCCTACTTTTTAAATTACTTGCTCAATGTTCTATTCTCTCCCCTTAACGACACTAATGCAACCAGTTGTTCAGATTATTTTGAATGGCTGATTCTGCCAGTTAGTATTTGGAATTGATTATTATTTTTAATGTTTTGCTATACGATCAAATGCTCCAGCAGTTTGTCTCCTCAGTTCCCTATACGGTAATCTTCTGACCTGAGACTGGCTAGTCAGGGGAGGCATTATCCTACAGAACGACAGCGAAAGAAAATCAGAGGGAACCTCAGCCTGAGCCGTTGTCGCACATCTCCTGGTCGACCGCTCAAGGCTATTGGAATAACCCAGCAACCTGTCATCGCAGTCATGGTGTGCAGTCGGTGGAAATAACTCTGAAAAAAGACAATTGAAACAAATTGGGGTTTTAAAAAAAATAAAAGCCTCACCATCTGCAACCCTGTCCTCCTTAAAAGGGAGTTCAATCATGAGCATTTTTGCTCAGTCATGTTATTTTATGGTTCAGCGCATCTACAACTGTGCAAGCAGCTGGCAAACTATTCCTTTAGTAAGCCTTCTGAGTGATAAACCCTCTGGACAATTCAGCTTCGTCTTCCATCTCCTGATCTTAATCTTTTCTCATTGTGTTACCTGCTCCCAGCGCTCTTCAGTTCAGTATGCAATCTGACTCTTTAATTGGTGAGATTGTGCTGTGGCGCAATGGCCCCTTTTTCTCTCCTTCGCCTTCTTTATTTCTCTCTCTCTTTTTCTCCCTCTTTCTGTTTCTCTCTCTCTCTCTCTCTGTCAAAAAGTTAAATTCATATATCAAAGAGTAAATGACAGTGTTTAAAATGAACAACCTAATGCAAATTCATCTAACCAAAGGCTGACAATATCTGAAATCATAGAATGTTGCAACATAGAAACAAGCCATTCAGCCCACCCAGTCAGTAGAGGTGTTTATCTCCACATGAGCCACTGCTCTAATCCCACTCCACGTTTCATTTAATATTCCTCTTTTCAAGCAAATATCTAATTCCCTTTAAAAAGAATTGCTCGACTCTGCTTCCCCTCCCTCTCTCTCTCTCTCCCTTCTCTCTCTCTCCTATATCTCTTTCTCCTCTCTCTCCTTTCTTTCTTCTCTCTCTCGCTCACCTTTTACCCGCTTATGATATATTCCATGCAGCTAAGTGCATAACTGAACGCCTGTCTGTATTGAAGTCCATTTGCCAGCCTTGGGACCATTTCCCCAATATAGCTCAATCTGTTCATAATCTATTATTCTCTTCGAAGGTTCTGGCTCTGCCACACCATTTGATGTCATCTGAAAATGTAATTAGTGTGCTGCTGATGCCCTCTTCCAGATCATTAATGAATATAATTAATAGATGGGAACCTAACACTGAACCCTAGGAAAGCCCATTAGTGACCAGAGCCCATTGGGAGGATATCACATATAAAACCACCCTTTGTTTACAGTTCCTTAGACAATTTGTTATCCATCTTCCCATTTCACCTCACACCATGAGATCTATTTTTTTTGAAGAAAATCCCTCATGCCACAACATATCGAAAACCTTTTGTAGATTATGTCTACTGAGTCTCCTTGATCAACCATTCAAAAAAACCTGGATTAGGTGGGTCAAATATGACCTTTAGTTTTCTGAAGTTGTATTGGATAGCCCCTGTATCCCCCCGTATACTCTATATGCTCAGTTATAGCATTCATTATGATCTGTCTACCACCGAGGTTAGACTCACCGGTCTATAGTTCCTTGGATTTGACTTTAAGCCCCTTTGAATGCGGGGACCACATGTGCTATTGTTGCAATCTTCTGACACCAACTCAAATCTCAGTGAGCTATTGACAATATCTACCAGGGGTTCACACACAACCTCTGCCAATTCTTCCAGCACCCAGGGACTTGCTGCTTTTTCTACTTTGAGCCCTTTTAATTTAGCTGTTAGCTGTCACCATTCCCCTTGAGAGCTGCAAACAACCCTTCCGTGTTTTAGTCGTAGCTGCTCGGGCAAAGGTGCAGGTCCAACCTTTTCACAGTTTAAAAACAGATACAAAGGGGATTATTTTAACCTGATCCACCGTAGGACTGAGTGGGAGAAAGAGGACAGAATAAATCATGTTCCCCTGTGCCAGTATATTAGCAGAGTGAGTATGCTTCAATAGTGCCATTCATATAATGCACTCGCTGTAACAACTGGTGTGCAAGCCTGAATCCTGTGTGCCTATAAAAGGTCTCCAATTCTAACCTGCCATTGCCGTTCCCCACTCACCTTGCCTGCAACCCAGAGGAAATTGGGAGTAAAATTGAAAGGTTAGGTGACGTGCTGCCCATGCATAAATGCATTTCTAGGATCCGAGGCCTTCTATCACCAATACTGACCACCCGAACCTTCCTTTGTGTAAATGATTGGATGCGTTGTAATCTCCTCACCTGTTATATTTAATATATTTTAAAGGAATACGATTATGTGCAGTAGGTCAGGGCAGAACAGAAGACTTTAATTTCAGAGAATTGTCTGTATTCTACTGTGAAGGAATCGGGGCACTGGGAGAACTTGCACACAGGAAGGATTAGCTTACATCAGACGGCCATATAAGCGGCTTCAGTGTATTTAAAGCACTGAAGGATGTTCAGTATTCATGGAGTGAGATCATTTGCACTCCACACTTGTAATGTACCTTCAGTGTATGTGGTTGGGGTCCGTGTTTTGGATATGCCCTAAGATTTGAATTGGCCGTCTAAATCTGTTGAGTACAATTCTGAGCTCACCATTCTTAAACTGCACAGTACTCTGGTCTGGCACCACTTTTAATATTGCATTCAATTCTGGTCATGGAGACAGAAAGAAAACACCCTTCAAAGCCTTGGAAGTAGTGCGGAGAAGGTCTGCAAGGGTGATTCCTAGTGTCAGACAACTAAGCTATGAGGATAGGCTAGAAAAACCTGAGGCAAATGAGAGACAACCTTATACAAATACATAAGTGGAGTACAACAACAACATTAACATGTATTTATATAGCACCTTTAATGTAGTAAAATGTCCCAAGGCGCTTCACAGGAGCGATTATCAAACAAAATTTGACACCGAGCCACACAAGGAGATATTAGGGCAGGTGACCAAAAGCTTGGTCAAAGAGGTAGGTTTTAAGGAGAGTCTTAAAGGAGGAAAGAGAGGTAGGTAGAGAGGCTGAGAAGTTTAGGGAGGGAATTCCAGGGCTTAGGGCCTTGGCAGCTGAAGCCACGGCCACCAATGGTTGAGCACTTAAAATCAGGGATGCGCAAGAGGCCAGAATTAGAGGAGCACAGATATCTCGGGGGGGGGGGTTTGTGGGGCTGGAGGAGGTTACAGAGATAGGGAGGGGCAAGGCCCTGGAGGGATTTGAAAACAAGGATGAGAATTTTAAAATCAAGGCGTTGTTTAACCGGGAGCCAATGTAGGTCAGCGAGGGAAAGTTAATCCATAGCATTATTTTAAGTTGAATCTTGACAGCAGAACTAAGGGACATGGGTATAAACTGATAAAAGGCAAGTTCAGGCCAAGGTCGGGAAGCATTTCTTCATGCAAAGAGTAATCAATAGAATTGCCTTCTGGGCAAGGTGATGGAGCCAGAACCTATGTAGTGAGTTAAGGGATCGTTAGATGCTGTGATGAAAGAACTGTAGGTTTCTATAGATGGATGGCACCTTTAACTGTAATTATCTTTGCGATCTTTTGTGGCTTTCAGTGTCCTGAAGTATACTCACTGTTAAGCTGGGATCTAACCTGCCAACATTGCAAGTCCCTTTACATACTCACATTTCCATTTTTGTTCTTTTTTCTTTATCAGTGATTTGCTGTCGGCACGTTACATTGAAAGGCACTTCAGTGAGGAAGGAAAGACCACACAGACTTCGGTAAGATGAAGATACTTTATTGGCTTATAATTTACGGCTGGAATATTAAAATAATGTGGTTATACAATATAAGAACATAGGAACATAAAAATTAGGAGCAGGAGTAGGCCATACGGCCCCTCGAGCCTGCTCTGCCATTCAATAAGATCATGGCTGATCTTCGACCTCAACTCCACTTTCCCGCCCGATCCCCATATCCCTTGATTCCCCTAGAGTCCAAAAAATCTATCTATCTCAGCCTTGAATATACTCAAGGATTCAGCATCCGCAGTCCTTTTGGGTAGAGAATTTCAAAGATTCACAACTCTCTGAGTGAAGAAATTCCTCCTCATCTCAGTCTTAAATAGCCGACCCCTTATCCTGAGACTATGTCCCCTTAGTTCTAGACACTCCAGCCTGGGGAAACAAGCTCTCAGCATCTACCCTGTCAAACCCCTCAGAATCTTATATGTTTCAATGAGATCACCTCTCATTCTTCTAAACTCCAGAGAGTATAGGCCCAATCTACTCAATCGCTCCTCATAGGACAACCCTCAATGTCATGTATGAACAGTTTGGAATAGAAAGAAGCAACATGATGGAGCAGCAGGCAACATGAGTGCAGAACCTACACAAGATTTCAGAGCCACTAAGGTGGAAAGCCCACAAGCGACAGCCAGAAAAGTGTCTACAAAAGCTCCAACCAGCTTTATCTGATAGCAGCTGAGGATCCCTCTAACTGTTACTCCAATTTGTGCAGCCCATGGTTGGTGGGCAGGAGCAGCAACTGGCAATAGTCAGGCGGACAGAAATGAAAATGGCATTGGGGTCTAAATGACTACGCTTATGCTTGAGGCTGTGCCTGCTTGGCCTGAAAGGTTGAACAGGTTGGGGCTTTTTTCTTCAGAAAAGAGAAGACTTGGAGGTGATCTATAGAGGTCTTTAAAATCGTGAATGGGTTGGACAGGGTCGATGTGGAGAGAGTGTTTCCACTTGTGGGAGAATCCAAAACTCGGGGGCTATCAATTTACTAATAAATCCAGCAGGAAAATAAGGAGAAACTTCTTTACTCAGAGAGTGGTTAGAATGTGGAACTCGCTACCACAGGGAGTGGTTGAGGAAAATAGCTCAGATGCTTTCAAAAGGAAACTAGATGAGTACATGAGAGCAAAGGGAATAGAAAGATAAGCTGAAAGGCTGAGATGCAGCAGATGGAATGGGAGGAGACCCATATGGAGAATAAACACCAGCACAGACTAGTAGGGCCGAATGGCCAGTTTCTGTGCTGTATATTCTATGCAATGCTTAAGGTGGGTGTTCGGGCCCCAGATGTGGGTTGAAATGGACATTAACGCCACCTAAGTCGACACTTCTACCCGCCACTTGATTTTGATTCCGCCACTGGTCCATTTCTAAGTGCAAATGGGGCAGTAACAAGACAAATAAGGGGTCGGCCATTTAGGACTGAGATGAGGAGAAATTTCTTCACTCTGAGGGTGGTTAATCTTTGGAATTCTCTACCGCAGAGGGCTGTGGAAGCTCAGTCGTTGAGTATATTCAAGATAGAGATCGATAGATTTTTGAATATTAAGGAAATCAAGGGATATGGGGGATAGTGCAGGAAAGTGGAGATGAGGTAGAAGATCAGCCATGATCTTATTGAATGGCGGAGCAGACTCGAAGGGCCAAATGGCCTACTCCAGCTCCTATTTCTTATGTTCTTATGTCAAAAAAGTCTCCCCCATTGTCTCATTTTGGACAGTTGCAGTGTATCTATTCAATCTCCTCCTGCGTTAGACCATCTCATTTTATTATTCAAGTGCGTCCGTTGTTTCTCATATTAGACTAAGAAAAGTTAATTATCATTCATCCAAATAGCAAACAGTCATTACAGCAATATTGCAATACCCAATTCTAGGTCTTGGCAGGGACCACATTTCATATCAAACCTATCAGCAGTCTCAGTTTGCTATTCATAAGGTTGCCTGATGGAATCGGTAAGCATGTTTTGTACAAAGCTAGTGATTTGAATGAACATGAATGTAATAAAGAGGATTACTCACTGAGCCAGGAGCAGCACAGTTTATTTCATTCATGAAAGGTGGATAACTCTAGTTGTGTTTTTTCTACATTAAAGGTGTTAAATGAATGACAGTTGCTGTATAAACACTATTAAGGGAGGATTGCTGCTCTCATTGTAAGTGTAAATACGTTTCAGATATTGCAGTGTGTTCTGTCCATATATTTCTCTCTAGGCCGACCGTTTGTTTTCTGTAACAGTTTCTGGTCTGAGCCCTTGTTTGAGGGCAGAGTAGAAAATAAAAAGAAATTGCATTCATTTAAAAAGCACCTTTCACATCCTTAGGACTTCCAAAAAATGCTTCACAATTAACGAATGATTTTTGAGATGTAGTCAATGTTGCTTTACAATCAAAGGTAGCAGCCAATTTTTGCATAGCAAGGCCCCACAAACCGAACTGAGATGAGTGATCAGTTGATCTGTTTAGGTGGTGGTTGTTGAAGGGCCAACACTGCTCTTTATAAAGATGGTTACGGACGACTTAATCAGCCTGCGAATCCTTCCTCTGCTCATTGTGTAAAAACAACATTGTCCAGCAACCCACCTTCCGGACTCAATATCGAGTTCAACAATTTCAGATCATAACCTCGGCCCCTACCACATATGTATGTATTTTATCCACCCTTTTGGTTTGTGCCTTTTCCCCTTTTTTCTCTCTCTCTCCCCCACGGCAGCTTTCTTTCATTCTGCCAGCATTTCACACTTCACACTTCTGAGCCATCTTTTGTTTCTTAACCTGTCCTGTTACCATCTCGTCTTGCCTTGAGCATCTCTTAATGTCTCTACTTACCATAGACCACCCCTTTTGTTCTTTTATTCCTCCCCCCAGCCTCCCACTTGATTTTTTATCTGTTTCATCTCCTGCTTTTTTCTCAGTTCTGACGAAAGGTCTTCGACCTGAAACGTTAACTCTGTTTCTCTCTCCACGGATGTTGCCTGGCCTGCTGAGTTTTTCCAGCGTTTTCTGTTGTTGTTTCAATTTTCCAGCATCCGCAGTATTTTGCTAACCCACTGCTGGGGATGGGGTCGAACTTGGGTCTGAGACCCTCCATGTTCATATAGGCTGCAAATATCACCACACATGAACAATGGCCACGTGGACAAGGAGCCTTCAGAAGAGGCAGGGAGGATATTGGGGGGGAGGGAAAGGGGTTGTTATGGACGATTGTTAAACCTTCTCTCATTAAGACCATCATGCCTTTCCTCTGTGGTGCATTTACAGTAAAATCCAGTATATATGTCACATTATACTACCCGTTTAAATGATCACAGAACGTAGGAGGGTGAATTATACAGCAGTGTAGTTTGCAATCAATATATACTCGACAAGCAGGTGCCAGCTGCCACATTTTCAAATGTTTCCAGCTGATTATGATGCAGTTACAATGCTGCATCATTTCAGTGTACAGCTGAGTGTTAATTCTAATCGTACATTTGGGGAGCTTTTAGCTTTTATTGACAGTGAGGTGGGGCTGTTTGCAGGCCGCTCCACTGTATATTTTTGAAATGTAAGAGAATCCAATTAAAAAAGATTGCGTGGGTGTGCGTGTGTGAGAGCGAGAGAGAGGATTAGTCCTGTAATTTTCCCCACAAATTCAACAACCTTTGTTCAAATTAAATTATTTCCTGGTAACCTTTGACAGGTTTTACTTGACAGCAAGATTATGGAGGTTCTGCTATTCACCCTTCTTCATCTCACCCTATCAGCATAACCTCTATTCCTTTCTCCCTCATGTGCTTATCTAACTTCTCATTAAATGCATCTATGCTATTCACCTCAACTTCTCATTATGGTAGCGAGTTTTCAACTAGAGTATTCCAATACTGTCGCATAACAATAAATACCCTGTAGTTTGTACTGGGCCAAATTCTGCTTCCTTCTTACATTATCATGATGTATCACAATACATGGATGGAAAACAGTCTGAGAATAGCACCTGTGCAAATCAGAACTTTCCTTATTCACTTGTTAGCATATAAAGTGGGGAAAATTTGTTCCCTTAGTGCCGCCCGTTAGCGCCAGTAGATGGTGCAAATGCAGCGTTGAGACCAGTACCGACAGGGCGAGGTGAATCCAGCGGCGCACGCCAAATTGGGATCTCCTGTAGCGCTGCCGGTAACAGCTATCGCCGGGGACCTCAACGCCAGGGAGATCGTGACGTCAGTGAGTGTGCAATGCTCACTGAACGCCCGATTTCCCAAATTGCTTTTAGCCACTTACCTCACCTCATGGAGTAAACACTGAAGGAGAGAGCTGGCATGCAGCACCAGGAATTCAGCTGCAGGGATGTTATTTAAAGGGATCATCAGTAATCACTCGCACCTGTCAGGTTAGTGCAGTTTCAGTGGCTTTTTGTTAGTTTCAGCTACTGCAATAGTTTCATTGAGTAATTTCAAGGTTCTTTTGTATCAGGAGTCTTCTGGCAAGTACAAAGTAGCTACATTTATTCTTCAAAGATTCAAACTGTAACACTTGGTAAGATTAATTGGGGCTGTACTAGCATGTCACCTTGCCCTCCAGGATCTATGGTGGAGGGAGCATAGGCAGTGAGAAAGACGGGAACATGTGCACAGAGGGAGGAAGAAGAAGATGAGGAACAGGAGGGAGGGAGGAGGCAGCCGGATAATCAGGCCTCTGGATGGGCGGTCCGTGATGTGGTGTGCCACCTCCCTCCACATAGTGCAGCAGACTTGTGGCGAGGGCCTCCTGCCAGTTGGTGGGTATAGGACTGCCCGCCTTCTCTCCAGCGCTAAAACCAATGCCTCCAAAGCTTCATGGGAAAACCTGCGGGCTCTCTCCCTGAGGCGGCGATCATCCATGAGGATTTGTAAATAAGTGCTCCTTCTCCTTGTCCTTCTTCTTATGGTTGTTGAGGCAGCTGCACAGCCAACAATGCTGAGAATGAAGTGCTGCAGCATCAATGAACCTCCCCTTTAAGTAGTGAAAAAAGCCTGTGGCAATCATGAGTTGCGATTAGCCTGCACCCGATATTGGTCCAGCCTTTAAGTGTAATGCCAATGAGCTTGGGTTTTTAGACTTGATTTAAGACTCCAATCATTTTATTGAGCAGTGAGGACGAATTTTGCGTGCAGTCTAGAGCACTTTCACTTGGCGCTAATTCACCATCTTTTGTCCTAACACCGCCCGCCCATTCCTTGGCTATAACGAATTTCTAGCTCAAAGAATTTGAGCCTACAACGATGTGGAAATCTGCTTCTTTACTTGTCCCAGCTGAATGAGGCTACACAGTACATGAGGAGTCTGTGAAGGAGTCTGCAGTTTACTCACCCAGATTCTGGCTGAATGACAAAGAACAAACTTGCATTTATATAGCACCTTTCACGTTTTCAGAATGTCCATGTGTGCCAAACCATTTTTGAAGTGCAGTTACTTGTCATGTGGGCAACTGAGGCAGCTAATTAATGAATTAATTACTGGATAATCTGCTTTTTGTAGTGATTGAGGGAGGAATATTGGCTAGAACACTGGGAGAAGCCCTTGCTCTTCAAATAGCGCCGTGCACAGGCAGATGGGGCCTTGGTTTAATGTCTGATCTGAAAGACCGATCCCAATATGCAGCACTGAAGTGTCAACCTGGATTATGAGGTGAAGTCCATCGTGGGTTTGAATCCACAAACTTCTGATTAAGAAGAAGAGGGCTATCAACTAAGCCACACTGAACCTGAGGCAACAATCTGCAGTTTGTTTACCCACTCTATGAGCTATGGTCTTTGTGTCTCTTGACCTTTCTTTTCTTTTGTTCCTCCCAAACTCCAATTATGCTATTGTTCACTCTCTTCCTCCTCAGTTCATCGAAATCAAGACTATGATTCCCATTCTTTGACTGGTCTCATAATCCTTTCGTACCTACTCTCTGGCTTATTGGGTTTTCCCAATAATCAAAGGTCCCTGCAGACCATGGTCTACAGCAACTTTTGCTGCTTGGAGTAAGAAGATGTATCGCTCTCAGGTCACCAACTCCATAGCACACCTCTAGAATGGTTGAGACAACAAAATGGAAAATGGAAGTACATCACCATTTGTTCCAGGCACAACAAGATTAGCGACACAGTTCAATGACACGACTGGAAAAAGTAGAAGACTAGCCACCCCTTTCAGCCCTGTGGCCATGACCAGCACTACACCCTGGCCCTGGACTATGCCACTGTATCATAGACTAATCCTGCAGAAGCTGTGTGAGCACCAGCTGCAGGAATACATGAACCATTCGAAAAATATTTAAAAACTGCGACCAGAAGAGGTTTGTTTTATACAGCGGAACGCCAGCCCTTCTCCTTCATGCAAGATGGAACTCAAGCACATAGCTGCCCACACGGTGAGCTCCTCCCTGTGGTCAAATGAATTACAGCCTTGTGGGAGGCTGCCACTTCCTCACAGGGAGGGAAAGGAGTCCTGAGGGCAAGTCACCTGAAGCTGATCTGATATCCCAGCAGGCGTTCAAATCATGATATAAACGGAGCTCCTTTGAGCAGGTTGCCTGCACGCTGTATCGTTTCGGGACTTGTGTGCAGGGAGAGCTGAGAAAAGTGAGAGCAAAGGGCTCACCCAAAGAAACAATGCTGAACTGTTTAATGTTTAGCATCATCATCTTACCACGTCCTGCTCACCCATCACCCCTGTGATCGCTGACCTACATTGGCTCCAAGTCCGGCAATGCCTCGATTTTTAAAAATTCTCATTCTGGTGTTCAAATCCCTCCATGGCCTCGCGCCTCCCTATCTCTGCAAACTCCTCCAGCCCTACAACCCTCCGAGATCTCTGCGCTCCTCCAGTTCTGGCCTCTCGCGCACCCCCGATTCCCTTCGCTCCACCATTTGAGGAAGTGCCTTCAGCAACCTAGGCCCTAAGCTCTGGAATTCTTTCTCTAAACCGCTCCGCCTCACTACCTCTCTCTCCTCCTTTAAGTCGCTTCTTAAAACCTACCTCTTTGACCAAGCTGTTGGTCACCTGCCCTAATCCCTCTTTATGTGGCTCGGTGTCAAATTTTGAAGCGCCTTGGGACGTTTTACTGCATTAAAGACGCTATATAAATGCAAGCGTTTGTTGAAAGAAAAATTTATTACATTACATGGGGTTACGGGGATAGGGTGGGATATGTGTCGGTGCAGGCTCGATGGGCCGAAATGGCCTCTATCTGCACTGTGGGGATTCTGTGATTCTGTGATTATCTTACTGTTAAAATAGCTTGGGTCATTTATTAATGAGACATAAAGGGAGAAAAATCATTCATTTCAGAGTGAATACATTTTTCTCCCAACTAAAATATTAAATCGGCAACAAAATAGAACCCTTTGTGTTGAGAATAACATAATTTATATCAGTAAGATAAATAATGCAATCTAATCTAACAGCAGCACCTGCCTGAAGATCAATCAGTGGATTTCAGGCCCAGCCTGGGCCTCGTGGATCATTGCAGATCTGTATGTGGTGCTGTTGACCGCACGAGCAGAAAGACTGCCTTTGGCCTTCATTCCTGCTGCAAGTGCAACTTTGTGCAGTGTTGTCTTGAAGGGATTTTTCTGCAGAATAGAGTATTGTGAAGATTGAAAGAGTGGCGGTAGAATGTAATTATAAGAGAGAAAATCAAGCTCTCTGGCCCAGAATGAAGGTAATTAAGGGAGACCTCACTGGAGTATGTAAAATAATCACTGGTATAGATGGCAACGATGGAATATTACTTCAGTGTAATCTAGGAAAGCAGGATCATAGGAAATTAATTTAAATTAGTGAAAGGTTAATTTAAAGCAGATCCTCTTTACCCAGTAATTAGAGATTTTTGTAAAAAAAAATAGTGATTGATTGTAAAGCGCTTTGAAATGTCCTTGGAACATGAAAGGTGTTGTGTAATTGCTTGTTTTTCTTTCTTTCTTTAATGTTTGTAATCTGATGGCTAGAGGCAAAATCATTAGACACATTCAAAGGATTACATTACATAGGATTACATCGGATATACGGCACAGAAACAGGCCATTCGGCCCAACCAGTCCATGCCGGTGTTTATGCTCCACTCGAGCCTCCTCCCGTCTTTCCTCATCTAACTCTATCAGCATAATCCTCTATTCCCTTTTCCCTCATATGCTTGTCCAGCCTCTCCTTAAATGCATCTATACTATTCGCTTCAACCACTCCCTGTGGTAGCGAGTCCCACATTCTCACCACTCTTTGGGTAAAGAAGTTTCTTCTGAATTCCCTATTGGATTTCTTGGTGACTATCTTATATTGATGACCTCTAGCTATGCTCTTCCCCACAAGTGGAAACACTCTCTGTGTATCCACTCTATCAGCAGGATGATATGAAGAGAATGGATTTCAATGGGCTTCGAATGGACTTTTCTCACCCTTGACTCTATTTTTCCATGTGCTCTTAATTGGAAGATGGAATTAAATTGTAATTCATAGAATTCTATCCACAAACAGGGGTTAATTGCTTCATGTTCAATGTGGATTGAAATGAGCTGTAGATCAGATTATTGCAAACTTTTGTCTTCCTATCGGAAGATTGGGCTCTTCAAATGCAAAACTTGTAATGTGTATGTCTTCTGCTATTTTTGTCCCTCTTTCCTGTGACGTACATAATGATAACAGTAGATGGTAGATTTTTCTATTGACAGAAATATGACCAATCTCACTAATAAGGGGAGGATTCCAATCACTTTGGTTGCTTTCGGCTCACCTGATCCTGGATAGTCCCCTCGCCATTTAGCCCAATCCACCCAATCAGTTTTTATTATCTGTTTGGTGCTGATCTTACTATGATGCTGGCTGCGTTTTCGTGTTGCCTTTATGGCAGGAGGGTTCCTACTCATTTAACTTAATGGGTTCTATTTGAATTACCTTGGATTAGAAATGCCAATAATTGTGGGTTTTCCCTGGTGTAAATAACTGTGATCTCTTACAGAGGGAGTCACCCATTCTCTTTCAGTTCCTTGGTGACTTATAGAAATGTTAAATGCTGTTTTTGAGAAATATTTGACATATTTCCATTAATGGTTGCCCAGGGATCACACTATCAATGTATTGCAGTATCCGTATATATAAGCCACAGTTTATTAGGGGCTCTTGTAGTATTCTTATCAAAACCCTCACAAGTGCCCATAATGGGCGACATAGAGGAGCGCCCATGTTTATGCTTGCAGTTTGTCTGTCGCTGCTGGATGAAATGGTTGTCCATGTAAAACTGGATCAGGCCCACAACATCCCCCAGCTGCCAGATAATCTTTTTATGAAGACTGTGTTCGGTATTATTTCCCTTTTGCCTTTTCGAAAGACAAAATTAAACAAGTTCTGGAAATGGGTTTTAGATGTCTCTTAAAGTCAGAAATTGTTTGTTCTGCCTGCCGTGTTTAAGACGGGCACTAGAAATTTAGCCAGGGGGTAGGTAGCTGTGATTTAAGTAGGACATTTTTTTATGCGGATTTTAGCAAGTTCATAAAATGGCAATGCTATTGGATGTCTTGGGATTCGATTACTTTGCTGCAAGAAATTATGAGGTCAGAGATGCAGTTTGGCGGAGTGTCAGGCGATATGAGAAAGTTGAGACATTTTCAATGATAATGGTACACAGCTGATTATGTCTGCAGTAATTCATTTCCATGGCGACAGCAACAGCTCCTTCTTTCAAGTTTGACTTAATATTGTACCAACCAAGAATCATTCTCAGGATTCGGTAGCTGCTGAATACTGCTCTTCTCACTCTTGGTGGAATAGGTTATAAATGCAGGCAATATTTTGTTAGTGCAAATGACCCATTTAGTTAAATATATGCAAATGTGACAGATTGAGGTAATCAGGAATACCAGTGCATAAAATAAAGTGTTGACATTGGTGCTAAACGCACACCATTTTATTTAACAAGAACAGACAGCAGCAAGCTGCATGAACTGAGAGAATGTAGAAAGAAAATGGCTTTGAGAAGCATCAACCCCAACCAACATGGTCACCAGTATTCAGGATACTTCCCCACCATCCTCAGCCCTAACTAATCCAGAACCCAGGGCCAAACAAGCTACCTCTGCGCGCCCCAACTCCCCGCCCCCTCCCAAAACCCTTGCCTACATTGTGCCCAATGCAGACAGCCTGATGTGGTGATAAATTGCTCCCGCAGGCATCATGCAGTGACTCCATAAACTATGTCTGGGAATATCCACTCTCATAAAATGTGTGTGATTGTACACCTAAGTATACAATTACCTCGTAAAATATCGATGTGGGTATATCTTTAACTGAAATAAACTTTATGTATGAATGTAGAAAAAAATCTCTGAATTTCAAATAGTCAAAATCAATGTTCCCTGTCGGCTGCGCTTTGTTCTGCGTGGCCTGTTTCTTTTACTGAGCTGTCCCTTTAACGTTCTGTGCATGCGCGGTACTTACAATGGAAAAGCTGGTGAACTGTCTGCGTAGGACCTTTCCCATTGCTGTGTGGCCGCACAGCTTCGGGGAACATTGGTCAGAGTTAAATGTTTGTGAAGTCAACTGTATCAAGTTTACTAAAATTGAAAATCACCTCAGGAGGAGTGAAAGAGCAGACTCTTGAAGGGGGTGGCCAGATGTATCCTGTATCAGATATTAATGTCTATATCCACAGAACCCAGATTGACTAGTATCGTAATTGCATTAAAGAGATTATGATTGGAAATGAAAGTTAAGGTTTCTAGTATTGGATTACATAGCAGACTCTGCACACCAAGGCCGGAATTTTGCCGGCGCTCAGACTGCGGGTTTGGAGGCGGGTCTGCTGTCAAAATCACAAAGATTGACAGCGGGTCGGTATCCCGCTGTAAACCCACCTCCGTGTCAGTTTCCCAAGTGTCGGGTCTGTCATCCCTGAACAGACCTGACACCAAGTGACGGGTCAGCCAATTTAGATACTTAAAAGGTAGTTAAGCACCATTTTCCCACGTACTTACCATTTTACCAGGGTTTTTCACGAGTTTCCCGGCGCGCGGGGATCACGTCAGATAAGTAGGTCGGGTATTGTGTCAGCATGTGATGATTTACTAACCTGACAGCTGCAAATGGTCCATGAAAGGTGCCATTTCATAGGATTTCACTTTCCAAGGTCAGAAGCTGTTGCTTACTGCATTTGGAACACAGATTGAGCTTTATGCAGCTTGCAAGTGTTTGGAGCAAACTCTCTATTCAGTGTCACCTCCTTGGAACAACCTCTCTCACCACTGACAGATCGCTTCTGTCATCTCAACCTCACCTGCCATCTATTCTATCAGCATCGGTGCCCTTGAAAAAATCTCACCTTGGTCCTCAGAATCCCAACACGATCAGCCCCAACACCAGCATCACCGGGCACACCAGCAGCACCAACATCCACACCAACCTTCTCCGCCATCAACTGATGCTGCACTGGACACAGGGCATCATCACCCATGCACATTCCTGCCCGGGACACCAGCGATGGCCTCACCATGTCCAGATTTGCTTCACTTAACACTGTACACCCTGGCTGCCACATGATGCACCAGGTTGGCACCACCCCACACCAGCACCATACAGCATCCCTACAATGTCCAAGCTATTCCTTTCACACTCATCACCATTGTCTCACCATTCACTGCAACTCACTAAGACACTTTCAAAGGTGCACACAAATCTGTCCAAGAAGGCAAAGTAGTGAAAATAAGGATTTCAATGCTTGACAACTCATTAACAGAAAGTTTACACGAATATTGGCTAAAGCACTCAATTGCCTACCCTTGTGTATTGTTAGTTGGTATGATTGGACTAGGATAAGGGTGAGTGTGAGGGGTGGCTAGTGAGATGGGAAAGTGATAATGTAGATAGAGAGGGATGGGTGGAGGTGCAAGATAAGTTGGTGTGAGTAAGGATGTGCAGGAGTAGGGTAGGGAAGGCAGAGTGATGGGGAAGTGATGAGTGGCACAGGAGGATGAGGTTGAGTGTGGCAATGCAGTAACGTTTCGTGATCTACTGAGATCATTGAAAGGTTTGGGCCACTGCTGCCTGGTCCTCCTGACGACATTCCTGCTTGTGTCCTCCTGTGCAATGTGCAACCAGGCTGCGTCTCCTGGGGAGGTCTCTTCTGCCCATGGGAAGGGAAGAGGACCTCCCTGTGTGCTGTGACTCCCTCCATAAGCATATGGAGGGAGTCATGGGAGAGCCTGGGTGCAGACGTGCACCTTTGTGCAGTGCTTGTCAGTATTTGCAGCACCTCAATGCTGTAGAACACTGAGCACAACTGTCAAAATGAATGTGGACATGGCCCATTTTCAGGAAAGCAGCTGATGACGCATCATCAGATGACATCATCAGACCCGCTTCCTTTTAATTGGCCGGGAACCTCGCACGGCGGGCTTAACAAGCCCAATCAGGGCAAAATCACTTGGAGGAGGCGGGATGAAGACGGGAGCGGGGTTTGAGGCCGCCGTCTGCTCCCGCCACACCGGACTCGTCACGGCTGGCGAAGTCGCGGCCCAAGATACTGTTGCTATAATCCATCGCCTGTTTTATTTAACCCTTTAAATGCGGCATTTCTCTTTACAGCTGGCACAATTTCTGAGATAAAATAAACAGTAAATGCTGAGGATCTGAATCAAAAACAGAAAATGCTGGATGCATTTCGCAGGTCTAGGTGCCTTTCATTAGAGCTAGAAACTGGGAGATGAATGAATCTCTTTGTAGAACCGAACAAAAGGAAAAAGAGATAAGAACATAAGAACTTAAGAAATAGGAGCAGGAGAAGGCCATGCGACCCCTCGAGCCTGCTCCGCCATTCAATCAGATCATGGCTGATCTTCAACCTCAACCCCACTTTCCCGCCTGATCCCCATATCCCTTGATTCCCCTAGAGTCCAAAAATCGAATTGATCTCGTTCTTGACTATACTCAACAACTGAGCATCCACAGCCCTCTGGGGTAGAGAATTCCAAAGATTCCAAGATTGAGTGAAGAAATTTCTCCTCATCCCAGTCCTAAATGGCCAACCCCTTCTGGGAAAGCAATGGGTAAAAGCCGAGTGAAAGTTGAGCAGAATGCTAATATATTTTCTCTTTATTGAGACTGATGGCCTGGGCTATGTATTTCCAGTATTTTCTGTATTATGACACACAGATTCTTTCTGTGATAGTAAGATTGATTGGTCAACTCTTTAAATTATGAGTGCATTTCATGTATGAGCCTCGACAGAGAGTGTGGACGAGCTGTTCGATTTTGGAGGGAATCGGTGCTGAACCGACGTCCACCCAATTTCTGAACACGTTCTTCCGAGGTCATTGGATAATAATCAGCAGCAGGACGTTAGGCCGATTTCTCACCCCCAGCCCATAGGTCCTGAGGCAAAATATCGTTCCCAACCGCTGCCCTGACTGAGATTCGTTAACATCAGAACAGACTGGTAACATCTTTAGAATTTAATTTAGCAAGGGGAGAGAAAAGCAAACTCAATTCTTAATTTGAGGTATTGATTCATATTAGTTTGGATTGCTTGACAACTGAGGAGATTTAAAAAAAATGATTATTCAGAAGCCTTGGTGAAGAGGCAAGGCCCGGTGTGCTGGACTGCAGCAAGACTGGAAAAAAATAGAACAGAAGATGGGATAAATCTAGAAATGGTTAGACAATTCTAATCTTGGGGTTTTGAAAGCCTGTAGATTGTAGGACAACATCATTTCCACAGCTCTCTCCTCCTTCCCTCCAAAAGTCTCCAGAAAGTCTATCTCTTTGACGATTCTTTCAGTCGTCTCCCCTAATTTCTCCCCTGCTGTTTGGTCACTGTCCACGCTGTAGAGTAGCTCGGGACATTTTGCACGTAAAAGGTCCTATAAGTTACTGCTGTTCTTTTCAGATCCTGGAGAAGAATGTGTTAAAGGAAAATGTAGTGCACTGAGTTATTATTTCAACAGTGAGGATGAAGTGGAAAGGAAGATTATGTAGGGCAGCATATCCACTGCTTATCAGAAGCATTAGAGGAAAATCTTTAGATAATCAATGACTATATAAATATTGACAGAATTTTTAGTTTGTTTGTTCCTCGGACGCTGCCAATTCAGTATTTATTGCCCAAGCCCTAGTTGCCATGAGAGCATTAAGAGTCAACCACATAGTGTAGGACGAGAGCGACATAGAGGCCAGATCAGGTGGGATGGCAGGTCCCTTTCCTGAAGGACATTAGTGAGCCAGTTGTGTTTTTATGACCATCCGGTAGCTTTCATAGAATCATTGAATGATACAACCCAGAAGGAGGCCATTTGGCCCATTGTGTCTGTGCCAGCTCTTTGAAAGAGCTATCCAATTAGTCCCACTCCCCCTGCTCTTTCCCCCGTAGCCCTGTAAATGTTTTCCCTTCAAGTATTTATCCAATTCCATTTTGATTGTTAGATTGAATCTGCTTCCACCGCCCTTTCAGGCAGTGCATTCCAGATCACAACAACGTGCTGTATAAAAAAAAAAGTTTCCTCACGTCACATCGGGTTCTTTCGCCAACCAACCATCTCTGTTCTCCAGTTACCGATCCTCCTGACACTGGAAACAGTTTCTCCTTATTTACTCTATCAGAACCATTCATGATTTTGAACACCTCTATCAAATCTCATCTTAACCTTCTCTGCTCTAAGGAGAACAACCCCAGCTTCTCCAGTCTCTCCACATAACTGAAGTCCCACATCCCTGGTACCATTCTAGTAAATCTCTTTTGTACCCTCTCCAAGGCCTTGACATCCTTTCTAAAGTGTGATGCCCAGAATTGAACACATTACTCCAGATGAGGCCTAACCAGTGTTTTATAAGGTTTAGCATAACTTCCTTCCTTTAGTACTCTATTCCTCGATTAATAAAGCCAAGGTTCCCATATACTTTTTTTAACAGCCTTCTCAACTTGTCCTGCCATCTTTAAAGATTTGTGTATATGCACCTCCAGGTCTCTCTGTTTGTACCATTTAGTTCATATTGCCTCTCTTCATTCTTCCTACCAAAATGTATCACTTCATACTTCTCTACGTTAAATTTCATCTGCCATGTGCCTGCCCATTTTACCAATCTGTCTATGTCCTCCTGAAGTCTGTTATTATCCTCATTGTTTACTACATTTCCGAGTTTTGTGTCATCTGCAAACTTTGAAATGATGCCCTGTATACCCAAGTCCAGGTCATTCATATATATCAAAAAGAGCAGTGGTCCCAACACTGACTCCTGGGGGACACCACTGTATACTTCCCTGCAGTTTGACAAACAACCGTTCACCACTACTCTCTGCTTTCTGTCCCTTAGATAATTTTGTATCCATGCTGCCACTGTCCCTTTAATCCAATGGGCTTTAATTTTGCTAATAAGTTTATTGTGTGGCACTTTGTCAAACCCCTTTTGAAAGTCTATATACACAACATCAACTGCACTACCCTCATCAATCCTCTCCGTTACTTCATCAAAGAACTCAAACAAGTTAGTCAAACATGATTTGCCTTTAACAAATCCTTTCTGGCTGTCATTTATTAGCGCATACTTTTCCAAATGCCAATTGATTTCCTCCCGGATAATTGACTCTAAAAGTTTCCCCACCACCGACATTAGGCTGACTGGCCTGTAGTTGCCGGGTTTATCCCTCTCCCCTTTTATAAACGGAGGTGTAACATTTGCAATCCTCCAGTCCTCTGGCACCACCCCCAATTCCAAAGACGATTGGAAGATTGTGGCCAGAGCCTCCGCAATTGTGACCCTTACTTCCCTCAGTAACCTAGGATGCATCCCATCCAGACCAGGTGACTTTTCTACTTTGAGGACTGCCAACCTTTTAAGTAACTCCTCTTGATCTATTTTTATCCTATCCAATATCGCTACTGCCTCTTCCTTTACTGCTACATTGGCAGCATCCTCTTCTCTAGTGAAGACAGATGCAAAGTACTCATTCAGTACCTCAGCCATGCCCTCTGTCTCCACACGAAGATCTCCTATTTGGTCCCTAATCAGCCCCATCCTTCCTTGGACTACCCTTTTACTATTTATGTGTTTATAAAAGACTTTTGAGTTCTTTTACAGTTGTCCTAAGCCTCCTTTTTCTGTCTCATTTTAACATCTATATCTTTAGTCATCCAGGGAGCTCTAGCTTTGGATGCTCTTCCTTTTCCCCTCATAGGAATGTGTCTTCTCTGTATCTAAACCATCTCCTCTTTGAAAGCCTCCCATTGTTCAATTACTGTTTTGCCTACCAATTTTTGATTCCAATCCACCTGGGCAAGATCCCTTCTCAACTCACTGAAGTTAGCCCTCCTCCAGTTAAGTATTTTTACGCTTGATTGTACCTTGTCCTTTTCCATACCTATTTTAAACCTAATATTATGATCACTGTTCCCCAAATGCTCACCCACTCAAACATGCTCCACTTGCCCCACTTCATTCCCCAGAACTAGATCCAGCACTGCTTCCTTCCTCGTTGGGCTGTAAACACACTGATCAAGAAAGTTCTCTTGTACACATTTCAGGAATTCCTCCCCCTCTTTGCCCTTTACACTGTTACTATCCCAGTCGATATTGCGATAATTAAAGTCCCCCATCATCACTACTCTGTAGTTCTTGCATCATTCTGTAATTTGCCTGCAAATTTGCTCCTCTATCTCCTTCTCACTATTTGGTGGCCTGTAGTTTACACCCAGTAGCGTAATAGCTCCTCTATTATTCCTTAATTCTAACCAAATAGATGCTGTCTTTGGGCCCTCAACTACATCATTCCCTCTCCACTCCTACAATAGTTTCTTTGATCAATACTGCCACCCACCTCCCTTTATTGCCTTTATTGCAGATTTTTAAAATTCAATTTCACAGCTTGTCATGGTGGGATTTTAACTCGCAACCCCTTGAGTTGGCAACCTAGGACCACAACCAGTAGGATACCATCTCCTCCTTAAAATGAAGAAGCAAGAAAGATTGCAAGGTGCAGGGAAGGAAGGTGGTGCTGGTGGGGTGGTGCGATGGAGAGGGAAGGAAGGTTAGAGCTGAGAGAGGGATTACTTAACAAAGGAGCAGCTTTTTCTTGTACCCTGTCCAAAAGTGCAAGACAGGTGCTACAAGAGTCTCCCGCAACATGTGAGCAGTTCTCAAGTCTTGGACAAACCTGGGCTTTAAATTGACCTGAGAGGCAAAGATTTGGGATGATTGACTATAGTCAATCAGTCGAGGATGGCTTGTAAAAGGTTTCTAAGTGGAGAGCAATCGCTCTTCCGGAGGGGAAGTACTTTAGAAACAGAATTTTTAAACCTTGATGAACTGTGCTTATTAAATCAATGGCGTAAGTGACCAATAAGTGCACTAGTCTTATTCAATTGGCCCTCTATGTTTAATGGAGCTGAAATGAAATAAATATATTGGCTTTTGGAAGTTTTTTTGGTGACTTTACTGGAAGATTGTAGCTGCAGAAAATTGATACCAGGACAGATGCTGCTGATCATTTGAGATTTTTTTCCCCTGCAATAACCTTTTTGGGCACTGTCTTCGGAAGGATAAGAAATGCACAAAGTGGTTCTAGTGTAATTAACATCATATTTGGAATTCTACCCACATGAACTCCATTAGTTCATTTCTTCTGCGAACTCTACAGTAACTTCTAAAGTATTGGTCATAGGAAAAGGACAGTTCCAATTCTGATTCCGTTCCAGGAGTGCATAAGGTAAAACGAATTAAAATTGCCCCACAGACATAGGACGAAACAGGAACTGTTGAAAAGATTCACAGAAATGAAGTAGGTCTTATTAAGTGCAACTTTGTATCTTCTCCCAGATATATAATTACTGAATTAATTGCCTGATGTTTACGTGGGTAATTGAAACAGACCAGCAGATAAGCATGAACACACTGGGTAGTCAGATTGTGTGCAAAAACAAAATACTGCGGATGCTGGGAATCTGAAATAAGAATTCAGTCAGATTGTGTGCTTGTGTGTGCAGGAGCATCTGAAGGGAGACAAGATCTATCTGGGAGGGATTTACGAGGCTGAATGAAAAGTTCGAAAACTTGTATGGGTATGATGGCCTAGAATTTCGGGCATGCAGGGGGCGGACTCGCGCCTGTTCAAGTGGTCCCAGGCACCACGTTAAATTCGTGCTGGCACCTCATTATAATGATTCAGGCGTGCAGTCAGTGATACCCACGCTATTCATTGGCTGCACGCATGTTTGGCATGTTTGGGGGTCAGGAAATCAGGCGTCTCATGCCACAATGGCAGCCAGCACCTCTTAAAGGGGAGGTGCACTCTGGCTGCAGACAACAGGGAAACTTTCCAGATTGAAGAAAATGGTTTGAAGAGGTCCAGACAGGGAACCCAGGTTCTCTGATGCACCATTGGAGGTTGGATTCCTGGATATGGCTGCAATGCCGAACGAAGTTCAATGACCTCACCAGAGTTGCCAAGGTAAGAATATTGCTCTCTTACTCTCTGCTTACACCTCCAGCCTCACTACTTACAATATTCCCCTCCCCACTTCACTTCACTTCACTCTCCTACAATCACTGCACCACACTTCACTTCACCTTCTTCTCCTCATACTTACACACTCATCACTATTGCAACCCTCACTTCGCCACACCTCGCCTCTTACACACTGCATAGCAACTATAAGAGAGCAGTATTCTTTTCTTGACAACTCTGGTGAGGTCATTGAACTTTTAGCAACATTGCAGCCATGGCACTGACCTTCCTCTGCGATATCTTCCCACTGGTGGCAGAGGTGTTACCTGAAGAGGTTTCTGCCCCATGGGAGGGAGAAGGTGATTTCTCTCCTCCCATTCACTGCCTGGACCAAGGCCTCCAAGGCAGCATCGGTAAACCTTGGTGCCCTCTCAGTACTTGCTGCAGTCATTTCTCTATTCCCGTCTTTTCCTGTCTCCTTCAGCCAGAGTGCACCTCTCCTTTAAAAGGTGCTGGCTGCCTTTAAGTGGCATCAGTGACGCCTAATAGCCAGCTCCCCAAACAGGCGTGCAGCCATTGAATAGCACAGGTAGTACTGGCTGCATGCCTGACTCCCAGTGGTGAGCAGGCAGCATGAATATCACGTACTGCCTGCAACAACACTAACAGGCACATGCAGTGCACTCTTTTCAATCTGGGAAGTTTCCCTGTTTTCTGTACGCCCCCAGTGTAACCATTTTTGGGCGCGATCGAATTTCTAGGCCAGTAAGTGCTTTGATGAGGAACTGTAAGGTTTTCTAGATGGACGAGCTAAGCTGAGTTGAAACATCTTCCTTATCTGTACTTATACAACAACTAGCATTTATATAGCGCCTTTGGCGTAGTAAAACGTCCCAAGGCGCTTCACAGGAGCGTTATCAAACAAAGTTTGACACCGAGCCACATAAGGAGATATTAGGGCAGAAGAGGTAGGTTTTAAGGAGCGTCTTAAAGGAGGAAAGAGAGGCGGAGAGGTGTAGGGAGGGATTTCCAGAGCTTAGGGCCTTGGCAGCTGAAGGCACGGCCACCAATCATGGAGCGATTAAAATCCGGGATGCTCAAGAGGCCAGAATTAGAGGAGCGCAGAGATTTCGGAGGGTTGTAGGGCTGGAAGCGATTACAGAGATAGGGAGGGGCGAGGCCAGGGAGGGATTTGAAAACAAGGACGAGAATTTTAAAATTGAGGCATTGCTTAACCGGATGCCAATGTAGGTCAGCGAGCACAGGGGTGATGGGTGAACGAGACTTGGTGCGAGTTAGGATATGGGCAGCAGAGTGTTGGATGACCTCAAGTTTACGTAGGGTAGAATGTGGAAGGCCGGCCAGGAGTGTGTTGGAATAGTCAAGTCTAGAGGTAGCAAAGGCATGGACGAGGGTTTCAGCAGCAGATGAGCTGAGGCAGGGCCGGAATCGAGCGATGTTCCAGAGGTGGAAAAAGGCGGTCCTAGTGATGCCACGGATATGTGGTCGGAAGCTCATTTCAGGCTCGCATATGATACCAGTTTGGTTCAGCCTCAGAGAGTTGCCAGGGAGAGGGATGGAGTCGGTGGCTAGGGAACGGAGTTTGTGGCGGGGACCGAAGATAATGGGGGGAAAATTTGGTAGGTTAGCGCCTCCCGTTAGCGCCTGCAGAGGGTGGTAACGGGGCGCTGATGCAGTAGCGCCAGGGCAAGGCGAATCCAGCGCCGCACGGTAAATCCGCCCCCCCCCCCCCCACATTGCGCCGCTGGTAGGAGGTACTGCCAGGGACTTCAACACCAGGCAGATCGTGACGTCAATCCCCTTCAGAATCGTGTATGTCAGTGGCTATTACTTTCATGTGTCATTATTAACAGTAAAAATATCTTATTTTTTTCTTCTGTAACCACATGATGAGGGGTAGTGAAAGGCCTGAAGGGCATCACATGTGAGGGGATTTTGGAAACTGAAGGGGGACACAAAGGAGAGATGAGAAGCCAGTGGTAGACCAGAGAGGAAAACAATCGCCCAGTGGAACTCCTACTTCCGGCCTCACAAAAATCATTTTAGCATTTATCTTTTTGGGCCTCTTAATATAAGAACATAAGAATTAGGAGCAGGAGTCGGCCATACGGCCCTTCGAGCCTGCTCCGCCATTCAATAAGATCATGGCTGATCTTCAACCTCAACTCCACTTTCCTGCCTGATCCCCATATCCGTTGATTCCCCTAGAGTCCAAAAGTCTATCTATCTCAGCCTTGCATATATTCAATGATTCAGCATCCAGCAATGTTGGTTGAGACATAAATATTGGCCATGACATTGGAAATAACTCCCCTGCTCTACTTCAAAACAGTGCCCTGGGATCTTTTACGTCCACCTGAGAGAGCAAACCGGGCCTCGGTTTAATGTCTCATCCGAAAGACGGCACCTCCGACAGTGCGGCACTCCCTCAGCACTGCGCTGGAGATTATCATTGTTTTGAGGGCGGCGCACTTACCACAAGCAGTTAATGCCACCCGGGCTACATTTAGGTCACTTTTTTTTTTGCCTTAAATGTTGATGAAATAAAATCTAGCTGTAAGTCACTTCTGTTCACCAGGAGCTGCAAATATTCTGTTTAAAATGGTGCAATGAATCGCATATTCGAGGAACCTGAGCATGAATTATTCCTGACTGTCAGTCGTGACTGCAATTTCGGTTGTAAACTAAATCTCATTAACTTGCAAAATATGAAATGGAGATTGGGGGAGGAGGTTATTTCTCCTCGTTCACTGAATCAGCAGGAATAGGGTGGCAACTGGAGAGGGGAATCCCTTTCTGTCAAACACTGCAGTGAATCCAAACTAGCTCAGCTGTAAAGAGACCCAACTCTGCAGCTACCTTCTCCGAGCACCTTTTTTTTTTAGTCATTATCACTTGAATTGTTAATTACAGAGGTTAAACTGTCGTTAAATAAAATAGGATGGTCGGGCACCCGCTGGTAGCGTGCAACATCGCTCAGTGTTGTAGTCGGAACCTCTCGAGGGATTTGACACACCAGGCTCAGACTGACAACAGCTGCTGTCGGGCAAGATGCAAACAGGCGGCAGAAAGAAGATTAATGTTTGTGCAAACGAGCTTCATTAACAGCAAGTGAAGGCAACAGTTCGTATTTTTTCTGGTTCAAACTAAAGTGGCGCTCTCAAAGATTAAAGTCGACGTTCCGTTTTTACAGCACAGATCTGAATTTAGCGCTTAAGTTTGTCGAACATATAACAGGGCTGAAACGGTTAAAAAATAAATTGCAACTCCTAGCGTTCTGAATTAGAAACATAAAATTCTGGAACTGCGTAGCAGGTCCGTCAACACCTGAAAGGAGAACAGACAGGCCAATGTTCGAGTAGAGACCCTCCGCCAGCCACTGGCCATTTCCAGCAGCTTCTGTTTTTATTTAAAACGTGGAAGGGCTGTAAATCATCTGATGCACGATTTCTGCCTTCCTATTAATCAATCACAGGCCATTTCCTGTTTGTGGATTCTGCTGGGTCCATTTCCTGCCCCTTCTGTGGTTCTCAAATGACCTGTAAATGTGAACAACATCTGCTAAAAGGAGGGGGGAGTGAGTTAACCCTTCAAAGATTGCACCAGGATTGCTGCACCAATATAAGAATGCAATAAGGTTCACAGTATCGTTTATAGGAACAGGAGGAGGCCATTCAGCATCTCGAGCCTATTCCGCCATTCAGTGAGATCATGGTTGATCTGTGATCTAAGTCCATATCCCCGCCTTTGCCCCATATCACTTAATACCTTTGGTTAACAAAAATCTATCAATCTCCAATTTAAAATTAACAATTGACCCACCATCAGTTGCCATTTGCGGAAGAGCGTTCCAAACTTCTACCGCCCTTTGTGTGTTGAAGTGTTTCCTAACTTCACTCCTGAAAGGCATGGCTCTAATTTTTAGCCTATGTCCCCTAGTCCTAGACTGCCCAACCTGCAGAAATAGTTTCTCTCTATCAACCCTACCAGTTCCCCTTAATATCTTGAAAACTTCGATCGAATCAATTCCAGGGAATGCAACCCTACTTTGTGTAATCTCTCTTTGTAATTTAACCCTTGGAGTCCAGGGATCATTCTGGTAAATCTACGCTGCACTCCCTCCAAGGCCAATCCTTCCTAACGTGTGGTGCCCAGAACTGAACACAGTACTCCAACTGTGGTCTAACCAGGGCTTTGCACAGCTGTAGCATAACTTCTACCCCCTTGAATTCTAGTCCTCTAGAACAAAAGCCCAGCTTTAACAGTGCTTTGTCAACATTTTTGAATTCTACTATATTATTTAAATGGAGAGAGACTACAGAACGCTGCGGTACAGAGGGATCTGGGTGTCCTCGTACATGAAACACAAAGTTAGCATGCAGGTACAGCAAGTAATTAGGAAGGCAAATGGAATATTGACCTTTATTGCAAGGGGGATGGAGTATAAAAGTAGGGAAGTCTTGCTACAACTGTACAGGGCATTGGTAAGACCACACCTGCAGTACTGCGTATAGTTTTGGTCTCTTTATTTAAGGAAGGATATAATTGCATTGGAGGCAGTTCCGAGAACGTTAACTAGGTTGATTCCTGAGTTGAAGGGGTTGTCTTATGAGGAAAGGTTGAGCAGGTTGGGCCTATACTCATTGGAGTTTAGAAGAATGAGAGGTGATCTTATTGAAACATATAAGATTCTGAGGGGGCTTGACAGGGTAGATACAGGGAGGATGTTTCCCCTCGTGGGGGAATCTAGAACTAGGGAGCATAGTTTCAAAATAAAGGGTCGCCCATTTAAAAAGGAGATGAGGAGGAATTTCTTCTCTCAGAGGATCATGAATCTTTGGAATTCTCTACCCCAGAGAGCTGTGGAGGCTGGGTCATTAAATATATTCAAGGCGGAGCTAGACAGATTTTTAAACAACAGGGGAATCAAGGGTTATGGGGAGCGGGCAGAAAAGTGAAGCTGAGGCCAAGATCAGATCAGTCATGATCTTATTGAATGGCGGAGCAGGCTCGAGGGGCCGAATGGCCTACTCCTGCTCCTATTTCTTATGTTCTTATAGCAATTGTGAGAAAATATATAACAGTTTTATTTCTCTCTTTTTGGAAAACCTGGCTCTGTGATGAGATCCAGCTGGTAGTGATCTACCACATTATGGATGAGGAAATTCCCAGAGATTTCCATTATTGTTTCCTTCCCTTAGTCTATTTACTGTTGGCAAATTGCCATCGTGGCGATCATTGCAAGTGCATAAAAAATTGTGGCCAAGGACTCTGGTTGCTTGTCATTGGACCAAATATAAATGGCATTAAGAGCCAGTGTTGGATAAACCATATGAGGTTCAGCACTTCTCCCTGCATACCCTTGATTGTTAAGGTGTTTCTCATTGAAGCATGTAAGATTCTGAAGGGGATTGACAGGGTAGACGCTGAGAGGTTGGTTCCCCTGGCTGGAGACTCCAGAACTAGGGGGCATAGTCTCAGGATAAGGTGTCGGCCATTTAAGACTGAGATGAGGAGGAATTTCTTCACTCAGAGGGTTGTGAATCTTTGGAATTCTCTGCCCCAAAGGGCTGTGGATGCTCAGTCGTTGAGTATATTCAAGACTGAGATCGATAGATTTTTGGACTCGAGGGGAATCAAGGGATATGGGGATAGTGCCGGAAGGTGGAGTTGAAGTCAAAGATCAGCCATGATCTTATTGAATGGTGGAGCAGGCTCGAGGGGCTGGATGGTCTACTCCTGCTCCTATTTCTTATGTTCTTATGAGGGTGAGTGCACCACCTCGTATGGCACTGAGCCACGCGGGCTGGGGCCGCCCCAGGTTTGATCCGTGGTCTAAAGTGGGTTAGCTGACCTCAGCCAGGATGGCCGTTGGGGGTGCTACAACTAGCCTCAGCATCATTGGCCTAGGAATGAGAAAATCGGTCAGGCTTCCTGATCATGAGCCAGAGATGCTTCCTGGAAAATCCATCCGCGTGGAAATTGGCTGAGGTCAAGATTGGGCTCAGCTACGGAGCTCCCATGTTCGAATGGTCTGCCGTCGCTCAGAGTTTAGGCTCACTGATGGAAACGAGAGAGGTACCAGAGAGTGACTGGCAGTTGTGTAACTGGCCTCAGGATGAGTCTGTCATTTCAGGAGAGGGGGGAAAGGATAAAAAAGAATGTTGCACCTGAACTGCTGGACAATTTGTGAAATCTGTTCTTTCTCTTCACCAACCACCACCCCGTCCCAAAAAAAAAACACCAGCAGTTGTATAAGGCATCTCTTCTCTTAGTTTTATAAGTCATCCAACAACACTCAAGCAGCTCGACACCATCCAGGACAAAGCAGCCCGCTTGATTGGCACCCCATCCACCACCTTAAGCATTCACTCCCTCCACCACCGGCGCACCGTGGCTGCAGTGTGTACCATCTACAAGATGCACCGCAGCAACTCGCCAAGGATTCTTCGACTACAACTCCCAAACCCGCGACCGCTACCAGCTAGAAGGACAAGGGCAGCAGGTGCATGGGAACACCACCACATCCAAGTTCCCCTCCAAGTCACACACCATCCTGACTTGGAAATATGTCGCCGTTCCTTCATCGTCGCTGGGTCAAAATCCTGGAACTCCCTCCCTAACAGCACTGTGGGAGCACCTTCACCACACGGACTGCAGCAGTTCAAGAAGGCGGCTCACCACCACCTTCTCAAGGGCAACTAGGGATGGGCAATAAATGCTGGCATTGCCAGCGATGCCCACATCCCATGAACGAATAAAATAAAAACATACTTTTCAGCTGGTGTTCAATAAAACTAATGTCCCTCAAGTGTGCCATTGATTAAAGATATTGGAGGGTTAGCAGGTTTTAATGATGACAAGGTTCCACTAATAACATGGGAGTTGTATCTAAAGCCAGAAGATGGCTTGCTTGGCATGTTTCACTTGGCATTAGTTCAGTTACCAAACCTCACATCTCAGTAGAGCTTGAACATTGCTTTAACAGCATCTTGGCTCCTCTCAAAGTGCCCAATGTTGTTTCATCTTCTGTTTGTCTAACACTGAACAGACATCAAATGGAGCAGAAATCTGCTTTCTTTGGACCTCTGCCAAGAGGCGAGGGAGTTTGCCAAATTATTTTCAGTGAGAATTAATTGGTATTCTTTACTCGGGATTCTCTACATTGCCAAATTCCAATTGATGTGTAATTTTTTGCAGGGGAATGAATCGGCATTGAAGCGGGACATTCTGAAAGAGTGCGATTTAAATCATGAGGATCAATATGGCAGAGGCAGCGGGCGGAAGTAATCCGCTGTGTTCATCATCCAGCCCGGAGTTGTTTCTAGAATTAGCCTGATATAAGCAGTCATCCTTATCTCTGTGAAGTTACTCGTCTATACTTAACGGCAGCATTAGGAAAGTATATTTTGCACGGTCTACAGAGCTTGTGTAGTCAGGGGACCTCATGAAATTTATCAGTGAATGTTATTGTCTTTTATGCTGGTTTTAGCAGACATTGATACATTTCGGTATAAAACACAAAATTCATTGATAGATTTCATGGGGTCCCCTCACTTTGTGAAACAGATTTTAAGGTACTTATTGTTCGGCTGTGATTCAAAAGGATTGGCAGCAAACAAAATGGTCCATTCACTTGGTTGCATCATTCATTCCCTTTCATTAAGCATATGCTGCATTATTTGAACTAAACTAACCTGACCATCAAATGTCATTTCAGGAATGAATTCACTTCTGGCGCAAACTGTGCTATTGCAGATTGCTAGTTCTGAAATATTCAGAAGACAGTATCCTAACTAGGTCATCTGCAGTTTGTTCAGTGAGGAAGATGAGCCTGCTTATAGTGAGCTCCGATACGCTGAAATTCTGTTTTTTTAAATTCATTTTTTATGGGATCTGGGCGTCACTGGCAAGGCCAGCATTTATTGCCCATCCCTAATTGCCCTTCAGAAGGTGGTGGTGAGCCGTCTTCTTGAACCGCTGCAGTCCGTGTGGTGAAGGTACTCCCACAGTGCTGTTAGGGAGGGAGTTCCAGGATTTTGACCCAGCGACGATGAAGGATCGGCGATATACCTCTAAGTCAGGGTGGTGTGTGACTTGGAGGGTAACTTGCAGGTGGTGGTGTTCCCATGCGCCTGCTGCCCTTGTCCTTCTAGGTGGAAAAGGTTGCGTGTTTGGGAGGTGCTGCCGAAGGAGCCTTGGCGAGTTGCTGCAGTGCATCTTGTAGATGGTACACGCTACAGCCACGGTACGCCGGTGGTGGAGGGAGTGAATGTTTAAGGCGGTGGATGGGGTGCCAATCAAGCGGGCTGCTTTGTCCTGGATGGTGTCGAGCTTCTTGAGTGTTGTTGGAACTGCACTCATCCAGGCAAGTGGAGAGTATTCCATCACACTCCTTACTTGTGCCTTGTAGATGGTAGAAAGGCTTTGGGGAGTCAGGAGGTGAGACACTCACTGCAGAATACCTAGCCTCTGACCTGCTCTTGTTGCCACAGTATTTATGTGGCTGGTCCAGTTAAGTTTCTGGCCAATAGTGACACCCAGGATGTTGATGGTGGGGGATTCGGCGATGGTAATGCCGTTGAATGTCAAGGGGCGGTGGTTAGACTCTCGCTTGTTGGAGATAGTCATTGCCTGGCGCGAATGTTACTTGCCACTTATCAGCCCAAGCCTGAACGTCGTCCAGGTCTTGTTGCATGCAGGCATGGACTGCTTCATTATTTAAATGGGAACATATTCACTTACCGTATATCAGAAAGGAATGAGATTTCTTTCACAATGAAATGGCTGCCCATTTGTAATCTGAACACAACCTGGCCATTTTTTTAAGCACAGAGGAGCTTCAGAATTGGCTGAAAGTAGCACTTCCAGTGATAAAACACCTGCTTTTTGAATGCAGTTCGACTCATTCTGTTGTGGACACTATTAGAAGCATTCATTCCAGTTAAGCTGCAGGAAACAGATTCATAATCATAATCACATTCCACTTTACAAAGTATACATTTCTTTTCAGGTTCCCAGCATTGGTTAGGTGAAAAGACTATTTGCCCTGAATGTTACGTGTGAATAGTGAATGGGTATCCATGTTAAGGCATAGTGCATTGTTTTTTTTGTCTCGCTAAATAACCATCTGCATGAACTTGTGATCTGATTCACATCGGTATGCTGGATTATTTTAAGGGGTTGAGAGAAATTGGGCTCACGTGACACATCACAAGACCATTTCACTCGCAGAATTCAAAGACAAGCTTCTTAAAAGAGCCCCGATTTTAACTCCAGGTGGATTCCCCGCTCAGGCCTGAGTTAAAATTACAGTCAGGTCTCAATGATGTCATCGGGCCACAACATGCATATGTAAAGAAGGACCCTGTTGGTTCCGGGTGCGTGTCCTTGCTGCCGGCTCGGGAGCGCAGGTTAAATTTGCAGATGTTGCGATCATGGCAGCTTTCAGACAGGTAAGAGCCAGGGTGATTTTAACTGCCCACCCGCCAGGTTTCTGCTGAGCGCGTAGGGTTAAAATCGCCCCCTCCAAGGAACAGAATTTTCAGAAAAGCACAGGATATAAAGGTCTTTTGATACTTTATAATTTAAAACCTCTCTCATGATGTGCTGCAGATTCTCTGCCCTTTCAAAACTGTTCGCTGTTACTGCAAACAGTAGTGCCTTAGAACGGCGCTGTGCCGTTAGGTGTTCTGCACTGATGCAGAATGCACTCATTTAGCTATGAAAGAGAAACACCTTGATGCATGTCAAGAATCGTAACATACAGAGAGGATCATTGTTATGTCTCCTGCGCACATTCCAAATCTCAGGCCACGATCACAAATTCAGGAAACGCAGAGGGGGAACAGCTGGCAGTAGCACTGCCAAAGCAACCACCACTGGCTGTTTCCCTTTTCATTTTAAAACGTTGTTTGAGCTGGGGTTGAGTTACTGTGCACACCAGATTGATTAACTTAATCCTTAATAGCAGGGTGACGATCCATCGGAGTCAATGGAAAAAATCGGGCGGTGTGAAAAATTGGCCGCTGGTTCGCTATTGCCCATTTTACACTAGCGCCCAGGACCAATTTAACCCCCCCCCCCCCCCCCACACCCCTTCCATGAGTTCCAATCCCACCAAAGCACTTTGAGAACTTGTGGCTATCACCTAACTGGCTGCGTGTCTCTGCGAATTGTTCAGATCGGTTGCACCTTTCCACTGACTTCCAGAAAGAGTAGCTCTTCATCCCACCCCTCGCTTAAAAAGTTATCCCAATATGGTCTCTCGTTAAAGCTACGTTCACCAATCCGTTTTCCTCTGAAATCGCAACGGGGGGGGGGGCGGGGGCGGGGGGGGGCAACGGTCTGCCAAACCGTTTCTCATTTTGTTTCAAGCTTGCGATGTTGTAATCTCATTGAAACAACTCACTCTCCCTCCTTTGTGTGACAGCGCTGTGCTGAAAGGGTTGCAAAGGTTCTTCTGATGGTTTACTATCCCGCGGGTAGCCAGTCACTTTTGCATGAAGTTGGCCATGTTTTTTTTTTAAAAGGCATGCTGAACTCTTTCTATAGAATTGTCTTGCAGAGCTACCTAAGATCATGTTAGTTCCAGCATCAAGAGGGCACTTTCATAAAGAAAGATTCACATGACTAATGATAAAGATGTAGCATAAGGGAGGAGATTGCAACAGAATAACACTGAATAGGCAATTTCCAGCCAATCATAGAGTAGGCCTTTCTATTACAGAGGAAATCAAGAGCAATGTGGAATAGTGAGAAGCTAGTGTGCCATTATTTCCTAAATATAATCTATGCTTTAATGTAACCGTCAGCTTAAATTCTTTCCGGATTAAATTGTGAATATACTCTGATCTCTCTCCATCTGTGGTAATGTGGAGTAATGTGCAGTCAAGGGTGCGGTAGCATAGTGGTTATGTGACTGGACTAGTAATCCAGTAGGCCTGGACTAATGATCATGGGGGGGCCATGAGTTAAAATCCCACCACGGCAGCTGGGGAATTTAAAATTCAATTAATTAAATAAATCTGGAATAAAAAGCTGGAGTAGAAATGGTGATCATAAAAACCCATCTGATTCACTAATGTCCTTTAGAGAAGGAAATCTGCTGTCTTACCTGGTCTGGCCTATATGTGTCTCCAGATCCACAGCAATTGTGGTTGACTCTTAACTGCCCTCTGAAATGGCCCAGCAAGCCACTCAGATGTATTGCTCACCACCACCTTCTCAAGGGCAATTAGGGATGGGCAATACATGCTGGCCTTGCTGGCGATGTCCACATCTTATGAATGAATAAAAATAAGAGTCTGCATCAACATGATAATGATGGAACTGGCCTCCCACGTGAGTTCTTTTTTTCCCTTCAGTCTCAACACCAGTAGCGCACAGGGTATTAACGGGTCTTAAGAAAGTGGGCTGGTGGTGAGTGGGGGCTTTGGGTGGTCACCATCCAGGTTTCTGCTTGCTGGTTTCATGCATGTTGCAGAGCCTGGGGCCGAGTGTAGCACTGACCACACAGCTATTGTTGCTATTTTTCAGGGCGGCGAGCATTGTTATTACCATGGAAAGATCAGAGGAAACTCCGACTCCTTTGTGGCCGTGTCAACGTGCCATGGACTGAAGTAAGTACAGCTGCCTAGGAAACGCCTCGTTGCACAAAGACCCGATATTTGCGGGGGAGCATGGACGTGGGGGGGAACAACCCAGGAAATGCGGAGGTCCTGCCGAATTTAACAGCAGGACCTCAGTAGCATTTCTGTACTCCGTTTCCCGCCTGGCAGCCGGCCAAATTGAGAGGCAGGCCGGCCGGCGGGAAAGCCTGCGGTAGAAGGCTGCGGCAATCAGGAAAGATCGGGGGGGGGGGGGTGCGGTTGGTGGGGGGGCGTTGGATCGGCAATCGGGAGGGAGGTGGTACCGGGAGAGATCGCGGGACAGAAGGCTCGGGATCGCAGGTTTAGGGTGTGGGGGGGGTGGGAGGCACGGCCGATCGCGGCAGAAGATTTCATTGAGGGGCCGGGGGGGGGCGGGGGGGGAGGCGGGGGAAGCACTCCTGCTCCTCCTGGCTCACAAGCAGTGCCATAAAAAGCATTTACCTGCTTGATCCGGCTGCTCGCCTCTCCATTTTGCTGGTGGGTTTTCCCGAGCTCTGGGAAACCCGCCTGGCCAGCCAGCGTTAAATCTAAATCAGGCCCCCAACTTCACTGTGAGATCCTGATTTAAATATTATAACGAGGTGCCCGCCTGTCGAGAGTGGGACACGGACACGCCACACAACCCATAAAGATGGCAGCAGGGGCAAACATGGTGGGTTGGGGTTGCTTTACGCGATTTAAAATTCCCCCCCTTGGGTCTGCCACTATGCTGCTCAACAAAGGGTTTTTAGTCAGTTTGTATTTTTGAAGAATTGCATCTTAAAAATTATAAATGAATTGTTTATTTGTAAAATTGTCTGCTAAAACATTCTGAAGTCTGCCGAAGTACTCCGGGAACAACCGGCTTTTAATATTAACTTTTATTTTTGCAACTAGGGGCCCCACTGTGACCGTCTGTGATGCATTCGGTCTATGATCACATCCCGTGGTCTGTAGCTCTGCTTTCTAAGTTTCCACAGGTTCTGCTTATTTTTACAGATGACAAAACTGCTATGAATGTAGTTATTAGTATTGGTTCGGGAAGGTGGAGAGGTCAAGTGGTCAAGACTGCCGCCGGAGGCGGTTACAGGGTACTGAGCAGCCTACGAACAGGAAAAAACAATTTGTAATTCAGACTGATTTAAGTTAACGTTATTTCTTTTCAGTCCTTCAGCTGAAAGCTGGACGCTGTGACCTCGAGGTTGTTTGGCATAATTTCAGTGCATAATCGGAGCATTGTGTGCCCTTTTCCCCTGCAACAAGATTGAGTAAATTAGGTGAAGGCTAGCAGTTGGGGAGTGTGTGCCAAGTGGCATGGGGGGGAAGGTGAAGTAAGAGAGGTGGGAGGCGATCTTTGACTTCTGCCTGAAATGGGCACGAAGTTGGAGGAGCGGGCATACCACCCGCCCAAAGCGGGCGTCGAGAGGCCGCATTGAAATGTTACCAGCGAGCTGCGGCAGCCCCTGATGCTCGGTCTCTGCTTGCTGTGCGCAAATTGGGCTGCCGCGTTTCCCACATTACATCAGTGACTACACTCCAAAAGTACTTCATTGGCTGTAAAGCGCTTTGAGACGTCCGGTGGTCGTGAAAGGCGCTATATAAATGCAAGTCTTTCTTTTTTTTGTACTTGTATTGATTTATTTAAACATCCCGTATACAGTTGAGCGGTGGTAAACATCCTGAGATAAATCAAGAAATGGTGCCCAGGTTTTAAAAGCTTATAGATTGTAGAAAAGAAAAGAAAGACTTGCATTTATATAGCGCCTTTCACGACCACCGGACATGAAAAGGGGAAAACTGGCTTCAACAGTGTGGGTGCACGGTGACATATTAGGGTGACTTATTTGGAGCTTACGAGGAACAAGAGAAGGAAGTTCAGAGACAAAGGCCGGGATCTTACCTGAAGAGGCGCGTTGGGGGCGGGACGAACAGACGCGATTTTGCGTCAATTGGCATTGTTAAGCCTGCCCTGCGGGCTTGCCGGCCAATTAAGAGAAAGCCGGTGTCAGATGACGTCAGTTGATGACGCGTCATCTGCCAGTTTTCTTCAAGGGGCCACCACCATTTCTTTTTGACAGATGATTTTTTTCAGTGTTTGACAGCATTGAGGTGGTGCAAACACTGACAATCACTGTACAAAGGTGAGCCCTTGCACCCAGGCTCTCCAGTGACTCTCTCCTTAGGATAAAACAGATGGCAGCTGCAGGTGAGGTTACAGAAGCAATCTGTCACTGGTGAGAGAGGTTCTCCCAATGAGGTGGGACTACACAAATACTTCAAAGCTTGTCACGTACAGAAAATTCTAAACACATTAAAAATGACTTTTCCAACATTTTCTTACCTCTGCAACTCACCAGTGTACCATTGGATCCTTCACACCACTTCTGCAGCTGTCATCTATACACAAACATTACAGTAGATCCACAGCACGCCACACTTACCCTGGCGGGGTTTCCTGACATCGGGAAGCCCGCAGTAGAAGTGTCAAAACTGGGAAAAAGCCTCTTAACTGCCTGTTAACTACCTGTTAACAGGCAGTTAAGTGGCTATAATCCTCTTCCCGACTCCCGGGAAGATTGATTGGAGGTGGGTTGGAAGCAGGTTCGGGACCCGCTGCCAATCTTTTTGATTTTGCCAGCAGTCCCGCCTCCAAACCCGACCCCTGAGCGCCGGCAAAATCGCCCCCAAAATGACTATAAAATAAAGAAAGGTCAAAAGTTATAATGGGGGACTGAGACTAAAGGTGGAAGCAGGATTACCTATTAGAGTCCAACGACCAGAAGACTGGAACGCTATCAATTGCTGTGGGGCTGGGGGGGGCGCTATTTAAAGGGGGCCTCTTCCTGTCTTTTATTGTTGGTGGCATTTTTGAACTACGCATTCTGAGAGAGAGAGGGAGAGACTTCTGGAGAGATTCAACGTTGTGTGAAGGAGTTTTGGGTACTGAGCAGCACTTTGCAGGTTCATTTTGATTTGCCATTCCTTGTATCGATTTAGCAGAGACCGTGGGAGCTGCACTCTGAGCTCTTTGCCTGGTGCTCTCCATTGTTCTTTCCAGCACATTTGATGTGCAAGTCTCTCCAGGCCGAGATTCAAGGCAGCAATGAACAGGATGTGGATGGAATGAAAGATTAACCATCCCCTTTAAGAACTGGCCCGTGCCATTGTGTGTGTGTTCCATTGCTGACTGACATTACATGAGCTTCGCCAGCGCTCCGAGTTAGCGCCTCACTGCTCGGCCTTTGCGCCTTAAGAGAGGTGTGCAGCGCCTGCTTTAGCGCTCCACTCACCTCCCGGGGCGGTAAAAGTGAAGTTTCCCGTCAGTGGCGATAATTAGCGCCAGGCGCTAATATTTGCGTCCGGACGATATTTGCGCCCCAAATGGGGCGCGACCTAATTTCTACCCCCATCTTTTTATAGCATCCAGTCCACAAGGGGATCTTTAGGGACTGTGAGTGTTTAGTTGTTAAGGATTGTGAATATATTTTGACAAGACTCCAATATATTTTGAGCTAATCCCAAACTATTAATTCCCTCTCTCTAGTGGCGTGTTTTATGATGGGAACCACACTTACATTATTGAACTAATGGGCAGCGAGATTGATCAGGTAAGCCCAGGCGTTTATGCCAGGTCTTTGGTAATCTCCATTTGTCCAACAATGTGCTAATGTATTTCAATTGGAGAGCTCGGCGTCATGGGAAGTTGAAACAACTGCTTTACAAATTGCTTTGAGTGTCTCCTTGAAAGGTGAGATCTAATACAGCGCAGAGTGGTAGACTGGAAAGATCCACTTTCTTAAATGGTTACATAAGGATATACGGTTCTTTGAGACTGCACTGAGCAGGGGCAAAGGGCACTCTGGTTTTGCTCATCTCTCTTTAGTGACAACAAAGTCCCATTGTAGGTTCAACTTGTGCCATACAAGAAGTGTATCCAAATAGCCTTGCTTAAGCATGTAACCATGATGTGGAGATGCCGGTGTTGGACTGGGGTGGACAAATGTGAGAAGTCGCACAACACCAGGTTATAGTCCAACAGTTTTATTTGAAATCACAAGCTTTCGGAGCGCTGCTCCTTCGTCAGGTGAAGTGACTTCACCTAGACGAAGGAGCAGCGCTCCGAAAGCTTGTGATTTCAAATAAAACTGTTGGACTATAACCTGGTGTTGTGCGACTTCTCACATTAAGCTTGTAACAGAAGGGCTTCCTCTGGCTCCTGTCTGAGATTTGTGATAAATGGTAGCAGGAGAGGAGGACTTTGGACTACACTGACCTATCCCTCAGCAACTTGGAGGAGGATTCATCCTCGTGGCAGACATATCTGTGTGCTAATGGCCCTTGTGTTAAAGCCTGAAATAAGGAATTGATTACAAGTAAGGCTAGTAAGCAAAATTGCACTTGGAGGTCTAGAACATCAAGATGGCTGGCATGTCACAAGCTGAATTGCATAGGTCCTTCCAATATGCTGAAGGTGGATGTCCTAGATTTGGAGACCAGCTGCTGAAAGGCATTACCTGGAGATGGGGTATGCTCTTTTATTCAGGATTTTGCACTCTTGATTGAGTTGGAAAGACTAGTCTAACTACTACTCAATACAGTGTCAGCTGTGGCTCAGTCGGTAGCACATCTTGCCTCTGAGTTAGAAGGTTGTGGGTTCAAGTCCCACTCCAGAGACTTGAGTACTAAAATCTAGGCTGGCACTCCAGTGCAGTGCTGAGGGAGTGCCGCACTATCGGATGAGGAGTTAAATCGAGGCCCCCGACTGCTCTCTCAGGTGGACATAAAGGTCCCACGTCCACTATTTCGAAGAGGAGCAGGGGAGTTCTCCCCTGTGTCCTGGCCAATATTTATCCCTCAATATCACTAAAAACAGATTATCTGGTCATTATCACATTGCTGTTTGTGGGAGCTTGCTGTGCACAAATTGGCTGCTGCGTTTCCGACATTACAACAGTGACTACACTTCAAAAAAAAAAGTACTTCATTGGCTGTAAAGCGCTTTGGGACGTCTGGCGGTCGTGAGAGGCGCTATATAAATGCAAGTCTTTTCTTTTAGTGTATGGTGTGCATCCATACTGCAGTCCGAGAGAATGCTGGCATTGCACTCACACCTTTGTTGTGAGCTGTGCTGCTCATCAAACCACTCAACCAGAGATTCTTCTCCCATTAACCAGCCAGACTGGCTCATCATAGAACTGCCACCAAGAGGTTGGAATTCTTCCCACTTGGCTTTGGATAATCCTGCAAGCCAATGCCCTAATGGGTAGGGTGGCCCTGGCTGGACAAGCAACTGGAAGCTTACCAGTGCCCTGTGCTTGCAAGTTCTGCAGATTTAGATGGATAAACTCCAGCAGTACACCTGTGCACACTTGAGGCTCTTGCCAATCTGTGTCTGAGTTCTCTGGGCTTGGGTAAGGTATTTTTTGGGGGGGCAATTTAGGTATCTGAAGCACATCATCGTGTTTGAGTCTCCAGTGATTTGCAAATAAATGTTTTACATTGAATTTTGGAGACTTGGGCGAATCTCTGGACCCCCTCACTTCACAGAGCTTCAGGAACTCTGTAAAAACTGCACCCTGTAAAAATGTACAGTCTTAATCCTAATACCTCAGAGGTCTCTGAGTCTGTCCCTAGATTAAAAGAGCCAGTTTTAGCACAAATGCAGAGCGTTAGCTCACAAGTGACCATCCCCTGGATTGTGAATTAAAATCGTGCAAATATCAAAGCAGCAATACTCCCAGACTCTCTTCCTGCACATACAGCTACTTTAATATTCAAACTCCAAATCTTCTTAATCTATTTATAACTATACTTCAAGAGTTTAATGTATCTGGTAATGCATCTTCCCATTTTATCATAGTAACAGATTGCTAGTTGTCAGTGGACATCCATGGTTCAACTTACTAACTGACACAGGACTCCCCAGGGTGTGCTATAAATAAATCAAGGTGCACGATGAGCCATTGAAAACACAGTCACATCACAGAACGCCATAGCTCGTATTTACTGCAGTGTGGGCTTGACAACATAACCCAATGAACTAAAACAGTAATTAGGTTACTGCAGTGCAGACAGACGGGATTACTTTTCATAAGAGTTACAACTGTGAAGGTCTTTTAGAAAAATAGAAGTATTGTTGCATGGTCAGGGAGAAAGCTAAGAGCAGCTAATCTAGTTAGTGATCTCTGGAAGGGATCGTCTGTATTAATGACTCCAGATACCTTCATGTATGTCGCTGACACTGGTAATGGCTGTAATACCTCAAGCACTTAGATGAAAGCTGGTGCCTGGATGGAGACACGGGCTGATTTTTGACTTGCTCCTGCTCCAATTTTGGGTGCAAACTGGATGGAACGGGGCCAGAAACTCCAATGGAAATGATTTCTGCCAGACACCCTCTAGTTTTGGAGCCTGCTACATTTTCCTGTCGGGCCTGCGATGAGCATTTGGAGCCCCAATCCGAAGCAGCGGGGAGCTTCACTTGCTCTGCAAGAGGGCGTGAGGAAAAGCGCCACTCAGTCTCCTGGCTCGTGTGGGTGTGTGCTGGCGAAGTGAGGTATGGAAGTCCTTCTTGCTGTACGCAGACAAGTGGCCTCGGGCGATGCATTCCAGAAGTGGATTCAAATCCTCAATTATAACCTGGGAAAAACCTTTTTTACGCAGCGAGTGGTTAGGATCTGGAATGCACTGCCTGAGAGGGTGGTGGAGGCAGACTCAATTACGGCTTTCAAAAGGGAGTTGGATAAGTACCTGAAGGAAAAAAAATTGCAGGGCTACGGGGAAAGGGCGGGGGAGTGGGACTAGCTGAAGTGCTCTTGCAGAGAGCCGGCACGGGCTCGACGGGCCGAATGGCCTCCTTCTGTGCTGTAACCATTCTATGATTCTATGAACCTCACCTCCACCGGGTTCATCATTAGCTTCAGGTCCCCAATCAGATAAGGGCACCCAAAATAATCACCTCCCCACCCTGGCCCGCAAACATTTTGAGATGAACAGATGGAGCAACCGGTCCACATCACTCGTAGGAAAGGCAAGCACAAGAACAATTGAAGTGCTCTCTCACCCCCACCCCCCACCATCTCATCTGCCTATTTCAGATTGTACTAGCTATGATCCTAGTGCAGTTATTCCAAGACCTCAGTACCCACATCTCCACGTTTCTATTGGCAGTCAAGATATATCTCTTATACCTGCAGCTCCCCAACCAGGAAGAGGCCACTGCCTTCCCAACCTCTGGTACTAATACTGGGCAGCCCAACTCTAGAGAATTATGACTTAGATCCAAGCCCACGACCCTTTGCTCAGCATGGAGACCAACACCCTTACACAACGTGCTCTTCATAGACCCCAGGAAAGGCAGGCCGGGTCCCAGAAACCTCCAATAATAAAACCGACTTTATCTACCTGGAAAGAGGTCTGTGTCCCCCTGAAAATCTCCCAGGCCCTATCTGTCCCTTTTCCCAACCTGCTGTAATGTTGAACTCCCAGATGCATTTGGCACGGGTGGGTTCTGAATCAGGTATGACCATGGCATCACCAGAACAGGTCTACCCTTTTACCCTGCCAGAATATATGCTCTATCAACAAGTGGTGGACAAATTCCACCTCACCCAGCATGACCTGTCCCAAATCATAGAATCATAGAATGGTTACAGCACAGAAGGAGGCCATTCGGCCCGTCGAGCCCGTGCCGGCTCTCTGCAAGAGCACTTCAGCTAGTCCCACTCCCCCGCCCTTTCCCCGTAGCCCTGCAAATTTTTCCCTTCAGATACTTATCCAACTCCCTTTTGAAAGCCACGATTGAATCTGCCTCCACCACCCTTTCAGGCAGTGCATTCCAGATCCTAACCACTCGCTGAGTAAAAAAGTTTTTCCTCATGTCGCCTTTGGTTCTTTTGCCAATCACCTTAAATCTGTGCCCTCTGGTTCTCGACCCTTTCGCCAATGGGAACAGTTTCTCTCTATCTACTCTGTCTAGACCCCTCATGATTTTGAACACCGCTATCAAATCTCCTCTCGACCTTCTCTGCTCTAAATTAAACATATCTTCCAGGACATAGCCAAGATCAAAAAAAAAAGCCAATGTAAATTGTATCTTCATTCCCTGACAAATCCCTGTTTTAAAAACATCTTCATTCTTTGTACCATGTTTGCTTCCAGATCAATAGACTACACAAAAAGCCTCAGAGGTCTGGGAGCAAGACCTCAGCTGTCAGATAACCTGCAGAGGACCAAAGAGATGCATGGGAACAGATCCTAACAAACACTGGCTGCAGCAGAATGCACAAGGGCCAGCTCAAGATAATACATTGAGCTTACTATACCCCGCACATAAGCCCACAAATTCTACCCTTCCCTGGAGGAATGAATGCGAGAGGGGCTGCCCAATGCTCGCCACATCCTGCCCCTCTATCTGCCCTTATGGGCAAGAAACCAGAAGGCAACTGAGAGCAGGACAAATCTCATAACCCATGTAGATCTGAGTCTATGCCTGCTGGGTTTCATTGCGAGAGCATTAATCCTCCTGCAACATGTAGACTCGCACAACTGTCACCGCTAGCTGCAAGATGATGCCTACCCTCACTTTGGAGGAGCACCATCCAGGACAAAGCAGCCCGTTTGATTGGCACCCCATCCACCATCTTAAACATTCACTCCCTCCACCACTGGCGCACCGTGGCTGCAGTGTGTACCATCTACAAGATGCACTGCAGCAACTCGCCAAGGCTTCTTCGGCAGCACCTCCCAAACCCGCGACCTCTTCCACCTAGAAGGACAAGGGCAGCAGGTGCATGGGAACACCACCACCTCCTTGTTCCCCTCCAAGTCACACACCATCCTGACTTAGAAGTATATCGTCTTTCCTTCATCGTCACTGGGTCAAAATCCTGGAACTCCCTCCCTAACAACACTGTGGGAGTACCTTCACCACACGGACTGCAGCAGTTCAAGAAGGCAGCTCACCACCATCTTCTCAAGGGCAACTAGGGATGGGCAATAAATACTGGCCTTGCCAGCGACGCCCACATCCCATAAGCGAATAAAAAAAAACTATGCTCCCCACAGCAATGCAGATGAAACATCACTGGGAGGTAGGCTGATCAGAAAAGGCACTGTATGAATTCAAGAAATACCAGGCAGTCTGGAACCAATTGCTGGGAACCGAGACAGCTCCCACACAGACCCGGAGCATCCCTCAGGAAAGGTAGATGGGAACCCGCCTTTCCCCAGTGCTCCACAAAGGATATTGCCCAAATTTTACAAAGCCAATGATCACCACACTTTAGGAAGGATGTGAAGGCCCTTGAGAGGGTGCAGAGGAGATTTACCAGAATGCTTCCGGGGATGGGGGGATCTTAGCTACAAGGACAGGTTGGAGAAGCTGGATTTGTTTTTATTAGAGCAAAGGAGGTTGAGGGGTGATTTGATGGAGGTGTACAAGATTATGACGGGTTTGGATAGGCTAGACAGGGAAAGGCTGTTCCCACTAGTTGACGGTACAAGGACTAGGGGACACAGATTTAAGGTTTTAGGCAAGAGATACAGGGGGGTTGTGAGGAAAAACATTTTTACACAGCGAGTGGTGTGGACCTGGAATTCGCTGCTAATGGAAGTGGTGGAAGCGGAGACACTCAATGTTTTCAAGGGGAGACTGGATAGGCACTTGAGGGAAATAAACTTGCAGGGCTACGGGGATAGAGCGGGGGAATGGGACTGACTAGATTGCTCTACAGAGATCTGGCACGGACTCGATGGGTCGAATGGCCTCCTTCTATGCCGTTATGACTCTATGACCTGCTAGCTTAGCCAAATTATCAAATGTTGTCAATTTGTTCTGAACCCCAAACTGCACATTGTGCCCATTGTGAACACAATGTACCAACTACCCTACTGCACTGATGCATTCCTCTGTAAGAGAGTTGTCGATCTCTAGAACAAGTTGCCAGTATGTGTGGCGACTATGGATTTGCTGCAAGCATTCAAAAGGGAGCTGGACAAGTTTTTTTTTTACTCGTTCATGGGATGTGGGCGTCACTGGCAAGGCCAGCCTTTATTGCCCATCCCTAGTTGCCCTTGAGAAGGTGGTGGTGAGCCGCCTTCTTGAACCGCTGCAGTCCGTGTGGTGAAGGTACTCCCACAGTGCTGTTAGGGAGGGAGTTCCAGGATTTTGACCCAGCGACGATGAAGGAACGGCTGATATATTTCTAAGTCAGGATGGTGTGTGACTTGGAGGGAAACTGGGAGGTGGTGGTGTTCCCATGTGCCTGCTGCCCTTGTCCTTCTTGGTGGTAGAGTTCGCAGGTTTGGGAGGTGCTGCCGAAGAAGCCTTGGCGAGTTGCTGCAGTGCCTCTTGTAGATGGTACACACTGCAGCCACAGTGCGCCGGTGGTGGAGGGAGTGAAAGACACCTTAGAAGGTAGGTGAGTTGACAGAGAGTGTAGTACCAGTCACCCTGATCTCCTGGAGCTTGCTTGATGGACTACAGGAATCGGAGAGGAATTTCCCAGGGGTGCTTTTTCTGCCTAAGTTAGCACAAGGTCTATTTCCCTGTTTATATGTGCTTCTCCCAGGGGATTGCATGGTTGTGGAGGGTGTTGGGCGGTGGTAGGATGGGTTTAAACGATGTGTGTCGTTTGCACCACTTGGGAACGGACAGTCTTGATGGACCAGCTCATCTGGTCCTGTCCTTTTTCATACATTCATACTCTGTGGGGGTAGACATCACCGTGCAGCTAGCAGTGATGCTTGTGCTAGTCTACATTACTTTTATGCAGCTTGCTAGTTAGTGGAGTTGCTTGCAATGCAGTCACATTATTCTTTACCCTGTTATTGACAGCATTAGGGAAACCTGAGGTGATGCCCTGTTGGAAGTAAGGTGACACAAGTTTTTTTTCCCTGCCTTTTAAATCCATTTCCTGTCACTTACACCTTAAGATTTTGAATTGAAGGGGAGAAATCCGCTAAAATTCGAATTGTTGGAGTGGATATGACTATGTTTGTGCTAATTGTTCAGATCGGTGCACCGTTCCAGTGACTTCCAGAGGCTAATCGAGTGAGGCAGTGCAAAGAGAGAATGTGGAGTAGGGTGGTTCTTAATGAGATTAAATTCCTTTTTCCTTGGGCGATTTATATTTTATAACTTCTAATGGATCATATTCAGCCGTGATGACTTTTAAGTTTAAATCAATGAAAGCAGTGTGCAAATAGTGTAATAGAACGTGCACCTTACTAACAAGGGTGAGTAGGTTAGCCTTTGCTGGAATCACTAGTCACAGCATATCGCAGCCAAGTCAGGTTCAAGTGGTGTGACAGGCTGCACTTTTTTTTAACCATTTTCCCCTGTCAGGTAATCTATTTGAAATCCTCCCTGAAACCTGGGTTGATTCCTGGGATGGAAGGGTTGTCTTATGAGGAAAATTTGAGCAGGTTGGGCCTATACTCATTGGAGTTTAGAAGAATGAGAGGTGATCTTATTGAAATATATAAGATTCTGAGGGGGTTGGACAGGGTAGATGCTGAGAGGATGTTTCCCCTAGTGGGGGTATCTAGAACGAGGGGGCATAGTCTCAGAATAAGGGGTCGCCCATTTAAGACAGAGATGAGGAGGAATTTCTTCTCTCAGAGGGTCGTGAATCTTTGGAATTCTCTACCCCAGAGAGCTGTGGAAGCTGAGTCATTGAATATATTCAAGGCTGAGATGGACAGATTTTTGAGCAACAGGGGAGTCAAGGGTTATGGGGAGTGGGCAGGAAAGTGGAGTTGAGGCCAAAATCGGATCAGCCATGATCTCATTAAATGGCGGGGCAGGCTCGAGGGGCCGAATGGCCTGCTCCTGCTCCTAGTTCTTATGTCTTACCTACATTTTTAATACTATTTTTTATCACCTTGTAAGAAGCTCAGTGAGGTGAAAATGCAGCTTCCTCCTCATGGTGTCAGCTGTGGCTCAGTGGGTAGCACACTCGCCTCTGAGTCAGAAGGTTGTGGGTTCATAGTCCTACTCAAGAGGCTTGAGCACAAAATCTAGGCTGACACTTGATTGCAGTGCTGAGGGAGTGCTGCACTGTCAGAGGTGCCGTCTTTCGGATGAGATGTTAAACCGAGAGTCCCATCTACACTCTCCGGTGGATGTAAACGATCCTATTTTGAAGAAGAGCAGGGGAGTTCTCCCCAGTGCCCTGGCCAATATTAATCCCTCAACCAACATCACAAAAACAGATTAGCCCGGAATTTGCGGTGGGTACTAACCGCGAACGAACAGCGTTCGCTGTTACTACCCCCTTTGAAACTGACCGCCACTTCAGGATGTAGCGCACGCGCGTCCTAACGCGGAAATCCTGAAGTTGTGGTCAGTCATTCACTGCTCCGACACCGGCTGAGCCTTCGCTTCGCCGCTGACCGCAAATTACGAGCCAACATATGGCCATTATCACAGTGTTGCTTGTGGGACCTTGCAGTGCGCAAAATGGCTGCCGCGTTTCCTACGTTACAGCAGTGACTACACTTCAAAAACCTTGGGATGTCCTCAGGTCATGAAGGGTGCTATATAAATGCAAGTCTTTCTTTCTTTTGTGGATTGCTGATTCAGGCAGGGCGTAGCTGAGTTATAGAGATCAAGAAAGCAGCAAGGATGATGATATTGGCCTTGAAGTCCTGGGAAAGGGAGCGGAAAATCATCCAGAATTCCTACTCCTGATCAGTGGGGATGGACAGGGAGCGAGTTAAAGTTGGCGGGAACAGGAGTGATGGGTGAGCGGAATGGTGTAAGACAGACTGTGGATGACAGAATTTTGGGGCGAGGTGGGGCTTGTTTGGGGTGGAGTTTGGGGTGCTCGGCAGAGGCCAGATTGCGAGGTAACAAAAATAGGGATAAAGGTTTCGGCGGCAGTGGGTGAAACAAGCGCGGAGGATGGGCGGCGTCGCGGAGGTGGAATTGCGTGGCCCCGGTGATCTGGTTCAGCCTGAGTGAACACTCAGGGGCGGGGATGGATTTGAGGGCTTGAAGCTCGGTTCCGTCTCCTTGCAGATCCGCAATGTGGCGAGAGTGTCATGGAATTCCACAGAGAGGCAGCCCTCCTCCCAACCAATTCATGCTGCACCACCTCCACTTCCACCACCACCAAACAGGGAGTTGGGTGCTGAGCCCCTTTGTCGCGTGCCCGCAGATTCATGTCCGCACCTTGGGTTTCCTTTTCCTTCACTTTTTAGTCTCTCCTCCTTCAGCCTTGGCAAGGTACATTTCCTGACCGGCCCTATTCCACCACAAACCTATCTCTTTTTAAAAAAGTACACGGAGGGATTTGGTCGAAGTGTCAGAAGCATTTATACAGGAACAGCGCCAATTAGAAATTAGACCCCAACAGGCATACATTTCTCATTGGATTCAGTAGTTTGGCTCTTGGCCACAAGAGATTTTACTTGGTGCTTTGGTTTTTGTCGCTTTACTCAAAGTAGACCCTTGCTCACATTTCAGTCCTTAAAAAAAAGTCAAATGAAATTATATTTCATCATCTGTGGGTATTACAGCACAGAATGTCAGCACACGGCACGGGAAACAAGAAAATAATGTCGGGTCCCCGCCCGCCTCTTGGCTGCGGCAGCTGCTCGCTGCAATGATACCAACCCACGCATTGCCAGATCTCCCAACTCCGTGGGAGAAGAGGTCAGTATGGGGGCAGAATGTGTGTGCTTGATAGTGTCGGTGAACCGCCAAAAGGGAGAAATATGGCCTGCGAGTGATCACAATGAGGAGGATCAGAATATTTCAGCAATTTAACTCATCACTGGTCTCTGCAAACTGGAGCATAGGTACGGTAGCATAGTGGTAATGTCACTCGGCTAGTAATCCAGTAGGCCTCGACTAATGATCTGGAGACGTGTAGTTCAAATCCCACCGCAACAGCAGTTGGGGAATTTAAATTCAGTTAATTAAATAAATCTGAAATCAAAAGCTAGTATCAGTAATGGTGACCATGAAACTACTGGATTATTGTAAAAATCTGTCTGGTTCACTAATGCCCTTTAGGGAAGGAAATCTACTGTCCTTACCCGGTCTGGCCTATATATGACTCCAGACACACAGCAATGTGATTGACTCTTAACTAGCTCTCTGAAATGGCCTAGTAAGCCACTCAGTTATAACAAACCACTACAAAAGGAGTATGACTACAGCAGTTCAAGAAGGCAGCTCACCACCACCTTCTCAAGGGCAATAAATGCTGGCAATGCCCACAGGAACGAATATAAAAACAAATGTCAAGCTCCCTCAAAAATAGACGCATCCTTATTTTATCGCATTCATTAGCTAGGAAAAGGAGAGAAGGGCTAGTACTGCGAGTGCAAAGTACTCTTCCACATTATTATATGTTATCTAGATTATTTTCTTCTTTAAAAATATACTTTCCTTCATCTTTCCGTCTCAATTAAGGCACCCTCACCAAGCTTTAGCCCCTGTTGTAATATATTTTTTAGTATAGTGTCTGCTGTGGTCATATGGTACTGATATGTCCTGCCAAGACCCTGCACCATCCCAGTGGGAGTGCAACCCCTCACCCCCTGCAGAGTGGTAGTTTGATGGCACTCCCGTTTTATGCTGACTCACGTTATGTAGATGCATGGGCCTGTAAATTATGCCGAGTGATATTATCGTACAAATGCTTAACACGACCGTATCAAATTCCTTTGTTATAGTCAGAGAACTGTTAACCTATTTAAAATAATGTCTTGGCTACGCTTTTATCAATTATAATTCTATCTTGAACTGCTGCCAAACTTAAAATTACTTGCCTGTTCCTGAGTGCTGTTGTTAATTTTCAGCTCTTTCGGAAGCTACCTTTCACTTTGCCTGGAAAAAAAAAGAGTCCCACGCCCACGCACTCTGCACTACTTTATTTCAGAAAGCAAGCATTCTGACAAGTCACTGTCCACTTTCCTCAGGCCAGTGATTGCTGTGGGACGTTTTTTACGTTAAAGCCTTTGTACGAGTGGATGATGTTGTTGTACTTATAAAGACTTGCATTTCTATAGCACCTTTCACAACCACCAGACGTCCCAAAGCGCTTTACAGCCAATGAAGTACTTTTTTAAGTGCAGTCACTGTTGTAATGTAGGAAACACGGCAGCCAATTTGCGCACAGAAAGCTCCCACAAACAGCCAAGTGATAATGACCAGATAATCTGTTTATTTAGTGATATTGGTTAAGGGATAAATATTGGCCCAGGACACCAGGGAGAGAACTCCCCTGCTCTTCTTCAAAATAGTGCCATAGGATCTTTTACGTCCACCTGAGAGAGCAGGTTTAACTGAATTTAAATTCCCCAGCTTGGTTTAACGTCTCATCCGAAAGACGGCACCTCCGACAGTGCAGCACTCCCTCAGTACTGCACTGGAGTGTCAGCCTAGATTTTTGTGCTCAAGCCTCTGGAAGGAGGGACTTGAACCCACGACCTTCTGACTCAGAGGCGAGAGAGATACCCACTGAGCCACAGCTTATACTCGTGTGCTTTATTTTGCAGTGGTATTGTAGGAATTTAGCAGCTGCCAAGCCCCAACCTTGGCAAATATACCAGTGTGAATTTGGTACAAGGTGCTGGTAATCTGCCAATACTTTAGGGTTTAAGACTGTACAAATGATTGATTGGGAGCAATACAGCATCAAACCAATAGACCAGTCTCAGTATTTGTAAATGCGTGCACTGTATTACATAGGGGTCGAGAACAGAAGTAGCTAAGGTGGCCAGTATATAGGGAGATGATAATGTGGTCTAGGTAGCACGAGACCACTGCTCCTCAGGTGCTTGTACACTGAACTGACCTCACTCTACAATGGAATTATTTTTGTGGCACGCCCAGCATCTAAAGCATAATGCGTTGGGAGCAGCGCAGGAGTCAGGAAAGAAGGACTCGCATTTATATAGCGCCTTTCACGACCACCGGACGTCCCAAAGCGCTTTACAGCCAATGAAGTACTTTTACAAGTGTAGTCACCGTTGTAATGTAGCAAACGCGGCAGCCAATTTGCGCACAGCAAGCTCCCACAAGCAGCACTGTGATAATGACCAGATAATCTGTATTTTAGTGATGTTGGTTGAGGGATAAATATTGGCCACAACACCGGGGATAACTCCCCTGCTCTTCTTCGTAATAGTGCCATGGGATCTTTTACGTCCACCTGAGAGGGCATCCGAAAGACAGCACCTTCAGCAGTGCAGCAGTCCCTCAGCACTGCACTGGAGTGACGGCCTAGATTTTTGTGCTCAAGTCGCTGGAGTGGGACTTGAACCCACAACCTTCTGACTCAGTGGCGAGGGTGCTACCCACTGAGCCACTGGCTGGCACCAGGATCCGAATGTTGGGTGCCCGTCGCAGCTAGTGAAGGGCTGCTGCTGCTACCCTTCCAACCAGCGTTAACGATTTGAAACGCACAACACCTCAGGAGGTCTAAGAAGCAAGCTTTACTAATGAAGGGGACCCTACTAGAAGAAGAAGAAGTCATTTTTTTTTCTTAGCAGGCCTTCCCTGAAGCGCTAAGATGCTAAGGGGGGAAAATTGGCTCGCGCCCCCTTTGGGGTGCTAACTTTGCCGGGTAGCGCCCCAAAAAAGTTAGCCCCCCGCGCCCGAAATTCAATGGTAGCGCCCCAAGCAGGAGGCAGGGCGCTACTGGAAGCGCTCCCCCTCCCTCTTGGGGCGCTACCATTCAATATCGCTGCCCCAGCCGCAAAAACGCCACCCTAACCCTGTTGGACATAGCGTCCGTCGTTTGCGGCCAGGGCGTGAGCGGGGCGCTGCGCACGGCAATGACGTCATCGCCGGAGGCGCAGCGCCACGGGCCACTAACGGCTACCGCCACCGCTAACCTCCCGCTGAATTTCGCTAACGGGAGGCGCAAAGCAACCAAATTTTTCGCTCTTGGGGGTTGGTGATACACACCAGCCACAGTATGTGACTTCAGTCTACTTTAACTAGAAACAGGAAGCATAATGAGTGTAGCTCAGGCTCTTGAAACTCAAAGCACTCACAGCTTGTACTACAGGGCACTGTGCTTATTGGGCATAGAGTAGACTGCATGCCTGGTCTCCCAACAATATGCCCCCCGACCCCCCCCCCCCCCCCCCGCTCGCCGCACCGCCCCAGGCATCTGAAGTGCAACTTGTACTCCCTCCAGGGGTTGCACTTCCAGGAAGTGTTGTAAGCTGATAGCAAAACATATGTTTTCCTGCAGTCTGCTTGGATATTTTTGTAGCAGATACACTATTTTTGACCTGATTCATGTTTGGTTTTAGACCGGATATAAATATTGTTAGAGAGTGAGTAAACTAACAATGGCGCGATGACCCTTGTCATGTTGGTGTAATCTTGGTTCTTCAACACACAGGGAGTAAAGCTCCCTGAATCCTATTTTTGCCCGACTTCTAATTGTTTTGTCCTAGATTGTCAGAATCCAAAGAATAGTCCTGGTAACACACACAGTATCTTTTATGAAAGAAAACAGTCAACAGTGTCACATTCTTCTTAAAGGGTGGAAGATGCCTGTGCGTGAATTCTTTTGACGTGGGGTGGCCGTTGCACACCAGCTACCACACGGGCTCGACAGAACAAGGTCTTGGTCCAATGGCAAGGGGATCCAAGACGATTGGAGACCAGGCTCTGCTACAATGGCCTAGCACACACACACAAACATAATGCTACATTATAGTGTCACATTAGTGTGATATTGTTTGAATGAAGAATGCACAAAGTGAAGACCTTGATGGCACTATGGGAATGTGTGCAAATCTCATATATCATCATCAGAGCAAAACACTGGGCTTTTCAATTACTCTTATACCTTTCTGATAATGTTGAAAAATAATCAAAGCCATTACACTATGCCCTCATCAAACTCATACGTTTCTGTAGGTTAGACTTGTGTCAAGCCTGTCCCGGTATGTAGGTTGTTTTACTCTGGGTGCTTTTTATGGAACGTTGTTTGGTTTTGTCTTCAAATGCTTGCCTCTGATTATATTACTGTTTAACTTGTATCATTGCAGTGGGTGGATGAGTGAAACAGTAGAATCCTTCATCCTCTAACATTACATTATATTGCACGGAAAATGACCCTTGCAATCTAATAATGGCTTGCTGCGCACTGTTTAGCAATCACCTGCAATGTATCGCTAGACTGTATGAAGGCATAATCATATAAATAGAGGCCTTCTCAAATTGGATCCTGAAATGTATTCGGGTTCATCAGGTTGTAGGTTAATTTAAAACGTCAGACGCTGCTTAAATACAATGTTGCTGTTCTCCTCTTACATACAGCACGAACAACAATCTCATATTGTGTACAGATCTCCTGGTCTTGATATCCCTGTGGGATGTACATCATCTGGTAAGGAATGCTCGTTCATCTATTATGTACTATACGTTATTCGAGTCAGTGCTTTGATAGGAAGGGGGGGGAAATGCAAGTTGATCATTGTCTGTAGTATTTCAGTTTTATATTTTATAGAGACTCCGATCCATAAGCCATGGAGCTATTTCAGCCCCACAGCCCAACTCTCTCAGGGGAAGAAGGATTTTCCAGATGGAGCGTTGCGTACAATTGGATGAAGCAAAAGTAGTTTGAGACAGAGAAGTGGGTTCGTGCAATAGGACGCATCACATTTTTTTCTTTTTATTCATTCACGGAATGTGGGCGTCGCTGGCAAGGCCAGCATTTATTGCCCATCCCTAATGAGAAGGTGGTGGTGAGCCGCCTTCTTCAATGGCTGCAGTCCTTCTTTTTGTAGCGGTTTGAGCGGCTTGCTCGGCCATTTCAGAGGACAGTTAAGAGTCAACCACATTGCTGTGGGTCTGGAGTCACATATAGGCCAGACCAGGCAAGGGCAGCAGATTTCCTTTCTTAAAGGACATTAGTGAATCCGACAGTTTCATGGTCACCATTACTGATACTAGCTTTTTATTCCAGATTTATTAATTAACTGAATTTAAATTTCCCTGCTGCCATGGTAGGATTTGAACTATTGTTTCGGGATCATGAGTCTAGGCCTCAGGATTATTAGTCCAGTAAAATAACCACTATGCGACCGTTCCCGATCACATGCCAGAGTTATTATGGTGAATAATACACATAATTCGATTTGTTTCTTCATTCTCTCCTCCATGTAGATTTAGGAAAGACTGGTTAATTTAATAGTTATTACATAATAGAAGCTACACAAGGGCCCAGAGGGTCGAGATCGTGCTGTGTGACATAGAATCTAGGAGCAGGAGTAGGCCATTCGGCCCGTCGAGCCTGCTCCACCATTCAATACGATCATGGCTGATCATCCAAGTCCAGTACCCTGTCCCTGCTTTAATCCCCACAGTACACATATCCCACCCTACCCCCGTAACCCCACGTATTTAATTCCCCCTAACATATCCCATCCTATCCCCATAACCCCACATATTTAATCCCCCCCTAACACTAAGGGTCAATTTATCATAGCCAAATCAACCTAACCTGCACATTTTTGGACTGTGGGAGGAAACCGGAGCACCCGGAGGAAACCCACGCAGACACGGGGAGAATGTGCAAACTCCACACAGACAGTCACCCGCTGCCGGATTCGAACCCGGGTCCCTGGCGCTGTGAGGCAACAGTGCTAACCACTATGCCACAAATGTGTTAATGCGTTTGTATGTAATTCTTCAGTCTGCTGTCTTAACAAAGGTAATGGCCCATTTAAAAGAAATAGCTTAACACTTTTAATAGTGGATGGAGAAGTTTCATATGAATGTTTTAACACGTTTGTCTTGATTTCAACTCCCAGCAATATAATCGCCCATCTTTCTTACAGTGCAAAGTCAACCTGGATACAGCAAAGGCTGTGGGCCCCGACAACATCCCAGCTGTAGTGCTGAGGACTTGTGCTCTAGAACTAGCCATGCTTCAAGCCGTGCCAAGCTGTTGCAGTACAGCTACAACACTGGCACTACCCAACAAAGTGGACAATTGCCTAGGTATATCCTGTCTAAATAAAGCAGGACAAATCCAATCCGGCCAGTTACTGCCCCCTCAGCCTACTCTCAATCATCAGCAAAGTGATTGAAGGTGTCATCGACAGTGCTATCAAGTGGCATTTACTCACCAATAACCTGCTCACTGATGGTCAGTTTGGGGTCCACTCGGCTCCAGATCTCATTGCATCCTCGGTCCATTCATGGACAAAAGAGTTGAATTCCAGAGGTGAGGGGTGAATAACTGCCTTTGACATCAAGGCAGCATTTGACCGAGTGTGGCACCAAGGGGCCCTAGTAAAACTGAAGTCAATGGGGATCAGGGGGAAAGCTCTCCACTGGTTGGAGTCATACCTAGCACAAAGGAAGATGGTTGTGGTTGTTGGAGGTCAATCATCTCAGCCCCAGGACATCGCTGCAAGAGTTCCTCAAGGTAGTGTCCTAGGCCCAACCATCTTCAGCTGCTTCATCAATGACCTTCCCTCCATCATAAAGTCAGAAGTGGGGATGTTCTCTGATGATTGCACAGTGTTCAGTGCTATTCGCAACTCCTCAGATAATGAAGCAGTCCATGCCCGCATGCAACAAGACCTGGATAACATGCTAGGTATGGCACAATTCCTTTCACTTTCCACTGGCTGTGAAAGGAACTCTTCAGAACGGTATTCAATAAATAAATCGCCCAAGGAAAAAGGAATTTAATCTCATTAAGAACTGCACACTAATAATACCTGCTTTCATTGACTTAATATGAAAAGTGATGTCATCACTACCGTGCTACCTTCCGCAGAGCTTTTTACATATTATTTTTACTGTGAATCTTCCCAGGGTGCTTTACTGATGACAGCACACAACGGAACTCTCCTGAAAAAGTCTTCAGGACACGAACCAAACGCCAGGTAGGAATAAAGACTTCACAGTCAGTAAACTAAGGGTTAGGTGCTGGATTCACCTTGTGCAACGATTGACTGATGGTTAACCATTAGAGTAACTCTTCAGGAAACCGAGCGGCAAACTTAGAACTGTAACCACTGCTCTCCCAAATGCTAATCCAGCTGCCACCCTCCCTGTGCCCACTGCTACACTCGAGGGGTCCAGGGACATGCTCCCTGGAAAATGTTGTGCCTTTATATTTAAAATTAACAAACTAATTTTAAACACTTTTTTAGTTCACTATTGATAGACCTTTAATCTAAAAAAAAATCGGAAAATTAAGTGACATTTGGGTTTATCTATATTCAACAGACCAACCAGACTATCGCTTCATCAAAAGCTACCTGAACAGTCACTCTGGTCTTCACAGAGGCACTCCTCATTTCACAAGGACGTTCTTCCTCCCACTCCAGTTTTCAAAGTCACTCTTCACCCTCTCACTTCCCCTGACCGCCCTACCTGCTAATCTTACCGAGCTCCCAGCATGGCCATACCTGCTCTAATCTTATGCAGTTCACAGAGGTATTCTCCCTTCTCAATGGTTTTCTCATTGTCAGCCCCTACTTACTGTCCCCCTCCCTCCCTGATTTGATGCTGCTGCTTTGTTCTGGAGCCGACTCTTTGATGTGGCTGGGAGTTCTGGATCTATCACAACCGGGAACTCCGATTCGCTAGTGCAGAGCCTGATGCCGGAGCTGAGCAGCTGCATCGGGAGTGGAGCAGCAATCAGGAGCAGCAGTCACCAGGGAGTAGAGTAGCGGGGATTGCTCGGCCTTGAAGCAGAATATTGGGCCAGAAATTCGGCTCCCTGGCTTCCCGCGGGTGCAAGGATCCCGCGCGCACCTACCTACCGTGCCTGCCGTTGACCTCTGGGCCCACAGGGACTTCAGCTCCTGGGCCTGCTCCAAGTGCCGGCGTGCAGTGCTTGTGTATCCCAGGGGCGTAATTAGTGCGATGCGTCCCCTGGGATCACGTGGGCCATGGAGAGCCAATGGCAGCAGACCATCTTTCATTCATAGATTTGACAGGAAGACCTGTCAAATCTATGAATTGAAATCAGCCCCAAAACAACACCTAAACTTCAAATAAATTTTTTTTAAAACCATCACATTTTTAAAATAACTATAAGTTAAATAAATTAACTACTTTAAACAAAAATTTAAATTTTTGAAAAAATTAAAATACTTTTTAACAGTGCTAAAAATAAACTTACCTTTCTTTAAAGTATCTAAAAAAGATAAACCTGTTGAAAACTTTTTTAATTGTAATTAATTAACCACTTACCTTGTTAAAAACGGGTCTTGCGCCTCCTTTTTAAAAGCGCAGCTTCTTCCATACTTACCCTCCCGGAGAAACCTGAAAAAAAAACGAAGTTCGCTGCGTGCGCGCAGCCTCTACCGCACACGCGGTTCACCTCTGAACCCCTCCCTTCAGGGGAACGGAAGTTCCGGTTTCCCGCGCATGTGCAGTGCATGCAGGAAACCGACACTTCAGGTGGCCTTACGGGTGAGTACACAGCGCGTACTCACCCGGCAAGTGGCCGAATTTCTGGCTCATTAGTTGTTGTATCGCAAGCTCGCCGATTGTTTTCCCCACCCCAGGGGATGAGAAGTGTACAGACACGTGTGCAGTGCGTATGGCTGTGGCTGAGCCTGAGACTGCTGGCAATACGAGGGACGTTCCTGTCTCCTCGTGTCTGCTGACTCTGTAAGTTTGCAGCTTGTGAACTGAAAATAATATCAATATTACAGTAACAACGCCTTGGGGAGGAATTTCCCAGAGTTGTGCATGGGTTTTTTTCCCCATTTTTTTTCATTCTTCCCTCGGGAGTTGGCGGTAGTAGCAATTGGGGAGGGTGCTACACAAAGTAGCATCATCTAATGGTAGAGTGAGCGCTGATGGGCTTTTTCATCAGTTTTGCCTGTTCATAACTTGCATAAAAAAAAAGACCTGCATTTCTATAGCGCCTTTCACGACCACCGGACCTCCCAAAGCGCTTTACAGCCAATTAACTACTTTTTGAAGTGCAGTTACTGTTGTAATGTCGGAAACGCGGTGCCAATTTGCGCACAGCAAGCTCCCACAAACAGCAATGTGGGAATGATCTGTTTTATAGATGTTGATTGACGTTTAAATATTGGCCAGGACACCAGGGATAACTCCCCTGCTCTTCTTCAAAATAGTGCCATGGGATCTTTTACGTACGCCTGAGAGAGCAGACAGGGCCTCTTGTCAATCTAGACTGACACTCCAGTGCAGTACTGAGGGAGTGCTGCCCTGTCGGAGGTGCCGTCTTTCGGATGAGACATTAAACCGAGGCCCCGTCTGCTCTCTCAGGTGGACGTAAAAGATCCCTTGGCACTAATTCAAAGAAGAGCAGGGGAGTTAGCCCCAGTATCCTGGCCAGTATTTATCCCTCAACCAACATCACTAAAACAGATTATCTGGTCATTATCACATTGCTGTTTGTGGGAGCTTGCTGTGTGCAAATTGGCTGCTGCGTTTCCTACATGACAACAGTGACTACTCTTCAAAAATGTCTTCATTGGTTGTAAAGCGCTTTGGGACATCCGGTGGTTCTGAAAGACGCTATATAAATGCAAGACTTTCTTTTTCACTGTTCACTCCATTTCTATTTGAGCTATAATGTTTCTTATGCCACATTACGTTTGGACTGGTGATTTGGAAAGGCCTGTTCTCGGCACTGCTCTTTATTGGTGGCCTTCTTTGGAAATAAGGGAGCAGCATTGAGAATAAATCGTTCCGAATTGCCAGTCCTGCCAAATTCAAACGTGCAAATCCAGCGGTACTCCCGCGACCACCACTGAGGACAGGCCCAACCAATGCTTTCATTGTCCCTCTCTAGTTTTTGTATTTTAATCTGTTGCAACGCTCCTCCTTGTTATTAAATCTTAACTTTGCAGCTGGACACGGTGACCTTTCACACAATCGGCAGCTGTTCAACTGGTTGCTCTTATCTCACCTTATTTACTGATGTCAGCCTTCCTCTTGCTGAAAGTTGTACGCCTCCTCAGCTTGTTATCGATGAATTCCATTTGGTTTCCTTGCCTGTCCTTATAAAGCAATAGGCAGGCTTTAACACTGAGAATTTGTTTTAATTCTCTGCCGTTTGTAGGTGCGTCGAGGCCAGCACACAGTTCTGAGAGAAACCAAATACATCGAGCTGATGGTCGTCAATGACTACACCCTGGTATGTTAGCTGCATTTAATTCTGAGTTGTTTTTTTAGAATACTGCAGTTTACACAACGATTGCAGGCTGTCTTCAAATGACAGTTCTCCTATTAGTAGTGCGAGTCTGGCCTCTGGGTCTCGGAGATTGGTAATAGTTTACATTGAATTTACAGAACAGAAACAGGCCATTCTACGTGAGCCTCCTCCCACCTTTTGACATCTCACTCTATCACCATATCCCTTTTCATATATATATATAATATATATATATATAGAGAGTTAAAAATATGACATAACATTTTAAAGAGTCAGATTTCTTTCAAACTCGCCATCAAATGTTCTAGCCATTGCAATTGGGGCCACAACTTCAAACTGTTCAGGAGCTAATTTGAAGCTGCCTGATCCTCGAAAGGTTACCTCCTTTAGTTGAAAAGCGACTGTTTCAAAACAAAGTAACATGGAAATTGCAACTGGTAATAATAGCAGACAGCGCTTGATGCTTCCTTTTTCCACTATTTCAATAGTAGCATTAATTAACGCCTCTGTAAAAACAACAGACAGAGGAATGTCACTTAACTGCGTTTAGCATCCACCCACTAATATCATCAACAGCAATTTCTGGGCTATCTAATAGACTGGACAAGTCTGCACTGACCTTCACTGCCAGTCCCAGTACTTATGATCAGTATATGTTGCGTGCACTTCCTGCAGATCTTGGGCACTGGTTATTTAGAAATAAATCCACAACTTAAATTACAAATCCAATCAATTTAGCATGTCACAGGTAACAGATGTTATATTAATATCTCATGGCTTCAAACTTGAATAAACATAATGGGGTTGAGTTTCCGCTTTGGACGCAATTGGCGATTCCGGCGCAAAATTGCGTCCATTTTGATAAGTGGTGTTTTTTCCCCCCGAGTTTCCGCTCAAACACATTTGCATATCAGCGACCACAATATCTGCCATGAACCAGCGCAATCGGGCAGCGTTTTAACACGTAATTTAAAAAAAAAATCCGCTTTAAAAAAAAATTTCCGTGATATATTTAAGAGTGGTAACTTGGTGCAGTTTGATTAATGCAGCTGAAAATGGGTTTATCACAAAAAAAATACGCATTGTAATCACAGTGTCAATCCACCACCTGTGAGTAACCCGATTATAAATGACTGGATATGACTTTTAAAAATATACAAAACTATTTTTTAGTTATCTTGGGGTACAGCAGTCAGTTCCTTCGTTAATACCTTTTAAAACGTACCTTTTAGTGTCCTTGCGCCCAAAAGATCCAGCTTAATTTTTGGAGCCTCCTCGAAGGGTCGCAAACGAGCGCAATTCGCAGAAACTCGCCACGGTGATTAATTCACCCTGGGGGGGGTGGCGTGGCCAGATTTGTGGGCGGGGCCTGCTTCCAGCGCGATGATTTTAAAACTAGCGCAGAAGATCGCGGAAACTCGAGTTGCGCTGAACGCAATTTGCGCTTCAAATTCCGCGATCTTTTGCGCTAGTTTTAAAATCATCGCGCTGGAAGCAGGCCCCGCCCACAAATCTGGCGATTTTGGACGAATCGCACCGGAAAAAACCAGCGCGACCGAGCGGAAGCTCCAGGCTGATCAGTTTTATGAAATCTATGCTTTTCATGAGCTCAGTGGGCTGCTCTACTGGTGAGGCTCGACTTGAATCTAGGTTGCGTTTGTTGTGTTGTCGGTAAAATCAGTGGCATTTTCAGTGGCGAGCTCAGATGAAAGAGGGGAGTGTCAGAACGTTACTTAAAGTACTTGTTTGTTTAAAATGATTTGATTTACATGCACGTTTTAAATGTTAGTCAATTTAAGATTTTTCACACGATCTCTAAAGTAATCAGCTATTTTACTTATGTGATGAAATTAATTAATCCATCTCTCCCTAAAATATTTTTATAGTCAAATTCAAGTGACCTTTCTGCAGATTTGGCTGCCATAAACAAACCGCTTCAGCAGAGGTTCAGCTCCTCTCTCCACTTATCCATGACTCACACGTCTGTCTGTTGCTGATGTATTTGGTGTGCGAAGAGAAACTGTAAAATGCTTCCTTTTCTATTAGAGGTCCAGTGCTATGGCTGTGTCAAGTCTGCTGCTATACTTGCTCTTCCCACTGAGGTAGCACTTGGAAGGAGAGCAAGGTTAGAGAGTAGCCGACATGCGCCATACACTCTCACCAAGTGTGAGCACCAAGAGAAGCCACTCCATGGGACACTGAAGTAGCGAACTGGTTGCACCTTTCAAAAGTATTTTGCAGGTCTACTGTCAGAAGGGCCATATTAATATTGCAGGTGGTGAGATACAGGCAGGGGTGGTAGCAGAGGTGGTTGTGACGAGGCACAGTGTGTTGCTCATGGAGTTACTGTACCACAGGACCATCCGCGCAGGCTCACATTGACATGTTTTTGGCGATACTCCTGTCCGTCAGTGATTGACGCATCGGTCTTCCTGACTGCACGTCAGCCGCACCCATTTTAGCCTCCTCATCTGCGTGCTTGTCTTCCCCCCCCCCGCTCCTCTTTGCTGAGAAGTTCTCCAGGATACAGGATGGTTTTCCACACTTTCTGAGGGCTCTATAGCAGTACTCACCTGCTGTCATCTGTTCAGACAGCGGAATCTCTGCTTCAAGTGTATGCTCCGCTTGAGTTCGGGTGGAGGCGTGAGCCAGATTGTATTTCCTGTTCGACTGTTTGGGGATTCCTCACCGGTGTGCACAGCCAGGGCTCCCATGGGACAGCACTCTTCTGCTAGCAGTCCACCTGCTCCTTGAGATAGTGCCGGTACAATGGACTGCAGCAATGAAATGAAGGCAATACAGCTGCTACTGGGCTCACACATTTACCTGCAATATTCTCTTCCTGTATTCTGACCCTATCTATGCAATGGTGTAATGAACATAAGAACATAAGAAATAGGAGCAGGAGTAGGCCAATCGGCCCCTCGAGCCTGCTCCGCCATTATTTTTAAGATCATGGCTGATCTGATCCTAACCTCAAATCTAAAGAACACAAGAAGTAGGAGCAGGACCCGGCCACTCAGCCCCTGGGCCCGCTCCGCCACCCACAGGGCCTTGACCGATCCGAACTCAGCCTCATGTCCAATTTCCTGCCCGCTCCCCGTAACCCCTAATTCCCTTTACTTCTAGGAAACTGTCTATTTCTGTTTTAAATTTATTTAATGATGTAGCTTCTACAGCTTCCTGGGGCAGCAAATTCCACAGACCTACTACCCTCTGAGTGAAGAAGTTTCTCCTCATCTCAGTTTTGAAAGAGCAGCCCCTTATGAAAGCCTTCCCTATTCATATATTCCATGGGATTGTTGTTAAGGGCTTTGATGCTTACACGTGTGACAGTTGAGGTCCTGCACTTTAGGGAAACCAGTCAATTGGGTAAAAAATGCCGTGAGCACTCATTCTCTTGCCTCCTTTCCATTGGGAAATTGTCTCCCTGGCAAAACCAGGCTCCAACACCTGCTTGATGCATGGGGCTTGAACCCATGGCCTTCTGACTCAGAAGTGAGCTGTTAGCAGCTGAACCAGGCTGACACTTTTAAATATTGTAGCACCTACAGTAAACCAGTTATGTTTACATTTCTCAGGAGTTTTAGATTTTTCTTGTATTGATAAAGCCATGACTTTATCAGACCAATGTTTTATGCTTAAATATTAAAATCCCACTAAATATTAGTTGTAACCTAGAGTGAATGATTTATAGTATCAACGAGAGAATCCTACACTGGCCAGATTGGGCAGCACAGAAAGTGATGCTTGCTGTTGTGTCTTACAGTATAAGGTGCCAGAGTTTTGTGTCCAATTCTGGGCACCGCACTTTAGAAAGGATGTCAAGGCCTTGGTGAGGGTGCAGAGGAGATTTACCAGAATGGGATGAGGCAATTCAGTTATGTGGAGAGACTAGAAAAGCTGGGATTGTTCTCCTCGGAGCAAAGAAGGTTAAGGGGAGATTGTGCGCTCTTGCTTGAAGCAGGTGCACTCACTATCCAGGACCTGAACCTGGTGGAAGGCGGACATGTTCTGCTTCCTAATGCAGAGCAATCAACCTGCTATTGGGAAAGTGACAACTTTAGAATTAAAAGATTTAAAGGGTCATTTTTTTTTTTGAAGAACTGCAGCCACCACAGCTGTCCCGCTGACGCTAAGGCACAGTGCCTGAGCGATATTTCACCCTCCGTCACTGCTGAGTGGCACTGAAAATGGCAGAGGACCCTGCCCAAAATATGTTAACGCCCCTGGGATTTGGGACAGGGTCAGACGTGCATATATTGGATGGGTGCAAGTTCTGCCCTGTCCCAAACCCTCCGCAGAAGGTCAGGAGAGGAATGTTGAGCTTCTTATCGCTATTATCTATGGGTATTAAACATTTCCTGTCACTGGAGAACAGCAACCAAGAAAGCAAACTAAAACAGGAGAGTACAAGTCAGAGGCACCATGTTAAAAATGTACAGTGCACTGTTCAGGCCACACCTTGAGTCTTGGTCATCGAGATCCAAGAGTGACATTTGAGCCCTGAAGGCAGTGCAGAGTGTCCTGAGGCTGTTGTCAGAGGATTAAGTTATGAGGCAAGATTGGGAAAAAATAGTTTTTTCAGCCTTCAAAAACTTGTGACTAAGAGAAATCTCATAAAAGTATATGGGGGAAAAATTGGGTTGCTTTGCGCCTCACGTTAGCGCCCCCTCGGGGTGCACCCAGAGCCCGGGCGTGGCGCCGCTGACGCCTCCTGCGAAATTCAGCGGGAGGTTAGCGGCGACATCATCGCCGTGCGCAGCGCCCCGCTCGCACCCCGGCAGCAAACTTGGCTCGCGCCCCCTGACCTACCGCCGGACGCTGTGTCCGACAGGGTCAGGGTGGCGTTTTTGCGGCCGGGGTGGCGCGAGTTAAAGGGCAGGTGCCGGGCGGCCTTTTTTTTTGGGCCACCTGCCAGCACCTGCCCCCTTTCGCCTCCTGCGGGGTGCCGGCCGCGATCGGTCAGCCCGGCACTCCTCTTTTGCCGGCACCCCGCTCCCCAGGGTGGTCCAGCAGGGCCCCGGTGCGCGCTGCGCTAGGCCCCTCCCCTTTAATCAGGGGAGGGAGGCCTGCAGTACCGCGGGGCTACGTGCCGACGCGCGTGGCGCTGCTGCACGTAGCGCCGCGATATTCAATGGGAGCGCTCCAAGAGGGAGGGGGAGCGCTTCCAGTAGCGCCCTGCCTCCTGCTTGGGGCGCTACCATTCAATTTCTGGCGTAGTGCCCCGGCGAAGTTAGCGCCCTAAAGGGGGCGCACCCCAATTTTCCTCCTATGATCTTAAATATGATATAGAGCAGGTAATTCCAGAATAGTACTCAGGATAAGCCATAATAGCAGTACAAGGGGCACAGCTTCAAAGAAAGAAAGAACTTGCATTTATATAGCACCTTTAGTTTTGCAGTAGTCACTGTTGTAATATAGGAAAAGCGGCAGCCAATTTGTGCACAGCAAGGTCCCACAAACAGCAATAAAATAAATGATCAGATCATCTGTTTTTAGGTGTTTGAGGGATAAATGTTGGCCAGTACACCGGGAGAACTCCCCTGCTCTAATTTGAATAGTGCCGTGGGATCTTTTATGTCCACATGAGAGAGGTAGGCGGGGTCTCGCTTTATCGTCTCATCCGAAAGACGGCATCTCCGACAGTGCAGCACTCCCTCAGCACTGCACTGGAGTGTCAGCCTAGATCGTGTGCTCAAGTCTCTGGAGTAGGGCTTAAACCCACAACCCTCTGCCTTGCCTTAGAGGCGAGGGCGCTAACACTAAGCCACTTCCAGTGGAGTAACGGAGGCAAACGCCCTGGAATCATAGGAAACAGCTGTGATGGGGGAGCTGTAAGTTCTTCCTGGATGAATGAGCTGAAATGGGCCAATTGGCCTTCTTCCTCTGTATTTATCAGTGATTTTGTGAACAGATTTAGTGCTGGAGATCATTTCTCAAGAATCTTTGCGTGCTTGTGATGTCACAGCACTGGCTGGGTAGCATTAGCTTTCAGTGGCGAGCGTAGAAACTCCCAGTGTACTTTGCTGTCGTTAATGCTGTTTTTACTGGTCCGCTCGTTAACGAATCGACGCAAGCTCCAATCTACGTTCCCAGTATTGCTTCACTACAAATTTTTCCATATCAGTACTTGTGATCATTAGAACTGTGACTACTGTCAGTGCTGTAACAATCATCTACAACAGGATGCTGTAGTGACCTTTGTGGACTTTGGATCCAGGAGACATTCATAAGCTGCTCAGTGTTTCTTCTAATTTTTTATTTTCACCTCTCCCCCTGAAAGTGCTGGCCCATGCTGGGGTTCCACGGATTCCAGCCACCCTCCAAGACCTCACTAAAGTGGTGATTATAAGAACATAAGAAATAGGAGCAGGAGTAGGCCATACGGCCCCTCGAGCCTGCTCCGCCATTCAATAAGATCATGGCTGATCTTCTACCTCAACTCCACTTTCCTGCACTATCCCCATATCCCTTGATTCCCTTAATATCCAAAAATCTATCACTCTCCGTCTTGAATATACACAACAACTGAGACTCCACAGCCCTCTGGGGTAGAGAATTCCAAAGATTCACAACCCTTTGAGTGAAGAAATTTCCCATCTCAGTCCTAAATGGCCGACCCCTTATTCTGAGACTGTGACCCCTGGTTCTAGACTCCCCAACCAGGGGAAACATCCTCCCTGCAGCTACCCTGTCAAGCCCTGTTACGAATTTTATACGTTTCAACGAGATCACCTCTCATTCTTCTAAACTATAGGGAAGAAAGGCCTAGTCTCCTCAATCTCTCCTCATAGGACAATACCCCCATCCCAGGAATTAGTCTGGTGAACCTTTGTTGCACTCCCTGTATGGCAAGTACATCCTTCCTTAGGTAAGGAGACCAAAACTGTACACTCCTGTGAAACACCTTGGGACCTTTTACTACGTTAAAGGTGCTATATAAATGCAAGTTGTTGTTGTTAAACCTCAGTCTTTTTCTCAACAGTTTACAAAGCAACGCTCTTCTCCCACCCTTACAAGCAATTTTGCCAAATCGGTTGTGAATGTCGCCGATGCTGTAAGTACTTCAATTTGAATCACTATCCTCCTGTGTAATAATTATCGAATGCAATATTTGGATAATAGAAGGGGGTTGCTGTGTTCGTTACACTGTGGCAAGGGTTGCCAACCATCTGATTGTGAACCAGACAGTTCAGTTTCTGAGTGGCATATTTGGAAATTTCTAAAACCTGAACTGCACACCAAAATCAGTCCTTCTTTTTCATTTACCTTTTGCGCCAAGTACAGTAAACTCTTTTGTATCCGGCACCTACGGGACCAGGATGGTGCCAGTTGATGAAAAATTCTGGATAACAGAGAGGTAGGCAATTTGTAACACAAAAAAAAATAAAAACCACTGATGTAAGAAAACTACTAGGCACTTGGTCTAAGCGTTAAACAAAGCTTTAATCAACTGTTTTTCAACATGGAGATCTAGTTGTGTCCTTTACTAGATCCTGTTGAGGAATGTCCTGAGCAAGCTGGGCTCATGCCCGAGTATTTATACTCTCCCTGGACAGCGCCACCAGCAGGCCGCCCAGTATTACTTCATACATGAATGACAAGATTCATGTCAACCACTGACTAACTCGGCCACCGCGGGAAACTCGGACTCGGAAAAACGAAAAATGGATGGATTCGGCAAGATTACCGGTTATCTATTTTGCCGGTTATTAAAGAATTCCGGATGATTAAGTGCCGTTTAAACAAGAGTTTACTGTAATATGGGAGGCATCAATTTTTAATGTTACTCAGGTCTTCAGTCAATTTCTATCAGCAGCAATGTGACTCCACTCAACCCGCGACCCCATCCAATGACCTGTCCATATTCAACTCGGCAAAAGGTGGCAACCCCTTACTTTGGCATGAAGTAATACAGTGCAGGTTTCTTATTGTAGCGAGCCAGTCCATCAAAAGCATTGGACGCTGTAGGCAGTGTTACAGCCTGTTCACCAGCTAGTAAAGAATAGAGATTAAACCAGTTGACGTAAGAAAACTACTAGGCACTTGGTCTAAGCGTTAAACAAAGCTTTAATCAACTGTTTTACAACATGGAGGTCTAGTTGTGTCCTTCACTAGTTCCTGTTAAGAATGTCCTGCGCAAGCTGGGCCCGTGCCCGAGTATTTATACTCTCCCTGGACAGCGCCACCCGCAGGCCACTCAGTATTATTTCATAAGTCTTTCTTTCATGAATGACAGATTCATGTCACCAGTGTTGTCCATTAAATTGGCCACGAGCCACGTGTAGCTAATTGGGAATCCAAATCTGGTTAATTGTATTTCTGATTGGTAACAAAAAATGGAGTAATCGACACCGTCCTTGGGCACGCGATCTCAGTACTCATAGTCACATGGTGCATGTGCGCATGCTGGTAAAATGGTAAGACGAAAAGCAGTGTTTTTTGATCATTGTGAGTGCCTTATTTCCTTGGTTTCCGAATCATGGTCGCTTTTTTTAAAAATTCGTTCGCGGGATGTGGGCGTCGCTGTCAAGGCCGGCATTTATTGCCCATCCCTAATTGCCCTTGAGGAGGTGGTGGTGAGCCGCCCTCTTGAACTGCTGCAGTCCGTGTGGCGAAGGTGCTCCCACAGTGCTGTTAGGGAGGGAGTTCCAGTGTTTTGACCCAGCGACGATGAAGGATCGGCGATCTATTTCCAAGTCAGGATGGCGTGTGTGACTTGCAGGGGAACTGGGAGGTGGTGGTGGTCCCATGCGCCTGCTGCCCTTGTCCTTCCAGGTGGTAGATGTCGTGGGTTTGGGAGGTGCTGCCGAAGTTGGTAAATATACACATGTGAAGTACATTTAACTGGGTAAATGTACCAATCCGAAGGGATACTAAGCCATGGACCTTGGCTCCCAGGTTCAAACACTGGTCTGTGTTGAACTGGTTGATTTGCACCAAGGCGACAGGAGCGTTGGAACAATTTGCCGCAGCATCCCTGAGCTATGCAGAGGGAAAAATCAGCCAGGTTCTTGCACCTGACCTCAGCTTTACTTGTGCAAGAAGTTGTGTGTGTGTGTGTGTGTGTGTATATATATATCAGGTGAGGACAGGACCAAGGTTTCAGTTACTCATTGTCTAGGCTCAACTGCAAAGAATGGCTACTTGGGTCAGATATTAAAATGGAATTCAATCCGCAGACGTGTGAGGTAATGCATTTGGGGAGGGCTAACAAGGCAAGGGAAAACACAATAAATGGTAGGATACTGAGAAATGTAGAGAAACAGAGGGACCTTGGAGTGCAAGTTCACAGATCCCTGAAGGTAGCAGGACAGGTAGATAAGGTGGTTAAGAAGGCATACGGGATACTTTTCTTTGTTAGCCAAGGCATACAATATAAGAGCAGAGAGGTTATGCTAGAACTGTATAAAACACTCGTTAGGCCACAGAAGGACAAAAAAGTTTTTGAAAGCAGCACCGTGGCAGATGGAAGTGGTGGAAGCGGAGACACTCAATGTTTTCAAGGGGAGACTGGATAGGCACTTGAGGGAAATAAACTTGCAGGGCTACGGGGATAGAGCAGGGGAATGGGACTGACTGGATTGCTCCACAGAGAGCCAGCACGGACTCGATGGGCCAAATGGCCTCCTTCTGTGCCAATGACTCTATGTGTTGGTGTTCAATATGTGGAGCCACAGAGTGAGCCCGAGTTCGTACCCCATTTCCCTTTTTTGCAAGCTCCAACTCTCAGCATTCTGCCAAGGAGAGGTGCTGAATGGAAGGAAAATTTCAGTGAGATGCTGAGGCTGCTTTTAAACACCTTCTCGTCAGAGCCATAAAAAAAAGTCTTATCAGGCGATGAAAGATGTGCGCTTGAGGGAGCTTGGAGTGGTGGGGGAGATCGTTCAAATTTTAAAATGGAGGGGGGGACTCTTTTCAGGGAAACACAGCTTTAAAATGTTGCTAATACTTGTTCTGAAGGAGGAATGATCCACGTTAAAACTCTTCCATCTCTCTTGTATCAAACCTATAGACCTTGGTCCACAACTCTATTCACACAGGAACAATACTTGTATATTGAGGACATATTTCTAACAGAGGGAGAACCATGTCTGCTGTATTTGGTTTGCTGATACTTTCATTTCATGCTTTAGATTTATAAGGAACAATTGAAGACACGGATTGTGCTGGTTGCTATGGAAACATGGGCATCGGGAGACAAAATGGATATCAGTGAAGATCCACTGGTGACGCTGAGAGATTTCATGAAGTACAGAAGAGACTCTGTCAGGGAGCACAGTGACGCCTTTCACATGTTTTCGTAAGTCTCATCGGGTTGTGTAGGTTCTTGATTTTATAAAGAAAAAAGAAAGACGCACATTTATAGAGCGACTTTCATGACCTCAGGATGTCATAGAGTCATAGCGGCACAGAAGGAGGCCATTCGGCCCATCGAGTCCGTGCCGGCTCTCTGTGGAGCAATCCAGTCAGTCCCATTCCCCCGCTCTATCCCTGTAGATCTGCAGGTTTATTTCCCTCAAGTGCCTATCCAGTCTCCCCTTGAAAACATTGAGTGTCTCCGCTTCCACCACTTCCGTCAGCAGCGAGTTCCAGGTCCTCACCACTCGCTGCGTAAAAAAGTTTTTCCTCACGTCCCCCCTGTATCTCTTGCTCAAAACCTTAAATCTGTGTCCCCTAGTCCTTGTACCATCAACTAGTGGGAACAGCCTTTCCCCGTCTAGCCTAACCAAACCCGTCATAATCTTGTACACCTCTATCAAATCACCCCTCAACCTCCTTTGCTCTAATGAAAACAAATCGAGCTTCTCCAACCTGTCCTTGTAGCTAAGATCCCCCCATCCCCGGAACCATTCTGGTAAATCTCCTCTGCACCCTCTCGAGGGCCTTCACATCCTTCCTAAAGTGTGGTGACCAGAACTGGATGTTCCAAAGTACTTTACATTGAATGAAGCTTTGGAACGCTGGTACAAATCTTCTTCGAAACTTCCCCTCTGCTGACAGAAAACACTGTTCCCTTGTTCGATAACCTTTAATGAAGAGGTCGTGCTATTTGACCCCATTATCACACCTGCTTAGTTCCTTCAGAATGAGTAGCCGGAGCACCAGCTTTCATTCGTTGCCACGGTAATTGTGACTGGCCAATTAGGAAATGCTGCAGATGCTGGAAATCTGAAATAAAAACAGAACGTGCTGGGATCTCTCAGCAGATCAGGCAGCATCTGTGGAGAGAGGGATACAGTGTATGAGTAATTTGAGACATGACGTGGCAAGCGCCTTTGCCCCATGTCCCTTAATACCTTTGGTGAACAGAAATCTATCAATCTCAGATTTAAAATTAACAATTGACCCAGCATCAGCTGCCATTTGCAGAAGAGAGTTCCAAACTTCTACCACCCTCTGTGTGTAGAAGTGTTTCCTAACTTCACTCCTGAAAGGACTGGCTCTAATTTTTATGTTTTTTTCCCCTAGTCCTAGATTCCCCAACTAGCAGAAATATTTTCTCTCTATCTACCCTATCAGTTCCCCTTAATATCTTCAAAACTTCGATCAAATCACCCCTTAATCTTCTAAATTCCAGGGAATACAACCCTCGTTTGTGTAATCTCTCCTTTAATTTGACCTATGGAGTCTGGGTATCATTCTAGTAAATCTACGCTGCACTCCCTCCAAGGCCAATATATCCTTCCTGAGGTGTGGTGCCCATGACTGAACACAGTACTCCAGGTGTGGTCTAACCAGGGCTTTGTATAGTTCAGCATGACTTCTAACCCCTTGTACTCTAGTCCTCTAGCTATAAAGGCCAGCATTCCATTAGCCTTTTTGATTGTTTTTTTGTATCTGTCCATGACATTTTAATGACCTATGCACATGGACCCCTAAGTCTCTTTAGACCTCCACTGCTTTTGGCTTTTCACCGATTAGAAAGTACTCTGATCTTAATTTGAGATCATTTGACCTCTAGTAGGCCACAGCAGTCACCTTGACAGCACCTAGTGCATTTTCGGTGAGAGTGTGCAAAATTGATTTGCATTAGAGCGTTTTGATTAACGATAAAAGCTTTGTCTCTCTTTAAACTACAGTAAACATATAGGCGGTAGAATCATTTAATGGCCTGCAATTAGAAGAGAGTTCAGAGACACCATGCATAGCTAATTCATAGCAAAGCTCTACTTAACTGTCAGTCACACACTGCATCCAGGCTTTCATTGGTACGCACAGAGTGCATCTTGGTTAGCAGTGCTAATACTATTCGGGGGAAAAATTTGGTATCGCCTATTTTGGGGCGCTAATATCGGCCGGGCGCAAAGTTTAGCGCCCGCGCTAATTATTGCCTCCGACTGCAAAATTTGCCTCTATCGCCCCCTGGAGGTGATTTGAGCGCTAAATCAGGCGCTACACACCTCTCGTAAGGCGCAAGCGTCAGGGAGTGAGGTGCTACCTCAGAACGTTACCGAAGCTCAGGCGATGTCAGTTACCATAGAAGCCAGACAGACTGGCACCATCCAGTTCTTAAAGGGGAGGGGCCATCTTGCTGGCCAGCCACACCCTGCTCATTGCAGCCTTGAATCTCGGCCTGGAGAGACCTCAAAAGCAATTGTGTTGGAAGCACTAATGGATAGGCCCAGGGAAAGAGCTCGGCGCTTAGGAACCACAAAAGTGGTGCTGAGGGCCAAAACTCCTTAGGACAGCGTTAAAACCAAATATTTTGCCGACAAGAAAAGGCAGGAAGCGCCCGTCTTTAGATAGCGCTCCCCCAGCTCCTTCCCGACTTGAAAACATTCCCCTCTACTTGTCGTTCCTAGCGGCAGGCGCTAAGGCAGGGGGCGCGACTCAATATCTGGTCCGGGGCGTTGCATGCTTGACTGATGTCACGATCTGCGGGCGCAGGAGATCGTGGCGGTAGTGTTTAGCGCCGCCGCAAAACGACTGGTCAATTTCGCGAGCGGCGCTAAAATCGCCACGCTCGGGCGCTAAGTTCCTAGCGCCCCGTTAGTGCCCCCCGGAGGCACTAACCAACCGAATTTTTCCCCCTTAGTGTCTGGAGTCTGTACTGAATACTAATCACAACAGTAGTGCATTACTGTGGATGATCTTAGAAATTTCATTAAATCTTGAAAACATTTTTGAGTTGATCTGATTCTGGTTCGATGGGCTATGCCTAAAATTGAGCTTTCTGTGTTTTGGCCCATCGGGAGTGAAAATATCTCAATAGGCTGCCCTTCATAGCACCATCCATTTGATCACAGATGTGGGAGAGTGGAGGTATCCACTGAATGGGCACACCCATTGCAAGGGTGTATTTTCAGGTGCTGAGGCTATCCAATCTTAAGGTACTAAAGGGGTATGATGAGGCATTCAAGCAGCACTACCTCTTCCTTAAAACTAAGTGATCCGGAGGACAGTGGTTTCTGTCAGAAGAGGAGCCATTTCAAAGAGAATTTGTAAAATGCCAAAATTGGCAATTCTTGAAAGTGCAAACCCAAAGCACACCTCCAGCTTTGGAGCCAAGACAGATCTGGGTTCACACTGTTGCTTTTGCTTATTATTTTAGGAGTTTTGGTTTGGCTTCGTATTTGGTGGTTTATACGGATTTGGGTCAACCAAATAAAGCCAGGTCTTTCGTCCTTCAGTGTTGCACCATTTGGGACAATGATTTTCTTCTAGATGCTGATGTCAGCCGTGGCTCAGTGGGTAGCACTCTTGCCTTTGAATCAGAAGGTTGTGGGTTCAAGCCCTGCTCCAGAGACTTGAGCACAAAAATCTAGGCTGACACTCCAGTGCAGTGCTGAGGGAGTGCCGCACTGTCGGAGGTGCCGACTTTCAGATGAGATGAGATGTTAAGCATCTGCTCTCTCAGGCGGATGTGAAAGATCCCATGGCACTATTTCAAAGAAGAGCAGAGGGAGTTATCCCCAGTGTCCTGGCAAAATATCCCTCAATCAACATCACTAAAAAACAGATTATCTAGTCATTTTTATATTGCTGTTTGTGGGAGCTTGCTGTGTGCAAATTGGCTGCCGTGTTTCCTGCATTGAAGCATTGAAGTGACTACACTTCAAAAAGTGCTTCATCGGCTGTAAAGCGATTTGGGACGTCTATATAAATGCAAGTCTTTCTTTCAACACTCAACGTCTACAACAGGAACTGGGTAATCATTACATATGGAATGAGGAACGGGTAGCTCCATGTTACCTTATAGTTCATTTGTCATTATTGTTCATCAATCCTGGGCCACTAGCTGGGAGCCTCAGTCAACAGGAGCACACTTGAGAGATTGGGCGCTGCAGTGTTGTAGTCCTATCTCCAACCCAAACTCCTGTCAGGTGAGGCTTCCTGGTAGGAGTGTAGGATCATTGAATTTATCCAGTATGAATGGTGCTAAATGCAATAGCCAGAATGAGCAGGAAAAATGGTCATGAAAGGTTTCTATGAATTCTTCTGTTAATGGGGCATGGCAATAACTTGGATAAATCAGGATCCCGGGGGTCACAAGTGCTTTCCAAGGTCACTGATCCAGCCTGTTTCTGATTTAAGTTTATTGTCCTGTCTTAAAAAGCTATCGGTGCATCTAAAACAATCAGCTCAGCAATAAATTAATCTCCTCCAGTACAGTACTGGTGAACGCGTTCGTGTAAAATTCCTGCATGCGCTTTCAATAGAGTCATTAACCTATTTATTTTAATGATGTTAATGATTGTTAAAATGGTGAACAAAAGCAATATTATGCATGTGCATTAACCAGTGCACTACCAAAGGGAGTTAACCCCCATTTCATTTCACCTCAGCAGAATATTCCTCCTCACCCACATTACCTCCATTCTCTTTAATTCAGCATAACTTCAATTTTTCATTCGCTTCGTAAAATATCCCTTAATAGTGGTAGTTCTTACTTATTGACTTTGGGATAATCCAAGCTATTTTGTGACACGCACAGTGTAGTTTCACTCACACAAAGGAGCAGGGGTAACAATGACTGACATTTGTACTCGTGTGCAATGACTGGGAAGTGTAACTAATTGTCACATTCTCCTGAATGTGCTGGTCTCAGGTGAGTGATTTGATCCCCTAGGAGTATGCCAGATATTTGCTTGTGCCAGGATTTTATGCAAATCTAACGATACTTCAGATATTGTTGATGGTTCCGTACCCAGACAGATATAAAGTCAAACATGTGATTACAGCTGACTGTCAGGCACTCGGGGGGGGGGGGGGGGGGGGGGGGGGCGGGGAAAGAACCATTCAAGAAAACTTGTTCCTTATAATCTGTGACGTTTTAGCCCCAAAGGTGCAAGTACAGGATATATTATGAATACTTGTGGGATATCATTCATAATCCCATGAGTTGGCTGTCTTGAAAGAAAGACTTGCATTTCTATAGCGCCTTTCATGACTTCAGGACGTCTCAAAGCGCTTTACAGCCAATTAAGTACTTTATTTTGAAGTGCAGTCACTGTTGTAATGTAGGAAACGCGGCAACCAATTTGCGCACAGCAAGCTCCCACAAACAGCAATGTGATAATGACCAGATCATTTGTTTTTTAGTGATGTTGATTGAGAGATAAATATTGGCCCCAGGACACCGGGGGATAACTCCCCCTGCTCTTCTTCGAAATAGTGGCCGCAGGATCTTTTACGTCCACCTGGGAGAGCAGACAGGCCCTCGGTTTAACGTCTCATCTGAAAAATCAGTACTCCCTCAGCACTGCACTGGAGTGTCAGCCTAGATTTTTGTGCTCAAGTCTCTGGAGTGGGACTTAAACCCACAACCTTCTGACTCAGAGCTGACACTTGAGGACAAAGTTGCAAGTGAGTTCTGGTCATTGCCACAAGTTGGAGATGCATTTTACCCCAGGACCTTCAGAATGGGCTTTAGTTACCATTAAGAATTAATTAAGTAAAGTTATTTAAATGGACTAAAAAAAAGGAGGGTTTACTGGAGCATTAGATTCCTTTGTAGTTTGATTCCAATGCAACAGGAAGCAGTGAGAGTGCTAATTAGTCCGTTGTTACGTGATGTGAGCTTAGAAAGTACAGTATATAATTTGAACAATCCCTACAACCAAATTTTCAAAGGAGAAACCGTTTCAGTAATGAGAATATAATGGATTATGAGCAGCGTTTCATTATAATGACAGCCTCCAGTATGGTAATCACGTGTGTTCCCAGCTTGACTTTACTGACCGGTTCTCTCATCCACAGAGGCCGCACTTTTGCGTGCAGTCACAGTGCAACAGCCTACGTTGGTGGAATCTGCTCTTTATCTAAAGGAGGAGGCATTAATGAGGTTCGTTGTTTTTTAACCTGTTTACTACCGTTGCAGTTTTGTCTGTATCCCCGTTCCCCTTTCCATTTTAACAAAAATGACAGCCCGCCTTTGTTTCTACACACGACCAAAAATGTACTTATTTTTCCGTCTACCCTTGAACCGGCTGTTACAATCAGCACTTAACAGTAAAGCAGACACCAAGTATTAACCTTTTTGTCACAGGATCCTTCCAGGCAATGGCAAGGATCAGCCAGTTTGCTGCATAACTGATTAAATTCAACACTGGGATCCAGCAGGAGCAGGAGAGACACACACACAGGGGTAGATTTAGTTCAGTCCGTAAGGGTGACCCTGAGCTTCCGGTCGCCTGTCACATTAATTCTCCGCTCCACTCCCACTCTGACCTCTCTGTCCTCGGCCTCTTACACTGTTCCAATGAAGCTCAACGTAAGCTCGAGGAACAGCACCTCATCTTTCGATTAGGCACTTTACAGCCTTCTGGACTCAACATTGAGTTCAACAATTTCAGACTATAACCCCTGCCTGCATTTTTTCAGGCGGCAGCTGATGATGATTCTGCCATCCCCATTTGCAACATTTAATCTCTCCTGCCTTCCATCCTAGCACAGACCGTCCCTTTAGTTCCTTCCTCCCCTCCTCCCCATCCCCCTTTCCCTACCTCTGCACCTGCTTAAAACCCGTTACACCCCTAACTTTTTCCGGTTCTGACGAAGGGTCACAGACCTGAAACGTTAACTCTGTTTCACTCTCCTCGATGCTGCCTGGCCTGCTGAGTGTTTCCAGCATTTTCTGTTGTTATTTCAGATTTCCAGCATCCGCAGTATTTTGCGCTTGTATTAGATTTAGTTCTTCACTGCCTGAGCGGTAAACTGATGAAGCAGGTCGTCCGCCCTTTATAGAACCCACCCGATTTACCATCCCTTTGGCAGCAGTGGAATGGGAATCAGCCGGGTGAAGACAGAAATCTACCGCACAGCGTGCTGTGAATGATACGGCACTCGAAAGCGTACAAAAGGTCCCTTGGATCCATCAGCGTGGCCACTCAGCATCTGTGCAACGTCCCACACCGCACATCGGCAGAAAGCGTTACCACCGTATGAGCGGCAAAGTGATCTGCGTTCACCGGCCGAGAATTCTGAATGTAAACGCAGCTGCGCAAGGGGGCTGCCCGTGATGCTCCTATTTTAAGGGGATTGTGGATTTCCCACTTATTCCAGGGTGACACTAGGCTGAACGGTTCGTTCCTCAGAGATGCAGTTTACCCACTCAAAATATGGCCCTCGATGCTGCTTCATAAGCCCTGGGCAAAGTGTCTGCACGGTGCACTTATGAGAGGTAGAGACTTCAATGAGCAGGCATTTGGTGCGCTGCAACAGTGGGCCCGACAATAACTCGGAGTCAGGAAGAGAGCGGGCGGGATTTTCGCACGGGAAACCCAGAAGCCAGGGTTTTTCCGCAGGTCCTGCTGAATTTAACGGCAACAACAACAACAACTTGTATTTATATAGCGCCTTAATGTAGTAAAACGTCCGAAGGCGCTGCACAGGTGTATTATAAGACAACAAATTTGACACCGATCCACATAAGGATAAATTAGGGCAGGTGACCAAAAGCTTGGTCAAAGAGATAGGTTTTAAGGGGCGTCTTAAAGGAGGAAAGAGAGGCAGAAAGGTTTAGGGAGGGAATTCCAGAGCTTAGGGCCTAGGCAGCTGAAGGCACGGCCACCGATGGTTGACGATTATAATCAGGGATGCTCAAGAGGACAGAATTAGAGGAGCGCAGATACCTCGGGGGGGGGGTTGTGGGGCTGGAGGAGATTACAGAGATAGGGAGGGGCGAGGCCATGGAGGGATTTGAAAACAAGGATGAGAATTTTGAAATCGAGGCGCTGCTTAACCGGGAGCCAATGTAGGTCAGTGAGCACAGGGGGTGATGGGCGAACAGGACTTGGTGCGGGTTAGGACCTGTTTTAAATGATCTCAACAGGTTTCCTGCAGCCAGCCAGCAGGGATGGGGGGGAGATGGAACCTCAAGGGGGGTTGGGGGGGTGGGGGCGGAATGGGCGGGGAGAGGGTCGGCCGATCGCAGGGTGTTTAAAAGGTAAGCTTGGTGGGTCGGGGGAAATGCTCCTGCTCCTCCTGGCCCACAAGCACCACAATAAAGGCACTTACCTCATGGATCCGGCCCTTCTCGCCTCCTTTCATCTGCTGGGTTTCACGAGGCCCGAGAATCCCAGCCTCCTGAGAGCAAATTGGTCGCGGAGCAGGCTCGAGTGGCCGTATGGCCTACTCCTGCTCCTAATTCTTATGTTCTTATGAAGATGGGTGCTCTTCTGAAATTGGGATCAAGATACGTTGTGCGAACAGGGTACAAGGAGCTTCGCTTTGCTTCTAGCAGTGCTGCGGGTGTGAACATATGAACATACATACGAACATATGAATTAGGAGCAGGAGTCGGCCACTCGGCCCCTTGAGCCTGCTCTGCCATTCAATAAGATCATAGCTGATCTGATTACTCCACATTCCCGCCTACCCCCCATAACCTTTCACCCCCTTGCTTATCAAGAATCTATCTACCTCTGCCTTAAAAATATTCAAAGACTCTGCTTCCACCGCCCTCTGAGGAAGAGAGTTCCAAAGACTCACAACCCTCTGTGAGAAAAAATGTCTCCTCATCTCTGTCTTAAATGGGCGACCCATTATTTTTAAACAGTGACCCCTAGTTCTAGATTCTCCCACAAGAGGAAACATCCTCTCCACATCCATCCTGTCCAGACCCCTCAGGATCTTATGGGGTAAAAATTCAGTTGGTTGCGCCTCCCATTAGCGCCTTAAGAGGGCGCTAATGGGGCGCAAAGCCGCTAACGCCCGGGCGCAGCGATGTTTGCGCCGCTCGGGAACTTAACTAGAGATTGTGCGGCGGCGCTAAACTTTACCGCTGCGACCACCTGCGCGCGCAGATTGTGACGTCATTCCATGGTGCAACGCCCTTGTGGCGCCCCGGAGCGGAAATTGAGTGGCGCCCCCTGCCTTACCGCCTGGCGCATCCAACGACCAGAAGACTGGAACGCTATCAATCGCTGTGGGGCTGGGGGGGGGCGCTATTTAAAGGGGGCCTCTTCCTGTCTTTTATTGTTGGTGGCATTTTTGAACTACGCATTCTGAGAGCGAGAGGGAGAGACTTCTGGAGAGATTCAACGTTGTGTGAAGGAGTTTTGGGTACTGAGCAGCACTTTGCAGGTTCATTTTGATTTGACATTCCTTGTATCAATTTAGCAGAGACTGTGGGAGCTGCACTCTGAGCTCTTTGCCTGGTACTCTCCATTGTTCTTTCCAGCACATTTGATGTGCAAGTCTCTCCAGGCTGAGATTCAAGGCTGCAATGAACAGGATGTGGATGGAAAGCAAGATTAACCATCCCCTTTAAGAACTGGCCCGTGCCATTGTGTGTGTGTTCCATTGCTGACTGACATTACATGAGCTTCGCCAGCGCTCTGAGGTAGCGCCTCACTCCTTGGCCTTTGCGCCTTAAGACAGGTGTGCAGCGCCTGATTTAGCGCTCCACTCACCTCCCGGGGCGGTAAAAGTGAAGTTTCCAGTCAGTGCCGATAATTAGCGCCAGGCGCTAATATTTGCGTCCAGACGATATTTGCGCCCCAAATGGGGCGCGACCTAATTTTTCCCCCTATATGTTTAAATCAAGTCACCTCTTACTCTTCTAAACTCCAGCGGATACAAGCCCAGCCTGTCCAACCTTTCCTCATAAGACAACCCGCCCATTCCAGGTATTAGTCTAGCAAACCTTCTCTGAACTGCTTCCAACGCATTTACATCCTTCCTTAAATAAGGAGACCAATACTGTACATAGTACTCCAGATGTGGTCTCACCAATGCCTTGTATAACTGAAGCATAACCTCCCTACTTATGAACATGACTGATAGCCAAGAAGTGCAAAAATCGTCCGTTCTTTAGCGCTGACGCCCACCAATTCAAATTTTTTTAAAATAAAAGGAAAACCAATTAAATGATGGGCTTGGGTGACGTAACAACGGCCGGGAAATTCCTCGGAGCTTGTCCCACTCCGACAGCATTACTTCACCTGAAGTACGCGGGTATCCAGCAAAACAATGTCGGTGGAGCAGGAGCAGCTACAAGGAATTTCCCAGCCAGACTTAGCACTTCCAAAGACATACGGACAGAAAAAATTTTTTGGAGATCATATCAAGGTCAACTTTAGTCCTCAATGGTCCTGGGGTGGAGCTGGGAGCACGTACGGAAATTCGATCACTGGACTCCCATGATTAAAATTCCCAGTGTGCAGTCTCACTGCACAAAGCTCTACACTGGGAACACTGAATAGTACCTGCAAATTTACCCTCTGAATAGATAATACGGACTGTTTTCTGAAATGATTGAGATGTTCCCCATTTAATCCATAGCGTGTTTTCTGAAGATGTATCTGTTTTATTCTAAGCTATTCTTTGACGGAGGTAATTCCAATCTTTAACAAGACACCAAATAAATACTTCACAATCCATGGGTGTGTGGAAAGTGACATTATTGAGAAGATGAAGGGTTTGCAATGCAAATGATGCTAGCTGCTTTGTGAAAGTCCTTTTGTCATTTACATAAGAACATAAGAATTAGGAGCAGGAGTGGGCCATACGGCCCCTCGAGCCTGCTCCGCCAATCAACAAGATCATGGCTGATCATCGACCTCAATTCCACTTTCCCGCTCGATCTCCATATCCCTTGATTCCCCTAGAGTCCAAAAATCTATCTATCTCAGCCTTGAATATACTCAAAGACTCAGCATTCACAGGCCCTCTGGGGCAGAGAATTCCAAAGATTCACAACCCTCTGAGTGAAGAAATTCCTCCTCATCTCAGTCTTAAATGGCCAACCCCTTATCCTGAGACTATGCCCCCTAGTTCTAGACACTCCAGCCAGGGGAAACAACCTCTCAGCATCTACCCTGTCAATCCCCCTCAGAATCTTGTATGTTTCAATGAGATCACCTCTCATTCTTCCAAACTCCAGAGAGTATAGGCCCATTCTACACAATCTCTCATCATAGGACAGCCCTCTCATCCCAGGAATCAATCTAGTGAACGTTCGTGGGTTGAGGCTTATATTTTGGGCTTTTTTTTTTCAGTATGGAAGTGTTGCTGCAATGGGTGTCACACTTGCACAGAGCTTGGGCCAGAACCTTGGAATGATGTGGAATAAACAGCGGGCAGGACCCGGTAAGTTGTTTTTTAAGGTTGAATTCTATACGGATTGTGCAGTCGAATGCATAAGGTGGAACATAACTAAGCATAGGATCAGAAATTCGACATTATTCATCTCAGCATTTTAATGTCTTAAATCATGTTTCTTATTTAGATGAGCGTTGATACCATCCTGTATAATCTATTCAGCATTTTTCCATTGCTTTATGTTAGGCTAGCTGGTCTGTAGTTCCCAGAATTGTGCCTCACTCCTTTTTTTGAATATCACAATAACATTTGCTGTCCCCCAGTCCCCAGGTAAAGTTCCTGTATTTATGCAACTCCTAAAACTGCACCCATTTCCTCTCTTATTTCCTTGTAGGATTGAGGATGTCTGGCATCTGGTTCAGGTGCCAGACACATCAAAATCAAGGCCCTTGTATGAACAGAAAGAATTTGTCCTCCACATGACTGAGGTGCACACTTTATAAAAATAGGATTTTTTTTTTTAAAATTGCCATTTTTGAACCGCAGCATTATTTTACAATGGTAAATCTAACTGTCCTTATTTATTAAGGGCCCATGTAGAGTCTACCCTGCCCCATAGCCCAGTTCGAAGGAGGTGAGTGAGAGTGAGCTGGGTGGCTCTGTGTCAGGTTTCCCTTTCTTCCGTGATGAAGTGTCTGATCTCCACTTGCTGCTGGTGGCACAGTTCGGATTGGGAACTCGCAATGTCTGCCATCACTGAGTGAACCCGTTTACATGCGGTTCTGTAACGCCCTGGGTGCGAGCACCTTTTTGAAAAGAACTAGAAGAGTCTTAAGTCGGGCCAAATTTGGTTAAATTGCTCAAAACTGTAAGAATGTTACTGTGCATCACATCCTCCACACTGCGAACAATAACACTGCCAAAGAACATAAGAAACAGGAGCAGGAGTCGGCCATGCGGCCCCTCGAGCCTGCCCCACCATTCAATAAGATCACGGCTGATCATCCACCTCAACTCTACTTTCCCGCCCGATCTTCATATCCCTTGATTCCTCTAGAGTCCAAAAATTTATCATCTCAGCCTTGAATATACTCAATGACTCAGCATTCACAGCCCTCTGGGGTAGAGAATTCCAAAGATTCACAACCCTCTGAGTGAAGAAATTCCTCCTCATCTCGGTCTTAACTGGCCGACCCCTTATCCTGAGGCTATGCCCCCAAGGTTCATGTAGTGCGTGGATTTTTATGTATTAATATAAATATCGCTAATTCTATTCGTATAGGCTCACAAATAGCAAATTAAAGGTTCAACAGCACATTAAATCATGCTAAATACTTATAACGGACTATGTGCCAACTTTAATAACCGTTTTGCAAGCTCGGTTTTCTTTTGCTTCATCCTATTTGAATCCAAGTAATCTGATCATCATTAGAACAGAGATCTCACTTGTGATCGCTCGCTCGCTCGCACTTTTACTCCCTCGCTCGCACGCTCTCTCTCTCGCTCCCTCTCGTGCTTGAAATGAGAATTCCTAAAGTACCTGCACTTTATTCACTATACTGCACTGCTGCTCGCTAGATCGACTGTAGGAGCTTATTTCTTCTTCAAAATAAACACACCATTCAACAAACCAGTTGCTATACAGTTCACGTCTGAGACTCACATGCCACGCACTTCTCACCGACTACGCGTTATAAGCTATAGCAATACAGTACGCATTTGATACAACATTTCATACATATCCGATGTATCATAGCTGGATGTACACGACTACAAGTCCCAGTACCGAGATTGTGCATATGATAGAAACTGGCTGACTTGTACTACATATTTACCATAGCTGAGAACCTTGTATTTAAGAGCCAGACAAGCTGTTTTGTGATGATGCTGTTTCTATACCACCTTCAATCTGATTGACATTGGTAGTCGGAGGCCAGAGCAGACCTGACATCTATCTAAAGCTGACCTCCAGGTGGCAGTGTAAGCTCACCAACTCTGCACCCGGAATGTCTTAAACTCTATTTTTGTGAATTTTCTGCCCATCAATGTGAGGGATATTAGTGCTAGGAGACGGAATGCTTTCCATTTCAGGCACTCAGGCTAGTGTCGAGCACTCCCAGGGCTGGCTTAGCTTGGTTAGATGCAGAGTGAAGCATTTTGCTCTCAAAACAAAACCCAGCAATGTGCTACAGCCTTAACCTCAGAAGAGCATTCCCTGTTACACCAATGGGACATTTTTCTATTTTGTACACTAACCATCCTGTGGTCTCTCTGCATTTTAAATTTAACTCGGCCTTTTATGATTATAATCCTACCTCAAGGGTGGTGCAGGGTAAACCATTATATCTGTGCCATTCTGATGGCTGTATACAATAAACAGAAAAGAAAGACTTGCATTTCTATAGCGCCTTTCACGACCACCGGATGTCCCAAAGTGCTTTACTGTCAATGAAGTACTTCTTGAAGTGTAGTCACTGTTGTAATGTGGGAAACACAGCAGCCAATTTGCGCACAGCAAGCTCCCACAAACAGCAATGTGATAATGACCAGATAATCTGTTTTTAGTGATGTTAATTGAGGGATAAATATTGGCCAGGACACCGGGGAGAACTCCCCTGCTTTTCTATTGAAATAGTGCCATGGGATCTTTTACGTCCACCTGAGAGAGCAGACGGGGCCTCGGTTTAACGTCTCATCCAAAAGACGACACCTCCGATAGTGCAGCGCTCCCTCAGCACTGCACTGGAGTGTCAGCCTAGATTTTTGTGCTGAAGTCTCTGGAGTGGGACTTGAACCCACAACCTTCCGACTCAGAGGCGAGGGTGCTACCCACTGAGCCACAGCTGACACAAAGCCAGGGCTTTGCCCATACAGGGGTCATGTCTTGCACACAGTTACAACATATTCACGTGAATGACATTTGATGACTTGGGGAGCATTGGGATGACCATACAAAAACAAACAAAATGTTACAGCTTTGGAGCTGCCCATTGAGACCCAGCAGTTGAAATGAGGCCACTTTACCTAATCTGGACTAATGGGCAGGAGTACTGGGTCTGGATTAACTGCTTAGTCTACTGACGGGTCCGCGGGATTGACGGTCTCCATGAACAGATTCAGCTCGTGCACTGTGGCACTGGAACCAATGCCAGTATTTCGGTATTAAGGGTACAAAAATGTCAGCAATAGTTTTCCTATTGTAATATTTACCCGAAACTATGGCCCCTTCCAACGACTGGTTGATTTTATTCAGTGACTAGCTGAGAAAAAAAAAAGAAAGACTTGCATTTCTGTAACGCCTTTCACTCAGCCGGACGTCTCAAAGTGCTTTACAGCCAATGAAGTACTTTATGAAGTCTAGTCACTGTTGTAATGTGGGAAACCCGGCAGCCAATCTGCGCACAGCAAGCTCCCACAAACAGCAATGTGATAATGACCAGATAATCTGTTTTTGTTATGTTGATTGAGGGATAATTAGTGGCCAGGACACCAGGGATAACTCTCCTGCTCTTCTTCAAAATAGTGCTGTGGGATCTTTTACATCCACCTGAGAGGGTAGACGGGGCCTCGGTTTAATGTCTCATCTGAAAGACAGCACTCTGACAGTGCAGCACTGCACCGGAGTGTCAGCCTAGATTTAAAAGTCCCATGGAGTGGGATTTGAACCCACGGCCTTCTGACTTAGAGGCAAGAGTGCTACCCACTGAGCCACAAAGGCCCCGGGTTTGTTCTCCAGTCTGTGCTGTGGTAGCTGATCTCAGCCAGTGTGATGGTAGTGACCATTGTTTCCTAGAAGCTGCTTGGCCACACGGCCGTGCAGCACTCTGCAGCTCCCGCGCAGCAGCTCCCACGCAGCAGCTCACCGGCTTTTAAATAGGAAAAACCCTTAAAGGGGCCGCACACCCAAAAAAAAAAATGAAAGAGAACATTGGTAGTGACACTATAATATCGGTCAGTCGGACCACGTATGGAGAAAAAGTCAGCCGTGGCTTCTGCTCCTGAATTCTATCCAGCGACACATGCTGTGATGTCCTCTATGGTCGAACAGCCTCCTGACCCTCACTATCATGAATCACACATGAATAACTTTTACTTGAGGGAAGGTCTTGGAGGTACCCACAGAACCACACATATGCAAGGAATGGACGCCCTCAGGAGAAAAGGAAAAAAGTTGAAAAGAAAATATTAAACAGTAGGAATGTAGGCACAGAGGAGGCCATTCAGCCCCTCGAGCCGGTTCCACCATTCAATTAGATCACGGCTGATCTGTATCTTAACTCCATCTACCCGCCTTGGTTCCGTAACCCTCAATACCCTCGCCCAACAAAAATCTATCAATCTCAGTTTTGAAATTCTCCAGTTGATCCCCAGCCTCAACAGCTTTTCGGGGGGGGGGAGAGTTCCAGATTGCCACTCCCCTTTGTGTGAAGAAGTCTGACATCACCCCTGAATGGCCTGGCTCTAATTTTAAGGTAATGCCCCCTTGTTCTGGACTCCCCCCACCACAGGAAATAGTTTCTCTCTGTCTACCCGATCAAATCCTTTAATCATCTTAAACGCCTCAATTAGATCACCCCTTAATCGTCTATATTCAAGGGAATACAAACCTAGGCTATGCAGCCCGTCCTCGTAGTTTAACCCTTTTAGCCCCGGTGTCATTCTGGTCAATAAAAATTAACACCTATAACAGAATTATAAATAACAATTTAAAAGTACTGTAGAAGCTCAATGGGGTGGGATTTTTTTCTTTGCCTCAATGCCGCAGATTTTCAGCAGAAAGAGACTTCCAACTGCTGCAAGCCCGCAGCCCGGGTTGTAGTGATCTGAATAATTAGACTGGGTGCCAGTAGCGTTTCTGCCACTTCCAGGTTGCCCGCCACGGGTAGTGAGGGGAGGAGAATTGCAGCAGGTCCCACCACATTGCAGCATGCCATGGCCAGCGACACTGGCTGAAAATTTGAATAATTTTATTTCTGATTTTGATTTTCCCCACCTTGCCCAGTGTAATCAATTAGCTCTGCAATCGATTGCACAAGGCAAAGTAGGCCCTTTCAAATTTAAATTCCACCCCCCCCCACCCCCAACCACACAATGGCCCACAGTAACCCTCGATGCCTACAGCATTGATGGGCAATACATCGTATATATATTCCCAGCATTTGTGTTTAATTACAGCACACCTGTCCATATTTAGCGGGAAGGTTTGAACATCACTTCTGGAGGGAGAGTCTTGAAGTGGTGCTGGGGGTCAGAATGGTTCCTTGCCCGATTTACCGCCCCCCCTACCCTGGTTTACTGCTGTAACTGAAAAGGAAATTCAGCCCTTTTAAGTCTGCATTCCCTCTTTTCTTTTTGTTCCTCTCATCTCTTTGTTCTTCAGTTTACTCCAACTTACCTCCATTCTCTCCACCATTTTTATTAAATGAACTTTAATTTTGTTTCCTTCTATCTATTTTAACCTCATCTATCTATTCTAACCCATTTGTATGCTGGGAAATAACTTTTTTTGAGTCACTTTCTTCTGTTGGACACCTTCCATTTTGAAGGTGGGACACCTTTGGCCAAATTTAGTTACTAGATTTGGACGCACCCAGAATTTTCAGATTCAAATCTTTTAAAACTGAGGGTTCTGCTTGAGTGAGAAGATTATCAAATTCTGCTTTGAATTCTTCCAGTGTTCAAGGGATTGGCAACCCATCCACCACCTTAAACATTCACTCCCTCCACCACCAGCGCACCATGGCTGCAGTGTGTACCATCTACAAAATGCACTGCAGCAACTCGCCAAGGCTTTTTCAGCAGCTCCTCCCAAACCTGCGACCTCTTCCACCTAGAAGGACAAGGGCAGCAGGCGCATGGGAACAGCACCACCTTCAAGCTCCCCTCCAAGTCACATGCCATCCTGACTTAGAATTATATTGCCAATCCTTCATCGTCACTGGGTCAAAATCCTGGAACTCCCTCCCTAACAGCACTGTGGGAGCACCTTCACCACATGGACTGCAGCGGTTCAAGAAGGCGGCTCACCACCATCTTCTCAAGGGCAATTAGGGATGGGCAATAAATACTGGCCTTGCCAGTGACGCCCACATCCAATAAACGAATTTTAAAAAAATCACTGAGCTATAGGTTAATTTACTGCACATTGACGTACATATCAATTGCATTTTCTAAACAATTATACTATAATAGGCGGGTGATCCTTTTTACTCAATGTAAGCCTAGAAATCCGTTCGCCTGCCGCATATACAAAAGGCCTAAAGCCTGTTTCAGGTGGACGCCTTTTTTTTACCTACACCAATATGGTGGGCAGCGCACTTGCAGCTTGTAATGGGCGTGCGCTTCCTGCCCGCTATATTGGAGGATTGGCCGCCTGTTTAGCGCCTGAAAAACAGATGTGGCACCATCGGATTTCTAGATCATAATCTCTGCAAAATGGGCAATCCACAGATGATTTGGTACATGTATTTCTCGCAATGTACTTCTACTGCTTCCAATCCACTACATCAGAACATAACCTAAGAACATAAGAAATAGGAGCAGGAGTCGGCCATTTGGCCCTTCGAGCCTGCTCCGCCATTCAACAAAATCATGGCTGATCTTCTACCTCAACTCCACCTTCCTGCACTATCTCCATGTCCCTTAGTTCCCTTTGTTCCCAAAAATTTATCGACCTCTGTCTTGAATATACTCAATGACTGAGCATCCACAGCTCTCTGGGGTAGAGAATTCCAAAGATTCACCACCCTCTGAGTGAAGAAATTCCTCCTCATCTCAGTCCTAAATGGCCGACTCCTTATTCTGAGACTGTGACCCCGTGTTCTAGATTCCCCAGCCAGGGGAACCATTTTCTCAGTATTAACCCTGTCAAGCAACCCTGTATGGCAACACGGTGGCATAGTGGTTAGCACTGGTGCCTCACAGCGCCAGAGACCCGGGTTTGAATCTGGCCTCGGGTGACTGTCTGTGTGGAGTTTGCACATTCTCCCCGTGTCTGTGTGGGTTTCCTCCGGGTGCTCCGGTTTCCTCCCACAGTCCAAAAATGTGCGGGTTAGGTTGATTTGGCTATGATAAATTGACCCTTAGTGTTAGGGGGGGATTAAATATGTGGGGTTACAGGGATAGGATGGGATATGTTAGGGGGAATTAAATACGTGGGGTTACGGGGATAGGGTGGGATATGTGTCGGTGCAGGCTCGATGGGGATTCTGTGTGAGAAAGCAGGGACAGGGTACTGGATTTGGATGATCAGCCATGATCGTATTGAATGGTGGAGTAGGCTCGACGGGCCGAATGGCCTACTCCTGCTCCTAGTTTCTATGTTTAAGCCCCTTAAGAATTTTATAAGTTTCAATTAGATCACCTCTCATTCTTCTAAACTCTAGGGAATAGAGGCCTAGTCTACTCAATCTCTCCTCATAGGACAATCCCCTCATCTCAGGAACCAGTCACGTGCCTGTATACCACAGATACATTTCCTGTTTTCCTTTCACAGGTGAGTGTCGGTGTCCTGATGTCTGGCGTGGCTGTATAATGGAGGATACAGGGTAAGATAATCTTTCTCAAACGGGGAAGGTAACCTATTTTGTCTTTTGCATGATGCACATCAAGCACTCGGCTAAAAGGAGATTGAATGTTTAATTTCTAAAACACTGGTTAGGCCCCAGATGGAGTATTGTGTCTAATTCCAATCCACTGAGAAGGAGTACCAGATTCGTTAGTGAAGACAACATCCACCCACTGATGGGAAAGGAAAGCCGTTTGGGTGCAAACACTAGATTGAGGGACACTTCCTTGGATGTGGAAGAATAAAGACTATGGGGGGGAATTTTCTGGGGGGTCTGCGGGCAGGATCGGTGGCGGGTCGGGCGGGAAATTTGATTTTTTTGACAGCGGGTCAGGACCCCACTGTCAACCCGCCGTGTGTGATCTCCGATCCGACCCGCAGAGGTGGGCAACCCAATTAAACTAATTATTGGGTTGTTGACAGATCCTTAATAATGCTTTTAACATTACCTTTTCACTTTAACTGTTCGCCCATGGGGTCCATGCTGCACGTCTGTGAACCTGAGGCGGGAGTTCAGTGGCCATTGCTCCAGCTGATTACTTGACAGCTTCAAATGTACATTAAAATCTCCCACCTGACAGATCATCACTTTCTTCAGCCACAAGCTGTTTCTCAGTCCATTTCCAGTACGGATTCTGCAGGCTTTCCACTCTCCATCCACTCTTACCTCATTGGAAGAACTCTCTCACCAGTGACAGAAGGCTTCTGTCATCTCTTCTTCACCTGCCATCTATTCCATCAGCACGGGTGCCCTTTAAACTGTCTCACCTTGGTCCTCAGAATCCGACCACGATCAGCCTCAACACCAGCAGCACCAACAACAACACCAACCTTCTCCGCAATCACCTGATGCTGCACAGGACAGAGGGCATCAGCACCCGAGTACATTGCTGCCTAGGAGGCCAGGGAAGGCCTCACCATGGCCAGATTTACTTCACTTGACACTGTACACCCTGGCTGCCACATGATGCGCCAGGTTGGCACCACCCCACACCAACACCATAAAGCATCCCTACAATGTCCAAGCCATTCCTTTCACACTCACCACCATTGTGGGGGGTACCGTTATGTCTCACCATTCACTGCAACTCACTAAGCCACTTCCAAAGGTGCACACAAATCTGTCCAAGAATGCAAAGTGTTGAAAATAAAGGTTTCAATGTTTGACAGCACATTAACAAAAACTTTACATGAACATTGGATAAAACACCCAAGTGCCTACCCTTGTGTGTTGTTAGTTGGTATGATTGCACCAGGATGAGGGTGAGTGTGAGGGCTGGCTAGTGAGATGGGGGAGTGATAATGTAGATAGAGAGGGATGGGTGGAGGTGCAAGGTAAGTTGGTGTGAGTAAGGATGTGCAGGAGTAGGGTAGGGAAGGCAGAGTGATGGGGATGTGATGAGTGGCACAGCAGGATGAGGTTGAGTGTGGCTTTGTAATAACATTTCGTGATCTACTGAGATCATTGAAAGGTTTGCGCCACTGCACCCAGGTCCTCCTGACGACATCCTTGCTTGTGACCTCCTCTGCAATGTGCAACCAGGCTGTGTTGGTCTCCTGGGGAGGTCTCTTCCGTCCATGGGAAGGGAAGAGAACCTCCCTGCGTGATCTGACTCATGGCAGAACCTGGGTGCAGCCGTGCACCTCTATGCAGTGCTTGTCAGTGTTTGCAGCACTTCAATGCTGTAGAACACTGACAGCAGAACTGTCAAAATAAAGTTGGTCACAGTCTCTTTAAGGAAACCGGCTGATGACGCACCATGAATGATGTCACCAGACCCGCTTCCTCTAATTGGACCAGGAAACGCGCTGAGTGGGCTGAACAAGCCTTAGCAACGTAAATTCCTTTTAGGCAGCGGGATGGAGCCAGCAGCGGGGCCGCGACCCGCCGCCGACATCACCCGCCAAGGTAAGGAAAATCCCAGCCTATGTCACAGGGCATTTTGTGTTGTAGGCCACTTTTGTCTCTTTGCCAGGGGTCATGCTGATCTGGGCAGAGGACTGTTGTTCCTGGTCCAGACGTTCTTTGTTCTGGGCGCTGTGATGAACCGACAGATGAAAAATAGCCACTTAGCTGAGGTACTAGATGGCTGCCAGTGGAACTGTACCAGCAAGAATCAGCAGCTTCAAAGAAAATACGGAACCCGAGTAGGCCTCAGTTTTGCTTGCGGTGATAGACTGCAGAAATCATAATGATGCAAAGAATTTGAATTGGATCCTTTCCTAATCATTTCCAAATTGTCAGATGTTGACGTCTGGAAGAACATTGAGTAGAAGATTGAAACTGATGGAAAATTATACACAAAACAGATTTCTGTTGGAGAATATACCAACATTTGGATGATTCTAGCCTACGTATATTGCAGTCTAACTTTTCCAATGTGTGTTGGCATTATTATTGTACTGCTCGCTTCCAAGCATGGCTTCCTCCCCCTCACCCACTCCACTACTACAACCGTTTCCTTTCCCACTCATCACCTTCATCATCTTGACGTTCAACTTCTCTGGCACTCTCCTAATCAGCCTCCACTCAGCTCGTCCAAACGCTGCAGCCCGCTTCCTCACCTGCTCAGTGTCCTGCACTCCAATCACAACCGTCCTCTTGAAACTCCACTGGCTGCCTTTGGCTTACTTTCAAATCCCTCCAGGGCTTTACCCCACCCTACCTTGGTGATCTCCTCCTGTCTTGAATCCCTGCGCACACTCTTTGCTCCACTACTGTTGGCCCACTTGTTAAGCCATCATCCTGGAAATCCCGACCCAATCCACAGAGCTGTGCCCTCTCTTTCCTTGCTTCCAAAGCACTTCTCCAAAGCTCAGTCTTCAATCATGTCTTTGGTTAACCACACTAACCTTCTCATTATTCCCTTCGCTTCTGCTGCTCAATGTTCATTGATTTGTCCTCCTTAATGTAAAACACTGTGAGATGTCTTCTCACTCATAAGGAGCACTATAGAAGCTGTCCTAATGCATCGCCCACCATCTCTGGATAGGTTCTCCGAGGATCCGTCCTTGGCCCCCTTCTCTTCCTCATCTACATGTTACATCTTCTTGACTTCCTTTGTAGGCATGGGGGGAGGGGGAGGGGGGTCAGCTTCCATAACAACAACAACTTGTATTTATATAGCGCCTTTAATGTAGTAAAACGTCCCAAGGCGCTGCATAGGAGTATATTAAGACAAAAAAATTTGACACCGATCCACATAAGGATAAATTAGGGCAGGTGACCAAAAGCTTGGTCAAAGAGGTAGGTTTTAAGGAGCGTCTTAAAGGAGGAAAGAGAGGTAGTGAGGCGGAGAGGTTTAGGCAGGGAATTCCAGAGCTTAGGGCCCAGGCAACAGAAGGCACGGCCACCAAAGGTTGAGCGATTATAATCAAGGATGCTCAAGAGGGCAGAATTAGAGGAGCGCAGATATCTCGGGGGGGGGGGGGTTGTGGGGCTGGAGGAGATTACAGAGATAGGAAGGGGCGAAGCCATGGAGGGATTTGAAAACAAGGATGAGAATTTTGAAATCGAGGCGATGCTTAACCAGGAGCCAATGTAGGTCAGCGAGCACAGGGGGTGATGGGCGAACGGGACTTGGTGCGAGTTAGGACACGGGCAGCCGAGTTTTGGATGACTTCAAGTTTACGTAGGGTGGAATGTGGGAGGCCAGCCAGGAGTGCGTTGGAATAGTCAAGTCTAGAGGTAACAAAGGCATGGATGAGGGTTTCAGCAGTGGATGAGGTGAGGCAAGGGTGGAAGTAGGCGGTCTTTGTTATGCTGCGGATATGTGGTCGGAAGCTCATTTCCGGGTCAAATATGACACCAAGGTTGTGAACAGTGTGGTTCAGCCTCAGACAGATGTTAGGGAGAGGGATGAAATCAGTGGCTAGGGACCGGAGTTTGTGACACCCAGCCCTACATCTTCACTGTATCCCTTCTCCCCACAACCACCTCTGTGCTGTCAGACTGCCTGTATGACATTAAGCCGTGGATGTGCCAGAATTTGCGCCAGTTGAACACCAGAAAGACCAAATTTATTGTTTTTGCGACCCTGCCGAAAACTCCACTTCTTTGCCACTAGCTCCATTCCCCATCCTGAATGCTCTCTCGGGCTAGAGCCAACTGTGTGGATCCTGAGCATCTTGTTCAACTCAGAGCTGAGCTTCATTCCCCAAAAGTATCCATCTACAAAACTGCTTTATTCTTTCTTTGCAAAATGTCTCACCTCCACCCCGTCTCACCCCCACATTCTACCAAAGCCTTTGTCCACTCTGTCATCACCTCTAGACTCATCTGCCTCTTGACTTCCACCCTCCAACTTGTCCAGAACTCAGCTGTCAACATCCTGACCCACATTAACTTCCACTTGCCCTTTACCCCATCTTGTCTGACTGGCACTGGCTCCCTAGGGAAGTACCTAGGGATGTTCTTTCTATACTACAGGCACTATGGGGATGACATTGTGGTCCTGGCACAGAGATCTAAGATCCTGCTAGCACCTGCACCCAAATGAGCTGACCTCTCAAGATAATCTAGGTCAGATCATTTTAGTTTCTTTTTGGCACTCCTGCTCCATCTGGGTGGTTGAGGATTGGTTTCCAGGAGCCAGTGAAGGGTTGCTGGCTGCCTATGAACTGCCGCCATCTTTTTCTAATTGTAATGGGGCATTAGGAATTGGTCTTTGGATGCCTCCTAAAAGCCATCTCGACTGACTGCCCATTTCCAACAGGCATTTCAGGGGCAGACCACTTTCAAAAGTATTGAATCAGGCCTCCCCTGAAGTGCTTGCTAAAAAAGGATGTTCAGCATGCTGGAACGCTGCTCAAAGACTCTAGCCACATTATGCCGAGGCCCCCTAATTTGGGTACTTATTGAGGTTTGCACACAGTTCGTACACGGAGAACAAGGGGGCAAAATTCGGTTACGCCCCGTTTGGGGGGGAAGTATCGCCCCGGCCGCTAAATTGGGCTTACCGCCCCGGCGAGGAAGCGGAGCGCTATCTTGGGCACGCCACTTCCTCTCGGGGCGGTGCTTGGGGCACAAAGCGCGGTAGTGCCGGAGCGCTAAGCGGCCGCTCCGCATAACGCTGACACGTTTCAGCGCCCCTCCCCTTCCGTTAAAGGGGAGTGCCGCTGCGCACTCTGCAGGCCGTTTGATGGCCTCCACTAGCCCACCAGGGCGGCGTGGTGTCGTGGCTGCCTCAGTAGCGCCCTGCCGAATTTCTCGGCAGGCCCGCCTGGGCGATAAGCGCAAAGGAGGTGAATTTCGCCCCCCTAATGTCCAAGGTTCTTTCTCTCTGCATTTTCCTATGCTTAGCACATTAGGCACTAAGTAGGTCTCAGACCCTCACAAGTCCCGGGTGCCTGAAGTGTTACAGTGGTCCGAGCATTCAGGCCACATTATCGACTCCTATACAAATACAGGCTGTTGTTGATGGCTTGGTTTTAATTTTTTTAAGTACAATGGAGTCTGGAGATATCGAAGTCCAAGGAACCCGACAATATCTTTCATATATTGAGACTTTGATATATGGAGATTTCTTCTCCAGGCCTAGTTCTGATCACCTAGTCTGTCCAGCTCTGTCAGGCTCCCTGCATTTGCGATATGTATAGTACATGCTTGACATGTGTCAATGGGCTAGAAATTCCGTAGCACTCCAGTTGGGGCGCTAACTTTTGAAAAGTTGAAAAAGTAGCGCCAGGTGCTAATGATTCTCTCCTGCCGGGAAATTTAGCTTTAGCGCTCCAAGAGGGAAGTGGAGCGCTAAATCAAGCGCTAACCACTTCTCTTAGGGCGTTAAAGTCCGAGAGCGGGGCGGTAGTGGCAGAGCGCTGAACAATTTCGAGCGCATTGCAAACGGCTCTCTTTCATCACAGAGGCTGCTTCCCTCGCTTAAAGGGAAGGGCCAATGATGCTTCACAGCCCACTTGCCAGCAGGTCTGCGTTGCAAGGCGATCTGCGCGACTGCCATTACAGCCCAAAACACTCTCACAAAGTGGAGGGCTTGGACATCTCGCAGCAATGAAACATCAAAAACATTGAGCAGGCACCAGACTGGTGCAAATAATAAAGGTTGGCCTACCCGAAACCCATTCCCTTTAATTAGCGCTCCCCAAGCGGCCAGCCGAGTTGACAACGCCTCCTCTTCCTGCCGTTGTTCACGGCCGGCGATACAGCAGGGGGCGGGAGGCAGTTTCACATCCGGGGCGGGAACAGGGCGCTAGAGGCCCAGGCGGTAAGTGTTAGCGCCAGCGCTAAACTGGCACTGAAGTTCGCGGGTGTCACTGCATTCACCACGCCCGGTCGCTAACCCCTTAGCGCCCCCCCCCCTCCCCCAGGTGCTAACGGGAGGCGCTAACCAATCGAATTTCTCCCCCTATGTTTTTTAACCTCCTTCCTGACTTGGCACCAGTCTGCTGGTTTCCCCTCACTGACTCCTGGTCTGCTAATCTCTATTCTCCATCTCCCCTTCGAACATACAAAATTGGCAGGCAGGAAAAGACTAGCTGGTCCATCAAGCCTGGCCCATATTCATGATGGCTGGAGCATCACGAACGAGAAACTTCCCCCCCCTCCCCCAGCCACCCTCCCCCACCATGTAATCTCCTGGAAGAGGCAAAAAACAGAGAAAAACCCAGGGTCAGTAAGGGGAAAAATACTGTGGAAAATTTCTCTCCAACCCCCCTCAGGCGATCGAAACCAGGGGATCACTTGGACCAAGCGTTATCTATAAAGACACTTGCCTTCTATATGATACGATCACGGCCCTGCATGAAGCTATTTGATATATGCTGAAGTTGAATATATTAGGACGCTGCTGTAAATTACATTTTTGCAGAGATGGCCTTGCACTTTCATTTGCGTCACTGCACTCTCTTCTGTTACCAATTGAGCGAAACATTTTCAAAAGACAATTTACCAGAGGACAGTGGACCCCTCAGATGAAACAAGTAATTAAAAAAAATAATAATTTAGGCAGTGATATAGCTATTCTGCTAAGTGCTGTATCAAATAATAGGGAATACTGATTTTGATGAATCAAGTTTCTGTAGATGGCAAAGACTGCACGATTCACAAGCATGTCTTGTACTGGCTTGTGGTTGAAGTAATTCTTTAGATCCTGTTTTATGTAAGTGTCTGCCATTTTCCAGGTGCAGGCTGCAATAGAGCACAGACTAAATTTGGCTCTGCTTTGATATGTCACTATGGTCCTACCTTGTAAGATGCATTTTCTGAATTATAATTAAGTGGCATAATACAACCCATTATCCAGCTCACAAAGCCTGAACAGTGCATCGGCCTTGTGTTGGTCCAAAGCTTTAAGCTGAAAGCATCTATTATCCTTCTAGATAGTGCCGTATTGTTTGGGAGGATTACGTAGTAGGGTAGAAAAATAATTAGCATTTTTATATTTAGTTTCAATGGCATCTGAAAACGTTCAGAGCTCAGGTAAGAAGAGGAAACGAAATGCCTTTTGGGTTGCCTTTACTGCCAGCTCACTAACTATAGGGGGGAAATATTCGTGCTCGCCAGCAAAGTTGCCGGTTGAACTGCAGTTAACGGCCGCTGGAAATGGCCGCAACGCTAAGCGAGTGAAATTGGTCTTGGGGGGGGGGTGCATGGAGATAGGTGGCGCAGCGCTCACCTTCCGTGCAACGCTGTCCTGGTGGGGTTGCTGGAGGGATCCGGGATGAACTTCCTGTCCAGGTCCGGCGTTGGAGCTTCCCACAGCCTCTAGGAGCGAGACGATAGAGCTCGCAAGGAATTGTGGGCAATGAAGAGGCCTGAGAATTAAAGGGGCCACGCACACTGAAGTAATACAAAATAAAATGCAGTGAATCAATACATTTTTCAGCCCTTTCTGCCTTTTAAGAACTATTCAATATTTAAAAGAAGTTCCAAATGTGAATATTCAGCTCTTAAAGCTGAATTACCTTCCTAACCTCAACAAATGGGAAAACTGCACTAACACAAATGGCTCAGCAAGCCAGGGAAGGGGCACCCAGGGTCTCGCACACAGCACTCCAGCTTTGTGCAGGGGGTCAACACTGCAACACAGGGCCTCTACCCACAGGGGCCAGGAGGCTCTCCAGAAAGAAGGATGTGGGAGTACATCACCGAGGCCGTCACTGCCAGCAGTGTCGCCCCCACCACCTGGCTTCAGTGCCCAAAGAAACTTCATGACCTCAGACCACTGGTCAAGGTCAGTGAATGCATCTTCAAAGAGCCATCTCCTACCAACTGCACCACTAGTCTCACACACTGCTCAATGCACAACCCCCCTCCCAATCACTCACCTACCAACAATCTGTACCAGTCACAAGGCACATCTCCCATTCCTAGCCTCACCTCACCCCCTTGGAGGAGACGGTGCTGGCCATTCTTGGCAGGGGCATGGCTGAGCCATTGGCCAGCGGTGGGGCAGAAAGGATACAAGATGCTGGTATCCTCATATGTTATTCTCCTTCTTGCATGCACCTCTTGCTTTCCCGCCCTCCCCTCACCACAACTCCACCCTTGTGCCTTCCTCATTTCACACACCCAAGAAATGCAGCCTGCCCAGCCAGTGGTTGAACAAGAAGAGGGAGAGGGGAGTGAAGAAGAAGAAATACCGTCACTCGATTTCACACTCCCAGCCACCAGCTCCTCAAGGTCAACCAGCAAGGCCATTTGCAGTGTCTCCCACTCAAAGTCAGCAGCCTTCCACCAGCCATGCTGCAGCCACTGGGGTAGCACTGTGTGACACCAGTAGGATAGGCAAAGGCACACACAAGACAGTCACTAAGGGAATGCATACAGGTGATGAGTTGATTTCTTGATGTCACAGTGGATAGATAGACATATATAGGTGGATTGGAAAGTTTGCTTTGTGATTGCTTTTATTTCAGCATCGTGGCCAAGAGGACGTTGTGATGGTCAGTAACAGAGGGAAGGTAAGGTGTTGAAAGGGGAATTGGGGTTGTGGTCACTGGGACCGTAGGCGGATCATTCCATCCCGGATATCCCGGTCACAAAGGGGCTGTCTGGGATGCATCCTTCCGTCTGATTCCTCCTCTTCTGATTCCTCCTCTTCGGCTTCCTCCTCTTCTGTGTCTTCCTCTTCCCTCTGCAAGCGGATGCTGTAAATCTGAAATGACAGCATAAAATGCTGGAAATACTCAATTGCTCAGGCAGCATGTCAACCTGAGACGTGAACTCTGTTTTTCTGTCCCCGGATGTTGCGTGACCTGCTGAGTATTCGCAGCAGGTTCTGTCTTCTCAAAGGCCTTCGTTTACCATCCGAGCCCTTGCAAGCATCCAGCAGCACTCCCTACACACTTAAAAAACTTTTCACATCTATTGCAGCAAGTCACCACTTCAATAAAATAGAAAAAAAGTGCAAACCCTTAAATTCAAACTTACCTGAATGATGTGTGTGTCCCTTTAAGAGGTCCAGACATTGCCACAGTCAGCCTGCTTGCACACCAGGTTAACCTGGCATGCTTAGGACCCACCACTGAATTCAGCGCTAGGGTTGAAGTTTGCGCTTGTGACGTAAAGTCGGCGTTGCACGCCAATTTACGTCACAACGCCGCCATTTTGTCCAGCATGACGCTGCCAATTACCGGCAGCGCAAGGGCAAGGACGAAGATGGCGGCTGCCGCGGGAACCGCCAGTAGCTGGCGAAAGAGCGGCGGCCGCCATTTTTGTGCCATTTAGCTACGGAGTGGCGCTAAGGCCACGAATTTCCAGCCCATAGACTAGAAGCTACTCTCGGCAATATTCGTGACCACATGTTTAAGATGATCATACGACCTTCCTGTGTCTGCTATTTTAATGGAGGTATTACACGGGTTAAAGTGACTGCTAACAGAGCAGCTGGAAGAATATCACGTGAATGTGTTACGTGCAGGTCCGCTAAAATCACTAATCGTCATTATTAACATTGTAGAATCGAGGACTCTTATGGTAAAATATAGATTCCAGATTTGACTAAGAAACCAATAACACAGATACAAAATAGATGACTAAATCCTATGAGGAAATGGATAGTTTTCCTGCATTGATACAGATGGATAGATTTGCCGAGCTGTTCTCCCACCAGGCACTATTCGGGCAGTGCATTATTAGCACCATTTGACTGTTAAAATGCTGACTTGCCTGATTATGTACGTTTAGCTTCATCTACATAGTGTGGGCAAGCTCCTGGTCCTTAAGGGCTGTTTACAAGAAAGACTTGCATTTATATAGCACTTTTCACAACCACCCAAAGCACTTTATAACCAATGAAGTACTTTTTGATGTGTAGTCACTGTTGTAATGTAGGAAATACAGTCGCCAATTTGCGCACAGCATGCTCCCACAAACAGCAATGTGACAAATGGCCAGAGAATCTGTTTTACTGATGTTGATTGAGGGATAAATATTGGCCGGGACACTGGGGATAACTCCCCTGCCCTTCTTCGAAATAGTGCCGTGGGATCTTTTACGTCCACCTGAGAGGGCAGACGGGGCCGTCGGTTTAACTTCTCATCTGAAAGACGGCACCTCTGACAGTGTAGCCCTCCCTCAGTACTGTACTGGAGTGTCAGCCTAGATTTATGTGCTCAAGTCCCTGGGGTTGGGACTTGAACCCACAACCTTCTGACTCAGAGGCAAGGGTGCTACCAACTGAGCCACAGCTGACACACAAGAGGAGATGGGGAGATTTAATGGGATGCAGCCAATTAAAGATAAATGGACGCATATGGGGATAAAAAATAGCCTTTACAAAGGCTGCTTTAATGTATATATTTCAGCCACTGCAAAGGTTGTTTGGGTAACCAAAGTGCCTGGCAAAACCTGATGGCTGGCATAATATATGGGGAGGCAGAAAGCCATCCAAGCCTTCGGCTAAGTGATACAGTGATGCAAAAACTTCAACCCCTGTTCGATGGAGCTGCTGCAGCATGAGCTGGTAGTGAGGAGGATGCCCCTTGCTTGCCACTGCAGGGCACACCTGCCATAGGACAGCATTGTAGCATGCCTGGAAGAAAGTGGAGGAAGAGACCATGAAGGGTGCAGCTGACCTTTACTCTCCCTGGCAAGTCCAGCCCTCTGGTGCATGCTCGCTGCAGATGTCACAGGGCTGCGCAAGTTCCGGGTTTTCACGCTCGAATCGCATGCGCGAAATCCCAGAACTTGCGATGTGTCAAGGTCCAACGCATCCCCGGGAAAAGGGCATCCGCGGGCGGAGACTTGGGCTATTGGCCCAACAACTGCCCGGCGAATGCCCGTGAAATTCTTACGCCTGGTAAAAGCAGGCGTAAGGCCTGCTTTTAGAATCTAGGAGCAGGAGTAGGCCATTCGGCCCGTCGAGCCTGCTCCACCATTCAATACGATCATGGCTGATCATGCAAATCCAGTACCCTGTCCCTGCTTTAATCCCCACAGTACACATATCCCACCCTACCCCCGTAACCCCACGTATTTAATTCCCCCTAACATATCCCATCCTATCCCCATAACCCCACATATTTAATCCCCCCCTAACACTAAGGGTCAATTTATCATAGCCAAATCAACCTAACCCACACATTTTTGGACTGTGGGAGGAAACCGGAGCACCCGGAGGAAACCCACGCAGACACGGGGAGAATGTGCAAACTCCACACAGACAGTCACCCGAGGTCAGATTCGAACCCGGGTCCCTGGCGCTGTGAGGCACCAGTGCTAACCACTATGCCACCATGTTTACCAGTGCAAGAGTTTAAAAAACATAAAAATACATTTTTTCTATCATTTAAACATTAAAAAAAACCTCTACAATAAGGGAAGTTTATTTTTAGTCCCTTTAAAACATTTAAATTTATTTTACAAAAAATTCCATTTTTGTTTTAAATATTTAATTAAAGGGCATTTTAATAAATTTTGAATATGTCATTTTTTTAAATTTGATGTGTAGATGTATTTTTTGGGGTATTCCCATTCATGCTTATGAGGTTTCTGTACGTACGGAATCTCCACAAGCATGAATGGGGATCCCCCTTTCATTCGTTGGGCCGGCCCTCGTGATCCCAGGGGCGCTTGCGAACCGCCTGTGCCCTGGGATACGTGGGCCTCTGCCCGCGGGTACCCGGAGAGGCCCAGAACTGCGAGTCTCTGCACCTCCCGGGCCTCCAGGTGCACGGGCATTTTATTTGTGGATCGGAGGCATTTCCCTCCGACCCCAAATTCAGGGCCAATGTAAGTAAATGGAGATTCTCATTGGGAAACCCTTTGTACCAATATCATGGACATAGCAATTACAGTTGGCAATGCCATAGAACCTGGCACAAAGCCTCCTAGCTAAATAAGTGGAAATGAAATAACAAAAAAGAGAAATACGTTTCAGAACTAGACATAAAGTGCTGCTGCAACCGTGCTTTGAATGCATTTCCATTAATAGCACACATTAACAGCCCTGGTCCCCCATTTATATATGGGTGGGAGATGACTGAGTAAGCTGGTATAAATGCTAGGAAATCAAGCAAATATTTATCTGGAAACAGGCAGGTGCTTCTGACTGGAAAATTAGATGGGGCGCTAAATTGGCAGAAACATGGCATATGGATCTCCACCCATTTTTCCAATCAGTTATACCCACTTTACGCTAGTTAATTGGAAGTAACTAATTGTACTGAGGGAGCGCTGCACTGTCGGAGGTGCCGTCTTTCGGTGAGATGTTAAACCGAGGCCCCGTCTGCTCTCTCAGGTCGACATAAAAGATCCCATGGCACTATTGTGAAGAAGAGCAGGGCAGTTATCCCCAGTGTCCTGGCCAATATTTATCCCTCAATCAACATCACTAAAAACAAATAATTTGGTCATTATCGCATTGCTGTTTGTGGGAGCTTGCTGTGTGCGAATTGGCTGCCTCCTCTTGAAGTTGTTGAATTCTTGCTGGGGTATGGTTTTGAAGGCCCTACTCACCCACTAGTACTTCACTCACGTGGTCATTCCTCATGTTTGTGCCTATCTAGCGAGTGCCATCAGCTTACTGAGTGGTGAGAGCATCAAAGCCGAACCCAATCTCGTCCTTATCCAGTATTCACATATGAATTTTCCGGCAGGATTTGCTGAACAGCAATCAACGTTGGCCAATTTTTTTCACTGCTAACCCAAGGGGCACTGAGGCCAGTTGTGGCACCCTTGCTGCTTCCACAGCTCAGGTTCAATTCTCATGCCTCTGCAGATCTCAACCAGAGAAGCAGTTTAGGTGCAACAACCGGTCGTAGCATGCACAGGACAGGGACTGGAATTCCCACTCCTGATAGCTATCCAGCGGCTCCTGCTGGGAAGTATGCATGAGTGGAGACAAGATCAGACTCCACTGTGATCTTGACTTGTATAGCCCGGCCGCCTTGATGCTCGCACATGAAGTGTGGCCACCTTGGTGAAGTGCCAGGTGCCAGTGCCTTTCAAAGTGTACAGTAATGTCAGTGCCTTCAGGAGAGGAGGGGAGGAAAGGGGAGAAGCCTTGGCAAAAGAAACAAAAAGTCAGTGTGCTGCCCCACATTGGCCAGACTTTAACATAATATACATGCCTAGAACAAGACATCAATGATGCAAGACATTCCCCAAAACTCGTCAAAATTCACAAAATTACTACACTCTTCGCAGTGCAAATTTGAATAAAATGACAGATTTTGAAAATAATGATTGTTGTCCAGTCCTTTGGTCATCAACGTGCTTGTTCCTGTTTGTTCCACTAGGTACTATCTCCCACGAAAATTTTCAAGATGCAACATTAATGAATATAGCCAGTTTCTGCAGGCTGGAGGTGGCATCTGCCTTTTCAATAAGCCTCTCAAGGTAAGCCCTTGGGTAAACAGTGAATGTGCTTTGAGTGGTCATGTGACTTGAGGGGTGGGGAATATTTTGTATTCATAAACGTCATCAATGCTAAGGATAGAACATTTTTTACTCTTTTTATCCCATGTCTACCTCAATCAACTGTGGGTCAGATCTATCACATGTTAGGCTGGGTTTAGCATCTCCTTTGTTCATCTCTGTGTATGGGACCTTGCTGTGTGCAAATTGGCTGCAGTGTTTGCTTACATAAGCGACCGCAGTTCAAAAAGTAATCGATTAATTGTAAGCACTTTGGGATACCCTGAGGACATGATAACATGTTGTATAAATGAAAATTATTTCTTTCCTTCCTTTAGATTAGGCGTAACGTTCCTTAATTTCATCTGCTTCTGCAAGAATTTGACATTTCTCTTTCTAGCCCTAGGCACAGCTTTTCTGACTGAGATTGCCCAGTTAGGTGCTAAATTCAGGCCAGTTCCATACTGGCGGCTCATGTCTGTTGGGATCTGGAAAGGGGCTGGTCAGATTTGATTTCACTGGGGACTCTCGGTGCCTGTCTCAGTGGGGAGGCATCGTCCTGTCTCTTTGGGCTGAATCCTAATCGGACATCATTGAGGCAAATGAGCAACATATCACCCAATCGCTTCATGCTTCTACAATTACAGTGCTGTAATTGGTTAAGGTGGGAGTAGATGAGCATAGGGTAGATGAAAGTTGTCGGCAAACTAGGCCAGCAGATTGTTTGCCATCTTTAGTCGGTTGTCATGCAGGACAATGAGTGGGGTCAATGAGGAGTGATAGGAATCTGGATTTAGAAAAAACTTAATTGATGTCAACAGTGTGGCTGTTTGACTTGGCATGAAATTCAGCTTTGATATTTTGACATTATATTAGATTGATTCAATAATATTCATACCTATTGCGTTCACCAATCTTTCTGAGGTCTTGATGGGACTCCAGCTTATCAGAAGAACAAAAGAGAACGAGCACTGCACGGGTTGAAGTTCCATTCCATCCAAGATCTCTCCCCCTCCCCCCCCCCCCTCCTCCTCCTGCCCAAACCAGCTACAATAATTTCTGGATCAGCAATCTTACACTGTACAGCACGTATTAGAATGTTTTATTCAACAGATGATTTTTTAGAAGCACATTGACACTGGGTAAAAAGCTACTTAAGAGGTAGAATCACTTGCAGAGCCTGCGCTAACGAGATTTGATGATCATTTCCATTAGTTATGAGCTAAGTCTAAAAATGACCCTTTCGACAATTCCCACAGCTGGTTGATACTCAAGAATGTGGAAACGGATATGTGGAAATGGGAGAAGAATGTGACTGTGGTACCGCAGCTGTGAGTAGATTTAACTCTGTGCGAAATGCAATGTGTGTGGCTGCATATCACGTTGTACCGACGGGTCTTTGGTGTCATCCTGCATGAAATGTGTTTCGCCCCTCATGTTATCTAACTCTGCCAGTTTTATGAAGCAAAATGTTGGTTGGAAAACGGAGAGCAAAGTAGGATTTGATACAGATTTAACAACAAGCACAGCACGTCTTTCACTATCTGGAGTAACGGGGCAGTTTGGAATTGCTGTAGCAAACAAATTACAGAAGAAGGTAGACAACATGGAAAAAGTCAAACTCGGAGGAAGATGATTTCACTCATCCCATCCACTACTTCATCACCAATTTTGTAAATGTAAGGTAGAGAGGAGAGCCCCTTTAATCCAGAGATACGAGAGTGCTTACATGTGGCCAGATTCCCCACTCCAATGCGTTCTTGTTGGATCTCATCACTCTCTGAGGGTCCCTTATGACGTTGGTACTGGGAATTCACCCAGCTGGTATCTGTCAGCCAGAAAAGAACTTACTATTACAGATGGACTGACCATCGCCCATGTCAGGGTGAATTTCCCAAAAACAAATGAGTTTTAATTGTTGCAGTCTTAAAGGGTTAGGTTGAGGGCGCACTTAAGCAGCCTGATTTCCGACCCAGGCCTCCCACATGGTGCGGCCATGCAGGGAGTGCAGATTTGGTTATCATGGAACCACAGCCCCGATTTTCCATCCACTGATTTACTTGGGCAGGAAGTCAGATGCAGCCGGCCCACGTTTGCCTGACCAGCAGTCCCTGCTCCTCACTGGGAATGCCCAATCGAAGATTCAACCCTCTGTCGTCTATGGACATGAAGCTGTAAATAATGTGCGTTTTCTCGCTTTGCATCAAACGCACCATTTATGTGCAGCGTTCTTAAGGCCTCAGTTGTTCTGGCTCATTGTTGTGTTGTATGATCTCAGCAATGCTCACATGCAATTGTCACCTGCACCAATTTCTATCCCAGCAGAATCAGACTTAGCAAGTCAAGTGTGCTACCCATCTTTAGGAAATTAATTTGTAATAAATCTGCAATTAGCCTAATTTTGGTTAAGTCTGTAGTTGAGAAAGTGCTTCTATTAAATCAGTGGCCATTATGTGCGTTGACGACGAGTTTATTTTATTTCATGCAGGAATGCAGCAAAGCTGGCGGTGAGTGCTGCAAGAAGTGCACTCTTACTCACAATGCGATGTGTAGTAATGGACTATGCTGTAGAGGTTGTCAGGTAAGATAGCTGCTTTGCTAGCACAACTCACTCTAACAGGCAATAGTGTAAGAGACCTGCTGACAATGTTTTAGTGTCCTTTTACCCCTGACTCTTTGGTTGGAACACAGTCTGGATAAACAGGGTGAAGGCCTGCTCTTGATGACTGCGAATATTCATATGTTGAAGACAATTGGACATTCTTATCCGAGTTCCCAATAAACAGTAATACGATAGCAAAATACTGCAGATGCTGGAAATCCGAAATAACAACAGAAAACGCTGGAAAAACTCAGCAGGCCAGTCAGCATCCGTAGAGAGAGAAAGAGAGTTGACGTTTCAGGTCGATGACCGTTCTGATGAAAGGTCATCGACCTGAAACGTCAACTCTCTTTCTCTCTCTACGGATGCTGCCTGGCCTGCTGAGTTTTTCCAGCGTTTTCTGTTGTTATTCCCAATAAACAGTCGTTGTTAGCATTAAACTGTGCTTCAGCACAAAATAACTGGCAGTGATTCCATGGTCTGAGTCAAGCTCTAAGCACAGAGCATTTTGGTAAAAATCATGCTAATCAAGAAGAGGTCAGGCTGGTCTGGGTTTTGAGTCATCATGCCTGTGTGCCAGCTCTTTGACAGAACTATCCGATTAGTCCCATCCCCAGCTCTTTCCACATAGCCTTGCAAAGACTCTGAGCAAAATTTATTTTAGAATGTTAGCATAACATAAACTATAGGTCAGGAAATGTTTGGTATCTATCCCAAACCAAATTGGGATATGCATTAAAATGTCATATGAAGGGCTTTTCTAGTAACACACACTGTGTAAAGCATGCTTTAATTAAGCAATTTTAATCCTAGGCAGAGAAGGAACAGAGTCTGCATCAAAGTCACACCTGGACCGTACTGTCATTATTCTTTATAATCCAGTCTTCAAAAAATATATTAATGGCCCGTAACTTGCGGTCAGTGGTGAAGCAAAGGCGTTCGCCGCTGGCCCCGAAGAAAGCAGCCCACAAAGATCTGTGGCGAGAGGTTTGGCTTTTTCGACGTGCGGTTGAGATCAGTGCAGTTTAATGGGAATTCCCTCGTGCGAGCTGCTGTGACATCAACAAGCTGTCTGAGCAGCCAATCACAATGCAGAATTCTCACAGACAAGAGACCAGGAAGTGAAGAAGCTCCTTTGATTCTACCTTTTTAAAAATGTTTTCGAGAGCAAAACAAAGATTGGGGCTCTCACATGGGAAAAGGTAAACCTGAAATAAATGTGAACAAACTTTTAAAAAATATAATGTTTTTTAAAGTTTCTTAAAAATTGACATTTTTATTAAAATGGATAAATTTGACACTCCACAAAATTAAAATTAGTTTTTCAGGGCCATAACATTTGTTTAGCAGTCAATACACTGTTAAAACCCCACTTACACCTAATCCAACAAGGTCTAACTTTTACAAAAAGAAAATAGTGCAGATGCTGGAAATCTGAAATAAAAACAGAAAATGCTGGAGATACTCAGCAGGTCAGACAGCATCTGTGAAGAGAGAAACAGAGTTAACATTTCAGGTCGATGACCTTTCGTCAGAACTTTTAAGGTCTAACTTTTAATGGGTATTTAACAGCGATATTACCGTGGAAGAGTCGAGGTGTTCATCAGTTTCCCTGATTTCCCTGATTACACTGATTGCCGGCTATGGGGTGGGGGGGGGGGGGGGGGGGTGCACAGCGTAGCCGGTGTTGGAGCAGTGAATGACTGACCGCAACTTCAGGATTTCCACATTAGGACGCGTGTGTGCGCTACATCCTGAAGTGGCGGTCAGTTTCAAAGGGGTAATAACAGCGAATGCTTTTCGTTCGCTGTTATTACCCTCCGCAAATTCCGGGCCAGTACCACACTGATTGCACCTTTACTTTCTCCACCAACATGAGCTCTGCTGCTGAGAATTTCAGGAATTTTCATTGTTTGCCTCCTATCAGTATTTGGTTTCATGGACATTTGGATAAAGTTTGAGCTGGGATTTAGGTTTACAAAACATACGAAGAAGGACAGGAGAAAACCATCTTCTGAAGGGGCTTGACAGGGTAGATGCAGAGAGGGTGTTTCCCCTCATGGGGGCATCTAGAACTCGGGGGCAGAATTTCAGAATAAGGGGGCACCCTTTTAAATCTGAAATGAGGAGGAATTTCTTCTCTCAGAGGGTCATGAATCTTTGGAATTCTCTTCCCCAGAGAGCTGTGAAGGCTGGGTCATTGAAGATATTCAAGGTGGAGATAGACAGATTTTTGAACGGTAAGGGAGTCAAGGGTTATGGGGAGCGGGCAGGGAAGTGGAGTTGAGCCCAAGATCAGATCAGCCATGATCTTATTGAATGGCGGAGCAGGCTCGAGGGGCCAAATGACCTACTCCTGCTCCTACGTCTTATGTTCTATATTCTTATCTTGTCCACTAAGCCTGCCCCATACAGACATGGTGCAGCTCACACGCACCATCAACCTATGCCTCCCCCCAAGTCATGCAATATCCTGGGAAGGGCAAAAGAAAGAAAGAGAAAAAAAACCTGACACTGATGGGGCCTCCAGAGGCAATCAAGCGAGCTCCAGGAAACCGCACTTACCTTCTATATCTCGAGCTGCCCTCTTTTAGCAGGAGTTTAAAGGCTGTTAAATTTAGGTCCTGGTTGATACTTCATTCAAGTAGGTAACAGCAGCTCATAGTTCCAATACGAGTGCACTGCACTCCTACGAGACATCAGGGGTTTTATAAAAAATGTATTGTCATACAGCCCTTGAATTCATTTATATTCAGTAAAGCTTGTGCCTCTTTCCCAGAAATGTTTCCCTGCAGCTAATGGAACGAGCAAGCATCCAAACGCTTTGAAGAAGATTGCAGGGCAACGTGAAGTGGCTGAGGACTATAGTGCTTGATACCACAGTAAACAAGTGAATGGCCTTTGAAAAGAACGGATCGAGTTGCACAATTTCTGGGGGGTCGGGGTGGGAGAAGACTACACGATACATAATATGCTCTTCCTATCATAATCCAAGATTTCTGTTCTAGTTAAAGGGCCAGTAGCACAACACCCTGAGGCAATGATCAGAGCGCAGGACCTCTCTTTCCCCGTATTGTACCTGAATTTCGATGGTTAGCCATTTTGAAAAATTTTTACCGCAGTAAAGTTTATATTTTCTGGTTACGTGCTCTGTATTACAATAAAGTGAGACCCATTGCATGTGGTATAGTTCCATCAGACAGACGCCACATCATTTGGCTCCCCACCCAGTCAGTAGATATCAACAGGTCCCAGACTTCTCAGGGTACACTGAACATAGCGGAACTTGAGATCACGGTGTCATTAGCATTAACAACAGTTCTTCCACAAATGGGAACCCAAAGCCCAATATTGCTCGATTCCCCCTGCCTGTAATGAAGCCTCTACTCTGCCTTTTTTTTCCAGTACGAACCGCGGGGTGTGATTTGCAGGCAGGCAGTGAATGATTGTGATGTCGCAGAGACCTGCACAGGGGACTCCAGCCAGGTAGGAGAGTTTCTTGTTTGTTCATCACAGCAATGTCATGTGCAAGTGGGGCAATTTATCTCATCATGTTGTGTGTAAGCAAACAGAAAAGGATTTGCCAAATCCCTTTTCAGGAAGACACCTCCCCTGTTTGTGGCGTCAGCCCTGAAACTTTAACTCTATATATATATATTTGTAATTGTTGTTGTTTCGTATGATGGGAAAAACTTATAATGGGATGTGACATGAATCTTGTCATTCATGTGGAAATGACTTATGAAATAATACTGGGCGGCCTGCTGGTGGCGCTGTCCAGGGAGAGTATAAATACTCGGGCATGGGCCCAGCTTGCTCAGGACATTCTTTAACAGGAACTAGTGAAGGACACAACTAGACCTCCATGTTGAAAAACAGTTGATTAAAGCTTTGTTTAACGCTTAGACCAAGTCCTAGTAGTTTTCTTACATCAGGGATGTCTAGTTTGGCTATCCATTCGATGGCCTCCTGAGATGCTGAGTGGAGAAATGAGGAGCCTCCCGGAGCAGATCTTAGTGGGCAGGTTGATGTGACGTGTTCCATGGTCTGGGACTCATGGCCACAGTCGCACTTCGGGTCGTCCCTCATCTTCCACTTGTGGAGCAGGTGGTCGCATCCTCCACGATCTGTGCGGATTGGGTTGAGCGCTGTCCGCTGTCTTCGAGGGCGGTCGGAGCCAGGAGCCTCTGCTTTTGGGTCAGTGATGAGGCGTTGGTTCTTTATGTCGCAGGCGTCTCACGATTCTGTCCAGCTGCATGCACATTGGCTGCTGTTTCCCAGAATGGCCGGTGCGATTTTAAGCGCTTTCGTGGTGTTTTTTTTTTCAATTCTTCGTGAATGGGAAGATCGACGTTGCTCGTGATTTTTTCCCATCTCACGGAGCACGATGGCGTCGCGGCGAATGGCAGGCGGGGCAACGTGGGACAGCACCGGGAGCCACTCAGTTGGAATGAACTTGAGCGTCCCTGATACCGTCCTCATGGCGGTGTTTAGCTGTACGTCCACGATCTTTGTGTGGCGGCTGCATGATCATGAGGCAGAGCAGTATTCTGCAACAGAGTAGACGAGGGCCTCTATATTTGTAATGGACAATGGTAATTGTGATGGGCATTCACATGCATTCCTTCGTCTGTTGGGCAATGTGAATACAGCACAGTGAAAAGCGATGTACTTATGCAGATCAAGGAAAGCAAATATTAGGGATTTGTGTCAGCTGTGGCTCAGTGGGTAGCACTCTCGCCTCAGTCAGAAAATTGTGGGTTCACAGTCCCACTCCAGAGACTTGAGCACATAAATCTAGGCTGACACTCCCAGTGCAGTGCTGAGGGGAGTGCTGCACTGTCAGAGGTACCGTCTTTCGGATGAGACGTTAAACCGAGGCCCTGTCTGCTCTCTCAGGTGGACGTAAAAGATCCCACAGCACTATTTCGAAGAAGAGCAGGGGAGTTCTCCCCGGTGTCCTGGGCCAATATTTATCCCTCAACCAACATAAAAAAAACCCAGATTATCTGGTCATTATCACATTGCTGTTTGTGGGAGCTTCCTGTGCGCAAATTGGCTGCCGCGTTTCCCACATTACAGCAGTGACTACACTTCAAAAGTACTTCATTGGCTGTAAAGTGCTTTGAGACGTCCGGTGGTCGCGAAAGGCGCTATAGAAATGCAAGTCTTTCTTGCTTGCTTTGATTTCAGGCCTGTTATCTAGGTTTAGGCATCAAATGACAGGAGGCCTATCAAGCCTGTTCCTATCACATGTACCATCTACTCTACTGTGCTCTCCGCTCTGCCTATGTAATCTCCCGGGGGAAGGTTTTGTATCAGTATTCTCCGATCTCCAGCACTAATGAAGCAATTTCCATGATCCAACCCTAGTCTGCTGCATTCCACAGACAGTACATTGCCTGATCACCAAAGCAGCAACAACTCGCAGTTATAAAGTGTCGTTAACAGAGAAAACATCCCAAGACACATCACATAGGTTGGGGGGAATATAAAAAGAAAGGAACGCGGCGAGACACTGTGGGAGAGTTAGGAGGCGTAACTGAAAGCTTGATTGAAAAGACAGGTTTTGAGATGGTTTTTAAAGGTGAGAGGGAATAGAGAAGCAAAGGGGCTTTGGGAAGGAAGAAAGTAGGGCCAAGGCAGCTATGAGGTGATAAAAAAAAAGAAAAGACTTGCATTTATATAGCGCCTTTCATGACCTCAGGATGTCCCAAAGCGCTTTACAGCCAATGAAGTACTTTTTGAAGTCTAGTCACTGTTGTAATGTAGGAAACGCAGCAGCCAATTTGCACACAGCAAGCTCCCACAAACAGCAAAGTGATAATGACCAGGTAATCTGTTTTTAGTGATGTTGGTTGAGGGATTAATATTGGCCAGGACACAGGGGAGAACTCCCCTGCTCTTCTTCGAATTAGTGCCGTGGGATCTTTTTACATCCACCTGAGAGAGCAGACGGGGCCTCGGTTTAACATCTCATCTGAAAGACGGCATCTAGCGACAGTGCAGCACTCCCTCAGCCCTGCACTGCAGTGATAGCCGAGATATTTTTGTGCTCGAGTCTCATGGGGTGAGACTTGAACCCACAACATTCTGACTCAGAGGCGAGGGTGCTACCCACTGAGCCACTGATGGGAGAGGGGGAATGTACAAAAGGCCAGAGTCAGAGGAGTAAAGGGTATGGGAAGGGATACAAGACTGGAAGAGATTGTGGAGATAGGGTGGGGCAAAGTCGTGAGAGACTTGAAGACAAGGATTTGAAATTCAGGTTGGGGGACTGCAGGTCAGCAGTCTATACTTATCCTCATACCTTCCAATCCAGTTCCCTACCAAGTATTTATCTGGGACAACTACTTTTGCTGCACTGCAGAGGAAGAAGAAAATTAATTTCACTTGAGGCCTTTAATTTTAAATCAGTATCTTTTAGTTCTGCACTGTCTCTCCAAGCCTGCTTACATATTTATCATCTATACCTCTGGATATTTTAAAGATATTGGGCCAAAAATTCGGCACTTCCCGGGTGAGTACGCACTGTGTACTCTCCCGTAAGGCCTCCTGAAGTGCCGGTTTCCTGCATGCACTGCGCATGCGCGGGAAACCGGAACTTCCGGTCTCGTGAAGGGAGCGGTTCAGAGGTGAACCGCGTGCGCAGTAGAGGCTGCGCGCACGCAGCAAACTTAGGTTTTTTTTCAGGTTTCTCCGGGAGGGTAAGTATTGAAGAAGCTGTGCTTTTAAAAAGGAGGCGCAGGACCCGTTTTTAACAAGGTAAGTGGTTAATTAATTATAATTTAAAAAAAATTTCAACAGGTTTATCTTTTTTAGATACTTTAAAGAAAGGTAAGCTTATTTTTAGCACTGTTAAAAAGTTTTTTAATTTTTTCAAAAATTTAAATTTTGGTTAAAGTAGTTAATTTATTTAACTTATAGTTATTTTAAAAATGTGATGGTTTTTTAAAAAATGTATTTGAAGTTTAGCTGTTCTTTTGGAGCCGATTTCAATTCATAGATTTGACAGGTCTTCCTGTCAAATCTATGAATGAAAGATGGTCTGCTGCCATTGGCTCTCCATGGCCCACGTGATCCCAGGGGACGCATCGCACTAACTACGCCCCTGGGACACGCAAGCACTGCGCGCCGGCACTTGGAGCAGGCCCAGGAGCTGAAGTCCCCGTGGGCCAGAAGCAGAACGGCAGACGCGGTAGGTAAGTGCGCGTGCGATCCTTACCCCCGCGGCAAGCCGGAGAGGGGAATTTCTGGGCCAATATTGTGTCCATCCCTCCATCTTTTCTCCAGTGCAAACAAGTTCAGCTTTGCAAGTCTCTCCTTATAACTTCCTCAGGCTCATTAGCAATATCTAAGAGACTCTTAACTTATATTGAAATACTCTGTTGTACTCCTGTGACCTATAAAATTTAATGAGTTTGGACACTTACCAAGATGGAGAAAATGTGAAGGAATTCATGAGAATGAAGTGCGTGCAGGGAGGTAAAAGGGAGATTAAAGAACTTTCCTGATCTGTCTGTGTGATAAAAAAATATTACTGTCTAGAGTAGTGGTACCTCCCATCTACCGAATCCCTACCTGTTCCTTCTTCAGGGCAGAGTGGGAGAAAGAGTCCAAACAAGCTCACCAAGACTGTGAAATCTCGATAGCAATATAAAAGATGGTCTAATTGATGTCATGCTTTGTCTCTCTCTAGTGCCCTTGGAACGTTCATAAGCTGGATGGCTACTATTGTGACAATGAACAGGTAATGTGCATTGTTTGTACATCATAGTAAGACCAAGGTTTCAGCTCCTTTCTTTAGAGTTTCCAATTTTCTTTTTCTGAAGCCATTCACTTAACCCTGTGGTCTATGAGCCACTGCGGCCCTCCGAGCCACTGCGGCCCTCCTATATCCCTCTCAAATGACTCTTCTTCACGTTTCAGTTCCTCTCCTAAAATCCATTTGTCTTGAAAATACTCATGTTTACTCAAAGATGTTGTTTGGGTTCTCGGTCATTTTTTCCCTCCTTTTTCCACTGATTTTCTGTCCATCCCTTTCCTCCCGATGATGCGGCTGTGCATGTGCACCGGAGGTTCCCAACGCACACGCACCTAGCCACAGGGCTGCGGCCTCAACCACGCTTTCTTCCCTGTGGGGAACATCAGGGGACCGGAAGGGAGAGAGGAGCTTGCAGGGTGGGGGGTGGGGGGGGGGGGGGGGGGGGGAGAGGAACGGAACTCGGGGAAGAGGAGCTCAGAGAGGGGAGAGGAGAAGGGATCGGAGGGGGAGAGGAGAGTGGGTTGGAGAGGGAGAGGACAGGATATCAGAGGGGAAAGAGGACAGGGGATTGGAGGGGGAAGAGGGGAAAGAGGACAGGGGATTGGAGGGGGGTGAGGACAGAGGATCGGAGGGGGGAGGACAGAGGATCGGAGGGGGGAGAGGACGGGATCGGAGGGGGGAGAGGACAGGGGATCGGAGGGGGGAGAGGAGAGAGGATCAGAGGGGGAGAGGAGAGTGGGTTGCAGAGGGAGAGAACAGGGGATCGGAGAGGAGAGAGGTTCAGAGGGGGGAGAGGAGAGGGGGAAAGAGGACAGGGGATTGGAGGGGGGGAGGACAGAGGATCGGAGGGGGGAGAGGACAGGGGATCGGAGGGGGGGAGGACAGAGGATCGGAGGGGGGAGAGGACAGAGGATCGGAGGGGGGGAGGACAGGGGATCGGAGGGGGGGGAGGACAGAGGATCAGAGCGGGGAGAGGACAGAGGATCGGAGGGGGGAGGACAGATGATCGGAGGGGGGAGAGGACAGAGGATCGGAGGGGGGGAGGACAGAGGATCGGAGGGGGGAGAGGACAGTGGATTGGAGGGGGAGAGGGGATCGGAGGGTGAGAGACGAGAAGGTCAGGAGCTCGGGGTGGGAAGGTCAGGAACTCGGAGGGAGAAGATCAGGAACTTGTTTCTTAAAGTTTTAGTCTTGACCTTGAGGCCTTCATTCTGAATTAAAGAATTTTTATCACTTCCAGAAGGGAAAAAAAACATAAAACTCCAAAGAAGTAACTAGCCCACTAATTAGAGTATGAAGTCTTTTATTTTACCAGCCAAGGACAACTATAATTACAATTGCAGAACGCTAGATAACAGAGGATTTTCACAAAGCTAAGTACAGCTCCACTATCTGTAGGCTGCCTGACAAGACTGATTCAAGTACACATTACAGGGTTGTCTACAGCAGGCTGGATCAAATTACACATTCCAGACAACCTGTTGGGTGTGCCTTGTCCTCCAAGGGGACCAATCAGAAATATGGTACAACCCACTTGTGTTGCAAATAAACGCAGCCAGTGCCTTTTAATTAGTTCCCATTCATGCTAATTTTGGATCCTGGAGGCTGATTTAAAAAAAAATACATTCAGATGCAATTTGATCCAAATGAGGTTTAGGCAGTCGTGCAACACTCAGTTGGTGTCATCATCATGTGACACACTGATTGATTGCAATTGGCGCCCACTCTGGTGTTGGGTGCCAACTGGAAGATGCCTGAGCCAGAGAAAAAAAAAATCAGGTTACTGCTGTGCATCCATCTGGCACTGAGTTTACACAGGCTTGGAGCCCTCCTGATTGTCATGCAGACTGATCTGAATGCCCACCTCTAAGATTCCATGTGGCATCGCTCACTGAAACTCCTGTCGGTAACAGCAACAGAGAGGCTCCCTGCCAAGAAGGGAAAGCTGAAATCGCAGGTCTCCACAGGGCCATAAAACAAAACTGGAGATGGGAGATTTTTAAGTTATTTTGAACACTGCTTGGGGCTGGGGATATGGGGGAGGGGTGTTTTATATTAACAGTACTTCTCCTGCTGCAGTTTCCTCCTTTAGTATCTCTGCCTCTGTAATCTCCCTCAGCCCCACAACCCTCCGAGATATCTGTGCTCCTCTAATTCTAGCCTCTTGGAACATCCATGATTTTAATCGCTCCGTGCCTTCAGCTGCCTGGGCCCTAAGCTCTGGAATTCCCTCCCTAAACCTCTCCGCCTCTTTACCTCTTTCTCCTCCTTTAAGAAGCTCCTTAAAACCTACCTCTTTGACCAAGCTTTTGGTCATCCACCCTAATATCTCCTTGTGTGGCTCGGTGTTACATTTTGTTTGATAATCGCTCCTGTGAAGCGCCTTGGGACGTTTTACTACATTAAAGGCGCTATATAAGTACAAGTTGTTGTTGTTACCTATAGCTATCCTCCAATCCTGCTTTATATTGCTGCGTTTCTGTTTTCAGGGTCGTTGTTATGGTGGCAGATGCCAAACCAGAGACAGGCAGTGCAATTACATCTGGGGCCATAGTAAGTTAGCTTGCTCACTACCCATCGATTAAAGAGGAGGGAATCCAATCAGTTCCTGTCTGGATCTCCTTTCAATATTGAACTGAGTAAAGCAAATGGATAGAATGTATTAATAAAAGTAGACAAAAAGACAATGATTAATTTCATAATTTTATAGAAAATAACAGGAATACTTTTAATTTGTGACTACCATGTTTGAAACTTTTTGAAAGATTTTATTGTGCGGAATATTTGAGTTTTGTTAAGCAATGAATGCTGGCTCTGCAATCACGGAACGTATCACATGAAGTGGAGGAAGTAGTCAAAGTTTGCCTAGTAACCAATCGCGAAACACTGTCTTTGGGTAGAACTGTTCCAAACTCCGTTCCAAACGACTTCACTCAAGATGTGCATCCCTCCCCCATTTCTACACCCCAGCACCCGCCCATCCCCAACGGGACAGCGAGCCCCAACCCACAGGAAATCTACTAGCGTTTATATTTTTAAAATTACATCCACAGCACGTTACGTCCATCACACTTGGCGTGCCATGCTTTAGGCATCACACCTCTCTCGATACAAATTTCTGTGTCACACTTGGACCTGGTTCAATTTTCATATTCATAAAACATCAATAAATCCTAACCAGATAGGTCGGAAACGTACCAATTGGAAGCAGAAAAGACGGGCATCATAAACTGCTAAGAACACACAAAATCAACCAATCAACAATGACCAGCCAGCTAAAGCTAACAATAAAATAAACAAATGAAGCGCCGATGAATTTGCTCTAAATATATTTTGAAAATCCTATTTATATATTTTCCCAGATCCAACCAGAAGAGGATTTACATCATTGCTGCTGGGAGATGTCTTGCATTACAAACTTTTCTTTTTGATTCATTCGTTGTTGGCAAGGCTGGCATTTATTGTCCATCCCTAATTGCCCTCGAGAAGGTGGCAGCGAGCCACCTTTCTTGAACCGCTGCAGTCCGTGTGGTGAAGGTGCTCCCACAGTGCTGACTTTTTCATAGCAGTTGTGTACAACTGAGTGGCTTATGAGGCCATTTCAGAGGGGCAGTTAAGAGTCAACCACATTGCTGTGAGTCTGGAGTCACCTATAGGCCAGACTGGGTAAGGACGGCAGATTTCCTTCTCTAAAGGGCATTAGTGAACCAGATGGGTTTTTACGACAATCCAGTAGTTTCATGGTCACCATTACTGATACTAGCTTTTTAATTCCCCAGCTGCTGTGGTGGGATTTGAACTCACATCTACTGGAGATCATTAGTCCAGGCCTCTAGGAATGCTAGTCCAGTAACATAACCACTATGCTGCCATACCCCGTATTGCTGAACTGTTTCAGTGGGGCTATGTACAACGTTCCCTAGATCTCTGCCCGGCTTTTCCGATGTTAAATTTCATGTATGTGCAAAACTGTGAATGGGCTGCGCAGCCCCTTAAAGGGGCCGCACACGGGGAACATTGGCTATGCATTCCTCCCCAGCATCCCTTGCCCCTGCAGCAATATAACCTCTGACTCCCCATGAGCAACGCCACGGAAGATGTGCTGGTAATTTTTTTTTTAATTGAAACTCATTAACACAAGTCCTTCTTTCTGTCCCAGTCCTCCCCCCTCCCCCACACTGGTTATTAAAATGTGTTGCCCTAGCAGTGAGTATAAGCACAGTGGAGCTAAGGAAATACTTTGAAGTCGAAGTGGAAAAAATAGAAAACGAAACGTTCGCTTTTTGTTTAAGGTTCTGCGGATCGCTTCTGCTATGAAAAGCTGAATGTTGAAGGGACTGAAAAGGGAAACTGTGGCAAGGCGGGCCAGAACTGGCTTCAGTGCAGCAAGCAGTAAGTAGCAACCATTCGGCCAATCTCACTGACATGCAGCAGCCTTTTATGATTTATTTTTTTGCTTTAGTTGCACTACTGTTTTCGTCAGTTTGTGTTTCTGCCTTTTTCTTTTACGTACTTGTGTTTGTGTCTGTGCATCCAGGACAAGAGAAGGCCAACAGATCCAAACCAGCTCACACACCCCCCCAATCCTTCGGCTGATTCCATCCCAATGTAGCAACCATAGCAAACCCTCCAGCTCCTGGGAGAGGCAATAAAAAGAGGCCCGTAGCCAACTGAGGATCCTCTATCAACAAAATTCTCCAAGCCCTAGGTGGTCCCAAAAACCATTAATTCTTCACCAGAATGATTTGCTTTCACCTTTTCATATACTGTAACCACCTCTTTTTCCAGAAGGTCCATCTATTGCCTTCCTGTAAGGAATTAGTCTTCACTCCCTCCTTCGGAATCTTGCTCCGCAGGCCAATCGTCCTCTGGAAAAAGTAAGAAGTCGCACAACACCAGGTTATAGTCCAACAGTTTTATTTAAAATTACGAGCTTTCGGAGCTGCTGCCCCTTCGTCAGGTAGAGGTCAGGAAGGGGCAGCAGCTCCGAAAGCTCGTAATTTTAAATAAAACTGTTGGACTATAACCTGGTGTTGTGCGACTTCTCATTTTTGTCCACCCCAGTCCAACACCGGCATCTCCGCATCATGGAAAAAGTGAAGCTTCCAACACCTGACCTTACTCCCTGCATCCTCGGTTTATACAGGTGCTCCCTCGTTCCACCTATCTTCATCACCACCAAGGCAGGCTTTCCTTTTATTGCATATTAATTTAAATATTACTGGTGTTTGATCCTATGTGCCGCATCCCAAGTGCAATAGGAAAATATCTGGCCCACTATCCACATCCCTGTTGTTCTCACCTTTGAATCATCTGAAATATCTGGATCAAATTGCACCCACGTCTATTCATGCAGATCAGATTCTGAAGATTCCAAATGCCAGTGTACTGCAGCTCACCAAAGTGCTTCCATTTTCAATATCCCCTTCTCTCCTGAAGACACTGCCTTTGTAGCGCTGCAGTACCTGGCCCAAGTATTCATTCTTAATGTGCAAGCCCATAATTGGTCCAAATCTTGCTGCAAAGATACCGGCGAGTTTACTAATGCGCATATCAGCCAGCGAGTTCAGATGAAGAAGAGATAAGCCGTGAGTTGCGAATCGCCATAACTTGCTGGTCGATTTACACTGCTCCGCCATTTGCTTTGCTAAATGGTGGCTCACCCTCGACCTCCCCGTTATCTTTAAGAGCTTGCTTGATTTACACGTTAAACTCGCTGCCTAATGTTAGAGCTGGTACTTAACAGCGTAAGTACCCTTTTAATGACATGATAATTGTTAATGCAATGCCAATCAACCTCTCTTGGTCCAGTTTCTGCATGCAGTAAATTGTTGTTGGAGATTTAAAAACATCAAATTTTAAATTTTTACACTTTTTTTTTACCTTTCCCTTCTGTATCTTTTCTCTCTCTCTTAATCCAATCTTTATTTCCCTCTCCTTATTTCTCTTTCTGTACCTGATTTGACTGTAATTTACCCTCCTTCTCCATTGTTCATCTGTTTCTATCTCAATTCTTAAATTTCATTGATTAAGGAGATATAGGGGGAGAAAGTTGGTTGCTTTGCGCCTCCCGTTAGCGCCCTAAGAGCAAAGCAACTAGTGCCCGGGCGCGGCGCTGCCAACGCCTCCCATGAAATTCAGCGTCATCGCCGTGCGCAGCGCCACGCTCGTGCCCCGGCCGCGATCTTCGGTAGCGCCCCCTGACTTACCACCGGACGCTATGTCCAACGGGGTCTGGGGGCCTACCTGCGGCCGGGGCGGCGCTAATTAAAGGCGAGGTGCCGGGCGGCCATTTTTGTTGCTGGCCGCCTGCCAGCACCTGCCTCCGCTGCCGTCCCCGGCCTCCTGAGCAACCACCCCCCCCCACCCCTGCAGAGTGCCGGCTGCGCTCCATGAGCCTGGCACTTCTCTTGAGTGCTGTGCTCTTTTGCCGGCACTCCAATCCCGGTGGCCCATCTGGGCCCCGGGTCGCACTGCGCAAGGCCCCTCCCCTTTAAGAAGGGGAGGAAGTCCTGCAATACCGCGGCGCACAACATGCTGCGATATTCCCTCGCAGCACCCCAAGAGGGAGGCGGGGCGCTACTGGAAACACCCCGCCTCCCTCTTGGGGCGCTATCAATGAAGTTCGGCCGTGGGGGTGCTAATTTTTTTCAGGGCGCTAAAAGTAGCGCCCTGGCGAAATTAGCGCCCCAAAGGAGGCGCGACTCAATTTTCCCCCCATAGTGCTGGTCCTGTCGTTCACTAAGGTCCCAGATGTCTTGTTGCCCTCGCTGCGCTGTGCCGTTATCAGCTGCGCACTTCCAGGGCAAAAAAATGTTGAGCTGAAGGCTGCAGGAAGAAGTCTAACTAACAGCGCAAGCCGCAAGATGCCCTGCTCCAGCAAGATTTGGGCCAGTGATTTTCAGGAGGCTGTGCACGACAGCCGACCTCAATCAGGACTCGTCCAACATCTTTCCAGCAGGGGTTTTATGTTTGTTTATCGAGACCTCCTCTGCAGTTGTCTTGTCTGAAATGACAGAATTTGTTGTGTGCTGTTACCTATTCTCTGTGTGAGCTAATTGTCAAAAACAATTTTTTACGAAAAAGCACAATTTGGCTAATATTGGGATGTTTTCCGTTGTATTTAGTTGTATAGTGAACTCTGCCTTTCTACATTGATTTAGGATAATTTAATACACATGTGCATGATTAGTCACTGGCTGAAAGCACCGTCTTGAATGTTAATTGGGATTTCTTTCAAAGGTTAGTAACTGAATTCTCCCTGTTTCATGTAGGGATGTTCTTTGTGGTTATCTTTTTTGTTCCAATATCACTCAGCCTCCAAGACATGGGGACCTCAATGGGGACATTACCAGCATGGTTTTATACCATCAAAACAAGTACATGGATTGCAGGTAACAATCCGACTCCACTGACTTAAGTAACAAGTACAGTGATCCAGTGATAGTGCTGAACATTAAACTCAATTATTTTAAGACACAGTAACTGAGCAAGGTTCATGTCGTTTGACCTTCCATAACCAATAAAAAAAGTTGGTAGAATTTCCTTTAAAGAATGCGAAAGGATCATTAAAGATCATTCGCTAGATTTATTGCCTATGATATTTTGTGGTTTCATATGATGGGAAAAGCTTATAACGGGATGTCTAGTTTGGCTCTCCATTCGATGACCCCCCTGAGATGCCGAGTGGAGAAATGAGGTGCCTCCCGCGACAGATCTCAGTGGGCAGGTTGATGTGAGGTGTTTCACGGTCTGGGACTCACGGCCACAGTCGCTCTTCGGGTCGTCCCTCATCTTCCACTTGTGGAGCGGGTGGCCGCATCGTCCGTGCCGTGTGCGGATTGGGTTGAGCGCCGTCCACTGTCTCCGAGGGCGGTCGAAGCCAGGGACCTCTGCTGTTGGGTCAGTGATGAGGTGTTGGTTCTTTACGTTGCGTGTGTCCCACGATTCCGTCCGTCTGGATAGTGGGTCGATACCAGCGGCGAGAATATCGACTGCTGTTTCCCAGAATGGCTGGCGTGATTTTAAGTGCCTTTGATATTATTACAACCTACGAACTCACACTGGGCACTGTGGCACGTAGAAAGCTTGCACGCCCTTGTCATTCTGTTTGCAGATTGTTTTTAAATAAAAATTTCTCCAAAGAGAAGAAAATATAGCCGAAAGAGTCTTTAGATCAGATTGTCTGTACTACTGTTATCAAGATCAGAGATAACATTTTATAAAGAAATAACAAACTAGTCAACTAATATTATTCAAACTAAATTAATATTCTGGTTAAAAGTTTGCTTTGTTCTAAACAGAAGCTTCTCAGATATATTTGTGCCAAGATTATTTTGTGTTTCCTCAAAATAGTGTGACAGTTTGAAAAAGAAAGACTTGCATTTATCTAGCGCCTTTCACGACCACCGGACGTCTCAAAGTGCTTTTCAACCAATGAAGTACTTTTTGAAGTGGAGTCACTGTTGTAAGGCAGGAAACGCGGCAGCCAATTTGCGCACAGCAAGGTCCCACAAACAGCGATGTGATAATGACCAGATAATCTGTTTTAGTGATGTTGTTTGAGGGATAAATATTGGCCCCAGGACACCGGGGATAACTCCCCTGCTCTTCTTCAAAATAGTGCCACGGGATCTTTTACGTCCACCTGAGAGAGCAGACGGGGGCCTCGGTTTAACGTCTCATTCGAAAGACGGCACCTCCGACAGTGCGGCACTCCCTCAGCACTGCACTGGGAGTGTCAGCCTAGCTTGATGTGCTCAAGTCTCTGGAGTGGGACAATGAACCCACAACCGTCTGACTCAGGAGGCGAGTGTGCCACCAAATGAGACACAGCTGACACATCCACAGCTGAACCTTGCTTCTGCATTCATTTTTTAAAATGTTTTAAATTCATTCATGGGATGTAGACGTTGCTGGCAAAGCCCATCCCTAATTGCCCTCGAGAAGGTGGTGAGCCGCCTTCTTGAATACAACGGAGTGTCTCGCTCGGCCATTTCAGAGGGCAGTTAAGAGTCAACCACATTGCTGTGGGTCTGGAGTCACATATAGGCCAGACCGGGTAAGGGTGGCAGATTTCCTTCCCTAAAAGACATTAGTGAACCAGATGGGTTTTTACAACAATCCAGTAGTTTCATGGTCACCATTACTAATACTAGCTTTTTAATTCCAGATTTATTTAATTGAAATTAAATTCCCCAGCTGCCGTGTTGGGATTTGAACTCATGTCTTGCTGGATCATTGGTCTAGGCCTCTTGGATTATTAGTCCAGTAACATAACCACAATGCTACTGTACCACGGAGGAGCAGCAGCTTAATTTTAGGTGTGACTCTTGCGATGGCTCAGCTGATTGGGGCAGCAAGAAGCTGCACCTTACACTAGAAAGGTCTCGGCTTTGAGGTCTCGGCTTTGATGTCGCAGCTTTGAGGTCTCGGCTTTGAGGACTCGCTGATGCTCGGTTAACTGCTCTCAACCGGGGCAACGGTTGTGGCGCTCCAATTTGTCTCGTTGGCCCCGGGTTCGAGAGGCAACAGTTGCCCAGGTTCCCACTTCTGATCGCTCTCCAGCAATCCCTGCTTGAAATGCAGGTGTGTGGACTGTGTGCACCACAGTAGGCTCAGCTGTGATGCTCTACGTGGTTGAATAGCCTGCTGAAACGCAGTGCCCGGAATCACAAAAGAAAGTTGGGCATTTGTGGGAGGGGGGGAGGGTATCTTGAATCCATAGCATCAGACCCCAGGCCTTCAGGAGAGGAGGGGAAAAAGCGGCAGGGATCTTTTTAAAGAAGTCTACACTTTATTTACTGCAATCAAAAAGGGGTAAAATAGCACTGTGCGGTGTTAAAGCGCAATTGCATTGTTCTCAGGGGAGGCCATGTTGTGCTGGATGACGGTACCAGTCTTGGTTATGTAGAAGACGGGACTCCCTGTGGACCCAACATGATGTGTCTTGATCACAAATGCCTACCGATGCAAGCTTTCAACCTGAGCTCCTGCCCACAGAGCACAAATGGAGAAGTCTGCTTTCACCATGGGGTGAGTTCATTGGAATTTCAAGCAATGTAGAATGTGGACGTCCTGACGAAATGTTGCATGTTAGTAGAATATGAAAACCTCTACACGTCACAGGTAGATGAAATCTGGAGACGGACACAAATTGGCCAAACATAAACTGTGTCGGCGGAGCCTGCCTTCAAAGGAGAAAATCTTAGATTGTTTGCTCATGTTACACGGGTTACAAACATACAAAACTGACGGGCAGGAAGAAACCAACTGATCCGTCAAGCCTGCCCCACACCATGATGGCCGGAGCATCATGAATGGACACTTCCTCTCTCCCTCCCTTCCACCCCCCTCCTTCCCAGCAGCCATGTAGTCTCTTTCACGATCTCCTACTCTATAAATCTTAATTAGGAAATACACGAGACAATCCACCGTCCCCATGTGATAATACTCTGTAATTTTATAATAACTGTGCTTCTTTGTCCAAGAGATTGAAGCATAGGCATTCAGCAATCCTCTCTTTGTGGAGGGTAAATTTGCACCTACCCTTCGTTCCATAACATCCAGCTTTGTCCTCATTATACCAGCCCCAGGCCTGCCTGCAGCCCCTTCTCATTCCCATCTCCATCCTTAGCCAGAGATCCAATACGTGGGCCAAACGTCTGCACGCCTCCATCCCACAAAACCAGAAAACCCGGCACCCTCCTTCCATTTGATTGGCGGGGGGACAGCCCAGCCCAGAGAAACCTTTTCTCTGAACCCATTACCAAGGGAGGGGGGGGGCCGATATAAAAAATTCTTTTGCTTTTAAGAGTCGCCCTCATCGTCTGAGTCCCGGCCGCTTCCCAAGCCTAGACCATCCCCTCCCATGGTGGGGCCCACTTGCACCCTTCTCAAGGCCGGTATGTTTAAGGTCAGACATACGCCGGGTCCTATTGTGGACCAAGGATGCGGGAACTCCGCATCCGCATCAATGACCAAGTAAGGGGCAGACAGAGGCTCCGCTCCTTACAAGGCTAGCTGGGACTTGGCATACTGTGGCTTGACCTATTTCCGGGCCGTTCTGTTGAAGTCTCCACTACAACTGCTCCACCTCCCCGTCCAACATGCCCATAGGAACTGGAGGAGGCCATTCAACCCCCCTCGAGCCTAATCACAATTCAGTCAGATCATGGCTGGTCTGTACCTCGACTCTATTTACCCACCTTTGCTCCCTTGCTAACCTTACCTAACAAAAATCTATGTCCTAAAAATTTTAATTGGCCCAGCATCCACAGACTTTTACGGAAGAGAGTTCCAGATTTCCACCAACCTCTGTGGGGGGGAAAAAGTGCTTCCTGACTTCACTCCTGAAATGATGCCCCCCCTTGTTCTGGACCCTCTCACCAGAAGAACCAGTTTCTCTGTCTCTACCCTATTGAATCCCTTTATATTTTAAACACCTCAATTAGATCACCCCTCAACCGGCCAAACTCAAAGGAATACAAGCCAAGTTTGTGCAACCTGTCCTCTTAATTTAACCCTTTAAGCCCTGGTATCATTCTGGTTAATCTGCTCCTCCTTCCTGAGTTGCGGTGCCAAAAACTGAAGATGGGGCTCTGTCCAACTGAAGCATAATTTCCTTCCCTTTGTAATCCAGTGAAGTTTTTTTATTTAAATACACAATTCAATCTGGAATGTCTGATTTCTTCATTTAAAAGAATGAAAGTAAACACACAGCAGTAATGAAGGAAAACTGGCAAATATTCCCAGGACATTTCTGGCCCTTCGACCTGTCTGAACAGTAAACCGATTAGTTTGACCTCAATCCAGTTCCTAGCAGGGTAACCTATACCGATCTACAGAACACACATTTTATGTTTGTACCCGGCTCTTCTCTGCATTTGGGGGTTGGGGGGGCCAGGAGGAGGATCCGAAGCACAAATCCGTACAGCTGCCCTGCACAAACTGTTCATTTACCAGCCCTATCGCTACTTTTATACTGAGCACTAGGGAGCTGGGAGAGGGTCACCACAGACCTGTGACCTCCGAGTACGGCTCTCTTTTGTACGGTACTCCCACTGAGGGCAGGGGAGTCTACAGGTGGGAAGGAGATGGCTAACTTCCACACCTCCAAAGGCCACTCCAGGGCACCTGGAAAACCCAACACAGGTGCAGAATCCAGCATAGTGAGACTTGCTGGTGCACCGATATTGCTGTGCGGACTCAAATACTAAAGTCAGTACTTAGAACATGTTCTGCTCTGTGTTGGACCTCTGCCAACTGTCTGTTATATTAATACCACCTTTATATAGCGGGCATCATTGTGCTGGAAAGCAGGCTTGAGCAAATTTTCACATTCACCTGTAATTGGTGCTCAACAAACCCTTGGGCTTCGATTTTAATTCATAAGAAATAGGAGCAGGAGTAGGCCATTTGGTCCTTCGAGCCTGCTCTGCCAGGGGCGGGATCGGCCCATGCGGTGGGGGGGGGGGCCGGGGCGAGTGACAAACTCGCATGTCGAGGCCCGGAGACATCTTAACTGCAAGGCCTCACTTCCATCTCCCGGCAATTCAGGTGGCAGGAGGCCGTCCTCTTCTGGCCCTTGATCCAGTTCCCGGCAGGTTTGCCCTGGCGGGCGAAGTCACCACTGCTTCCCCCGCTCAGGCCTCGAGTTAAAATAGCAGATCGGACCCTGATGGCATCATCGGAGCCTGATCTGCATATTTAAAGAGGACCCCACCGCCGATTTAAAATTGCAGTCGGTCAGCTCGGTGTGGAAAAGGAGTGGGTTAGTACCCCGCTCCATTTTAGCTTCCCCCAACCTGGGGGAGTTGAAATTGAGGCCTTAATAAACCAAAAATGGTCTGAGTTTTAACATGCGTTAATCCAAATCGCTCCCCAAAATAATTTTTAAAAAGCGGGCGAAAATGTTAACACATCAAATTGCTACACATTAACACACCCTCATCCCCATGTGTTGGCGCTAATATACAGAGGGCTTGTATCCTCTTAGTGTTTTTAGTGCAAGTTTAGGGCAATAAAAAGACAAATTTTAATTGTAACTCTATGGGGGAAAAATTCAGTTGGTTGCGCCTCCCGTTAGCGCCTTAAGAGGGCGCTAACGGGGCGCAAAGCCGCTAGCGCCCGGGCGCAGTGATGTTTGCGCCGCTCGGGAACTTAACTAGACATTGTGCGGTGGCGCTAAACTTTACCGCCGCGACCACCTGCGCGCGCAGATTGTGACGTCATTCCATGGTGCAACGCCCTTGTGGCGCCCCGGAACGGAAATTGAGTGGCGCCCCCTGCCTTACCGCCTGGCGCATCCAACGACCGGAAGACTGGAACGCTATCAATCGCTGTGGGGCTGGGGGGGGCGCTATTTAAAGGGGGCCTCTTCCTGTCTTTTTATGTGGTTGACATTTTTGCACCACTCGTTCTGAGAGAGAGAGAGAGATTCGGAGAGAGAGAAAGAGAGACTTCTGAATTGAGTCAACGCTTTGTGAGGTAGTTTTGCCTACTGATCCTAACTTCGCTGGTACTTTGGTTGCTGTCCTTCATGACTTTGCTTGCAAAGAGACTATGGGGGCTGCACTGAATGGGGGCGTCGTCCTGCTCCAGCTGAATCAGAGGACACAGAGACGCAGAGAGAGAGTGGCAATGATGGCCAGACGGAGGAGGGCCAACAGGAGTCTGTACAGGAGAGCTTACCCTCCCAGGGTATATCGTGAACAGCTCTCCTACATTCATTTGTCTGAGGAGCTGTGTTTGCGAAGGCTGCGATTTAGCAAGGAGGTGGTCACTGAGCTCTGCCACCTGCTGCAGCCAGATCTGCAGCCTCAACTGAGGTCCAGGACGTCTCTGTCGGTGGCAGTGAAGGTCACAGTGGCTCTCAACTTATATGCTACTGGCTCATTTCAAGCTGCTGCTGGGGACCTCGCCAATATCTCCCAGTTCGCGGTGCATTGCTGCATCCGGCAGGTCACAAATGCCCTCTTTAAAAGGAGACGAGAGTTCATCTCTTTCCCCATGACCCTAGACAAGCAGCGTCACCGCGCTCTGGGCTTTGCGAGGATAGCGGGCTTCCCCATGGTGCAGGGCGCCATTGACTGCACGCATGTGGCTTTGCGTGCTCCACATGAGAATGCCGAGGAATTCCGGAACAGAAAGGGGTTCCATTCCTTGAATGTTCAGTTGGTCTGTGACCACAGACAGCTGATACTCGCTGTCAATGCCCACTATCCTGGCAGCTGCCACGATGCTTTCATCCTGCGCCAGACTACTGTGGCAGAACTTTTCGAGGCACTGCATCAGCCAGTTGGTTGGCTTCTCGGGGACAAGGGGTATCCATTGAGCACCTGGCTGATGACACCGCTCCGTACGCCCAACACCCCTGCTGAGCTGCGGTACAACGAGAGCCATCAAGCTACCAGGAACATCATTGAGCACACAATCGGCGTGCTGAAGCAACAGTTCCGCTGTCTCGACCATTCTGGAGGAGCCCTGCAGTACTCGCCTGAGCGAGTATCCAACTTCGTAGTTGTGTGCTGCATGTTGCATAACATGGCACTCGTCAGGACCCAGCCAATGCCACCAGGCCTTGGAGCACCACCACAGGAGGAGGAGGAAGAGGAGGAAGAGGACGAGGAGGATGATCATCAGCAGCACCAAGGCGGGAGGGCGGCCCACAATGGTGAAACTGCAAGGGCCGTCCGTCAACGGCTGATAGCAAGCCGTTTCTAGGGCCCCTGCTGTGGAAATGGCTTCTGCCATTGCTAACAACATCAATGAACCCAGCACGCAACCCCTAAGCCGGCCAAGGCACCAATGATTCCAAACACCAAACATGTTTATTTTGAATACAAAAACTTATTTATTTTACAAACTCTGTGTGTGTCATTTCCTCATGACAAACTCAGAAATAAACACAAAAAAACAGTCATTAACATAACTGGTTCTCACAACCTGGAGATAATGTCCAAAACACTAGACAAAAGTTGGACCACGAACCTCGGCCTTTAATAAAAAAATGACCAGCATTTTGTCACACCTCCTACTTTTTGCCCTTCGAGGGTCATCGTGAGAGAGGACAGCAACTCCCTGCTCGACCGACACACTGGCACTCCCACGGGGCAGCACTTCAGCATCCGGAGCAATCTGCTGGAGCACAGATTGCTGGCCTGCTGCGGCGTGGTGAGAGCCCCGGGGACATGTGAACGAACCATCGAGGTTGGCAGCAGTCAGTGCTTGCGTGGCCTCAATCTGAGTCTGCATGAGAGCAGTTAGAGATGGGATCACGGCAGTCAGTGACTGAATTGCAGCACTAAGCTTTAGTGTGGCATCCGCCTGTGCTACAGCGAAGTGCTCCACACTCCTTGCCAGTGACTCAATGCATTCGGGCACCATTCCCACTGCACCCATGAGCTCAGTGTGCATGCCCACCACCTGGGTGTTCATTTCTGCGATCAGCCGCTCCTCCTCTGCGTCATTGCAGTAGGAGTCGCTGGCATACTCTCCCTCTGGGGAGAAGGCCCCCGTTCTTCCCTACCCATGGCGTTGCTGCAGCCCGCTGGGTCCTGGAGCTTCACCCTCATCAGACCCTTCCCCCCTGCTCCCCTCCAGGGAAGGCGTGTTCCCAGTGTGGGCATGGGCTTCCTCGGGAGAGGGTGGCACTGATGCTCCGGCTTCCTCTTCCTCCTCGGCTGCAGCTTCACTCCCACTGGCAGCTTCAGGGCCCGTCTCCTCAGCTGGTGAATCACCATCTGAAAGCAGGGAGGTACAAGAGTGGCTTTAGCGTGAGGACAGGGTGGCAGTAAGGGAGGAATAAGTGCAGCGAGTTAGCAAGTTGGATTGAAAGTGTCAAAGGCTGGTGTTGTGAGGGACAAGTGGAAGGACAGAGGACAGAAAGGTGATGACCTTACCATTGCTGTCCAGAACGGGGTCAGCGTCTCCAGTGGCGACGGGACCGATCACCCGGCTTGCCACAATCCTGTGGACGCGCTCCTCAAGATCGCTGAGGGGTTGCAGCTGAGGCCGCCCTCCACCTGTCCGTTGCTGCTGTCTCCTATTATGCGCCAGCTTGGCCTGCAAGAAAAAGGACAGCATCTGAGTAAATATACAGCCATGGTCTTGCCTGATGTGCCTCCCATAGGTGAATAGCCCTTACTGTATGCAGCCATGGTCTTGCCTGATGTGCCTCCCATAGGTGAATAGCCCTTACTGTATGCAAAGTGTGGAATGTGTGTGTGTGTTTCATGAAAGGGCCATAGGTGTTGGATGAGTGTTGTGCATTGGGGTTTTAAGACCCTCTGGCCATAGAGTGAGGTTGAGATGGAGGGATGGAGAGGTATTGAGAAAAAGCCACTCACCCTGACGACCCGAGTGAGGTCGTTGAACTTTTTGCGGCATTGAACATGGGTCCTGGGCACCATGCTCCTGGAGGAGACGCTCTGAGCCACCTCCCTCCACACTCTTCTGTACTCGCGTGGCAAAGGCCTCCTGCCACTCTCAGGGAAGAGTATAGATCTTCTGCGCTCCACCGCACCAACCAGAGCATCCAAGGCCCGGTCGGTGAAGCGCTGAGCTCGTTCTCTCACCATCTCCATCCTTGGCAGCAAAATGGATTCACAGGTCTCTCCAGGCCGAGATTCAAGGCTGCAATGAGCAGGGTGTGGCTGGGGAGCAAGTTGCCCCCCCCCCCCCCTTTAAGAACTGGCCGGCGCCAGTCTGTCTGTGTTCCCTCGCTAACTGGCAGCACCTGCGCTGCGCTCGGGCGCTGAGTTAGCGCCTCACTGCTCGGCCTTTGCGCCTTAAGACAGGTGTGCAGCGCCTGATTTAGCGCTCCACTCAACTCCCGGGGCGGTAAAAGTGAAGTTTCCAGTCAGTGGCGATAATTAGCGTCAGGCGCTAATTTTTGCGTCCAGACGATATTTGCGCCCCAAACGGGGCGCGACCTAATTTTTCCCCCTTAGTGTCATAGTCACCTCCATTTAATAGGTTGATTAACAACTAATTCAGACTGATTATAGAAGTGATTAAAAATATATATATGGAAGGTTGTAAAATGTATTGCAAGTGTGATTAGCTGTTTGCTACTTTTAGATGTGGTCTGAGGGGGTGGGAGGGGGAGTTGTTTATTGAATGTCATTTTACTGTATGTTTGCATTCTACTATCAGGTGTGCAGCAATGAGGCGAAATGTATATGTGTCCGTGACTGGACAGGGAAGGACTGCAGCGTTTTTGACCCGTACCCGGAACCAAGTCCGACAGGGAATACGGATGGACAGTACAAGGGTTTGTCTGCATCCCCGATACAGTTCTCAGAGTTTATAAAAATCCACCCCTTGATTAAAATAGGTTGTGCAAGAAGCAGTGTGTAAATGTAGACGCGCGAAGCCTAAACACCTCCTCTTCATATTCTAAAGTCGTCGTTGCCGTTGCTGAATGAATGGCTGCCATCACAATGGTATCTTTTAGCTTCCATCAAAATGCCGCTAAGAAATATAGTGCAGGAACATTAATGTACTTCTGAAAAACAATTTTGCAAAATAGTTAACTGTAGCTAGAAATGCAATTATTCTTCGACAAATAAAAAGCGTGATTCATTTTTAGATCAGCGCAGGTTTGGAAACTTGAAACCAATGAGCTCTGCCCTCAGTGAAGTGGTTTGTTCCTGTTTCTGAAGAAGTCCAGAGATATTAAATTCTTAACTTGGCTTTGGCCGAGAAATTAAACTTGTAACAGTAAAGTTTTTCGCATTGGATAGAAAAGTGCTATATAAGTATATAAGTGCTATAAATGGCATCGAATTGGGAGAGGGAGACTTGGAAAGGAGCATGGGAGTGACTGTAGGCAAATCACTTTCAATGCCAGATAACGTGGCAAAGCAATTAAAAAAGCCAATAGAATGGAGGGATATATAGCCAGAGGAGTGGAGCACAAGTGGGTAACCTTCCGAGTTCGTCCTCCTAACAGGGAGCCATGCTCGCTAGCAGCAAGTATTGGAAGTTCATAGACAGTGGATGCCAGAATCTCCAATTTGTTGTCAGCACCAAGGCTCCATGCTGGGAGTATGAACTCAAGTCTCCAGAGGTCAGGTGCTGGTCAGAATACACTTGAACTACTGTATTCAGTTCTGGTCTCTATACCAGAGGTAAAAACATACATACATTGGACAGGATACAGAGGAGTGGTCCAAGTTGGATCCCAAGTGTAAAGGAGCTGAGCTATGAGGAGAGATTAGAGAAACTGGAGCTCTACAGTCTAGAAGAAGTTGTTCAAGGGGAACCTCACCTGAGCTATTTATAACCCAGGTAAACCTACAATATTGCCAGGAGTGTAAGACCAGAGAATGCAAATTAAAATTTCTGAAAAGTAAATTTAAGAGAGATAGTAGGAAGAATATCTTTATTTGTTCATGGGATGTGGACGTCGCTGGCAAGGCCAGCATTTATTGCCCATCGCTAATTGCCCTTGAGAAGGTGGTGGTGAGCTGTCTTCTTGAACTGTAGAGCACGGTTCAGATTCGACCACATTGCTGTGGGTCTGGGGTCACATATAGGCCAGACTGGGTAAGGACGGCAGATTTCCTTCCCTAAAGGACATTAGTGAACCAGATGGGTTTTCACAACAATATTACTGAGACTAGGTTTTTATTCCAGGTTTATTTAATTAACTGAATTTAAATTCCCCAGCTGCCGTGGTGGGATTTGAACTCACGTCTGTGGATCATTAGTCCAGGCCTCTGGATTGCGAGTCCAGTACCATAACCACTAAGCTACCGTACTCAAATGTTTGTAATAATTTGCCACACAGGATGGTAGAGACAAAAATATTAGCGATATTTAGAATGGGTCCTAGAATGGTGAGCTCTAATGGGCAGCTGATCTCTTCTACTTGCCCTTTACACTTTTATATTTCCCTCATGCTTCACTTTGATAACTGGTAATGCTCGATATAATGTTTTTTGATATGAAGAATTGCCTGTGCTTGTTATACTGTAGACCCTAATATGTTTGCTTTAGTAATTATTTAGCATTGAATGGGTGACAGGATTTCTCCAGTATTTCACAGCACTTCATTCCTTCCCTCCACAAGATGAATTCTTAGTTACTAGGGCCAACAGGTTGCACATAGAATTATTCCGAGTAAAAAAAAAAGTAAAGGTGTATTAACTGAGAATATGTGAAAAAAACAGAGGCCGAGAAATTCCCTACCTTACCGCTGCCCGTTTGCACCGTATTTCTGCCAAAAATGGCGTCCGCCTCTCTTCCAGCACAGGACACGGAAGCCGCCATTTTGGTGAGCTCTATAGCGCTGCCGTTGCCAGCACTGGCCTCGTTAAAGCCCCGTTAAAGCAGCCACGCACCCAAAAGAAATTAAAGGGAACATTGCCAGTGACCACAACTCCAATTCCCCTTTCAACATTTGTCCCACACCTTACCTTCCCTCTGTTACTGACCATCACAGCGTCCTCTTGGCCACAATGCTGAAATAAAAGCCACCACAAAGCAAACTTTCCATTCCAACTTTATCCATGTATGCATCCAATATGACATCAAGAAATCAACTCATCACACTTGTGCATTCCCTTAGTGACTGTCTTGTGTGTGCCTTTGCCTATCCTAGTGATGTCACACAGTGCTACCTCAGTGACTGCAGCATGGCTGGTGGAAGGCTGCTGACTTTCAGTGGGGGACACTGCAAATGGCCTTGCTGGTCGACCTCGAAGAACTGGTTGCTGGGAGTGTGAAATCGAGTGACGGTGTTTCTTCTTCTTCTTCACTCTCCTCTCCCTCTTCTTGTTGACCCACTGGCTGGGCAGGCTGGATTTCTTAGGTGTCTGAAATGAGGAAGGCACAAGGGTGGAGTTGTGGTGAGGGGAGGGCGGTAAAGCAAGAGGTGCATGCTTACACTATGTGCAGCTTGTACATCAGAAGAGATTGTGGGATGAGGGGGAAGTGGAATGTGAGAAGGAGGATAACGTATGAGGATACCAGCATCTTGTATCCTTTCAGCCCCACTACTGGCCAAGTGGTCAGCCATGCCCCTGCCAAGAATGGCCAGCACCGTCTCTTCCAAGGGGTGAGGTGAAGCTAGGAATTGGGAGGTGTGCCTCGTGTTTGGTAGAGATTGTTGGTAGGTGAATGATGGGGGGGGGGGGTGGGGGAAGGGGTCGTGCATTGAGCAGTGTGTGAGGCTCGTGGCGCAGTTGGTAGGAGACGGCTTTTGAAGATGCATTCACTGACCTTGACCACTGGTCTGAGGTCATGAAAATAATTTGGGCACTGGAGTCAGGTCCTGAGGGGTGACACTGCTGGCAGTGACAGCCTCGGCGATCTGGTCCCACATCTTTATTTCAGGAGGGCCTCCTGGCCCCCTGTGGGTAGACGACCTCTGTTTCACTTTTGACCCCCTGCACAAAGCTGGAGTGCTGCGTGCGAGACCCTGGGTGCCCCTTCCCTGGCCTGTTGAGCCATTTGTGTTAGTGCTGAATCACTTTTACCATTTTTACGTGCAGAAGGCAGTTCAGCTTTAAGAGCTGAAGACTGCCATTTTGGAATTTTTTTTAGTGTTTTTTTTTTCAGAAGGCAATTGCGCTCTAAGGGCTAAAGAATGCCCATTTTTAAAAACATTTTATTTTAGAAGGCTCGAGACTGCTTTTTAAAATGACAGCCTTGCTTTAAGAAAAGGCTGCCTCGCTCCAGGGTTGCTACGGCCACGCTACATTGGGCCTCCTGCTGAGCGCACAGCCTGAGCCAGCGCGTTCCTCGCTAGGCTGCGCGCTCCAACCATTCTAATCAGCAGGCAGCACCAAAATGACGGCGTTGCCGGCGACCTTTATACGGGCACGTGGTGGCACCGCCCGTTTTCGGGCCTTAGCGGGTTTCTAGGCCGGAGACTTTTCTATAATTTCATAACTTATACTGGTATTTAGAGGAGGGGAGGCCTGCATGCGAGACTCGATGAAACCTTATGCGACCTTACGGGGGGGGGCAAATCAGTCAGGGTTGCTGTTGTAAAGTGCGCTTATGTGAATGTCAAGAGAGGATGCGGATGCTCCTGTGCTTGAATAGCTTGCTGGCACTCAATGTTTAGGTTTACAGGTGAGAAATGGCACTCGGGTGGGATACAGAAACACAACCAGAACCCAGGGATCTTCTCTCAAGCATCAGGCAAGAGAGGAAGGGAGAAAATATAAGGTGGAGATAAACCTGATCATCTAAGGAAACGCAGACAAGAGTAGACATTCCAGTAAACTAAGTGGGAGGTTATAAACTTCAAGAGGGTGATGGATATCTTTTCATACACGGGGTAATTGAAATGTACGAGAGACAAAGCGGGATATGAAGGGAGTGAAATTCACTTGGGTGGTAGCCAGAGTTCCCTTTAATTCTTTTGGGGGGTGCACGGCCCCTTTAAGGGGCTGCGCTGCCCATTCAAAAAAAGATTTTTTATTCATTCATGGGATGTGGGCGTCGCTGGCAAGGCCAGCATTTATTGCCCATCCCTAATTGCCCCTTGAGAAGGTGGTGGTGAGCCGCCTTCTTGAACCGCTGCAGTCCGTGTGGTGAAGGTACTCCCACAGTGCTGTTAGGGAGGGAGTTCCAGGATTTTGACCCAGCGACGATGAAGGATCGGCGATATACTTCCAAGTCAGGATGATGTGTGACTTGGAGGGGAACTTGGAGGTGCTGGTGTTCCCATGCGCCTGCTGCCCTTGTCCTTCTAGGTGGTAGAGGTCACGGGTTTGGGAGGTGCTGTCGAAGAAGCCTTGGCGAGTTGCTGCAGTGCATCTTGTAGATGGTACACACTGCAGCCACGGTACGCCGGTGGTGGTGGGAGTGAATGTTTAAGGTGGTGGATGGGGTGCCAATCAAGCGGGCTGCTTTGTCCTGGATGGTGTCGAGCTTCTTGAGTGTTGTTGGAGCTGCACTCATCCAGGCATGTGCCGCGCATGCGTGTTTTTTCTCCGTTTAAAAAGCCGGTGAGCCGGCTGCGCAGGAGCTCCAGAGCGCTGCGCGGCCGCATGGCGATAGCCAATGGGGCCGAGTGTAAAATGAGCTGCCGATTTGCTATCACTTGCTTTGCGGTTCCGCCCAAGGCGAATTTCACCCCCGAAGTGTTTGGCCTTTGGGAGCAGCCGGATGGGTGGTGATAATCTTTACCAGTCCTGTTATACAGTTCCGTGTTCCAAAGGACATGGGATGTAACAGATGGGGAGGAGGGGTGCGGGTGGAGGGGTCGTTTAATTATGCCCAATGGTGCACCGTGCCTTAGCGAGTCCGGGAGGTTTTTCCTGAAATTGCCACAAGTATTTTTTTTTCTTCCCTACTCCCACCCCCCCTTCCAGAGTCAGCATTAGTGGTGCGCCAGCCGCTCTATCTCACCGATAGGGAGAGCAGTGATGAGCCCTGTGGTCTTTTCTCACGCTTCTTTTCGTATGTTCACAGGTTGTCACTTGGTTACAGTACCATTAAGCTTGAACATTTGTGCTTCTTTCTCCACAGTCCTCCAAAGAAAAATTTGGTGACAAAATGGACACGTTACTTAATGCAAACATCCGGGCCTACAGTAAGCAATACATGAGAGGTAGCAGAGATGTCTCACTGATTAAGTTCGTGCTTTGATTCTGACATGTGTGTTCCCATGGTTTCGTTCCCCCTCCCCTTTGTCACAGGTCCCAGTGGTACCAATATCATTATAGGGTCCATCGCAGGCGCCATCCTGGTGGCTGCCATTGTCCTAGGGGGGACTGGATGGGGATTTAAGTAAGCGACAAGCATGCCTCTTCCTGACTGCTTCTTACTTTACTCCATTCAGAAGTTAACACTCGGATGCTTCTGTGCTTGGATTCTGCAGTAGACACAATAGTTTTGAGGCAATCGGGTGACAAATGAAGTAAATGTTTCAACTGTTACCCCCCTGCTCAGGCTGAATGGTGCCTCCTGCGTGCAATGATCAAGGCCATCAAAGGCAAAGTCGCCCTCCGTCCAAAAACTGGATAAGATCAACTTAATTTTCCAAAATAAAAAAATGGGTTAACATAGAAACATAGAAGATAGGAGCAGGAGTAGGCCATTCGGCCCCTCTAGCCTGCTCTGCCATTCAATGCGATCATGGCTGATCATCCAAATTCAGTACCCTGTCCCTGCTTTCTCCCCATATCCCTTGATCCCTTTAGCTTTAAGAAATATATCCAACTCCTTCTTGAATATATTTAATGAATTGGCCTCTACTGCCTTCTGTGGTAGAGAATTCCACAGGTTCACCACTCTCTGGGTGAAGAAATTCCTCCTCATCTCAGTCCTAAATGGCTTACCCCTTATCCTTAGACTGTGACTCCTGGTTCTGGACTCCCTGACCATCGGGAACATCCTTCCTGCATCTAGTCTGTCCAGCCCTGTCAGAATTTTATAAGTTTCAATGAGATCCCCTCTCATTCTTCTAAACTCCAGCAAGTATAAGCCCAATCGACCCAATCTCTCCTCATACGTCATTCCTGCCATCCCAGGTATCAGCCTGGTGAATCTTCGCTGAACTCCATGGTTGCCATCCATTTTAATAAATCACAATTCCTATTTACCGATTCCAATTATTAACAACAGCTCTTATTCCTGTAACCTTATTCTGAAAAGCTGCACTTTGAACTTTTCGGGGCCCAACGTGCCAAAATGGGACGATGAGCAAAAAAGCAGATTTTGAAAAATATCTTAAACGATTAAAACCAGAATTGCAGAATTTGGTCATTTTTTTTTTTGCCAAATAATTTCAAGCTATTTTAAAGACCAGTTCCCGGCGGCTCTTTCAGAATCTCGCCCTTGCGAGGAAACTCGCCGAGGATCAGTGAGAACACGAGCGAAGTTAATCGATTGCCTAAAATGTCAGGTGATCTTATAGCAGATTACTTCAGAGTGGCTTCCCTTTGATATGCAGGCCACAGCGTGACGACAACCCCTCGCATTCAATGTCACGATCCTTGGATCTAACTCAGCCAACCACCATTGGCTCTCTGGACATTTGTTGTAAATTGCTGCTCCAATCTGGCTGACTGAGAAAGGGGCGAACATTAGATTCAAGACTGTTCTGGACAAAAAATAAAATCCATTTGTGTCTACAGCAGAATTTCTAGCTTTTCTTAAAAAAAAATGTAGTGCAACTACGTCTGCATGGAATGGAATTGCTGCTTTCACATTTATTGAAGAGTGGAATGCTGGGAGCATGTCTGAGAATTTATTATGCAATGCATTCCACCTCCCTTTATTACTGGCCAAACGTTGATGTGCCTAAACAAGAATACCTCTAGAGCTACTGTCACTGTAAATGCCATTATTGGGAAACACTTCAGTCTTGGCAATGGAACACGTGTTAAAGAGTTGAGCCATTAACCAAGTCCGCTTCACAAAAAGTTGATTTAATAAATGTTGACAAATTAACATCCATGTATTGGCCAGTAGTGCTTTACAAAACAACTTTTTTGATGGACATAAGCACCCACCATGTAATTGTGTTTGGCAAGATATTTAGTATGAATTACTATAAGTGTGGTATAAAAACCATGTGGCCTAGAAGTCACAATAGTAGTCATTCCTTAGCCTGGTGATTGCAAGTAAGATACGTTATTCAAAGTATACTTTCTGCTGTTATTGAGAATTCGGTTCAGGGCTACAGCGCTAGACACTGCCATTGCTGCAAAGAGCAAAAGAATAAATCAAGAATAATAATTAAGTCCAGAAAAATGTATGACAAATTTGGTAAGACGTTGTCTATTCGAATAAGGATGGTAAACCTTTACAAATCACTGGTTAGGCCTCAGCTGGAGTATTGTGTACAATTCTGGGCACCGCACTTTAGGAAGGATGTCTGGGCCCTGGACGGGGTACAGAGGAGGTTTGCCAGGATGATACCAGGGATGAGAGACTTCAGTTACGTGGAGAGATTGGAGAAGCTGGGATTGTTCTCCTTGGAGCAGAAAAGGTTAAGGGGAGACTTAATAGAGATAGTCAGAATTCTGCGGGGTTTTGATAGAGCAAGTAGGGAGAAATTGTTTCCTCTGGCCAGTAGGTCGGTAACCAGAGGTCATAGATTTAAAATAATTGGCAAAAGAAGCAGAGGGGAAATAGAATTTTTTTCACACAGAGGGTTGTTAAGATCTGAAACGCACTACCTGGAAGGGTGATGGAAATTTCAAAAGGCAATTGTACATATACTTGAAGAGGACTAATTTGCAGGGTTATGGGAGAAAAATCTAGGGTGTGGAACTAAATTGGACAGCTCTTTCAAAGAGATGGCACAGGCATGATGGGCCGACTGGCCTCTTTCTGTGCTGTATGATTCTATACTTGAATCAGAAACTCTATGTGATGTGAATCAGAATACCTGGTTCAAATACTCTTTCACTTGCATTCTGCTATACTTTTTTAAAAATGTATTAATTCATGGGATGTGGGCATCGCTGGCATGGCCAGCATTTATTGCCCATCCCTAATTGCCCTTGAGAAGGTGGTGGTGAGCCGCCTTCTTCAACCGCTGCAGTCTGTGTGGTGAAGGTACTCCCACAGTGCTGTTAGGGAGGGAGTTCCAGGATTTTGACCCAGCGACGATGAAGGATCGGTGATATATTTCCAAGTTAGGATGATGTGTGACTTGGAGGGGAACTTGGAGGTGGTGGTGTTCCCATGCACCTGCTGCCCTTGTCCTTCTAAGTGGTAGAGGTTGCGGGTTTGAGAGGTGCTGCCAAAGAAGCCTTGGCGAGTTGCTGCAGTGCATCTTGTAGATGGTACACACTGCAGCCACGGTACGCCGGTGGTGGAGGGAGTGAATGTTTAAGGTGGTGGATGGGGTGCCAATCAAGCGGGCTGCTTTGTCCTGGATGGTGTCGAGCTTCTTGAGTGTTGTTGGAGCTGCACTCATCCAGGCAAGTGGAGAGTATTCCATCACACTCCTGACTTGTGCCTTGTAGATGGTGGAAAGGCTTTGGGGAGTCAGCGGAGGCTACGGCCTAACCAGTGATTTGTAAAGGTTTACCACCTTTAATCAAATACAAAATATCTTACCAAGTTTGTCATACATTTTTGGAGATTTAATTATTCTTTTTTGATTAAGATATCCCACTTATGACAGATTTTTACTTTTAAACGTGTTCAATCATTGGATGAGGAGAAAGACCGCACAATTGGTGAACATAAAATGCCATGTTCCAAATTGGGTTTCTCCAGAACCCGGCTGTGCACAGACCATGGAGCCAAGGATTTAGTCTGTGATCAAACTATTGAAATTGCCTCTGTGCATTAAACAGAACAAAATCAAAAACAGATTTATTAAAAAATGCCTTTAAAAATTCACTATACCTAGTCCACTGAGGAGATCTTCTCCTTTCTACCTCTTTAAAGTAGGATTGAGTTTTCTTTGATTATTGGATAGTTAACATCTATTAGATGTCTGAAATTTTCCAACCATTTCTTGCTCTGTCTACTTTAGTGTGCTAATTTGAAAACTTATCTTCACAGTCCAGTAAGTGCTCACATTTTGCATAGTTCTTGGAAGCACATATGGCCTTGAAATTTGGCTGCGGAGTGGGGGGTGGCAGGTCGGTGTATCAAAAAACATTTGTCTATAGGCAAAAAAGTCCCAATCCGTCCCATTATATCTTCAACCGTCACTGTACTCAAATTTACCTCAGTTGCCTTGACCCCTCTGTCCTTGCAAACTACCGCCCCATCTCCAACCTCCCTTTTCTCTCCAAAGTCCTTGAACGTGCTATCGCCTCCCAAATCCGTGTCCATCTTTCCCGCAATTCCATCTTTGAATCCCTCCAATCAGGTTCCGGCCCAGCCAGAGTACTGAAATGGCCCTTATCAAAGTCACAAATTACATTTTTTGCAACTGTGACCGTGATAAACTATCCCTCCTCATCCTTCTTGACCTATCTGTAACCTTCGACACGGTTAACCACACCATCCTCCTCCAACGTCTCTCCGCCGTCGTTCAGCTGGGTGGGACGGCCCTTGCCTGGTTCCATTCTTATCTATCAAGTCGTAGCCAAAGAATCACCTGCAACGGCTTCTCTTCCCACTCCTGCACCGTTACCTCTGGAGTCCCTCAAGGATCTATCCTTGGCCCCCTTCTATTTCGCATCTACATGCCCCTCGGCGACATCATCCGAAAACACATCAGGTTTCACATGTATGCTGACGACACCCAGCTCTACCTCACCACCACCTCGCTGGACCCCTCCACTGTCTCTGATTGGTCACACTGCTCGTCCGACATCCAATATTGGATGAGCAGAAATTTCATCGGACGAAATATTGGGGAAGACTGAAGCCATTGTCGCCACAAACTTCGTTCCCTGACCACCGTTTCCATCCCTGGCAACTGTCTGAAGCTGAGCCAGACACTTCGCAACCTTGGTCTTGTGTTTGACCACGAGATGAGTTTACAACCACATATCCACTCCATCACCAAGACTGCCTACTCCCACCTCCGTAACAGCGCCCGATTCCAATCCTGCCTCAGCTCATCTGCTGTTGAAACCCTCATCCATGCCTTTGTTACCTCTAGACTCGACTATTCCAATGCTCTCCTGGCCGGCCTCCCATCGTCCACCCTCCATAAACTTGTGCTCATCCAAAACTCTGCTGCCTGTATCTTAACACACTCCAAGTCTCGTTCACCCATCACCCCCGTGCTTGCTGACCTTCACTGGCTACCGGTCCGACAGCGCCACCGTTTTAAAATCCTCATCCTTGTTTTTAAGTCCCTCCATGGTCTCGCCCCTCCCTATCTCTGTATATCTCCTCCAGCCCTACAAGCCTTCGTGATCTCTGCGCTCTTCCAATTCTAGCCTCCTGTACATCCCCGACTTGAATCGCTCCACCATTGGCGGCCGTGCCTTCAGTTGCCTGGGCCCTAAGCTCTGGAATTCCCTCCCTAAACCTCTCCGCCTCTGTATCTCTCTCTCCTCCTTTAAGATGCTCCTTAAAACCTACCTCTTTGACCAAGCTTTTGGTCATCTCTCCTGATATCACCTTCTGTGGCTCGGTGTCAAAAATGTTTTTATTGATATCGCTCTTGTTCAGCGCCTTGGGATGTTTTGCGACGTTAAATGCGCTATATAAATGTAAGTTGTTGTTGCTATTGCCAAACGACTGTTGTGTTTGAGATGCGAACTGAACTTTCTTCCTGCAAGATCTTGCAGTAGTCTTTCGCCGCATTAATGTTCTACTGATATACAGGTTTAGTGTTAAATACACAGATTAATTTTCAAGTAAATGAGAGTATTGATTGCCATGCGAGTCTGCTCCAGGTACAGATTCCTTCCCATTCATTCCTGTGGCACTAAATTCTTAAACAAGAAAAAGTGGTTTTGCTTGTAAACTTGTGTTTTTTTTTACTTTCGCTGCAGTTTATTAAAATGACTTAGTATGATCTGCACATTTTTTTTGCTTTGTGTGTCAAGTGTCTAATTGTTGTTAACAGTTGAGAGGTGAATTCCTGACCACCGAAGTTCTTACTTTTTTGGGGGGAGGGGAATAAATTTTGCTTTTAAAGGGAATCACGTCTAAATGAAATATTCTTCAAATCACTAATTGCCTCACATGAAGCCAGACTCAGGGGAGGTGAAACACTCAGTGTGTTTTATTGTCTGTGTGACCTGTGGCCATTCTTGACCCCTTTGTGATTTTTTTTTTGTTGCGTAGAACTTTATAGCTGTGGTTCCTTTCTGCAGCAATTCTTCTTGAGTTATCGGAGAAGCACCTTTTCAAGCCATTACTGAATAGTTACGCTTCTAAAAACTCAAGTTTGCAAAAAGACACTGTAGTGTTTAAAAACGCCGCTATCATGTAACAGTTCGATACTTCCTGTAGGATGAACCCCTGAACACAGTACAGGAAACTTTCGTTTATCCGGCACCCAAATATCCGGAATTCTCGCTTAACCGGCAAAAATCATCCTCCGAAAACTCCTCTCAAATAACCGGCAATGTTGCCGAGTCGCAGTCGAGTCTCCGCGAACGCAGAGTGCTCCGAAAAATCCTCTCAAATAACCGGCAATGTTGCCGATCCCGAGTCCGAGTCCGAGAACGCCGATTTAGTCAGTAGGGGTACTTTTCAAAAGTGCCACTACTCGGCCTCCTGGCGCTGTCGCAAGTCCGAAACATTGCAGTAGCAGGAGTAGATTCTCCTGTGCTGCTTGGAGTCTCTTTGTTAAAAATAGCCTCGGTAGATATAACTCTCTGTTATCCGGTACTTTCGATAAACCGGCACCACGCCGGTCCCGTCGATGCCGGATAAACGAAAGTTTCCTGTAATATAATGAGTGCATGATGTGCTGCCATTACACTTTGCATGACTGTGCCCTGTTCGTTCTGCTGGTTTTTGATTTACATATGAGCCAAATGTAAACAGCAATCTCAGCCCTATCCCAGAATATACTGGATTCCAGGAATCTGAATGCTTAAGTATGTTATATATTCCTGTGCTCCATTAGACTGAACATGTGTAGACTGGAAGTTTAGAGCTTAATCGGATTCACTTGTTGAATGTAAATCTATCACGTTTAACTCCATCATTTCTACAAACATTGAGAGATTTAATTCAATTCCTACATTTACTAAAAATTCAAGTTATTTAGTATTCAGACCAGGTTTTGTTTGTACACAAATGAGCAAAGCTGCTGTTTTCAAAAGTTCAATGTGCCTTAGCTGGGTTTTGTTTTAATTAGGGCGATAAAGTCCTTTCTTCCTGTGAGCTGTGTGCAGAAGAATCTTTCTGCAACAAGAGTTTTTTCCTTAACTATCTGAAGCGTAGCAACGGCATTCCTATTGGGACAGAACAGAATAAGAAAGGCGTGAAGTTTTGGGTAACCGCTTTGCTCCTTTGCACATAACAAAGGGACCTTGGAATAGTTTACCAAGAACTCACCGCCCAGTATACCAACCCAAGTGATCAGTACTGACAGCTGCTATGTGACGCTGATTTGAGGGTGTTCACATTTGGTTGTATGATGTTAATCAAGCTCTAATTGATTATTGCCTGTTCTCTGGTCTTACAATTGATAACTATTAGGAACTAAATGTTCTTTGTTTTCTTCATTTCACCTTGGAAAGGAACATCCGGAGAGGAAGGTATGATGTCGCACAACAGGGAGCAATTTAACCGCCTGCTTAACATGCTCGCTGCTGCATTCCCTTCATAAGCTTATCATCGCCCTGTCATTTTTCTCATCCTCACGAATGCATTGTTATTGGTCACATAAGTTATCAATGGTCAATATTTTCCATTGCTCAGACACTGGTTTATGTTTTTTTTTAAAAACGAACATGTAAAGATGACTCAAAAGCAACGTTTTGATCTTCAGAGATATTTTTCTTCAAAAGTGAGTAAGTGAACAGAATCACATGACAAAACAGTCAGCGTAAAATCCGTTTGGGTTCAGTGGCTAGATGTCCAGGTCCAAACATGAAGAATAGTCACTTGGGCTGACCCCCCCCCAGAATAATTGGCTACTTTCAAGGGGTGGTGGGGGAAGTTTGGTGTGGGGCGAGGAGGGCAGGAGCCGTGGGTTGAAATTAAATCATTGTTTTGCAAAAAAGAAACGGTAAAAATTTGCGTGCATCTCACGATCTGATTTTCATCTGGGCTAATGATTGTTGCCACGGCTGTGCATTAAATAATATGACGATCCGCAGAGATTCAAGTTAGGTTTTGCTTTCTCCTTGAGGATGTTACAGATTTGTTCTTCACAATTAATTTGGAAGTTGAAGTGCTGAGGCTTTTGTACCTACAGGGAATGGCCTTCTGGTTCAAAGAACGTCTGTGTATTTTTATACTGACTGGTTGATGCGCTCCCTCCATCTGAACTCATCAGAGAAATACTGAACTTTTATGGCCCCAATTGTATAGAAAATCCACAACAAAACAGACCCTTTGTATTTGTGATGTTGTGCAACATGAGAGATATTTCTTTGAACCTTGGTTTATATAATATAATGAACCATTGAGAAACCACTCAAAAAAATCTCTTTATACTGAAAGCTTTACAGTATTAAAAAAAAAATTGCTTTGCCCAGCCAGTGTCCCCTTCATGTTGCAGAGAGCCGTCTTTTATAACTTTTGGTTTTGGAAAAATAAAAGTCAACCATTGTGCTCCAGCGAAGAATCTTCTTGTTGCCTGCATGGGGAGATTTCAGACAAGAGCTATGTTCTTCCCAACACGAGACATCTGTTCATCTAACATCTGTCTGAGGCTGAACCACACTGTTCGCAACCTTGTTGTCATATTTGACCCTGAAATGAGCTTCCGACCACATATCCGCAGCATAACAAAGACCGCCTACTTCCACCTCCATAACATTGCCCGTCTCCGGCCTTGCCTCAGCTCATCCGCTGCTGAAACCCTCATCCATGCCCTTGTTACCTCTAGACTTGACTATTCCAACGCACTCCTGGCTGGCCTCCCACATTCCACCCTACGTAAACTTGAGGTCATCCAAAACTCAGCTGCCCGTGTCCTAACTCGCACCAAGTCCCGTTCGTCCATCTCCCCTGTGCTCGCTGACCTACATTGGCTCCCGGTTAAGCAACGCCTCGATTTCAAAATTCTCATCCTTGTTTTCAAATCCCTCCATGGCCTCGCCCCTTCCTATCTCTGTAATCTCCTCCAGCCCCACAACCCCCCGAGATATCTGCGCTCCTCTAATTCTGCCCTCTTGAGCATCCCTGATTATAATCACTCAACCATTGGTGGCTGTGCCTTCTGTTGCCTAGGCCCTAAGCTCTGGAATTCCCTCCCTAAACCTCTCCGCCTCTCTACCTCTCTTTCCTCCTTTAAGACGCTACCTCTTTGACCAAGCTTTGGTCACCTGCCCTAATTTATCCTTATGTGGCTTGGTGTCAAATTTATTGTCTCACAATACTCCTGAGCAGTGCCTTGGGACGTTTTACTACGTTAAAGGCACTATATAAATTCAAGTTGTTGTTGTTAAGTCAATCTGTAGTCTCAAATACTAACCGGCAGCCCTTGCAGTTCGTCAGCATGACATTTTATCAACCTATTCGTGCCTTTGCTTGTTATTTTATTTGCAACTCATTTCATTGTTTCTTTGAAACTCCAGATTCAGATTTGAATTCCTCCACCACCATTCTGCACCATGGCTTCAAATCCTTTGACTTTCAGTGCTGCAGTTTCTCTCATTATTTCACTGAAAGAAATCTATTGCTCCATTATTTCCGTGTCCTATTCCTGTTTACTCTGTACCTATGCTATGAGATTCCTATCAATGCATACTGACTTCTTTATTGCAGATCTGGAGGAGCATAACATACCTTTCATCTGTAGAACGTACACTCTTTTCTCCAATGCTTCCGATGCTCTATCTTATGGTCGCTGTGGAATACACCTAGGTAACTTCGTGGGTCTGGAATGAAAGAAAGTTGAACTGGTACATCGAAGAAAACACTTCTGAGACATAGTGAAATCTATATAATGTCCCCTTTTAGGTTACTGTTGCGTTTGTTTACTCTGTTTACGGCTTTGGTGCATGCTATAGCCCGCCGGGGGTAAATTAGCACAATGTCAGGCGTTGGGTGAGTTAGCTGGGCATCATGAAAATGTGTGATCCTATTGCAAAGTATGCCAGTTTTGGGTTTAAGAAGCATTCTAGGTCTCGCAACAGTATCCTTGTGACCATGTAGATGCACATGAATAGCCATTATATTTAGAAAGAGCGCGAGTACAAATGAACCAGACCAGTATAAAGGTAAATTCCTCAACTTCGCTATTTTTACCACAGCCCAGATGTCCAAACTGTGATGATCTAGCCTACAAAGCCCAGGCAACCGAGTCCTTTTCGTGCTTGCATTTCGTACTTGCTGGTTTGCCCTGTTTGAACTTTGTTAGATTGGAGACTTGAGAAAGGGCTGTTCTTAGCCTGATAGATGGATAAATCCTTCATCACATCTGTCAACACCAACAACTTGAGACAAGTACAAATTAATGGAAACATGGATTTAAATTTTATATGTAGCTCCCAAGGCTCCATGGTAGGAACCGAAATGGAGCCTTAGAGACAAAAAGCTTAGACACCCCTCTACACCTCAGTGAGTGAAGGAAATGTACGAGTGAGTCATTGAAACAGCCTGGATTTTGACCTTTAGTGGGTTACCTGTTCATCCTCTCAGTTAGGGGACACCTTAAAGAGGGAGAGAGAAAAATGTTTTAAAAAAATGTAAATGGTGGCCCAATAGAGTGAGCAACAGCACACTAATACTAATCTAAATTTAAATCCTACGCCACTCAATCCCCAAGCTTAGCTACATTGAGCAGGAAGGCACCACAGCAGAGGTTGTGGCATCTTGCAGCACAGTAGAAGGAATATCAGAGAGCAGTGTCACATCTGGATGGTCCGTACTGAGAGCAGAGCATGTGCCCAACTTCTCAACCGCTGAGGTGTTAGGCCAAGCGGATGAAGAGGGAATTTTTTTTTAATCACGAAAAGAGGGAACCTTACACAAAAAATATCCTCTGCAAAAAAATAAATGGTCCCTAGATATGTTTAGCCTAAATTGAGAAAATTGTATATTTGTAATGGGTGTCCTGTATTTCACAGAATAGCAACAGCTTTGACGTTACATTGTACAGATCAGTTTTAATTGAAGTAAAATAGGAAATGGGCTTAAGGCATGAAATACAAAGAAACTGAGAACTTCATACCGTTTATACAGAGGAGCACAGTGTTTGATTCTGAAAGTAGATGATAAAGGCTAGGAAATGAAGATACCTCTTTTCTTACAACTGTTAAGAACCTAATACTATCAAACTTCGTTATTAGAAGCTCACAGGGACCAACAAAGTATTCCTGATCAGGAGTACATCTTACCAAGGTTAGGAATCTCGTGAAGCTTCAGCTGGGACCAACAACCGACTGTAAAAATGGAATTTGTTGAAATGAAGAAATATCATTAACCAAGTACCAAGTACCTTTTCCCAAAATGGCCTCTCCCAGTTTCTAGGCTAGCACTGCCAACATCACTCTCCATATCAGCTAAAAGAAATCATTAAAAATACCACAGGTTATATAGAAATGAAAAAAGCAAACTATATGGCAATTATGTGATAGGGATTTTGTGATATCTTAAGTGGGAGAGGGTAACTCGGGGGAGGGGGGGGGGTTAACATTATGGCGAATGTGTTTATATGTGCATTACATTAGTGTTTTTTTCATCTGGGTTAATAAGTGAATTACAATAGTGTACAAAGGAATTATACACCAATGCACTACCAGAGGAACTTAATCTCCTAGGTGGTATTTTAGGGAAACCTATTTGTTCAGCAGTCTCCTGACCTGGATGTCCAATCCATTCAGATTTTATTTGTAATAAAAACAGAAAATGCTGGAAATACTCAGCAGGTCAGGCAGCATCTGTGGAGAGAGAAAGAAAGTTAACGTTTCAGGTCCATGACCCTTCGTCAGAACTGAAAAAGTTAGAGCTATAACAGATTTTTAAGCAAGTGCGAGAGCAGGGGGAGGGGAGGAGAGAACAAAAGGGAAGGTCTGTGATTGGGTGGAAGGCAGGAGAGATTAAAAGACAAAAGGTATGATAGCACAAAGCAATAGGAGATGGTAATGGGACAAGTAAAGAAACAAAAGATGGGTCTAGAAGAGGTGTAAATGGGAATGGCAGAATCATCAACAGCTGCCATGTGAAAAAATAGGGGCAGAAGTTATGGTCTGAAATTGTTGAGCTCGATGTTGAGTCCAGAAGGCTGTAAAGTGCCTAATTGGAACAGTGTAAGAGGCCGAGGGAGGTGAGGTCAGAGTGGGAGTGGAGCGGAGAATTAAAGTGACAGGCGACTGGAAGCTTGGGGTCATGCTTACGGACTGAACGGAGGTGTTCTGCAAAGCGATCACCCAATCTGCGTTTGGTCTCCCCAATTTTATTTGTGTTCTCTTTCTTTGTATTGCAACTAGTTTTAAACTATTTACTCTTTCTCTTTTCCAACATTTTTATTTTCCTTTCTAAACTCTCTGCACCAATCTCCTTTCCCTAGCTGCAAGGGTGGGTAGGTGACCTCCTCCCAGGGCTCTGCTAATGCCTCTGTGTAACTGGTTGCTGGGAGTTATACAAGTGTGGACTCGTCCTCCAATTCACAACCCTCCTTTGTGTGGAAGTGCTTTGGCTCCTTATGGTGTCTCCACTATATGACATTGACATTGCTCCCAGGAGGCGGGTTGCCAATTTAAATATTACAATGAGGTTGCGTGCCTCATATTTAACCAACATTTTAATTTAACCACCATTTTAAATTTAACCCTGGCTGGCTGAGTTTTCCGGGCCTTGGGAAACCCGACGGTTAAAGGGAGGCGAGGACTGCTGTTTTTCCTGCTTCACCAACCCCGTGATCAGACAATCCCCGACTCTTCTGATCTCCCCCCCTCCGACCCTTCTGATCTCCTCCACGAGGCCTCCGATCTCCCCCATGACTCTTCTGATCTCCATCACAAGATCTCCCACGACCCAGGCCTCCGATCACCCTCCTGCTCTGGCCTCCGATCTCCCCCCATGCTCCAGACCCCGACCTTGCCTCTGGCCCCCTCCAATCTTCCCCCCCTCCCCAACCTCCCGCCCACCCCCAGCCTTTCTGATCCCTCTCTCCCTCCTCTCTGCTCCCCAGCGGCGACCTGGAGCCAAAGGCCTACCCGCCTGCCAGCCAGCCAGCCTCTCAATCTGGTTGGCTGCGGCCAGGAAACGGAGATAGAAAAATGCTAATGCAGGACCTTCGGGAAACCCGATCCTTTGGGTTTCCCGACCTCAAAGCAGCACCCCCCACCCCTGCTCCCTCCCCACCTCCGAGTTAGTATCCAGCCATTGGCTAACCCCCCACTGGTACATCCTGCATTATCTTTTATTTTCTGAACAAAATGAATCCAAGGAGAAAGGTGTTTAAGTACTTTTGTTGTAAAATAATTGTTGTATAAATGCCAGCGATTTCCCTCTTACCTCTCACTCCATATAGATACCTTGAGAGTTAGCCCCGAAACAAGGCCTTCACAAATCATTGCAAACCATGTTAGTAGCTGTCAGTGGTGGTACTTGCCCACAGAATTAGCATCTCCTTTAAAGCAAAGAATTAAAAATATTGATAATTTAAACACAATATGCCACTCTAGAATTCACATAAACATCTTTACATTGGAACCTAAAATACAATGGAACTGAATGCAATAGGGGAATTATACATAGGCTTGCATATAACCAGACTTACTGTATCAGTACTGATACTAAACAGGATCAGTTTTGGATCTAAAGATTTATAAATCAGATCTGCATTTCAGTTGATTTGATCACACTCGGTTCTGTTTCACTGGTGTTTTTCTTTCAAAGACAGATTGTAAGATATCGAAGAGGAGCTTATGGTATTTAGCTAAGAACTTAAGGACAAGAACATTTAGCACAATGCTGTAGTTCAGTTACAACTCTAGCTGATGATTTATACATGTTATTAAAACTATTTTAAGATTATAAGAGAAGTAATACTTTTAATCATTTTTAATGGAAGCTTTCTCATGTTTGATGTTGCTTCAGGCGTAGAAAATTACAGCAACCCTTTGCTTCCTTTGGTAGTCGTTCAACATTATTTTCAGAAATTAAAAACAAAATGGCCTCAGTAACATATTTAGAAAATACAATATAGTCCAAATCTTTCCTTTTCTGCCCCATAGAAATTACTGAAAGCACTAATAAGTGTTCCATTTATTCATAATTTTCATGGGAAGTGTCTCCCCTCCACAGAAGGACTAAAGTCTTTCCATCTCATAACTAACATGTCCCCATTTGCTTAGAGAAATGCTGGTGGTGGAAACCATGGAGGGTCTTTCAACTGTGCGCCCACCCCAACAGTATAACGGGGATCTCAGCGGCATAAACATGGGAGAAATTTTAGCCTTGATTTAAATGGTTTTTTTTGAAGTGCGAGGCAGATCGAAACCCTTATAAACACGAGGCTGTGCTCATTGTCAAAGGGGAAGTGCATCAAAATCTGATGGATTTTTAAATGAGATGTGTCTCACCCCCCAAAGAATGAGACTTGTCAGCGCTCAGTCGATAATCAGGGAAAGAAAAAGATGAATGGAAATATTTTCACGTTAGAGTGTGTGCACATTTTTGCCCTTTTGGGGGAATATTTCTGAAAGGTTTAGAAACAAATAGTTTGACAGATGATATCAGGCTTGTTGACTCTTCTATTATGAGCGCAGGAAAAAGTCCCTAAGCGTCACTCTACCGATGTCACGCCATCTCACAACAAGCTCAATTTCTGTGAGCCCTGAGTGATACTGGAATTCTCCTTTTGGTTAATGTCTTGACTCTTGGGGCTGGATTTTGCCAATGGGGAGCTTTTGGAGGCGGGACTCCCACTTGTCAGGTTTTAGTCCCGCCTCCATCGACTTCTGGCCAACCCACGCTATTTTCCCTTGATTGACCTTGTTAAGCCTGCCAATTAAGGGGAAGCCGGTTGACAGATGAATTGTCATCGTTTGACAGCTCTGTGAAGCTGTCAAACACTGACATTCTCTGTAGTTTCATGAGTTCTTGAATTCAAGACTCATCAAACCACTTTCTTTAGCAGAAATTAGATGGTTGTTGCATTGGAGAATGCAGCAGCCATCTGTCATCTCTGCCGGTGAGATGCGAGAGTCTCCGCATCCCCAACGATTGAAGCCTGCAGGAAGAAACAAAGATAAGTAAACTTTTTCTAACACTTTCCACTTAACCTCAAATACTCACCTCTCCACACTTGCACCCATCACTTACCTTCACAGCGCACTTTTGCACCCCTCCGACCCCCGCAGACCCACTGCTCACCTCGGTGACCCTGGCGGGGTTCGGAGCCTTCGGGAAGCCCGCACTTGTGTGGGTAAAATGGGGATAATCCTCTTATCTGCCTGTTAACTACCTGTTAACAGGCAGTTAAGTGGCTGTAATCCCCTTCCCGCCTCCAAGGAGATGGGACCCGACGTGGTTCGGCTACCCGCCTTCTGGGAAGATGGCACGGAGGCGGGTTGGGGGCGGGATGGGCACCCGCCCCCAGATTCTGCCATTTTCCCGGCAGTCCCGCCTCCAAACCCGCCTCCCCAGGGCTGGCAAGATCGCGCCCTTGCTATACATGATGTCGTTTTGTAACTCGAGCTCCGATTGTCCATACGTGCAGCATAAAGTGAGTAATGACAGCTACAATTAATGCTGGAAATAGCAAAAGAGATTGACAAATTTCTAAATAAAAAAGCCATTGAATGTAATTACAGCAACAGAATGTTACTGAGCATGATGGGTACAAATATAAAGGCTATCATTCTATAAACTTTCACATTGTGATGCATATGTTGCTGTAACTAAACTAAGTAGATTACTGCAGTGACTCAAACACAGCATGTGGGGACTGGTCTTTCTGGGGCCCTTTAACTGTATGAAGTACACATAAGATGCATTCCCTGCTACTGTAGATAATTGCAGCCATGTTACACCTGGTTCTCAAGGTTCAGGTTTCTCTCATACTTCCCAAGCATAACACTGGGATTGTCTTTAAAAAAAAACTACAACAAAAGCATTCAAAGGGTTGATTTGTTTTCCTCATTTGTTCAACTTTCACGTACAAACAGATGAGCTGCACTACAGAGAACACGACAGGACGCTGTCTCTGGGAGGTTGATGCTTTGGGGTTGCCAGTGTAAGACATGATGATTTTCCTCTCGGTGACATAGAGGCCTGTTCTGGCAGCAAACCTCAGCCCCTTGTGTCATTGCCAATAGTTCATTGTGTTGCTATGCATCAGGAAAATGTTCCTCCTGTCCCAGCGATGTGATTCCTTCCAAGAATATTACTGTGTTTAAATAGCATTTCTGTGACATACCGTTGGAGGGGAATACAATTTAAATAAAAACTCCCGGCAATTGTATTTACATGGGAGGAAGCTGCTGAAACAAATTCTGTGTTCAGTCACGCTCCCCCTGCCGAGTTCAAATGGATCAAACACCAACTTTGGGGCTTTTGTGTGATTTTAAATTCCTTACTTTAAAACCTACCAACAGCCACTGCCTCATTCTTTGAGTGCCACTTAGCCTCCACGCACAAAGTTCCAAGCCGTTAATTTTTCTCTCAGACCTACACCACTTGGAACTTACAGTTGGTGCTTGTTGTGTGAGTTTGATCACTGTCATGTTACTATCTTCATGTTACTTTATGCTGCTATCGCAAAATGAGACCTTGTACGCAGCAAGGATTGGGAACAAATCAGGTCCTCACATGGCTAAAGTGGGGTGTGACACTCAAAAAGAACAGTCTCCTGGGTGTTTTTTTCCTCTCATTTTGACGGTAACTATTCATTTTTCTATGTTAGATAAATTATGTTTGAAGAGGAAGAACATAAGGAAAAAAGTTAAGCTAAAATTTTATGGGCTGGATTTTGATACTGGGGCGGGTTGGGGTCGTGTCATCCGCTTTTCGTGTTATCCACCCGACTGCAATTGGATGTGGGAGATTGATGCAATTTTCACCTAATTGGGCAATTGAGTTCCAGCATGTGGGAACCCATGACCCAATTAGTGGTTTCAGTGTGAAAGTCGCCACTGATGATGTCATCATTGCTGCTGCATTGAAGGTCAGAGACTGCCTGGCCTTTGCTGTGAGAGGACGAGAGGACCTGGATGCACAATGAGCAGGAGAGAGAGAGAGAGAGAGAGAGAAAGAATTTTTTTTGCACCAGCACTCCCAGATATGGTTCCTTCATCCCAGATGCCTACCAGCCCCAGTCACTGATAGTCAGCTATCCAAATGTGCTCCCGCCAGGTTTCACAATCGTGTTTCAGAACAGGCGTGCTTCACGGAGAACAAGGGTTAAAATCACAAAGGCCTTTCAAAATGGCATTATAGAGCCAATTTAGTGCTTGTTAAGAGCCTTAACAGCCTATCCCGTCTCTTAGAGGCGGGACAGAGTCGGCACCAGCAGACACGATTTAATGAAAATTGCGTAGAGGCGGGATGGAGGCGGACTTGTGCCCGCCCGCCAGTTTTTGCAATTTTAACCCCCCACATGCCTCCAAACCCGCCTCCACGGGTCAATGAAAATCCAGCCCTATGTGTCCTTGGATTTGAGCACTCTGTCAAACACAAAGAATGTAATAACGTATCTTATCTTTTTAATAAGCTTCTACGGCACACTTGAAGGGGATTGACAGGGTAGATGCCGAGATGTTGTTTCCCCCTGACTGGAGAGTCTGGAACTAGGGGGCACAGTCTCAGGATAAGGGGTCGGCCATTTAAGACTGAGATGAGGAGGAATTTCTTCACTCAGAGGGTTGTGAATCTTTGGAATTCTCTGCCCCAAAGGGCTGTGGAATCTGAGTCATTGAGTATATTCAAGGCTGAGATCGATAGATTTTTGGACTCATGGGGAATCAAGGGATATGGAGATCAGGCGGGAAAGTGGAGTTGAGGTCAAAGATCAGCCATGATTTTATTGAATGGCGGAGCAGGCTCGAGGGGCCTTATGGCCGACTCCTGCTCCTAATTCTTATGTTCTTATGAAGGTTTAAAAAACTCCTCAAACCTTTCTAACCCAGTGGATTTCCTACACTAATATTCCGGCGTTCATCCCATCAGAGTAATGGTCATTGCAATTTTTTTGGTGACTTATCCATGGCTGTTTTCGTCAGAAATCTTTTGAAGTTACTTTTAGACATCTTATTTATTCAAAACAATCTGTTAACAATATCCAGGTTAGAAATGGTTAAAATTGATTTACCATATGTAATCAGTTATTATTTATGACGGAACTCAACCTATTTAAAATACAGTAGATTTTAATAATTTACACATGACAATTTGTGCCTTCAACATGGAGAACATCCCAAGGCACTTTACAGAGAAATAGTATGTCGAGCAGGGGAGAGAGTTTAGGAAGGAGTGAGTGGAAAGTTGGGTCTTGAGATGGTTTTTGAAGAAGGGGAGAGGTCGCAGGGTTTGTGAAGAGAGGTGAATGCACAGGAGGCTGGAGACAGAGGAGCGACAGGGGAGAATTAAGTCCAGAGGAGGTTGCAAAGATAAGGTGGAATGAGGCCATGCACAGTTTTGAAGTTGAGGATGATGATTTAAATTTAACTCTTTGGGCAAGAGGGAGCCAGTGCAGGTCTGCGATTATGGGAGAGTTGGGCGAGTGAGGTTTTGTGCAGGGCAGTAAATGGGCAGCTGCAGTTTGGTCAAGTTGTAGTCTACGGAGGGTGGGCAAAGAAAGGCCAGAGAGGAGCACGTTGGAATAATTGAGTCTGGAGATGACAGAAGGGTAGATAAGAGTTTCTGTGGCAGAGGAGCTGGGGTAGGAACAGAGGCAGGCAGTGTTGTGGAGGTGAAGGTAAGTGGTCTTGGGAATGGAAAGAATATGGGGTTTAATGCTGAGTCAGGATAGAACAGGGAATTGTGTTTGTGCCGGGTGCCTAAAACAGTGGCTCAGTCTTCCCAATGTTTACCTGAAGGAAGTTGTGACTCATCCATGACTTGATATAGACAAGTTGTCTGACAGCACAGAAGTGGTGGTGGGCAGTTGGAGGTGGGTGTCATCAGCATATGTATGAAAACTGACCTGGAACCTCCAGATGGCGATACTGAGGGGCCGAATAGAAGATAAGAAAAAAAAGGGGGAGGGTGATCTGTAAACTTAGTAGGTGACACTAGGATGAAGGGAAGAAAAGCCATTTCTGGAGATGTATTGGCTGCATCAGGGCAGCTAGGAGTGGAATCATGCAAGGAAAATCCGACAGATCTAGACAATAGAGGCGGCCAAGTTACTGCAGCATAGTCACAGGGGAATCTCATTCATCACTTTGACCAGGCTGGTCTCTGTGCTGTGACGTGGGCAGAAGCTGTACTGGAGGGATTTCAACAAAATGTTTCTGGAAAGATGGACATGGAGTTGGGAGGCGAGGGCATGCTTGAGAACCTTGGAGAGGAGTGGGGGAAAGAGATGGCGCGATAATTAGAAAGGATGGATGGGGGCGAAGGTAGGCTTTTTTTTGAGGAGGACAAAGATGACGGCAGCGTTAAAGGGGAGTGCAATGCTGCCTGAGGAAAAGGAACTGTTAACTCCATCAACTTGTCCTTTTATTACACAAATATGCCAACTGTGTAGTGTTGGAGACACCATTGATTGGCCTTTGATGGATTCTGGGTTGTATTTTGATGTCGTAATTCTATGTGAATCTGCCATTCTATTGCACAAGTTTCACAGTGCTGGACTGGGCATGTCTGTGTAAATTGTTAGCATGTGCCATCTTTTAAACAGGGTTGAGTTCTTTAAATAGTTCTATTACTTGCTCAGCTTGCGTGTGTAAATTGTATATAACTATGTACATAAACTGAAATAAGTATCAACTTGTATATTGTGTATATTTCAAAATTGCATTCACAGTGGTATTGTGTAAATACGCATAAACCTCATTGTACATTTTGTAAAGATGGGCTTTTTTGGGAGGCTGTGCTTCAGACAGATTTGTTGCTTTATTGGCACTGTGATTTCGGTTCCCACAGGGGATTATATCTGAGAGCTCACCCACCATAAAAATGTGAACATCTTCCCATAATAGTCACTCTCTCTTTTTAACCCTATATGTTTTTACAACGCTTCTGATCTGCATTTAAACCTGGTACAAAATAAACTGAATCTGCCGCACAATTCTGTTTGCTCAGAGTTTTGAAATGCACCCCATGTACAAATAGCCTTTCAACATTCAGGTTTTCTCTGGTGGGCGTTTAAGCTTTGATTCCGGATTCATGCCTCACTTGCACTGTAAGAGCAACATTGGTGCAAAGGCGATTGATGCTGCAGTTGTACCTCTTTTTGGTGAAACAATAAACAAATAAACTGTAACTTAACAAAAAACGTTAAAGGAAACTTAACAACTTAAATTAACATTTTATTCCCGGGGGTGATGATGCACTCCAGTCCCACCGGTCACGGAAGGCCTCGAGCATGCCGGCGGACACCGCGTGCTCCATCTCCAGGGCCACCCGGACGCGAATGTGGCCGCGGAAGAGAGGCAGGGCAGTCGGGCCGAACGACCGCCCGCAGGTGATGGCCACTTTGGCCAGGCCCAGGAGCAGTCCTACGAGAAGGTCCCCCCGACCTGCCCGCTCCCCTCCGCACCGGGTGACCAAAGATCAGGAGCGTGGGGACTGAAGTGCAGCCAGAAATCGAGGAGCAGCCCCTTCAAATAGTGGAAGAGGGGCTGCAACCTCTCACATTGAACATAGACATGGAACACAGACTCCTCCAGGCCGCAGATGCTGCAGTTGTAATGTGAATGCACCATAAAGCACCTTGGATGCTTATCGCTAACAGCAAAAGATCTGACTCTTTTCCTTTTTGGATTTTTAACATTTGCTGATAATAACTAGCCTTTTGCCATTTCTTTGTTATGGTTTCATTTTTACACAAACGTCAGTAAGTATACAGTTTTATTTGAAATCCTTACAGCCGGCAAATGGATAAGACTTTCATCTGACCATTTTGAGCTCGGTGGAGTTTGTTTTCCGACTATGCTTCTTCAAAAAAGAGAACAAAACATGTTTACTGGGTTTGTTGATGAAAGCCTAGTGAAGTAGCATTCCTTTGAGGATAATAAAGATCTGCAATTAGTCGAAACAGGAGCCATTGGGAATGCTCATGTTAAATCTATCTAGCCATCATTATATGGCTCATTAACAAACAATTGAGAAACAATTGCCCTGAACATCTTGTTTGAGGAAGACAGCTGCAAATCCGACAAGGATTCCACCTGCAGGTTTCAGGTTACTGCATTCTCTACTGGATGCTGACAGCGTGCAACTACAAAGTTCAAACGTTATACTTTGTTCAATTGCTGTTTTCTGGCCGAAAAGCAGTTTTTTGATGTCGGGGAATCAATGTTCAAAGCACAAGTGTGCACTCTTCGTTCTGATGTTGTTGAAGGAAGGGGTGGGGGTTGATCCCAGGCCTCACAGGCAGCAGGTGCGGGTTTGGAAAGTCAGGTGTGTGGGTTTGCGCCTGGCAATTGCGGCGTGCCCGATTTTGCGACGGGCACTGGGCTCATCGCGGACGCTGCAGATCTGGCACGGGACGTCACATGTCCGATTTTACAACCCGTGCCCACGGCCTGCGGCTCCTGCGAGGGCCTTGATAGAAATGTTTAAATTAAGCAGGTGAGGTCCTTTGTCGAGTGTCACCTAGCCTGCTCAGCAGGGACTCTGCAAAAGGCAAATTTGCTGTTGTTTTGGCCGCATTTTCAAGGTAGGGTTTTTTTTGAAACAGCTTGAATGTGTCTGACTTACAGACCAGGACAGCACTTCTCGTTGCTCTGTAAGTCACCATGGCAATACACTTCTAACTCTTACACCAATTGGGATGACATAAGTGTCATCAATAGAAATTAACAGAAGTAAACAAAAGTGCCCTCTTTTTTTAAGGGGCACAAACAATAAACTGCAAATTATAAGTAAAACAAAAAGAAACGTATCAAGCTAAAGCAAAATGTTGTCCCTGGTGTCCAGTCACGGAAAGCCTCAAGCATACACCGCGTGCTCCCTCTCCAGGGACTCCCGGGCGTGGACATAGCTGCGGAAGAGAGGCAGGCGATTGGGTTGAACGACCCACTCGACCGCGCTCTGCCTGGACCTGTGGGTGGCCACCTTGGCGGCATTACGCTTCTGTACCACCCTCCAGACCACCACAATGGGCATCTGCTAGATAGGCCAGCCTGCAGCCCATTGGTGCTCATAAAGAGAATAACATACAGCATGTTTGCCAGCAAAGAGCCTTTTTCGCTTTCCCAGTGGAGAGGTGACACAAATTGCAGATGCACTGAATTTTTAATCCCAAAAGCCAGGGTGTTATATATGGAACCCTTGCAGCCAACAGGGCTCCTCATGACAAACCCACTGCATACATAAGCAGCAAGGGACACCATTTCATTATGGTGCAGCTGGTTTGTAACCACAAAAGTGTCATCCTGTTAATGCATATTGTCTAGAGAGCACCATTATGTTTTTCTCCTGCAACAATTCCCCTCCAAGTCACATACCATGGACATAGATCGCCGTTCCTTCATCGTCGCTGGGTCAAACTTCCTGGAACTCCCTCCCTAGGAGCACCTTCACCACACGGACTGCAGCCGTTCAAGAAGGCGGCTCACCACCACCTTCTCAAGGGCAACTAGAGATGGGCAATAAATGCCGGCCTTGCCAGCAACGCCCACATCCTGAGAATGAATTTTTTTTAATTGCCTGCATGGTTTGAAGGTGCTGAGACAATGGCTCTCGGGAGTAAACTATCCAACCGTGGCCGCTGACTCCTATTGGAACCCCACACACAGCAGCAGAGCGCAAATGCGAAAGTGTCAACCTCCTTTGCCACACTTTGCAGCAGGACACCCAAAGTGTCACGACTGAAAGGGCATTTCTGCCCATGTTGCTGCTTGTAGCCATTCTCCCGCAGAGCAAAGATGGTGGTCAGGTGTGAAAAAAAAAATACTGGGCTCGTCAGGGGTTGCAACTGGCAGCCAGTCAGTTTACAGCCGTGACCCCCCTGCACGTGTTTACCACGCATAGCGAGCTTCGACAAATGAAGCACGATCCAACTTACTAATCACCAATTTGCACAGACGTGTCGCTATTCACTTGTTACACTAACACATTTCAACTGATCTGCACAGGAGGGAATAAACTGTAGTCAAAAATGGGTTGCTCCAATTAAAAATCAAATCAAACATCCATTTTATTTTCCCATACCTTCAAAAAGTATCACTTTTCTCTGTTGAGGCACAGACTCATGTCTTCATGTTCACTTATATCAGACGGATATAACATATACACGATAGCGATATCACACAGAGACTTGTGATATTTTCTAGATATGATATGATCTTAGGTCAAGCACAAGCCAATGAAAGAAAGAAAGACTTGCATTTCTCTAGCGCCTTTCATGACCACCGGACATCCCAAAGCGCTTTACAGCCAATGAAGTACTTTTTGAAGTGTAGTCACTGTTGTAATGTAGGAAATGCGGCAGCCAATTTGCATGATTTCTCACAGCAATGTGATAACGACCAAATAATCTGTTTTAGTGATGTTGATTGAGGGATAAATATTGGCCAGGACACCGGGGAGTGTCAGCCTAGATTTTTGACCCCGCAATCTTCTGACTCAGAGGCGAGGGTGCTACCCACTGAGCCACAGTTGACACTTCAATGACTAGCTCAATGATTATCCTATGATGCCGGTTGGCAAGCACTGCCCTTTAAATGATCCAATCTCAATGCATGACCTCAATCATGTGAATCAATAGCATTATGCCATTATCAGGTTTTAATTTTATATATCACCAGACTCACCATCCCATTGAGTTGTCGTAACTACCAGTAACAGACTTGAGTGAAGCTACAAGCGGACTTGAAGACATAGCACAGGAGCAGATAAAGGTGGTATTCCTCTGTAATTAAACAGAACAAATCTGATGTTCCCATGTAATGCACGGTGTAATAAATGTCATTATCACTGCTATTCAAGCTATTTGAATTTGCACAGGAGCCACTTATTGCATCATGAATGCTCAGGAAAGAGAAACCATTATCTACATTTGATCACACCATCGTAAAACAAAACATTCTGATTTGATGAGCATTGCAGTTGCACCTTGACTGAGGTACCTCGGCACAATTGATGATACTCAAACCAGGCAGACTGGAAAGCTCACGCATGCTTCATATGGTCCATATTTGATCTGCAAAATGGGATCCAGAATTTTAAAATTAAAACCACTGAACCTCAAGGGAATTTGGAGATTGCCTGTTCAATAATAATGGGAGGTGGCAAACTCTGATGGCAGCTGTTTGCGGAAGCATTTTTCTTTATTCCTGGTTAGTTAAGCAGAAGGAGATGGGAACAGAGTAACCCTTGTGTCAGAGGAGTGCAGAACATGTGCAACAATATATACCAGAGGAGATCATTAATGTAGGCCATGTCATGGAGGGATTTGAAAGAAAACACAAGGTTTTTGAAGTCTCTGAGGCACCAGGAGCCAGTGAAGCTTGGAAAAATGGGTCATGCAAGTCTGCAACTCTCTGTGGATGGCAATGGAGCCATGGCATTCGGAATGAGTTGTAATTTGTGGAGGTGGAAGTGGGAAGCCTGGCTGGAAGAGCATCCGAGACTTTTCACCCAAGACATGGATTCAGGTTTTACCAGCTGAGAAGGCAAAAATGAAGCAGAGTAGGCTTGGTAATGGAATAGATGTGGGGGATGAAGCTCTACTTGGAGTTACACTGAGGTTCTGCCCCTCCTGACTTGAAAAGGTGGGCCATTGGATGGAGCCAAGGCCAGAAGGACATAGATCCTGACAGGATGGTGAAAAGGATGGCTTTGGATTTGCAGACATTAAGCTGGCAGAAATTTTGGCTCATCCGCTCGTAATGTCAGGACAGGTCATTGGAAAATGTGGCAACAGCCTTTGGATTGTTGCAAGAGGTGGAAAAACAAGGATAGGTGTCGTCAGCATATATGTGGCAAATGACACCCTGCTTCCGGATGATATCGGAGAGGGATAGCACATAAGTGATGAATGGAGGGACCAAGGATGGGGTATATCAGAGGAGACCATATGAGCAGAGACCATTGGAGGGCAGTGTGGTGCCGTCACTGCGATGGGTACAAGAGGAATCAGGGTAGCGCACTGTCGCAAAAGTGGAATAAAATGGATAGGAACTGGGGGAAGAATGGAATAGTCAACTGTATCAAATGCAGCAGAGAGGTTAAAGAGAATGATAAGACAGAGTGCGCCATTATCACAATTGTGGTAGATGCCATTGTAATTTTAACCAGTTCAGTAAGAGTGCTGTTGGTTGGCAAGAAGCCAGTTCTGAGGGCTTTGCACAAGGAGTAAGGACAGTTGTAAGGACTTTGGGAAGAAAGGTTGGAGATGGGGAGCAGTAGTTGAAGAGAATGGATTGGTCAAGGGTAGGGTTTTGAAATGGAACATTGTACCTTAACCATAAAAGAGCATTCCTTTTGCACCTGATCCATTGGTGTCTGTGACTACACATCATTCAACAGCTTCTAATAGTATTACTGGATTTTTAATAAACTTAACAAGAATATTCCTTTCATTAAAGAGTTCAACAGCACACTAAAGCTATACCACTATCCATTGAATAATCACTTCAGGAGCTCATTAATGTTGTGCCTGATTCTCATACTTTAGTTTCATTCTCTCAAACTTTGGAATCCATCTGAAAATGGTCATGTGAACAATTGTCTTCGAGCTATCTGTCAATGCAGACAAAATTTACACACAAATGTAAAAATGAATATCATAATTTCAAATATCTAGGATTGATAATGGCATCAATTGAAATTAGGGACCACTGTAAAGGCTTTTAGAAGATTGGAGAAAATCTCTTTATACTAAAAATTACAAATGAACTGCTAAACAGGCAAACGTGGCAGCCAATCTGCATAGAGCAAGTTCTCACAATCAAAACGAGTGACTGGATAATCTATGCTTTTAGTGGTGCTTGAAGGAAGACTGTTGGCCAAATCATGAGGGGAACTCCCTGCTCTTCTCCAACAAACACCATAAGATCCACCAGAACAAACACCATTACTTCCAAATGAGAAGGTAAACCTTGAGTTTGACATCTTACCAGAAGGACAGCACCTCCAACAATGCTGTTACTCACTTTGGTTGGAAGAATAGAAAAACAGAATATTTTTTAAAACTGTGAGAAAATATTAAAGGTTGGTGTTCAGAGAGATTTGGGTGTCCTCGTACAGGAAACACAGATAGCTAGCATGCAGGTACAGCAAGCAATTGGGAAGGCAAATGGCGTGTTGGCCTTTATTGTAAGGAGGTTGGAGTACAAGAGTAAGGAAGTCTTACTACAATTGTGCAGGGCTCTTGTGAGACCACACCTGAAGTACTGGTGCACAATTTTGATCTCCTTATCTGAGGAAGGACATACTTGCCTTAGAGGCAGTGCAACAAAGGTTCACTAGATTGATTCCTGGGATGAGAGGGTTGTCCTATGAAGAGAGATTGAGTAGATTGGGCCTATACTCTCTGGAGTTTAGAAGAATGAGAGGTGATCTCGTTGAAGCATGTAAGATACTGAGGGGGATTAACAGGGTAGAAGCTGAGAGGTTGTTTCCCCTGGCTGCAGAGTCTAGAACTAGGGGGCATAGTCTCAGGATAAGGGATCGGCCATTTAAGACTGAGATGAGGAGGAATTTCTTCACTCAGAGGGTTGTGAATCTATGGAATTCTCTACCCCAAAGGGCTGTGGATGCTGAATCGTTGAGTATATTCAAGGCTGAGATCGATAGATTTTTGGACTCGAGGGGAATCAAGGGATATGGGAAGCAGGCAGGAAAGTGGAGTTAAGGTCGAAGATCAGCCATGATCTTATTGAATGGCAGAGCAGGCTTGAAGGGCCCTATGGCCTACTCCTGCTCTTAATTCTTATGTTCTTATGTTCTAATTCAGCATACCCTCAGAATGCACTAAAGCATCAGCCTAGTTTAGATTATGTGCTCGAGGCCACAACCTACTGACCAAGAGGAAACGCGTTATCAACTGCACCAATTTGGCACTTTGTTAACACAGTTAAACCTTCCACACGTCAATAGCACGCTGGCAGTCAGTGACAATTAGATCCATTCAGTCTCATGAAGCAGAACTCTTAACTCTCCCCATTGCAGAGACAGGCCTCATTAATGCTCAAGTCTATGGGATCTGTGCCAAGCGACCCCAGCTAAACATGGGGGCCGTGAAATTCGGCATCTCAGCGGCAGCTGTTAAGGCCATTTCGGTAAAAAAAAATGGTGGCCGCCTTGCGTTCACCCACTTCCAATGCGTCCTGTGGCGGCCGCCATTTTGGGCAGGTCGGCAGCACGGCCGTTGCCTGCACTCGCTGGAAAAATGGTAATGAGGCAGATCGTGACGTCCAGCAGTGTGCAACATTGATTTGACGCACGACCTACCATTTTGGACGTCGCCGCTCCATTCAACACCCTCTCCAAAACACGAACAGCTGAACGTGCGGTCAGCTGCACGAGGGACCCCCCACCAGCGGTATTTAAAGGGATCGTCAACAACTCGCACGTGACTTGCTTTTTGATTTCTACTGGCTCTGTGTAAGTTTGTGCAACTGTTTGGAGCTTTCTACAGTTATTTGAAGTTGGTCAGGTGACAGGGAGTGGTGCTGCAAGTGGAGAAGGCCTTGCTTCTGATTTCAAGGGATCAGCTCAGACAACTTGCTCCCAGTCATGGGGGCTCTACTTGCAGTCCCCCTCGCGCTGGACTATGACAGGGAGATGGAGCAGAGGCAGCAAAGAAGAGGACAAGCTGCTCGCAGAGGGAGGAGGAGGAGAGGCAGGAGGGCTCTCAGCAGGAGGCCTTACCCACCTAGGGTCTTCCGAGAGCACTTTTCCTACCTGCACTTAAGCCAGGAGCAGTGCATTTGGAGGCTCCGCACTCTGTGTACCAACAGATGGCTAGAAATATTGAGGCTCCGTGGGTCAAGAACCTGCTGTCCTCTCTCAGGATGACAGCATTCATACTCCGCCGCTCCCCCCCTCCCCCCCCACCCCCGACTGGAGGTGGCACTCAATTAGCAGTCTGGTGAAATCTAAAAACTTGACATCCATCCGAGAAAGGTCTTGCCTCCCTGTTCCGTCACCATCGCTTCCAGTTGTCGAGCGGTTGATCGGCCCCAAAATGAAACAGCAGCAAATCAGAAGGGAAGACAATGAAGGGACGGATGTATGTCTTGCCACGGTGCGCCGGTGGTGGAGGGAGTGGATGTTTGAGGTTTGTCCCCACGGTCATAACGTGTGTAGCCTTTAACACGGTTGACCTCCTCCAACGCCTCTCCACTGTCGTCCAGCTGGGTGGGACTGCACTCGCCTGGTTCCATTCTTATCTATCCAGTCATAGCCAGAGAATCAACTGCAACAGCTTCTCTTCCTGCTCCCACACCATTACCTCTTGTGTCCCCCAAGGATCTATCCTTGGCCCCCTCCTATTTCTCATCTACATGTTGCCTCTTGGCGACATCATCTGAAAACACAGCGTCAGTTTCCACATGTACGCTGACGACACCCAGCTCTACCTCACCACCACCTCTCTCAACCCCTCCACTGTCTCTAAATCGTCAGAAGGCTTGTCTGACATCCAGCACTGGATGAGCAGAAATTTCCTCCAACTAAATATTGGGAAGACCAAAGCCATTGGCTTCGGTCCCCGCCACAAACTCCGTCCCCTAGCCACTGACTCCATCCCTCTCCCTGGTCACTGTCTGAGGCTAAACAAGGCCGTTCACAACCTTGGTGTCATAGTTGACCCCGAGATGAGCTTCAAACCACATATCCGCTACATCACCAAGACCACCTACTTCCACCTAAGTAACGTCGCCCATCTCCAACCCTGCCTCACTCATCCGCTGCTGAAACCCTCATCCGCTGCTGACATACTCATCCATGCCTTTGGCACCTCTAGACTCTGACAGGAAACAGAGAGTAGTGGTGAACGGTTGTTTTTCGGACTGGAGGAATGGTGTTCCCCAGGGGTCGGTTCTAGGACCACTGCTTTTCTTGATATATGTTAATGATTTTGACTTAGGTGTACAGGGCACTATTTCAAAATTTGCAGATGATACAAAACTTGGAATTATAGTGAACAGTGAGGAGGATAGTGATTGACTTCAAGAGGACAGAGACAGGCTGGTAGAATGGGCGGACACGTGGCAGATGAAATTTAACGCAGAAAAGTGCGAAGTGATACATTTTGGTAGGAAGAATGAGGAAAGGCAATATAAACTAAAGGGTACAATCCTAAAGTGGGTGCATGAACAGAGAGACCTGGGGGTATATGTGCAAAAATCGTTGAAGATGGCAGGGCAGGTTGAGAAAGCGGTTAAAAAAGCTTATGGGATCCTGGGCTTTATAAATAGAGGCATAGAGTACAAAAGCAAGGAAGTTATGATGAACCTTTATAAAATACTGGTTTGGCCTCAACTGGAGTATTGTGTCCAATTCTGGGCTCCGCACTTTAGGAAGGATGTGAAGGCTTTAGAGGGGGTGCAGAAAAGATTTACAAAAATGGTTCCATGGATGAGGGACTTCAGTTATGTGGATATACTGGAGAAGTTGGGTTGTTCTCCTTAGAGCAGAGAAGATTGAGAGGAGATTTGATAAAGGTGTTCAAAATCATGAGGGGTCTAGACAGAGTAGATAGAGAGAAACTGTTCCCATTGGCGGAAGGGTCGAGAACCAGAGGACACAAATTTAAGGTGATTGGCAGAAGAACCAAAGGCAACATGAGGAAAAACTTTTTTACGCAGCTAGTGGTTAGGATCTGGAATGCACTGCCTGAAAGGGTGGTGGCGGCAGATTCAATCATGGCTTTCAAAAGGGAATTAGATAAGTACCTGAAGGAAAAATTTTTGCAGGGCTACGGGAAAAGGGCAGGGAGTGGGACTAGCTAAAGTGCTCTTGCAGAGAGCTGGCATGGGCTCGACGGGCTGAATGACCTGCTACTGTGTTGTAACAATTCTATGAATCGATTATTCCAATGTTCTCCTGGCCAGCCTCCCATTTTCCATCCTCCATAAACATTAGCTCATTCAAAACTCTCCTGCCCACATCCTAATTCGCACCAAGTCCCATTCACCCATTACCCCTGTGCTCGCTGACCTACATTGGCTCCCAGACCAGAACCCATGATTTTCAAATTTTCATCCTTGTTTTCAAATCGCTCCATGGCCTCGCCCCTCCCTATCTCTGCAACCTCCTACAACCCTCTGAGATCTCTGCGCTCCTCCAATTCTGGCCTCTTGCGCATTCATGATTTTAATCGCTCCACCAATGACAGCCGTGCCTTCAGCTGCCTGGGCCCCAAGCTCTGGAATTCGCTCCCTATACCTCTCCGCCTCTCCACCCCTCTATTTCTTCCCCTCCGGCTGTCTGCTGCTACTCACATCTGTTATGTACCACCTTGGCCTGAAAGAGAAAGGGAAGTGTGTCAGTGAATGTGGTGCAATGTGTTTGGGTGATGTGCCTGTCATGGTTAAATAGCTGGCAGTGTGTGTGCAAGATGTGAGATGTGTGTGTGAGGATTGGTAGTGGTAAGTGTGTGAGGGTGAGGTGAAGCTATGATTGTAAGGTAGGAATTGTGATTGCTAGAGACTGTTGGTAGGTGAGTGATGGGGCGGGCGGGGGGGGGGGGCGGGTGGTGCATTGAGCAGTGTGAGAGGCTAGTAGTGCAGTTGGTGGGATATGGCATTTGAAGATGTGTGAGGTCATTCAGCTTCTTGCGGCCTGGATCCAGGTCCTGGGGGAAACACACGTGGCACTGACGGCTTCTGCTATCTCCTCCCACAGCCTGGAAAGCCTTCTGCCCCCATACGGGTAGAGGACCTGTCATCGTCTGTGCACCTCCAGGACCAAGGCCTCCAGTGCTACATCTGAGAATCTCCTTGCCCCCTCTCTTCCCTTTTGAGCCAGTGCTGCATGCAGAGTGACGATGAGGTGCTTCTGCAACAAAGCACCTCCCTTTTAAGTAGTGCAGACAGCCGAGGCAAAATTTTATTGGCCAGTAGACTGCACCCGATATTGGGCCCCTCTTGAGCGCTAAGTCAACTAGCAGCACGTTTAATGCTGAGCTCAGCGCTCCAATCATGTAAATGTTCCTGGTTCCCAGGACTGTAAGAATGTTAATGCGGCTCAGAGACCAGCACGCAAGAGAGACCTGAATCTAATGTTGAATGTATGAAAAATGATGAGTGACACATGGGAGGTTGCTCCCCCCCATCACAAGGACAGAAAGACCGTTAATATACAAGCACCTTTTGATGCAGTGTAAAACACTGGTGAGTTCAGGATAAAAGGCGAGGCTGCGTTATGCTCCCTGCCTCTGTCGTACAGAGAGCACCCGGGCTTCAGGTAACAGGACTGCTTTCTTTTTAACTCAGTTTGTGGGTTATTGTGTGTGTCTGTGATGCCTTTCAGAAGATCCCTCGCTCTACTTTACTGATGGTACTCCATCGACATACAAGTGGCATTAGGGTATAGTTCCCAATTTGATCACACAGATGACTAATGTAGCGAAGTAGTTATTTTTATGATGATTAAAAGCACACTTCATTTCGGAAACTTCTGAAAGGAGTTGAATGGTGGACCGTACAATAACAATAGTTCACAGAGCCAAACTAATTAGAGCAGGGGTGTACAGCAGTGTGGTTGAAGTGGACTGCTTGGTTTTAAATTATTTCGGTGGAAGTTTGAGTAGTCTGTGCTTGCAGGATAACTATCAAGTGGGTGACTGTGTCAAACGCGCTCTTGACGCAGAATAAAACGACATCTCTTAATGGAAAGAGAGGATATAAAGCCAAGTAACCGAGAGAGAGAGAGAGAGAGAGAGGGCAAACTAAAGACTATCCTAAGGTAAGGAGATTTCAATATTAATGATATGAAAGAATACGGATCCACATATTACAAAGTCTGAGAAATGTTTTCATTTTCAACAAAGATATATTTTCAGCATTTTTTTCTGATTGCCAATCCATTAAGAATGTTACCGAGTACCGCTTTGCTTTGCTTCTTCTAGACATTATTTTGCAGCTCTCGGATAGCAATGAAGATTTTAAAACTGTACGACAACATAAAACTTTGTTTTGATATTTTTTTAAAACTCGTGCTTAAAAACAAAAATGAATTAGTGATTTGGTAAAAACTAATCATTGGTGTATCAAGGAGCTCTTAAAATGATTTCCAAAAAGCATTTCCACAGGCTTGCTCTATTAGATACCTGAAAAGCTGTCATTAAAATGTAGTAAGAAGTCGCACAACACCAGGTTATAGTCCAACAGCTTTATTTGAAATCACAAGCTTTCGGAGCGCTGCTCCTTCGTCAGGTGAAGTGACTTCACCTGACGAAGGAGCAGCGCTCCGAAAGCTTGTGATTTCAAATAAAGCTGTTGGACTATAACCTGGTGTTGTGCAACTTCTCACTTTTGTCCACCCCAGTCCAACACCGGCATCTCCGCATCATTAAAATGTAGCACAGCTCCCTAACTGATTTGTACTGGGCTATATGTGTCTAAGAAAGAAAGACTTGCATTTATATAGCGCCTTTCACCACCACCGGACGTCTCAAAGCGTTTTACAGTCAATGAAGTACTTTTGAAGGGGAGTCTCACTGTTGTAATGTGGGAATACAAATACAAATACAAATCTTTATCGAAATAGTTTATTCAGAGGAGCCTGAATAAAGAAGTGCCGTCAGTCCCAATTGAATTCTCTTTCTGGTTTTATAACAGAGCTAAACCAAGTGAATAGACAGCTGATGGAAGCCAAGTGTAAGATTCTGATGTGCTAAACCCTATTCCACCCACTCTCATTGTGTGCTGTTGCTGATCCAAGCAGAGGAAATGGCCAAGGCCTGTGTGTTTACAGGGTTTTGTCAAACATCAGTTGTTTAGCATGGGCCAAGTGTGATAAAATTCCGAATATTTCGAATTTCATCTTATTTTCTTTTTTTAACAAGGGAAAGAGCAGGGGAGTGGTAGCTCTTTCAGAAAGCCGACAAAGGCACGATGGGCCGAATGGCCTCGTTCTGTGCTGTATGATTCTATGAAGTGCTTGGTGTGCCTACACGGGTATTTATTAATCCTGCACTGGAGCAGGAGGTAGCACTGTGGGAGATAACGGGGGACGAAGCGTGTGTTTTTTTTTACATTAAGTAAAAGTCATTCCTATTACCTTACGATGGTAGATATTCACTGCAAAATTGTAACTTGCTCTCAACTATTGTATTTTCAGTATGGTTGGACACCAGTGCCTCCAAATGGTTTTCCTTCTCTTGTTGCTATTTGCCTGCACTCATGGATCCCCTCTTAAAGCGATAGACTTGCTCTCCCAAGGCGAAGTAGACAACCAGTGCTTCGATTTGTCGTCGGTCGCCCTGGTTGAAACAAGACACATAAATGTGGTTGAAAGTGTGCAAGACCTGTGGAATTTCCTGATATACCTGCGAGAGTCCAAGATACCCCAGCATAGATTCCTCTTCTGGGATTTGGCCCAGCTATTCTGGGATGTCTATGTGGATTGCGTGCTGGCAAGAACTCATGGACTAGGCAAACGAGAAACCGTCTCAGGCGAGAACTTTGCAATTCGAAGTTAATACAGGTAATTCTTCCACTTTCTTGCTTGCATGCATGCAGAGAACATGTAAGGAAAGGATTACAATCAGACGGTCCTGAGTTTTGCTAATATTATACTGCTATTGATTCAGCTTTATATTGTAGTAATAGTAACCTTTAGCTTTTACCTGTTAAGTGAGGAAGTAGAAGTCAATTTAGATGCAGTGACCACTGAACTGTTGAATTAAGACTGACCTTAAAGCAACGGTCAGTTTAAAAAATAAAGCTAATTAGAAAGACATTCCAGTGCATAATGCAGCGAACTTTAATCAGTTGCTAACAAATTCTGCAGAAGGAAAACATCTGCGACTACATCATTCTTTTTAGAAAGCAAGAGATTGGTATGGAATGCTACAGATTTATAATTCGAAGTTTCCCTTGGTAGAACAGTGACGAGAGTGAAACTATCGATAAGATAACAAAGTAGGGGAGTTCTATGGAAAAAGAACTCGTTAAAACGAAACTTATTGATAAGGGACAAAGGAAGAAGCTCATTAAAATTCACCTTATATGGAGTTGTATTAGGCACTGCAGCAACGGGCAGAATGTCCTGTAGAAAAGGTAACAGAAAGGTATAAAAAGTGGATGTTGGAACAGAGACCAAGTTTCGAATTGCAGCCTATTTACCGAGCTTGGAACTGTAATGCGTTTGAATCCTCCCACTAAAACTTGTAAGGTTTGGTCACAAGTACAGCTCGAGTGTATTTTTCATTATTGTATACTTAATAAATCTGTGGCATCTGACATTCAATGTTGCGAACCCTATTGATTTGAGGAGAAAGTTATCGGTAAGAACAGACACATTTACCCCTAACAAACATGTGCAGCATATTAGACAATATCTGAACAGACCGGCTCAAAAATAATGGCCCGTAATTTGCGGTCGGCGGCGAAGCGAAGGCGTTCGCCGCTGGCCCCGAAGTACGCTTCCCACACAGATCTCGCGATCTCTGTGGCGAGAGGTTCGGCTTTTCCGACGCGTAATTGAAAGCAACGCAAGTTAATGGGGAATCCCCAACGCCAGCTGCTGTGACGTCGACAAGCTAAGCAGCCAATCACAATGCAGAATTCTCACAGACCGCGAACCTGGAAGTGGGGGAAGCTCCTTTGATTCTAACTTTTTAAAAATGCTAGAGAGAGCAAAACAAAGATTGGGGCTCTCACACGGGGAAAAGGCAAATCTGAAATAAAGATGAACAAACTTTAAAAAAAAAAATTAAAATAAAATTTTCTTAAAGTTTCTTAAAAATTTGACACTACACCAAATTAAAATGAGTTTTTCAAGGCCATGACCTTTGTTTAGCTGTCAATCCACTGTTGAAACCCCACTTACACCTAATCCAGAAGGGTCTAACTTTTAATGGTGTAAATGGAGTGAGACGACAAAATGCTGAGGTACAGAGGGATCTGGGGGTCCTAGTACATGAATCACACAAAGTTAGCATGCAGGTACAGCAAGTAATTAGGAAGGCTAATGGAATGTTGGCCTTTATTGCAAGGGGTATGGAGTATAAAAGTAGGGAAGTTTTAATGCAACTGTACTGGGCGCTGGTGAGACCACACCTGGAGTACTGCGTACAGTTCTGGTCTCCATATTTAAGGAAGGATATACTTGCATTGGAGGCAGTGCAGAGAAGGTTCACTAGGTTGATTCCTGGGATGAGGGGGTTGACGTATGACGAAAGGTTGAGCAGGTTGGGCCTATACTCATTGGAGTTTAGAAGAATGAGAGGTGATCTTATTGAAACATATAAGATTCTGAGGGGGATTGACAGGGTGGATGCTGAGAGGATATTTCCCCTAGTGGGGATATCTAGAACTGGGGGGCATAGTTGCAGAATAAGGGGTCGCCCATTTAAGATGAGGAGGAGGAATTTCTTCTCTCAGAGGGTCATGAATCTTTGGAATTCTCTACCCCAGAGAGCTGTGGAGGCTGAGTCATTGAATATATTCAAGGCGGAGATTGACAGACATTTGAACTACAAGGGAGTCAAGGGGTATGGGGAGAGAGCGGGAAAGTGGTGTTGAGGCCAAGATTGGGTCAGCCATGATCTTATTGAACGGCGGAGCAGGCTCGAGGGGCCGACTGGCCGACTCCTGCTTCCCATGTCCTTAAACAGCGGTATTACCGCGGAAGAGCCGAAGATTTCGTCAGTTTCCTTGATTTGACAGATTACACTGATTGCCGGCTCTGTGGTGCGGTGCTGGGGTAAATGAGGGGCTTACCACCGGCTTTAGGCCCCCTTCTACCAAATTGGTTGTGGAGGAGCGGAGCAAGCTCTTGCTCCGCTTGGAATCGTCAAATGGCCGCTGCAGCCTACGCAGCGACTACCACCCAATTAAAAGAAAAACCTTCCTGTGAAACCAGCAGTACTCCCCAACCTCCCCCGCACCCCACCACTCCACAATACCCACAGTGTCCCGGCCACCTATGTTGCCGCTCCACCTCCCCGAGACTTACCTTCGGGCCGCTGCTGGTGAGGCAAGCGGCCCAATATTCAACTGCGTAAGATGGCCGAACTGCCTGTGGCGGGGTGACAGATGCTGGCAGCTCGTCCAAATAATGTAAATAAGGCTTGAGGACCAATTTCAGGCCGGTCCAGGGCCTCCAGATTGGGGCGCTGTCTGGAGGCGTTCGGCCATGGGAAGCCTCCGACCGCAATTTCCAGCCCATTATGATCACTGATCACATTTCTTTCCTTCTTCTTCCAAAACAGAAAATTTGTGATGCTGAAGAGCTGCCGTGAAGTGAAGCAAGTGTCAAAATAAGAAAACCAAGTCGTTATAGCATCAACTTTTGTATTCAAATTGTTTCAGAACCTCCGTTTTATAATTGCATGTGGCTGTTTCTTGCTCTTGTTGTCTCGATATAAAATACTGAATTTCACAATCAAAGCTGGAATAAAACAGGAAAACTAGTATCAACTGTTTTATAATGTATAGGAACATATTTTTGCTATAAAATCCCTTACATTACTTATATAAAGCGGAGAGCCAGAAAAATCTATACCCACTTTTGTTTGATTTTTTTAAATTATTTTCTATCCTTTGACTCTGTTTCAGAGTATCTGTGGGCTACACAATTTCCCGATAGGACAAGTGTGCCTCACTTGTACTTGTTCTGTGTCCATCAAAAATGTAAATTGATAGATGAATGATCACATTATATATATATTAAAATTAAAGCTATTTTCTTCAAAGTTTTTTGGGACTGCCCTGTTCTAGTTAGATATATTGTACAATACAAAGCAAACAACATTAAGCAGGCCACAGTGGAACATGTTGTGGGGGTAAAAAAGCATGTAACACGCAGGCATTTTAAGCAGTGGTTTATGCAAATAAGTTTTCATAAGAACATAGGAATTAGGAGCAGGTCATATGGCCCCTCGAGCCTGCTCCGCCATTCAATAAGATCATGGCTGATCATCGACCTCAACTCCACTTTCCCCTAGAGTCCAAAAATCTATCTATCTCAGCCTTGAATATACTCAACGATTCAGCATCTACAGCGCTTTGGGGTAGAGAATTCCAAACCCTCTGAGTGAAGAAATTCCTCCTCATCTCAGTCTTAAATGGCCGACCCCTTATCCCGAAACTATGCTCCAGTCCTAGACTCTCCAGCCTGGGGAAACAACCTCTCAGCATCTACCAAGTCAAACCCCTTCAGAATCTTGTATGTTTCAATGAGATCACCTCTCATTCTTCTAAACTCCAGAGAGTATAGGCCCAATCTACTCAATCTCTCCTCATAGGGCAACTCTCTCATTCTAGGGATCAATCTAGTAAACCTTTGTTGCACTGCCTCCAAGGGAAGTAAATCCTTCCTCAGTTAAGGAGACCAAAACTGTGCACAGTACTCCAGGTGTGGTCTCACCAAAGCCCTGTACAATTGTAGTAAGACTTCCTTACTCTTGTACTCCAACCCCCTTGCAATAAAGGCCAACATGCCATTTGCCTTCCTAATTGCTTGGTGTACCTGCATGCTAACTTTCTGTTTTTCCTGTACGAGGACACCTAATTCTCCATGAATACCAACATTTAATAGTTTTCACTATTTAAAAAATATTCTGTTTTTCTACTCTTCCTACCAAAGTGAATAACCTCACATTTCCCCACATTATACTCCATCTGCCACTTTATTGCCCACTCACTTAACCTGTCTATATCCCTTTGCAGGCTCTTTGTGTCCTCCTCACAGTTTACTTTTCCACCTAGCTTTGTATCATCAGCAAACTTGGATACGTTGCACTCAGTCCTTTCACCCAAGTCATTAATATAGATTGTAAATAGCTGAGGCCCAAGTACTGATCCTTATAGCAACCCACTAGTTATAGCCTGCCAATCAAAAAATGACCTGTTTATCCCTACTATCTGTTTTCTGTCTGTTAACCAATCCTCTATCCATGCTAATATATATTACCCCCAACCCCATGAGCCCTTATCTTGGATAGCAACCTTTTATGTGGCACCTTATTGAATGCCTTTTGGAAATCCAAATATACTACATCCAGTGGTTCCCCTTTATCTACCCTGCTAGTTACATCCTCAAAAAACTCCAATAAATTTGTTGAACACAATTTCCCTTTCATAAAAAACATGTTGACTCTGCCTAATCATATTTTCTAAGTGCCCTGTTACCACTTCCTTCAAAATGGATTCCAGCATTTTCCAGACGACTGATGTCAGGCTAACTGGCCTGTAGTTCTGAGTTTTCTCTCTCCCTCCTTTATTGAATAGCGAGGTTAGATTTGCTACCTTCCAATCCGCTGGGACCGTTCTAGAATTTAGGGAATTTTGGAAGATCACAACCAATGCATCCACTATCTCTGCAGCCACCTCTTTTAGAACCCTAGGATGTAGGCCATCAGGTCCAGGGGATTTGTTGACTTTTGGTCCCATTAGTTTCTCAAGTACTTTTTCTCTACTGATATTAATTACTTTAAAGTTCCTCACTCTCATTAGCCCCTTGGTTCCTCAGTATTTTTGGTATTTTTGTGTGTCTTCTACTGTGAAGACAGATACAAAATATTTGTTTAATGTCTCTGTCATTTCCTTGTTCCCCATTATAATTTCTCCTGTCTCAGCCTCTAAGGGACCAATGCTTACTTTTGCTACTCTCTTCCTTTTTACATACTTGTAGATGCTCTTACAATCTGTTTTTATATTTCTTGCTAGTTTACTGTCATTCTATTCTCTCCTTTAACAATTTTTTGGTTATCCTTTGCTGGTTTCTAAAGCTCTACCAATCCTTAGGCTTACTACTATTCTTTGCAACATTATAAGCTTCTTCTTTTTATCTAATACTATCCTTAACTTCTTTAGTTAGCCACGGATGGATCACTTTTCCCATGGAGTTTTTATTTCTCAATGGAATGTATATTCGTTGAGAATTTTAGAATATTTCTTTAAACGTTTGCCACTGCTTATCTACTGTCATACCTTTTAATATAATTCCCCAATCTACCTTAGTCAACTCATCCTTCATACCTATGTAATTGGCTTTATTTAAGTTTAAGACTCTTGTTTCGGACTTAAGTACTTCACTCTCAAACCCAATGTGAAATTCTATCATATTATGATCATTCTTCCCCAGAGGATCCTTTACTATGAGATTAATAATTAACCCTGTCTCATTACACAATCTATTTATGTAAAAAAAATGCAAGACCGTGTCCTTTCCCCGTCCCAAAATTAAAATCCAGCAAGACTTCAGGATATCTCTTTAATCTATTATATATAACATACATGATATATCTTGCATCAGTTGCCTTCCTTGAAATGACATCTCGTGTTCCCATTAACGTACAAACTATTATTTCTACCTATACTTGTAACCCTCAATGCTGTATCTAACAAGCTGTGTTAAAGTGTTATCATAGCATTAACTGCTTTATCCACAATGTTCTTTGTGCAGTATATTTTAATGTCCCTCGCTGTAGTTTTACAAATTTATAAGAGTTAGGTTTGTTTTTATATTATGCTTTTTGTGTTTCAAATAAATCCCATTATAAGACCAGCACAAAATGTAGTCACCGGTGCAGTTTGTTCCCCCTTCTCCTGCAAAAGCATAAAATACGAACACAAACTACTTCCTCTGTCTCTAAAGTTTTTATATCAGTTATAAATGTCAAGTAACATTACTTAAAATATACTTCAGCTCGCAATCATCCTTTGAAAGAAGTGTGGCTAATTGCCATTACTGGGAAAACCGATTTCAGAACCAATACTGAAATAACATTGTTTCCATCAGTGATGTCAAGTTTGCATTCTGCAGGCTGGATGAAACTGTCTAACCTGCACACCAAAAAATAAAGTAAGGTCTACGCTAAAGGCATTGGGGTAGAAATTGATGTGCGTTGTGCCCGATTATCGGGTGTAAAACGGGTGCATTGCCGAACACTTTAGCAGTGGGACGGCCTGCGCCCAATCCGAGCTGGCGTCCGACCTGCTGCTAAATTTGTCAGGCCCATTTTTAAGGCGTTCCTGTTCCTTTGCCTAAAACAGGCATTAGCCACCCTGCATATGTCAATTAGGGGAGCCGAACCTCGTTTTATAAACCCAGTCATCCAGCTAGAGTAAATAAATCCAATTATTTAAATTTGTAGTTAGCCACAACTCCAAGATGTGGATATTTGGGGCACTTCTGAATATGTGACATATCCGCTGCTTAAAGCAGACACTATATGCCATGCAGTTCACCCAATGGCCACTAGGTAGTGCTGAAACTCCAATATTGGTTAAAAAAAAGTGCTCGTTTGAAAGGGACTGTTCGATCACATTTTAAATCTGCATCAGAATCTTGTGTTTAAAAAGTGCATATCTTGTAAGGTAATAATTCCAAGCAAGATTATTACTTATTCCAGTATTTAATAATTTTGAATAATTCCAGGCTAATTTCCATTGAAGATTATTTTAGAGAGAGCTACCATTCTTGAAAGTGCTTGAAAACAAAGATCAGGTTTATCAAAATTCACCAATGTAAACAGCTCTGGAATGCATCATTCTATCAAAAATGATTTTCCCTCTGATCAAAAGTTTGGATATGCTCCTTTAACTCATTAGTTGCAAAATGCCCCAATAATTGATAGCTCTGATTGTCTAGTAAAGCATTTCGTCCGACCATTCTTCTTCTTAGGCAGTCCCTCGGAACCGAGGATGACTTGCTTCCACACCAAAAATGAGTTCTCAGGTGACTGATGAGTCCAATGCGGGACCTACAGTCTCTGTCACAGGTGGGGCAGATGGTGGTTGAAGGGGCGGGTGGGTGGAGTGCTTGGGTTGACGTGCGCTCCTTCCGCTGTTTGCGCTTGGCTTCCGCTTGCTCCCGGCGAAGAGACTCGAGGTGTTCGGCGCCTTCCCGATGCTTCTCCTCCACTTTGTGCGGTCTTGGGCCAGGGATTCCCAGGTGTCGGTGGGGATGTTGCATTTTTTCCAAGGAGGCTTTGAGGGTGTCCTTGAAGCGTTTCCTCTGCCCACCTGGGGCTCTCTTGCCATGTCGGAGATCCGATTAGAGCGCTTGTTTTGGGAGTCTCGTATCGGGCATGCGGACGATGTGGCCCGTCCATCGGAGCTGATCGAGCGTGGTCAAAGCTTTGATGCTGGATTGAATAAGGGCAACTTGAATAAGGTAAACCTGATATAAATACATAAATACCACAAACACATTATCATGCAATTAAAATGGATCTAATTTTTAGGAAAAGATTATAGTACGTGAAAATCTGAAAACACTGCATTTATTTAATTTAACTGGTGAGTCAGCAATGCACCCTATATAAAAGCTCTGCTATAAAAAGCCTGCAGTGATTATAGGTCCTAACTAACCATTATACAGCAACATCGCTCACCCCATTGTACAGATCACACTCTTCTCAATTGGGTGTTGCAACAGTGTGGATTCAAACCATTTATGATGTAAATGAATCCATAAGAGGTGTAGGGGGGAAAATTCAGTTGGTTGCGCCTCCCGTTAGCGCCTTAAGAGGGCGCTAATGGGGCGCAAAGCAGCTAGCGCCCGGGCGCAGCGATGTTTGCGCCACTCGCGAACTTAACTAGACATTTTGCGGTGGCGCTAAACTTTATCGCCGCGATCTCCTGCGCGTGCAGATTGTGACGTCATACGAGAGTGCAACGCCCTTGTGGCGCCCCGGAGCAGAATTTCAGTGGCGCCCCCATCCTTACCGCCTGGCGCATCCAACGACCGGAAGAGTGGAACGCTAACAATCGCTGTGGGGCTGGGGGGGGCGCTATTTAAAGGGGGCCTCTTCCTGTCTTTCTCTGTGGTTGACATTTTTGCACCACTCGTTCTGAGAGAGAGAGAGAGAGATTCGGAGAGAGAGAAAGAGAGACTTCTGCATTGAGTCAATGCTGTGTGAGGTACTTTTGGCTACTCATCCTAACTTCGCTGGTACTTTGGTTTCTGGCCTTCATAACTTTGCTTGCTAAGAGATATGGGGGCTGCACTGATGGGGGGCGTCGTCCTGCGCCAGACTACTGTGGCAGAACTTTTCGAGGCACCGCATCAGCCAGTTGGTTGGCTTCTCGGGGACAAGGGGTATCCACTGAGCACCTGGCTGATGACACCGCTCCGTACGCCCAACACCCCTGCTGAGCTGCGGTACAACGAGAGCCATCAAGCTACCAGGAACATCGTGGAGCACACAATCGGCGTGCTCAAGCAACGGTTCCACTGTCTGGACCATTCTGGAGGAGCCCTGCAGTACTTGCCTGAGCGAGTTTCCAACATCGTAGTTGTGTGCTGCATGCTGCATAACATGGCAATCCTCAGGACCCAGCCAATGCCACCAGGCCTTGGAGCACCACCAGAGGAGGAGGAGGAAGAGGAGGAGAGGAGGAGGAGGATGATCAGCAGCAGCACCAAGGCGTGAGGGCGGCCCACAATGGTGAAACTGCAAGGGCCGTCCTGTCAGCGGCTGATAGCAAGCTGCTTCTAGGCCCCTGCTGTGGAAATGGCTTCTGCCATTGAGAACAGCATGAATGAACCCAACACGCAACCCCTAAGCCGGCCAAGGCACCAATGATTCCAAACACCAAACATGTATATTTTGAGTACCAAAACTTATTTATTTTACAAACTCTGTGTGTGTCATTTCTTCATGACAAACTCATACAAATAAATACAAAAAAACAGTCATTACCATAACTGGTTCTCACAACCTGGAGATCATGTGCAAAACACTCAACAAAAGTTTGACCACGAACCTCGGCCTTTAATAAAAAAATGACCAGCATTTTGTCACACCTCCTACATCGAGGGTGAACTCCTTCCCGTGCGCCCTTCCCCCCTTCTTACCCTACTGCTCCTCCGCAATGGGACCTCAGTGGCTGCAGCAAGGCTGGTGGAAGGCTGCTGACTGTCAGGCCCTGACAATGCAGATGCCCTTGAGGGACGGCCTCGACCAGTTCTGGGCCTGGAGGGCCCGGCTGCAGACTGCACCAACTCTGCATGGGCGGCAGCAGTCTGTCCTACAGGCGGTGGCAACTGCAGTGGAGAAGTGACAGTGGTGGCAGCAGGAATGCTGTCATCTTGAGCGAGGACAGCAACTCCCTGCTCGACCGGCACACTGGCACTCCCACGGGGCAGCACCTCAGCATCCGGAGCAATCTGCTGGAGCACAGATTGCTGGCCTGCTGCGGCGCGGTGAGAGCCCCGGGGAAATGTGAACGAACCAGCGAGGATGGCAGCAGACAGTGCTCGCGTGACCTCAATCTGAGTCTGCATGAGAGCAGTCTGAGATTGAATTGCAGCACTGAGCTTCAGTGTCGCATCCGCCTGCGCTGCAGCGAAGTGCTCCACACTCCTTGCCAGTGCTTCAATGCATTCGGGCACCCTACCCACTGCAGCCATGAGCTCAGTGTGCATGGCCACCGCCTGGGTGTTCATTTCCGCGATCAGCCGCTCCTCCTCTGCGTCCAGTGCAGCAGGACTCGCTGGCATACTCTCCCTCCGGGGAGAAGGCCCCCGAGCTTCCCTACCCCCATCGCATTGCTGCAGCCCGCTGGGTCCTGGAGCTTCACCCTCATCAGACCCTTCCCCCCTGCTCCCCTCCAGGGAAGGCGTGTTCCCAGTGTCGGCATAGGCTTCCTCGGGAGAGGGTGGCACTGATGCTCCGGCTTCCTCTTCCTCCTCGGCTGCAGCTTCACTCCCACTGGCAGCTTCAGGGCCCGTCTCCTCAGCTGGTGAATCACCATCTGAAAGCAGGGAGGTGCAAGAGTGGCTTTAGCGTGAGGACAGGGTGGCAGTAAGGGAGGAATAAGTGCAGCGAGTTAGTAAGTTGGATTGAAAGTGTCAAAGGCTGGTGTTGTGAGGGACAAGTGGAAGGACAGAGGACAAAAAGGTGATGACCTTACCATTGCTGTCCAGAACGGGGTCGGCGTCTCCAGTGGCGACGGGACCGATCACCCGGCTTGCCACAATCCTGTGGACGCGCTCCTCAAGATCGCTGAGGGGTTGCAGCTGAGGCCGCCCTCCACCCGTCCGTTGCTGCTGTCTCCTATTATGCGCCAGCTTGGCCTGCAAGAAAAAGGACGGCGTCTGAGTAAATATACAGCCATGGTCTTGCCTGATGTGCCTCCCATAGGTGAATAGCCCTTACTGTATACAGCCATGGTCTTGCCTGATGTGCCTCCCATAGGTGAATAGCCCTTACTGTATACAGCCATGGTCTTGCCTGATGTGCCTCCCATAGGTGAATAGCCCTTACTGTATGCAAAGTATGGAATGTGTGTGTGTGCTTCATGAAAGGGCCATAGGTGTTGGATGAGTGTTGTTAATTGTGGTTTTAAGACCCTCTGGCCATAGAGTGAGGTTGAGATGGAGGGATGGAGAGGTATTGCAAAAAAGCCACTCACCCTGACGACCCGAGTGAGGTCGTTGAACTTTTTCCGGCATTGGACATGGGTCCTGGCCACCATGCTCCTGGAGGAGACGCGCTGAGCCACCTCCCTCCACACTCTTCTATAGTCGCGCGGCAAAGGCCTCCTGCTACTCTCTGGGTACAGTATTGGTCTTCGGCGCTCCACCGCGCCAACCAGAGCATCCAAGGCCCGCTCGGTGAAGCGCTCAGCTTGTTCTCTCACCCTCTCCATCCTTGGCTGGAAAATGGATTCACAGGTCTCTCCAGGCCGAGATTCAAGGCTACAATGAGCAGGGTGTGGCTGGGGAGCAAGATCGCCCCCCCCCCCCCCTTTAAGAACTGGCCAGCGCCAGTGTGTCTGTGTTCCCTCGCTAACTGGCAGCACCTGCGCTGCGCTCGCGCTCTGAGTTTGCGCCTCACTCCTCGGCCTTTGCGCCTTAAGACAGGTGTGCAGCGCCTGATTTAGCACTCCACTCACCTCCTGGGGCGGTAAAAGTGAAGTTTCCAGTCAGTGGCGATAATTAGCGCCAGGCGCTAATTTTAGCGCCCGGACGATATTTGCGCCCCAAATGGGGCGCGACTGAATTTTTCCCCCGTAAAATACAATTCAAATTTTCAGCCACATCAAATTCTATGCCCATCATAACATTTGTTCGATTTCCACGGACAGATTTGGCAAAACGCTGTGACCGAAATGGCTGCTGGTCAGAGTGGAGTACAAGGCAATGAGTCCAGATATCTAACGTTTGCCCCGTCTGGTGACTGAGGTTTACTCTGTACTTTTATTTCAGTTACTGAGTTGAGCAGATGTGCAGCAGCTCCAGCCAAATATCAGATTTTCTTTGAAGATCTGAAAACGCTACATTTATTTTTCAAAATATTTTGGTTCCCAATGGCTGCTGGTGACATAGGGAGAAATCACAGAGGAGTTACTGAGTCAATTAGTGTGAATGATCCAACATATGACTGAAGTAGCATAATCAGTTTACAACTGCATCTCTATTGATGTTGATTCACACTTGTGCTCAGGTACTATTTCAAACACCTGTCCTGCTACAAAGACATCAGTGCACATCATTTAAAACTATTTTAAAAAGGACAAGAGTTTCTTTAAGATCAGGTTAATAGAATTCTTTTTAATGTAATCACGTTCAAGAGGGTCCTGACATGAGTGGAGTGTACAGAGTATATTTTATTTTATAGAGACAATATTCTACTAGATGTCATCCAGGCTGTTGGCTCTCTTCCGAATATATTGGGAATGCTGAAACCTTACTTAAATCTTGCAGGTTGCCATCTTAAATACTACAACAACAACAACTTGTATTTATATAGCGCCTTTAAACGTAGTAAAATGTCCCAAGGCGCTTCACAGGAGTATTGTAGGACAAAAAAAATTGACATCAAGCCACATAAGGAGGAATTAGGGCAGATGACCAAAAGCTTGGTCTAAGAGGTAGGTTTTAAGGAGCGTCTTTAAGGAGGAAAGAGAGGTAGCGAGGTTTAGGGAGGGAATTCCAGAGCTTAGGGCCTAGGCAACAGAAGGCACGGCCACCAATGGTTGAGCGATTATAATCAGGGATGCTCAAGAGGGCAGAATTAAAGGAGCGCAGTTATCTTGGGGGGTTGTGGGGATCGAGGAGATTACAGAGATAGGGAGGGGCAAGGCCATGGAGGGATTTGAAAAGAGGGATGAGAATTTTGAAATCGAGGCATTGCTTAACGAGGAGCCAATGTAGGTCAGCAAGCACCGGGGTGATGGGTGAACGGGACTTGGTGCGAGTTAGGACACGGGCATCCGAGCTTTGGATGGCCTCAAGTTTACATAGGGTGGAATGTGGGAGGCCAGCCAGGAGTGCGTTGGAATAGTCAAGTCTAGAGGTAACAAAGTTATGCTGTGGATATGTGGTCGGAAGCTCATTTCAGGGTCAAATATGACACCAAGGTTGCGAACAGTGTGGTTCAGCCTTGGACAGATGTTAGGGAGAGGGATGGAGTCAGTGGCTAGGGAACGGAGTTTGTGGCGGGGACCGAAAACAATGGCTTCGGTCTTCCCAATATTTAATTGGAGAAAATTTGTGCTCATCCAGAACTGAGTGTCGGACAGTCTGACAATTTAGAGACAGTGGAGGGGTCAAGATAAGTGGTGGTGAGGTAGAGCTGGGTGTCGTCAGCGTACATGTGGAAACTGACGCTGTGTTTTCGGATGATGTCACCATGGGGCAACATGTAGATGAGAAATAGGAGGGGGCCAAGAATAAATGGTAAACTATTGAAGCTATGTTAATGAATGAAGATATCGCCCTGTTTAACAAGGATGCCTTCTCCTTTAGATGGAACTGATAATTAATATTACAGGTGTTTTAGGATTGTTTTGAACCCATTTTCCTTGTGTATTCTAGGTACTTACTGGAACAAAGGGATCAACTAACCTGTGACCTTTTTAAAGGAGAGCTGAATTGTTATGGTTTAAACACATTCATGTCCAAAGCAAAATGGCTGCTCCATAGGCACGCCTCACTCCCTACAAACTGAAACATGACCTTATGCACTCAGTAATAGAGGATAATGTGCTCTGGAGAGCAACGAACGAACCTCTTTTATTGTTAGCAGATCAACACATAGGACTTCCACTACATCTCATTTCACTTCAGACGATGGTTAATAGTAGTTATGTCAAGAAACATTTGTAACAAGCCAAACCATTCAACAGTTCTGTTGACAAATAGTTACTGGCAGAAACAAGCAGTAAAATTGAGATACCAGTCCAAAAACAACCATCTCAGGAAAGGTTAAATAGACAAACCAGCAAGATGGTCCTTTGGAAGCTTTCTTGCTGCACCTGGGATAAAACTAATGCTTTTCTGGTTTCTTAATGAACTGAAGAAGCCTTTTCAGGATTTAGTGTGTACCTACGGAGGGAGCACTGTTTCTCCTCCGTGTCCCACAGCCAGACAAAAACCAAACTGACTAAAAAGATTTGACACGTTGGACCCCCTGTGACCCACCTCATTGTCTTAGCTGTATCGTGTCTTTGATGTAATGCCTCCCTAACAGATTGTATCTCTGCAGACAAATTGCTCTCTGTGTTTATATACTGTGTAATAGATTCCCTCACTGTACCTCTACCTGACGAAGGGGCAGCAGCTCCGAAAGCTCGTAATTTTAAATAAAACTGTTGGACTATAACCTGGTGTTGTGCAACTTCTCATTTTTGTCCACCCCAGTCCAACACCGGCATCTCCGCATCATGACTAAAAAGATGCCCAGGCTAAAACACGTTCCAAGATCGCCCTTTAATTTAAAGGCAGTTTCCTTTCAGGTAGTTCTCAGTCGGCTGTTGTGAGGAGATACACAATGCAAATAAAATCATTACCAAAACAATCAACAAGGTGATAATCCAACAGTCTGGTAGATACCAATTAACAACTTGATGCGAGCAGTAATCAAGAAGTGGTCTACTGGGACATCAGTGCCCAACAAACAGATATGCAATTAAAATATTAACACCTCAGAATAAGTTGTCCTCTTCAGTCACAGTTACCAATTGGTTCTAAATTTCAAATGAAAACTGCATTTGAAAATAATCCATCTTAAACTAAGAAATACATTAAAGAAAAAAATAAACCACAGACAAAATATTCAATTTTTCCCAAAGGCAGAATCTATTAAAGTTAACACCTTGCCAAGGCCATTTCATTTGACAGAATATTTCCCAGGGCAGTTTCCATAAATCTCAACCATCTCCGAGTCCTGGAGAGACAGTCCCATCCTTTTTAGTACAAGACTTGAGCATACTATATTGAAACAGCGCTTCGACATGGTAGCTGATATAGCTAGCCGCATAACTCTTAAAGCATGCACAGTGAGCTCTGGGAGGCAGATGGGGCGGGGGGGGGGGGGGCGTCTATAAATTGATCGTAATTCTTTAACAATTATAATTAATTTAGCTGCAACAAACGGCAATTTATCTTGCGGAGAGTTTCAAATTCCTGCAGATGCCTCAGGGATAATATGAAGCCTGTACCCAGCCTCTAACTGTGGAGGAATAGATATTAAAAGATAACATTTAAAGTAGACCAAATACAACATCCAAATATATATGGATGTATAATAGAAAGTGTTAACAAATAATGGGAAGGCGACAAATCAATGTTTAAGAGGATGATCCGTGGAGAGCTGTCAACAGAGCTGGCAAATGTCAGGAGTGACGCAAATGATCAAGATATATTGCAACTCCATTTAAACACGGATTCCCTGAGACATTTCACATAATAGTCAAGACAAAATGTAGTCTTTAAATGAAGCAAGGTTAGAGGGCCTGGGATAATTGGATCAGGGGACGCAGATGTAATTCAGTGGCTATTTTAAACTCATATTCTGTCCTTATTTTGTCTAATCCTTTGGTCTTTATATTTGTTAAAGTTAAATAGTAAAACATATGGCGATTTGGTAAGCAGAGCACGAGTTGATTGGAGCATAGGAATTTCTCTGCAGTACAGGTTGTGGAGATGCAAAGCTGAGGAGTTACAGGCAGCATTATCATTGGCAGGAGGGTGGTAATAATAGTGACCATTTTTACATGGGCAGTTTCCATTATAAATATGGATATAGGAATTTACCAAAAAGTTAACAACCGGAGGGAAGGCTTTGTAGGCAGGAAGTGCGTGCAGACATAACTTATAGATAGATGGAGCTAGATTTACCCTTCAGAATGTGTACATTAAAATAGTTTTTTTTTGAGAAGTGGGGTTTAAATCAAGTTAAGGAAAATTATCTCCAGGAAATAGAACACTTCCTCATTTAAAAGGACCCCAATGTTATCAAGCATTTTCAGGTCAGGCCAGTTGCACATTAAAGCTCTCAGCACCCATCCACCTCATCAATGTGAGCTTCCATTTCCCACAGCAGACAGTCCGACATCGGAGTGAGATTGCGGAGTGTGGGCCTTCGCCTCCCGCGAACGAGGTTCAAACTATCCAGAGTCGATTTTCACATTTGATCTTTACAAATCAGAGAGACGAAGCTTTCAGCCCATCAGTCTGGGCTGGATTCAAACCCAGCTACCAGAAGCAAAAGGGCAGCATCTCGGCCCCTCTTCCACTATTTGAAGGGGCTGCTCCACAATTTCTGGCTGCACTTCAGTCCCCACGCTCCTGATCTTGTTGGTCACCCGGCGAGGCGGGGGCGGAAAAGTCGGAAGGCCTCCTTGTGGGACTGCTCCTGGGCCTGGCCAAGGTGGCCATTAACAGGTCCAGGCAGCACGCAGTCCAGGGGGTCGTTCGGTCCGACTGCCCTGCCTCTCTTCCGGGGCTGCTTCGCGCCCGGGTGTCCCTGGGGATGGAGCACGCGGTGTCCGCCGGTACACTCGAGGCCTTCCGCGACCGGTGGGCACTGGAGTGCTTCATCACCCCACCCCCCACCCCCCCCGCAAATAGAATTTAGAATGAATTTATTTAATTTTCATTTTAAGTTACGGTTTTATTGGTTGTGCCCCCTTAGGGCATATGCTATCTTTTAATTGGTGATGGCACCAGCCAATTAAGTTTTAAACCAAAAAAAGAGAGAAGCATCTAGTCCACTGTGCCACATTTTAGAGGAAAGTTAAATCATAATCACTCCCAATCAGCGACACATGGCAGATGATCTGACTTGTACTGAGCACACTCTCTGTACTGGCCAGAAGGAAATACAATATAAAGACCATCAAGTATCCTGCAATTCACTAGTACAAACATACCAGCTTCTTCCAACGCCAGCTGTTTGGCTGGACTGAATGTGGGCAAAGAGCACCCCAGTTCCACATCATTCAGATGGCTCTCGGTTTTTTTTTCATTGTCTTCAACTTGTTCCACAAAAAGCCATTTCTCTTCAACTGAGGCCTTTACTTGTCCCCTACAACTGCCTCAATTGGGCGAGATGGCCACATCCTACTTGGGGGGGTGGGGGGGGGGGGGGGGGGGGTGGGGAAGAGGGGCAGAAAATTCTGATATTCTTGTTGCCAATAAGGGGTTTTGACCAAAGCGGAGGCACTGACGCCCGCTCTTCACCCAGGGCCAGAAGTATTTGCACTGTTCTCCTGAATTAAAAGCATGTGTCAGCAGGCACTACCCTGGCAGCCCTGCACTCAGCTCCTTGAACGCCTTCGTAAAAAAAGCACGCCTAGGAATGCAGCACGAGTGCTTGTAAGTGAAAGTTACTGATCAGAAGCTCCAACCCTTGAACTATTAGTCAGCGTCCCATAGCTTCCCCAACTTCCACCTGGATGGTGAAATATCCTGGAACACAGACCAATGTAGCATCATATGGGAGACGGCAGCACTAGAGAGCAAGCAGTCTGCGCACATTGAGAAAATGAAAGGGTCTCGTCACTGAGGGGGAAGCAGTATGTGCTTTTAAATAAAATAGAACATGGCTCCAGGGCCTAACCCTAACCCCAATTTAACCGCACTTCCAGTACTCAAATTCTACTAATAATTCCACTGAGACCGTATACGTAGGGAACAAGCTGTTTGAACTGAAACTCTTCCAATGAAGTTTCATGTTGCATCGATGTTCTGCCATAATTAAAGATATGTGTCAGCTGTGGCTCTGAGTCAGAAGGTTGTGGGTTCAAGTCCCTGGAGTGGGACATTAAGAAAGAGCACATAAAAATCTAGGCTGACACTCCAGTGCAGTGCTGAGGGAGTGCTGCACTGTCAGAGGTGCCGTCTTTTGGATGAGACGTTAAACCGAGGTCCCGTCTGCTCTCTCAGGTGGATGTAAAAGATCCCGTGGCACTATTTCGAAGAAGAGTACGGGAGTTCTCCCTGGTGCCCTGGCCAATATTTATCCCTCAATCAAAAACTGATTATCTGGTCATTATCACATTGCTGTTTGTGGGAGCTTGCTGTGCGCAAATTGGCTGCTGTGTTTCCCACATTACAACAATGACTACACTTCAAAAAGTACTTCATTGGCTGTAAAGCGCTTTGAGACATCCGGTGGTCGTGAAAGGCGCTATGTAAATGAGAGTCTTTCTTTTCTTTATATGGGACCAAACTTAAAGCTGGTGTAGACATATCGGGTCAGCAGCAGTTGCATTAACTATTTTCAATGTTGACCCCCCCCCCCCCGCCCCACCTAAAACGCACTAAAAATTGGGACATGGAAGTTGATTCAGGTCCCATTCAAACTGCTGGAAGGAAGCTTTTAAATTTTACTCACTATACATACACCAGTAAAAGAAAAGACAAGGCAATACAATATATAGAACAAAATTTCTATTTGTAGTTACAACTCCGAAGTACTTTTGAAACATGCAGAAAACGGACAGGCTTTTATACAAAATCTTTTTTTCAAATATGTATAGACAACATGTAATTTTTTTAACATCCATCTGTCTAATATAAAACCAGAATAATTTGCATAGATGATGCAATGACAAGTTACATTTCCTTCGACAACTGGAGAACACAATTTGAAGACTTGGCTCCATATTCGCACAATTTCAGTCTGAAACGAAAATATGCCTTTTTACAGAGTTTGGAATGTAGCATAAAGTCTCTCTTAGTAGGTAACAGAAAAACAAAAAGGCACCTTTTTTTTGTTTCATACGGCAATGTAAAACTTTTCATAAAGTGACTCACTGAATCACCATGTTAGGGATAGTTATCCATTTGGCACTCCCATCACTTCACTAAAGAAGAGCTGCGTAGCTAAATTAAAAAAACAATTACATAAATTTAGACACATTTTTACATAGTTCAATACTTTTGAAATAAATTTCATGTCCAACTAGATTTCCCTTCTAGCTAGAAAGGCGAAGTCCATCTCGAGAACACAGCTTCAACTTTAAGTCATTATGCCACTTTCAACCAACCAGAAGTGACCTTTTCATCTATGAGGAACACAAATTTCAATATGCTGACAAAGTCAGAATATTGCAAAAGAGCTGGAACAAACTACTCCCCGAACCTAATCAACAAATGATATTTTGGCAGGGAAGGAAGTGTCTATGTAACTTTCCTTCAAAATACAAAGCTAGAACAAACTTAAAAGTTTCCCCCAATCAGTGATTTTGTAACATTTTCTCTCTATCACCTTGGCCCACCGAAGCACATAGCCCAACAACACAAGGTTATTGGCAACGGACTGAAACCAACCAAATGCATTCTTCAAATGTTACAATTTGTTCCAGTACAGAAATGCTAAAAAGTACATTTGGTGCCTTGGAAGTTAGAGCTGAGTGTTTTGGAAACAATATTTGAAGACAGTGGATTTTAATTTGGCAATTCCACTCTTAAAAATACCCAAGGTGGGCCATGAAAAAAAGATTTGAAACCCAAGATGAACCGAAGGTCCTTCTCTTATACTTGGACCTTTGCAAGTTAACATTGCTTTATGCTAATCTATATTCTAAATCTGCCCCAGAAGATATGTATTCTACTTGATCGTGATCAATAACAAAAAAAGCGTGAACACAAGTTCCCAAACAACAACAAAAATTTCAATATTGGCATGAAGAGCTTTGTGCTCTTTACATTATGGATGCCATCATAGCCATACCCAACCCATTTTGAGAGATTTGGAATGTTAATTTAAACAAAAATAAAACTGATGGCTTCTTTTTGGAACATAATGACAACTCCAGCAAATATTGAGGGAGCTCGACATGTTGTCATATGACATTTACTTTGGCTGGGCAGCTGGGGAAAGAGGAGAAAGGAAGTGGTGTTGGAAAGTCTTCTCCCAAGAAACCTTGCTACCGAAGGCGCCGTGGTAATTGCCTGCTGTCTGCACTTAGTGTAATGAATCATTCTCCAGCAGAAGTGGATTGTTCGACAACACGTCAAAACAGTTGTAGTTCCCAAGTGTCGAACCCTTCTACAACGAGACTGTGGCACCAGAATTTATCGCAACGCGCCCAGAACCATGCTCTTCCACTCCAGATGCAAGCAACTCAAAATTACTCCACATATCTTCAGATTGAAGTTTAAAAATAAGAACAGGCCGCATTTCCCCTCACTGAAGATCATTCATCATCAAATTGTCACTGATCAGTCTCCCACATACAGAATCATTTTGATTTGTTACGAACTGTCCTTATTAAGTGCCAATTTCAAATCTGATCCCATTTGATAAACATTTTCTATGCTAGTTGCTTGCTTTCCTTCTCATAATACAGGGTGCTCGTTAAATCATTTTAATGAATAGGATCATGATTACAAATCAAGTCTTGGACAGTGTGATTTGGATTCTCTTGCAACTGAAGGTGTGCTGTTATCTGTAATGACACCTCAACAATCAAACATTTCTACAGTATTTTAAACTGTAAACTAACAAAGCACCAGTTCTGCACCAACATTATATGAAGGAAGATCTTTTGTAATCAAATCCAACGTAATTAATTTGCGAAAATGGAAATGGTCTTAAGAGGCAGTCACCATTCTCAAAGTGTTGTAGAACGTGTCTTATCTTATTTGAAGTCGCAATCTGGTCTTGATAAACCATCATCCTTAAATGTTGTATGCAAGTATCAGCAAAAAAAAAAATAGAAGCACTTTTACCATGAACATTTAGAGAATAAAATCACTTTTTTTCCAAATTCGACCTTCTGCACAAAATTACTCAAATGTAAGCCTCTGGTAAACCTTGATACACTGACCATACGACACAGATTACGGTTATGATTGGCCAGTTGCCTGCGTTCGTTCCTGTCCCCTTTCTAAAAAAGGCACTTTTATTTGGATATGCAGCCGAATAGCGAGAGCTGCATTCCATTTCTGAAATACTTATGACCAATGGTAATACGGTAACGGAAGGAATAAACGCATCAAATCCAATTGCGGCAATTTGCTCGCCCTTGTCGACCCTACAAAAAGAAGTCGCCACACCGAGCAGAGTTCTGAAAACAAAGCTTAACCTGCAACAAGTTCCAATCTAGACCTCCACAGATGGAACCAAAATAAAACCGCTACTGGAATAGACGGCATGTTTTGCTCATGACCTGAAGGTGGCTATTTAACATAACTGATGCAAATAGTTTAAACGGTTCATTTGTCATAAGTCATCTTTGAGACTATATGCAACTGAGAACTGGTTGAGCAACAAACTAGTCATCAAATCCACACAGAGGTTTTCCCATCTCCTGATTTGCTGCTTGTGCTGCTTTTGTTGGATCTGGCCGCCTTCTTCTTGTCTCTGGGATGGTTTGAGGGCTTGCTGTGACCGTTATAAGCCTGGAAAGCCAGGTCCAACTGCTCCTGAGCCAGTTTCAGCTGCTGCTGCACACTTTCCAAGTTGACCGGGACGTTTTCATCATTACTGCCATATTGTTGCTCCTGAGCAATGTTTGCCTTGTTTTGCTTGTAAGCCATTTTAGCATTGGAGAGCTCCGTGTATGGGATCTGGTCTGGCTTGACTGCAATGTTGTAGCCGGGGGGAGCCGAAGGAGTGTTCCATGTGTACGGATAACTATAACTAGCCTCTGCCATGGAGTTCTGCTTGTTTTGCACAATATCCCTTATCATTCCAAATCCCAAAAGAATTAACTCCCAGATGTCTATGAATAAACAAAGAAAGCTTACTCCGTACATTATTAGCAGGAAAATGGTCTTCTCTGTTGGCCTGGATACAAAGCAGTCTACCCGATGAGGGCACGGACTCCTCTCGCACTCGTATCTCGCAGCCACCTCAAAGCCGTACAAAATATACTGGCCCACAAGGAAACTCAGTTCAAATGTAGTCCTTGCAAGCAACTGCACAACATAAATTTTCATCAGACCGTCCCTTTTAATGCGACGCCTCCCATCGTGCTTAGTCAGGGTCTTTTGATCTTTGTTCTCTTTATCACCAAGCAGCTCGATCTCTGGATACAGGATGGGATCCTCAATATTATCATCTTCAGCCTCCTCCAACGCGCGATGTTGCTTCCATCGCACCGCATACTGGTGTTTCTTTGGCTTCCGGCCTCCGTATTCGAGATCTTCTGTTGCAGCAATTTTGTGGACGGCGTAACCCAGATATACAACAGACGGGGTTGCAATAAGTATTATCTGGAATACCCAAAACCTTACGTGGGATAACGGAGCGAAGGCATCGTAGCAAACATTCTCGCAACCCGGTTGTCCCGTATTGCAAACGAACTTGGTCTGTTCATCGTAGTAAATAGATTCCCCTCCGACCACCGTTAGCACAATGCGGAATATAATGAGGACAGTCAGCCACAGTTTGCCAACGAACGTGGAATGGTTGTGGATTTCCTCCAGGAGACGTGTTAGAAAACTCCAGCTCATGTTATTCAATCAGCTTTCCTGTCAGCCCCTGCAATACAACAGACATTTACCATTAGACACCTGCTTATATGAACTAATACTGAATTAGCTTCATTTTGAAAAAATTGATCATAAATCCAACAAAAATAGTTTCAGAAACCTAGGAATTTGCTCAGGATATTAAAACTATTATAAGCACACTCCGAAATAGTAACAGACGTTTGTTAGGACACATGTTTTTCCAAATGACAAGAAGCAGTTTAAACATTTTAAAACCGTTAGACATGTTCCTCAATGACATGTTGGAGATTAAAAGAAAAGCCAAAATTGTTGGAAATCTGAAACAAAACTGAAATGTAAAGCAGGTGTTCGCATCTGAAAGAGAAGAGGTTAGTGTTTCAGTGGGGCGCTATCAAAAACAAGACAAGAACTAAGGACGATAGAGACAGAAACACAAAGAAAGACACAGAGACCGAGAGAGGCAGAGGCACAGAGAGAGAGAGAGAAGAGAGGCACAGAGAGAGAGAGAGACAGAGAGGAGCAGAGAGAGGCACAGAGAGAGAGAGAGAGAGAGAGAGAGAGGAGCACAGAGAGAGACAGAGAGAGAGAGAGAGAGAGAGAGAGAGATAGAGACAGTGACACAAAGAAAGACACAGAGACCAAGGGCTGGATTTTGAATGACCCATGGAGTCGGGTTTGGAGGCGTGTGGGGGGGTTAAATTTGTGGGGTCGAGGGTCCCGACCCCATCACGCCTCCACGCAATTTTGACAAAATCAGTCGCGGGGTTCCCGACTCCGTCCCGCCTCCAAGAGGCGGGAGAGCCCATTAAAGCCCTCAACAAGCCCTAAATTGGCTCTGTAATGCCATTTTGAAACGTTTTAGCTAGTTTAACCCTTTTCCGACGTGAAGTACGCCTGATGTGAAACACTCCAGTGAAACCTGGCGGGAGCACAAGTGGATAGCTGACTATCAGCTGCAGGTCCACTATTACAACGGAGATGTGATGAAGGTAGTAGTAGTATTAGGTGTGAAAGTCGCCTCTGATGCTGCTGCATTGAATGAATGTCTTCAGAGACTGCCTGGCCTTTGCTGTGAGAGGACTTGGATGGAAAAAAATTCATTCTCTCTCTCTCTCTCTCTCTCTCCACACACAGATTTTGCATCCATCCAGGCAGGTCCTCTCTCACCAACAGCCAGACAGTCTCTGCGACCAAACAGTCAACAATGATGACATCATCAGAGGCGACTTTCAGACTGAAAACACTAATTAGTTCATGGGTTCCCACATGCTGGAACTCAATTGCCCAATTAAGTGAAAATTGCATCATTCATCCACATTAATCTGGAGTCCGGGGGGGAACATGAAATGCAGATGACATGACCCCAACCCGACCCCAAGACAAAATCCAGCCCTTAGGTAGAGGCACAGAGAGAGAGGGGCAGAGAGAGAGACACACAGAGAGGGGTACAGAGAGAGAGAGGGGCAGAGAGAGAGACACACAGAGAGGGGCACAGAGAGAGAGAGAGAGGCACAGACAGAGAGGGACAGAGAGAGAGAGACAGAGAGAGGGGCACAGAGAGAGAGGGGCAGAGAGACAAACAGACAGAGAGAGGCACAGACAGAGAGAGAGAGGCACAGACAGAGAGGGGCAGAGAGAGAGAGACAGAGAGAGGCACAGACAGAGAGAGAGAGGCACAGACAGAGAGAGAGAGGCACAGACAGAGAGGGGCAGAGAGAGAGAGAGAGAGACAGACAGACAGAGAGGGGCACAGAGAGAGAGGGGCAGAGAGAGAGAGACAGAGAGAGGCACAGACAGAAAGAGAGAGGGGCACAGAGAGGGGCACAGAGAGAGAGAGACAGACAGAGAGAGAGAGAGAGAGGGGCAGAGAGAGACAAACAGACAGAGAGAGAGAGAGGGGCAGAGAGAGAGAGACAGAGACAGAGAGAGGCACAGACAGAGAGAGAGAGGCAGAGAGAGAGAGAGGCACAGAGAGAGAGAGAGTGGCACAGAGAGATAGAGACAGAGACACAAAGAAAGACACAGAGACCAAGAGAGGCAGAGGCACGGAGAGAGAGGGTCAGACAGAGAGAGACACAGAGAGAGAGAGAGAGAGAGAGAGAGACAGACAGACAGAGAGGGGCAGAGAGAGACAGACAGACAGAGAGAGGCACAGACAGAGAGAGAGAGGCACAGACAGAGAGAGAGGCACAGAGAGGGGCAGAGAGAGAGAGACAGAGAGAGGAACAGACAGAGACAGAGAGGCACAGACAGAGAGAAGCACAGAGATTTTAATGGGACCCTTTATTAGAAAGGTTAATACTTCTATGTTTCTATCGTCAAGGGGTATGGGGAGAGAGCGGGAATATGGTATTGAGATAGAGGATCAGCCATGATCATATTGAATGGCGGAGCAGGTTCGAAGGGCCGAATGGCCTACTCCTGCTCCTATTTTTCTATGTTTCTGTGGGTCTCCATCAGAACAGACTGAGAGACAGAACGTGTGCAAGAAGGGGGAAGGTGGAAAAAGGGAGGAAAGGAAAGGGAAAATAAAGCGACTGGCATTTGTCCTTAAGAGCTGCTGAAGACAATGCAGTTTCACTGTGCCTCACTCGTTACCGTGAAGCAGGTTATGAATTCAAGACCCACTCCAGGACGTGAGCAGAAAATCAATGCTACAATATCGGAATTGCCATCTTTCAGACAAGATGTTACTAGAGGTCCCATTTGCCTATTCGGATGACCGTAAAAGATCCCGTGGTTCTATCTGAAGAGCAGGGGATTCTCCTGGTAGCCTGGCCAACACTCAACCAACATCACCAATAACATATCTGCTGTTTCCGTGGGACTGCGCCATGTGCAAATTGGCTGCTGTGTTTGCTTATGACTGGGGTGGACAAATGTGAGAAGTCGCACAACACCAGGTTATAGTCCACTTCACCTGACGAAGGAGCAGCCGCTCCGAAAGCTTGTGATTTCAAATAAAACTGTTGGACTATAACCTGGTGTTGTGCGACTTCTCACATTTGCTTATGTAATAAGAGTAATTCATCGGTTGCAAAAACACTTTGGGGAGTCCTCAGGGCATGAGAGGCACTGCAGTCTTCTCCTCAAAATTCAAAGCCTTTTTAACCCCTAAAATAAAATGCAGGGAGCCAGACTCCGCCAGCTACATGTCTGAACCCGAGGAGGTTTACATCTCACATTGTTCTGGCACACTTCGGAATCTGAACCAGGAAACATTCTTCTTGTAGTATCCGCATTCTTCGGAAGGTGGAGCTACAGCACTGCTATGGGGCAGAAGTCACAAGCAGAGAAAAATATACGGGGAACAGGGAGAGGAAAATCAGCAACAACTGGCATTTAAATAGCGCCTCTAAAGTGGTTAAAAAGTCCCAATGCACTTCGCAGGTTAAGGAAAGAAATGGATGGAGCGCCACGGAAGGAGGGGCGATCAAAAGCTTGGCCACTGGAACGTGTTTTAAGGAGAGTCAGTGGCGGAGAGGATGATGGCGAGATTTAGAGGGGGAATCCCAGAACGTGGGGTCCAGGTGGCTAAAGGTGGGGCGAAAGGATAGGGGGAATGCACAAAAAGACGGAGGGCTGGATTTTGAATGACCCATGGAGTCGGGTTTGGAGGCGTGTGGGGGTTTAAAGTTGCGGGGTCGGGGGTCCCGACCCCATCCCGACTCCATCCCGCCTCCACGCAATTTTGACAAAATCAGTCGTGGGGTTCCCAACTCCGTCCCGCCTCCAAGAGGCAGGAGAGGCCATTAAAGCCCTTAACAAGCCCTAAATTGGCTCTGTAATGCCATTTTGAAACATTTTAGCCCTTTTCCGACGTGAAGTACGCCTGATGTGAAACACTCCAGTGAAACCTGGCGGGAGCACAAGTGGATAGCTGACTATCGGCTGCAGGTCCACTATTACAACGGAGATGTGATGAAGGTAGTAGTAGTATTAGGTCTGAAAGTTGATGCTGCTGCACTGAATGTCTTCAGAGACTGCCTGGCCTTGCCGTGAGAGGACCTGGATGGAAAGTCTCTCTCTCTCTCTCTCTCTCTCTCTCTCTCAGCCAGGCAGTCAGTCTCTGACCTGCAATGCAGCAGCAATGATGACAGCATCAGAGGCGACTTTCAGACTGAAACCACGAATTGGTTCATGGGTTCCCACATGCTGGAACTCAATTGCCCAATTAAGTGAAAATTGCATCATTCATCCACATTAATCTGGAGTCGGAGGGGAAACACGAAATGCGGATGACACGACCCTAACCCCACCCCAAGACAAAATCCAGCCCGGAGTTACAGGAATGGGGACTTTTGAGGGCGGGGTTACATAGATAGGGAGGTGCAAATCCATGGAGGATTTTAAGCACCAGGGTGTGGAATTCAAAATTTCAGGAGTTGGGGAACCGAGAGCCAATTTAGGTCAGTGAGGACAGGTTGATAGGAGAGTGAGATTTGGTGCAGGATAGGATGTGGCTAGCAGATTTCTGGAATCACCTTTAGTTTTCGGAGCGTAGAGGATGGGAGGACGGTCAGGAGAGCATTAGAATAGTCAAGCCTGGCGAGGACAAAGGCGTGGATGAGGGGTTCAGCGGCAGATGAGCTGAAATAGGGGCAGAGACGGGTGATGTTGTGGAGGTGGAAGTCGGCCGTCTTTGTGATGGAGAACACACGGGGTCAGAAACAACTCGGCTCGGGGTTGAACAGGACACCGAGCTTGCAAGCAATCGGGTTCAGCCTGAGACAGTGGCCAGGGAGGGTATGGATTTTGTGGCAGAGGCCAAAGACAATGGGCTGGATTTTCATAGGGCCGTGGAGTCGGGTTTGGAGGCGTGTGGGGGGTTAAAATTGCGAAAAGTGGCGGGCGGACCTGATCCCGCCTCCACGCAATTTTGATAAAATCGTGTGCGGTGTTCCCGACTCCGTCCCGCCTCCAAGAGGCGGGAGAGGCCATTAAAGCCCTAAATTGTCTCTGTAATGCCATTTTTAAACGTTTTAGCTAGTTTAACCCTTTTCCCACGTGAAGCACGCCTGATCTGAAACACGCCAGTGAAACCTGGCGGGAGCACAAGTGGATAGCTGACTATCAGCTGCAGGTCCACTATTACAACGGAGATGTGATGAAGGTAGTAGTAGTATTAGGTCTGAAAGTCGCCTCTGATGCTGCTGCATTGAATGTCTTCAGAGACTGCCTGGCCTTTGCTGTGAGAGGACTGGATGCAAAAAAAATTCATTCTCTCTCTCTCTCTCTCCAGATGGAGCTGCTGCTCATTTTGCATCCTGGTCCTCTCACAGCAAAGGCCAGGCAGTCTCTGACCTGCAATGCAGCAACAATGATGACATCATCAGAGGTGACTTTCAGACTGAAACCACTAATTGGTTCATGGGTTCCCACATGCTGGAACTCAATTGCCCAATTAAGTGAAAATTGCATCAATCTCCCACATCCAATTGCAGGCGGGTGGATAACACGAAATGCGGATGACACGACCCCAACCCGCCCCAGTGTCAAAATCCAGCCCAATGCCTTCAGCCTTTCTCAGTATTCACCTGGAGGGGAATGGAACTGGTGACAAGAGTTTGTGGCAGGGCTCGAGGACAGTGTTTAACTGGAGAAAATTGTGGCTAATCCAAGACTGGATTGCAAACAAGCACTCTGGAAACACAGAAGCCGTGCAGGGGGTCAAGAGAGGTAATGGGAGAGGCTGGGTGTCATCACCGTACATGTGCAAGCTGACCCCATGTTTGCAGATGATGTCACCAAGGGGCACATATAGATGAGGAAGAGGAACATGCCAAAAATGGATTCTTGTGGACTCCTTGGGTGACTGTGCAGAGGTGGGATGAGAAGCCACTGTTAGACATATTCTGGCTATGACTGGATAAGAAAGATTGGAACCAAACAAGGGCTGTACAATGAAGACGCTTTGAAAGAGATGGTCAACCATGTCAAGGAGGAGGGATAATGCACCATGGTCACAGAGAATGTTCATGTCTTTGGTTAGGAACACAGGAACAGGAGCAGGCCATTCAGTCCCTCGAACCTGTTCCACCATTCAATGAGATTATGGCTGATCTGTATCCTAACTCCATTTACCCGCCTTGGCTCAATGGGCCAAAAATTCGGCCCTTCCCGGGTGAGTACGCACTGTGTACTCACCCGCAAGGCCTCCTGAAGTGCCGGTTTCCTGCATGCACTGCGCATGCGCGGGAAACCGGAACTTCCGGTCTGGTGAAGGGAGCGGTTCCTAGGTGAACCGCGTGCGCGGTAGAGGCTGCGCGCACGCAGCAAACTTAGGTTTTTTTTCAGGTTTCTCCGGGAGGGTAAGTATTGAAGAACCTGCACTTTTAAAAAGTAGGCGCAGGACCCGTTTTCAACAAGGTAAGTGGTGAATTAATTATAATTTAGAAATTTTTTCAACAGGTTTATCTTTTTTAGATACTTTAAAGAAAGGTAAGTTTATTTTTAGCACTGTTAAAAAGTATTTTAATTTTTTCAAAAATTTAAATTTTTGTTTAAAGTGGTTAATTTATTTAACTTAGTTATTTTATAAATGTGATGGTTTTTAAAAAAAAATTATTTGAAGTTTAGCTGTTCTTTTGGGGCCGATTTCAATTCACAGATTTGACAGGTCTCCGGTCAAATCGATGAATGAAAGATGGTCTGCTGCCATTGGCTCTCCATGGCCCACGTGATCCCAGGGGACGCATCGCACTAACTACGCCCCTGGGACACGCAAGCACTGCACGCCGGCACTTGGAGCAGGCCCAGGAGCTGAAGTTCCCATGGGCCCAGAGTTCAACGGCAGGCGCGGTAGGTAAGTGCGCGCGCAATCCTTACCCCCGCGGCAAGCCGGAGAGGCGAATTTCAGGGCCAATATCTCTTAATACTCTTGGCTAGCAAAAATCTTATCGATCTCAGATTTAAAATTATTAATTGAACTACCATCTATTGCTTTTTGTGGGAGAGAGTTCCACACTCCTACCACCTTTTGCGTGAAGAAGTGTTTCCTAACTTCTCTCCTAAATGGCCTGGCTCGGATTTTAGGTCCCCTTCTCCTAGACTCCCCCCCACCAGCAGAAAAAGTGTCTCTCTATCTACCCCATCAATTCCTTTCAAAATCCTAAAAACCTCAATCAAATCACCCCTTAACCATCTATATTCCAGAGAATACAAGCCTAGTTTATGTAATCTCACCTCATAATTTAACCCTTGGAGCCCTGGTAACATTCTGGTGAATCTGCACTGCACTCATTCCAAGGTTAATATGTCCAGAACTGTACACAGTACTCCAGATGTGGTCTAACCAGGGCTTTGTATAGCTGCAGCAAAACTTCCTCCCCTTTATATTCTAACCCTCTAGATATAAAGGGTAACATTTCCATTAGCCTTTATGTTTATTTTTTTGTACCTGGCCGCTACATTTTAGTTATCTGTGTACACGGACCCCTAAATCTCTTTGGACCTCCACTGTTCCTAGCTTATCACCATTTTATAAAATACTCGGATCTATCCCTTTTTGGTCCAAAATGGATGGGGCAGTTTCAGTGCTGTGGGAGGCATGGAAACATGGTTGGAGGGATTCAAGCAGGGAGTTGCAGGAGAGATGGGCACAGATTTGGGAGGCGACAAATACATTCAGGAAGGAAAAGATTGTAGATGGGGCAGTAGTCTGCAAGGACGAGGGGAGGGGGGGGGGGGGTTTGAGGGCAATGCTCCATGTAATTTTTTTTTCAGGCCACATGGCCCCTTTAAGGGGATGCGCTGCCCATTCAAAATACCGCACATGCGCGGTTTTTCTATTGGAAAGCCGGCTGCGTAGAACCCCTGCACGGCCGCGCTGCTTACAGGGAACATTGGATTAGGGAGGTTGAAGACGGCTGCTCAGAAAGGGAGGTGGACAGTACCCGAGGAGAGGGAACTCGTTACACGGACAGCTAGCAATGGGGCCAAGAAGTTGGGTGGTCAACAGTTTAGTGGGAATAGGGTCAAGGGAGCAGGAAGTGATATGATGAGCTCTGAGAGGGCACGGGGGAAAATGAGGGGGAAACTAGAGAGAGATGGGGGGCTCGGGGCTAGGGTGGGCCTGAGAGGAAGTTTGGCTTGGTGAGCATCAGAGACAGCTGAACGGATAATCTCTAACTTGATGACAAAGAAGTCCATGAGCTGTACTTGTTGTTAGAGGCGAGGGTGGCACGGGCAGGGTTAGGGGTTTAATGAAACGGTTGAAAGCATTAAAGAGCACAGGAACAGGAGTAGGCCATTCAGCCCCTCGAGACTGTTCCGCCATTTAATTAGATTATGGCTGATCTGTACCTCAACTCCATTTATCAGCCTTTGATCCATAATCCCTTGATACCTTTACCTAATAAAAAAGGCTTTAAAATTTCAATTGATCCAGGATCCACAGCCTTTTGGGGGAGAGTTTTCCCACATTTCCACTACCCCTTGGATGAAAAAGTGCTTCCTGCTTGCACTCCTAAATGGCCTAGCTCTAATTTTAAGATTGTGCCCCCTTGTTCTGGATTCCATCAGAGGAAATAGCTTCTCTGTATCTACTCTATCAAATTATTTCATCGTTTTAAACACCTCAATTAGATGACCCCCTCAACCTACTAAACTCAAAAATGAGAAGTCGCACAACACCAGGTTATAGTCCAACAGTTTTATTTAAAATTACGAGCTTTCGATTTTACGAACTTCTCATTTTTGTCCACCCCAGTCCAACACCGGCATCTCCGCATCATGACTACTAAACTCAAGTGAATATAACCCAAGTTTATGCAACCTGCCCTCACAATTTAACCCTTTGACCCCGATATAATTTTGGTAAATCTGCACTATATCCCCTCTAGGTCCAATATATCCTTCCTGAGATGCGGTGCCCAGAACTAAACTCAGTCCTCCAGACAGGGTCTGATCAAGGCTCTGTACAGCTGAAGCATCATTTCCTCCCCTTTGTATTCCACATTCTGCCACATTTAATTCCATCTGCCACAGTTTTGCCCACTCACTTAATCCGTCTATGTCCCTTTGTAACTTCCTCCTTCCATCTACTCACTGTGCCTCCTAACTCAATTCAGCAGAAGGATTAAAGAGCAAATCCACAAGAGATTTTTGTACTTGAATCCTCAACTCCTAAAAATCGCAAAGCTTGGGGCTGGAGGAGGCCCAGTCTATTCCGATGGCGCCTAATCAATTTTGCAACTCAAAATTTGCATAACTTGTGAAAAGGAACGTATAAATGGGAAAAATAAGTGATTGAATCATCTGATGACGACAGTCTAGGGGAGTAATTACCAAAAAATAGCATCTGCCAAGCCCTAGAACTACACAAGCAACGGACCTATAATTACCAGTACTTCAACCTGGTGCAATTTCGCTAAAAATATTCACAAAACTAAAATTTGGAGGGATTAAATGTGTGGTTGTACAGCTGGATATTCTTCACAGTTCAAGTGGATGTAGTATAAAAATTTCACACAGCATTACACTTTCTGCAACGCTATGGTAATGACACTTTCATGAAATCCTAACCACAATACCATAAAAGTTACAGAAATATAAAGATGTCTATGAAAAACTGTATCCACAACAACCAGCTTCATTTCGCCTGTAAGAGATAAATAGCATTACGAATGACTGAATTACCTAATTCCAGTTTCCCTGCCCCTTTCAGGAAAAAAGTGCAAACAATGAAACAGACAAGCATATTTCTTCACTTCCCCCCCCCACCCCCCAAATATCAAGTGGGTTACTCTTAACAGCTCAAAATAAATCCCAGAAAAATCAGTGCATTACTTGTACGTGTACAGTAACGCAGACTTCAATTCTGATCTTGTGGCCACTGTACCTCATTCATTTAATCAAAGGAAATTAAGTTACATCCAACTCCCTTGGTACCAAATGCAGGAGTACAACAGGCAAAGGAAAGGTTATTCCATGTGCAACATAAGAACACAAGATCACTTGTACTTCATTGCTTCCAAGTTTTGTTTCAAATAAATGATGTTCATTCCCATTAAGTCCGTTTGTATTAGTTCTCCTCCTAAGTCTTCCTGTCCAAATACATATAGCGAAGTCATGACCAGGAGAACAGCAATTAAAAATGTTTCGGCGTGCATACGCTTTTCCCCAAATGCTTACAGAATGACTAGTGGGTGAAATATAGATGTGACCCTGGTTTTTACATCATTTCCATCCTCCTACTGCCGGAGAGTTTTATAACCAGTCGTGAGAGCTACAACTGCTAGCTTGGAAAGTGTGTTTTGCTATGTTTTGATGCAGACAATTATCAAAAATGTAGATGAGGTTCGAGAGAGACACACACACACAAAATACTGTACACTCTTTCACATATAGATCCCAGATGAGCAACATATGAAATATATTCTAATTGCTCTAAAACCTGAGGAAAATGATCAGACTTTAAATTTTCATGTTTGAAGTCCATGATGATGCAAACACAGAATGCAAAGAAAGCAGCAGGCTTCCTCTGAAAATATAGCATTTGGTGAATGTATTAACAGTTATCTAACTTTTAAATCATCGCAAGCAATATCGATTTTCATCCCTCACAGCAAACATAAGAAACCGTGTTCAATTGGTTTATTTTTCCCCCCTGTCGCTCATTCTTGACGTTTCTGTACTTTTGAAGATTACCCCTCTCAAAATGATTCTTGGGTCTCAAACACGCCATGCCCAGGATAACAGGAAACCTTTGTGTTAATTACTTTAACTAATAATGTATTGGTCCTGTCTCTCAATCTGAGAGAGATTACAAACTAGATTTTTTTTTAAAGTGTCGCTGTGACAGTTTTGGGGGGAAGGTCAGCTGCCAGCTTTTGTGGATATGCAGCCTGAAAAACTGCTGAGAGTGGGAAAAAAGAATTGGGAACAAAGAAAAAGTAAGTTACAACTTACAAATCAAGGCTTTGGCAGTGATGGAGCAAAATGGGTTCAACTCCTTGGGGAGCACCAACAATTTAAGTGATGTAACCCTCAATGCAAACGCTTACATTAATACCGAGGATTATTTTTTTCTCCCATTCCAGCCCTATCCATCCATCCCGAGTGTTTTCCTTTCTCTCCCCCCGCCCCTCAAGGCGCTGAACAACAGTTGCAACTTTGGTCGGCAGCAACTTTCGAAGCTGCAGCCCCGTTAGCGGCGCACGATGCTGCTGAAACCGATTATTGCAGCAAGAATCGTCTCCAAATAAACTACAGCAGGGGGCTGCAAACTTTTTTGCAAAATGTTAGATAAGGGTCCCAAGCCCAAGCGGGTCAATGCAGCCCAACTTCAAAATATAACAGCAACTTTTAAGGGAGGGGAAACTTCTTACTTACTCGGTATCTCTGGGTGGACCAGCGCTCATTCTGCAGTTAGAGAGGAGGGTTTGCACGGTTCCCGGACCACCGCACACTCTCTTTCTCTCTCCGGCTCCCAAATCCGCCCCCTTTTCCTCTGAGAGCAGCGCAAGGGCGGGATTTCCCGAGCTCCTCAGCCTTCTTTCTATCCAAACTTCCCATGCTTGGGGCTCACAGTGGGAGGGATTGCAAAGGGGAACCGACGTCCACAACAAGCCCAAATACATTTATTGTGTGTGTGTGTGCCTGCAGCCACTTTTTACACCCCCCTCCCTCCCAGAAGAAGTCACACTTACAAGAAGTGCAGCACCAGTCTCAATAATACTTGGAACCAAAGTTAGACTCTTTAAAACAGATCCCCCCACCATCCTCTTATTGGTGCATTGCCACCAGCACCCAAATGGGAACAAAATCTGCAGGAACTAAACATTACACCACACAGCACCTGGCTAAAAAGGCCATTAATTGGTCCAGGCAGCGGGCGGTCGAGGGGGCCGTTCGGCCCGATTGCCTGCCTCTCTTCCGCGGCCATGTTCGCGCCCGGGTGGCCCTGGAGATGGAGCACGCGGTGTCCGCCGGCACGCTTGAGTTTTTCCGCGGCCGGTGGGCGCCGCGGGGACTGGAGTGCATCGTCACCCCGGACAACCAAATTTTAATTTGATTTATTAAGTTTCATTTAAAGTTTTAATTGATTTACAGTGATTTGGTTCTGTCCAACCAAAAAGAGTTACACCACACAGCACCTGGCTAAGAAGGCCATTAATTGGTCCAGGTCGAGGGGGCCGTTCGGCCCGATTGCCTGCCTCTCTTCCGCGGCCATGTTCGCGCCCGGGTGGCCCTGGAGATGGAGCACGCGGTGTCCACCGGCACGCTTGAGTTTTTCCGCGACCGGTGGGCACCGCGGGGACTGGAGTGCATCGTCACCCCGGGCTACCAAATTTTTATTTGATTTGTTAAGGTTTATTTAAAGTTTTACTGATTTACAGTTTTTGATTTGGTACCCATTCAAAAGAGTACACCACACAGCACCTGGCTAAGAAGGTCATTAATTGGTCCAGGCAGCGGGCGGTCGAGGGGGTCGTTCGGCCCGATTGCCTGCCTCTCTTCCGCGGCCATGTTCACGCCCGGGTGGCCCTGGAGATGGAGCACGTGGTGTCCGCCGGCACGCTTGAGTTTTTCCGCGACCGGTGGGCGCCACGGGGACTGGAGTGCATCGTCACCCCGGACAACCAAATTTTAATTTGATTTATTAAGTCTCATTTTAAATTTTAATTTGATTTACAGTTAATTTGGTTTCTGTCCAATCAAAAAGAGTACACCACACAGCATCACTAAAAGTGGCACTGGGCCCCGACTCCACTAGGTGTATCGAGGAGGCTCAAGCACGTGGGGCGATCCTGTCCGAGCTGACCTCCGTTCGGACGGAATTCCTTATCGGCGCCCGGCCCCGAATCCTCCCTCGGGAGCCGCCGCCTCACCACTTGAGCCTTCTCGGAGAAATGCCCTCCGTGCCCTTTCATTCCGCACGGAGGCGTTTCCTGTACGGGCTGCTCCTGCACACTCTCCACTTTGCCATCTTCGTCTGCCGTCCGGACACGCCTTGGCGTACCATCTTGCCGTCCGGCGGAGGCGAAGGTCCCCAATGGAGGGCTCTCTACGCGGGAGTCTTCCCTTGTTCTATTGGGGACTTGGCCTGGAGGGTGTTGCACGGAGCAGTCCCGTGCAATAGGGTTTTAAATATGTTCACGGACTCCCAGGCCACTTGCCATTTCTGCGGCCTGGAGGAGTCCGTTTTTCGCATATATATGGAGTGTGAGAGGTTGCAGCCCCTCTTTCATTATTTGAAGGGGCTGCTCCTCAATTTTTGGTTGCACTTCAGCCCCACGCTCCTGATCTACGGTCACCCGGTGCGGAGGGGAGCGGGCAGGTCGGAGGACCTCCTCGTAGGACTGCTCCTGGGCCTGGCTAAGAAAGCCATTAATTGGTCCAGGCAGCGGGCAGGTCGAGGGGGTCGTTCGGCCCGATTGCCTGCCTCTCTTCCGCGGCCATGTTCGCGCCCGGGTGGCCCTGGAGATGGAGCACGCGGTGTCCGCCGGCACGCTTGAGGTTTTCCGCGACCGGTGGGCGCCGCGGGGACTGGAGTGCATCGTCACCCCGGGCTACCAAATTTTAATTTGAGTTGTTAAGTTTCATTTAAAGTTTTATTGATTTACAGCTATTTGGTTTAAGTGCCCATACAAAAGAGTACACCACACAGCAAGGGGTTGCAGCCCCTCTTCCGTTATTTGAAGGGGCTGCTCCTCAATTTTTGGCTGCACTTCAGTCCCCACGCTCCTGATCTACGGTCACCCGGTGCGGAGGGGAGCGGGCAGGTCGGAGGACCTCCTTGTAGGACTGCTCCTGGGCCTGGCAAAAAAAAGCCATTAATTGGTCCAGGCAGCGGGCGGTCGAGGGGGTCGTTTGGCCTGACTGCCCTGTCCCTCTTCCGCGGCCACGATCGCGCCCGGGTGGCCCTGGAGATGGAGCATGCGGTGTCCGCCGGCACGCTTGAGGCCTTCCGTGACCGGTGGGCGCCGCGGGGACTGGAGCGCACCATCGCCCCCGGGAAACCAAATTTTAATTTACTTTGTTAAATTTCATTTAATGTTTTAAGTTTAGTTACAGTCGTTTGTTTATGGGTTGCTCAAAAGAAGTACACCACACAGCAGGCTGATTATTATATCTTTTCCATTGCCCACTACCAGTTGGCAGGTGAAGGATGGGCTATATTCAAATTATGGAACAATAGGCTACTACCTCAGATCAAACACAACTTTGAAAAGTGTCAGCCATGGCTCAGTTGGTAGTACTCTCACTTAATAAGAACATAAGAACATAAGAAATAGGAGCAGGAGTAGGCCAATCGGCCCTTCGAGCCTGCTCCGCCATTCAATAAGATCATGGCTGATCTGATCCTCACCTCAAATCTAAAGAACACAAGAAGTAGGAGCAGGACCCGGCCACTCAGCCCCTGGGCCCGCTATGCCACCCACAGGGCCTCGACCAATCCGAACTCAGCCTCATGTCCAATTTCCTGCCCGCTCCCCGTAACCCCTAATTCCCTTTACTTCTAGGAAACTGCCTATTTCTGTTTTAAATTTATTTAATGATGTAGCTTCCACAGCTTCCTGGGGCAGCAAATTCCACAGACCTACTACCCTCTGAGTGAAGAAGTTTCTCCTCATCTCAGTTTTGAAAGAGCAGCCCCTTATTCTAAGATTATGCCCCCTAGTTCTAGTTTCACCCATCCTTGGGAACATCCTTACCACATCCACCCGATCAAGCCCCTTCACAATCTTATATGTTTCAATAAGATCGCCTCTCATTCTTCTGAACTCCAATGAGTAGAGTCCCAATCTACTCAACCTCTCCTCGTATGTCCACCCCCTCATCCCGGGGATTAACCGAGTGAACCTTCTTTGTACTGCCTCGAGAGCAAGTATGTCTTTTCTTAAGTATGGACACCAAAACTGTATGCAGTATTCCAGATGAGGTCTCACCAATACCTTATATAACTGCAGCAATACCTCCCTGTTTTTATAATCTATCCCCCTAGCAATAAAAGCCAACATTCCGTTGGCCTTCTTGATCACCTGCTGCACCTGCATACTAACTTTTTGATTTTCTTGCACCAAGACCCTTTTATATTCTAGAAGGTTGTGGGTTTAAGTCCCACTCCAGTGACTTGAGCACAAAATAAAGCTAGGCTGACACTCCAGTGCAGTGCTGAGGGAGTGCAGCACTGTCAGAGGTGCCGTCTTTCATATGCGACGTTAAATCAAGGCCCCGTCTGCCCTCTCTGGTAGACGTAAAAGATCCTATGGCACTATTTCAAAGAAGAGCAGGAAAGTTATCCCTGGTGTCCTAGCCAATATTTATCCCTCAACCAACATCAGTGAAATAGATTATCTGATCATTGTCAAATTGCTGTTTGTGGGAACTTGTGCGCAAATTAGCTGCCGCGTTTCCTACATCACAACAGTGACTACACTTCAAAAGTATTGATTGGCTGTAAAGCACTTTGGGACGTCCGGTGGTCGTGAAAGGCGCTGTATAAATGCAAGTCTTTCTTTTTCGAAAAGGGGTAGATCTTCCTAACTTAGTTAAATGGTAAAGTGGCAAAAGGCAAGAATGGCTACCTCACACTATTGGGATGGGGGGTGGTAAAGGTACTGAGTGGAGTGCCCCAGAGATTTATGCTAGAACCTCCTGATATACATAAATGACCCGGACTGAGTCTGAGTACCAGCTAATTAAGTTTGCAGATGGGGGAGTAATGGAGTCAGGAGGCCCCCCAAACCTTTAGGCAAGCAACCTAGCAGCAGAGATGGGGGTATAGCTCAGTGGTAGAGCATTTGACTGCAGATCAAGAGGTCCCTGGTGCAGATCAAGAGGTCCCTGGTTCAAATCCAGGTGCTCCCTCAATGCTATTTATGTGTCACAAGATAAGGATTCATAATGTAGTCCTTCCTTCACAGCAGCTTTGTGATCATTATGTTGAGTATATTCAAGGCTGAGACAGATAGATTTTTGGGGATAGTGCAGGAAAGTGGAGATAAGGTAGAAGGTCAGCCATGATCCTATTTCTTATGTTCTTATGCTTGCATCTGAGTAAATGAAGTTCAATACAGATCAATGCAAAGTAATGTATATAGTGGAAGTAAAAATAATGCACACTAACTCAGTGGAGTACTGTGTACAGTTCTGGTCGCCATATTATAAAAAGGATATAGAGGCACTGGAGAGGGTGCAAAAAAGATTTACAAGGATGATACCAGAAATGCGAGGGTATACTTATCAGGAAAGGATGAACAGGCTGGGTCTCTTTTCTCTTGAAAAGAGAAGGCAGAGGGGTGACCTAATAAAGGTCTTTAAAATCATGAAAGGTTTTGATAGAGTAGATACAGAGAGAGTGTTTCCACATGTGGGGAAGAGCAAAACTAGAGGCCATCAATATAAGATAGTCACCAAGAAATCAAATAGGGAATTCAGAAAGAACTTCTTTACCCAGAGAGTGGTGAGAATGTGGAACTCGCTACCACAGGGAGTGGTTGAAGCGAATAGTATAGATGCATTTAAGGGGCGGTTAGATAAGCATATGAGGGCGAAGGGAATAGAGGGTTATGTTGATAGAGTTAGATGAGGAAAGACAGGAGGAGCCTCGAGTGGAGCATAAATGCCGGCATGGACTGGTTGGGCCGAATGGCCTGTTTCTGTACCGTATATCCGGTGTAATCAGTGGGTGGAATAGAGTGTGCCAAGAGGCAGCTGAAATACACTTAGGGGTGTTGACTTTTCACTAATTTTATCTAAACTACGTGCAGTGGCAATAAACAAAGCGCATAGTTTTATTGCCAAATCAGTTGAGTTCAAACCCAGAGAAGTTATCTTAGATCGTACAGCACCCTCATTAGGATACAGCTGGAGGACTGCGTATAGTTCTGGTCACCACAACAGAAAGGACCAGAGGCCAAAGAGGCAGTACAGGGAAAACCAGCCAGGCTAATCCATGACACCACAGAGGGAAAAACATCGAGGAACAACTTAATAAGCTTCAAAAAGACATCTCATAGGGAACCTTATAGACGTGCACAAGATACTTAATAGGATAGAAAAATTAAATCCAAAATAATAAATAAAATTGTCGTTTCAGATATGTCAGGGTAGTAGAATAAGAGGTCAAAGCTTCGATGCTGGGGATGTTGGCCTGAGCGAGAACACTGACGTTGGTGCGCCTATCCTGCCAATGGATTTTCAGGATCTTGCGGAGGCAGCGTTGGTGGTACCTCTCTAGTGCTTTGAGGTGCCTGCTGTACATGGTCCATGTCTCTGAAGCATACAGGAGGGCGGGTATCATTACTGCTCTGTAGACCATGAGCTTGGTGCTGGGTTTGAGGTCCTGGTCTTTGAAGCTTTGACCACGCTCGATCAGCTCCAATGGATGGGCCACATCGTCCGCATGCCCGATACGAGACTCCCAAAGCAAGCGCTCTACTCGGAGCTCCGACACGGCAAGAGAGCCCCAGGTGGGCGGAGGAAACGCTTCAAGGAAACCCTCAAAGCCTCCTTGAAAAAGTGCAACATCCCCACCGACACCTGGGAATCCCTGGCCCAAGACCGCACAAAGTGGAGGAGAAGCATCCGGGAAGGCGCCCAACACCTCGAGTCTCTTCGCCGGGAGCAAGCGGAAGCCAAGCGCAAACAACGGAAGGAGCGCACGCCAACCCAAGCACCCCACCCAGCCGCCCCTTCAACCACCGTCTGCCCCACCTGTGACAGAGACTGTAGGTCCCGCATTGGACTCATCAGTCACCTGAGAACTCATTTTTAGTGTGGAAGCAAGTCATCCTCGGTTCCGAGGGACTGCCTAAGAAGAAGAAGAAGAAGAAGAAGGCACAGGTTCAGGAGAGTTAAAGGCAAAGTCAGGATTGATGTCAACAAGTATTTATTTATATGCAAGGTGATCAACAACTGGAGTGAGTTGCCAGAAAGAGCAGTTAAGGCCAGGACATTAGGTTAATTTAAGAAACTGTTAGATTAGGGTTTGTTTTTCTGGAATCATGAAATCAAATGCCTGAAGGCTCTGTGACAAATGTGAGATTTGTTGTTTCATAGAAAAAAAAATCCTATGGGGCAGATAACGTGCTGTGAGGCACTTGTGTTGCATTGGGCATGTGCAGCCTACATTATCAGACACCGAGGCCTGCTGTGGAAGTGCTTGTGAAGCTACACACCAGGCATGTGGAGTCTTCATTATGGTTACGAATAATGGCCCAGAAATTAAAGACTGAGTGTTGACGCGGGGGTAAGGCTTCCCCGCGATATCTCACTCCGCGCCTTCCTTTTTCCTCCGGGCCCACACGAACTTTAGTTTCAAGGCTGCAGCTGTGCAGTGCTTGCGTGACCCAGAGACGGAGTTAGTTCGTGCGAGCTCTGGGATCACATGATTCAGTTAGAGCCAATGGCAGCACACCATCTTTCATTCATAGTTTTGACAGGAAGACCTGTCAAAGCTATGAATAATATTCCCCCCCAAAAGAACAGCTAAACCTCAATTAAATTAAAAAAAAACCCATCACATTAATAAAATAAGTATAGTTAAATAAATTAACCACTTTAAACAAAAAATTAAATTTTTGAAAAAATTTAAAATCTTTTTAAAAGTTATAAAAATAAACTTACCTTTCTTTAAAGTCTCTAAAAAAGATAAACCTGTTGAAAAAAATTTAAAATAATACTTAATTAACTACTTACCTTGTTAAAAGAGGGTCTTACGCCTCCTTTCTTTATGTGTAAAATCTTCCATGCTTACCTGCGCGTTCAAAGCACTAAGTGCACTGTGTGCGCGCAGCCTGTAGCGCGCACGCGGTTCACCTAGGAACCGCCCCCTTTTGAATTCACGAAGTGCCGGTTTCCCGCGCATGCGCAGTGCATGCTGGAAACCGGCAATTGGAGACCTAAAACGCGAGAGTACACAGTGCGTACTCTCGCGTATTAGGTCTAATTTTCGGGCCAATATGTTAGAAGTCATGGTTCCATAATATGTTTGCAGCACCTGACCAGTGCTCTAAATCACTAAGTGCCCGTCTAAAATGGGCATTGCTTGGTAAAGCCCTTCAGTGCATTCTGTTCTTTTTCTGAAAGGGACTCAGCTTAGCATGTACGGGAAGAAGCAGTACCTTGACTCAACAATTGTACTGCTTGATAATTGTTTGTATTTGTTTGCTGTACTGTACCTATTCCCAGATTGTTAAAGCAGCATCCCATCTCCATACTGCGGGTGTTAAGCACTAGTACTGTCCCGCTGCCTAAATCATAACTATACATGTCCCACTGGAAATCCCTCTGTACCGACAAGATTTGGAGGAAGAGGACAATCAGAGGAGAAATGAAAGGGAGGTCAATCAGTGGTGACCAAAACCATTTATACCAGCCAAGGAAAAGTTATTTGGACGTGCAGAGGGAAATGAGGCCGAGCACATTATCGTTCCCAAGGGAAGCCTCGAGAGAACTGTACCATTGCCTGCAGCCAGATGTGGAACCCACTTCCAGGACAGGGAAGCACTATCGGTGGCTGTCGAGTTGATAGTTGCTTTGAAGTATTTCAGCACAGGGTCTTTCCAAGTAATGGGGGAAAATGGAGGAGAACATTTTTCACCCAGAGGGTGGTGGGGGTCTGGAACTCATTACCTGAAAGGGTGGTGGAGGCAGAAACCCTCATCACATTTAAAAAGTACTTGGAATGCCCTTGAAGTGCCATAACCTACGGGCTACCCACCAAGAGCTGGAAAGTGGGATTGGGCTGGATAGCTCTTTTTCGGCCGGCACAGACACAATGGCCTCCTTCTGTGCCATAAATTTCTTTGATTCTATGTCTGTCAAATCTCCCAACCTGTAATTCACTAGCTTATCGTGCAGGTTATACGTGCCTTATTTGCTGGAGTGGGTGACTTAATTAATTTCTCTGTGGAAAACAACCAGCAGCACAAAAAAACCCTGCACTTTTACCACCTACCTGGATTCCCAAGAGTGAATGGCTTTTTTTGATGGCAGCCATGACTATATGGATCCCTAACCCTGCCACCTTTATGAAAGGGAAAGGTATGAACAGAAAGGTATTCTATTCCATCGACGTGCAGCTTGTGCAAGAAGAATATCCTGCACAATAATGCTCACCGTCTTGGTTAGATCTCATGATTCATTCAATTTCTGGTAATCGATGGTGCCATCAACATGTGCAGGGCCAGGAAGACTGGATGGATTACTGATAGGGGAGCCAAAGCAACCCACTACTGCCTTCACTAATGACCCCTTTGAGAAACATAGTTGAGCCCTAGCAAGAGCTATAAGGCACATGCAGCAACTCAAGTCATTGTGGAACTTAACATTGGGATGCTTAAAGGAAGGTTCCAATGGTCTGGGGGGGGGGGAGGATTCTCCAATACAACCTTGCCAAGGTTATTGTGGTCTGCTACACCTTACACAACTTTCCCTTGAAAATGGCTTTGCTGCAGATGGTGAACTAGTGGCAAGAGGACACTTGACTAGGAAACTGAAAAAATGTTTGTACAGCCACTCTTACAAGCCGTCATAAGATGGACCCTCATCGAGAGCCTCTTTAAGTTCACTTAATATCCCATTCACATGTGCCAAATACCCTTTGCCCAAAATGGAAAGTTTTCCCCAAAAATGCCCACAGCCTGACTAGAACATCCATGAGTATCACTGCTGTGCTCAGTAACATGGATGTACACTTTTCCAAAATGAACTTTATTAACCATATGAGGCAGGAGTGCTCAGTATGTTTTATCCCAAAATTCCCTCCTTCTGTCAGAGGGTGGTGAACCTGTGGAATTCTCTACCACAGAAGGCTGTGGAGGCCAAGTCACTGAATATATTTAAGAAGGAGATAGATAGATTTCTAGACACAAAAAGGCATCAAGGGGTATGGGGAGAGAGCAGGAATATGGTATTGAGATGGAGGATCAGCCATGATCATATTGTTCTCTGTCTATATATACTGTGTAATCGATTTGTATTCCCTCACTGTACCTGTACCTGAAGAAGGAGCAGCGCTCCGAAAGCTCGTAATTTTAAATAAAACTGTTGGACTATAACCTGGTGTTGTGCGACTTTTCATTTTTGTCCACCCCAGTCCAACACCGGCATCTCCGCATCATGATCATATTGAATGGGGAACAGGCTCAAAGGGGCGAATGGCCTACTCCTGCTCCTATTTTTCTGTTTCTATATAGTGTCAATGATCAGTTGGGGCCCCCCACAATTTCCATTCCTAGCTATGCCACTGAGTAGCAAGACAGCTTTCAGACAGACTTAAGAGCTGTTGACAACTGGCCCTACACACTCCCAGCACAGTGCACTGAGTTTATTCAGAGCTGGCAACGCTTCATAACATGTAGTCAGAAGATTGTGGTGCAAATGCACAGAGTGTCCAAACATAAGCATTCCTGCAGCCACTGCACTGAGGAATACAGAAATCAGCCCCGATACTTTTGATCTTTCTGTGATATTTCCTCTCTAGCCTATCCAATCATCCCCAGCAACAGCTTCACTTCCCACCCCATTACCTCCGGAGCAACATCCCCTATAAGCTGCACGGCCGCACAGCCCGGGACCGGCTTTTCCAATGTGAAATTTCGCAAACGCACAAAACTTTGAATGGGTCGCGCAGCCTCTTAAAGGGACCGCTCACCCAAAAAAAAAAATTAGGGGGAACGTTGCTCCAGAGTCCTTCAACTCAACATTCCCACTAAGCTGCGCGGCTTCTCTGTTGGTCCTGTGCAGCCCGGGACTGGCTTTTTCAATATTGCGAATGGGCCGCGCAGACCCTTAAAGGGGCCACGCATCCAAAAAAAAATTGGGGGTGAACATTGCTTCAAGGATCTATGCTTGGCACCTTCCTCTTCCTCATCTACATGCTTCCCCTTGCGTCATCATCTGAAGACTTGGAATCTGCTTCCACATGTACACTGGCGGCACCCATCTTTATCTCTGCACCATCTCTTTCAACCCCTCCACTGTCTGTGTTGTCACACTGCTTGTCCAAAATCCTAGTCTTAGATGAGCTGCAATCTTCTATAGTTAAACATTGCCTTCGGTCCCTGCCACAAATTCTCTACCCCTTGCCACTAAGTCCATCCCCCCTCGTCTACCACTGTCTCAGGCTGAACAAGACTGTTCACAACCTTGGCGACCCCGAGCTCACCTTCCATCTCTATATCCTCCCCAACACAAAGACTGCCTACTTCCACCTCCATAACATTGCTCACCTCTGCAGCTACTTTACCCCATCTGCTGTGGATACTTTAATCCATGCCTTTTGTCACTTCCAGACTTGACTAACCTGATGCTCTCCTGGCCAGCATCCCATCCTCCACCCTCTCTGAACTTCAGCTCATCCAAAACTCGACTGCCGGTATCCTATCCTGCACCAAGTCCCGCTCACCCATGTCCCATGTGATTGCTGACCTACAATGGCTCATGGTCCTCCCAGCATCTCCAATTTAAAATTTCCAATCCTTATGTATAAAATTCTTCACGGCTTCTCTGTAACCTCCTCCAGCCCTACAACCTCCCAGAATTCTCTGTTCCTCTGGCCCCTGCACTTCACGCCATAATTGGCAGCCTTGCCTTCAGCCACCTAGGCCCACACTCTGGAATTCACCGTCCAAGCCCATGCCCCTCCCACTGCTCCTCCTTAGAACCCACCTCTTGGACCAAGGTTTTATCACCTGTCGTAATAGCTCCTTACTTTTGGCTTAGCATCCATTTATTGATGATTATGCCTCTGTGATTGACAGCTCCATGCTCACGTCAGGGTTTTACAGCAGTAACCTGTATTACTTCCAGTGCATACCTCAGTGGTAAAAGGGTTCACCATTCACCCTGCAGCCCGCTACCCCAGGTTACATTCACTAGATTAATCCCTGGGGTGAGAGGGTTGTCCTATGAGGAGAGATTGAGTAGATTGGGCCTATACTCTCTGGAGTTTAGAAGAATGAGAGGTGATTGACAGGGTAGATGCTGAGAGGTTGTTTTCCCTGGCTGGAGTGTCTAGAACTAGGGGGCAAAGTCTCAGGATAAGGGGGTCGGCCATTTAAGACCGAGATGAGGAGGAATTCTTCACTCAGAGGGTTGTGAATCTTTGGAATTCTCTCCCACAAAGGGCTGTGGATGCTGAATCGTTGAGTATATTCAAGGCTGAGATAGATAGATTTTTGGACTCTAGGGGAATCAAGGGATATGGAGATCGGGCGGGAAAGTGGAGTTGAGGTCGAAGTCGAAGATCAGCCATGATCTTATTGAATGGCGGAACAGGCTCGAAGGACCGTATGGCCTACTCCTGCTCCTAATTCTTATGTTCTTATGTTCTTACATCATGCAAAAGGTCATGTGTCAGCTCGTAGAACCATTTCCACAGCAAAGCCCATGCTTCCTTTGTGCTGGGCATGAGAAAGAATATCAGGAATGGGCTCCAACCATAAAAGCCTTATTCATTCCAAATGTATGTTGTGTGCATCTAGTTTTCCCCCCCCAAGACCTTGCTGATGCCACCTCTTTTGAAAGAGTCTGTAGGATTGAAAGTAAATTAATACAAGGAGGCAGAACACACACACAAAAAAACCACTGTCAAGTCAGAGACTAACCATGAGACGTGTAGGTGAAAGTTGAACTATGTGCAGAAGGACTTGCAATTTTAACATGTTGCTCATTCAGCCTCCACATGCAAGTTTGCAACCAGATGTTCCGGGTTGCAACCCCCCCCCCCCGCCGCCACACCTCCCCCCCCCCCCCCCCCTCCCCCCCCGCCCCCCCACAGAGGACATTGTTATAATTTTGACTCACACAACACAACATAAAAGCCAGCTTACTGCAGCGAGCCTGCACCTTGTATGAACTGAAGCTAGACCTCGATCGCAAAAGTAATCTCGGATAACATGCTCTGGGCAAACAGACCTGTTTATTGTCTCTGGATGTACATGCACGCTTTCCACTAGACACCCATGCCACTTCAGGAGACAGTTAATAGGAAGCAATTCACATCAGTCTCGCCAGATACTTGGGTTACAGACTAAACTATCAAGCAGGTTTATACAGACAGATGAATCATTTGCAGAACCAAGCGGCAACAGGAGTTTTAAGTCAATCCAAATAACGTAGCTTTGAGTCAGTTCATGAGTGTTAAACAGACACGTCCATTAGCTAAGTTTCTTTGGAGAGCTTTCTGAAAAAAAGATGTGGAGATGCCGGTGTTGGACTGGGGTGGACAAAAGTGAGAAGTCGCACAACACCAGGTTATAGTCCAACAGCTTTATTTGAAATCACAAGCTGTCGGAGCGCTGCTCCTTCGTCAGGTGACCTTCACTTCACCTGACGAAGGAGCAGCGCTCCGAAAGCTTGTGATTTCAAATAAAGCTGTTGGACTATAACCTGGTGTTGTGCGACTTCTCACTTTTAAAAAAAAGATGGACAACAAGCGCTTCTGAGAAGGGTAATAGCCACAAGATCCCAACTCGGAACAGTTCTCGGAACAACTGTGTTCCTACCTACAGAATGGCATCTTGTTTCTGTGTCTGCAGCAGCTAGCTCAAAAGTGTTGATACGATATACAGTGTTACCTCAGAGAAGTCAGTCTGCCAGATAGAAGTACTTCATTCAAACAATGGACAGCAAGTTCTATAACATACAAAAAAAAGGCATACTGAGATACAAGAGATACAGGGGGATGTGAGGAAAAACTTTTTTACGCAGCGAGTGGTGATGCCCTGGAATTCGCTGCCGACGGAAGTGGTTGGAAGCGGAGACACTCAATGTTTTCAAGTGGAGACTGGATAGGCACTTGAGGGAAATAAACTTGCAGGGCTACGGGGATAGAGCGGGGGAATGGGACTGACTGGATTGCTCTGCAGAAAGCCGGCACTGACTCGATGGGCCGAATGGCCTCCTTCTGTGCCATTATGACTCTATGACTATGACTCTATGATGTCCACCAATGGTACCTGATAAATAACTGTCTTTGTTAGGGCTATTCCAATCTAATTATATAATTGATTAAAAGCCTGTTGATGCACATTAGTTGTTACGACCACTTAGGTCTACTTGACGTGTACATCGGTTAATAATCAACTATATCGACTTGATTGCCCTTTTTCTTATATATTTCATACAAAGCCAAAGAACACAAGGCATTCTCCCAACACGCAGTCGCAGAAACCATTTTGAGGGTCTACCTTTATTAAAATAACACATTTTTTAAGCCAACACAGTGGAGAGATAAATATTAAATACTAAAACAGAACCTCTTATGACTAAAATATGGCCAATCTCTGACCCGTCACAGGCATCAGTTGTAGATTACTACAGGAGCCTTGCTGCCGTATGTTATCCATGACAGATGCATGACCGACCAGATTACTTTGCCTCACTTGATAAGCTGCATTCTTATTTGGAGTGTTCCCTGGACACGTGGCATCTTTTCCAAAAACACCCACCTAATTGGGCTCTTTCGATTGCCACAGGGATGTCTTTGAATGAACAATTTGGCATGTGTGCAATATTCTATGAAAGAAACCATAACAGATGAACAGGCTCCTGCTTGACCATGAGGATAAATGTATTATTCCATGCTGAATAACTAGTTTTGTATTATGCCATACAGGTGTGTTGAAGATCAAACTCTGTAAAACTGGGAGGTCACAAGGAAGTCCAACATATCTTGTATGGAGTCCCAGCGTGGAGCAGATACACCCGCAAGACCCGCAGATATCCAGATGAGGGACTTAATGGATTGTACTTATCTCACTATGAGTGGGAAGGTCTTATCAATTAAAATCCTTCCTTTAAGAAGCTTCCTAGAGCATGTTCTTCACTTAGTAACCTCAGGGGTGATTTTGCCAATGGGGGCGTGTTGGAGGCGGGACTGCTGCTTGTCGGGTTTTAGACCCGCCTCCATCGACTTGTGGCCAACCCACGCTATTTTTCCTTGATTGACCTTGTTAAGCCCGCCCAGCGGGCTTAGCAGGCCATTTAAGGGGAAGCTGGTTACAGAGAACGTCAGCGTATTTTTATGGCAGATGAATTGTCATCGTTTGACAGCTCTGTGAAGCTGTCAAACATTGCCATTCTCTGTTGTTTGATGAGTCCTTGTATTCAAGGCTCATCAAACCTATCTGCTGAGCAGACATCAGATGGTTGTTGCATCGGAGAATGCAGCAGCCATTCTGTCATCTCTGCCGGTGAGATGCGGGAGTCTCCGGTTCCCCAACTGTTGAAGCCTGCAGGAAGAAACAAAGGTAAGTAAACATTTTCTATCACTTTCCACTCACCTCACATACTTACCTCTCCACACTTGCATCCACCACTTACCTCCACAGTGCACTTTTGCACCCCGCAGACCCCCGCAGACCCACTGCTCGCCTCGGTGACCCCGGCGGGGTTTCCTGACATCGGGAAGCCCGCGCCTTTGGTGGAAAAATGGGGATAATCCTCTTAACTGCCTGTTAACTACCTGTTAACAGGCAGTTAAGTGGCTGTAATCCCCTTCCCGCCTCCAGGAGACGGGACCCGGCGCGGGTCGGCTACCCTCCTCCCGGGAAGATGGCACGGAGGCGGGTTGGGGGCAGGATGGGTACCCGCCCCCAGATTCTGCCATTTTCCCGGCAGTCCCGCCTCCAAACCCGCCTCCCCAGGGCTGGCAAAATCGCCCCCATCATGGTCCTGGTCAACTAAAGGAGTGGCTTGTGTAACTGGGGCGAGATAAAAACAAAGCCAAGCTCCAGTTATGCAATCACTAAAGATGGTGTGATGTGGAGATGCCGGTGTTGGACTGGGGTGGACAAATGTGAGAAGTCGCACAACACCAGGTTATAGTCCAACAGCTTTATTTGAAATCACAAGCTTTCGGAGCGGCTGCTCCTTCATCAGGTGACCACCTGACGAAGGAGCAGCACTCCGAAAGCTTGTGATTTCAAATAAAGCTGTTGGACTATAACCTGGTGTTGTGCGACTTCTCACTAAAGATGGTGAACTGACTCAAGGCAGATGCCTCTTTCCCTTCCAAGAAAAGGAGGGTCTGGAAACCATCTGCTCTTTTATTGGTAAGCATGTTTTACAAGGGACTAGCCAATAATCACTCATGCCAAAACATATTTGAGAAAGCTATACAGTAAACTGTTTACAAGTATGTTAAATGCTCACAAGATAGATACAAAGGTGGAAGGTCATTTTGCCCTTCCTAGCTCATCCATCCAGAGGAACCTACTGTTCCTTGCCCCATCACAACATCCAAGTGCCTCAAGTGATTTCATGGCACTCGCCTCCACTACTCTACCTGGAAGTTAATTCCAAATCTTGATCACCGTTTGTGTGAAGAGCTTACATCAGTTCTAAATTTGCCTTTCACCAGTTTGAATTTGTGTCCTTTTGTCCTAATGTCATAACTTAACTTGAAGTAGTGTTCCAGAGTAACCTTTTCCATACCTATGAGGTCTTCTCTTAATTGGTTCCTTTCCAAAGGCTGAAAAGTCTCTGGCCTGGAACTTACAGGGCCTATGATGGAGTACGCTGTCGTAAGTGCTGTGAATGGCCCCGCAAGTTCCGAGTTTCCACAAGCGATGCTCATGCGCGAAAACCTGGAACTTGCGATCTGTCAAGTTTCTCTTTGACAGATCGCCCGCACCTGCTGTAAATTCACTTTCGCTATTTGCCCGACTACTGCCCAGCGAACACCCACCAAACCCTTACCCCTGGTAAAAGCAAGCGTAAGGCCTTTTTTTTTACCAAGCGTAAGGATTAAGATAAATGTTAAATTAAATTTTTTAAATGATTTAAGCATTCAATTACATTTAAAATTAGTGTAGGTTATTTTTGTCCCATTTAAAAATGTTTAAATTTATTTTTCAAAAAGTTTAATTTTTATTTTAAATGTTTAATTAAAGGATATTTTAATTAATTTTGAACCTGTGATGATTTATTTTTTATTTCAGTGTTGTGAAATTGTATTTTTTTGGGTGATTTCTATTACGCCTATGAGCATTCCGTACGTAAATGGAATCCCCATAAGCATAATGGGAATCCCCCTTTGTCATTGGTCGGGGGTGGCCCACGTGATCCCAGGCACGCTTGCGAACCGCGTGCGCCCCTGGGATGCGTGAGCCTTTATGCAGGCCTACGCCCGCAGGCCCAGGAGCGCGAGAGTCCGAAGCTCCGGAGGCAACAGGTAGGTGCAGAGTTTTCTTGCGGTTCGGAGGCGGACGCGGGCGGCAAGCCTCCGACCGCAATTTCCAGACCTGTGTTTCTCCATTTTGAACAAATACGAATTTCTCTTTGGTTCTGTGCTGCTCAAATGGGTTGGGTTTAAAATGGAAGCTATTCCTCCGCTAAGCAAAAAAAAAAATGCTATTTTCATGACCAGACAGGGTAGCTAGCCACAAATTAGACTTTAAACAGGGAAGGGGTGAATGAAATGTTAGACCATACTGAGACATGAAATATGGTAAGTCTAGTATGCTCGGTTTGTTTACAGAAACTATCAAGCAGTTTGTCCTTTTACAACCCAATCAAAATAGTTTAATGCCAGTGATTTATCCATATAAAATTTACAATGTACTGGACGGGAAACAAACGTATTTATTTATATTTCTGCTAAGAATGTTTCATGTAATAACAATGTAAAAAAGCTGTTCTGGCTACAAAACTGGGTAAGAATGCTGCATTGTATTCCTACCACTAGAGGGGAAAAGTCCCAGCAACAAGGCCGTGCGCAATAATCTGCTTTTGCTTATGTTCAAATTCCAAACAGTTATTAATTTTTCCCCAGTGTGTTTTTGTCCATTTCAGCTTGTGTTTTTTTGAAAATAATTTGATGACAAACTGGTTGATGAATTTGAGTAAGCTTTCAACCAATGTTTCCCCCCTAATTTTTTTTTTTTGGGTGCACAGCCCCTTTAAGGGTCTGCGCGGCCCATTCACGGTTTCGCGCGGGCGCGAAATTTAACATCGGAAAAGTCGGTCCCAGGCTATGCGGGACTGGCGGAGAGCTGCGCGGTCGCGCAGCTTAGAGGGGACGTTGCTTTCAACTGAACTAAAAAATAGAAGCTACTAACTTATTAGAAACCATGCAAGTTAGATAACTTCTTTCAGTAATATTTTAGGATATAGTATGTGAGTAAACTGAGACATGAAATATGGTAAGTCTAGTATGCTTGTGAGAAACAGGTGACTGTGAACCTGTGGTTCCCAATGCTTTCCATCACTGGAGGGTTTTCCTCACTCCATGTCAGACTCTGTTGTAGAATAATTGATAGAGAATTTTTGTTATGATCAGTCAGCAACTCCATTATTGTTTTATCATGCGACTACCAGGATGGCAGAAGGAGAACTATGTGGACCTTGGTCTTTTTTCATCTAGCAATTCCTATGTTCCTAAAACCTATATACGAGAACAAGCACAAGGCAGAAATAATTTTTTTATAACACTCAAAAAAAAGAAAGACTTGCATTTATATAGCGCCTTTCACGACCACCGGACGTATCAAAGCGCTTTACAGCCAATGAAGTACTTTTGAAGTGTAGCCACTGTTGCAATGTAGGAAACGCGGCAGCCAATTTGCGCACAGCAAGCTCCCACAAACAGCAATGTGATAATGACCAAATAATCTGTTTTTGTTATGCTGGTTGAGGGATAACTATTGGCCAGGACACCGGGGATAACTCCCCTGCTCTTCTTCGAAATAATGCCATGGAATCTTTTACATCCACCTGAGAGAGCAGATGGGGCCTCGGTTTAACGTCTTATCCGAAAGACGGCACCTCCGACAGTGCAGCACTGTTCTAAAGGTAGAGCAGTAACTATAATTATTTTAAAACAGTGTCCAGGCAATGCACAGCAACAGCGATTTCATACAAATCACATGCAATAAACTGGAAAGATAAACAAGAGTTGCTGAAATATTGGCTAGGTGATGTGACTTTTAAAATGTTTAAAGCTTCACTGCACTAGAGCAAGATAAACTATATATTCAAGGTGCTTGTTAATGCCATTGTCAGTACCAGTATTTTCTTTTAAATAAGTAATGCAGTTGTCCAAAAGAACATCCTGGCTGTGATCTGTCTTATCTCACTTGGGAAATATGTACTGGGGAAACCTTCTCTACCAAGCCAGAAACAATTCAGTAAACATAAGAACATAAGAAATAGGAGCAGGAATAGGCCACTTGGCCCCTCGAGCCTGCTCCGCCATTCAATAAGATCATGGATGATCTTGGGCTCAAAGCCACTTCCCTGCCCGCTCCCCATAACCCTTCATTCCCTTATCTTGCAAAAATCTGTCTATCTCCACCTTAAATGTGTTTAATGACCCAGCCTCCACGGCTCTCTGGGGCAGAGAATTCCACAGATTTACGACCCTCTGAGAGAAGAAATTCCTCCTCATCTCAGTTCTAAAAGGGCGACCCTTTATTCTGAAACTATGCCCCCGAGTTCTCGATTTCCCCACGAGGGGAAACATCCTCTCTGCACCTACCTTGTCGAGCCCCCTCAGTATCTTATATGTTTCAATAAGATCCCCTCTCATTCTTCTAAATTCCAATGAGTACAGGCCCAACCTGCTCAACCTTTCTTCATAAGTCAACCCCCTCATTTCTGGAATTAACCTCGTGAATCATCTCTGAACTGCCTCCAATGCAAGTAAACATTTTATGGTTTGAAATCCAACGGAATATCTTTGATGTGAATACTTCAACAGAAGACATTCCAATACACCAGTTCTGTATATTACATCACTAAATATACTCATAGACTGTAATATGCACTGAGCTTTCAGTCCTATTTTCAGCATAAAATACTTAGTTGGGCTTGTTCACCATAAACCTAGCTTTTTGGGGTAAAAACTTCTGAATTTAAATCCTAATTTGAAGGGAAGTAAAATATAGTAGATAGCATTTTCAAAAAATATGAAAGTGAATTATTAGACTACAACTTCCGAGCAAAAACACAAACTGGTCCAAAACACACATGTAAATGAAAAGGAAGAGGAAATATAATCGGCAGCACAACCACCAGCTTCGAAAAGAACGACTTCACCTTTTGGACTCATTACTTTCCAACTTCTGGGGGCGATAACCTCATATTTCACGAATTACTGAGAGTAAAATTCACCCCTTCAATCCCACACAAAAGCTCAATGTACTGAGACAGTGACTGAGTTCTGTGGTCTGACCCAGCATTTCATTCTTTCCAGCTGGACTCAATGCCATGTCTTTTCACATGGAAATTCTGTGTGTGTGTCACAAACAAAAGGGCCTGGGATAGTGCATTAGTCACACTATTTCCAGCTGTTCTTTTGTGAAGGGAGAGGCCTCTCGAAACAAGAGACAAGCTTGTATGCGTGCAGCACCGTGCGCATATTTCCTTCCCATCCCTCTTTGACCTACAAAAAGACTGGCCAAGTATTCAGAATGGATTTGGAAGAGTAAATAAAACCCGCTACTCCTCCTGTCTGAAGCCGAGGCTTCCATCTGGAAATCAAAACCTCTCTTTTGGTGTTGTCTGTGCACTGGCCAAGTATCTGAGTGTAGGGATTATTCATTTTCACTGAAAACCTTGATTTGAATGTGCAGTTAATGGCACTCCTCTATATTGTCCGGTACACCTCATAAGAACATAAGAAATAGGAGCAGGAGTAGACCTCCTTTATCTATTTTTTTTTTAAAGACGAAAGCCAACACCTTCAACTAAATAAAAAAGCAAAATACTGCGGATGCTGGAAATCTGAAATAAAAACAGAAAATGCTGGAAATACTCAGCAGGTCAGGCAGCATCTGTGGAGAGAGAAACAGAGTTAACGTTTCAGGTCGATGATCTTTCGTCAGAAGGGTCATCGACCTGAAACGTTGGCCCAAAAATTCATCCCGGTGCGCGAGAGTACGCAGTGCGTACTCTCGCGTATTCCCTCTGCAATTGCCGGTTTTCTGCATGCCCTGCGCATGCGCTGAAAACCGGCAATTGCTCTTTTGAAAAGGGGGCGGTTCCTCGGTGCATCGCGTGCGCGCTACAGGCTGCGCGCACGCTGTGCACTTCATGCTTTGGACGCGCAGGTAAGTACTGAAGATTTTAGAAATGTAAAAAGGAGGAGTAAGACCCACTTTTAACAAGGTAAGTAGTGAATTAAGTATTTTTTTGAATTTTTTTTTACAGGTATATCTTTTTTATAGACTTTAAAGACAGGTAAGTTTATTTTTATAACTTTTTAAAAGATTTTAAATTTTTTCAAAAATTTAATTTTTTATTTAAAATGGTTAATTTATTTAACTATACTTATTTTATTAATGTGATGTTTTTTTTTAAATTTAATTGAGGTTTAGCTGTTATTTTGGGGGGGTGTAAGATTCATAGATTTCACAGCACGTATGTGAAACTTATGAATGGAAGATGGTGTGCTGCCATTGGCTCTAACTGAGTCACGTGATCCCACAGCTCGCACGAATTCACTACGCCGGTGGGATACGCAAGCACTGCCCGGCTGATGTCTGGAACATCAAGTTCGTGCGAGCTGGATCTGAAAAAGCACAAGCGAGGTGAGAGATCGTGGGGAAGCCTTACCCCCGCGGGAACAGAGCGAGATCAATTTCTGGGCCGTTAACTCTGTTTCTCTCTCCACAGATGCTGCCTGACCTGCTGAATATTTCCAGCATTTTATGTTTTTACCTTCAACTAAATGGTACTTTTTGTAAAAATCCACATTGATCAACTTGTATTATAAATTGAATTGCCTTGATGCTTTTGGGAAAAGCATATAAAAGCAAGCAGTTTGTTTCTATGGGTTGCTTATGAACATAACATGGAGCCTTGGGGGCCATGTAAAGCTTTAAATCAGTGTTCCCATTAGCATCTAAAGTTGCTGCTACTAACAGATCTTGGTATTCTGATTTAAGATTTATCCACCAACGAGGCAACAACACTACAAATAGCTCTTTCTAAACCTGCCAGCCCACAAAATTAAAACAGCCCATGAAAAAATATTAGCAACGATAGGCCCGAGTTACCTCAGCTTCGTGAGCTAGACTGCCAGTGTTCAGGAGTCACACGTGCCCCACAGGCCGCAGGCTGGACCCATGACCCACATAATATATAGGAAAAGAAAAAAAAGAGAAACTTGCATTTAAAAAGCGCCTTTCACGACCACCGGACGTCCCAAAGCGCTTTACAGCCAGTGAAGTACTTTTGAAGTGGAGTCACTGTTGTAACGTGGCAGCCAATTTGCGCACAGCAAGCTCCCACAAACAGCAATGTGATAATGACCAGATAATCTATGTTGATTGAGCGCTAAATATTGGCCAGGACATCGGGGATAACTCCCCTGCTCTTCTTCGAAATAGTGCCCCCCTTCTTCAATCTTTTACATCCACCTGAGAGAGCAAGGCCTCGGTTTAATGTCTAATCCGAAAGATGGCACCTCTGACAGTGCAGCACTCCCTCAGCACTGTAAACCTAAATTTTTGTGCTCAAGGTTGTAGGACTTGAACCCACAACCTTCTGACTCAGAGGCAAGCGTGCTACCAACTGAGCCACGGCTGACACTCTATATGACCTAATCAGTTAAGGGAAGCACAATGAATAATCTCAAGAAATCATCAAGAATGTCAAATCAACTAAATAAAAATGTCTTGCTGGTAATCAAGACATTGTAACCAAGCTTTTAATTTGGTCATTCAGGCCAATTAGCTTGAGCTGAAGTGCAAAAGCCAAATTCAGTTTGAAAAAAAGTCAAAAGGTACTATGTCATGCAGTACACTTGTTACAACTCGATAGCCCACTTTGTCAATAAATACACTTGTGACCCTAACATACTTAATAGCTGGCATGAGTTCAGATACCTTGGGTTAATGTTCTTGGACACGTCACTTTTGCTGGTGAGGTTATACCAAGTGCACATCCATCTTCCGCCAAATCTCAGAGGGCACATGCACATGAAATATTGGTGCTGCTGTGTCCAGGGTGTGTGGTGTTACTAGGCAGACAAGTAATACATCAGAGAACTGGTGCATCATCAGAACTGACCTGACCACTGGCGCTCACACACATCCACCTATAAATGAACAAAGTGAAGGATACCGACCTTAAAAATCAGAGTCAAATGACCAACATCAGGGTCAATTTACTGTTTGTAGCTCTAGGAATGTGCAAATAACTTAATCATTTCCATTTTGTACAATTTCTGGTGGATCTACCACAGTGTTACTCACACCAGAAAATGGGGAGTTATTCTGTCATAATTTTATATTTTTTCTTGAATCTCTATATATTGCTTCTTACCTTCTGCTTCCTTTGTTTTATGCTGAACTTTCCCCTTTATCTCCCTTGTTTTGTGTCTATTTTTGAAAGGGGGGGGGGTTATTTTATTTAACCTTTTGCTTTGCCACTTCAGTTTATTTTGCTTTTGTTGCACCCTTTTGTTTAAAAAAAAAAAATAAACGTCATTTTAAATCTGGGCGTCCTTGGCCTGTTATAACACAGAGACCAAACGAACCGTAGCCGAATGCCTTCCCTGCCTGCCAGATTGCAATCTGATGACATGCAAGAAGCAGCAGGAGCTGAGGTTTAGAGCAGGAGCTGAATAGGGAGAGGGGCCGGGGGTCTGGGGCGATCAATGGGATTACGACGTGCAGCTATAGCAGCGGCGATGTCATTGTTAGCTGTGGCAGCATTTGGGAGCAATACGGTTGTTTGGTGAGATGAGGCCAGAGCCGCTCACACCTTCTGTCAGATACGTTACAGAAAGGCCTGGTGTTGAGATCAGGGACAGCCACAATGACTGTATAAACTATAACCTGCAGAATGCCCACCCCCCATCTGGCCTAACTTTCCGGCATTAGACTACAGTCCACCAGCCAAAACGAAACAATCAAAATGGTCAGGACAGGAGACTTTGGAATACCTCAAACAAAAGGCACTTGATTAGTATCAGACATAATGATTGCGAGAAAGTGAAACCACGGTCATGTGATTATTGCCATTCAATAAGCTAGTTCAAATGTGCCGCTTTCTTTTTTAAATACAAGTCTTTGTTTGTCTAATGATTTTATTATGGTTTCCACAAATATAAATGTTCAGTCTGGAACATGCTGAACTTGTCTACCATCGTGGCTCAGTGGGTAGCACTCTTGCCTCTGAGTCAGAAGGTTGTGGGTTCATAGTCCCACTCCAGAGACTTGAGCACAAGAGTCTAGGCTGACACCCCGGTGCAGTGCTGAGTTTTGGATGAGATGGTAAACTGAGGCCCTGTCCACTCTCTCAGGTGGATGTAAAAGATCCCAGGACACTATTTTGAAGAAGAGCAGGGGAGTTCTCCCCGATATCCTGGCCAATATTTATCCCTCAATCAACATCACTAAAAACAGATTATCTGGTCATTGTCATGTTGCTGTTTGTGGGAGCTTGCTGTGTGCAAATTGGCTGCCGCTTTTCCCTACAACAATGACTTCGGAAGTACTTCATTGGCTGTAAAGCTCTTTGGGATGTCCTGAGGTCATGAAAGGCGCTATATAAGTGCAAGTCTTTCTTTACTTTTCACACTTCTCAAGCAGATAGATGAAAATCCTATTGTACCCTGTTGATAACATATCATAAACCATGCACTGTACCACCAATTACAATAAAGTATTAATCCGTTTGACCAAAAAATTAAGCAGATGCCTTCCTTCATCCCCATAGCTCCAAAAATAAGTTTGAAAATGGCAGCAGTCTCCATAATAATACTTTAGAATTCAATCATCCAAAGTCAAAACAGTTAGAAAGGATTAAATCTGTTCTGCAAAACTGAAACAGTTGAGAGAAACGGTTATACCAATAGGCAAGAATGAATAATGACCAGTTGTGTGCCTGAGATTATGCGCAATGATTTTGGGTGATGTTGCCTCATCTCAGTCGGTCAGGTCTGTAACTAGCTAAGCTATTTCTAGCATCAATAGCTCTATACTCAGATTGTGGTGCGGTATTTACAATCAAGACAACATGAAAGCAGCACTAAAGTTCAAGTGACGGGGACTGGGTTTAATCACGGCTGTTTTACCACTGACGGGGGGGGGGTCCAATCCTGCCCATAGTGATTGCAAGGAAATGTCGGCGTTAAGACGCCTACTTGAGATGAGTGTGGTCAGTATTGAAAAAAGAAAAGAAAGACGTGCATTTCTATAGCGCCTTTCACGACCTCAGGATGTCCCAAAGCGCTTTACAGCCAATTAAGTACTTTTGAAGTGTGGTCACTGTTGTAATGTAGGAAACACAGCAGCTAATTATACGCTGGACACTAGGTTTTTTCTCAATATTTTGAGAAAGTGGGTGAGCTAGTACTAGTAACATAGAAGATAGGAGCAGGAGTAGGCCATTCGGCCCCTCGAGCCAGTTCTGCCATTTAATGAGATCATGGCTGATCATCCAAATTCAGTACCCTGTCCCTGCTTTCTCCCCATATCCCTTGATCCCTTTAGCCTTAAGAAATATATCTAACTCCTTCTTGAATATATTTAATGAATTGGCCTCAACTGCCTTGTGTGGTAGAGAATTCCACAGGTTCACCACTCTCTGGGTGAAGAAATTCCTCCTCATCTCAGTCCTAAATGGCTTACCCCTTATCCTTAGACTGTGACCCCTGGTTCTGGACTCCCCCGCCATCGGGAACATCCTTCCTGCATCTAGTCTGTCTAGTGCTTGCAAGAACACTAGTATCTGTGTTCTTACTAAATTGCCAGTCTCAAGTTGCCATTAGATCATGCGACTGGTCTCCAACGAGTAGCTGCAGCGTATTAAGTGCAGCTGGCAAGACCTTGCTTATATTGCATGGCACCAAACTGCTGTGGTCATTTTTTAATGTTTTGAGACTGTGAGCAAGAGCGCCCGCTTTCTCAAAATATTCAGAAAAAACTTAAAGCCTAAAAATTTGGTTGCTTTGCGCCTCCCGTTAGCACCCTAAGAGGGCGCAAAGCAACTAGTGCCCGGGTGCGGCGCCGCCAACGCTTCCCGTGAAATTCAACGGGAGGTTAGCGGCGGCGGTAACCATGAGCACCCCGCGGCGCTGTGCCACCGGCGATGACGTCATCGCCGTGCGCAGCGCCCCGCTCGCGCCCCGGCCGCGATCTTCGGTAGCGCCCCCTGACTTACCGCCGGACGCTATGTCCGATGGGGTCAAGGAGGCCTACCTGCGGCCGGGGCAGCGCTAATTAAAGGGAAGTTGCCGGGCGGCCATTTTTGTTGCTGGCCGCCTGCCAGCACCTGCCCCCTCTGCTGTCCCCGGCCTCCTCTGCAGCCCCCCCGCAGAGTGCCAGCTGCGCTCCGTGAGCCCGGCACTTCTCTTGAGTGCCTGGCTCTTTTGCCGGCACTCCGATCCCTGGTGGCCCAGCTGGGCCCCGGGTCGCGCTGCACAAGGCCCCTCCCCTTTAAGAAGGGGAGGAAGGCCTGCAGTACCGCGGTGTGACGTGCCGCAGCGCCACCGTAGTGCCGCGATATTCACTCGCAACGCCCCAAGTGGGAGGCGGGGCGCTTCCAGTAGCACCCCGCTTCCCTCTTGGGGCGCAACCGATGAATTTCAGCCGCGGGGGCGCTAATTTTTTCGGGGCGCTAAAAGTAGCACCCCGGCGAAGTTAGCGCCCCAAAGGGTGCGCAACTCAATTTTTCCCCGAGTGTCCAGAGTATAATTCCAAACAGAAATTAGATATTTCACACAAGGGGGGGGGTCTCACACCACTAGACTGGCAGTATAATTGCACTCTCAGGGGCTACAAGAATTATTGATGTATGAAATAAATAGAATTTACACTGACGCAGTAGGTAGCACTCTTCCAGCTGTGGGAGTTAAAGGGGCCATTTACTCTGCATCTGACTGGTGCTACATTCAAAGGCAGTCCCAGTGTAGCAAAGTATTCCATTTGGCATGACTGCATTCCGTCGCTTGATTAGCACAAAAAATGCACCTAATTTATCTCACCAAGTCAACAATATTGTACAATTATGTCCAGAAGTTCCAATTCTCAGGGGTGTTTGAAGCTTGCAGACAGACCTACTTTATTTTTTAGTTACCTTCTCTTTCAGAACACCGCATTAAATATATACGGTTGAAATCTACTTGTATTCTGTATGCAATACAGGTTGAGCGTCCAAAATCCGGAGTTCCGGAATCCGGACTCCGGGACGATTGGTGGCAGGGTCGTCTGGAATCCGTAAAATGTTCCGGAATCCGGACACCCTGTCAAACCGCAACCTGGGCCCAGGCATTTCCGGACTCGGAACGTGTTTCTGATGTCCGAAGTCCGGAAACGCCCGAGCCCAGGTTGCGATATTTCCGGACTTCGGACATCAGAAACACGTTCCGAAGTCTGGAAAAAACACAAAAACCGGCTCGGCCTCGGTCCCGAGGTTGCCGGATTTGGGATGCTCAACCTGTACCAACAAGACACGCACATTTTAATGAACAAATGCACATCTGATCACAAATTGGGATCAATTTAAATGACGGCGTAAAAACCTTCTGCAAAGCTATTAAACAGTGAGAGCAATCAGTTAATGTGTCTTTAATGTGTTTGGCTCGAGTATGTCTGCTGCTTTCCTCATGGAGCAGTGGAGTCACATTGGCTCGGTCACTATTCAGTTGAAGCAAATGGCAATAAAATTGCACAAAAAGTCTCTGATCACTATGCCAAATAAAGCTACTGTAATGAAGTGGTCCAGAAGAACCGGCTACACTTCTGGTTAAAAATGAACATCAAGCAACCCAGAATCTTGGTTACAAGTGGTCAAAGCCAGTTTGCACTTATCAATAGTGCTACTTTTCAGGGCATCTATGGCTGAGGAAGAATTTAAACACCCTGGGGTAAAAATTAGGTCGCGCCCCATTTGGGGCGCAAATATCATCTGGACGCAAATATTAGCGCCTGGCGCTAATTATCGGCACTGACTGGAAACTTCACTTTTACCGCCCCGGGAGGTGAGTGGAGCGCTAAATCAGGCGCTGCACACCTGTCTTAAGGCGCAAAGGCCAAGGAGTGAGGCGCTAACTCAGAGCGCTGGCGAAGCTCATGTAATGTCAGTCAGCAATGGAACACACACACAATGGCACGGGCCAGTTCTTAAAGGGGATGGTTAATCTTGCTTTCCATCCCCATCCTGTTCATTGCAGCCTTGAATCTCGGCCTGGAGAGACTTGCACATCAAATGTGCTGGAAAGAACAATGGAGAGTACCAGGCAAAGAGCTCAGAGTGCAGCTCCCACAGTCTCTGCTAAATCGATACAAGGAATGGCAAATCAAAATGAACCTGCAAAGTGCTGCTCAGTACCCAAAACTCCTTCACACAACGTTGAATCTCTCCAGAAGTCTCTCCCTCTCTCTCTCAGAATGCGTAGTTCAAAAATGCCACCAACAATAAAAGACAGGAAGAGGCCCCCTTTAAATAGCGCCCCCCCCCAGCCCCACAGCGATTGATAGCGTTCCAGTCTTCTGGTCATTGGATGCGCCAGGCGGTAAGGCAGGGGGCGCCACTCAATTTCCGCTCCGGGGCGCCACAAGGGCGTTGCACCATGGAATGACGTCACAAACTGCGCGCGCAGGTGGTCGCAGCGGTAAAGTTTAGCGCCGCCGCACAATCTCTAGTTAAGTTCCCGAGCGGCGCAAACATCGCTGCGCCCGGGCGTTAGCGGCTTTGCGCCCCATTAGCGCCCTCTTAAGGCGCTAACGGGAGGCGCAACCAACTGAATTTTTACCCCCCTCAGTTTTATTCCTTTTCTTCCTCTTACTGACACATAAAAGTTCTGGCAGCCATTTGCCTGATCAGTTCAGATTCCGCTGGTGGGGGTGAGGGGGTGCGGGGGGGTGAGGGGGTGCGGGGGGGGGGGTGGGTGAGGGGGTGCGGGTGAAGAGTTTTGGATAACATACTAAAACATGTAATACTAAAATATAGATACATTAAAAAAAAAACTGACACAAATTAAGATTTGATTGCAAGTTAGTAGAGAAAGCCCTTCTGCCAAGCTGGTGAATAGTGAAAGGAACCAGTTGATATTTCATATCAAAGAACACAAGAATTATCTTTACCAACAAGAAGTGGCATTAGGTCCAACCAGCCTATCTCTTATTGATGGACCAAGCCTGCCTACTCATCTTCTCACCCTAACTCTTAATCCCTTCTCTCTTTTCCAGAAATGCATCCAATTGCATCTGGAACCCAATTATACTGTCCACTTCAACATCCTTCACAGGTTGTCCATTCCACAAGTCTACAACCCTTTAGATGAAAATATTTGGCCTTGAGTTAACTTTTTATTCCTAAGCACCTTACACTGGTTTTGAACTTGTGCCCTTTGGTGTTTGAATTCTTTGCTGTAATGAATAAATTGTCTCAATCTACTTTGTCAATCCCTCTCAATCGTTAAAAGTTCAAGAAACAGGTTGACGAGGCAGTACCGATGGGAGTCAACCTGTGGCTCCTTTAAATACTTTTGTTCTTTGTTAGGTTTTTGGTTTATCTCTGTACATGGTGGTGACTGAGGGGGAAGGCCACTATGGCAGTTTTGATAAGGGTGGCTTCTTGAAGAAAGCCTGAAAAGCAACAACATTTTTTTTTACTTGAACCCGGTGAGAATATAACCTATTTCTACAAGGCAAATCATAATAAATTCTCAAGGACAGGTAAGTGTACTTCTGTCTTTGTAAAAACTCTCTCTTAGCTCTGCTGGGGGGGTTTGACGACCACTTATTTATTACTTCTTAACTGCAATCTATACACCACGAGAAGCCTGCAAGAACAGCTGCAATGTTGGTAGCCTTGCAACTCATAATTGGAAGGCATAAGGGTGGAAGCCAGACAAATACCAGACATGCTTGGGCGAGGCTTGTTTAAGTCAGAGTAAAATCTGACATCCTGCTTAGAAGGTGCTAATTTTGAGCTCCAAGAATAGTACACCTGTGGACCCTAACTACAGCAGTCTCCAATGCTGTATGACAAGGTAAAGAATGCTTGGAGATTCTCCTTTTGTTTTAACGGATTGCATTCTGAAGTTTATAAACTGTCTTGTTTTGTCTTGGTTTGCTGTTGGAGCACATGTTGAGGGACAAGGGTGTGGAAATGGTTGAGAAGAAACCGCTTACTTCAATTAAATTATTAGACAACAACAACAACAACGACAAGCGAGGAGGTTTAGGCAGGGAATTCCAGAGCTTAGGGCCGAGGCAACAGAAGGCACAGCCACCAATGTTGAGCAATTATAATCAGGGATCCTCAAGAGGGCAGAATTAGAGGAGCGCAGATATCTGAGGGTTGTGGAGCTGGATGAGATTACAGAGGTAGGGAGGGGCGAGGCCATGGAGGGATTTGAAAACAAAGATGAGAATTTTGAAATCGAGGCATTGCTTAACCAGGAGCCAATGTAGGTCAGCGAGCACAGGGGTGATGGGTGAACGGCACTTGGTGCGAGTTAGGACACGGGCAGCCGAGTTTTGGATGACCTCAAGTTTACGTAGGGTAGAATGTGGGAGGCCAGCCAGGAGTGCGTTGGAATAGTCAAGTCTAGAGGTAACAATGGCATGGATGAGGGTTTCAGCAGCGGATGATCTGAGGCAAGGGCGGAGACGGGCAATGTTATGGAGGTGGAAATAGGCGGTCTTAGTTATGCTGCGGATATGTGGTCGGAAGCTCATTTCAGGGTCAAATATGACACCATGGTTGCGAACAATGTGGTTCAGCCTCAGACAGATGTTACGGAGAGGGATGGAGTCAGTGGCTAGGGAACGGAGTTTGTGGCGGGGACCGAAAACAATGGCTTCGGTCTTCCCAATACTTAATTGGAGAAAATTTCTGCTCATCCAGAACTGGATGTCGGACAAGCAGTCTGACAATTTAGAGACCGTGGAGGGGTCGAGAGAAGTGGTGGTGAGGTAGAGCTGGGTGTCGTCAGCGTACATGTGGAAACTGACGCTGTGTTTTCGTATGAAGTCGCCAAGGGACAACAAGTAGATGAGAGATAGGAGGGGGCCAAGGATAGAACCTTGGGGGACACCAGAGGTAATGATGCGGGAGCGGGAAGAGAAGCCGTTGCAGGTGATTCTCTGGCTACGATTAGATAGATAAGAATGGAACCAGGCGAGTGCAGTCCCAGCCAGCTGGACGACGGTGGAGAGGCATTGGAAAAGGATGGAGTGGTCAACCGTGTCAAAGGCTGCAGACAAGTCAAGAAGGATGAGGAGGGATAGTTTACCTTTGTCACAGTCACAAAGGATGTCATTTGTGACTTTGATGAGAGCAGTTTCGGTACTGTGGCAAGGGCGGAAACCTGATTGGAGGGATTCAAATATGGAATTGCGGGAAAGATAGGCACGGATTGGGAGGTGACAATATGTTCAAGGACTTTGGAGAGGAATGGGAGGTTGGAAATGGGGCGGTAGTTTGCAGGGACGGAGGGGTCAAGGGTTGGTTTTTTGAGAGGGGTGATGACGGCAGATTTGAGGGAGAGGGGGACAGTACCTGAGGAGAGAGAACCGTTAACAATGTCAGCTAATGTGGGAGCCAGAAAAGGAAGTTGGGTGGTCAGCAGTCTGGTGGGAATAGGGTCGAGGGAGCAGGAAGTGGGTCTCGTGGACAAGATGAGCGCAGAGAGGTCATGAGGGCAGATCGGAGAGAAACTGGAGCAAGATGCGAGTTCAGGGAGTTCTTGAGAGAGGAGAGTCATTTCAAGTTATAAAACAAGCAGGGTAGATGGGATCAGTGATACTCATCAGGAGTTACTGTAGTTTCCTGGAGCTTGCTTATTTGCTTGCAGGGGTCAGAAGGGAAGTTGGGTGAGTTTTTTCTAAATTGGCCTCAAGTTTTTTTGTCTCTCCCTGGAGATCTTGTGGCTGGAGGTTGGGTCGATGGTGTACAAAGTTGCACCATGTGGGAGGCTTTATGGACCAGATGGTCATTACACGTCCTTTTATCATATATTCGTAAACGGCGATTGTCATGTTAGAGAGTGCTACTGAATGGAAATAACAGCTTATTACATCTTATTTAAAAAATCTGTTACTTCTCGAACTTCTTCCAGTTCTGACGAAGGGTCGTTGACTCTGTTTCTCTTTCCACGAAGCTGCCTGACCTGCTGAGTGTTTCCAGCATTTTCTGCTGTTGTTTCAGCCTACTGGTTACCATATATCAAACTTAAAAGGTTGGAGCACAAGTTAGTTGTCCAAAACACTCGGGATTTGTAGATTGGTGCGATTTAAAAAAATAAATTGATACAAGATCCATATGGAAGCTTTTTCTACTTTATTGCACAAAATAACTTCCAGCTGCCCTTTGATTCAATCACTTTCACATCCGAGAACAAATACATTCTAGACATGTAGTAAACAGGACGCCATAGAAGGAGCCTCAAAGTTCAGAGGACACATCAGGCAGCTATGCTTCCTCTGTCATTAGTGCACACACTAATTCGAGTGTTCAACTTTAAGAGTAATCAGTCAGAATATCAGCTTTATCAAAACAGACAAACTGCAGTGTTTCAGATTTTATTTTTAAATACACGTTAAATTTTAGCAGATCTATACTGCTTAACTACCATCTGGTTCAGAAGAAATCAAGGGCTAGGCCGACAGACTGTGAAGAAATTAAAGGCTCCTTTTGGATCAGTCAATTCTTTACAGTGAATGTAGGGTTTACAAAAAAAAACGAAACAATGATTAAGTGGCTTGCACCTAGTTCTATCCTCACCTCCTCCAAAAAAAGTGCTGCCGTTTTTCTTAAGGGCAAACTAATTAGCAATCATGTAAGAAAGCATATTAAGTATGCAAATACAAAAGCAGTATAAAAGGATTTGCAACAATTTGGAATAAAAATCGGTGTAAAAAATATCCATGTTGGTGTAAAGCTAATTTGAAAGAAAAAGATGTTAACTCTCAGATGATGAAAAAGAAATCCAAGCTATTTAAAATACATAGGCAGGAAAGAGGAAGCATAGTAATAAAAAGATAACCAGTTAATTATAACACATATATAAATGGACTAGTATGTATTCAAACTGCATTCATTGGAAGGGGGAAAAAAATCACTTCCCACATAATTGGATTGGACATTATTATACCTGAAGTACTATTCACTTATAAATGAAAGTACAAGGGTTGTTCTCCTTAGAGCAGAGAAGGTTGAGAGGAGATTTGATGGAGGTGTTGAAAATCATGAGGGGTCGAGACAGAGTAGATAGAAAGAAACTGTTCCCATTGGCGGAAGGGTCGAGAACCAGAGGACACAGATTTAAGGTGATTGGCAAAAAGAACCAAAGGCGACATGAGGAAAAACTTTTTTACGCAGCAAGTGGTTAGGATCTGGAATGCACTGCCTGAGAGGGTGGTGGAGGCAGACTGAATTGTGGCTTTCAACAGGGAATTGGATAAGTACCTGAAGGAAAAAAAATTGCAGGGCTACGGGGAAAGGTGCGGGGGAGTGGGACTAGCTGAAGTGCTCTTAGAGAGAGTCGGCACGGGCTGGACGGGCCGAATGGCCTCCTTCTGTGCTGTGACCATTCTATGATTCTAATCTTCCACTGTTTATACATAACGGTACATAAGAACATAAGAAATAGGAGCAGGAGTAGGCCATTCGGCCCTTCGAGCCTGCTCCGCCATTCAATGAGATCATGGCTGACCTTCTGCCTCAATTCCATTCACCAGCCTTATCGTCATATCCCTTGATGCCCTTACTAGTCAGAAATCTATCGACTTCTGTTTTGAATATACCCAATGACTGAGCCTCTACAACCCTCTGGGGTAGAGAATTCCAAAGATTCACCACCCTCTGTGTGAAGAAATTTCTTCTCATCTTAGTCCTGAATGGCCTACCCTTTATCCTGAGGCTGTGGCCCCCTGGTTCTAGACTCCCCAGCCAAGGGAAACATTCTCCCAGCATCCACCCTATCAAGCCCTGTAATACTTTTGTAAGCTTCAATGAGATCCCCTCTCATTCTTCTGAATTCAAGAGAATACAGGCCTAGTTTACTCAATCTCTTCTCATACGACAGTCCCGCCATCCCAGGAATCAATCTCGTGAACCTTCGTTGCACTCCCTCTACGGTACAATATATCTCGCAGATCACTATGTGCAGAGAGATGGGAATTTCTTAATGGGCCAAAAATTCGGCCCTTGCCGGGTGAGTACGCACTGTGTACTCACCCGCAAGGCGTCCTGAAGTGCCGGTTTCCTGCATGCACTGCGCATGCGCGGGAAACCGGAACTTCCGGTCTGGTGAAGGGAGCGGTTCATAGGTGAACCGTGTGCGCGGTAGAGGCTGTGCGCACGCAGCAAACTTAGGTTTTTTTTCAGGTTTCTACGGGAGGGTAAGTATTGAAGAACCTGCGCTTTTAAAAAGGAGGCGCAGGACCCGTTTTCAACAAGGTAAGTGGTTAATTAATTATAATTTAAAAAAAATTTCAACAGGTTTATCTTTTTTAGATACTTTAAAGAAAGGTAAGTTTATTTTTAGCACTGTTAAAAAGTATTTTAATTTTTTCAAAAATTTCAATTTTTGTTTAAAGTAGTTAATTTATTTAACTTATAGTTATTTTATAAATGTGATGGTTTTAAAAAAATTTATTTTAAGTTTAGCTGTTCTTTTGGGGCCGATTTCAATTCAGAGATTTGACAGGTCTTCCTGTCAAATCTATGAATGAAAGATGGTCTGCTGCCATTGGCTCTCCATGGCCCACGTGATCCCAGGGGACGCATCGCACTAACTACGCCCCTGGGACACGCAAGCACTGCGCGCCGGCTCTTGGAGCAGGCCCAGGAGCTGAAGTCCCCGTGGGCCCAGAGGTCAACGGCAGGCGCGGTAGGTAAGAGCGCGCGCGATCCTTACCCCCGCGGCAAGCCGGAGAGGCGAATTTCAGGGCCAATGACACCTTTTAAAGCCATTCCTATAAACAGAAGAATGTAGAATTTTTAAGCTTCTGCAACTTATGCAATCCATTTCAGTTCAGGCAGAAAACACAAGTTGAAGTCTAACTATAGTTCAGGATCTTGTCAGGATGATAAGTTTTTTCTACAACATCGGTTTATAGTTGCAGATCACCATCCTGATGAAACTAGGAGTTTGACATGGTTTAAACTGAATGTCAAGAACATTGCAGTTTTAAGTTAGGGATATCATTGGAGCAACCTTGGATTACATAGGATATACAGCACAGAAACAGGCCATTCGGCCCAACCAGTCCATGCCGGCGTTTATGCTTCACTCGAGCCTCCTCCAGTCTTTTCTCATCTAGCTCTATCAGCATAACCCTCTATTCCCTTCACCCTCATATGCTTATCTAGCCTCCCCTTAAATGCATCTATACTATTTGCCTCAACCACTCCCTGTGGTAGCGAGTTCCACATTCTCACCACTCTCTGGGTAAAGAAGTTTCTTCTGAATTCCCTATTTGATTTGTTGGTGACTATCTTATGTTGATGGCTTCTAGTTTTACTCTTCCCCACAAGTGGAAACACTCTCTCTGTATCTACTCTATCAAAACCTTTCATAATTTAAAGACCTCTATTAGGTCACCCCTCAGCCTTCTTTTTTCAAGTGAAAAAGAGACCCAGTTTATTCATCCTTTCCTGATAGGTATACCCTCACATTTCTGGTATCATCCTTGTAAATCTTCTCTGCACCCTCTCCAGTGTCTCTATATCCTTTCTATAATATGGCGACCAGAACTGTACGCAGTACTCCAAGTGTGGTCTAACCAAGGTTCGATACAGGTTTAGCATAACTTCACTACTTTTCAATTCTATCCCTCTAGAAATAAACCCTAGTGCTTGGTTTGCTTTTTTTATGGCCTTGTTAACCTGTGTCGGTACTTTTAGGGATTTGTGTATTTGTACTCCGAGATCCCTTTGCTCCTCTACCCCACCTAGACTCGCACCCACCAAGTAATAAGTGACCTCCCTATTCTTCCGACCAAAATGTAATACTTTACATTTATCTGTGTTGGAATTCATTTGCCAATTATATGCCCATTCTGCAAGTTTATTAATGTCCTCCTGTAAATTGTTGCAGTCCTCCTCAGTATTGACTATCCCCCCGCCCCCCAATTTGGTGTCATCCGCAAATTTAGAAATTGTGTTTTTTGATTCCAAAGTCTAAATCAAATTGTGAACAACAGTGGTCCCAGCACTGATCCTGTGGAACACCACTACCCACCTTCTGCCACTGTGAATAGTTAACCTTTACCCCTACTCTCTGCTTTCTGTCTTGAAGCCAGCCAGCTATTCAATCTGCTACTTGCCACCTTACTCCGCATTCTCTGACCTTGTATCAACTTTTAACATCTTTTGTCCAATTTTTGAATATTTTTGTTCAAGTTGCAAATCTTGATGAAATCAAGGAATTAGCTTGAAATAGCTCTGCACCTAAATAAGAAAGAAATAATCTGCATTTATATAGTGCCTTTCACATCATCAGGATGTTCCAAAGTGCTTTACAGCCAACAAATTTGTTTTGAAGTGTGGTCACTCCATTCTGTCCTCAGAGCTACACTGCTTGCATTGACAGTGACGGCTATCTGCTTCCATTCCCTTCTCAGCGTCTGTCTGGAGGGCCTCCTGGCCCCCTGTGGATACAGGACATCTCTCCTCCTATCCACCTCCTGCACCAGGGGCCTCGAGTGCTGCATCCGAAAAGCTGGGTGCCCTCTCTCTGCCAGGTTGTGCCATCTTCACTCTTCTTGTAGGTCGCACACTCCTCTACAACAACTTCCAATCCGTGCTGCAGCCAGAATGCACCTCCCCTTTAGGAGATGCACGCTGGCTTTAAGAACTGCAGGCTAGCTTTAATTGGTACTAGCCTCGCACGAACTTGGGCCCCGTGCTGAGCGTGCAACCACTCAGCAGCGCGTTTAGTGCTGGGCTGCACGTCACTATCATTATAATTAGCGGGCAGCACAAAGCTTGCATGCTGTCTGCATTACTTTGAACGGGCGCGGATTCATCACGCATCGCGATCCGCGCGGCCGTTTTCGGGGGCTATCCAATTTTTAGCCCCATATATGTTGTTGGGGGGTGGGTGGGGTGGAAAGAGATTAAAGAGCGGAAATATCCCAGAAGGATAGTCACAAATGCAACTGCTGTCGTGCAGATTTTACGAACATACAGTTCTACTTTGGCTGCAGGTCTCTGAATTTGACCCTTGATTTAAGCAGGAAGTATGGAGCAGACAGCTGCATCGTATTACAAAACCGCTTCCACAACATAAGTGGGATGATAGCGAATTCTGAGGTTATGAGTTCAAGTCCCGCTCCAGAGACTTGAGCACAAAAATCCAGGCTGACACTCCAGTGCAGTGCTGAGGGAGCACTGCATTGCCGGAGGTGTCGTCTTTCGGATGAGATGTTAAACTGAGGCCCCGTCTGCTCTCTCAGGTGGATGTAAAAAATCCAGGGCACCATTTCAAAGAAGAGCAGGGGAGTTATCCCCAGTGTCCTGGCCAATATTTATCCCTCAATTAACATCGCTAAATCAGATTATCTGGTCGTGATCGCATTGCTGTTTGTGGGAGCGTGCTGTGCACAAATTGGCTGCCGCGTTTCCTACATTACAACGGTGACTAAACTTCAAAAAGTACTTCATTGGCTGTAAAGCGCTTTGGGATGTCCGGTGGTCATGAAAAGTGCTGTATAAATGCGAGTCTTTCTTTCTTTCTTCTCAACACAGTATTGAGATTAAAGTGCGCCCATGGCATTTTTGTATGCCAAAACAAGCACAGGAACAGGCTATTGACCACAAATGGCAATGCATTTCTGCGTTGATGGTGCCGAAAAGACTTCAGTTCGTCGAAAGGAAATCACAAGCTTCACGTCTGAAGTGGTCTCGATTGTATGCAGTTAAGGGTCGCATGCGCACACAAAAAGCACTTTCACATTTATCAGTTATATACCATGTGGAATGTTTTCCTATCTTTACACAACCCTTGTCTCGAACCCTTTCACTGTTGCTGGATAGGCCAATTAAAGACTCCCTTTTGAATACTGTTTTCCCTTGCTCTCCTGTCCAGGCAAGCACAATGCCCAATTGCCTAGCTCTGAAAAGCCTCGGGAAACAAGTCCATTTTTCATTCCAATCTTCTGATTTCAGGCCCAGGAAGCACACAGCATAAGAGAGAGACTGAAAACTGGAGGCCTCTCCTCTCCCCCCACCCCGCTAAATCTCTAAGCATTGAAATATCTCTTCAGGATTTAACCCTGCCAAAGAACTCAGAATCCACCCTCATCCCAGAAATCTCTTGGAAACATCCAGCAGCCAGCCACCTCACTTCCTTTTTCCACTCCAGTTGTATTTAGAAGGAGGACGAGAATATGTAATCGGATACACTTTGTTTTTAATATCACAAGGAATGCTCCAGGGAAAGAGAAAATATACCGCTGTTACAAATTTCATTCAGTTTGCAGTAGACATACCCTTGGGTTCAGCGTCACTGATCATTCCCATAAGTACACCTCACAGTCTCTACAATCCAGAGTGCACCTTTACTGCCCAACATCTAGTTAAACAATAGCATGACCTGGAAATTATAATGTAGCAGCAACATGTTCTCCTATTTTTAAGGAAAGCAGACCAAAAAAGCACTCCAACGTAAGGCACGATTGTAAACCAAGAAACTTATTTTGCATAAAATACCTGAATGAACAGAATAGTTTCCATAATAAGATCTATTATTAGGCAGGGGGGTGGGGAAGGAGATCACGGAAGGGGCGGGGGAGGGGGGGGTTCAGCCGATTGTGGTGGGGGGGAGGTTGGGGGGGATAAAAATCGGCTGATTGTGGCAGGTTAGAAGCACTCCTGCTCCTCCTGGCCCAGCTGGGAAAGCATTTACCTGCTGAATCCGGCAGTTCTCGCTTCCCTTTAGCATCCGAGTTTCCCAACCCCTGGGAAACCCGGCCCACAGCCATTAAACTCAACTGGCTGCTAAAATCTGAGGCACGCAGCCTCATTAACCTATTAAAATGACTGACCAGCCTCTCGAGAACAGGTTACTCACCCGCCCCCAACCCGCCACAGTTAAACCAGAAGTAGGCGTGTTCACAGCAGGTTGGGGTCTGGTTTCCCATTTTTGAAGAATTTAATCTCCTCCGCCCCGCCCCGCCCCTCTCCTGCCAGTCCTGGGCAGCTTTAGCATTCACCTCTTTGAGTCTGGACCTGTCTCAGCTTACGCTTTCTCCAGCTTGACACAGTTGGGAAGGCCACCCACATCGATCTGATGTCGCCCTGCTCTCCCAACCCCAGCAATGGTGGCTCAGTCGAAACGTAGCAAGATTTTGATCAGAGCCGAAGAAAGAGTTTGGGCTGGATTTTGTCTTGGGGTCGGGTTGGGGTCGTGTCATCCGCATTTCGTGTTTCCCCCCCAACTCCAGATTAATGTGGATGAATGATGCAATTTTCACGTAATTGGGCAATTGAGTTCCAGCATGTGGGAACCCATGAACTAATTAGTGGTTTCAGTCTGAAAGTCGCCTCTGATGATGTCATCATTCCTGCTGCATTGCAGGTCAGAGACTGTCTGACTGGTCTCAGAGACTGCCTGCCTGTTGGTGAGAGAGAGAGAGAGAGAGAGAGAGAGCATTTTTTTGCATCCAAGTCCTCTCACAGCAAAGGCCAGGCAGTCTCTGAACACATTCAATGCAGCAGCATCAGAGGCGACTTTCAGACCTAATACTACTACTACCTTCATCACATCTCCGTTGCAATAGTGGACCTGCAGCTCATAGTCAGCTATCCACTTGAGCTCCCGCCAGGTTTCACTGGAGTGTTTCACACCAGGCGTACTTCACGTCAGAAAAGGGTTAAACTAGCTAAAACGTTTCAAAATGGCATTACAGAGCCAATTTAGGGCTTGTTAAGGGCTTTAATGGCCTCTCCCGCCTCTTGGAGGCGGGACGGAGTCGGGAACACCGCGACTGATTTTGTCAAAATTGCGTGGAGGCGGGATGGAGTCGGGATGGGGTCGGGACCCCCGACCCCGCAAATTTAACCCCCCACACGCCCCCAAACCCGACTCCACGGGTCATTCAAAATCCAGCCCTTTGAGTTGAAACACAGGGACAAATTTCAAACATAAAAACCACAGAAAATTCAGGTAAGTACGTAACATCACACACCAGCCATTGGAAATGCGGGACTTTTCTGGAGCTCAGGTGATGGTGGGGGGAGCGGGGAGGGAGGTGAATGGCAGTTTTCTGCCATTTAAGTGCGTGATCCTATCCCATGTGGGTACGCCTGAGAAGATATCCCTGCAATATAAACAGGGTGGTTTTGTGAGCTGATGGGAACATGGAGATCAGATCCATCCATTAACTGACATCTGATACCAAAATATGGTATGACAGACGTACAAAGCCTAATGATGCACAATACAAAAGGACAAAATTATAGGTCAACATAAATCATACCACAAAAAGTTAGACCTATAATACACCAGAGTGGCAGCTCACGGAGGGAGGGACCTCGCGACCCAAGCCTTCCCTCTAATTTTATACGTGTTGTCTTCCACAAGAGACTGATGAGTCATATCCGGAGTCTTCCTATTTGCAAAATGCTTCCGTGGAAAAAGGAACAAAGAGCCCAATATTCACTAGGGAGGGGCTTCGGAGCTGGGGAGGAGGGGGTGGTGGGGGGAAGGATTTACGGTCGTGAAACTCAGAAGGGTGGTTTTCCCCAAACACCGTGAAGTTGTGCATGTTTTTTTTTACAAAGCACATTTCCCACCGGAAGCCAGCCTGATTGACAGGTTTGGCTGCCTTTTGGATGGGAAAACACTCCAAGAAAGGCCGCAGCCGATGATCAGGTAAGTGTTGTGGTTGTTGGGGGTAGAGATCGTGGGGGGTGAGGAGGGGCAGGAGGGGGGCACAGCGTGATTTGGGAGCGAGTCAGGGATGATCGCAGGGATTGAAGATCATGGTTGGGGGGGGGTTGTCGGGGAAGATCAGGGCGGGTCGGAGAGTCGGGAGGGGGGTGGGGGAGAGATTTTGGGGGCGGGAGGGTGTTTACAGGGTTTGCTTGTTGGGCCTGGAGGAAACACTCCTGCTCCTCCTGGCCCACAAGCAGTGAAGTAAATACACTTACCTGACGGATCCAGCTCTTCTCACCTCCGTTTACCTGCCGGGTTTCCCAAGGCTCGGCAAGCCCAGCCAACACGGGATAAAAATAGAAACTCTGCAAAAATAGAAGCACACCGCCTCCTTAAAAGGTTTGAATGACCGACTCGCCTCCTGACACCAGCTCGTCCTAGCAGGAAGTATGGGAGGGTGAGCAACACAAGGTTTACATTATGTTACATTTACAATTCAGGGTAATATTGGCCATTTTCAGTGGGAATGGGCACAGCTGGCTAATGCATTATTATAAAGGTACTGGCAACAAAACATGAGTGATGTGGGTTGCTGATATAATTTGGGGTTCAGTCGTCCCACACAGACTTGGCATAGTCCACACAGAAACAGAAAAATGCAGTACAGCGCGCACACACTCCCCTTTCGCCATATATCAGGATTAATCTTGCTATAGTGTCTAACTATATTCCTTGGAAGTTTGTGTAACACGAGCTGAGCCCTTCTGCCATTCCTCATGGAGAAAAATTATGTCTCATTGTGCAATTGCCTGCCTGCTTATCTTCTATAGTCTCAATTCTTTCCGTGAGTGACAGATATTAAGAAGTTGGGCTCTTTGTCTCCATTTATTACAAAATTTTCAACGTATGATATTGTGAATTATCACTTTCCGTAACTGTAGTAGCCACTGTTGTTACAGTCAGTCTAAATCAGCGATGGAATTTATTTAAATATAAAAGCTAGCGTTACAAAATATTATGCTAACTTTATATTTATATCACTGCTTCTCTAGACAGCTTGTGGCATACTTGAATTGCCTGAGGAGAAAGTCTTTCAGGAATGGACACAGTGTGACAGTATAACCAAAGCTTGTTGTCATTAAGTCACCAGTAGTATTTCCAGAGTTTAAACAAAAAATATTCACTCTCAAGATGTGGAGCATTGCTGGCAATACATATTGCCCATACCTCGTTGCCCTGAGAAAGTAGTGGGCCTTCTTCTTATTGACACAGCTGAGTGGCTTGCTAGGTCACTTCAGAGGGCAATTAAGAGTGCACTGTAATAGGAATGGGGAGATGTACAGTGAGGGGTGTGCATTGTAAATAGGATGCCAGTTCTGACAAAGGGTCATCGACCTGAAACGTTAACTCTGTTTCTCTCTCTACAGATGTTGCCTGACCTGCTGAGTATTTCCAGCATTTTCTGTTTTTATTTCAGATTTCCAGCGTCCGCAGTATTTTGCTTTTGTAAGAGTCAACCGTGTTGGTGGGAGACTGGAGGTACATATAGACCAAATATGTGTAAGAACACCAGGTTTCCTTCCCTAAAAAGGACATTAGTGAACCAGCTGGATATTTTAATGCCAATCCGACAGCTTCAGCACAGCTTTTTAAATTACTATTTCCAGGTTTCTGATCTCAAATTCTTAAACTGCCTTTGTGGGATTTGAACTTGTGTCCTCTAGTTTACTAGTCCAGTAGCGTAACCTTCTTCTCTTCTTAGGCAGTCCCTCGGAACCGAGGATGACTTGCTTCCACACTAAAAATGAGTTCTCAGGTGACTGATGAGTCCAATGCAGGACTTACAGTCTCTGTCACAGGTGGTTGAAGGGGCGGGTGGGTGGGGAGCTTGGGTTGATGTGCGTTCCTTCCGCTGTCTGTGCTTGGCTTCTGCTTGCTCCCGGCGAAGAGACTCGAGGTGTTTGGCGCCTTCCCAGATGCTTCTCCTCCACTTTGTGCGGTCTTAGGCCAGGGATTCCCAGGTGTCGGTGGAGATGTTGCACTTTTTCAAGGAGGCTTTGAGGGTGTCCTTGAAGCGTTTCCTCTGCTCACCTGGGGCTCTCTTGCTGTGTCGGAGCTCCGAGTATAGCACTTGTTTTGGGAGTCTCGTATCGGGCATCGGAGCTGATTGAGCGTGGTCAAAGCTTCAATGCTGGGGATGTTGGCCTGAGTGAGAACACTGACGTTGGTGCGCCTATCCTGCCAATGGATTTGCAGGATCTTGTGGAGGCAGCGTTGGTGGTACCTCTCCAGTGCTTTGAGGTGCCTGCTGTACATGGTCCATGTCTCTGAGACATACAGGAGAGCGGGTATCACTACTGCTCTGTAGACCATGCGCTTGGTGCTGGGTTGGAGGTCCTGGCCCCGTAGCGTAACCACTACACTACCGAACCCCATGGAGAATTTTCAATAGTTTTTTTTGTTTTGAAATGGTCACTTATGGACCAAATGCTTCAGCCACCACTATTGCTCTTGAAATTTCCCCTCCTTATGCAAAGCGACCCTTTGTGGTGAACTAGAATGTGTCCCCTTGCCCTGAATTATCAAACTGCAGCATTTTCTCCCTCTTTCTCATCCTATCCTTGACTGAGGACAAGCCGAGCATTTTATTTTCAATTTTCTTTTTGTCTTAACTCTCCCTAGTATCCTTCTTTAAAGTGACTTTTCAATGCTACAACACTTTTGAAGAGCTAGCCCAGAATGCTACAGATTGGAAGGTTGCAGTTTAAGCTTATTCATTATTCTGGGATTACAATTTCAGCTACAGGTTAGAGGAGGAAAAAGGAAAAGGTAAATACTCTTCAGAGGGATATCACTGCTCTTTAAGCCTTAACAAATTCATCACAATCCATTATTATAATAAATCGCTGCTGCCGTCCCACTTGGAATACTGTGCACAGTTCTGGTCTCCATATTATAAAAAGGATGTAGAGGCACTGGTGAAGGTGCAAAAGAGATTCACAAGGACGATACCAGACCGGAGAGGATACAACTATCAGGAAAGACTGAACGGGTTTGGGCTCTTTTCTCTAGAGTTCTTTAAGATAATGAAAGGGCTTGATCGGGTAAACATGGACAAAATGTTTCCACTTGTGGGGAGAGTACAAAACTAGAGGTCATAAATATTGGCGGGAGTAACTATGGGCTGGATTTTGATACTGGGGCGGGTTGGGGTCGTGTCATCCGCATTTCGTGTTATCCACCCACCTGCAATTGGATGTGGGAGATTGATGGAATTTTCACTTAATTGGGCAATTGAGTTCCAGCATGTGGGAACCCATGAACCAATTAGTGGTTTCAGTCTGAAAGTCGCCTCTGATGATGTCATCATTGCAGGTCAGAGACTGCCTGGTCTCAGAGATTGCCTGGCCTTTGCTGTGAGAGGACCTGGATGCAAAATGAGCAGCATCTTAGAGAGAGAGAGAATTTTTTTTGCAACCAAGTCCTCCCAGGCAGACTCTGAAGACATTCAATGCAGCAGCATCAGAGGCGACTTTCAGACCTAATACTACTACTACCTTCATCACAATACTACTACTACCTTCATCACATCTCCGTTGTAATAGTGGACCTGCAGCTCATAGTCAGCTATCCACTTGTGCTCCCGCCAGGTTTCACTGGCGTGTTTCAGATCAGGCGTACTTCACGTGGGAAAAGGGTTAAACTAGCTAAAACGTTTCAAAATGGCATTACAGAGTCAAGTTAGGGCTTGTTAAGGGTTTTAATGGCCTCTCCCGCCTCTTGGAGGCGGGACGGAGTGGGGAACCCCGCGACCGATTTTGTAAAAATTGCGTGGAGGCGAAATGGAGTCGGGATGGGGTCGGGACCCCCGAATCTGCAACTTTAACCCCCCACACGCCTCCAAACTCGACTCCACGGGTCATTGAAAATCCAGCCCTATGACTCTCTTAAGGGCTGTGGGTTGTGTCTCCCGCACCCGCACCCCTCGGGAGAGTCCAGGGTTACGTTGTAGCTGTGAGAATCTGGAGTTCAATATCACAGTGAGTTGTACCTCCACGTGGTCCCGCTGGGCAGCACTTCGGTGTTGGCTAAACAACTGGTTGTGAACTCCACATAGGCAGGGTAACCAAACCTCCTAACCTCTTTGGAGTTGACTGCCGGACCTTTCGAGTGTCTCAGGCCGGTGTGTCCTCCGAATGTTGGGAGCCGGTGTTACACGGTAGCTGCGGTAATCTTCGGAGTTCTGAGCCGCAATGAGTCAGACCTCGGGCGTCCTGCTGGCTGCACATCGGTGCAGCTAAACCGACTGGCCGAGTAACTCCGTAATAGGTTGGAGTAACCAAACCTCGCCCAACCTCTTAGTTGAAGGCGGCTGGACCTTCGAGTGGTCTCAAGCCAGCCCGTCCACTCGCTTAATGTTGGGGAGCCGGTGTTACGGGTAGCCGCGGTACCTTTGAGTGGTGAGTCGTACCATTATGTCGTCCCGCCGGCGGCATTTCGGTGCAGCCAAACCGACTAAAAATAACTCAAATGGTGATTGGCGGCAATCACTTCCCTGTAGGAGGGGTCCAAAAAATCCTAATCTTTTGATACCCTCCGGGGGTCAAACTGAGAAGAGGCCTCAGTACACAACCTCATATCAGTCTCGTTCCTACACGGCTGAAGAAGCAGACTCTGCCAATTAAAATCGTGAATAGGTGAGAGCAGTGACGTTACGATTGACACCAACAGAGGTCTATCAACTTGGGTCATTTGGCCTGGCAGTGCCGTCATGCCAGGATCATTGGCTTTGAGGGGAATTTCCGAAGTTGATGATGTCCACAAGGACAGAGGAATAAGCAACTCTTGTAACGATTGAAGTGTGTGCTATATCCAATGACTGTCCGATAAGCAACCACCAGAGCCCCAAATTTTGGGTATGGAACCAGGATGGATTCCACACTGGGGTGTGACTGTATATAGTTGGTGTTGTACCTGGTTGGTTGGTTTGGTTTTTTTTCATTGTTGTTTCGTTTATTATAATTTCGCGTGTTATTATAATAAAGCTCCACACATCAAATGATGAAGGACTGCTAACGGAATCTTACGACACTGACTCAGTTCACCTACCTTGGTGGAGGCTTCCACATTTGGCGGATTCGTCCTTGGCCGTCGCAAAATCTACCCAGTCCGCTTAAAACCCTGATTTTGCCGGCCCCTTTGGTTGTGATCACTCGCTAGGACTTTTTCCCGTGGACGAGCCACGTTAATACTCGAAAAAGGCACTCGTTAATGGACCTCAGGGCCCTGAGTGTTTAAAATAGTCACTAATAAATTCAATAGGGAATGCAGGAGAAACTTCTTTACCCAAAGAATGGTAAGAATGTGGAACGCGCTACCACAGTCAATGGGAATCAGGGAAAACTCTCCACTGGCTTGAGTCATACCTAGCACAAAGGTTGTGGTTGTTGGAGGCCAATCATCTCAGCCCCAAGGTACCGCTGCAGGAGTTCCTCGGGGCAGTGTCCTAGTCTTAACCAACTTCAGCTGCTTTATTAATGGCCTTCCCTCCATCATACGGTCAGAAGTGGGGATGTTCGCTGATGATTACACAGTGTTTAGCTCCATTGGCAACTCCTCAGATAATGAAGCAGTCCATGCCCGCATGCAGCAAGACCTGGACAACATTCAGGCTTGGGCTGATAAGTGGCAAGTAACATTCACACCACACAAGTGCCAGGCAATGACCATCTACAGCAAGAGTCTAGCCACGTCCCCTTGACATTCAATGGGATTACTATCGTCAAATCCCCCACCATCAACATCCTGGGGGTCACCATTGATCAGAAACTTAACTGGACCAGCCACATAATACTGTGGCTACAAGAGCAGGTCAAAGGCTGGGTATTCTGTAACAAGTGACTTACCTCCTGACTCCCCAAAGCCTTTCCACCATCTACAAGACACAAGTCAGGAGTGTGATGGAATACTCTCCACTTGCCTGGATGAGTGCAGCTCCAACAACACTCAAGAAGCTCGACACCATCCAGGACAAAGCAGCCTGCTTGATTGGCACCCCATCCACCACCTTAAACATTCGCTCCCTCCACCATTGGCGCACGATGGCTGCAGTGTGTACCATCTATGAGATGCAATGCAGCAACTCGCCAAGGCTTCTTTGGCAGCACCTCCCAAACCCACAACCTCTACCACCTAGAAGGACAAGGGCAGTAGACACATGGGAACACCACCGCCTCCAAGTTCCCCTCCAAGTCACACACCATCCCAACTTGGAAATATATCGCGTTCCTTCATCGTTGCTGGGTCAAAATCTGGAACTCCCTCCCTAACAGCACTGTGGTAGTACCTTGACCACACGGACTGCAGCGGTTTAAGAAGGCGGCTCACCATCACCTTCTCAAGGGCAATTAGGGATGGGCAATAAATGCTGGCCTTGTCATGAATGAATATTTAAAAAAAGTAGTTGAGGCGAATAGCATAGATGCATTTAAGGAGAAGCTAGATAAACACACGAGGGAGAAAAGAATAGATATGCTGATAGTGTTAGATGAAGAAAGGTGGGAGGAGGCTCGTGTGGAGAATAAACGGCGGCATAGACCAGTTGGGCAAATGTAACTCAATGTAAAGATTTGAAATTCTAATATAGAAATGAAAATGCAGTAAGAGGATGTTACTGCAAAGACTAAATAGGTATCAGTGGCAGAATCTTCAGAGCTCAAGCTCTCAAACACTTGCATTTTTTGATCCCACTGCACTTTTCGCAGAATTGCAAACCAACCTAAATATTCAAAATGTTAAAGGAAGAAAATCTTGCCGACATACAGCACCTTTCACAACCTCAGGGCGTTCCAAAGCACTTTATAGCCAATGAAGTACTTTTGAAATGTAGTCACTGTTGTAATGTAGGAAACGCGGCAGCCAATTTGCGCACAGCAAGCTCCCACAGACAGCAATGAAATGATCTGTTTTAGGTGCTGGCGGAGGGATAAATATTGGTCAGGACACCGGGAGAAATCCTTTATGAATAGTGCCGTGGGATCTTTTAAGTCCACCTGTGAATGTAGACGGCACCTCCGACAGTGCAGCACTCCCTCGGTACTGCACTTGAGTGTCAGCCCAGATTATGTGTTCAAGTCTCTGGAGCGGGTCTTGAACCCACAGCCTTTTGACTCAGGAGAGAGTGCGACCCACTGAGCCACAGCTGACACTTCAATCAGAACCTGTTTGGTTGTGGGTTCAAGCCCCACTGGAGACTTGAAGATATAATGAAGGCTGGCACTTCTTGCAGTACTAAGTGAGTGTTGCACGGTCGGAGGTGTCGTCTTTCAGATGAGATACTAACCCGAGGCCCTGTCTGCCCCCTCAGCTGGATGTGAAGCAAGGGAGTTCTCCTGGTGTCCTGGCCAACAGTTATCCCTCAACCAACACCTAAAACAGGTGATCTTGTATTTTATTTCATTGAAGTTTGCGAGAGCTTGCTGTGTACAAATTGGCTGCCGCGATTCCTACATTACAACCAATGTTCCTGTTAAGCTGCGTGGCCGCGCAGCGGTCTGGAGATCCCGCGCAGGCCGCTCAGCAGCTTTTAAATGGAAAAACCGCGCACGCGCGGAAATTTGAATGGGCCGCGCAGCCCATTAAAGAGGCCGCACACCCAAAAAAAATTAGAGGGAACATTGATTACAACAGTGACTACACTGCAAAAAAGTATTTAATTGACTGTAAAGCGCTCTGGGGCATCCTGAGGCCGTGAAAGGCGCCATATCAATGCAAGTTCTTTCTTTACTGGCGGAGGGTAGGGCACTGCTCCAAATAGTACAAGTGTGGGAGTAAAAAATTTAAACGGCCTCTTTTTGTTAAACATCTGGAGATAAAAGTAGGGAGCGGGATTGTAATGCGGAAAACACGGATCACAGAATGCAAAATAAAAGAATTAGAATTTATGGGGGAAAAAAAGAAGTCTTGAGCCCAGTGGAAATAAAATAGGTAATTTTTTTTTGTCTCAAACAAAGGTTTTTGAATTGTTGGGATTCCCAGGAGCCTAATGCAGGAAACTAAATTAGGGCAGGGTCAGGGATTCATGAAGTTGACTGGCTGCAGTGTGTGGGTCACAATGTGTTCACTGAAAAGATAACGGAACCAACACAGGCATGTTTAAAAAAAGAACCCGAAAGAACTTTTTTTTAAAAATTCGTTCGTGGGATGTGGGCGTCGCTGGCAAGGCCGGCATTTATTGCCCATCTCTAATTGCCCTCGAGAAGGTGGTGGTGAGCCGCCTTCTCAAGTAAATTCTCCTCTTTTTAATATCCTTTGATCTAACCTACAAAAGACAAAAATGAGGCATATTACAAGAATTAAAAGTAAAATCAGAGTTTTTTGGAATCCAGCACAGGTACAGGTCAAAAAAGGAAACGATCTGATTACTGGCTCACCTGGAGCAGCAAAGCAATTCACCAACTCTTAATGTTCACAACACAATAAAAATACAAAAAAAAAGAGACAATTGAAGTCCTGTGCAGTTATACTGTCAGTGCTAATAATGTTTAGATTTATGCTGTTTTTACGAGTGTGCCACTATGATTAGAGTTTGATCAAACTGAACAGTTTTGCGGCACAATACCTCAGTTAGGGACAGTTTTCCCAGTCAGTCTTACCTTCGGTAGTTCTTCACTTTTTCTCCATCAGTTTGTTGCCGAGCTAGTTGGAGCTCATGCCATCAGGAATTCCAGACAAGACTCCTTAACGTCCAATGCCTGCCAAAATCAGTCACAGCCCGTCAGTGGCGGGAACGCTGTTTGCCTATTTGTCTCCTGCTAATTTTCAGAAATGTGTATCGACTTCAACAGCGGCGTGAAGTGGCTCCTGCTAAGTGCCCCAAGACCTAGGTTGGTAGCAGAGACAGATGAGGACTGCTACCAACTACACAACTGGTCAGGTCTGGCTGAGGTTAAAGTAGTGAGTGGGGCCCCCCTTCTGTGAATTTGTGTGAATGCGAGACCGGACTGCAGCAACTAAAGAGACAGATAAATCCTGTCATGGACAAATGGGATCTGGAGCGATTCCCTTCGTTTTCCTTGGTTATATTGGCAAGGAAAGCATCTTACACTTGGAGATGCCTCCTGGTAGGACTGCTCCTGGGGCCTGGCCAAAGTGGCTATCAACTGGTCCAGGCAGCGGGCGGTCGAGGGGGTCGTTCGAACCCGATTGCCTGCCTCTCTTCCGCAGCCACGTTCGCGCCCGGGTGGCGCTGGAGATGGAGCACACGGCGTCCGCCGGCACGCTCGAGACCTTCCGCAACCGGTGGGCACTGCAGGGACTGGAGCACACCATCACCCCCGGCCAACCAAATTTCAATTGAATTTGTTAAGTTTCATTTAATGTTTTACTAGTTACAGTTTATTTGTTTTAGTGTGCATCAAAAAAAAAGGAGTACACTTGGAGATGGATAATGTGATCCCACGGCACCAGAACTGTTACACATTAGGTACCGCTTGTCACAGTTGCCAACTCTGGTTGGAAGGATTCCTGGAGGTTTGATCACGTGACACTCAATCGCGTGACCTTTTCAAAACTCCACCTGCCCCACTGGAATTGCCAAGCTTTGTTCACTTTGTCTAACAAAATACTTTCGATGGGGAAGAGTGGAGTTGGAACGCACAGTTTCAACCATGGAGCAGTTGCAGGAGATGAGGAGAGTTCCCTGTTGGAAACCGCAGAAAGCTATGAGCGCAGGCACACGGAGTTTCCTCGTGGGTGGTCCCGCAGGATGCTTCTTAGACACATTCCCGCACTCCCGAGTCATCCTGTGTACGGCCGTGGCTGAAATGAGGTGATCGGTTTTGGCAGGTTCTCTCTTCCCCCTCCTTTGCCTTCTGATCAGCGTGGAACATGGGACCTCAGTTTGCATTACTACAGATATGAAGAAAGATGAACCCATTTTATATCCATAGATTCATTTAATAATATGCACATGACCTTCAATGTTTTAAAAAACCCTCAATATTCCTCCCCAAGTGAAAGATAATTGCATGATATTGCCAAAGGCAGAGGTCAGGTAATCTCTCTCTTCCTTGAAGTCGCTCCTTAAAACCTACCTCTTTCGCAAAGCTTTTGGTCACCTGTCCTAATATCTCTTTATGTGGCCCATTGTCAAATTTTGTCTGATTACGCTCCTGTGATGTGCCTTGGGATGTTTTACTCCGTTAAAGGTGCTGTATAAATACAAGTTGTTGTTGTATTGACCCTCTGGCTATATCCAGTGCATGTCGATGGTTTTTTTTTCCCTACCATCCAGCAACTCCTGCAGGTTATATTCAGGTAACAGTTGCCGGCTTTCTTTTTAAGCCACCTTTCCTTTCCTAGCGTCCCGTGCCGCGCCCGTGGGCGCTCCACCGCCGCGACTTCGCCGCAAATATGGCAAGCTGGGCCTCCAGCGGCGAGACTCACCGGAAATTCCAGCAGGGCATGGCTGAAACTGAGGATGGACAACGCCTCGAGCGGCAGGGAGACAGCCAGGTTGGCGTGGGACGGGAATTGAGGGCACCGGTCACAGAGGCGCTAACCGTACACACAATGGAGAATGGCAGGAACTGGTCCAGAAGAAATAAGAAGAACAAAAGAAATAGTCGCAGGAGTAGGCCATATGGCACCTTGAGCCTGCTCCGCCATTCAATAAGATCATGGCTGATCTTATGGATGGTACCTCACAGGACAGTGTCATATACCTTCCTCCTAGCCACTCAAATGACTACAGATGTGTCCTGAGCATGCATGTACTGGCAGCCGCTAAACCAATGACTTGGTGCCCGTACTTGTAAGGCCATTTACTGACCCAGTACAGTAGCCCTAGACGGAGACACTGACGCACAACAGCCATCCACCCCATAAAGTTAGGCTATAAAAGACACACTAAGGTGGAAATATATCCGTCTCCTTGCCATTGGAGTCCTCCTCTACCCCCTTTCACTGCACAATAATAGATGTTGGGCAGCTTTAAACACTTGTGGGAAAATTTAAAGGGATGCAGTCACTTAAAATTAAGTGGCTTCATAGGGAGCCAGGAGGGGGCTGGGGGTGGGGTTTCTTCTAGTCTTTAGGAAGGCTTAAATTTGTCGGTCTTTCCAAAGGCTATATGGGGTGAAAAAAGTGGCAGGCCAAAACTGAAAGAAGACAAGTCCAAGGTCGAAGCATGAAACGGAATCATTGGGCACTCAATCCCCTGTTTGATGGCTGGAAAATGGACATGCTACTGCACGAGGTGGGTGCAAAGAGGGTTTGCCCTGTTGGCACTCCAGGAAATCATTATCAGGACTCTTAACTGCCCTCTGAAATGGCCCAGCAAGCCATTCAGTTATAACAGACCGCTACAAAGACTGCAGCAGTTCAAGAAGGTGGCTCACTACCACCTTCTCAAGGGCAATAAATGCTGGCCTTGCCAGCGATGCCCACAGGAATGAATTTTTTTTAAAATTCCCACAAGATGGCAAGTGGCAAGAGATATCAGCCAGGTTCAATACTACGTGCAGGAGCTGGGAATAGATTCAGGAGATTATGGACCTGACAAGGATATTGGCAGGACTGGAGAATTTTAGCTATGAGGAAAGGCTGGGGTTGTTTTCTTTGGAACAGAGGAGGCTGAGGGGGAGATTTAATTGAGGTGTATATAATTATGAGGGGCCTAGATAGAGTGGATAGGAAGGACCTATTTCCCTTAGCAGAGAGGTCAATAAACAGGGGGCATAGATTTAAAGTAATTGGTAGAAGGATTAGAAGGGTGTTGCGGAGAACTTTTTCACCCAGTGGGCGGTGAGATTCTGGAACTCACTGCCTGAAAGGGTGGTAGAGGCAGAAACCCTCATCACATTTAAAAAGTATTTGGTTATGCACTTGAAGTGCCGTAACCTACAAGGCTACGGACCAAGAGCTGGAAAGTGGGATTAGGCTGGATGGCTCTTTTTTGGCCGGCACAGACACGATGGGTTGAATGGCCTCCTTCTGTGCCGTAAACTTTTATGATTCTAAGGTAAGACTACTCAACAGCACCATGTACCAGTAAATAGACCAAGACAGCATGCCACAAGATATTGCCTGTTGTCTGTTCCGCAGGTACTGCTCAACATGCCCCATCTCACATAACCTTACAGCTCTTTCATTGCATCTCATACATACCCATACTTTAGGAGGGCACATATTCAAGCTGCAAATTACAATTGAAAGCCTTCCCACACTCAACTTCCAAAATCTTCACACAAACATCTATGCCACAAATATGGTCACTTATTGACAGCCAGGATGGGTTTCAGGTTGGTCATCCATCAGTAAAACCTTCATAATTTGGGAAATGCAAAAGTGCAGTTACATCGGGCAGCTGTCTCATGCTGTTCAATGGGAAAGGAGATGAAAATGCTGGCCAGACTGACTGATCAGTCACCTGCTTGATACATGCGTGAGCAAGACATTAGCTGAGAATTGCAACGCCAGCTGGAAAAAGCCACAGGCATAAATAAAAGTTAAGGTTACCTTGCAAATTACTGGCAGTGCCAAGCCTATGTTGTAAGTTGGTTGCCAGTGTCCTTAGTGCAGAGGGCAACACTCTGCAACTTGCTCCCTGCGATCTCACCCAATTGTCTTTTGTCATTGGCAGGTGTGGTAAGTTGTGCAAATGTGTTCTGTTACTTGTTGATCTCTTTGCCATTCCTTCTTTCATTTTGTACCACCTGAATCATGAGATAAGTTATGTGAGGCACTTTTAAAAACAAAGGGGGTGATTTTGCCAATGGGAAACTTTTGGAGGCGGGACTCCCACTTGTCGGGTTTCAGTCCCGCCTCCAGCAACTTCTGGCCAACCCACGCTATTTTCCCTTGATTGACCTTGTTAAGCCCGCCCAGCGAGCTTAGCAGGCCAATTAAGGGAAAGCCGGTTGCAGAGAATGTCAACGTATGACGTTTCATCTGTCAAAATTGTCATCGTTTGACAGCTCTGTGAAGCTGTCAAACAGTGATATTCTCTGTAGTTTGATGAGGTCTCCACTCTTGCACCCACCCATCACTTACCTTCACAGCACAATTTTGCACCCCTGACCCCCGCAGACCCAGTACTCGCCTTGCTGACCTGGCGTGTTTTGGAGCCTTCGGGAAGCCCGCACTTGTGAGGACAAAAAGGAGATAATCCTACTTTCTGCCTGTTAACGACCTGTTAACAGGCAGTTAATAGGCTTTAATCCCTTCCCACCTCCAAGGAGACGGGACCCGGCGCGGACCAGCTACCTGCTTCCTGGCAAGATGGCACGGAGGCGGGTTGGGGGCGGGATGGGCAGCCGCCCCCAAATTCTGCCATTTTCCCGGCAGTCCTGCCTCCATACCCGCCTCCCCAGGACTGGCAAAATCGCCCCCAAACTTACCCAAAGGAGTATTTTTTAAATAATTTCAGATAAAGGGAAAAATACATGGCCCAACTCACATAACTTTAGGGGAACAGTAGCATAGTGGTTATTTTACTGGACCAGTAATGCAGAGGCCTGGACTAATAATCTGGAGACATGAGTTCAAATCCCACCACAGCAGCTGGGAATTTAAATTCAGTTAATTCAATAAATCCGGAATAAGAAGCTAGTGTCAATGGTGACCATGAAACTGCTGGATTGTTGTAAAAACCCATCTGGTTCACTAATGTCCTTTAGGGAAGGAAATCTGCCGTCCTTACCCGGTCTGGCCTATATGTGACTCCAGACCCACAGCAATGTGGTTGACTCTTACATGCCCCTCTGAAATGGCCTAGCAAGACACTCAGTTGTATAAGGCGGCGGCTCACCACCACCTTCTCAACGGCAGCTAGGGATGGGCAATAAATGCTGGCCTTGCCAGCGCCGTCCACATCCCATGACCTTACAGCCCTTTCATTGCATCTCATACATACCCATAACTAAAAATACAGGACTAAAAAAGGTACTGTAAGCATGGCAAAAAAAACATACAAAGTCAGTTCTCCTTCAAGAGCTCCATCGCCCATAGAGCTTCTCCTACTCCCATTCCAAATAGGTGCCGAATGAAAAAAAAACCTGGGGTAAGCCCCGCTGAATTGTACTAGGTTTTTTCTTTTTTTTATTTGTTTATGGGATCTGGGCGTCGCTGGCAAGGCCAGCATTTATTGCCCATCCCTAGTTGCCCTTGAGAAGGTGGTGGTGAGCCACCTTCTTGAACCGCTGCAGTTCGTGTGGGGATGGTACTCCCACAGTGCTGTTAGGGAGGGAGTTCCAGGATCTTATTATTTTGTTTCATAGCGGGTTAGTTACAACTGAGTGGCTTGCTAGGCCATTTCAGAGGGCAGTTAAGAGTCAACCACATTGCTGTGGGTCTGGAGTCACATCTCGGCCAGACCAGGTAAGGACGGCAGATTTCCTTCCCTAAAGGACATTAGTGAACCAGATGGGTTTTTAGAACAATCCGATAGTTTGATAGTTAGCATTACTGATACTAGCTTTTTATTCCAGATTTATTTAATTAACTGAATTATAAATTCCCCAGCTGCCGTGGTGGGATTTTGAACTCATGTCTCTGGATCATTAGTCCAGGCTTCTGGATTACTAGCCCAGTGACATTACCACTACGCTACCGTTCCCAGTGCTCATTTAAGTACCTCTGCATCAAATCTGGGGCCGGAAGCATGAAGTGGAGGCAAACACTCGAGCACACAAAATGCAGCAGATTGCAGAATTGTAGCTGGTCGTCAATGGGTGCAGGACCTTCTCTCCGAATTCTGCAATCCCTCTGTGCCCATGGCACCACTGCTCTACTGGCGCACTGCAGCACAGGATCTCAGCAGTGTTTTCTAAGTGAAGTTGTACCCCATGCTAATTTTGCTGAATCCAATGTCATGTGGGATCCTTAACGCAACGGTGGCTTCACTCGGCCATCTTTACGTCCTTTACCCAGAGCACATTCTTCCACACCCAAATCGTTGAAGGTGGCAGGGCAGGTTGAGAAAGCAATTAAAAAGGCTCACGGGATCCTGGGCTTCATAAATAGAGGTATAGAGTACAAAAGTGTGCAAATTATGATGAACATGTATAAAACACTGGTTCGGCCCCAACTGGAATAATGTGTCCAATTCTGGGCACCACACTTTAGGAAGGATGTGAAGGCCTTCGAGAAGGTGCAGAAAAGATTTACGAGAATGATTCCAGGAATGAGGGACTTCAGTTACATTGATAGACTGGAGAAGCTGGGGTTGTTCTCCTTGGAGCAGAGAAGATTGAGAGGAGATTTGATAGAGGTGTTCAAAATCATGAGACGTCTAAACAAAGTAGATAGAGAGAAACTGTTCCCATTGGCAGAAGGGTCGAGAACCAGAGGACACAGATTTAAGGTGATTGACAAAAGAACCAAAGGCAACGTAAGAAAAAACTTTTTTACGCAGCGAGTGGTTAAGATCTGGAATGCACTGCCTGAAAGGGTGGTGGAGGCAGACTCAATTTTATAGAAGCATAGAAGCATAGAAGATAGGAGCAGGAGTAGGCCATTCGGCCCCTCGAGCCTGCTCCGCCATTTAATGAGATCATGGCTGATCATCCAAATTCAGTACCCTGTCCCTGCTTTCTCTCTATATCCCTTGATCCCTTTAGCCTTAAGAAATATATCCACTCCTTCTTGAATATATTTAATGAATTGGCCTCAACTGCCTTCTGTGGTCGAGAATTCCACAGGTTCACCACTCTCTGGGTGAAGAAATTCCTCCTCATCTCAGTCCTAAATGGCTTACCCCTTATCCTTAGACTGTGACCCCTGGTTCTGGACTCCCCCGCCATCGGGAACATCCTTCCTGCATCTAGTCTGTCTAGTCCTGTTAGAATTTTGTAAGTTTCAATGAGATCCCCTCTCATTCTTCTAAACTCTAGCGAATATAAGCCTAATCGACCCAATCTCTCTTCATACGTCATTCCTGCCATCTTTCAAAAGGGAGTTGGATGAGTATCTGAAGGAAAAAAATTTGCAGGGCTACGGGGAAAGGGCGGGGGAGTGGGACTAGCTGAGAGTCGGCACGGGCTCGAGGGGCCGAATGGCCTTCTTCCGCGCTGTGACCATTCTATGATCCTATCAATGGAAATATGGTGAGTGTAAAAGCAGATTCTCGCTCAGCCGGGCTATGCTGTGAATCAGTCAGATGTACCACACTGTATATAATCTCAACATTACACATCATCAGGCCTGATAGCAGTTTCGCGGATAGAGCAAGGCAATCTAAATACTTCCATTTTATATAAAGTACATCCTAAATTACTGGCAGGTGCACCAGCTCATTACCGACGCTCTACAAAAGCAGAGGGTTAAAATCATTAGTTTTGAGCTGCCAGAAGCTGGAGCAGTTAATCAGTGCATTTAATTTTGCAGTTGAAGCAGGAAGAAGCAGACTTTGACACTGAGTCTTCAATTCCTACATTACAACGGTGACCACACTTCAAAAAACGTACTTCATTGGCTGTAAAGCGCTTTGGGACGTCCGGTGGTCGTGGAAGGCGCTATTGAAATGCAAATCTTTCTTTCTTTTTCCTTTCCCTGGTACCTTGAATAAGGGATTGTCCAGAAACAGAACCTGCCATCACTGTCCAACTGACCCCTCACTTTTCCTGGCAACTGCTGCTCAGTGACTTATCTCAGTTTTTCACTGTCATATTGTCCATTTTATGAAAAAAGTACATCTCATATTTCAAGAGCCGCTCATTCAGAACATATTTTCTCGACTCGAAGTTGGCCAAAACGTGTCCCACAATGCAAAGTTTTTTGGAGCTGGCAGGTACAACAATGTTTGATTCTAAAATTAGTTCCGTCGAGTCCAATATCCTTTTCCAAGACTAAATGTAACATAAGAACTATTAATGCAGAGAGACATAAGCAGAGGAAAAGACACATTTGATAGATTGGAATAGCTAGGAAGGGGAGGAATAAAACCAGGACTGGAGCTAATTGGACATTAAGAAGAATTCAATTAAGAAGATGCAATTGCTATTCAACTGTGGAAAGATTTAATACAGGAATCCCGCCCTAACCGTGGTTTTGCCATACGTGGATTTCAGGTTTACACGGTTTCCTCTCTGCGACAACTTTTTGCCAACCGCAGCAGTGAATTTTGCGTATACGCGGTTTTTAATTTAGGATTAAGGTAAATAATATTTTATTGCTTTTATATTTTTTTTATTGTGTTATTTGAACATTTATACTGTATTTGCTAACCGCGGTTTTGCTAACCACATTGGTTTTCAGGGACGTATCCCCCGCTGTTGGGGAGGGATTACTGTATGCCCCAGCCTGAACAGATCAATCAAAGATTCTGGTGACCCCCAGTTAGAGTGGAAAATATAACACTTTAGATAGAAGGAATAATTATCAGCTTGAGATCAAAGCTGGGGAACTGCAATAAAGATCAATAATGTGCGCTGAAGCTTCAGTGCACGATCTACTGGGGATTGTCAATTGGCTGTCTGAAGACACGGCCTTGACAGTAAGCTCTAAGGTAAAGTTAGAAGGAAAGTGTCGGTTGATCTTGTAGTTCTGTAAGTAATGACTCATCGTAACCAATGGGAATATATTACACCAGTATATTCTTTTATCTGGTTGTGCTCTTTTTACACCCTGATATCAGTGCAACACTGTTCCATTCATAACTTTTTTTTGTCTTTTATATATGAAAGTAGTTACTAAATTTAACCTGTTAAAAAAAAGTGCATCATAAAAGCATCTGAACTCCATTCATATACTCAAAAGAATATAATCGCTGGTTTCAAGTCATGGCAACATTGGTGTGGAACATACTGGTTTTGTGAAGCAGAACGCCGACTATCTTAGTTCTGCATCACTCGTCTCCTCTAGATTATGCATCGCACACCGCTATATTTAGAACGGGCACACAGATTGTGCTCAGACCTGCAGGGTAGGATAAGGTCATTTGGTCTTGATGTGAGAAGGCTTACAGCTCATTGTCATATGTGCCTGATTTTTTTTAAGCAGAAGCTGACTGTAAACGAATAGGCATCATTTGAAAGTTAGGCAACGACCGGGTTTTATTTTTTCACTGCTGCACCATCGAGGATTAACATCTGGAGCCTGACACCACAGGCAACGTTGAGCTGAGGTCATGCAGTCTTGAAACTGAATACCATGTACTGAATATTGGATTCATCCCATGCTGTCATACTAATAATGAATGGAGCAATTCTATACGCTTCATTCACTCATTCCTAATAAGTTGGTCAGTGTAAGAAAAAATAGAAAATGTCATTCAAAGGGCGGGTATGTGGACAACAGCCATTGTAAGGTCTTATTGTTTGGCTGGTAACAGTCAGCCCATGTAAGATATGAGCCTTGGTGATGTGGACTGGCAACTTTCTGCCTGTTGCATCTTTCATAGAACAAAGAGAAATTAACCTTTGAGAAAAGCGATATATGTTTTTTCTTAAATTACTCAGCTTAGTAAAGCAAATGAAGGCAGCAGCTGATTTAGTTACTACAACTATACCCGTTTTAAAGTAAGTTTGTCTTGGACGGACATTCAATAAACTAGAATATGTCTTCTTCTTAGGCAGTCCCTCGGAACCGAGGATGACTTGCTTCCACACTAAAAATGAGTTCTCAGGTGACTGATGAGTCCAATGCGGGACCTACAGTCTCTGTCACAGGTGGGGCAGACGGTGGTTGAAGGGGCGGGTGGGTGGGGTGCTTGGGTTGACGTGCGCTCCTTGCGCTGTTTGCGCTTAGCTTCCGCTTGCTCCCGGCGAAGAGACTCGAGGTGTTCGGCGCCTTCCCGGATGTTTCTCCTCCACTTTGTGCGGTCTTGGGCCAGGGATTCCCAGGTGTCGGTGGGGATGTTGCACTTTTTCAAGGAGGCTTTGAGGGTGTCCTTGAAGCGTTTCCTCTGCCCACCTGGGACTCTGTTGCTGTGTCGGAGCTCCGAGTAGAGCGCTTGTTTTGGGAGTCTCGTATCGGGCATGCAGACGATGTGGCCCGTCCATCGGAGCTGATCGAGTGAGGTCAAAGCTTCGATGCTGGGGATGTTGGCCTGAGCAAGAACACTGACGTTGGTGCGCCTATCCTGCCAATGGATGTAAGGATCTTGCGGAGGCAGCATTGGTGCTACCTCTCCAGTGAATTGAGGTGCCTGCTGTACATGGTCCATGTCTCTGAAGCATACAGGAGGGCGGATATCACTACTGCTCTATAGACCATGAGCTTGGTGCTGGGTTTGAGATCCTGGTCTTCAAACACTCTCTTCCTCAGGCGACCGAAGGCTGCACTGGCACATTGAAGGTGGTGTTGGACTTCGTCATCGAGATCTGCCCTTGTTCACAGTAGGCTCCCAAGGTATGGAAAGTGGTCCACGTTGTCCAAGGCCTCGTCGTGGATTTTGATAATCAGGGAGCAGTACTGTGTGGCGGGGGCAGGTTGGTAGAGGACTTTTGTCTTACAGATGTTTAGTGTAAGGCCCATGCCTTATGTAAAGCTATATCTCAACCAAAAAGGTGTGACTAAACCCCGTTGGAGTTACAAAATCCACAGTGAGAAAAAGATAAACCATTTAATGCTGAAAATCGAATAAGAACAAAAAGTGCTGTAAATGCAAGACAGGCCGATCAGCATCTGAGAAAGAGAGAAATTTTAATTATATAGCGCATCATCACATCTTAAGGATGCCACAAAGCACTTCCCATCCAATGAATTATTTCTGAAGCACTGTTGTTATGTAGATGAATGTGGCAGCCAATTTGCACACAGCCAAGTCCCACAAACAGCAAGTGAATGAGTGAACAAACAGGTAAACCGATTCGGGTGTTGTTAGTTGAGGGAGAGATGATTGCTAACACACCAGGAGAAATCCCTACTCTTTCCCATCCACCTGAGAACAGGCGGACAGGACCTCAGTTTAAAGTTTCATCTGTGGCAAAGCAGGTCCAGCAATACACTTCATAGAAACATAGAAACATAGAAGATAGGAGCAGGAGTAGGCCATTCAGCCCCTCGATCCTGCTCCGCCATTCAATGAGATCATGGCTGATCATCCAAATTCAGTACCCTGTCCCTGCCTTCTCCCCATATACCTTGATCCCTTTAGCCTTAAGAAATATATCTAACTCCTTCTTGAATATATTTAATGAATTGGCCTCTACTGCCTTCTGTGGTAGAGAATTCCACAGGTTCACCACTCTCTGGGTGAAGAAATTCCTCCTCATCTCAGTCCTAAATGGCTTACCCCTTATCCTTAGACTGTGACCCCTGGTCCTGGACTCCCCCGCCATCGGGAACATCCTTCCTGCATCTAGTCTGTCTAGTCCTGTTAGAATTTTATATGTTTCAATGAGATCCCCTCTCATTCTTCTAAACTCCAGCGAGTATAAGCCCAATCGACCCAATCTCTCCTCATACGTCATTCCTGCCATCCCAGGTATCAGCCTGGTGAATCTTCGCTGCACTCCCTCCATGGCAAGAACCTCCTTCCTCAGATAAGGCGACCAAAACTGCACACAATACTCAAGATGTGGTCTCACCAAGGCCCTGTACAACTGCAGCAAGACATCCTTGTTTCTGTACTCGAACCCTTTCGCTACGAAGGCCAACATACCATTTGCCTTCTTAACCGCCTGCTGCACCTGCATGCTTACCTTCAGCGACTGGTGCACAAGGACTCCCAGATCTCGTTGAACTTCCCCTTTTCCCAATCTATTGCCATTCAGATAATAATCTGCCTTCCTGTTTTTGACACCAAAGTGGATAACCTCGCATTTATCCACATTATATTGCATCTGCCATGCTTCTGCCCAATCACCCAACCTGTCCAAATCATACTGGAGTTTCTCGGCATCCTCCTCACGGCACACACGCCCACCCAGCTTTGTGTCGTCTGCAAACTTGGAGATATTACATCCAATTCCCTCGTCTAGATCATTAATATGTATTGTGAATATATTCCTGACTAGTGCACTGAAGTGCCAGCCTAGATTAGGTGCTCAACTCCTGGTAGAGGGCTTGAACCTTCTGACTCAACAACAACAACAACTTGTATTTATATAGCGCCATTAACGTAGTAAAACGTCCCAAGGCGCTTCACAGGAGTGTTAGAAAACAAAAAAATTGACACTGAGCCTCACAAGGAGATACTAGAGCAGAAGAGGTAGGTTTCCAGGAGCATCTTAAACGAGGAAAGAGGGGTAGAGAGGCAGAGAGGATTAGGGAGGGAATTCCAGAGCTTAGAGCCTAGGCAGCTAAAAGGCACGGCCAGCAATGGTGGAGCGATTAAAATCAGGGATGCTCACGAGGCCAGAATTTGAGGAGCGCAGATATCTTGGAGGTTTGTGGGGCTGGAGGAGATTACAGAGAGATAGGGAGGGGGCGAGGCCAGGGAGGGACTTGAAAAGAAGGATGAGAATTTTAAAATCGAGGCGCTGCTTAACCGGAAGCCAATGTAGGTCAGCGAGCACAGGGGGTGATGGGCGAACGGGACTCGGTGTGATGGTGTGAGTTAGGACACTGGCAGCCGAGTTTTGGATGATCTCAAGTTTACGTAGGGTAGAATGTGGGAGGCCGGCCGGCAGTGCGTTGGAATAGTCAAGTCTTGAGGTAACAAAGGCATGGGTGAGAGTGCTATCAACTGAGCCAGGCTCACACTCGGGCACGTTTTTTCTTTAAATATAATTTTTTTTAAAGTATATTATCAGCAAATGGAGAATACTGATTTACAGCAAACCTATTCATGGAGAAAATACAGGAAACCTACACATTAGAATTTATTTCAAAGCGTCACCTTAAGACTTATTTGCATTGTTCCCTTTGCTGCCTCCACTCCTCTCCTGAGGGCAATGACTCCTTGCTAGGAGACATTCTCCAGTCACTGGTCAGCCTTCCAGTAGCTCAGCCAAGCAACCATTATCAATGCATGCGCCTCAACAGTGATATCTGTAGGTTAGGCTATTCCACCATCGGGGCATCACTGTTGAAGTCCAATCCTGTCTTCAATGGGCATCGTACACGTGTACTTCCAATGGGTTCTGTCCAGTGATGGGGTGCGGGAAGCCTGGCTGATTATCCCCTCCCTAATCCAGGAATGCAGGTCATCCCGCCTGCTCTTCCCCTCCCGCCCCAAACTGAGATTAACTAATTCAATACGGAGCAAAGATTGAATTCCAGGTCCTTCCTCACCTGTACGGCCCGGATAATTACTGGATAACCTTGTTGAGCGAGTGGCTGAGCCCATTTTAACAACAACAACTTGCATTTACACAGCACCTTTAACGTAGAAAAGCATCCCAAAGTGCCTCACAGAAGCGTAATCAAAACAACATGGATGCCAAGTCAAAGAAGCAGACATTAGGAAGGGTAAGCTTGGTCAAAGAGATGAGTTTTAAGGAGGGTCTTAAAAGGAGGAGAGAGAGAGAGAGAGGTGGAGAATCAGAAGGGTTTAGGGAGGGAATTCCAGAGCCTAAAGAAAGAAAGACTTGCATTTCTATAGCGCCTTTCACGACCACCGGACGTCTCAAAGTGCTTTACAGCCAATGAAGTACTTTTTGAAGTGGAGTCACTGTTGTAATGTAGGAAATGCGGCAGCCAATTTGCGCACAGCAAGCTCCCACAAACAGCAATGTGATAATGACCAGATAATCTGTTTTTTTTTGTTATGCTGGTTGAGGGATAAATATATTGGTCAGGACACCGGGGATAACTCCCCTGCTCTTCTTAACCGCCTGCTGCACCTGCATGTTTACCTTCAACGACTGGTGCACAAGGACTCCCAGGTCTCGTTGCACTTGGGGGTAAGGTTCTGACTTGGATAGAGAACTGGTTGGCAGACAGGAAGCAAAGAGTTGGAATAAACGGGTCTTTTTCCGAGTGGCAGGCAGTGACTAGTGGGGTACCGCAGGAATCGGTGCTAGGACCCCAGTTATTCACAATATATATTAATGATCTAGACAAGGGAACTAGATGTAATATCTCCAAGTTTGCAGATGACACAAAGCTGGGTGGGCGTGTGTGTTGTGAGGAGGATGCAGGGAAACTCCAGTATGATTTGGACAGGTTGGGTGATTGGGCAGATGCATGGCAGATGCAGTATAATGTGGATAAATGCAAGGTTATCCACTTTGGTGGCAAAAACAGGAAGGCAGATTATTATCTGAACGGCAATAGATTGGGAAAAGGGGAAGTGCAACGAGACCTGGGAGTCCTTGTGCACCAGTCGTTGAAGGTAAGCATGCAGGTGCAGCAGGCGGTTAAGAAGGCAAATGGTATGTTGGCCTTCATTGCGAGAGAATTCGAGTACAGGAGCAAGGATGTCTTGCTGCAGTTGTACAGGGCCTTGGTGAGACCACACCTTGAGTATTGTGTGCAGTTTTGGTCGCCTTATCTGAGGAAGGATGTTCTTGCCATGGAGAGAGTGCAGTGAAGATTCACCAGACTGATACCTGGGCTAGCAGGAATGACGTATGAAGAGAGATTGGGACGATTGGGCTTGTATTCGCTAGAGTTTAGAAGAATGAGAGGGGATCTCATTGAAACTTATACAATTCTAACAGGACTAGACAGACTAGATGCAGGAAGGATGTTCCCGATGGCGGGGGAGTCCAGAACCAGGGGTCACAGTCTAAGGATAAAGGGTAAGCCATTTAGGACTGAGATGAGGAGGAATTTCTTCACCCAGAGAGTGGTGAACCTGTGGAATTCTCTACCACAGAAGGCAGTTGAGGCCAATTCAATAAATATATTCAAGAAGGAGTTAGATATATTTCTTAAGGCTAAAGGGATCAAGGGATATGGGGAGAAAGCAGGGACAGGGTACTGAATTTGGATGATCAGCCATGATCTCATTAAATGGCGGAGCAGGCTCGAGGGGCTGAATGGCCTACTCCTGCTCCTATGTTTCTATGTTTCTTCGAAATAGTGCCCTGGGATCTTTTACGTCCACCTGAGAGAGCAGACGGGGACTCGGTTTAACGTCTCATCCGAAAGACGGCACTTCCGACAGTGCAGCGCTCCCTCAGCACTGCACTGGAGTGCCAACTGAGCCACCGCTGACACTAGGCAACTAAAGGCACGGCCACCAATGGTGGGGGCGAAGGGATGCACAAGACATCAGAGTAGAAAGATCAGAGGGTTCGGTGAGGTGGGGGGGAGGCGGGGGGAGGCGGGGGGAGGGAGGTCTGTTCCATTGTTGGAGGTTACAGAGACAGCGAGGGGGGTGGGGTGGGGTGGGGTGGGGTGGGGGCGAAGCCATGAAGTGATTTCATCACAAGGATGCTCATTTTAAATTTGAGACTCTGGAAGATCAGGACGTCAGAGCGGACAGAGGTGATGGGTGAGAGAGAGAGAGAGAAATGCTTTTCATTGAGAAGAACGTCCCACAAAAGATGACTGCAACCCAGCAAATATAATAAATAAAAGTTGGGGGGAAAAAAATAAGAAAAAAGACACCGGCATAGACCACGATGATAGCAAAATACTGCAGATGCTGGAAATCCGAAGTAACAACAGAAAACGCTGGAAAAACTCAGCAGGCCAGGCAGCATCCGTGGAGAGAGAAACAGAGTTTACGTTTCAGGTCGAAGACCTTTCGTCAGAACTGGAAATAGCAGGAAATGAAATAGATTTAAGGCAAGGATAAAGCTGGGAAAAGGGGGAGGGGATGAAAGAACAAAAGGAGAGATTAAGAGACATTAAGAGATGATCAAGGCAAGAGGTGGTGTTAATGTGACAGGTTGAGGCTAAAAGAAGTGTGAAATGCACTGGCAGAATGAAGGACAGCTGCCAGCTTCTGGGAGGGAAAAAAAAGGGGGGAGGGGTGGGGGAAAACAAAGGGGTGGATGAAAAAATAAAATATAAATGTGATAGGGGCTGAGGTTATGATCTAAAATTGTTGAACTCGATATTGAGTCCAGAGGGCTGTAGCGTGCCTAAAAGAAAGATGAGGTGCTGTTCCTCGAGCTTACGCTGCGCTTCCGTGGAACAGTGTAATAGGCCGAGGACGGTGAGGTCAGAGTGGGAGTAAAGCGGAGAATTAAAGTGACAGGCGACCGGGAGCTTGGGGTCCCCCTTACGGACTGAACGGAGGTGTTCCGCAAAGCGGTCACCCAATCCGGCATAGACCTGTTGGGCCGAATGGCTGGCTTCTGTGCTGTAAATTCTATGGAAATAGGCTGTGGCCAGCCCGTGACACCAGTATTTAGATAGCCACAGGTGCATCAGCGGGGATCTGATGTGAGTCATACAGAGACACACGTTGATCGCTAGAACCATGTATGGTTGAATCTTGTGCTATTTTAAGGATTCAAATCTCAGACTGCTTATTATGTCTGTACGTGTACCAGCTTGTCATTCATGGCATATTTGAGTAAATATTTGTTCCGCAATGATTCAAAATATGTCACAAAAAAAACTCACAAAAGGTTTGTTAACTTAACTTTGACATAGCTATAATTCATAATGATAATGCTGATTGTGTAATCCTGTCTAAGGGTAATGAAAACAAACATTTTAACAGGCTCCAGATGTTGGAAGAAAGGAAATTATAAGAACAGGAAAGGAACACAAAGTCAAACAAGTACATTCTTTTTCGATTGATCGAAGTTACTCATTCCCCTGTATCACTCATTCTCCTCTTCCTCCAGGAACATATTCTGTTGTTTCCTGAACCCTTTGCTTCAATGATCTTAGGAAGATATTTTTTTTCGGAACAGAAAAAAAACCCATTCGACCCAATAAGCCCTTCTACTTTGGTTGATCCTAACCTACCTACCCGCCTTTCTCACTCTGTCCCTCGATCCCTGCTCCCTCCAGAATGACATCTAGTTGCCCATTTATGCTATTCACTTTAAAGGCGTTCCTTAGCAACAAGAGTTTTACTGGACTTCCCTTCTTGCTACTAACTTCCTCAACTTAAACCGGCGTCGCCTGATATTTGGGCCCGTGTTGCCTGATATTTGGGCCCGTGTTGCCTGATATTTGGGCCCGTGTTGCCTGATATTTGGGCCCGTGTTGCCTGATATTTGGGCCCGTGTTGCCTGATATTTGGGCCCGTGTTGCCTGATATTTGGGCCCGTGTTGCCTGATATTTGGATCATTGTTGCCTGATATTTGGACCTGTGTCCCCTGATATTTGGGCCCGTGTTGCCTGATATTTGTACCTGTGTTGTGCCCCCTGATGCTTAACATTTAGTAGAATGGGAATACTATCAAGGTTGCTGACTATGTCATACAGAAGATTAAAATGTCTAATTATCACTTTCTCTGGCAAAATCAGTAACTTCTTGGGGATCATATGGTTGAGTTTGTCCCATTCACATCCGATTCTACTTTGGGTCAAATATTTCAGGTCATTGGTGGATTTTCTGCAGTTCTATGGTTTTATTTGTAGCTTGAAAATGTTGTTAACTTTAATTATAGCTATGGTACCGGTCTTTTTATACTCTCCAGTTGTAACCAACGATGTTTTGAGTAACTGAAGAAAATGAAAACCATGAATTAAGATGTACGATTTTATAGGTACAGAGACCTAGAAATTCGATAGCGCAAGAAAACGGGTGCAGGCACCACGATGCGAGATATGCCCGCACCCATTCAAAAAGCGCAGGCAGCACATCAACTTCATGCTGTCTGCTAATTATCACGATTGTAGCGCACAGCCTAGCGCTGAACACGCTGCTGACAGGCTGTGCGCTCAGCAGGGGGCTGAAGTTTACGTTGCTCGAGCGAGGCTAGCTTTAATTAAAGCCAGCCTGCTCCTCTTAAAGGCAGTCTGCAGCTCTTAAAGGTGAGCTGCCTTCTGCAGATAATTTTTTTTTTTTTTAAAGTGCTTCACCACTAGGCAGTCTGCACCTGCTAAAGGTGAGCTTCCTTCTGCTAATCAAAAATGGTAAAAGTGCTTCAGCACTAACACAAATGGCTCAACAGGCCAGGGAAAGGGCACCCAGGGTCTCGCACGCAGCACTCCAGCTTTGTGCAGGGGGTCAACACTGGAAGAAAGGTCGTCTACCCACAGGGGGCCAGGCAGCCCTCTAGAAAAGAAGATGTGGGACCAGCAGTGTGGTCCCCAGGACCTGGTTCCAGTGCCCAAAAAAGTTTCATGAACTCAGACCAGTGGTCAAAGTCAGTGAATACATCTTCACAAGCCGTCTCCAACCAACTGCACCACTAGTCTCACACACTGCTCAATGCATCACACCCTCATCCAACAATCTCTACCAAACATAAGGCACACCTCACATTTCTAGCTTCACCTCATCCCCTTGGAGAGACAGTGCTGGCCAGTGGCCAGTGGCGGGGCGGAAAGAATACAAGGTATCCTCATATGTTATCTGCCTACCCACATTCCACTTCTCCCTCATCCCACAATATCTTCTGATTTACAAGCTGCAGATGGTGTAAGCATGCACCTCTTGTTTTACCCCCCTTCCCTCACCACAACTCCACCCTTGTGGCTTCCTCATTTCAGACACCCAAGAAATGCAGCCTGCCCAGCCAGTGGGTCAACAAGAAGAGGGAGAGAGAGTGAAGAAGAAGAAGAAACACCGTCACTCGAATTCACACTCCCAGCCACCAGCTCCTCGAGGTCGACCAGCAAGGTCATCTGCAGTGTCACCCACTGAAAGTCAGCAGCCTTCCACCAGCCATGCTGCAGCCACTGGGATAGCACTGCATAACAACACTAGGATAGGCAAAGGCACATGCAAGACGGTCACTAAGGAAATGCACATGGGTGTTTAGTTGATTTTTGGTGTAATATTGGATGCATACATGATTAAAGTTGGATTGGAAAGTTTGCTTTGTGGTGGCTTTTATTTCAGCATCATGGCCAAGAGGACGCTGTGATGGTCAGTAACAGAGGGAAGGTAAGGTGTGGGACTAATGCTGAAAGGGGAATTGGGGTTGTGTTCACTGGTACCGCAGGGGGATGATTCCATCCTGGATATCCTGGCCGAAAAAGGGGCAGCCTGGGTTGCATCCTTCCTTCCGCTTCCTCCTCTTCTGCTTCCTCTCCTCCTCTTCGAGCAGCTTGTCCCCTTTGCTGCCTCTGCTCCATCTCCATGTCATGCTGCAGCCCAAGGGGGGACTGCAACTAGAGCCCGCAGGACTGGGAGCGAGTGGTGTTCTCAGAGGCCTTCCTTTAAGAGCCAAAGCCTTGCAAACGTCCAGCAGCGCTCCCTGCACACTTTAACAACTTTTTAAATGTATTGCACCGAGCCACCGCTCCAATAAAATGTAAAGAAACCAGTCCAAAAACAAAAATATGAACTTACCTGAAAGTTGTGTGTGTCCCTTTAAGAAACACTGGTAGCGTACTGCGGCACGCACGTTCTCTCGCGCGTGGTTCGAGAGGGCGTTAGTAAGAGCGCCAATGTCCAAAATCCCAGATCGTGCGTCAGTTCACGATCTGGATTATTTAAATGTGTGACGCGAGCGCAGGCAACGGCAGCGTTGCCGACCTGTCCAAAATGGCAGCCACCGGGTTCCACGCCGGAAGTGAGGCGGACGCCATTTTTTTCTTCAAAACCAGCCTTAACGACCGGTGCAAATGGCTCCAATTTCCCGGCCATACACTTTCAGCTGCACTAAGGAATGGTATCCTACACACCTTGTTTATTGGTGCTGGATTCCATGTTCTACTGTCATCAGCATTGCTCCTTTTAGCACAGGTTCAGTGACTCATTTCTATTCATCAGGCTGGTAAATGTGAATAATTTAAATCTGATCAGATGTCTCGATTTACTGCCACCAGCAAATTACAATGCACTGGACTGGGATGTGCTGTGTCCATGGATTGGTAGTACGTGTGGTAGCAATGCCAGAAAGCTGGCTGAAGCATTTTTATATCGGACAGTTTGACTCTCGGACACTTACAGTTACCAGCAGATGACCAGGAATTCGTCTCAGTGAGGGTTGAGCGCTTTTAATAACTGGAACGGAACTGGAGTCAAAAGCAGAACGTTTTAGTGAGAAGTTTGTAATGATAAGTTTGTGATAAGTAGCTAAGGAACTTTCAACAACTGTTACAAACTGCATAACTCTCAAGTTACTGTTCAAATGGAACAGTTTATATAATTAATAAACTGTGATGGTTACGCTCTGAACTTATCCCACAAAACTTTCTACAGCCAGACTCCTTATTGGCAAATAACATTCCCTTTCTCTTTGAACTATTTTGAGAGAAAATCTATAAACTATATTAAAAACATGCAAAACTTTTTCGGCCTGAATTTAAAACGCAGAACTGTGTTAAAAGTGTATATAATAATAAGCACTTGTATTTCAAAATAGTCTTGAACGCAGTAATACTGTTTGTTATCATAGAATCATAGAATGATACAGCACAGAAGGAGGCCATTCGGCCCATCATGCCTTTTGTTTTTATTCGTTCCTGGGATGTGGGCGTCACTGGCAAGGCCAGCATTTATTGCCCATCCCTAGTTGCCCTTGAGAAGGTGGTGGTGAGCCGCCTTCTTGAACCGCTGCAGTCCGTGTGGTGAAGGTACTCCCACAGTGCTGTTAGGGAGGGAGTTCCAGGATTTTGACCCAGCGACGATGAAGGATCAGCGATATACTTCCAAATCAGGATGGTGTGTGACTTGGAGGGGAACTTGCAGGTGGTGGTGTTCCCCTGTGCCTGCTGCCCTTGTCCTTCTAGGTGGTAGAGGTCGTGGGTTTGGGAGGTGCTGCCGAAGAAGCCTTGGCGAGTTGCTGCAGTGCATCTTGTAGATGGTGCACACTGCAGCCACGGTGCGCCAGTGGTGGAGGATCTTTCAGCTCCCTTGGTGGCTTCGTGAGTTTCTCTGAAGCATACAGACCTGGAAAGTCCGAGGTTTGATCCCTGTGTGTGCAGAGTTAGCCGATTTCAGCTGGGCAGCGACAGTGGCTCCACAATTGGCTGCAGTGTGCCTGGTTTTCCCAGTCGTGTTTGTTGTCCAGCTACCCGTGTTCTGGAAGTACGCGTTCCTGGGCCCCGAGGTGAAGACAACAACAACAACAACTTGTATTTATATAGCACCTTTGACGTAGTAAAACATCCCAAGGCGTTTCACAGGAGTATTTTAAGACAAAAAATTTGACACCGAGCCACATAAGGATAAATTAGGGCAGGTGACCAAAAGCTTGGTCAAAGAGATAGGTTTTAAGGAGCGTCTTAAAGAAAGGAAAGAGAGGTAGCGAGGCGGACAGGTTTAGGCAGGGAATTCCAGAGCTTAGGGCCTCGGCAACAGAAGGCATGGCCACCAAAGGTTGAGCGATTATAATCAGGGATACTCAAGAGGGCAGAATTAGTGGAGTGCAGATATCGCGGGGGTTGTGGGGCTGGAGGAGATTACAGAGATAGGGAGGGGCGAGGCCATGGAGGGATTTGAAAACAAGGATGAGAATTTGGAAGACGGGGGTTCAGGTCCGACTTCGACGCACCCTGCGGTCAAATGGCCTGACCACGTGAACCATGGCTACTTTTGCAAGACACCAGAACTGCTGCTGGCGGAACCATACCCCGGCAAGGTGTCAACACCTTCAGGAGAGGAAGGGAGAAAGTTGATATAGAATATTAAAGACACACCTGCCAAGCCAACAATCAGACGAAGCAGAATTACATTCCACTGCCTGTTGTGCTGTCATAATGTAACTCGTCTTCTCTAACAGAGGGGGGAATTTTCCCAGCCCTGGGGAGGCGGGTTTGGAGGTGGGACTGCCCGGAAAATGGCAGAAACTGGGAGCGGGTCCCAACCCGCCTCCGTGCCATCTACCCGGGAGGCGGGTCCTCAACTCGCGCAGGGACCCGTCTCCTCGAGGCAGGAAGGGGATTACAGCCACTTAACTGCCTGTCAACAGGTAGTTAACAGGCAGTTAAGAGGCTTATCCCCATTTTAGCAACACAAGTGCGGGCTTCCCGACATCGGGAAACCCTGCCAGGGTCAGCGTGGCGAGCAGTGGGTCTGCGGGGGTCGGAGGGGTCAAAAGGTGCGCTGTGGAGGTAAGTGATGGGTGCAAGTGTGGAGAGGTGAGTATGTGAGGTGAGTGAAAAGTGTCAGAAAATGTTTACTTACCTTTGTTTCTTCCTGCAGGCTTCAATCGTTGGGGATCCGGAGGCTCCTCATCTCCACGGCAGAGATGACAGAATGGCTGCTGCATTCTCCGATGCAACAGCCATCTGATTTCTGCTCAGGAAAGAGGTTTGATGAGTCTTGAATACAAGGACTCATCAAAGAACAGAGAATGTCAGTGTTTGACCGCTTCACAGAGCTGTCAAACGATGACAATTCATCTGCCAAAAATTTTTTGTCACCGGCTTTCCCTTAATTGGCCTGCTAAGCCCGCTGGGTCAATCAAGGGAAAATAGCATGGGTTGGCTGGACGTCGATGGAGGCGGGACTGAAACCCGACAACCAGCAGTCCCGCCCCCAACGCGCCCCCATTGATAAAATTCCCCCCAGTGTGTTTAAGTGACCAATTCAATGCAAGTAAGTGAGAGTTCAAAACGGTTCAAAGTGAGCCAGGTTTCATTTGTTTGGGAAAATCATATTCTTGAAGACATCTGCCCTGTTAAACAAAAAGTCTTTCTGCTCAGAAGTGTACAATATCCCTGTACACATAAATAATGGTAAATGCTGTGGTCTGACAAAAGGGGCCCTCCATTATGACAGATTGGAAACTGCCAGAAACATTGTATTGCCACTTTAAGTGGTTGCAACTATCTGCTTTCAATGGTCCTTTTTTCAGGTTTGTATTTATTATTCCTGATGACCAAGTTTTGGGAGGAGGCACACATCCAACTCTGCATTGCCTGTGAATGGGCAGACATATATCATTGATTAAATTGGCACTAATGCGAACTGAACTGATGTTAATTTTTTTGCTTTCATTTAAAAGGCCTGAAAATATGGCGATTAATATAAGAACATAAGAACATAAGAAATAGGAGCAGGAGTAGGCCAATCGGCCCCTCGAGCCTGCTCCGCCATTCAATAAGATCATGGCTGATCTGATCCTAACCGCCAATCTACTATCACAGAACCATCTCCTGCATCAAACAGAATTGCACACACGAAATAGGAGCAGAATCAGGCTACACAGTCCCTGGGCCCGCTCCACTACCCACAGGGCCATGACCGATCCGAACCTAGACTCATGTCCAAATTCCTGCCCGCTTCCCGTAACCCTTAATGCCCTATATCAAAGTATAAATGGAATGAAAGGCATTACAAATAAATACCAGGCTATCTTGTATTTTGTTTCATTTATTGATAAAACATCTACTTCATAAGATTATGTATTAGGAAAATGCTCAATTTCTGCAAATAATAGAAAAGGCGTGTTTCATTTGTAAAGAATATCTTAACCCCAAAATTCCCCTGTTTTGGACGTGAGAAAAAATGTGCAATTTAGGCAGGTGGGGAAGAAAACTTTTTGCAAGTCGAGGTGCACCACATCATAGGGCCAAAAATTCAGCCCTTGCCGGGTGAGTACGCACTGTGTACTCACCCGTAAGGCCTCCTGAAGTGCCGGTTTCCTGCATGCACTGCGCATGCGTGGGAAACCGGAACTTCCGGTCTGGTGAAGGGGGCGGTTCCTAGGTGAACCGCGTGTGCGGTAGAGGCTGCGCGCACGCAGCAAACTTAGGTTTTTTTTCAGGTTTCTCCGGGAGGGTAAGTATGGAAGAAGCTGCGCTTTTAAAAAGGAGGCGCAGGACCCGTTTCAACAAGGTAAGTGGTTAATTAATTATAATTTTAAAAAAATTTCAACAGGTTTATCTTTTTTAGATACTTTAAAGAAAGGTAAGTTTATTTTTAGCACTGTTAAAAAGTATTTTAATTTTTTCAAAAATTTAAATTTTTGTTTAAAGTGGTTAATTTATTTAACTATAGTTATTTTATAAATGTGATGGTTTTTATAAAATTTATTTTAAGCTTAGCTGTTCTTTTGGGGCCGATTTCAATTCATAGATTTGACAGGTCCTGTCAAATCTATGAATGAAAGATGGTCTGCTGCCATTGGCTCTCCATGGCCCACGTGATCCCAGGGGACGCATCGCACTAACTACGCCCCTGGGACACGCAAGCACTGCGCGTCGGCACTAGGAGCAGGCCCAGGAGCTGAAGTTCCCATGGGCCCAGAGGTCAACGGCAGGCGCGGTAGGTAAGAGCGCGCGCGATCCTTACCCCCGTGGCAAGCCGGAGAGGCGAATTTCAGGGCCCATAGGGCTTTCCGCAGTCCCCTTGGGATGTCATTCCTCGCAGAAGTCAAGGAGATCTTCCCCTTCTGAATCCATGTTGATGCCTGTTACAAAGTTGTTAGTGACCAAATAATCCTCATGTTTTCTCCTGATAATCATTTCCGTCATTTTACGCAGTCTTATCTCTGGCGATTCATTTGTTTTTGTAGTCATTTGTTAAATCAAAGTCATTGAGTTTACCAAGGTTACCTATGTCTGGGGATGGCTTGGTGCTCACGGCCCTCTCATTTCACCTTTTCAACACATTTCTGTATCTTCCTGTGGCCATCCCATTGAGCCTCTTCCCCTTTCCCTGCAGAATTTGTACCAGATGTTTAAAGAAGAACATTCAAAAACTGGAGAGAAAGCAAGGAATGCAAATGTGTTTCAGAAATCTGTGAAATCAATTTTCTAAAAAAAAGCTTTCTGTTGGTGAGGCTCATTCTTGAATCAATGCTCTGCAACCCTTTCTCAATACAGTCTTCGGCATGTAGGAGTTTGAAATACGTAGACGAGAAAAAAATACCAATTATAGACAGCAGAGGGCATACCTGGTCAACCTGAAAGTGATGCAGTGACACTTTGGGCTGGATTTTGCCATTGGGGGCGGGCTGGGGGAGGCGTCAGGTGGTCGGCCGGTTCCCGACCCCGCCTCTGATGTGATTTGGGACAATTGGCCGGTTTTCCCCTAATTGGGCACTTGATTTCCAGCGTGCGGGAACCTCTGGCCCACTGAGTATTTTGGTGCAGAAACTCGCCTCTGATGACGTCATCTATGCAGCTGGATTTAAGGCCTGCAAGCAGCCTTGGTTCTTTTTCTGCCTTAGAACTTTCGGTTGATACTTCTGAGGGATTTGTGCTCCAACCATGTCAAGCAGACCAAAGTGCGCACCCCGTTTCGATGAGGCTTCCCTCCAAGCTCTGGTGGAGGGAGCAAGAGCGAATAAGGAAGTGCTCTTTCCTTCTTCTGGGTGGAAAAAGCCTCCCCAACAGACCAAAGCTGTGTGGCTGCAAGTGGCACAGGAGGTGAGTGCCATCTCAATGTCCAACAGAACCTGGCTGCAGTGCAGAAAGAGGTTTCATGACCTTCTCTGCACAGGAAAAGTGAGTATTCAATCCCCAACACCCTCAATCTGATCCCCATCGCCTCTCATCACCAGCACTCTGCTTTGTCAACCTCCTCCTCCACATCCCACTTGACCCTTACATCCCTGCACCCTTAACCATTCCCTCTCTCTGTATGTTCACATTCTCTTAACTATTCGACTATGCAGGCCTCACACTCCCTATCACTGTGATGCTATGACAACAACTTACAACACACACAGGAAGAGCCCTTGGTCTTGGGACCTCACTCCATCTTTGTCTCCTTCTAGGCATCAATGCTATGGATTCTCTGCACTCGCTCCTTCATTCTCACTCAAACTCCAGTTGTGTCCCTCATTGCAGGAAAAGAGAGCCCACAATAAGAGGGAGAGGGCGAGGACAGGAGGAGGGCCACCCTCAATAGCCCAGCTCACCAATGCAGAGGAGGCGGCCCTGGAGATCGTGGGAGTGGAGGAGGATGCGCAAGTGGGGGACGGACAGACGGGCGCATCACAGCAAGCTGGTGACAGAATAGTTTTGCATCTCTCTCATTGACATTGCATGAGTGACTGATAATGATTCTGATGCTCTAACAGATTGACTTATGATCATCTGCACAATTCAATGTGCATGCAAACTTTATCTCACATCTCTAACTCTTTCCTTTACTCCCCCACAGGACCATCGAGAGCCCCCGTCCCACTGTCCAGGAGGAACAGCCTGAGCTTCCAGACTCCTCAGAGGAAGCTGCAACCTCTGAGGGCGCAGCGTCAGCAGAATTCAGTGCACTCAGCACCAGCGCAGATACGCACTCCTCGGTGGGACCTTCGCGAGATAGAGTAGTGTTGTCACCTGGTGTATCACAGATCACAAGTGAGCATCAGGAGATGGTGGAGACAGGGACAGCAGTGGAGAGTCCTCGTCGGAGGGCGCAGGACTCTCCCAGCTCAGCTGCATGTCGACCCTATGCCTCCGGGTCCATCCAGAAGGAGAGCGGTGCTGGAACTCCAGGTGCAGGAATCTCTGGTAGGTTTTGTCTCCAGGGTCGCTGCGAGTGTCGAGCGAATGGAGGAGTCCATCGCGAGCATGAGCAGAGCCTTTGTGGAGGCATTGGCGCATGAACGCATCACCACGGAAAGGATGGCAACCTCCGTGGAAAGGACGGGTTGAGGAAGCGCTCAGTCAAGGTGGGGAGAGGGGTTTCCCAGGAGGTCACACTGGAGATGGGTGTCAGGCTCCAAACTTCCACAACAATGAGTAGGCCTGCTAAAAGTTCCCCCAGACCTGAGACAACAAAGTTCTGCCACCTGCAAATGATGATTGGTGAAAACTCCTTTTTAATGGTGGAGCTGCAGCTGTTAGTAAGCAATCCACTTGTGAGGCCGCCAGGATTAACTGGCGTGTTCCAGAGGAGGCATGCAGCACGGGGGAAATGTGTTAAATTCAGAAAGGCCTCTCAAAATGGGATTATAGAGGCAGTTAACTGGTTGTTAAGGGCCTTAAGGGCCTATCCCGCCTCTTGGAGGCGGGATGGAAACGGGGTCTGAAACCACGAATGTGGGAAAATCGCTCGGAGGCGGGACGGAGGCGGGACCGGATCCGCCCGCCATTTTTTGCGATTTTAACACCTCACACGCCTCCAAACCCGCCTCCTCGGGCCTGGAAAAATCGAGCCCTTTATGTTCACCTTGATTTTAATGTCCTGATTAAGCAAATGTAACTGTTCGTTGAAACCTCTGTCTCTCAGGGCAGACTGTCAGGTGATGATTGAGTTGCTCAGGCAGAAGTGGGATGTGACGTTTTGCTCCTGGAATTCCACGTCGATCTTGTGGACTGACACAGAATGTTGAGGTGCAACAATTGTTCCTGGCATAAACTTACAGGTCTAGTTTAAGTGCCAGCAATTTTTGTGGTGCTGTTTCAGTCCTAATCTTGCATAATTTTTTTTTTTTTTTAAACGTTTTTGCCAATTAAGGGTGCATTCACATGACTCGTGTTGGTGCAAAGCGGTTTCACTCAATACCAGCACAGCAGTTAGAGCACAAGTAGAATCATAGAATGGTTACAGCACAGAAGGAGGCCATTCGGCCCGTCGAGCCCGTGCCGGCTCTCTGCAAGAGCACTTCAGCTAGTCCCACTCCCCTGCCCTTTCACCCGTAGCCCTGCAAATTTTTTCCTTCAGGTACTTATCCAATTCCCTTTTGAAAGCCACGATTGAGTCTGCCTCCACCACCCTCTCAGGCAGTGCATTCCAGATCCTAACCACTCGCTGCGTAAAAAAGTTTTTCCTCATGTCGCCTTTGGTTCTTCTGCCAATCACCTTAAATCTGTGTCCTCTGGTTCTCCACCCTTCCGCCAATGGGAACAGTTTCTCTCTGTCTAGACCCCCTCATGATTTTGAACACCGCTATCAAATCTCCTCTCAACCTTCTCTGCTCCAAGGAGAACAACCCCTGCTTCTCCAGTCTAACCAGCCAGAATGCAGCCAGAACCCAGACTCGGGGGCCCAACGTGAGACTGGAACAAAGAGGAGAGACTCTCGCTGCAGGAGGTAGACTCGCTTCACTTCAGAGTCATTTCAGGCTTTGACATCAGATTTACACTACACTCGTTTAGCGCCAGTGCAAAGCGGTTTTCAGCTTCCCACTGATACTAAACACTACTAGAAACAGCTTGTTGGTGGATTTGTTTAATTAATATTAAGTGAAGCACACTAAACATTAGCTTTCAACTCTGTGTAGCATTCTCTCAAATTAAAACAATCCTTGATTCACATAGTTACAAAATGACGTCTTTGCAATTTGGGCCCCCATAGACTTACTGGCTGCCTGTAGTCGTCTCCTTGTCCAATTCCCATCCAAATGGATGCTTGGCAATGCAATGATGTATATTAAGACCATGTGAAAATAAAGACAAGTGGGAAGATCATTCTAATGAATACAATATCCTAGTAAGTTAAGAGGAGCTTCTAAACAGAAATTAACCCTCCCAGCCCCGTTGATGAATCTGTTCATCGTGGGACTGTCGGGCTGCACGGAACATGGACAAGTTTACTTATGGTAGGTCATTGCTTCCTGGTTTTGATACAATTTTCACACTGAAGATTGATTTAGTTTTATTTAAGGTTACAGCCTAGGCCATTCATTACTGGAAGACTAATATGGAAAATTGATGCTCAGCTAATGAGAAACCTTCTTATAGAGAATGATCGGTAGACAATTGAACCATATGCATGGAATCAGTTGATATTATTTACTGTGCGTCTTAGGTGCAGCAGTATTATGGCCTTTTGCAAAACTTATCGAAATGCAAGGGCTGATCTTTGAGAGCTGATTGAGTACACTGGAATTGTCAATTCAATGTGTGGATACTGATCATCAGTCTTCAGTCTTTCCCACCTGTATCTTTCAATGTTTTCCTTTATGTGGCCTGCTCTACTGGCTCTCATTACTTCCCTTTGTGTGTCTCTGTAACCTCCTCCAGCCCTACAACCCTCTGAGATCTCTGCGCTCTCATTCAATTCTGGCCTCTTGAGCATCCCTGATTTTAATTGCTCCACCATTGGCAGCTGTGCCTTCAGCTGCCTGGGCCCTAAGCTCTGGAATTCCCCCCCCTAAGCCTCTCCACCTCTCTACCTCTCTCTCCACCTTTAAGACGCTCCTTAAAACCTACCTCTCACCTGCCCTAATATCTCTTTATGTGGCTCGGTGTCAAATTTTATCTGATAATGCTCCTGAGAAGTGTTTTTACTACGTTAAAGAGGCAATATAAAAAGTTGTTTGTTTGTGTTACAATTCTAGCAGGTTACTGGATCCACTGGGGTTAAGGCAGACATGTATAAAACCTGTAACTGACTTAACTAGGCACATATGGCTTCCTGTATATATGACTGACTCTGTTTATCGCTGCCTTTGTTTATTCGAGGTCACCCTTTCAACTAACCTTTTCACTTTTCTTCAAGTTGGACACCAATTTCTCTCCAACTTCTTGGGGTGTGTCCCTGCATTCAACGGCCTGGTCCAATGCCTTGCAGGTCTGCTGTACCCTCTGCGTGGCACGCTCTTTGTCATGTTCTGATATTGGGTATTGTCTGTCAGCTGGCAGTCTTCATCGGGGTTTGTGCCCTACGAATTTCCCTCCACTTTGCCCGGTGGCTGTGCATTCCACAGCTGGATTGGCCCCACTGTGTGTTATATAAACCAGTGAAGTGGCTGTTCAGCCAGCTCAGCAGCATTAAGTTTAGGTGGTTTCCAGTTGGCTCCTTTTAGTGCACCTGAACTTCCACAAAAATAGTAAATTGACGCAACCAATTTCTATCGAAATCAATGGGACTGAAAACCAGGCACAGCATGTAATGGGCAGCCAATGCAATACCGCCGGTTTTGAACTACTGCCCAAGACAAATTTACACCCCAATAACTTAGAACATAAGAACACAAGAAATAGGAGCAGGAGTCGGCCATTCGGCCCCTCGAGCCTGCTCCGCCATTCAATAAGATCATGGCTGATCATCGACCCCAACTCCACTTTCCTGCCTGATCTCCATATCCCTTGATTCCCTTAATATTCAAAAATCGATCTCTATCTTGAATATACTCAACGACTCAGCCTCCACAGCCCTCTGGGGTAGAGAATTCCAAAGATTCACCGCCCTCTGAGTGAAGAAATTTCTCCTCATCTCAGTCCTAAATGACCGGCCCCTTATTCTGAGACTGTGACCCCTGGTTCTAGACTCCCCAGCCAGGGGAAACATCCGCCCTGCATCTACCCTGTCAAGCCCTGTAAGAATTTTGTATGTTTCAACCTCTCATTCTTCTAAACTCTAGAGAACTTAATTCCCATTAAACCCACAGTCGGTCCAGGAAGAGGAAATACACCTCTTACGCAGCAGATCATGATCATATCATCAAGTTTATCCTAAGATCTAGTTATCAGTAGGGTCATAGTTCTTTCTTGGATGCAAGGCAGTTACAGGTACTGTAAAACTGTGTGATTACTCAGGTTAGTTTCCCTGTGTGAGTCAGAATTAGCAGTGACTTTGCTCTTCTACGTGTTGGGGGCCTAATGAAACATATCTTTAGGAGGAGATGCTAAACCTATGATGGGTGAGAGATGAAACACTTTCGCCTTTTGTTGTAACTTGATCCTCCCTCCCTTGATCTCTTTCAGCCGGGAGAACGAGACGATTTAGAACATGGTCTTGTGAGGGGGGCGCAAGTGTCCTGACAATTTTTCTTTCCTTCTAAACCACCACTGCGGCTTGTAGCCTATTTAAACATCAGCTCTCAGCAGACTGTCAGTAGCAGGTCTCAAGCTTAATTGAAAACTTCTGCTTCCTTTCTCCGAACACAGGAATGGGTCTGAAATGCCTTCAGCCCTGCTCCCCCCTCCAGAAGTGCGGTGGGGCAGGACTTCCAAAGTGCCAGGCTGCCTCAGTGCTAACACCCATCCCAAATACTGGGGACAGGGTCCTTTCGATAATGAGGGCTGGTGCCTACATCATTTGTGACACACCCTGACCGCTTGCCCTACAGAGATTTCAGGCGCTCCATTGGGACAACGGGCCTTTTTGGCTCATAGTCATAGATTTTATTTTTTTCCTATTGATCGCAGCCAGGAGGAGACTGGCATTGTGGGCCTTGGACCTGTAAGGATGTTCTGCTGGCCTGCTACTACCCTTGCATCATACAGGCATACTTCTCATTCAGGACAAAGGAGATGGAACTGGCGGGATTTCTGGCAAGTGGCATCATCCTTACACAGGATGCCCCCTCTTCTCAATGTCCGCTGTGGCTCAGTGGGTAGCACCCTCGCCTCTGGAGTCATGAAGGTTGTGGGTTCAAGTCCCACTCCAGAGACTTGAGCATATAAAGCTAGGCTGACACTCCAGTGCAGTGCTGAGGGAGTGCTGAACTGTCAGAGGTGCCGTCTTTCGGATGAGACGTTAAACTGAAGCCCCGTCTGCTCTCTCAGGTGGATGTAAAAGATCCCACGGCACTATTTTGAAGAAGAGCAGGGGAGTTATCCCCGGTGTCCTGGTCAATATTTATCCCTCAATCAACATCACTAAAAACAGATTATCTGGTCATTATCACATTGCTGTTTGTGGGACCTTGCTGTGCGCAAATTGGCTGCTGCGTTTCCCACATTACAACAGTGACTCCACTTCAAATAGTACGTCATTGGCTATAAAGCGCTTTGAGACGTCCGGTGGTCGTGAAAGGTGCTATATAAATGCAGGTCTTTCTTTATGTCAGCACAGAGAATTTCTCAAACAAAAGGGGAGGAGACCAATGGAATTTCGACCCCTCTGCACCACCCAGCTTCTACCTCAGACATGCCCTCTCAAGCCCAAGAATTTTGGCCTTTTGGTGTTTATAGATCAGTCCCAACTCTGACCGTTGGATGGTTCTCTCCACCAATGTTCAAATAATTATGTCTCCCTTTCTATCAGGTGCGACACTAAAATTCCTGGGCCTTGGACAGGGAAACAAGGACTGAGTCAGGTGGGGGGGCTGGAATTTGAGGTGGGATGAGGCTACACCAAGGCCGGAATTTTCCGGGGGGGGTCAGCGGGCGGAATCGGTGGCAGGTCGAGTGGGAAAGTGGGTTTTTTTTGACAGCGGGTTGGGACCCTGCTGTCTACCCGCCGCCATTCGCCTTTCCCAATGTCGGGTCTGTCAGCGTTGAGCAGACCCAACATACAGCGGCAGGGGACCCAGTTAAGCTGATTATTGCCTTGTTGACAGATCATTAATAATACATTTAACCTTACCTTTTCTCTTTAACTGCTCACCCACGGGGTCCTCGCTGCTCGGGGATCACGTCTGTTAAACTGAGGCGGGAGTTGAATGGCCATTGAATGAGCTGATTACTTGACAGCTTGAAATGTGCTATAAAAGCTCCCACCGCAAATCTGTTCACTTTCCAAGCTCAGAAGCAGTTGCTTACTCCATTTGGAACACAGATTGAGCTTTATGCAGGTTGCAAGTGTTTGGAGCAAGCTCTCTATCCAGTGTCACCTCATTGGAACAACCTCTCTCAAGATTGACGGATTGCTTCTGTCATCTCAACTTCAACTGCCATCTATTCCATCAGCATGGGTGCCCTTTATACTCTCTCACCTTGGTCCTCAGAATCCCACCACGATGAGCCTCAACACCAGCAGCACCAACAACAACACCAACCTTCTCCGCAATCGCCTGATGCTGCACAGGACAGAGGGCATCAGCACCCAAGCACATTGCTGCCTAGGAGGCCAGGGATGGCCTCACCATGACCAGACTTACTTCACTTGACACTGCACACCCTGGCTGCCACATGATATGCCAGGTTGGCTCCACCCCACACCAACACCATAAAGCATCCCTACAATGTCCAAACCATGCCTTTCGCACTCACCACCATTGCGGGGGGTAGCATTATGTCTCACCATTCACTGCAACTCACTAAACCACTTCCAAAGGTGCACACAAATCTGTCCAAGAACGCAAAATGTTGAAAATAAAGGTTTCAATGTTTGACTGCACATTAACAGAAACTTTACATGAACATTGGATAAAACACCCAAGTGGCTACCCTTGTGTGTTGTTAATTGGTATGATTGCACTAGGATGATGTTGAGTGTGGCTTTCTACTAACGTTTCGTGATCTAATGAGATAATTGAAAGGTTTGCGCCACTGCACCCAGGTCCTCCTGAACCCATCCCTGCTTGTGCCCTCCTCTGCAATCTCCAACCAGGCTGTTTAGGTCTCCTGGGGAGGTCTCTTCCGGCCATCGGAAGGGAAGAGGACCGCCCTGCATGCTGTGACTCCCTCCATAAGCATATGGAGGGAGTCATGGGAGAACCTGGGTGCAGCCCTGTGCATCTGTGCAGTGATTGTCAGTGTTGGCTGCACCTCAATGCTGTAGAACACTGACAGCACAAATGTCAAGATAAATTTGATGCGGAGATGCCGGTGTTGGACTGGGGTGGACAAAAATGAGAAGTCGCACAACACCAGGTTATAGTCCAACAGTTTTATTTGAAATTACGAGCTTTCGGAGCGCTGCTCCTTCGTCAGGTGAAGTGAGGGAATACAAATACAAATCAGATACAAAGCATATATAGACAGAGAACAATGTGTCTGCAGAGATGCAATCAGTCAGGAAGGAATTACATCAAAGACACAGCAGAATACAGCTAAGACAATGAGGTGGGGTCACAGGGGGTTCAACGTGTCAAATGCTGCAGTCTGCAGTTAAGCTTTTTACTTTTTTTAAAATAATTTTGGACATGGTCCCTTTAAGGAAATCGGCTGATGGCACATCATGAAATGACGTCACCAGACCCGCTTCCTCTAATTGGCCCGGGAAACGCGCTGGGCGGGCTTAACAAGCCCCATCAATGGATAGTCATTTCAGAGCGGGATGGAGCCAGCAGCAGGGCCGCGACCCGCCACCGACGTCGCCCGCCCCGGACCCGCCGAGGTTAGTAAAATCGCCACCCAAATCTCGACTTTTTTTTTGCATGCAAGGAAATTTCAATGGAAGGTGGTCACTTCTTGCGCCCATTCTGCTTTCTTCCAGATACCATCAAAAGAAGCAGGACTGGCCAACATAAACTATACCTGCATGAAGCAACAACAACTTGCATTTATATAGTGCCTTTAATGTAGAAAAACATCCCAAACCACTTCACCGAGGTGTAATCAGACAAAATTGGACACGGAGCAAAAGGAGACATTAGGAGGAATAACCAAAAGCTTTGTCTAAGGTTTTAAAGGAGAGAGAGGTGTCGGGGCCTGGGAGGGAATTCCAGAGCTTGGGGCTAGGTGGCTGAAGGCATGGCCGCCAATGGTGGGGCACAATGGGTTGGAGGTGGGTAGGGGATGCACAACAGGCCAGGGTCGGAGGAAACATTGCTCTAGTATGGTTCTAGGGCTGGAGGAGTTAGAATCATAGAAATTTACAGCACGGAAGGAGGCCATTTCGGCCCATCGTGTCCGCGCCAGCCGACAAATAGCTGTCCAGCCTAATCCCACTTTCCAGCTCTTGGTCCGTAGCCCTGTAGGTTACGGTACTTCAAGTGTACATCCAAGTACTTTTTAAATGTGATGAGGGTTTCTGCCTCTACCACCCTTTCAGGCAGTGAGTTCCAGACCCCCACCACCCTCTGGGTGAAGAAATTTCCCCTCAAATCTTCTCTAAACCTCCGACCAATTATTTAAAATCTCTGCCCCCTGGTTATTGACCTCTCTGCTAAAGGGAAATAGGTCCTTCCTATCCAGTCTATCTAGGCCCCTCATAATTTTATACACCTCAATAAGGTCTCCCCTCAGCCTCCTCTGTTCCAAAGAAAACAACCCCAGCCTATCCAATCTTTCCTCATAGCTAAAATTCCCCAGCCCAGGCAACATCCTTGTAAATCTCCTCTGTACCCTCTCTAGTGCAATCACATCTTTCCTGTAATGTGGTGACCAGAACTGCATGCAGTACTCTAGCTGTGGCCTAACTACTGTTTGATACAGTTTAAGCATAACCTCCCTGCTCTTGTATTCTATGCCTCAGCTAATAAAGGCAAGTATTCCGTATGCCTTCTTAACCACCTTATCTACCTGGCCTGCTACCTTCAGGGATCTGTGGACCTGCACTCCAAGGTCCCTTTGTTCCTCTACACTTCTCAATGTCCTACCATTTAATGTGTATTCCCTTGCCTTGTTAGCCCTCCCCAAATGCATTACCTCACACTTCTCCGGATTGAATTCCATTTGCCACTGTTCTGCCCACCTGACCAGTTCATTGATATCTTCCTGCAGTCTACGGCTTCCTTCTTCAGTATCAGCCACACAGCCGATTTTAGTATCATCTGCAAACTTCTTTATCATACCCCTACATTCAAGTCTAAATCATTGATATATACCACAAAAAGCAAGGGACCTAGTACTGAGGCCTGCGGAACCCCACTGGAAATAGCCTTCCAGTCACAAGTTATAGAATTATAGAGATGGGAAGGGACAAGGAAATTAAGGGATTTAAAATTAAGGATTAGAATTTTAAATTGGAGGCATTAGGGGAATAGGAGCCAATGTAGGACAGCAAGTTCAGGGCTGATGGGTGAGCAGGACTTGATGTGGGATTGGATACGGGCAGCAGAATTTTGGATGAGTGGAAGTTTATGGAACGTATAGAATGGGAGGCCAACCAGGAGAGCAATCGCCAATTCTGGAGATGACAACGGCACAGCTGAGTGTTTATGAGGCAGGGGTGGAGGTGGGTGATGTTACAGAGGTGGAAGTAAGTGGTCTTCGTTATGAACAGGATGCCAAGGTTGCGAACAGTCTGGTTCAACCTGAGACAGTGGCCAGCTATACTTCAAACTGGCCACAATAGTGGCTCAGCATTAGCCCCCGTGTGGTGCACAAGGACAGGCTGGGTGACTTGCCTTGCAATATTTCCTGCTCATCATGCAGAGAAACATCTTGCCTCCACTTGACTTGTCCCACAAAAGGGTCTCAGAACACACTTTGATGAACTCAAGATGCAAATCAACATTTGAGTGTTGTGCTATGAGGAGAGATTGTGTAGAATGGGCCTATACTCTCTGGAGTTTAGAAGAATGAGAGGTGATCTCATTGAAACATACAAGATTCTGAGTGGGATTGACCGACCGGGTAGATGCTGAGAGGTTGTTTCCCCTGGCTGGAGAGTCTAGGACTAGGGGGCATAGTCTCCGGATAAGGGGTCGGCCATTTAAGACTGAGATGAGGAGGAATTTCTTCACTCAGAGGGTTGTGAATCTTTGGAATTCTCTACCTCAGAGGGCTGTGGATGCTGAATTGTTGAGTATATTCAAGGCTGAGATCGATAGATTTTTGGACTCTAGGGGAATCAAGGGATATGGAGATCGAGCGGGAAAGTGGAGTTGAGGTCGAAGATCAGCCATGACATTACCGAATGATGGAGCAGGCTCGAGGGGCCGTATGGCCTACTCCTGCTCCTAATTCCAATGTTCTTAAGTTCTTATTGTAGTGCTCTGTTGTATCCTTTTGCTGGAACACCAAGGTGCTATGTCACCTTGCCACTGTTTTTTTCTATTCATTGAAACGTAGCTAGACTCCTGTCTTTCTCTTAAGATTAGCAGGGTCTTTTAAACCAAAATTGAACTAATCTTTTGCTCCTGTTACTCACTGGATACTTTTGTGTTTTTGTCAACTATCAAATATTAATCATTCGTGTAAAGAGATAGTACCTGTTAATAGTTTTGAGGACATAGTTCTGGCATTTATTGTTTCTGAAAATGCACAATCATTGTACATTGCACCTCTGCCAAGTGCACTACGTAACCAGCACTCAGCACATAGGTAATTATGATAAGGGTCAAGTTAAACTGTTGGCAATAGAGTCACAAGATACAAGGGGAGGAAAATTGGGTTGATTTGCGCCTCTTGTTAGTGCCCCAAAGGGGGCGCCACTGAATTTTTCCCCCAAGGTTACTGAGTCATGGGAGAGCCCAGAGTTACAGGGGGTCCCTTTAGGGTCACCAACCTTCCAGGATTGTCCTGGAGTTTCCGGGAATTACAGATTAATCTCCTAGACACTGCTGCAGGCAACCCGGGAGAAAAATCATTAGGGTAATAAAAATATATATTTTTTTATTCGTTCCTGGGATGTGGGCATCGCTGGCAAGGCGAGCATTTATTGCCCATCCATAATTGCCCTTGAGAAGGTGGTGGTGAGCCGCCTTCTTGAACCGCTGCAGTCCGTGTGGTGAAGGTGCTCCCACAGTGCTGTTAGGGAGGGAGTTCCAGGATTTTGACCAAGCGACGATGAAGGAAGTGCGATATATTTCTAAGTCAGGATACATAGATACATAGATACATAGAAGATAGGAGCAGGAGTAGGCCATCCGGCCCTTCGAGCCTGCTCCGCCATTTAATGAGATCATGGCTGATCCTCCAATTCAGTATCCCGTCCCCGCCTTCTCTCCGTAACCCTTAACCCCTTTTGCCTGTAGAAATATATCTAATTCCCTCTTAAATATATTTAATGAGCTGGCGTACACTGCCCTCTGTGGCAATGAGTTCCACAGGTTCACCACCCTCTGAGTGAAGAAATTCCCCCTCATTTCTGTCCTAAATGGTTTAGCCCTTATCCTTAAATTATGTCCTCTAGTTCTGTTCTCACCCGCCAAGGGAAACATTCCTTCTGCATCTAGTCTGTCTAGACCTGTCAGAATTTTATACACTTCTATGAGGTCCCCTCTCAATCTTCTAAACTCCAGTGTGTACATCCCTAAACTACATAGTCTCTCCTCATAGGTCAATCCCGCCATTCCTGGTATCAGCCTGGTGAATCGCCGCTGCACCCCCTCCATGGCAAGAACATCTTTCCTCAGATGAGGCGACCAAAACTGTACACAGTACTCGAGGTGTGGTCTCACCAGTGCCCTGTACAGCTGCAGCAAGGTATCCCTGTTCCTGTATTCCAACCCTTTTGCTATGAAGGCCAGCATACCGTTTGCCTTCTTGACCGCCTGTTGCACCTGCATGCTCGCCTTCAGTGACTGGTGTACAAGAACACCCAGGTCTCTCTGTACTTCCCCCTCTCCCAATTTATTGCCATTTAAATAATAATTTGCCCTCCCGTTCCTGCACCCAAGGTGGATAACTTCGCACTTGTCCACATTATAGTGCATCTGCCATTTATCCTCCCAATCACCCAGTCTGTCCAAATCGCTCTGGAGCTTCCTGGTCTCCTCCTCTGAGCCCACCCCCCCTCCTAGTTTAGTGTCGTCTGCAAATTTGGAAATGCTGCATCCGACTCCCTGATCCAGGTCATTAATGTAAATTGTGAACAGCTGGGGACCCAGGACAGATCCCTGCGGTACCCCACTTGTTACTGCCTGCCATTCAGAAAATGAGCCATTTATTCCAACTCTCTGTTTTCTATCTGACAGCCAGTTCTCTATCCACGTCAATACTTTCCCCTTTATCCCATGAGCTTCAATTTTCCCTGCTAATCTTTTATGTGGGACCTTATCGAAGGCCTTTTGGAAGTCCAGGTACACCACATCTACTGGCTCTCCCCCATCTATTTTACCAGTTACTCCCTCAAAAAATTCCAATAGATTAGTCAAGCACGATTTACCCTTTGTAAATCCATGTTGACTCTGTCCTATCCTGTCCCCATTTGCTAAGTGCTCCGCTATTTCATCCTTAATGATGGACTCCAGCATTTTGCCCACAACTGATGTAAGGCTTACAGGTCTGTAATTACCTGCTTTTTCCCTACCCCCCTTTTTGAATAGTGGGGTAACGTTAGCTACCCTCCAATCCATGGGCACTGTTCCCGAGTCTAATGAATTCTGAAAAATCATACTTAGTGCATCCGCTATCTCTAGGGCCACCTCCTTCAGCACCCTAGGATGCATGTTATCAGGCCCTGGGGATTTGTCCGCCTTCAATCCCTTTAGCTTCCTTAACACCATATCCTTAGAGATATTGATTTGCGTCAGTTCCTCCTTTGCAAATGTCCCTATTTTTCCCGATATCCCAGGGAGGTTTTTTGTGTCTTCCTTCGTAAAGACTGACCCAAAGTATGCATTTAGTTGGTCTGCCATTTCCTTATTTCCCGTTATATATTCCCCCGTATCTGACTGCAATGGTGTGTGACTCGGAGGGGAACATCCGGCAAAATTGCAAAGATTGACAGTGGGTTGGAAACCTGCTGTCACCCCGCCTCCAATTAATCTTCCCAAGTGTCGGGTCCCTGATTTGCGCAGGGACCCGACACCTAGCGGTGGGAAGAGGATTATAGGCACTTAACTGCCTGTTAACAGGTTGTTAACAGGCAGTTAAGAGGAATTTTGCAATTTTGACAGGTCTACTGCGGACTTCCCAACGTCCGGACACCACGCCAGGTAAGTGTGGCGTGCTGTGGGTCTACTGTAATGTTTCTTCATTGATGACAGCTGCAGAAGTGGTGTGAAGGATCCAATGGTACACTGGTGAGTTTCAGAGGAAAGAAAATGTTGGGAAAATCATTTTGAATGTATTTAGACTTTTCTGTAGGTGGCAAGTTTTGAATGGTTTGGGAGAACCTCTCTCACCAGTGACAGATCGCTTCTGTAACCTCACCTGCAGCTGCCATCTGTTCTAGCCTAAGGAGGGAGTCACTGGAGAGCCTGGGTCCAAGGGCTCACCTTTGTACAGTGATTGTCAGTGTTTGCAGCACCTCAATGCTGTCAAACACTGAAAAATCAGCTGTCAAAAAAAATTGTGTGTGGTCCCTTTAAGAAAACCGGCAGATGACGCGTCATCAACTGAAGTCATCTGACACCGGCTTTCTCTTAATTGGCCGGCGAGCCCGCAGGGCGGGCTTAACAAGGCCAATTGACGCAAAATCGCGTCTGTGCGTCGGACGTCGTTGGGGGCGGGATCGGAACCCGGAAGGCAGCTGTCCCAACCCAAGCCGCATCGAGAGGAAACATCGCAGCCAATGTTTCCACTTGCAGGGGAGACCAGAACTCAGGGTCTTAAATATAAGATAGTCACTAATAAATCCAATAGGGAATTCGGGTGAAACTGTTTTACCCAGAGAGTGGTGAGAATGTGGAACTCGATACCACAGGGAGTGGTTGCGGCGAATAGCATCGATGCATTTAAGGGGAAGCTAGATAAACACATAAGGGAGAAAGAAATAGAAGGATATGTTGATGGGGTTCGATGGCGAAGGCTAGGAGGAGGCTCGTGTGGAGCATAAACACCGACATGAACCTGCTGGGCTGAATGGCCTGTTTCTGTGTAATACTATGTAAAACAAAATAGGGAATTACAACAGTGAGATTTCACTTTAAGTGAGAAGCATCCCTGAGATTTGAACTCTCACTAATGCAAGCTGTGGCTATTTTGTATCGCAACTTTTAAGTCTTAAACCCTTAGTGCAATGAACTCAGCCAAAAGCAGAGTCTACGTGTTACGTTGTTTAAACTCTCAGTGGTATTATTTATTTTGTTATCCATCATTTAGCAAGTCACATTTTTCCACCAGCTGTTGTTTAGTTTAAAATCTCAGAAAAAAGGGCCAATTTAATGACTTGTTTATCGGGATTATCTGGATTACGTGAACTGTTAGCATACCAAGAAACAAAAAGGAAATAAATATCTGTAAAAATAGCGTGCAAATGAATTAGTGACTACAGGGTACCTCTGCATTCATTGGTGGGGGGGGGGAGGGGGAGGCAACAAGCAGCCGAAATGCTGCCCGGTGGAGAGGGTGGTTCGGAGCACAATATTGGTCATTGAGAGAGCAATGCTGCTCAAGAGGGGGAGAGCAGTCTGGTGAGCGAGCAGGTTGAAGCAGGGTACTTTCTTAGAAGAAAGTGGGGTTGAGTGATTGGGCCACCAGTCGCTAAGATTGGGATATGGCAAGGGGTGGGTGGGGGGGTGGTGAAGGGCTGGAAATATACTCAAAGAGGTGGTAGCTTGTGAGGTGAGGCGGGAGGACACCCAAGAGAGCTGAAAGGGCCAAGATAGTTACAAAATAAGTTTAGCAATTACAAATATACTTACCTATCACATTTCCGTGGCCCATGCTCAGGAACCATCAAGCACCAACTGCTTTAGTCACGGGATCCCTACTATGACGGAACAAAAAAATCTACTGATGCTTTGCTTCAAAATGGATCATTTAGGGCATAACAGAGTAAGAGACATTTGGGAACAATTCTATTCATTGAAACTCATTAATTATGTGACTTGAGTTCATCCAAAACTCAGCTGACCCACACCATCACCCCCTGTGCTCGCTGACCTACATTGGCTCCCGGTTAAGCAACGCCTCGATTTAAAAATTCTCATCCTTGTTTTCAAATCCCTCCATGGCCTCGCCCCTCCCTATCTCTGTAATCTCCTCCAGCCCATGACCCCCCGAGATATCTGCACTCCTCCAATTCTGGCCTCTTGAGCATCCCTGATTTTAATCGTTCAACCATTGGTGGCTGTGCCTTCAGCTGTCAAGGCCCTAAGCTCTGGAATTCCCTCACTAAACCGCTTCGCCTCTCCGCCTCTCTTTCCTCCTTGAAGACGCTCCTTAAAACCTACCTCCCATCCGCCCTCATATCTTCTTGTGTGGCTCAGTGTCAAATTTTGTTTAATAATGTTCCTGTGAAGCGCCTTGGGACGTTTTACTATATTAAAGGCGTTATATAAATACACTTTGATGTTCCTAAATGGTACATTGTAAAAGATAAACACAGCTCTATTTATTTCTATATATATTGGTAAAAATGTTTTACCTTTGACACAGTTCTCATCTTTGTAAATGTGACAAATCATGTGGTTGTTTGTGCTGAACATTATAATGGAGCTTTTATAACATTTTACAACATGTTCTATCATGTACTTTCGTTGACTGACAATGGGAATGTGAGAGGGCAATACAATCTTACCACATACGCACTATATTCAACCTACACGCTCATGACCATCATTATTTCCAGTTGGAGCAGTATCAAGGCGAGTTGCCTTTTCTGATAACCTTATCATTCATCAAATTGCCCAAAGAATACTGCAACAAAACTAAATGCAAACATTCACAAGTCATTAAGCTGTATAAAAAAAAAATCCAAGAGGACGTCGTCACTGATTTTTGTTGTAGTTAATCAGGAACTGTGCCGTTTGCTCGATTCAACCTTCCACTGGGAGGAGCCTGCATTACACAGCAACATAACTAGATGAAAAATGAAAATCAGACAGGCCCTACCGCTCTGTCAGGCATGTCAGGGGAAAATTACCCCCAGTATATTTTAAAAAGAAATAATTTTCTCGTTTTTATGTTTCCCAATTTCCCAGTTCAACAACAGGAGGGCTATCTGCTATCTGGCCGCTGCAAGGTTCCACAGATCAGAAGATAGTTACGGATGAAGCAGGCCCTCCATTTGTGTTTCCACTTGTGGGGGAGACCAAAACTAGGGGCCATAAATACAAGATAGTCACCAATAAATCCAATCGGGAATTCAGGAGAAACTTCTTTAACTCGCTACCACAAGGAGTAGTCTAGATGCATTTAAGGGGAAACTAGATAATGTAGAATTCGCAAAATTATCGCGATTTTATAAAATAAGAAGGAGACATATAGTTTCGTACAAACAGCTTTATTTCAGCAGAATGCTGTCAGGTTTTCAAAGTGGACACAAGCAGCCTGTAAAATGGCCGCCACGCCTCGTGGCAGAATGTTCGAGACTTTTCAATGAGCAGACAAGATGGCGTTCCAATAAACATTTGTGCGAGATCGGACAAGACTCAGCACATTTGAGATAATTCACAAGACATAATGGGTTTGCATTTTACACATAAATACTGGAATCGGTCTCCCAGGTGCGAATAAGGGCTATTGTACCGAGCGATCAAGAACCCATCCAAAGACATTAATATGCAAAATCCCCACGACTCTACGATGAGAGAGCCGTTTGCGGGTAGTTACAGAAAACATTTGGAAGCCCCAAAACCCCTCCAGGGAAAATACTGGCCGGTTCCACAATGGGAGAAGTATTAACGGGTACTCAGGCAATTACAAGTATCACCGAAACCCATTAAACGGAGATCACCCTATACAAGAAGTTTGAGCGCCAAAACCCTGACAAAAGAAAGACATTAAGATTGGGCGGGAAAAGAGGAATTACAGCACTATAACTGTAAGGTACAACCGTCCATCTGTCTCTTGCCTCCTGCCTTTTCGCCTGCTACTCTTGACTCTTGCCTCTTGACTCTTGACTCTTGGATCGTGACGCTTGCCTCGTGTCTCTGCCTCTTGCTGCTCGACTTGCTGGAAGACTATTGAACTTTCTGATCCGCCAGGATCAACCTCGTGGCTTGCCGCGAAGATCTGTGAAGAACTGGGCTGTGAAGCCTTGAAACGGGCACACCATCCCGAGAAGTCGGTAAACGGTGTTGGAACCGAAGGCCCGAGACGAGATGAGACGAGACGAGATGAGATGAGATGAGAAGAGCAGAAGACGACAATACGTATCGCCACGGTCAGTAAGCCCCGACCGCGCCTGTAGGTCGAATAAACATTTTCCTTGCCCAGGAAGACCATTCTTCGAGTTTTATCGCATCGGTGTGAGGGCACAGGAAGACTATTTTTTGAGTCGTGTCGGAACTCCGAGGACAACACAGATCTTCATGTCAGCAGACGGTCCAGCTTGCTAGCCGGAGCAGAAGCGAGTAAACAAGTGGGGTACAGAGACCCCTGATCAACACGTGGGTGGTCAGGTGCTGCAGGAAAAACATCCGAGGAGAGTTTCGGAATTCTCCGAGTTATCACGAGTGGTGAGCATGAGTCTCGATCCTACAAATCTAGTTTAGGACAGGTATTGATAGGGGAGGGTTTAAGTTTTAAGGATAATTGTAATGTGTGCCCCCTTTTACGATGTGTCGTGCGCTCCTCGTTTCCCAAAAATTAGTTACATAACTGCGTGTAAGATTGTACTGTCATTAATCTGTGCTTATGACATGTATTTCGTAATCTTGAATAATATGCAATAAAGATTTTCCATTTCGCACTATTCAACCGGGTCTACCTGAGTTTTCTCTGCATTATTGCTCTCGCACCTAAGTCCAGTGTCAGAACCGTAAGGGCGAGTGGGTCGAACCACTCACAGGTGTCTAGTGTTACCAGGCTGGCTGAAGACCAGAACAGGCAACAAGGCCTAACCTCGCACTAGCACCTAGGCTAAGCACAGAGTCACAGGTCTCACCCCTTACAATAAGCACATGAAGGAAAAGGAAATAGAAGGATATGATGATAGGGTGAGATGAAGAGGGATGGGAGGAGGCTCGTGTGGAGCATAAATAAGCTAGTTGGGCCGAATGGCCTGTTTCTGTGTTGTAAATTCTATGCAATTCTATGTAAACCAACTTGGCTACAGGCTAAGGCAACAGAGAATCAAAATCTTAGACTACTTTACACCGGGTGACCAGAGCCTACAACTGCATGCAAACCCAAGCAACATTTTTGGTATTAACTTTCAATATAATGGCCCGGACTTTGCAGTAAGAATAACAGTGAGGCTATCAACATTCACTGATATGTGTCAGCCAGTGGCTCAGTGGTAGCACCCTTGCCTCTGAGTCAGAAGGTTGTGAGTTCAAGTCCCACTCCAGAGACTTGAGTGCAAAAATCTAGGCTGACACTCCAGTGCAGTGCTGTGGGAGTACTGCACAATTGGAGGTGCCGTCTTTCGGATAAGATGTTAAACCGAGGCCCCGTCTGCTCTCGCAGGTGGACGTAAAAGATCCCACGGCACTATTTCGAAGAAGAGCAGGAGAGTTATCCCCGGTGTCCTTTCCTCAATCAACATAATCAAAAACAGATTATCTGGTCATTATCACATTGCTGTTTGTGGGAGTGCAGCCGGCACTCCGTGTGGGGGGGGGGTGCAGTTCAGGAGGCCGGAGACAGGAGCGTCAGGCAGGTGCTGGCAGGCGGCCAGCAACAAAAATGGCCGCCCCACACCTTGCCTTTAAATAGCGCCTCCCTAGCCGCAGGTAGGCTCATCGGACATAGCGACCGGCGGTAAGTCAGGGGGTGCTCCCGAAGATCACCGGCGGCGCAGTGCCATGGGGTGCTACCGGTTAGCGCCACCGCTAACCTCCCGCTGGGTGGCGTCGTGCCTGGGCGCTAACGGGAGGCGCAAAGCAACCCAATTTTTCCCCCTAAGAATCTCAATTTTGGTATCTGAAACAACCGCATTTATATTGTTACTTTATCTACCAATTTAAGTTGCTTCTGTGTATATTTCTTTCCCATTTAAGAATTCATAGATTAGCCTGAAATATATGGTTCATCAAGAGCAGGCTACAAGAGCAGGTCAGAGGCTGGGTATTCTGCGGCGAGTGTCTCACCAAAGCCTTTCCACCATCTATAAGACACAAGTCAGGAGTGTGATGGAATACTCTCCACTTGCCTGGATGAGTGCAGCTCCAACAACACTCAAGAAACTCGACAGGACAAAGGACAAAGCAGCCCGCTTGACTGGCTCTCCATTCACCACCTTAAACATTCACTCCCTGCACCTCCAGCACACCGCAGCTGCAGTGTGTACCATCTACAAGATGCACTGCAGCAACTCGCCAAGGCTTCTTTGGCAGCACCTCCCAAACCCGCAACCTCTACCACCTAGAAGGACAAAGGCAGCAGGCGCATGGGAACACCATCACCTGCAAGTTCCCCTCCAAGTCACACACCATCCTGACTTGGAAATATATCGCCGTTCCTTCATCGTCGCTGGGTCAAGATCCTGGAACTCCCTCCCAAACAGCACTGTGGGAGTACCTTCACCACACGGACTGCAGCGGTTCAAGAAGGCGGCTCACAACCACCTTCTCAAGGGCAATCAAGGATGGACAATAAATGCTGACCTTGCCAGCGATGCCCACATCCCAGGAACGAATAATTTAAAAAAATTGTTTTTGCATCTATCAGAGAGATCAAGAGACATCAGTGGGCATCCTGTAATAGCTCTAGTATAACATAGTGATAAACAGATGAGATGTTTTATTATTTTAAAGGCGCTATATAAATATAACTTGTTGTTAAGAACATAAGAACATAAGAAATAGGAGCAGGAGTAGGCCATTTGGCCCTTCGAGCCTGCTCCGCCATTCAATAAGATCATGGCTGATCTTCTACCTCATCTCCACTTTCCTGCACTATCCCCATATCCTTTGATTCCCTTAATATTCAAAAATCTATCGATCTTTGTCTTGAATATACTCAACGATTGAGCCTCCACAGCCCTCTAGGGTAGAGAATTCCAAAGATTCACCACCCTCTGAGTGAAGAAATTTTTCCTCATCTCAGTCCTAAATGATCGACCCTTTATACTGAGACTGTGACTCCTGGTTCTAGACTCCCCAGCCAGGAGAAACATCCTCCCTGCATCTACCCTGTCAAGTTCTGTAAGAATGTTGTATGTTTCAGTGAGATCACCTCTCATTTTTCTAAACTCTAGAGAATAGTTTACTCAATCTCTCCTCATAGGACAATCCCCCCAACCCAGGAACCAGTCTGGTGAACCTTCGTTGCACTCCCTCTATGGCAAGTATATCCTTCCTTAGGTAAGGAGACCAAAACTGTACACAATACTCCAGGTGTGGTCTCACCAGGGCCCTATATAATTGCAATAAGACGTCTTTACTCTTATACTCAAATCCTCTCATAATAAAGGCCAACATACCATTTGGTTTCCTAATTGCTTGCTGTACCTGCATGTTAACTTTCAGTGATTCGTGTACAAGGACACCCAGATCCCCCTGAACATCAACATTTCCCAATCTCTCACCATTTAAAAAATATTTTCCTACCAAAGTGGATAACTTCACATTTCTCCACATTATATTCCATTTACCATGTTCTTGCCCACTCACTTATCCTGTCTATATCTCCTTGCATCCTCCTCACAACTTACATTCCCACCCAGCTTTGTATTGTCAGCAAACTTGGATATATTACAATGATATGTTGTTAGCCCTGAGACAGTAGATCCCATTGACTAGATGTATAAGGCCAAGTTTCAGTTCATTAGAAGGACAGGCAAGTTGCTTTCCCCAGTGAGCACGAGTAGAGTTTTTGGAGACATATGCGAATGATGCCCACTTGGATGAGGTACTGAAGAGCACCTGGTGCCTGTCTTCCTCTAAGGAGGCCTCAGGAGAGAAAAGGATGGGTGAAAATTGACTGATAGAATTGGAGGGAAATAAAACACAGCCCTATTGGAAATAAAGTGGAGCAGTAAAAAAAAATCTGACCATTAGTTCATTTCAATCTTCACCTGTAGCGAAGAGAAGCCACTGCAAACAGTCTTGGGTCTGTAAGGAATCCAATGGATTTTGACTGACTGACACATAGAAACTGAAAATAGGGAACAAGGATAATTAAAGAAGAAACTCATTCTACTGAATTACTGAAATGTAAAAAGGGAAGTTTCAATACACTTACCGGTGTTCTTGTTGCTCTGTTATACTGGGCGGAGCCAACCTGGGAGTAAATATTTTCTGTATGACTTTTCCCCATTTTATATCATCAAATTCTATCCATTGGTATTATAAATAGAGACTCTATCATCCTTATGTCAGACTTGTTTTACAGTTTATTACAATCCAATATTGAAGGATAAAGAACTAACTAATTTTATTAAGGTATAAAGAATCCAACACAGAGCAGCTTAGCCTCTGCTTACAAGCTCCATGGGGTCTGGGTCTAACCAGTTGTCTAATTGCAGCATTGTTAGATACTGATTGTTAAGGGGGTGTCTATATAAATGTTTAACTGCGACTAAACTGTATAAAACACTAGTTAGGCCACAGCTAGAGTACTGCGTACAGTCCTGGTCACCACATTACAGGAAAGATGTGATTGCACTAAGGAGGGTACAGAGGAGATTTACGAGGATGTTGCCAGGGCTGGTGAATTTTAGCTTTGAGGAAAGATTGGATAGACTGGGGTTGTTTTCTTTGGAACAGATGAGGCTGAGGGGAGACTTGATTGAGGTGTATAAAATAATGAGGGGCCTAAATAGAGTGGACAGGAAGGACCTATTTCCCCCAGCAGAGAGGTCAATAACCAGGGGGCATAGATTTAAAGTAACTGGTAGAAGGATTAGAAGGGAGTTGAGAATTTTTTTCACCCAGAGGGTGGTGGGGGTCTGAAACTCACTGCCTGAAAGGGTGGTAGAGGCAGAAACCTCAACACATTTAAAAAGTACTTGGATATGCACTTGAAGTGCCGTAACCTACAGGGCTACGGACCAAGTGCTGGAAAGTGGGATTAGGCTGAATAGATCTTTTTCAGCCGGCACAGACACGATGGGCCAAATGGCCTCCTTCTGTGCTGTAAATTTCCATGATTCATTGACACTGAAATGCTCCAGAGACAACCATAGCATGCTCAGTCCCAGGTATTTGAATATGACAGGTTGAACCTGTAGGTTGTAGTTGGTCCGATGGTATTCCCAACTAAATATCTGGAACAAAACGGAATACTCCGCTTTCCACCGGGAACCCGGGGTGGAGAATGTTGCATGGTACAGTGTAGACAAGGAAGGAACAGGTGCAGGATATAAATTTGCGGCCACTTCAGTTGTAAATGATTTTCAGCATTATTTTGTACAATGATTGTAATCATACTGTAACATTAAAAACAGGCCTGTTCTCCCTGATGGCGAAGTGAGTTTAGCCAGTGAGTTGCTGAACTGCGCAGTCCCAATTTCAATCCGAGATCTGGGCTGAATTCAGCTATCTCTGTTGGGGTGCTTCAACTGGCCTCAAAACCCTTGTGTTGGGTAAGGGAAAAACACTAAAGTCCCTGCTCTTGATTTACACTACTTTACTGATGATCCTGCTCAAGTCACCAGATTCACCATAATGATACTGGGGCTTTGAGGGTTAAATTATGAGGACAGGTTGCATAAACTGGGCTTGTATTCTGCTGGGTATAGGAGATTGAGGGGTGATCTGATCGAGGTGTGTAAAATGTTAAAAGGATTTGATAGGATAGATACAGAGAAACTATTTCCTCTGGTGGGGGAACCAAGAACAAGGGGACATAATGTGAGGGACATTACATGATACAAAGCTAACTAACTATGTAGAATACCATTGCACAATTTTTTTTCCACTATGTGTTAGAAGCCTAAATAATGAGCGCTCTGTATGAACTAACCAAGTTAACTATCATTACAAGTGGGAATCCCTACTGAACAGTCATCGTCCTTCAATAACAAGTCTGCCAACTGGAAGATCTCCAGGTTTGGATATTATCTTTGGCTCCTAACTGTGAGAGCAGCAGATCCCTCTTGTGAGACAGAGAATGCTATGTCTGCTCATTTCCAGGGTGTTCAAAAAACAACAGTGTGTGAAGCCTATAAGGGGCCACGAGAGCAGCCTTTGCTCCTTTGCTTGGATCTTTTCTCTAGTAGTGGGATCAGGTGAAGCAGGAAGCATGTACAGAAACCTTTGTGCCCAAGAAAGAAGAGACCATTCCACCTCCAGGCTGCCACTGCTTGTCATTAAGTAGAAATATGGGAGTTTTTGGTTGTCTGCAGAAGCAAACAGATCTATTATTGACACCCCAAATCCTGAATATTTCATGAACCACCTACGGTTGGATTTTCACTTGTGAGGGCGAGTTGTGAGATAACAGAGCACATGCAACTACATTGACTATCCTAGCTAAGTACTGAGCCAAGTGTATTACCTCTTGATTGAGGCACACGTGGGCCAGATGAATACATCTTGACCTAGGGAGTGAGAACAAGCCCCTCCAACTTATCGCTGTTATAGACTGCCATAGTGGTGCCCATCCACATGCATACCAACTTGCCTGTACTAAGATCTGGCAATGCTCCAGAGACAACCATAGCACCCTCAGTCCCAGGTGTTTGAAAGGACAGGTTGAACCTTCCAGTCATCTGTTTTCCCTGATCCCAATCTCTGCCATGTGGGCACCCCATGCTAACACGGATGTGTCTTGTCGCCACTCTTAACTGTGAAGGAGGCTGCCAAGGAAACTTCCCTGCAAGATATTTGCTCCCATGACCAGGATATGAGACCCAGTCGATCCTTATATACTGAGAAAGGGGTGAACTGCAGGGGGAGAGAGAGGGGAGGTCTACAGGGGGAGAGAGGGGAGGTCTACAGGGGGAGAGAGGGGAGGTCTACAGGGGGGGAGAGAGGGGAGGTCTACAGGGGGGAGAGAGGGGAGGTCTACAGGGGGAGAGGGGAGGTCTGCAGGGGGAGATCTACAGGGGGAGAGAGGGGAGGTCTGCAGGGGGAGATCTACAGGGGGAGAGAGGGGAGGTCTGCAGGGGGAGAGGGGGGAGAGAGCGGAGGTCTACAGAGGGAGAGAGGGGAGGTCTGCAGGGGGAGAGAGGGGTGGTTTGCAGGGGGAGAGAGGGGAGGTCTGCAAGGGGAGAGAGGGGAGGTCTACAGGGGGAGAGAGGGGAGGTCTGCAGGGGGAGCGAGGGGAAGAGAGGGGAGGTTTGCAGGGGGAGAGGGGGGAAGAGAGGGGAGGTCTGCAGGGGGAGAGAGGGGAGGTTTGCAGGGGGAGAGAGGGATGCTCTACAGGGGGAGAGAGGGGAGGTCTGCAGGAGACCACCGATTGCCAGGTGGACCTTCAAGTCGTCTGACTGCCCTAATCCCAAAATCTAATGTCCATAATGTCCATAATGTCAATCGCGATATCGGGTTCATGTCACGATACAGAACGTGACTTGACATCATGGCCGGTCTTCCCAGGGTTTTTTTTTAAAAAGACTTAACACAAGAACACAAATTGACAGGATATGCAGCCAGCAGGTGGTTTGACACGTTGGACCCCCTGGGACACATCTCATTGTCTTGGCTGTGCTCTTAGTTGTAGGGAATAATGTGAATAGATTTTGGCTGGGTTTAAATTGTGAATTCTGGGAGATTCTCTCATTGCTAACTTACCTGACGAAGGAGCAAACTGCTTCGAAAGCTTGTAAAATTAAATAAATCTGTTGGACTATAACCTGGTGTTGTGCGACTTCTCATATAGAAAAGATTCAAGGAAGGGCCATTTCATTCCTGGCCCTCCTAAATCATTCACACAACGCAAGTGGCAATTAGATGAATGACTTCTACATAAACGGCATAGCACGATCCCTACATAAATGAATGCTCTTTGGTAAACTAATAAAATATTTAATGTTAAGACAGATGTTCATTTGTGTAATGGGCACAATCATTTTCTATACAATTTTTCAAACACAAGGCGATGGAACAGGACGATGCTTAAAAAATTGCAAAGCAGAGCAAGTCAAAGTTGCAGCAAGAGCGAAACGCAATGAGTCAACGTCAGAAGACGGGCCACAATAGGCTGCCAGGTTCCGCATTTCAGCCCTTCCCCGAGTACTTAGTTGCAGAATTCTGACGCAATCAAGCATTTACGGAACCTGATTGGGACAGCACTATTTCACGACCGGTTTCTTGAAAATCTATATAACCAGGAAACGTAATAATCATTGTGACTCACAGGTAGAGCAGTTACACCACTTTCAGCCAGGAGTTGACGTCCTAATAAGGTAATGTCTTCGTGGATTCGACTAAAATATATTGTCTTTTTTTTTTAAATATGACGATTCGTGCTACTTTGCAGGTTGTTAAAGTCGCTTAAACAGTATTTTGTTGAAATCTGATGCATTGTAAAGAGTCCAGACCTGGAACTTGAGGCGGATTGAGTGGTTGTTAGTGGAATGGCTGAAGGTGGGTCTGCTTGGTGCTGGCTCCTACCATTCATTGTCAAGTCCACAGTGATGTTTCACTTTGGTGTTATAGTGATTTTCAGTGTCTTTAAAATTAACCAAATGCCCAATTGCCCACTCCAGTCTTCAATCGCAAATGGTGAATTGCACCGTCTGTTTCAGCCTCAGCACATCCGTATGGGCGAGAAGACGGCCTGGCCCTTGTGGAGTTGTATCTCAGCCCCAGGTACACTGAGCGAGGACCATAAGAAAAAGAAAGACTTGCATTTATATAGCGCCTTGCACGACCACCAGACATCCCAAACCGCTTTACAGCCAATGAAGTACTTTCTTTTTGAAGTGTAGTCACTGTTGTAATATAGGAAACGCAGCAGCCAGTTTGCGCACGGCAATGTGATAATGACCAGATAATCTGTTTTTAGTGATGTTGATTGAGGGATAAATATTGGCCAGGACACCGGGGAGAATTCCCCTGCTCTTCTTTGAAATAGTGCCGTGGGATCTTTTACGTCCACCTGAGAGAGCAGACGGGGCCTCGGTTTAACGTCTCATCCGAAAGACGGCACCTCCAACAGTGCGGTACTCCCTCAGCACTGCACTGGAGTGTCAGCCTAGATTTTTGTGCTCAAGTCTCTGGCAGACCATGTACGAAGCAGTTCTGAAAAATTCTTTTCCCAGCTTTATGCTTGCTTTAAATCTATTTCATTTCCTGCTTTTTTCCAGTTCTGACGAAAGGTCTTCGACCTGAAACGTTTACTCTGTTTCTCTCTCCACGGATGCTGCCTGGCCTGCTGAGTTTTTCCAGCGTTTTCTGTTATTTCTGAAAAATTCTTTCTCCTGGTCGTTACTTCTGAGTCTTGTGCTCTCGTGCTTACTGATAGTGAATGGTGGTACTTTAATCCTGTGAGAACAAACTACATCAGTGATAAAGTAAGGTTGGTTAGCTCTTCCTCAAACTCCACGTTGCTTCTGGGCTAGGTTAGTGACGTATACTAAAAAACCCTCTTGGTACCAGTGCCCATGCCCGGCTCTGATGGGAAAAATCAGGGTGTCAGGCTCCAGCTAGTTGAAAACCATCGAATAATCGATCGCTCAGACCATCTGCACTGAAAGTGGCAGCCCCTATATGATAGCTGGAGCATTCTGGGTTCAAAATCCCACTCCAGAGACTTGAGCACAAAAATCTAGGCTGACACTCCAGTGCAGTACTGAGGGAGTGCTGCACTGTCGGAGGTGCTGTCTTTCAGATGAGACATTAAACCCTCTAAGGTGAATGTAAAAGATCCCATGGCACTATTCAAAGAAGAGCAGGGGAGTTCTCCCCGGTGTCCTGGGGCCAGTATTTATCCTTCAATCAACATAACAAAAACATTATCCGGTCATTATCACATTGCTGTTTGTGGGAGCTTGCTGTGTGCAAATTGGCTGCCTCGTTTCCTACATTACAACAGTGACTACACTCCTAAAGTACTTCCTTGGCTGTAAAGTGCTTTGGGACGTCCTCAGCTTGTGAAAGGCGCTATATAAATGCAAGTCTTTCTTTTCTTTTTATTACTTGAAAAAAACGTTATTCTTCTGTGGCCAGAAGTCCCGGCGGTTGCAGCAGTGTGGATGCTGAGAATAACCTCAACATTTGAGATTAAAGACTGGAGTAGGTTATTGGGCTCTTTTAGATTGCTCTGCCATTTGGTTAATTTTAAAGATGTTGAAAATCACTATAATACCAATACTAAGTGTCAGCTGTGGCTCAGTTGGGTAGCACCCTCCCCTCTGAGTCAGAAGATTGTTGGGTAGCACCCTCACCTCTGAGTCAGAAGATTGTTGGTTCATAGTCCCACTCCAGGGACTTCAGCACAAAAATCTAGGCTGACACTCCCAGTGCAGTGCTGAGGGAGTGCTGCACTGCCGGAGGTGTCGTTTTTCGGATGAGACGTTAAACCGAGGCCCCGTCTGCTCTCAGGTGGACGTAAATGATCCCACGGCACTATTTCAAAGAAGAGCAAGGGAGTTCTTCCCAATATTTATCCCTCAATCAACATCACTAAAACAGATTATCTGGTCATTATCACATTGCTGTTTATGGGAGCTTGCTCTGTGCAATTGGTTGCCACATTTCCTACATTACAACAGTAACTACATTTCAAAAAGTACTTCATTGGCTGTAAAGCTCTTTGGGACGTCCGGTGGTCATGAAAGACGCTATAGAAATGCAAGTCTTTCTCACGGAAGTGAAACTTCACTGTTGAGTCAAGCACTGTTCAGACAAATAATAGACTTTCAGTTGCTAGATTTATATTTGGGTGCTGACTGGTACAACATTGTTAAGTGTGGCAACTGCAGGGGATGGAAAAGTGGCATTAACAATAGTAACAAATGGCAGTACCGTTTTACTATCAGGCTTTCTCTATCTCTGTGATGCTCTTGGCTTCATAGTAATCGCTCTGGGAGAGAAAGTGTGTCACAGTTCTTCGGCACAATGCATACATGCAGGAGACTGCAATCTCAAGGGCAGGAGATTCCCACCTGAGGTAAGAGAGTTGGAAAGCCTGGTACTTAAACCCAGGTGTCAGCTGTGGCTCAGTTGGTAGCACCTTCGCCTCTGAGACTTGAGCACAAAAATCTAGGCTGACACTCCAGTGCAGTACTGAGGGAGCGCTGCACTGTCAGAGGTGCCGTCTGTCGGATGAGATGTTAAACCGAGGCCCCGTCTGCTCTCGGGTGGATGTAAAAGATCCCATGGCACTATTCCGAAGAAGAGCAGGGCAAAGTTATCTCTGGTGTCCTAGCCAATATTTATCCCTCAACATCTTAAACAGATTATCTGGTCATTATCACATTGCTATTTGTGGGAGCTTGGCTGCTGCGTTTCCTCCATTACAACAGTGACTAGACTTCAAAAAGTGCTTCATTGGCTGTAAAGCGCTTTGGGACGTCCAGTGATCGTGAAAGGCGCTATAGAAATGCAAGTGTTTCTTTTTCAAATTATATTTTACCTGCTCAATTACAACAATGCATTCCCATGGAAATCTCAGTTCAGATCAGGAAATACTGGAGTAGAGCGCAACTGACTTTGGTCAACAGGTGTGCTCACTGATCTAACAGGGTTTTCATTTGTGGAAGCCAGTCAGAAGCAATTTTATATCCGCCAATACAAGGTAAGAAAATGGAGGTTCCCTGGCCGATTGAACCACTTGAATCATCAGGTATTCAGGAATGCAGCTATTAAAGTAATTAGTTTTAAAAACCTTTGCGTAGGAGAATTTGTATTGGAAGTACCCTTCCTGCTTCCTCCTCTTCCTTTTACGTATGATTTGATGCTTAATAGGGTGCAGTTCTCCCCCCAAATTCTCTTTTTTTTTTCTTCCCCTCCCCCCCTCCCGAAGATGCAAGAGCTTTGTCACAATGTGGCATCTTCCAACTACTGACATGGCCAAGCAAGGTAGAGGAAATTTAATTAAATGGATGGATTTCCTGCAGCATTGTTCATAGACAGTCAGAGGATAAGCTGTTTTAATTATGTATGGATGTACAGGGGCTGGAATACAAACCCGGGCCCTCTGAATTACTGTGCTGTTCTAATTACAAGGCCATGATGTGGAGATGCCGGTGTTGACGAAGGAGCAGCGCTCCGAAAGCTTGTGATTTCAAATAAAACTGTTGGACTATAACCTGGTGTTGTGCGACTTCTCTAATTACAAGGGCTACTGACTCATCTTTCAAATGAAATGCAAATTCTGGGTTTATTAAAGATCCTGCAGAGGGCGATAGAGAGAAGGGAGGATCACCTTAACACGGTTGTTAATATTTCCTCAATCTAATGCTCTCGTGCCCCAAGGTTCAATGAATATTTTTTTTCTTGGAGTATTGCGTAAAGGTTTGTAAAAATAATAAAGGGCAAGAGTTTCTTTACTGAACTACCCAGGTTAAAATATCTAAATAAATCCACATTGGGCAGTTTTTTTTTGAAACAGTTTACACAAACTGCAAAAATGTCTGTTAATATGCTGCATTAAGATGGATGTTGTTTGCTGTTGGCTTAGTGATCATGTCTGCAGACGCCACCTCATGGAGCACCGGGACAGAGGACCAGGCTTCAAAACTGATCGAAAAGTCCAAAAAGTCACCTTTTGTACCAATAGGTGAGTCATTGTATACAATATTAAAGTGAGCTCTCTGTGTAAACCTTCCAGTGACTCAGTTTTTATTTTCTAATTTATTAAAATAGAAATTAAAGTACCAACTTTAGATTTACACCTCAAGGAAAAATTTAGCAAGCTTTTATGAAAAGGAAAAAGGAGCTAGTAACTGGAAATGACTTTTGAAATTTGTGCTCTGAGAAAGTGGCCATTAAAGAGTGCCAAGGTAATAGAAGGGGAATTTTTTAAAAATTCATTCACAGGATGTGGGCGTCACTGGCAAGACCAGCATTTATTGCCCATCCCCAATTGCCCTTGAGAAGGTGGTGGTGAGCCACCGCCTTGTACAACTGAGCAGCTTGCTAGGCCATTTCAGAGGGCAGTTAAGAGTCAACCACATTGCTGTGGGTCTGGAGTCACATATAGGCCAGACCGGGTAAGGACGGCAGATTTCCTTCCCTAAAGGACATTAGTGAACCAGATGGGATTTTACGACAATCTGGTTGTTTCATGGCCACCATGACTGATACTAGCTTTTTATTCCAGATTTATTTAATGAATTGAATTTAAATTCCCCAGCTGCCGTGGTGGGATTGGAACTCACGTCTCTGGATCATTAGCCCAGACCTCTGGATGACTAGTCCAGTAACATAACCAATATGCTCAGTGAAATTGAAATCGTAGACTGATGTTCTGCATTAAAAATGAACATGGCATTAAATGCAATATTGTGAAACTATCACACTTACATTGAACCTCAATTACTGGCTGTAAATTGAGTGTCCTGTATCTGGTTTCACAGCAGGGTTGGGGGGGGGGGGGGTCAAGGAATACACAAAGGGCAATGTTTAAATTATAAACCTGCTCTTCAGTGAGAATCCAATTTAATTTCCTTCGGTATCTTTTTAGATAAAAGTGGAAAAGGCTACACCGACTGATGCCGGGGTACCAATGAGATTGGGAACTTGCATAGGCTCAGGCTTGTGTCCATACCACTTCCACACACAGCAAATCAGTGCTCAAACCTGTCACATCTCCTATCAACACATTAATGAGAACAGTAAACTCATAATTAGGCTTAAATTTATTATAAACAGCATCTGCAAATCTCCCTGTAGAAATACTTGGGAGGGAATAATTGGCAGAACCCTGGGTTAGCTCATGAACTTCGTCCACTCGAAGTAACTCGTATGAACTGTTGAAACAGTATTGAATACTGATAAATTAATGTTCATTACAGGTATGACTGGATTTGCAGCAATAGTAGGTTATGGACTTTATAAACTACGAACCAGAGGAAACACCAAAATGTCTGTACACCTTATTCACACCCGGGTGGCTGCACAGACATGTGTAGTGGGAGCTATGACTTTGGGTAAGTTTTGGTCTTCATTGAAACCGAACGTGATAGTTGGGAGGAATATGTATAAAAATAGAAACTGAAAACTTCTGACACAGTGGTGCAAAGAGTGGACCAAGATGGAGAAAGCTGATTAGAGGCAGAGGAATAGCTGATTCCAGAAAGAAAGACTTGCATTTATATAGCGCCTTTCACGACCTCAGGACGTCCCAAAGCAGTTTACAGCCAATGAGGTATTTTAAGTGTAGTCACTGTTGTAATGTAGGAAACGCGGCAACCAATTTGCACAACCAGTACCCGAGCTCACTTTTCTCTAGTTAAGTGCTTCCAATGTGAGCTAGTACTGAACATGCAGGACTAACTTACAAGCATGCTAGATTTGGTTGTGGCCATCCTTCTTAGATTAGCCCAGACCCATATTTCAGTGAATCAGCAACAGTAACTAATCATTTACCAGGTACAAGTATGTACCAGGGAGATGGAACAGGTGGGCATGACATTGGATGATGAGATGAGTAATGAGATATAAGTGCATTTAAAATAAAAAGAGGGGATATATTAAATAAACTAATCAAACTCAGGATAAAACCCCTGGTCCAGATGGATTGCATCCACGCATTTTAAAATAACCTAGGGAAGAGATAGCAGAGGCATTACTACACATTTAATAATTTGTTAGAAAAAGGTGTAGTGCCAGAAGACTGGTGGATAGCTAACGTAATACTTATATTCAAGAAGGGGGATAGAACATGTCCAGGGAATTATAGACTAGTCAGCTTAACATCGGTGGTAGGAAAATAATGGAATCCCTACTAAAGGAGAAAATAGAAGAACATCTAGAAACCAAAAATATAATAAGGAATAGTCAGCATGGATTTCAAAAGGGAAAGTCTTGCTTGACCAACCTCATTGAATTCTTTGAAGAGGTAACAGAGAGTAGACAATGGTAATGCAGTAGATGTAATTTATCTAGATTTTCAAAAGGCCTTCAATAAGGTACCACATAATAGACTGATGAACAAGGTCAGAGAATGCGGAGTCAGGGGACAAGTAGCAGAATGGATAGCTAGCTGGCTTCAAGACAGAAAGCAGAGAGTAGGGTTAAAGGGTAGCTTCACAGTTGCAGAAGGTGGTGTTCCACAAGGATCAGTGCTGGGACCACTGCTGTTCATTATTTATATTAACGATTTAGACTTTGGAATCAGAAACAATTTCTAAATTTGCGGATGACACCAAATTGGGGGGGGGGGGGGGAGAAATAGTCAATACTGAGGAGGACTGCAACAAATTATAGGACATTAATAAACTTGCAGAATGGGCAAATGAAGTTCAACACAGATAAATGTGAGGTATTACAATTTGGTAGGAAGAAATGGGAGGTCACATTACTTGGAGGGTGCGAGTCTAGGTGGGGTAGAGGAACAAAGGGATCTGAGTACAAATACACAAATCACAAAGTTGCGACACAGATTAGCAAGGCCATAAAAAAAGCAAACCAAGCACTAGGGTTTATTTCTAGAGATAGAATTGAAAAGTAGGGAAGTTATGCTAAACCTGTATCGAACCTGGGTTAGACCACACTTGGAGTACTGCGTACAGTTCTGGTTGCCATATTATAAAAAGGATATAGAGGCACTGGAGAGGGTGCAGAGAAGATTTACAAGGATACCAGAAATGTGAGGGTATATGTATCAGGAAAGGATGAACAGGCTGGGTCTCTTTTCTCTTGAAAAAAGGCTGAGGGGTGACCTAATAGAGGTCTTTAAAATTATGAAAGGTTTTGATAGAGTGGATACAGAGAGAGTGTTTCCACTTGTGGGGAAGAGCATAAGTAGAGGCCACCAATATAAGATAGTCACCAAGAAATCCAATAGGGAATTCAGAAGAAACTTCTTTACCCAGAGTGGTGAGAATGTGGAACTCGCTACCACAGGGAGTGGTTGAAGCGAATAGTATAGATGCATTTAAGGGAAGGCTAGACAAGCATATGAGGGAGAAGGGAATAGAGGGTTATGCTGATAGATTTAAATGTGGAGCCGGGAGGAGGCACGGGTGGAGCATAAACGCCGGCATGGACTGGTTGGGCTGAATGGCCTGTTTCTGTGCCGTATATCCGATGTATGTAATCAGCTGACACTAGAATCAGACACTCGGAAACTGGTGGTTTGCTTAGATTTTACAGATTGCACAGTAAACAAAATATTGGAGGGATGAATTGGCAGAACCATGGCTTGGCACACCAACGCTGCCCACTAGAAATAAATCCAGTTGCATTAGTTCCAACTTTGTGTCTAACTCTTGCATGACCCTTTCTGCATACAGAAATTAAAAGGGAAGGCCTCGGCTTCTAACAAAGGACCAGTTTGTTGAGCCTGCCAAAGCTAATGGTTTGGATTGTTCAGTTGCAACTAGATGTTAATAACTGGTGCCCAATAAGAATTTATTTCACTGTCATAATTCCTATTGCTTTTCTCCTGCCTGAATCAGCTAAACTGTTAACAGGGCTATTCTGGTATTCCATAATTAAGACGCTTAATTTTAATGCTCTTAGCAAATTTGTAGTTCCTCCAATCTTATCTAACTGTAATGTAGACAGATGCATTTCCTTACAAGTACATTCTGCATTAACTTCAACAACTGAGTTCATATTTTGTTCTCAATTGCCTTGCAGGCGTCCTGTATTCCATCTACAAAGAATATGTGGTGAAACCAAGTGAAACAAATCTTCCTAAGTAAATGCCTTGTGTTGTATATGTTTATTATAGTTAATGTCCCACTTCATATTGAGGTGACCTCAGTGAAAATGAGACCCCCCCCCTAATGGATTGAGGTCACTTTAATAGAGGTGCAGTGTATTTTTCCAGAAATAAGAAATAGTTTTGTATTTTGCACAATGGTTTTTCTTTGCACTGTCAGGATTTCCTGTTCTTTAATAAACCAAATGACACTGTACATCAAATGGTTCAGTCGTTTTGCTGGTAGTCTGATTCTTAAGCACAGCATACATGAACACAGTTACAGGCTCCTCAAATCAAGCCTATGTAAAATCAGCCTGGATAGCACATCAACTCGACATTTTCATAAGGAAAAACTCAGCCAATAAGTGAATGCAAAACGGAACATTTTTTTTTTATTTTGGGATGTATTCTATTAAAAACATTTCACCTGCAACACGAACATATAAAATTCAGAGCGGCTCACTTTCTGGCTTATTCATTCCCTACTTGTACGGTTCCACTGGATGCAGTCAGTGTGACTGTGTCCGAACTACACCATGTACAAAATGCTGCCGGCGGTTGCAAGTAGTGGGTCCTTGGCCCTTGCTCCCAGACGGTTATTTCAGTTACAAGGGGTAATTCAGAACCACGTCCTGCTTTGCAAGTTCCAGCAACATAGGATCATCGAAAAACTTGCTGATACTGACATCTTCACTGAGGCCCTGTTAAGAGACGAAGCATGATTTTAAACCATGAAAACTTTACAGTATTACACTAATCACTTCTACAGATTTTCGTCCGTGGCCAAAAAGCTTGCCGATAACTCAATGTCTGAGCTGACGTATGCAGAATAGCCACTTGGGGGCAAAATACTGGAAGTCTGGAACCCATAGAACCATACTGTCCCTGGGAGAGAGGAGGGGGGGGGAAGGGGAGAAAACTGACAGGAAAAAGGAGGAAGGAATAAAGTCTTGGGATACTGTAACATATAAATAGGGTATAGAAAACAAATCCCTGTCTTTTCTATATGCGGAGATTTCAAATAAAACTGTTGGACTATAACCTGGTGTTGTGCGACCTCTCAATTTTTTCTATATGCAACATGGACAGGCATTCTGTCCAATCAAGAAAATATCCTGCCCCACACCTTCATTATTCTGTTCCAGGAATGTCCCTACATTTACAAATAAATCCATTTCTCTTCAGAATGATAAAACACTTGTTATGCTTTTCAAAATTTCTCTTCGTCACTTCATGGTTTTAAAACGTTATTCTGCCCTCTTGATGTTATGGAAAACAATAAACCGCACTAAGCAATATAGACAGATCACTGTTTACATGGCAAAATGTGCAATAATCAAACTAGTGGCCCAGATTCTTCAGAGCCCAACAGCAAAGATCTGCAAGTGTGGAACTTTTACAGCCTGGTCTGCATATTCTTTGCCTCATATTTTGATTTTGACCTACAGGGCTCTAGTCTGTATACTGACAGAAAGTATGCAGACATCTAAAGAGTTGAATATTTCTGAACTGAAGGCCTTTATTCTTGGAAGGGTCCTTTGTCCTTTCTTGTTATATCAAAAGTCTGAACTTCAAGGCAACAGTCCAAGACATCAAGCTGAAAGTTAGCCAAAGCCCCGAACGCATATACGCCCATCCGTGAATGTTTATGAGATAATGTGAACCAAGTTAAAGAGTCCAATATAATCAGTCAACTAACAGTAGTTATTTTGTCTTGGTTAGTAGTCAAATACTGTAACTTGTTAGAAGACCACATTGAAAGAGGGAACACCTATTTCAAACAACAGCTCAACTTGCCCTGTAGTACTGAGTAAACAATACCCTATCGAGCAGGTAAATATGTTCACTGTCTACAGCTACCAAGGGTTCAAAACATGTCATTTTATGCCTGAGCTAAGATCTGATTACCTTTCTCCTTCTGGTTTTGATCATGAACTCTCTGGCCAGGTGAGGTGCAGGCTGTGGTTCCAAGGGTCGGATGATGATGCTCTTGTCCAAGGGATCACCAGGCACAATCTATACACAAACGCAAAACTCATTACTTTAAGTAATTACAGTTAATGCTTATTCTTGCAGCCTCTTGAAACAGTTGATGCTTTTTAGAAACATGTTTGGAATTTAGTTTAAAAGGAACCAATAACTACATTTTTATGAACACATTAAAAAAGAAATCACTCTCAGGGTGTGAGCATCATTGCCAAGGCCAGCATTTATTGTCTAGCTGCCTAGAGTTTGATATTACAGTGGCTTGCTAGGTCACTTCAGAGAGCAGAGAAGAGTCAACCATTTTGGTGTAGACCTGGAGTCACGTAGGCCAGACTGGGTAAGGACGGCAGGTTTCTTTTCCTAAAAGACATTAGGGAACACATTGGGATTTTCCGACAATCCGAGAGCTTCATGGTCATTTTTTTTTTATTTCCAGTTTCTGAATGTACCTCTTAATAATTAGATTGTGAAAAAGGGTGAATTTTATGCTGAATTACACAACTCTCGTCAATGGGGAAGCTGCATGGAGGTGGTGCATTTACTTATATAAAGAAAGAAGCTGCATTTATATGGTGCCTTTCACATCCTTAGGATACCCCGAAAAGCTTCACTGCCAATGAATTACTTTTAAAAAGTGTAGTCAGTCACTGTTATATAGGCCAGCACAACACTCATTTCCAAACAGTGACAATGCCACGCTCCCAAAGTACTGCACTGACGTATCAGCCTATTATGTGCTCAATTCCTGGACTGGGCCTTGAACCCACAAGCTTCTGACTCAGAGACCAGCACTGAGTCATGCTGACATTTGAGATTTGAGCTATGCGAAGGAGGAGACACTTTTCAATCAATCAATACAGAGCAACTGTTTGCTTCGGAATGACAAATTCTCACCTGCCAATGGTGGAAGACTGAGAGGGAGAAAGCCTGTCCCTGGGTGTGTGTCCGCAGGTCCGTCTCAAAACCAAACGAGTCAATCGCCGGGACAAATGCTTTGATTGTATAAAGTGGAGAACCTGGGATTGGTGCATCCTGCGTCACATGGCCTCTGGAGATGAAAAACAAAACCATTGCAGAGGAACCATCTTCTGCTCGTAGGTTTACATTGTCCAGTCTTCATGGGACTATGAACAGCATCAACTTAAAAATTCTTTATACGGCAAATTCTCACTACAGAGCTCCTGTTATCCATGATAAACGTTCATCGTTTAAGTTGCTACTTCGATCAGTAACCAGGTAAAAATATCCCTGATGCAACTCACTTGATTGGAGATTCATGAAAAATTAATAGCTCCTAGATTTCCATTTGTCATGTGATAAACATTCTAGTTTATTCAGATAATCTGATCTAGTGTTATAGCTGTTCAAAGTTATTACTGTATAGCAAGAGGGAAGATACATCTCAAACAGTAACGTTTCACTGAACATACCACCAATGGCTCAGTGGGGAATTTAGGAGTTTAGAAGAATGAGAGGTGATCTCATTGAAACACATACAAGATTCTGAGGGGGATTGACAGGGTAGATGCTGAGAGGTTGTTTCCCCCTGGCTGGAGAGTCTACAGCTAGGGGTCATAATCTCAGTATAAGGAGTCAGCCATTTAGGACTGAGGTGAGGAGGAATTTCTTCACTCAGAGGGTGGTGAATCTTTGGAATTCTCTACCCCAGAGGGCTGTGGATGCTCAGTCGTTGAGTATATTCAAGACAGAGATTGATAGATTTTTGGACTCTAGGGGAATCAAGTGATATGGAGATCGGGCAGGAAAGTGGCGTTGAGGTCGAAGATCAGTCATGATCTTATTGAATGGCGGAGCAGGCTCAAGGGGCAGTGTGGCCTACTCCTGGCTCCTAATTCTTATGTTCGTATGAATTAATCACTCAGTAAAGTACTGAGCAATACAGAGCAGAGGGGCTATACCTGGCTTCGGCACCCTCATGTTGCGGGCTGAAAAATGTCACTTCTGTTTGCTATCCTGTGACCCCTGCTGGAACGTGCACTTGTGCAGACATCAGCTAACGGGAGATCAGCCTCGGCTGCAGTGAAACGCAATGCCTCTGCTCACACAACGAACAGTCACTTGGACGAGGTAGTGGAGCATTGCGGGCGCACCGTACTCCAACACGAGTTTGTATTTTAGGGGAGGAGAGAAAAGGCGAAGACGACTGGTGGAGGGGGCAACAAACCACACAAAAGATGGACTCATAAATCCTTACGGTTACACATTCATTGAGAATAATCCATGATACTAGCAGTAATGTGTTACCAATCCTGATGTTACTATTGGGATTTGTTTTCCAATCAACCCAAGTTCACATATACTTTACATCACATGCAACTGTGATCTGTGTGCTTTCATGTTTTTTTAAATAAATAGATACTGTGAATCTCTCAATCCTGGGTGATCTGATTATGTTATCTTCACTTTTCACCCAGTAATTTAATTCCTTAGTTTAAACAGACGGTGTGTGATATAAATAGTACTTAAATAAATTTAAGCATTTAGTAAATTAAACACAGTGGTAACATTTCTCCTTCATTTTGCCACCCTCTGCACCCAGTCTGTACTGCAACATTTTCAGTGAATACTTAAAATCTAAGACAAAGATTAAAGCATGGCAGGGGTAGAATTAATCTGCATACCTCCTTCTAGCCAAGACCGTATACACTGCTGAAACACAGTCTGCTGGTGCCTGCACCTCCACAAAGTAATAAGGCTCCATCAGACGAGGAGTGGCCTATTAAAAAAAAAAGGTATATTTTATTGGCCAGCATATAACAGAACAGAGATACTGTATTTAGGTACAGATGTTTTACAATCCAATAGCTGCAGTAACAAATCGTTGATCTGAATAAATTTGTTGAAATTGATTGTGCTGAATGGATAAAGTACATTTATATGAAAAACAGAACCAGAAATTTTGTTCACAAAACAGAATAAATCTATAGGCAAATTCACTCCCAAAAGAGTAACTATGAAAGACATTAAATATTTTGCATGGTAAAACAAATTTATTCCAGCATCCCGGTTGTATACCTTTCTGTATGTTTTTTGTAATTTTACTTATCAAATTAGGAAATGATAATGCAAAACAATTGAGCATTCAAAGAGGCGAAATGTTAAGGGGAAACCTTTACCATCAGGAAAGCTGAATACACCACTCGTCTGGCTGTGGGAATAATTTGCCCTCCACCCCTGTGCAATGGCTCTTGAGCTATTACCGCATCAAGAATCTTGAACTTCACGTTACGAATTGCTGTAAAGAAAAGATACAAATCCCAAGACACTTTCAGTACAAATTCTGCACATTAAGACCAGCTTACGCTGCGAAACAAACCATTAGAATTTAAAATTAGAGCAGTTAAGTTTTTTTTAAAAACTTTAAAAGCTTTATAAAATATATTGACATGTATTTGCCATTCAGGGTTATTGTTGAAGTGAGACCAAAGCTCCAATGGAAGTACTGTCAGCTTGACTTCGTTTTTTGAGCAAATCAGAAGGTTGTAGGTTCAGGCTCTATTCCAAGACTTGAGCACATAATCTAGGCTAGCACTCCAGTGTAGTACTGAGGGAGTGCTGCATTCCTTATCTGAGGAAGGAGGTTCTTGCCATGGAAGGAGTTCAGCGAAGATTCACCAGGCTGATACCTGGGATGGCAGGAATGACGTATGAGGAGAGATTGGGTCGATTGGGCTTATACTCGCTGGCGTTTAGAAGAATGAGAGGGGATCTCATTGAAACTTATAAAATTCTGAAAGGACTGGACAGACTAGATGCAGGAAGGATGTTCCCGATGGTTGGGGAGTCCAGAACCAGGGGTCACAGTCTAAGGATAAGGGGTAAGCCATTTAGGACTGAGATGAGGAGGAATTTCTTCACCCAGAGAGTGGTGAACCTGTGGAATTCTCTACCACAGAAGGCAGTAGAGGCCAATTCATTAAATATATTCAAGAAGGAGTTGGATATATTTCTTAAGGCTAAAGGGATCGAGGGATATGGGGAGAAAGCAGGGACAGGGTTCTGAATTTGGATGATCAGCCATGATCGCATTGAATGGCGGAGCAGGCTAGAGGGGCTGAATGGCCAACTCCTGCTCCTATCTTCTATCTTTCTATGTTTTGCAGAGGTTTCATCCTTTGGATGAGTTGTTAAACTGATGCTTCATCTGTCCTGGTGGATGATAAATAATCCATGACACTATTCGAAGAGGTGCAAGAAATTCTCCTGGTGTCCTGGTTAATATTCCTCCATCAACCAATACTGTCAGATTAACTGCTTATTTATCTTATAGCTGTTTGCGGGACCTATCTGTGCACAAAATCGTTGCCAGGTTACGAGATGGAAAGAAAGAAGGAAAAAAAGGACTTGCATTTCTATAGCGCCTTTCACGACCACCGGACGTCCAAAGCGCTTTACAGCCAGTGAAGTACTTTTTGAAGTGTAGTCACTGTTGTAATGTAAGAAACGCAGCAGCCAATTTGCGCACAGCAAGCTCCCACAAACAGTAATGTGACAATGACCAGATAATCTGTTTTAGATGTTGATTGAGGGATAAATATTGGCCGGGACACCGGGGAGAACTCCCCTGCTCTTCTTCGAAATAGTGCCGTGGGATCTTTTATATCCACCCGAGAGAGCAGACGGGGCCTCGGTTTAACGTCTCATCCGAAAGACTGCACCTCCGACAGTGCGGCACTCCCTCAGCACTGCACTGGGAGTGTCAGCCTAGATTTTTGTGCTCAAGTCCCTGGAGTGGGACTGTGAACCCACAACCCTCTGACTCAGACGTAAGAGTGCCAACTGAGCCACAGCTGACACTGTCAGATGCAAGTTCTTTTTTTTATTACGTATCTAATCTCTGGATGCATTAAAAGTGTTCACAAGTTAATTATGAACGAGGAAGGCCATTCAGAAGACCAGAGTTCACCCATCCAGAATGATCGCCCCCACTGCAGCATCCAACTGGCTCTCCGCTTCCACTGTTCTATCTGGATATCCATCCTATGCATTGATTACTTATTGTGTGAAGAAGAACTTCCTGTTATCAGTCCTAAATTTGCCTTATCCCTCACTATGCTACAGATGAGTCACCTTGACTACGCACAATTAGCCTACAAACACTGTGGAGGGGACGACTCACCCAGAGCTAAGACTCAAGTATCACGTGAAAGATTGGCCTAATCACGTTTACAATGCATCCATGTCAAACTTTAGAGTCCCAGTCTTTGATTATCGTAGGAAATGGGTCTTAAGACACATTTTGCAGTCCATTCAGAGCCCAAATTTTCTGATATTTTCCTGATCCCACGAACAGTCCAAGGGCTGAAGTTCCATACTGAGATGGTTGTCTCACAGCCCATTTTCTGTACAAGAAACATGAATTTTCAAACTATATCGACCTGGTCTTCCTTCTTGGATCTCCCCATGCAATCTTTCAGCTGCAGCCAACAGTTTGGAACTTGCTTCCAGGGTCTCTGCTATTGTTACTCTGAAATTTACTGTGAGGAGATGTACAATCCTGGCATGGCTCCTTTTCCAATGTTCTCTCCTCTTGGAGAAGCAAGCGACTGCCACTTTTGCTTGGCATTATGTAGAGGAATGTGGGCGCGACTTCTACCATGTCTTTTTGCAGATTAGGGCTCTAATAGTATCAAATCTGAAGTACACTGCCCCAGTGACAGCACCATAAGATTTGCTGGAATGAAATTTCCTCCAGGTTACTTGCATTGTTGTTTCTCTGATGTATTGGCATGGAACAGTACAAAATCGCTCATATTTCATTCTCTTGTTAAAAAGCCACCACTCTGTATTGCTTTTGCCTTGTAACTCAGCAAAACCGTGTTTAGCAATGGGGTCACGAGTGTCAGACATAAGTACACGAACAAAGTACAAGAAGTTATGGCAGAAATATACGATATGAGGGATCAATTAAATAAATAAACTAAAATTGATAAAGTTGAGTGTAAGAGCAATGTGACTGTAACAAGACATACTTTGAAGTACTCTGAACATCAATTATACATTCATAATTTCTCATTTCAATTGTAAAAATGGTTCTACCAATTACTGAAATATCAAACAAGATGACATTGCTTTTATTGCTCCTGGCCAATACATACGCTCATCACAAAGTGGTCCTTCACGAGTTCCCCACTGGAATCCCTGAACAATGCTGTCCTTCACGTAACCTAAAAGCGCTTTATCCACCTATAATTGGATCAATTAAAAAAAATTAAGCAGAAGGTAAGTCTAGCGCGGGCCCATTATTTAAGTTAAAAAGTTGAAGGAAAAATGTGAACTTAATACAATTTTGCCAGCTCCAGAAACTATTTTTTGTCTTCAGAAGTGCTCAGCTAACATCAGCTGCCTCGCTAGCCACCTAATGGGCTCATCATGTCCAGCCCAGGATCATCTTTAATGCTGGATTTTAACTGGAAGGCACAAGAGCCTCGACACTTTATTACCAGTGAAGCACTGCTGTGTAGTCAGTCAATAGTAAAGTTTCCAGCCCTCGGCTTTGGAATACCCTTTGATCAGTACCTGGATGCTATAAAATTCCTTCCATGACCATCTGTGGGTTATGTGATCCAAGTAACAGAACAATGTTAGTTCATACCTCATCCAAAATCCAGACTATGTTATGTTATTGTAAATTCAACAACCAAACATGCAAATTTTGGAAAGTGAAATCCCAGAGTGAATTGAATGGTTAGAACTCAATCTCACAGCTCAGATACTGTTCAGAAAATGAGGTGTGCCACTGAATACCTTCCAAAGTACAAATGTGAACAATGCACACATTAAAAAAAACACCTTAAAATATATTGATAGGGAAGGCTGTGGAAGTCATTCAAAATGTAATTTGTGTACAATAGGTGGGAATAGAAAGTCATATGGCACACTTGAATTTACCTATATCAAACACAACAGTCGGAGTCCGTTAAGTTTTTAGGTTTAAGCATTTTTGCACATTGAACTTTTGCAAAACTTGCTCGATTTGTACGAAAATGATTCATGACAAATTAGAGAGAGAGCAGTCATGAAAAGTGTTTTATTTTTTGCACACTTACCTCTGACGGCAATGTATCATCAACCAAAATGTTAGGGCCTGTAGTATCAGGTCCAAAAGCCCAAATGGAACGGGCAGCCAACAAATCCCAATCGTACTTGGTCTGGAAAAATTCACCCAATTTTTTCCTATAGTTTGGCAGACAAAGAAATACACTTCATGACATACTTTCAAGGGCCATTTTACTGCATTTAAAATCTGAGGAAAATACAGAAATAAAATTTTGCTTTGTGAACAAATGATGTCAACATATTTCTATCGTCCATTTGAAATAGTTCCAAAGCACATCATAATGTGGTATTTACAAACACACCACATAGCACATTATAAACAATTACCTATTCTCACTCAATAGGTAATGTTTATACAGAAACTCAACAATGACATTTTGAAGAACTGATAGGAGATGTAGAACGAGATCGAAAACCAACCATCCAGCAACCAAAACATTTGAAAAAAAATACCGTTTAACACACTGCAACCACAGCATCATTTCTGATGAGGTTTGATGCACCAGTGTCATTCTCCTAACATAAATTCCCCTTTTTAGGCTCCCCCCAGCCAGGCATCATTCTTGCAACAAGACTAATCAAAAGTACAAAGCAACACACAGTCGTGAGGTAAAATTAGAGCACTCTACGAGAATAAAGGTAGTTAAGAGGGGGCCTTAATTGATGTATATAAACTTTTATGTTACAGATAAGATTAACATTACTTTGGGAAAGTAGGAGTGAAAATATAAATTTAAGCTAGTGAAAAATAAACTTAAAACAGGTATTGGGAAGACCTTGTTTACTTAAAGATTGCTAATTTGTTTAAATAATCTTCCAAGCGGGGCAGTGCAGACGCAAACTTTAGGGACAAATTGGATAAATACTTGAAGGGGAAAAATTTGCAAGGATATGGGGAGAGAGCGGGGAGTGGAACTAACTGGGTTGCTCTTCGAAAGAGCCAGTACGATAGGCCGAATTGCCTCCTTCTGTGCTGTGCTATTCTATGATACTCAATAAGTAGTTGGATGTTGCACAGGTAGAATCGGAGTACAAGGGAAATGAGCTGAATGACCTTTCATGTCCTTGACTTTTCTCATTGCCAAACTAAAGTGATACACAGTTATGATTGGTTTGTAAATAGTGAGGTTAATAACTGAATCATGTTCCCACTCAGAAGTATGTGATAAAATCTGGTATTGTGTATTTCATACCTGTTCCAGGTAATTTGGACCACTTCATTCTCAATGTCTTCTGCCAAACCTTTCTCCAGAGGTTCTGCAATCATCGTGATCTTATTCCTTTGGGAGAGAAAAAAAAAAGTTAATGAAAAGAACATGGTTTATGTATTAAGGTGCAGACCTTTTTTTTTAAACCCTACTCTAAACTATTATCTCCTGCACGCTTTTCCTGGTCTCCCTGGATTTGTCACCAGCTGCAGCCAAATGTATAACGTGCTCTCAGACTTCCACGAACGCTGCTCCAGGCTAGCTGCTAGGGGGCGAATTACCCAGTACCAAGATGCCATCTGATTTAACTTCCCACAGTAACACTGCTGCGACGGAGTGAGCGCAGAAGTTAACTCCTTGTTCTGTTGAAGTACACTGTGCCATACTTCCAAAAAGATACCTAAATGAGGATAAAACATTTAGATCCTCTATATTTACAAAGAGCGAACTGACTCTGTTACAAGAGTTTCCTAAAATAGGTTAATTTAAATTTGAGAATCACTAAAGTTATTTTGGATGTCTTTCAGTTTCTATTTTTAGCATCAAAACATGGGAAATTGGACCCCAAAATATTCAGGTAAGTTTGGAGAAAAATCAGCATTTATTTGGAACTTGGCTGAAGCTTAAGAAAACAAGTAAGGGATTAAAAAAAAAGGCACAGCCAAGCTAAATGACAACCCACAATTATCTACATAACGCAGAAAGTCAAAGCCTGAGGACATTACTGTGCCCTTCAAAATCAATGCTGTGATCTGCAGTATGTTCTTTGTTGTTCTTTCTCCCTTCTCTTTGTTTGCTGTAATCAGGTAGTCGGAATCTCCCTTTAATTGCCTATTTACAGGCAACAGAAGAGAAGAAAGAATGATAAAAGAATGCAGGTGAAAGTACAATTGTTTCCATACACACAAGTGTTAGAGCACAGTCTACACTTTATGGACCGCACTGTTTGAAAGCTGAATGAGTTGTGCGTGTTATGTGTTATAACAAATTATAAAGCATTACATGGTCCCCACACAGTTAACGCAGCCAATCCATTAACCCACGATCATTGTTTGAGAAGGTTTGTTGTGGAGAAAACACTTGGGGCTGGATTTTGATACTGGGGCGGGTTGGGGTCGTGTTATCCACCTGACTGCAATTGGATGTGGGAGATTGATGCAATTTTCACCTAATTGGGCAATTGAGTTCCAGCATGTGGGAACCCATGAACCAAATAGTGTTTTCAGTCTGAAAGTCGCCTCTGATGATGTCATCATTGCTGCTGCATTGAAGGTCTTCAAACACTGCCTGGCCTTTGCTGTGAGAGGACCTGCAAAATGAGCAGCAGCAGTCCTAAGTCTGCGCCCAGATATTTTTACACCACCACTCCTAGATATGTCTCCTCTCCATCCATATATACATCCATCCACATAGCCATCCATATATGCATCCCCATAGCCAGCCAGCCCATATCCAAATGTGCTCCCGCCAGGTTTCACAATCGTGGTTCAGAACAGGCCTGCTTCACGTAGAACAAGGGTTAAAATCACAAAGGCCTTTCAAAATGGCATTATAGAGCCAATTTAGTGCTTGTTAAGGGCCTTAACAACCTATCCCGCACGGAGTCGGGACCAGCAGACACGATTTAATGAAAAATGCGTGGAGGCGGGATGGAGGCAGACTTGTGCCCGCCCGCCAATTTTCGCAATTTTAACCCCCCACACGCCTCCAAACCCGCTCCATGGGTCAATGAAAATCCAGCCCTTGTAGTCCATTTATACCACCTAATTATTTTAGGTTGCAAAATTTAAGTTGAGTGTATAACAATTATAAAGCAGTATTCTTAAAAAAAATTACAAATGCAAAACCTCCCTGTCTATTTTCTGCAGAAATCTGGGCCCAAAGATGTGCCTGTACAATGTCATTACATCAAGCAATTCACACACGGAGGTGACAAATGCAATGGGCACACACTTCTGGACCTTTAGCAAAACAGGAAACATAGGGGGTTTCTGGGGAGAATTCAGGGAAATATGGTGAAAACAGATTTAACAAAAAGCTTTAATGATCTTTATTTATATGTACTGTCAATAACTTAGCAGAGAATATGTGGACCCTTTACAGAAACAAATGACAAATGTCTCACACACTACCTGTGGATAAAACAAATGATTCGCCTGCAGCTTTAAAAGTTAATGGGAGCTGAAAATTGTGGTATTCACAGCAGTGTGATTGCAGGAAGTGATTGCAACTAATGCAAGAAACTCACTTTTTGTTGGGCGTCTCTGCAAAACATTTCAGAGAGGAGGTTTCCACAACAGTTTCACAGAATGTTACAACAGGGTCAGCCACCTGTAAGAGAAAGACAACAGTTACTAAGACAGGGACAATTAATTTTGCATGAAGCATGTACAACTGGCATCAAATATTAGGAACCATACATCAGCTATGAAGTCATAATTTTGGGGAATTTGCATTACCTTTATATCAATTTCAGAATACATCTTCCTAAGGTCATGCATCACACAGTCCAGGTAGAGTTCTCCAGTTCCCAGTATTACATGCTCTCCAGATTCCTCTACCTTTAACAGACAAAACACAGATAAAATGAACAATTATTATGATGATGGCTAAGGAGTTAAGTTGCTCACTTCACCCTTTGATGACAGCAGTAACATTTTTGTTGCCATGACCTTTATTAAGATACAGGAAGATTTCCTGTGTGTGCCATGTGTAACACAATTGTAAACCATTAGATATACCACAGATGAGATCCTTCAACCATAGTTTTACATAGACAAATATTACAACAGTCCAGACAATATAACAAATTGTCTGTAGAAACTCTCAGGTTCTTACTGATGAGGGCTCAAACCAATTTTATTTTTATTTATCTCTATTAGAAGTTGCAAAATTCCATTTCTTCTTTATATCTTTTTTTTTTCCATTTCTCGCCATCAGCAATGCCACATGTCAACAAAGTAATGACAGAAGCATCCAGATTCTGACTGACTGATATGGAGAGCAAATTTATGCATCAAAACAATTAAGACTATTCAAAGAATAATGGGCATTAAGTGTTTTATGGTTTATAATTTCTCCAAATACTTTAAAAACACAGAAAAACTCACATCAAGTTATACTTACAAATGCTAAAGGATGAAAATTTAAAGATAAGACAGTCAATACCAAAGTGTTAGCATAGAAACTGTTTGATACAATCCTCACAAAAAGGAAAATGTTGCCTTCATCCAATGATTCATAGTAAGTAAACACTCTTGAATGCGGAGGGTATTAATGTAACCAATGCAAATATTGAAAGCTTCTATAAAACAGCGTTCCAACTGCCACCTACTGTATTTCAATACACAGTTCATTGCTTCACCTCCAAGAGCGCTACAAATTCAGCTGCAATCCACAGCCTCTAACCCCTCTGCAACAGTATATGTTTGCTGCAGTCTGCACTTTTGTTTCAACAACAACTGCTTGTATTCATATAGCGCCTTTAACGCAATAAAATGTCCCAAGGCGCTTCCACGGGAGTGTTATGAAAAAATAAATTTGACACTGTGCCATATAAGGAGAGGTTAGGTCAGATGACCGAAAGCTTGGTCGAAGAGGTAGGTTTTAAAGAGTGTCCTAAAGGAGGAAAGAGAAGTGGAGAGGCGGAGAGATTTAGGGGGGAAATTCCAGAGCTTAGGACCTAGGCAGCCGAAGGCACGACTGCCAATGGTGGAGTATTTAAAATCGGTGACAGCATCCGCCAACACAACATGAATTTTCACAAGTACGCTGATGATACACAGCTCTACCTCTCCTCCACCGTCAACAGGCAATGCATATTTTTTTATTATAATTTAACCTCAAACAATTTTAGTTACTTGTAGGTTGATCAAATGTAATTTGTATTCTTTTTCTCAAATTTCAAAAAAAAATTTGCTTCCTAGGATTACAAATTATCAATAATGTGAATTGTTTTAAAAGCTGCACCTTGTGTTTCATTCATCCAGAGGTGAAGCCCGTTGTATTAAAGCCGTGACCCACCACCTCTTTACTAGGCAATATCTACAGCACATCATTTTCTTGTAAACACTGGCTAAAATGAATAAAGAGCACTTCTGCTTAAACTAAAATGTGAAGAGTTTGGACAGTTAAATGTGGCTTTGAAATTAGATGGTGTCAGCTGTGGCTCAGTTGGTAGCACACCCACTTCTGAGACAGAAAGTTGTGGGTTCAAGTCCCACTCCAGAGACTTGAGCACAAAATCTAGGCTGACGCTCCCAGTGTTGCATTGTCGGAGGTGCAGTCTTTCAGAGGAGGCGTTTGCCCCATCAGGTGGACGCAAAAGATCCAACGGCACTATTTGGAAGAGCAGGGAACTTCTCTCCCTGGTGTCCTGGCCAATATTTATCCCTCAACCAACATTACGAAAACAGATCATCTGGTCATTTGCTGTTTGTGGGACCTTCCTGTGCACAATTTGGCTGCCACATTTCCTACATTACAACAGTGACTACACTTCAAAAAATACTTCAATGGCTGTAAAGTGCTTTTGGTGTCCGGAGGTCGTAAAAGTGGAGATGAGGTAGAAGATCAGCCATGATCTTATTGAATGGCAGAGCAGGCTTGAGGGGCTGTATGGCCTGCTCCTGCTCCTATTTCTTATGTTCTTATGATATAAATGCAAATTTTATCTTCAAGAACATACAAACCTTCTTCTGAGTAATGCTAATTGCATTCATACCTTAGTAGTTAGTGATGGGTAGCTTTTGTTGACCTTTCTTAAGCCGTCCAACATTTTCGGAAGTTCAGATGGATTGACAGGTTCCACAGCTATTTTAATGACTGATGCTGTATTAAACTTGAGAGGCCTGAAGATCTGAGCCTGAAATTAGAAACCACCACACAGTCCCTCCATCAGTCAGGCAGAAGAACCCACGTTAATGTTTGAAACAGAGAAACTTGGCACACCACAGCAAGGTCAGATTTCTGCCCAGAAAACAGCATAAATACCGTTTACGCCATTTCTATGGTGTTGCTGCGGCTCGTCTGCCAAGTTTACGGCGAACGATCAGGAGAACCTCCACGGAAATTTACCGTCAATGTGTCGTCTGCCAGGGCATTGTTTTTTTTTTAAACAGATATTTACCAACATCCGTGAATTTTAAGCAATTATCTAACAGATCAGTGGCAATGTGGACACTAGTAAATTGTAACAGGTATAACCTGCCTTTTTGGTCACGAGATCTATAAAAACAATTATGCACAATTTATTATTAAACCACTTTATTTTCAAATGGCGCTAAAATGTTTTACCTCATCATTGCCTCTTGGTTCTGTGATCGTAGCTGTCTTTACGATGGGTTGGTCCACTCCTTCTATGAGCACCCAGTTACCAGCTGGAACTCTGTTAACCTCTATATGATACCTTAAAGGATAAATTGTAACACTTTTAGGTCAGAAAAAAATTACAGTAAAGGATTCAATAATGTTAACCGTTTCATTATACAGATTGACCGAGGAACAGTGGCAGAACAGTGGCAAATGGAATTCAATCTGGAGAAGTATGAGGTAATGCATTTGAGGAGGGCTAACAAGGCAAGGAATACACTATAAATGGTAGGACACTCAGAAGTGCAGAAGATCAGAGGGACCTTGGAGTGCATGTTCACAGATTCCTGAAGGTAGCAAGTGGTTAAGGCATACGGGATACTTGCCTTTATTAGCCGAGGCATAGAATATAAGAGCAGGGACGTTATGCTTGAACTGTATAAAACACTAGTTAGGCCGCAGCTAGAGTACTGCGTGCAGTTCTAGTCACCACATTACAGGAAGGATGTGATTGCACTAGAGGGGGTGCAGAGGAGATTTACGAGGATGTTGCCTGGGCTGGGGAAATTTAGCTAGGAGGAAAGATTGGATAGGCTGGGGTTGTTTTCTTTGGAACAGAGGAGGCTGAGGGGAGACCTAATTGAGATGTATAAAATTATGAAGGGCCTAGATAGAGTGGATGGGAAGGACCTACTTCCCTTAGCAGAAGGGTCAATAACCAGGAGGCATAGATTTCAAGTAATTGGTCAGAGGTTTAGAGGGGATTTGAGGAGAATCTTTTTCACCCAGAGGGTGGTGGGGGTCTGGAACTCACTGCCTGAAAGGGTGGTAGAGCGGGAGACCCTCATCACATTTAAAAAGTACTTGGATATGCACTTGAAGAGCCATAACCTACAAGGCTACGGACCAAGTGCTGGAAAGTGGGATAAGGGTGGATAGCTCTTTGTCAGCCGGCACGGACAAGATGGGAGGAATGGCCTCCTTCTGTGCTGTAAATTTCTATGATTCTACAAATCCTTTTTCTATTTATTAAAAATAGATACTTTAACAAATGTTCAAGAATTTCAACGAATAACTTGTGCAATTATGTTGCTGAATAGTATGCTAATTATAACCGTGGTCAGCTTAGCATACTGGAGCTCTGAAATCCTATGCTGCACATTAAGGACATGGTTTAGTGCCCATGACTGCCCAGAAGTGTTTCCAATCCTGGCCAAGCCACCAAAGGGAGGTACAGTTGAGCCCAGCATTTCCAGTGAGTAAACTTATGCCACTCAGTCAATTGCCAATAGTTGGTTCAGAATGGAATTAGCAAAGATCTGGTCACTGTGGCCATCTTCTCAGTGAGGGGATGTTGGATTGCATGGAGAATGGACAGGAAGAGCAAGAAAAGGATAACTTGTAAAATGTTCAGGAAGGGAAAACAGAATCAAAGTAAAATTAAAACTTAGTCTATGGCAGTGATTCCCATGTGTCAAATCACAGATCTGTTCGTGTGACAAGACCCTTGTGGGAGTCAGTTTTCTGGCTATAGGGAGGAAGGAAGAGACAATTTGAGTGCCAATCACCCTGGCCTCTCAAATACCCAATAGCTTTCTATATGGGAGCCAATCTGCAACCTATCCACTGTGTCAGGGAAAATGAGAACTTGAGAGAAATAGGTAAAGCACAGACAAATAAAATCAAAACAACAAAAAGTTAACCGATTTAGCTTTACTACCCTTATTAAGGGAAGGCAAGATAGATAACTTGCAAGAGCACTGGTTAATTCTTGAAATTTGTCTCGTTTCTACAGATCCCTTATAGTCACCATACAACATCACATATCGTTTTTTTTTATATAGAGGGCAGGGAAAATGGTTGATCATTTATCTGTTCTTACTGCAACAGTGATGTTAGTATTATTATCCATTTAGTTCAAATTCCTATCCAATCGGATTGGTAGAAACATTCCTAATAGGCACCTTGCAACTGAAATCCAGAGCCTGCCCACTGTGCAGATTTGTGAATCTTCCTCATCCTCCAGTGTGTAGTTCTCTCCAAGTACTTTCACTGGCTGCCCTGCATGGATAGTTCCACTCAACACCCTGCCAAATGCATGGAACTGTACACCATCCTCCGTACTGTACATCTTAGTAGTGTGGCACATCAGAGGGCCCTGTGCAATCACAAAAATACAAGAATTATACACAAGAGTTTCACAGTTGTAGTAGGTTAGTGTAATATGAACAATATGGAACATCTGCCAACTAAACAAGAACGGTCAATCTTTCAATAGAACAAAGCAGATGAAACATTGCCAATAAAATCTCTTTTTACTTCAATTCCCAATCTTTCACATGAGCGGGCAATAAATATTAGAGGGGGAACCCTTGGTTGTCCCTGGCATCTTCTGGTGGTCAGTTAAATGGGTCATTGGTGACAGTATGGGATGAGGTTGTCGGCCCACCCTCATGGCTGCAGAATCATCAGGTTAGATGGACCAAATATATAGGATACTGGACAGTAAAAGCTTTCAGAAGGAAATTTAAAATAAACCACTTTACTTACATCAGGATCACACTCTAGCATCGTCTCGCCAAGATCCAAATCCAGGCTGCCGGTGTATGTATGTTCGATTTTATTCCTTGCACCAGACTGCGGAGATGGGATGTGCTGCACACACATATCCACCAACCCTGTAGAAAAGTTACATTGGGTATTGAGGCTCATTAGCAACAAGAAACCTTGGACACAGTCTCTTCCAAAACTACACCAATGCTATTTCCGCACTTTAACAGAATGCTATAAATCCACGAAACAGATGATAGCTGGTCTGAAAATGAGAATCTATTTGTTTATTTGTACACACAGGGCTGGATTTTCATTGACCCGTGGAGTCGGGTTTGGAGGCGGGGGGTTAAAGTTGCAGATTCAGGGGTCCCGACCCCATCCCGCCTCCATGCCAGTTTCGCTGGAGGCGGGTACCTGACCTGTGCTGGGACCCGCCTCCCCGAGGCGGGAAGGGGATTAGTGACAATTAACTGCCTGTTAACAGGTAGTTAACAGGCAGTTTTTTGCCTAATCCCTATTTTGAAAGCTGAAATGTGGGCTTCCCGACAGGTCCCAACCACGCCAAGTTAGCGAGGCGGACCGTGGGTCTGCAGGGGTTGGAGGGGTCGATATGTCCGGTGGGCAGGTGAGTGATGGGTGCATGTGTGCAGAGGTAAGTGTGTAAGGTAAGTGCAAAGTGTGGGAAAAAGTTTTACTTACCTTAACTTCCTCCTGCAGGTGTCAGCCCTTCAGTTCTCGGCAGTCAGAAATTTCACCGGCACAGAAAGCAGAAAGGCCGTGGTGCTGTCAAAAGTTTCAGCCTCTGTTTTCTGTGCTGGAATGATTTCTAACTCAGCCTGAGAGGAAGGACTCAAGTTAGAAGACAGATTGTCAGTGTTTGACAGCTTCACAGAGCTGTCAAACGCTGATATTTCATCTGTCAAAAACTCTTGACAGATGAAATGTCAATCTGTGACGTCACCTGTTGCCGGGTGGCCCTTAATTGGCCTGCTGAGCTCGCTGGGCGGGCTCAACAAGGTCAATCAAGGGAAAATGCAGTGGGTTGGCCACAAGTCGATGGAGGCGGGTCTACAACCCAAAAAGTGGGAGTCCCGACTCCATCACGTCCCCAGTATCAAAATCCAGCCCACAGGTTCCAATAAACAGAATAGGTGGGTAAATGTCATTCTGTAAATCCTTTACAGAGTACAAATTACTTTTTTAGAAACTCACTTTATACAGGATTCCCACCCTACTGCTACAATAATCTGTAGTGCAACACAAATGTTAATTGTGGCATGATGGCCAATATCGTTATGGCTAACCAATGATACAAAATACATCTGAACTACAGCAGTTAATAAGCTTGTAAAGATTAGGCACTATAACGTCCACATTTGGAAATGTTGGGAAATTAACCGAGCAATAATTTACGTCTTTCTAGCTTATATTTCCCATGGTGTTGTTCATGGGTAGTCTAGGATTTTCTGCACATTCATGTTTAGCTATTAACCCTAGCATGTCCCTTTAAGGCACCACCTGCTTGCTCTTCCATGAGTTGTGGAAACTCACAGGGTACAAAACAAAACACTAATAGCCTTTCACATATAAATGTAAACTGACTGAGGGAAATATTACAAGAACATGGCTACTCTTGTTCAAATTATAAATACCGGTTTCATCTACTTTATGCAGATTCCCCTTCCCCAATTTTCCACTCCCCTCTAAATACACCGGCTCATGTAATTTTAATTGCACACCTAGCACATTTTTTTTCAATGTGACAAGAAATGCACAACAGGTCTTGTCTGAAACAGCTGACTATTAAATTACCTGTAAAGTCACCAAAGAATTTCTTGCAGACAAGTCGGAGCAAGGGCCTGATGTTCAGCTTTAATTCTTCCTTTGTTAAGTGAATACCAAGTTCATCCAACGTGCGTGGCAGTGTAGTGTCTACATCACCAACAACCTGTGCATCACATGTAAACAGATTTAATACGCTTCTCAGCAGATTTAAAATCTACATTCTTGCTCGATAATTTCGAAGAACATTTTAAATGATCTTTTTCTTCGCTCACTCCCATGGAGATGGATTTCTTGCTTCCATCCTCACCCCCCCCGCCCAAGTGAGGCAACTTCCTGTCTCCCCGTCTTCCCCCCTGCACCCCCCACAATCTTGGTCCAATTATTCCCCCACCTTCTAACCCTGCTTGGCCTGCTCTCGACACTCAGTATGCATTGTTCCTTTCTTGTTGGGGGGGGGGGGGACAACAAAACATGAATAATGTTTACAATATCCACAAGTAATGACTCCGAGAGAGGATTCAGAACGTGTAGTTCAAAGCTAATTTCCTCATATCTTGGAAAGGTTGAATTCAAGCTACATTTTCAGACACCTGAAGGCGATTTAGGGTCGTTCTCAGAGACAAGCTATTTGATAATGCTCGTCAGATGCCAACAGTAAACAAAACCAGCAGGAAGGCCAGAGGTGCCCCATTCCCAATCTCTCTACCTGAATGCTAAAATTGGACATGATTGCATGCTTAGTTCAATGATGTTCTGCAAAAAAGCCTGCCTCCACTGCAAAGAAACTCAAGCATGTATGTGGACAACTATCTTGGGATGTTCAGTTCCAGTTTAACAGCGTCATTTTCCACATTTTGGCTGTATAAGGGGATTCACAGAGTTGAAGCACTCATATTATGTTCGTCAGAGATTCAGTTAAACAATTCTGAAAAGGACACTAAAACTTTAGACTTTTTGTTTTTACTTTTGGGATAATTTAAAGCATTGTGTAAGTCAAGCATTGTATTGCTGAAATGCTGCATTCTTTTGCTACTGTGTAATTATAATCCTTGTCACTAAAATTAACTATTAGCTTGAATGATTTTATCCAACAGTGCTTTCCACCTTTGAAAGTGAACAGTGGAATGTGGTGGGCAGTCCTTACAGATTCTGCTGTGAAACACTGCGGTAAAAAGGCAACTATTAATCCTGTAGCACCGTGTTCACATTTATTGTACGATTAGCAGAGCTGTGGGTCTGCTATTGAAAACCTTTTGCTGTAAATGCAACCACAAAGACTTGAGAGAGCCTGAACTATGGCAACAGTGTTCCCTTACACAGAAGATAGGAGCAGGAGTAGGCCATTCGGCCCGTCGAGCCTGCTTCACCATTCAATACGATCATGGCTGATCATCCAAATCCAGTACCCTGTCCCTGCTTTCTCACACAGAATCCCCACAGTACAGATAGAGGCCATTTCGGCCCATCGAGCCTGCACTGACACATATCCCACCCTATCCCCGTAACCCCACGTATTTAATTCCCCCTAACATATCCCATCCTATCCCTGTAACCCCACATATTTAATCCCCACCTAACACTAAGGGTCAATTTATCATAGCCAAATCAACCTAACCCGCACATTTTTGGACTGTGGGAGGAAACCGGAGCACCCGGAGGAAACCCACGCAGACACGGGGAGAATGTGCAAACTCCACACAGACAGTCACCCGAGGCCAGATTCGAACCCGGGTCCCTGGAGCTGTGAGGCACCAGTGCTAACCACTATGCCACCGTGTTGCCCTTACTAGGTACACTCCTACCATGCTGACAAGCAAAACTGTGTTAGGGTTCGGGTAGGCTGGGAGAAGTCAATTATCAGCTGTGAACAGACCACAGCAGTTCAGGGTGTACCCGAAACCTTAGCTTCAGGCCCCTGACAAATGCTCGGCTTTGGGCAGAACTTAAGGCTCATTTCTAACAAGTGTTGAGGAATGTTACGGGTAAAGTAAAAAAAAATTGAACATTAGTTAGGCTATTAATTGTATGCTTTGACCTGTCTGTAAATCAACTGGCTGAGGGAAAAAAAAAATGACAGACCCAAATTGTTTTAAAGGAAATATTTTGAGTGATTCGATTTATTCACCATCTTCTCAAGAAACGTGCCTGTGCGTGAATTACAATAAATGCATTTGCTTATCAGGTGGAACAAATCTACATGGGCAGGGAAAAAATTACATATGAGAAACATATTTAGAACTGACATCACGGTGTGTGGCAGGGAATTAGGACACAGGATGCAAGATGGAAATCATACGCCAGGCCTACGATATCTAGATATATACATCGAAGAAACAGGAGCTAAAAGCACATCTGTTCAGGGTTTCTGTCCCAGTAATCAACCAATTAAAAAAAATGGTAATCTTGCATATGAACATAAGATAACAACAGAAAATGCTGGAAACACTCAGCAGGTCAGGCACCATCCCTGGAGAACGTCTGACGAGGGGGGTCACAGGCCTGAAATGTTGACTCTGTTTCTCTCTCCACGGATGCTGCCTGACCTGCTGAGTGTTTCCAGAATTTTCTGTTGTTATTTCAGATTTCCAGCATCCGTAGTATTTTGCTATTGTATAAGAACATAAGAATTAGGAGCAGGAGTCGGCCATACGGCCCCTCGAGCCTGCTCCGCCATTCAATAAGATCAGGGCTGATCATCCACCTCAACTCCGCCTTCCCGCCCGATCTCCATATCTCTCAATTCCCCTCGAGCCCAAAAATCTATCTATCTCAGCCTTGAATATACTCAACGATTCAGCATCCACAGCCCTTTGGGGTAGAGCATTCCAAAGATTCACAACCCTCTGAGTGAAGAAATTCCTCCTCCTCTCAGTCCGAAATGGCCGACCCCTTATCCTGAGACTATGCCCCCTAGTTCTAGACTCTACAGCCAGGGGAAGCAACATCTCAGCATCTACCCTGTCAATCCGCCTCAGAATCTTATGTTTCAATGAGATCACCTCTCATTCTGCTATACTCTAGAAAGTATAGGCCCAATCTACAACACTAGTGATGCAATCATACATAATTTTGGGTGCTAGATCACCATCCTCTTTATTACCACAACTAGTGTACAATAACCTATATAAAAAAACCCACAGCCACAGCTCTCCAGACTGTTCAGTCTTTACTTGCATGGTTTTAAATGTCATCAGAACCGCTTGACTAAAAGCTTTGAAGAAAGTGCCATGCTCAAAATGCTAACTTGTCCGTTCTTTCCACAGAGGCGGACTGACCTGCTGAGTGTTCCCAGCGTTTTGTTTCAGACTTCCAACATCTGCAGTATTTTGCCGTAGACTAAATTATTGCCGTGTAATTACAGTCAACCATCTACTGTTTCTATTATGTAGTGTGCCAACAATACAATTTCGCTATACATACCTGAGAAAGAATCTTATAGACAGGCTCCAGGACAAACTCTACAAAACTTCTCTGAGAGTTACTGGTTGGTGCCTTCTTAGTAAACTTCCGTCTGAAAGGAGAATGTATTTGTGTGTGCATTAGCTGGAAATCAATTTTGAAAATTTATAATTTAACAAGAAATTAGATTAAAAAGAATACTTAACAAGCCAATTCATGTCCTAAGCTCTTTTAAATATGCATTTTAAAAGTCTGCTTACATATTCTTGCTTTTCCCTTTTTGTACCAAGAGGGCTGGCAAGAACCAACTCTTGGATCAATGACCCTCTATAGCTACCCACTAGAAGGTGTGCCAGTGGGCCCAGTGAATCTCCTCAAATGCATTTATACTACAAGTTTAACATTGATGAAAAGCCATTTGTACACTGTGCTGATGTTAAACTTGTAATTCTGGCGTCAGAGCCCAACCCGAACCTGGAGCGAAGTCACTGGAGATTCCATCCAAGTCTCATTCACTTGGTTCTGGTGTCAGGTTGAGCTCCAGATTCAGGATCCATACCTGTAATGTAGGTGCAAAGTAAAACTGTTTCACATCAAGGCTATAATTGTAATGTAAATGCATCCTTAAGATTGCTTCCCAACAGACCACATCCCATTACTAGTGATTCATTGAAATGTCGGCGGTCTCCAGTGGTATTGTTTATGTGAGGTTGGATACTTCACAGAAACGTTATGTAGCACGCAATCTACTATTTTGCTGGGAAGGTGAGAAGGGGTTTTAAGTTCGTCAGTCCCTTTAAAGCTGCAAATTATAGTGGCTATAAATCCTGAGGTTCATTCGAGGTAAATTTTTGTCTGGATGGGTACAGCTGCATCAACACATAAGAAACTTAACACCATCCAGGACAAAGCATTGGTAGCAGTGACCGCCGCACAGTCCTTGTGGAGACGAAGTCCTGTCTTCACACTGAGGATACCCTCCATCGTGTTGTGTGACACTACCACCGTGCTAAATGGGATAGATTCAGAACAGATCCAGCAGCTCAAAACTAGGCATCCATGAGGCGCTGTGGGCCATCAGCAGCAGCAGAATTGTATTCCACCACAATCTGCAACCTCATGGCCCGGCATATCCCTCACTCTACCATTACCATCAAGCCAGGGGGCCAACCCTGGTTCAATGACTGCAGAAAAGCATACCAGCAGCAGCACCAGGCGTACCTAAAAATGAGGTGCCAACCTGGGGAAGCTGCAACACAGGACTACATGCATGCTAAACAGCAGAAGCAGCATGCTATAAACAGAGCTAAGCGATCCCACAATCAACGGATCAGATCAAAGCTCTGCAATCATGCCAAATCCAGTCATGAATGGTGGTGGACAATTAAACAGCTAATGGGAGGAGGAGGCTCCATGAATATCCCCATTCTCAATGATGGTGGAGCACAGTACACGAGTGCAAAAGACAAGGCTGAAGCGTTTGCAACCATCTTCAGCCAGAAGTGCTGAGCGGATGATCCATATTCGCCTCCTCCTGAGGTCCCCACCATCACAGAAGCCAGTCTTCAGCCAATTCGATTCACTCCACGTGATATCAAGAAATGGCTGAGCGCACTGGATACAGCAAAGGCTATGGGCCCTGACAACATCCCGGCTGTCGTGCTGAAGACGTGCTCCAGAACTAGCCATGCCTCTAGCCAAGCTGTTCCAGTACAGCTACAACACTGGCATCTACCCGGCAATGTGGAAAACTGCCCAGGTATGTCCTGTCCACAAAAAGCAAGACAAATCCAATCCAGCCACTTACCACCCCAGTCAACTCTCAATCAGCAGCAAAGTGATGGCAGGTGTCGTCGACAGTGCTATCAAGTGGCACTTGCTCACCAATAACCTGCTCACTGATGCTCAGTTTGGGTTCTGCCAGGACCACTCGGCTCCGGACCTCATTACAGCCTTGGTCTAAACATGGACAAAAGAGCTGAATTCCAGAGATGAGGTGAGAGTGACTGCCCTTGACATCATGGCAGCATTTGACCAAGTGTGGCATCAAGGAACCCTAGTAAAACTGAAGTCAATGGGAATCAGGGGGAAAACTCGCTACTGGCTGGAGTCATACCTAGCACAAAGGAAGATGGTTGTAGTTGTTGGAGGTCAATCATCTCAGCCCCAGGACATCACTGCAGGAGTTCCTCAGGGCAGTGTCCTAGGCCCAACCATCCTCAGCTGCTTCATCAATGACCTTCCCTCCATCATAAGGTCAGAAGTGGGGATGTTCGCTGATGATTGCACAGTGTTCAGTTTCATTCCCAACTCCTCAGATAATGAAGCAGTCCATGCCCGAATGCAGCAAGGCCTGGATGACATTCAGGCTTGGGCTCATAAGTGGAAAATAACATTCGCGCCACACAAGTGCCAGGCAATGACTATCTCCAACAAGCGAGAGTCTAACCACCGCCCCTTGACATTCAACGGCATTACCATCACCAAATCCCCCACCATTAACATCCTTTGGGTCACCATTGACCAGAAACTTAACTGGACCAGCCACATAAATACTGTGGCTACAACAGGTCAGAGGCTGGGTATTCTGCGGTGAGTGTCTCATCTCCTGACTCCCCAAAGCCTTTCCACCATCTACAAGGCACAAGTCAGGAGTGTGATGGAATACTCTCCACTTGCCTGGATGAGTGTAGCTCCAACAACACTCAAGAAGCTTGACACCATCCAGGGCAAAGCAGCTCGCTTGATTGGCACCCCATCCACCACCTTAAACATCCACTCCCTCCACCACCGGCGTACCGTGTGCCATCTACAAGATGGTGAGACACATGCAATGCGGCAACACCTCCCAAACCCGCGACTTCTACCACCTAGAAGAACAAGGGCAGCAGGTGCATGGGAACCTCAAAGGTCACACACCATCCCGCCTTGAACATATATTGCCGTTCCTTCACAGTCTCTGGATCAAAATCCTGGAACTCCCTACCTAACAGCATTGCGGGAGTACCTTCACCACATGGACTGCAGGGATTCAAGGCGGCTCACCACGCCTTCTCAAGGGCAACTAGGGTTGGGCAATAAGTGCTGGACTTGCAAGCGATGCCCATATCCTGAGAATGAAGATGGGGTTGCTCTTCTGAGGTTGGGGCTGAGGCACGGTGTTGGAGCAAAGAAGAGAGAACTTTACTTTGTATCCGTGCTATAACTGACCTGTGTTCCTGGAATGGGAAAAGGTCCATCCCTCACCCTCATGAGCACAATTTTTTTTTAAACAAAGGAGCAAAAATATATATCAACATACAGTGTAAAAATTCAGTTGTAGGATCACAACGATAAGAAACAACTTGAGTGAGTTTAAACTTACGTTTTTGGGTTAAAGTAAATGTCACCCCATAGACGCTTTGCAAACTCCATATAGTTAATGTCTCCTGTAAAGAAAATATATATATTTTTTTTTAATTGAGAAATATTTCTGAAACATCTCATCGTACATTTTGGACCGTAATCAAAACCAGGCACATAACAGCTGTAAATCAAAATATATATATTTTTTAGAAAATTAGTTGATTCTCTATTGTTTGTGATCAATTAAAAAACCTATTTTGCAATCTCCAATTAGTGCCTCACCATCTCTTATTTCGACTGTCTCTGTATGCCTTCAACACTTTCCCTCTACAATTCTTTTTCACTCTTTGTTCTGTACACTCGTTGCATGTGTCTCACAAACTTTAAATTTCTTTGCTGGATGCCTACCTGGCACTATGCGGAGAAGAAATTAGTCTGTTGCAGCAGAGTTGGGTTCAGGGAACAGAATAGTGGGTCTGGGTTTGGGGAATGATGTCAAGTCTGGGCAAGCCTTGGGGTTGAGGGAGAAACGGCGAAGCTGTGGCGGAACCTGGGAGCACGTGTGTGTGCGTGGTTGGGTGGTGATGGTATTTGATGATGAATGGTGCAAAAGGCAACCAAGCAAAAGGGAGTGTGTACCCGAGATCAGGATGTTCATAAAGCCTGGCATGATGCATCAGAGTGCATGGGAAAGTGGTTACAACAATTGAAGGTGGGGTTATGGGTAGATATAGCTTTTCCTGAATGAAGTGTTTATAATACAAGTTCTATTTTTAGGAGCATAAAATACAGTGGATGAGGAACTCTTGTGGCAGTCACATGCAAATATTTTTTTTCCCCTCATAGAATGTAAGCAATTGTTTTCTTGTTCAACTAGTTAGCAACGGCACTACAGAGATGGTGCTAGAATTAGTCTCTGGTTCCAGGTCTCGTGGCTCTCCTGGTTCGGTTTGCTTTGTTGTTCGGGGATGTGATTGATTGGAAAGACTAAGCTGCTGGTTCTGTGATTTGATTGATCAAAGGGAATCCACAATATTAGAGTGCTATGCACGCAAAACCTTTAATACAGAATATCTCATTCTTGTTCTTTAAACTTTCCTCAGCCAAGAGGACATGGGGGCAGCTGATTTGCTTCCAGGCCTCTGCCAGAGGCACCCGAGACAACCACAAGAGCAACAGTTGTCTGGCACATCTCCTGAATAGAATGCTCAGATCAGTGGAGCAGGCCTATTTAACAGCTGTGCAATGCATAACATCCAGGCAAAGAAGCATTTAAAACGCTCGGACGGTAGGAAATTTTCGGAGGCCAGGTTTGTATCTCCCAGCTTACAGACGCGAAGAGAAGGTAGTCGATTCAGCATCAACTGGCACCTCTAAAGGGGACTGGATTAATAGCTGTTGAATTACAGAACTGAGTGTGATAGCAATATTAATACTACTTCTTGATTTTTTTTCAGGGGAGGTAGGGAAAGTAACTAAAGTAGGTCAGCAGATAAATGAAGATAGTCCATATAATTATACAGAATGTACAGCCCAGAAACAGGCCATTTGGTCCAACTGGTACATGCCAGTGTTCATGCTCCACACAAGCCTCTTCCAACCCCTCTTCATCTCACCCTATCAGCATATCCTTCTATTCCTTTCTCCCTCATGAGTTTATTTAGCTTCCCCTTAAATGCATCTATACTATTCGCCTCAATTTGTGGTAGTGATTCCACATTCTTACCACTCTCTGGGTAAATATGTTTCTCCTGAATTTCCCTAATGCATTTATTAGCGACTATCTTATATTTATGGCCCCTAGTTTTGATCTCCCCCACAAGTGGAAACATCTTCTCTACGTCTACCCTATCAAACCCTTTCATACTCTTAAAGACCTCCATCAGGTCACCCCTCAGCCTTCTCTTTGCTAGAGAAAAGAGCTCTCGTCTGTTCAATCTTTCCTGATGGGTATAACCTCTCAATTCTGGTATCATCTTTGCAAATCTTTTTTGCACCTTCGCCAGTGCCTTTCTATCCTTGTTATAATATGGAGACCAGAACTGTGCACAGCACTCAAAGTCCATAATCATACATGCGCTTTGGATGGAGTGGACGATGCGTTGAATGGCCTGGAGTTTCTTATATTCATAGCTTTGTACAATGGCACCCAAAACTTTGAAAAATGAAGACCCTCATCATCCAAGTCTCTGCCCTATCTCTATATCCCTTATAATATTTAATTCCTAAATATCTCCCTCCCTTTTAAGTACTTCAATTGAATCTGCATCTATGGCCTTCTCGGACTGTGTATTCCACAATGTGTGAATGAGCTTTTTTTTTTCCTGAATGTGACTTTAACTGATTTAGTTCAAATTCTAAGATTAGTTTTAATTCTAAAATGATTTCCTCTTGTTCTAAATCTCCCGACTAGAGAGAAGAGTTATTTCCTTTTTAACCATCCATTCATCATTTTCAATGCCTCAGCAAAACAACTCTTAACCTCCTCATCTCTGGGGAATATATGACCAAATCTCTCATCATAAGGCAAGGTTCTTCACCTCAGGTACCAACACTGATGAATTGTCGTTGGATGCCTTCCAAGGTCAGTATTTTTCTTAAGGTAATATTCTCAAAATGGAGCACAATATTCCAAATGAGTTCTGATCAATGCTACATATAACTGCAGAAGTTCTTCCATGCTTTCATATTCTAGATCGCTTCTGAAGAAGCCCAGTATCCCATTAGGCTTTTTGATTGCACTCGTGAGCTAGCTTTAAATAACTTATGTACTCTAAATTGTTTATCTACATTCCATGTATTTCACACAGACATACTTAATGTTTGCCAGTTCTTCAAACTTTTGCCAAATGAACGCAACAGACCACAATCTATAGACCAGTATTACAAAGCGAGCATCTGTAGGTTAAAAGCGCCAAATGTTTATCTGTCATCTCTAATTAAAACTAATGCTCACCATATGTATCAGCATAGATCTTGGCAAAGGATCCCAGAGTGAAGCAAATACTGTACTGAGAACTGGCAAAGCAAACATTACCCAACAGAGGGGAAACAATCAGGTTTTCATCTGTTGAATAGACACTGCAGAGAGAGAAAAAAATTAGGTTTAAACAAGGGCTGTACGATTTCCTTTTCTGTTTTTTTAAGATTCTATAAAGGTAGACAAATGAGATTAGAGTAGGTAGCGCCAGTTGGAAAGCTAGCACCTGCACAGGAGCAATGGGCCAAATGGCCTCCTTCTGAGCTGTAATTTCTTTGATTCTATGATCCTTCTGCATCATGTACCATTCCCTTGTTAAGAGGAAAAAAAAAAAGCAGAAAACCTAACTCAGACCTCTGATAATGTTCCTCTTAAGCTAGATACTGGGACTTGCATTGACGCAGCACAAAGTTCCGCCCCTTCCAATTTTGTTTCGTCCTTGTGGCTAACTGCTTAGTCTCTTGTCGAGACCCCTACATCCAACAAATAAAGTCAGGAACATAGCATGTAGTGAACCGCGGATGACAAATCATGCCCCACCATTTGGAAAAATAACATTAATTTATTTTAAAATTAGCTAAAATTGTGTTGTGGCAGCTCAGTCCCTCATGGCAGTCAAGAGTTTGACAAGAAATCTAGCAAAGTCAAAATCACCTTTTTGTAGGGGAGAAAAAGGAAAAGGAGGAAGTCTTAACTCCCTTGCCCTCCCCCTGAAGAAATAACGTGTGCTGAAACAAAACTCTATAAAACCGAAATAATTCATGTGTACTGAAATATGCAAATGTTGCACTATAATAAAAGATGAAACAACAGTTCCTTTGACCTTTTTTAAAAAAAAATACAGATGTGTAACTTGGAGCTGCATCATGTAAATTTCTAGGCATTTGTGAGGCAGTTTATAGTACATATCCTTTAAGTTTATGTTTAATTAGTTGAGACAACTCCAGTCGTGTGTGTTTTTTTTTTCCAATTCACATTCAATTCCAGTCAAATCTGGATATATTTTTGGAAAAGGTACAGAAAAATAGTAGATTGGGTTAAAACTTGCAGAGACCTTCAATATACAAGAACAAATATATTCCCCACAGTAATGTAGAAAGTACATCACCATTTTATTACTTGAAGAAATGCATTTTCAAAACAGAGAAATGACAGCCTACCTGAGCAAGCCATTGACTTCATCCACAATGTGACGCAGTTTGTAATATGCATCAGTTGGAGGCAGCTTTAGCTCCAGGATGAGTCTGTCTATTTTATTGATGCAAACAGTGACAGCTAGCTTCTCCTGTACCGCATGTTTAATCAATCTCTCTGTGTTCAGCATTACCTGCAGATTCCACAAAAATACATTACACATACAGCATATTATTAAAAACATTGAGACAACGTTAATAAAACAGGTCAGATATAGAATAGCTAAACACTTGTTACAATGCTTTAAAAAAAAAAGTTTCTTCTCTTTAAACTCAGGTGAATATTTACAATCAAGTGAGCAGTGCCAATAAAAGAAAAAAGACAGACTTGCATTTATATAGCGCCTTTCATGACCACCGGACGTCTCAAAGCGCTTTACAGCCAATGAAGTACTTTTGAAGTGGAGTCACTGCTGTAATGTGGGAAATGCAGCAGCCAATTTACGCACAGCAAGCTCCCACAAACAGTAATGTGATAATGACCAGATAATCTGTTTTACTGATGTTGGTTGAGGGATAAATATTGGCCAGGACACCGGGGATAACTCCCCTATTCTTCTTCGAAATAGTGCCATGGGATCTTTTACGTCCACCTGAGAGAGCAGACGGGACCTCGGTTTAACGTCTCATCCGACAGACGGCACCTCCGACAGTGCAGCACTCACTCAGCACTGCACTGGGAGTGTCAGCCTAGCTTTCCGTGCTCAAGTCCCTGGAGTGGGACTTGAACCCGCAACCTTCTGACTCAGAGGCGAGTGTGCTACCCACTGAGCCACAATACTGAGGAATGGAACGTTTCCCCGTTTTCTGCAGCCGTCCACGCTCAGGTCACATTGGTCATATATCGCATGGGTCGGATGAAAACCAAATCTTCCTCTACATGGCCCCTATAATTTATCTTCGTTTCAATCTCAGAAGAGGTCCCTTACTGTACAAGCAGAACATTTCCACTTCTGACATCAAATAACCATCTAACCTCAAAAAAAGGAATTTGCCTTTATATAGCACCTTTCACATCTTCTATTGGTAGACTGTCAATTTACTGCCAAATTTTAGGACTTTTCTTATTCAAGCCGACTAAAAACTAGGCCAAATCTGCGAAAAACTCTTTACGCAAATCCTTATGCCCAAAAGAAAGATTTTCACTCCGTGCGAGATAGATTTGAATAATGGTTCTAAAAAGTAAGTTTTTTTTTTAAACCCGACAGTGTTACAGTCTCTTCGAGTGAGGAACTGGTTTTAAACATCTCAGGCAGAGCAGAACGGAGGCATTTCCCACATGGAGGGAATAGCAGGGAAGGGGAAATGATCTACAGGCCCGTTACCTTTCCCACCGTTCAATTTAGAGCAGGCTTTGGAGAGGGCTGAGTGATCATCGAAACCCCCAAGTGGCTCTGGGGAGACCATATTAAACAAAAGGCTCTGCTTCCAATAATCTGATCATCTCAAAATTATAACAGTGTAGAATTATATTTGGATAAGTAGTAGGCGACAGCAAAATATTAAAATAAACAAATTCACACAATCATGCAGGGAGCAGTAGATTTAGCAATTTTCAGTTTCCAAGCAGTCTTGAAGAAAACCACCTTCACACTAATCTAACAATCTGATCATCCCTCTGGGTTCAGACGAGTGTTAAAAACGTAGATTTCCAAAACTGCTGAAAATCTCTCTAACTTGTTTGTCACCAGTGAAGAAGGGATTGATCCTGTGTGGCTTTACCTCTACCAGTGAGAGTTTGATGCATCAGTGGCTGCACTTCAAAATTAATTTGTGTGAAGCACTTTGAAACATAGCTCAGAGGTGCGATGACGTGCAATATAAATGCAAAATTTTTTGATATGTTGTTTGTCAGACTCCTCTGCAAACCCAATTCCCTTTCCTTGCAGTTTAATATAATGCCAACACCAGTTACTTCTGCAGATTCTGCCACTCTTGACAAGCATCACCATCAATTAAATCATCAATCTCACCCCGTTCTGGAATCAGCCCTTCCTTCCATTTTAAATATTGGGCCATTCACCATTTCTACAGATACCCGAGAACGTTTCATCACCAGAGACGAGACACTTCTAGACAATCATTCAACTGAACGATGACAGCAGAGGTTACTTTTAATCCTCAATAGTTGTAACGTGCTCTTTACAGCAAACATTTTCAGTGTAGCAGTAGATATTTGGGCGCAGGGGGAAGACAATATTTCTATTTGTTTTTAAAAGGCAATATGGATATGCTAGGTTATATAAATTTTCAGGGTCTTCAAGTTTCATACATCTGTCTTCAGACTCAGTATTTTCTGCAAGGTGTACTTCTTTCACGTATACCGACAGAATTTGACTCTCATGCATTTCAATGTCCAGAACCTGGAAACTGTCTTAGTTCGCAGCTGTCCCCAGAAAAAAAAAAGTCATCTTCTTTTGGTCTACTACAGACCTGAACCTACTCACCCCCTCTGCTGCATCGATGAACAGCACCATACCGTCAGAGATCCGGAAACCTGCTGTGACCTCGTCAGAGAAGTTTACATGTCCTGAAAAGAAAGGATCAAAATACATTCCATTTATAGATGGGCTGAGAACAGTTCCAGCAGCAGGAGGGCAGTCTTGTAACACAGCAAGCATAAAAATTCAACTCTCGAAGCTATTGATCATCATAACTTGTTTCATTTAAGTCAGTTCTTGGAAAGAACACAAGGCAGTGGTGAGGAGTTCCATCTCTCAGGTGAGGACAGAAGAAAGAAAAAAAATTGCATGAATTTTACATCTGGTGGTATTAATAAAAATATATTTCATTGTCATTTTTAAAAATTAGGTGTATAAAAATGAAAATAAAATGAATGAATTTGTGCAATTCTAGGATCAAAGTCAAGGGCTAATATGATACCATTATTTATCCAACAGATAGACCTAAACAAATAATTCAGGAATTACATACGGCTCATTGGATCAATTATATCCAGCTACCCTAATGCTGGGTTTTCTGTTTAAACTATGGGTACAGGAAATAAAAATAATTGGACTGAAATCACGCTTAATAACAAACAGGATGTGTTCATACGAAACTCCTGCATCTTTAGTGTCTTTGAGTGTCAGCTGTGGCTCAGTGGGCAGCACCCTCGCCTCTGAGTCACAAGTTTGTGGGTTCAAGTCCCACTCCAGAGACTTGAGCACAAAATTCTAGACTGACACTCCACTGTGCTGCACTGTTGGAGGTGCTGTCTTTCGGATGAGACGTTAAACCGAGGCCCCGTCTGCTCTCTCAGGTGAACGTAAAAGATCCTATGGCACTATTTTGAAGAAGAGCAGGGGAGTTTTCCCCGGTGTCCTGGCCAATATTTATCCCTCAACCAACATCAGTAAAACAGATTATCTGTTTGTGGGAGCTTGCTGCGTGAAAATTTGCTGCCACGTTTCCTACATTACAACAATGACTACATTTCTAGAGTACTTCATTGGATGTAAAGCGCTTTGGGAGGTCCAGTGGTCGTGAAAGGCGCTACTGTATCTAAATGCAAGTCTTTCTTTGAAATTTTCAACCAAGACATTAACATTTGAATCCATCAGATTAAGGTACCTGATAGCAGCATGGTTGCAACCACATTGTTTTGTGTGTTTTTCTGCAAGTCATGGATGAAGTCAAAGTCGTTGCTGGGAATTTACATACTCAGAATCAATGAAAACTATTTGTTACCAGCATCACCTCATGAGCTGAACAACATAGCCTGTAGTACAACAATTTTTAACCATTTGAGGTCAGTTCATAGCACACACCTGGAGTATCTATGATGTTGAAGAGATAGGATTTGCCCTTGGAATCTGGGAGCACCATTGTGACTGGGGTACTCTTTATACCTACTCCTCTCTGGAAAAAAAAAGTAATTGCAGGAATTATCCAAGAGAATTTGAAAAAGCTCCAACTAATTCAAGTAAAATGCAGCATCTTTATGCTTACCTCCTGCTCTGTAAAGAGTATATCAGTGTAGCGAAGCTGAAAACAAACAAAATACAACTTCATGTTAGTTGTTTTGAGTGTTAACCTGGTTGCACCAAAACAAAAGCTACATTGAAGCCTCAATTTATCAAAGTCCAGGGGAACCAACACAGTAAATACTTTCAGCATTCCTAACCAATATATTGGCCCGGAATTTGCGGCCAGCAGCGAAGTGAAGGCGTTCGCTGCTGGCCCCGAAGTACACTCCACACAGGGTTCTCACATGGGGAAACGGCAAACCTAAAATAAAGATGCACAAACTTTCTTAAAAATGTTAATTTTTTTATTAAAATGGACAAATTTCACACTGCACAAAATTTAAATTAGTTTCCCAGGCCCTTAACATTTGTTTAGCAGTCAATGCGCTGTTAAAACCCCAGTTACACCTAATTCCTTTGGGTCTAACTTTTAGTGGGGAATTTAACAGCGTGATTACTGCGGAAGAGCCGAAGTTTTTGTCAGTTTCAATGATTTATGAGATCTCACCGATTGCCGGCTCTGTGGGGGGCACAGCACAGTCAGTTTCAGAACAGTCATTGACAGACCACAACTCCGGGATTTCCGCATGCACTAATTCCCGAATTTGCGGTCAGTTTCAAAGACGGTATGACAGCGTACTCAAGAGTATACCTCATACCGAGCGCAAATTCAGGGCCATTAAGGTTTCTACTCATCTGCCCCTGTTCTAGTCTCCTAACTCTTCAGTAGGCCTTCTGCTCTCTTAAGCTGCTATTGACATATCTTTAAGTTGTGTCTCCGAGAATAAATGACATGGCTGCACCTTACATTATTCTACAGCACTGATCTATTGCCCTCCCACTCTTTCTCTCCACTACTCAGTCAGAGTACGGAACAATTGGTGCAAGGCCAGGAGTTGTGTGGGTCAGCATTATTCCTATCTACTCCATTGGACGGACAGTTTGAATTTGACATGCCTAGCACAAAGGAAACATCTGGCCTCAGGGTTCCTCTATCCTTGGTGGATGATCTGAGACTCGGGTGAACCAAGAACTTTGATGTATCAAGATATTCAATCGACCAATGGTCGATCTATCTAGACTCCACTGTTTACATACATTTCTTTTAAACCGTTTATTAAAAAAAGTTACATCAATCTCAGTATGATTTCAAAACAGAACCAGAAAGAGCAAAGTAGCCAACAATTGATCAATATAACAAATATTGAATTTTAACTCGATCCTATAACTTTACTTTAATTGTTCTTAATATTTAAGTCAAATGGAAGCTTCAGGCTTTAAAAAGTTAAAAAGAAGTACTGAATAATACCGCAATGTGTAGAGTAGGCAAACTAGTACGAATATATAGTCAAAAATGATATAACCATCGTTAACATTGTACGTTTATCCGGGAAACATTAAGAAAATAGAAGTTGCTAATGTGCTTACGTCTCTGTCATCCTTTTTACGAATCTCTGGGTGAGTCTGTTCAATTAAGCAATCAACAAAATTTGTCTGAAAGAAAAATTGTAAAATGTGTATATTTAGCTGATTACATCACGATAACACTCCACTTATAATATTTGGCATTTGCTTCTACAATTTCTTTTTCATTACTACCAGTGAAAATAATGAATACCACATTTAAGATTTCCCCCTCTCCGAGTACATCAATAGCAGCACTTCCATATGCCAGCAACAATCATGAAAGCACAGGATAAGCATAATTATTTGCAGATCTTGATTTTTAATCCTCCAATGCAATTAAAGTTCAAACCATACTCTGCAATTGACAATGTACCTCCACACATCTATTACATACCTTCCCATGATGTAAATGCCCACAGAGAGTAATGTTCCGAATTAGCTCGGAATTATCCATCAAATCTGCAAGGAATCTGAGATGAAAAAAAAGTGACGATTCATGTAAATGTTTATACTTTTACTCTATTGATAATCAAACATAGACTAGACTGCCAACAGAAAAGAAATATTCAATCATACGGTTATAGGTATATTTAAGAAAGGTTGCAATCAGTGACTTGCTTTGAATCAAAACATTATTTGGTTGTTATACCAAAAGTGGCTGATGCTCAAAGGCCTTACTCACTGTGAATAAACAGCCCTTTGCAGGGGACTGGGCACCTTTCACCTCTGGATCCTGAGTTTGAATGCAGCTATAATGTGCCAGTTGTAAGGTTACCACATTAAACGAGTCAAGGAATTCTCAGTGTAATTTCATTACACTGCGTGCACATAGCACTTAATTATCCACAAATCAGGACAAGAAATGGCAACCTTGGTCGAAGAGGCCATGATGGCTGGTGCAGAAAGTAGAAAACTTCACCGTGCTGCAGCTGGGCACTGAAATTGATTTTTTTATGCTGCTTTCAAGGGTACTGCATAACTATTCACTTACTCCATATCGTACACTGTTTCTGGTAACTCCTGCTCCATCAATGTAAACTTCTTTTTCTTGACAGGTTTAATGATAGGTTCTGAAAGTTGAAAAACCTCAATTACAAAAACAGCAACAAGTGATTCCATTAAAAGTTAAAAAATGTACTTCAATGGACAAAGTCACTATGCATCTGCCTAAACAGACCCATTCATAATTTTACTTAGAAATATGTTATATGAATACATGTTATGGGAATAAGAGTGGCACAGTCAAAGATAATTGTATATTTGCTTCAGTTTAAATTAATCCAGAGGCGTTTTCCTGAACACAGACCTCCTTCCTGGACTATTACCATTATGTTGCATCTCCAGCTAACCTATAGGATCCATCCATTGTAGGAGGACCCCTATCCAAACACCCCAGTGCAACCAACAACTATGCCCCACACACCATGTTCCACTATACTATAACAGTGACTACACTTCAAAAGTACTTCCTTGGCTATAAAGCACTTTGGGACGGCCTGAGGTTGTGAAAGGCGCTATATAAATGCACGTTCTTCCTTCTTTCACTGATGTTGCTCCTCTTAGCCTGTAGCTCACAGTTCCTAAATTACCCTTATGCATGTAGATATCCTCTGATTAACTATCTTATCATTTCCATGCCTGCAATATTTAGTGGATCAGCTTATTATTGTTGCTTCATGTACAAGACTGAGGAATGAACAGTTTAAAAAATGTTTGTCTCCACAGAGTTTATTAAAATATTATACATGTCGAACAAATGCTAAGACCAATGCTGCAGCACATAGAATAGTACAGCACAGAAGGAGGCCATTCGGCCCATCAAGTCTGCGCTGGCTATTTCGAAGAGCAATCCAGTTAGTCCCACTCCCCCGCTCTTTCCCCATATCCCTGCAATTTTTCTTCCTTCAAGTATTTATCCAATTCCCTTTTGAAAGCTACTATTGAATCTGTATCCACTACCCTTTCAGGCAGTGCATTCCAAATCCTAACCACTCGTTGCATAAAAAAGTTTTTCCTCATGTCGCCTCTGGTTCTTTTGCCAATCACCTTGAATCTGTGCCCTCTGGTTATCGACCCTTCAGCCACTGGAAACAGTTTCTCTTTATTTACTCTATCTAAATCCTTCATGATTTTAAACACTTCTATCAAATTTCATCTTCACTTTCTCTGCTTGTCTGTGTACTTAAATAAGGTCTGTGCATATCTCTAATTATTCACACACAGCAAACTCTGTTTAGTGGTTGGTTGCACTGGTTAGTGGAGCTGTAGTAAATATTAAATTCCAGTTCAGGCGAGATGGCCAGAGGTCAGCGCCCTTTATTTTTCTGCAAAAACTAATTACAACATTCAGGCATTCATTATTTTAAATGCAAATTTATTCAGTATTGACCGTAGTATTTTTTGAAAATTGACATTTAGTGTTACGGTTAATCAAACGTTTCCTACTGAATGTTACTGGTTATTCAAAACACTCACCAAAAATTGTGAGCAACATTATATTACATGTAAACAGTAGCCAAATTTATGTTCAGCACAAAATTAAGCAACCAAATGTTATGTATATATAAGGCTATGCAGTTCAAGGCACTTAAAGCACACATGATGTCTTTTTTACATGGGGAGAGCAGTTTGCCATTATTTTTAAATTGACAAAATAAAATCTGTTAAGAAATTAAAGATTACATAGAATATACGACGCAGAAACAGGCCATTCGGCCCAATCAGTCCATGCCAGCGTTTATGCTCCACTCGAGCCTCCTCCAGTCTTTTCTCATCTAGCTCTATCAGCATAACCCTCTATTCCCTTCTCCCTCATATGTTTATCTAGCCTCCCCTTAAATGTATCTATACTATTTGGCTCAACTACTCCCTGTGGTAGCGAGTTCCACATTCTCACCACCCTCTGGGTAAAAGAGGTTTCTTCTGAATTCCCTATTTACAGTAATTTCTTGATGACTATCTTATATTGATGGCCTCTAGCTATGTTCTTCCCCACAAATCGAAACACTCTCTCTGTATCTACTCTATCAAAACCTTTCATAATTTTAAAGATCGCTCTTCGGTCACCCCTCAGCCTTCTTTTTTCAAGCAAAAAGCAACCCAGCCTGTTCATCCTTTCCAGATATGTATACCCTCATATTTCTGGTATCATCCTTGTAAATCTTCTCTGCACCCTCTCCAGTGCCTCTATATCCTTTCTATAATATGGCGACCAGACTTGTACGCAGTACTCCAAGTGTGGTCTGACTAAGGTTTGATACAAGTTTAGCATAACTTTACTATTTTTCAATTCTATCCCTCTAGAAATAAACCTTCGTGCTTGGTTTGCTTGAAAAGCTTTTTTGGGAGATGGGACTAGAATGCCTAGAAGCAAGAACAGAAGAGGTAGGGAGGGGAGAAGCATTTTTAAAACAATTAAAACTTGTGAAACACAGAGGGGTTTAGAGAACCATGACCTAAAGCCCTTGCATATTGAATTATTTCAATTGTTCCACTTTACCTGTAAGCGGCTGAGTATCCTCCTCTTGGACGATTGTCTCTACCTCGGGCCCGTACACCTCCTCTGCTGTGGGGTAATACTTCTTATCCTCGTGTAGCACCACCTCCATTCCAACATGATCATCATCCTGATCTCCAACTTCTTCATCGTCGTCATCCTCCTAATATAGTCAAACACAAAAGCATTTTTAAAGCAATTGTCTGAACATTGATGCAACTACATTGAGACATTTCTTTACTCCCCTGTATGAGTAAAGGAAATGCAATATAAAAGCTGCTTTGTATAGCTATTGCACTTTTGGAGTTTCAAAGAGTAATAGTATTATGAACATATGAACAATGACGGACAGGTAAAGACCCTCTGGTCCATCCAGCCTGTCCCACACAATTGCAATACCTTGTGTATCACAATATATACACTGCACTCCACCCGAAACCATGTGATCTCCTGGGAGAGGCGAAAAAACCCAAGCCAATTTGGGGGGGGAAAAAATCTGGAAAATTCCTCTCTGACCCATCTAGGTGATCGAAACTAGTCCAGATCACATCACTCTGGCCCTGAATTTCCTGCAGTACCTACCTTCTGTAAGAGGTGATCTCCGCCCCAGCCAGAAACAGGACACGCTCTCGCTTGAAGGAATTCAGCGAATCAGCATCCACCGTACGGGACAGCAGCCTGTTCTGAGGTCCACTATTCTCTGGGGAAAAGAACCACCTCGACATCTAACCTAGATCTGGCCTTATACAACTTAAATTTGTGACAAAGCTATTACAGGAAACTCTTTATTAACCAGCACTGACGGGACCGGCGTGGTGCCGGTTAATCAAAAAGTCCGGATAACGGAGAGTTATATCTCCCAACGTACGAGAGCCCCGTACACATTGACATGCGCCTGCATTCAGAGCTCCGTCTCCCCGGGGACCGCCAGCTGACCATCTGTCGTGTCCGCTGCCTACCCGGGCTGCACATTCCCCTCCCAATCTACACGCTCCGATACAAGGCAAACGCCTCGGGGTTTTTTTTAAAGTTAATTTTAAACGAGAGATGAAGGAAAACCCCGGTTACCTACTCAAGAATTATGCCGGTTAAGAGAGATTTCCGGATATTTGGGTGCCGGTTAATAAAGAGTTTCCTGTATTTGATTAAAAGATTTAAGAGGCAATATTATTATTGTTTAGTGCATGTTCAATTTATTGATGCACAATGTACTAAAACATTCAAACGCATGAAAAACAGTAAGGAAATCTGCAACTCCAATTACATTCAGCCAAGATTTGTATTCCGATCATCTGATGAGCAAGCAGCTGAAGTGCAGTATCATGAAAAATTGTTGCACTCTGCAAAGTGAGTTCTAATAGTTAACATTAAGACTTTCAATACGTTTGTTGAACATTTTCAGTCCATTGAAACAGTATACATTCAGATTGAGTACTTTCCAGTTTCTTACAGTAAAATCAGTATTCAATTTCTCCAATTACATAAATTAATCGTTTACTCTCTTTCTCTCTCCACGGATGCTGCCTGGCCTGCTGAGTTTTTCCAGCGTTTTCTGTTGTTATTTTGAAGCTGTGGAAGCTGGGATTTTTGTTATAAACAGCATTGCATTTAAACACAGACTTTGTATTGATTTAGAGTTGGTAACTCTGCGGAGTCACATATTGCCTTCAGTGCGAATCTCTGCAGATGAAAAGTGCCACTGGATCATTTTTGGCTAGCTCCCTCAAGCCTGGCAGCCGAAGTCACAGACAGGTGTGGGGAAGGTGCACATCAGCTGATCTCACTGGCAGGAGCAGAAGAGGAGGGGAGTGGAGGAAAGGATATGCAAGCAGCCTAAAACTCCGCTGGACTCCTAGTAGCAGCAAGAATAAGGGGAAGATAAAGCAATAGGGGAAGGTATCAGCGCCAGCAAATTTATTACTGTTTGTGTCTTTTGAACAGCTATGCATCAGCAAGCAGTTCTTTGGTTTTTATTTTTCGTTTTCAAGTGGATCTGGCCGCTGTAGAAATCAGCTGCAACCTCCTACAGCAAAGACACTAGTAACGGTAATAAAACAAGCACAGGATAAAATTGCTCAGTCTCAGTGGGCTGCCATACATTTTAATTTCGACCTACTTTATAAGTCTTTAAATGGACCCTTGTGATTTCATTATTAGCTGTAACACACGTCTGTCAAAAAATAAGTGATCCAGAAAAATACTTGCCTGGTCTATTCAAAAACAAAGGCTGGAAGTCAGTTGAGCAGCAGGTACCCTCCTGACAAAAACAAATTCTACCTCTCTCCTGCTGACTTGCAGAGCCACATATATTATGGGCTTATGTTTGGAATTTTTTTCCTACAATATTGCTGTACGGGATTCTAAGAATTGATAACGCTCTAACTAGTGTATGTCAAATGTGAGAAGTCGCACAACACCAGGTTATAGTCCAACAGCTTTATTTGAAATCACAAGCTTGTGATTTCAAATAAAACTGTTGGACTATAACCTGGTGTTGTGCGACTTCTCACATTTGTTCACCCCAGTCCAACACCGGCATCTCCGCATCATGGCTACTATCGACACCACAAACTGCCGGCTCAAAGTGGAGAGGATCTCCAAGAAGATCGCGCATATCGACACAGATTTTAAGACTTCACCTGACGAAGGAGTAGTGCTCCGATAGCTTGTGATTTCAAATAAAGCTGTTGGACTATAACCTGGTGTTGTGCGACTTCTCACATTTGTCCACCCCAGTCCAACATCGGCATCTCCACATTATAGGGTATGTCAAAACACAGATGTTCAACATGAATATTGCTTAGCTAATCAAGGAAATATAACTTATTTTGTAAGTGGCTTTCAGTGACACCCACAGGACAGGGCACGTGGCTTTGCCATGATCACATCTGGTTTTCGGAGATTCCATCTTGAAAATCTCCTCAGTGGTGGTCATCGTATCGTATCTTCACACTCTTCCCTACCACAAGGCTACACATGCCCCGGCATTATCATTGTATTTGGCAAGGTCAATAGCATTACAGTACTCGGACAGTAGTTGGCAGCAGAACAGATGGTCCATCGCTTACGGCTCATCACCACAGTCGCACATCACTGAGTTATTGTCATTGTGTTACTAGGGGCCATAAGAGGAGCATTCATGCTGCAGCCTCTATCAGGCTGTTTATCAGTCTGCGAATCCTTCTACTACTCACACTAGTCTCCTTAGTGGTAAATAAGTATGTAAATCCTGGCGTCGTTTTGACTCAAGTTTAATTGCTTGAACAAATATTTGGGTTTAAACACTCAATGCCAAAACAATTTTTTGTTTGAATGAATATATGTTAGAAAATGGGGTTCCGAGAGAGTCAGGGAGAGATAGCATTCGCAAATCTGTCTGTTTTACCCTAATGCAGAAGATCACATTATTATGGCTGCAAAGGATCCGAATACAGAATATTTCTGGGAGTATTTATAGAGGAATTAGTATTAATTATAATGCTTGCACAGTGAAAAAGTTAATTAAATGCTGCACATTACTTTTCAAACTATGAACCCTGTGGTGAAAATTAAGCAGAAATTTTCCTCAACTGGCAAGACATGGATTAAATACACTGAACATTATGATTTTAATATACCAGATTTTTTTTAACATGGTGATTCTATTACAAAACAAAACCTATCTGGAGAAGAATCATAGAATGGTTACAGCATAGAAGGAGGCCATTCGACCCGTCGAGCCCGTGTCGGCTCTCTGCAAGAGCACTTCAGCTAGTCCCACTCCCCCGCCCTTTCCTCGTAGCCCTCCAATTTTTTTTTTCCTTCAGGTACTTATCCAATTCCCTTCTGGTACTTATCCAATTCCCTTCTGAAAGCCACGATTGAGTCTGCCTCCACCACCCTTTCAGGCAGTGCATTCCAGATCCTAACCACTCGCTGCGTAAAAAAGTTTTCCCTCAGGTCACCTTTGGTTCTTTTGCCAATTGACATGGTATTTGGGCATTGTCAAGACAAATCCTAAAAGAAACCATAAAGCCACTGGGGCCAAATCTGAACACAGTGAACATTAACCTCACCTCATCTAGATCATCGTCCCTGCCTATACCATCTTCCTCGTCAGAATCCAACTCTGGTCCAATGTAGTTACCAAATTCATCATACAAGTCTGTATCCATGATAGGAACTCTGAAATGTACAGACAAGTTAAATTTATATATGCAAATACCTTTTTAAACACCTGACTGAACAAATAGAATAATACAGCACAGAAGGAAGCCATTTGGCCCATCATGCCTGTGCCAGCATGGGCATTGAAATATGTTGTGGGATTACAGTATACTAATACACAATATGTCCATCTGAAATTCCTCTCTCCACTATTTAAGAGACGGCATTAATGCAATTTTTATTAAGTGGATTAACTCCTCCGCTAAACTAGTGGGGAGAAGAATTTCAGAGGAACCCATTAAGCCCTCATAGACTATTATTCCACAATGTAATTTCAAGGCCTTGGTTTATATTTTATTCAAAAGCTGTGAGAGATTCTTGTCCCTGTATTTTCCCTAATATTCAACAAACTCCACATAAAATTTATGCTAAGAAATTCAAAGCTACACGGTCATGCAATGGTATCAGCCTGGCAAAGAGAAGAAAATATTTAGTTCTTGAAAATATAAAGCCCTCCTTTCACGTCTAGACTGCAGTTCAAATGCAGAGTCAGTATTTTTCTTGACATTTGGGTTATAACAAATACACACATTTTGAAAGACATGAATTTGGAATGGTTCCGATCTATAATATTACCTGGACCCACCCAGAATTCCCTTTAAGGAAACCAGGCCTGAGGGGAATAAAATAGCAGAAAATGCAGCTTCTGAAAAGAGAAGACATTTCCTGAAGGATATATACCCAAGAAGGCCTCCCTGCGACATTTCTCTTTTTGGATACTGACAAACCTGTATACCTTTCCAGAATGTGTTTTTAATTTCAGATTTCCAGCATTCACAATTTGTCTTTTTACCCCACCCCCCTCCACCAAGTGAAATGAGTTTAATGCAGTCTGAACCAAGCTGGGGCAAAAGTTGGCATAAAATTACTCAGCATTTCATAGAATCATACAACACAGAACGAGGCCATTCGGCCCATCGTGCTTGTGTCGGTTCTTCGGTCGAACTATCCAATTAGTCCCAGTCCCGGTCCCTGCTCTTTCCCTATTAGCCATGTACATTTTCCCCCTTCAAGTATTTATCCAATTCCCTTTTGAAAGTTACTACTGAATCTGCTTCCACCGCCCTTTCAGGCAGCGCATTCCAGATCACAACAACTCGCTGCTTAATTTTGTGTTTCCTCATATCGCCTCTGGTTCTTTTGTCAATCACCTTAAATCTGTGTCCTCTGGTTATTCATCCTTCTGCCACTGGAAACAGTTTCTCCTTATTTATTCTATCAAAAACAGTCATGATTTTGAACACCTCTTATCAAATCTCCTCTTAACCTTTTCTACTCTAAGGAGAACAACCCCAGCTTCTCCAGTCACCTACATAACTGAAGTCCCTCATCCCTGGTACTATTCTAGTAAATCTCTTCTGCACCCTCGCTAAGGTCTTGACATCCTTCCCAAAGTGTGATGCCCAGAATTGCCCACAATACTCCAGCTGAGGACTAACCAGTGTTTTATAACTGCCTTGCTTTTGCAATTCATGTCTCTACAAATAAAGCCAAAGATCCCACATGCTTTTTCAACAGCCTTCTCAACTTGTCCTGCCACCTTCAAAGGTTTGCGTGCATACACCCCAGGTCTCTCTGTTCCTGTATCCCCATTAAAATTTGACCATTTAGTTTATATTGCCTCACTTCACACTTCTCTGCATTAAATTTCATCTGCCATGTGTCTGCCCATTTCACCAGTCTGTCTGTGTCTTCACGAAGTCTGTTACTATCCTCCTCATTGTTTACTGCATTTCAGAGTTTCGTGTCATCTGCAAACTTTGAAATGATGCCCTGTATACCCAAGTCCAGGTCTTTAAAAATATCAAAAAAAAGTAGTGGTCCCAACACTTACCCCATGTGGAACACCACTGTATACTTCCCTCCACTGTTCACCACTACTCTCTGCTTTCTGTCTCTTAGTCAATTTCATATCCATGCAGCTACTGCTCCTTTAACCCCACAGGCTTCAATTTTTCTCACATTTTATTTTATCAAACACCTTTTGAAAGTCCATATACACAACATCAACTGCTCTACCCTCATCAACCCTCTCCGTTGCTTCAAAGAACTCAATCAAGTTATTCAAACATGATTTGCCTTTAACAAATCCGTGCTGACTTTCATTTATTACCCCATACTTTTCCAAATGTCAATTTTGTCCCGGATTATTGTCTTTAAAAGTTTCCCCACCACTGACGTTAGGCTGACTGGCCTGTAATTGCTGGGTTTATCCCTCTCCCCTTTTTTAGAACAGGGGTGTAACATTTGCAATCCTCCAGTCCTCTGGCACCACCCCCACATCTAAGGAGGATTGGAAGATTGTGGCCAGAGCCTTCGCAATTTCCACCCCAGTAACCTAGGACGGTTAAAGAGGAGATTAACACAATAGTAAGGAAGGATATTAGCTCTGATGATGTGGAATCTGTATGGGTAGAGCTGAGAAATACCAAGGGGCAGAAAACGTTAGTGGGAGTTGTATACAGACCCCCAAACAGTAATGCTGAGGTTGGGGATGGCATTAAACGGGAAATTAGAGACGCGTGCAATAAGGGCACAGCAGTTATCATGGGTGACTTTAATCTACATATAGATTGGGCTAACCAAATTAGTAACAATACTGTGGAGGAGGAATTGCTAGAGTGTATACGGGATGGTTTCCTGGACCAATATGTCGAGGAACCAACTAGAGATCAGGCCATCTTAGACTGGGTATTATGTAATGAGAAAGGATTAATTAGTAATATTGTTTTGCGAGGCCCCTTGGGGAGGAGCGATCATAATATGATAGAATTCTTCATTAAGATGGAGAGTGAAGTAGTTGACTCAGAGACTAGGGTCCTGAATTTAAATAAAGGAAACTACAATGGTATGAGGCGCGAGTTGGCTAGGATGGATTGGAGAGCGTTACTTAAAGGGTTGACGGTGGATAGGCAATGGCAAACATTTAAAGATCGCATGGATGAACTACAGAATTTGTTCATCCCTGTTTGGCATAAAAATAAAACAAAAAAGGTGACTCAACCGTGGCTAACAAGGGAAATTAGGGATAGCATAAGATCCAAGGAGAGGACATATAAATTGGCCAGAAAAAGCAGCAAACCTGAGGATTGGGAGCAGTTTAGGATTCAGCAAAGAAGGACAAAGGGATTAATTAAGAGGGGGAAAATAGAATATGAGAGTAAGCTTGCAGGGAACATAAAAACTGACTGTAAAAGCTTCTATAGATATGTGAAGGGAAAAAGATTGGTGAAGTCAAGCGTAGGTCCCTTGCAGTCAGAATCAGGGGAATTTATAATGGGGAACAAAGAAATGGCTGACGAATTAAATACATACTTTAGTTCTGTCTTCACAAAGGAGGACACAAATAAACTCCCAGAGATGTCGGGGAACATAGGGTCTAATGAGAGGGAGGAATTGAATGAAATCACTATTTGTAGGGAAATGGTGTTAGGGAAATTGATGGGATTGAAGGCCGATAAATCCCCAGGGCCTGATAATCTACATCCTAGGGTACTTAAGGACGTGGCCCTAGAAATAGTAGATGCATTGCGGGTCATCTTTCAAAATTCTATAGACTCTGGAACAGTTCCTATGGATTGGAGGGTAGCTAATGTAATCCCACTATTTAAAAATGGTGGTAGAGAAAAAACGGGGAATTATAGACCGGTAAGCCTGACATCGGTAGTGGGCAAAATGCTAGAGTCCATTATAAAAGATGTAATAGCAGAGCACTTGGAAAACAGTGACAGGATCAGACAAAGTCAACATGGATTTACAAAAGGGAAATCATGCCTGACTAATCTACTGGAATTTTTTGAGGATGTAACTGGTAGAATAGATAAGGGAGAAACAGTGGATGTGGTGTATTTGGACTTTCAGAAGGCTTTCGATAAGGTCCCGCATAAGAGATTAGCGTGCAAAGTTAAAGCACATGGGATTGGGGGTGAGGTACTGATTTGGATAGAGAACTGGTTGGCAGACAGGAAGCAAAGAGTTGGAATAAATGGGTCTTTTTCCGAGTGGCAGGCAGTGACTAGTGGGGTACCACAGGGATCGGTGCTAGGAACCCAGCTATTCACAATATATATCAATGATCTAGACGAGGGAACTAGATGTAATATCTCTAAGTTTGCAGACGACACAAAGCTGGGTGGGCGTGTGTGCTGTGAGGAGGATGCAGAGAAACTCCAGTATGATTTGGACACGTTGGATGATTGGGCAGATGCATGGCAGATGCAGTATAATGTGGATAAATGCGAGGTTATCCACTTTGGTGGCAAAAACAGGAAGGCAGATTATTATCTGAACGGCAATAGATTGGGAAAAGAGGAAGTGCAACGAGATCTGGGAGTCCTTGTGCACCAGTCGCTGAAGGTAAGCATGCAGGTGCAGCAGGCGGTTAAGAAGGCAAATGGTATGTTGGCCTTCATAGCAAGAGGATTCGAGTACAGGAGCAAGGATGTCTTGCTGCAGTTGTACAAGGCCTTTGTGAGACCACACCTTGAGTATTGTGTGCAGTTTTGGTCGCCTTATCTGAGGAAGGATGTTCTTGCCATGGAGGGAGTGCAGCGAAGATTTACCAGACTGATACCTGGGATGGCAGGAATGACGTATGAAGAGAGATTGGGTCGATTAGGCTTATATTCGCTAGAGTTTCGAAGAATGAGAGGGGATCTCATTGAAACTTATAAAATTCTAACAGGACTAGACAGACTAGATGCAGGAAGGATGTTCCCGATAGCAGGGGAGTCCAGAACCAGAGGTCACAGTCTAAGGATAAGGGGTAAGCCATTTAGGACTCAGATGAGGAGGAATTTCTTCACCCAGAGAGTGGTGAACCTGTGGAATTCTCTACCACAGAAGGCAGTTGAGGCCAATTCATTAAATATATTCAAGAAGGAGATAGATATATTTCTTAAGGCTAAAGGGATCAAGGGATATGGGGAGAAAGCAGGGACAGGGTACTGAATTTGGATGATCAGCCATGATCTCATTAAATGGCGGAGCAGGCTCGAGGGGCCGAATGGCCTACTCCTATCTTCTATGCTTCTATCCCATCCGTACCGGGTGACTTTTGTACTTTGAGTACTATCAACATTTTAAGTGCCTCCTCTTTATTTTTATCCTTTCAATATCGCTACTATCCTCCTTTACTGCTACATTGGCAGCATCCTATTCTCTAATGAAGACAGATGCAAAGTATTCATTTAGTGCCTCAGCCATCCCCTTTACTTCCACAAGATGACCTCCTTTTTGGTCCCTAATTGGACCTACTTTTCCTTTGACTAACCTTTTACATGTTTCTAAAAGACTTTTGGGTTCCCTTTTATGTTAACCGCTAATCTATTCTCATACTCTCTCTTTGCTCCTCATTCCTTTTTTTTAGATTGCGTCTGTACATTCTGTATTTAGCTTGGTTCTTTGACACGAACGTCATCGGACAACCTCACCAGAGGAGGCCATAAGGATAGCTGCTATGCTATTTGGTTGCATATGGTTATTTTTCCTCATTTCTGGTAGCAAAAAAAATCTAACCTCTACCGTCAAAATCTACAGTATTTAATCATCAATGGAAATAGTGAAAGTTCCAGCTTCCAGAACTAATAAAACATAGACTTTCTTGGGTTTACTGGAATAAGCACAATTTGGGTATAAGCGCGGTGAAAATATGTGTACAAAAAAAAAATCTGTTCACATTTCATTCGTGTATGTCGAGTGGTGAGGAAAAACACACATATGCACTGCAACATCCAATTCAATAGATCGTTATAAGCAGTTGACATAACAGGAGCGCAAGCAAATCTCATTCAGCATGTTCCAAGCTGATGAAAGCATGAAGAACATGCTGAAGAAAACAGCAGCTTAATTCTAAGCAAAGAAAGTACTACATGATTGAAATATTGGTGTAATAAAGGAAGAACAAACTTGCATGCACATAGTGACTTTCAGGATCTCAAAAGATTCCAAAGTGCTTCATAGCCAATGAATTACTTTTGAAGTGTTGTCACTATTGTAATGTAGGAAATGCAGCAGGCAATTTTCACACAGGAAGCTCCCAACACCAATAAAATAAATGATCACGTCATCTGTTTTTAGGTGTTGAGGAACAAATGTTCGCCAGGACACCAGGAAACAATGGAGGCACTTCAAGAATACTTCATTGTCTGCAAAGTGCTTTCATGGTCGTGAAAGGCGCTGTATATAAATGCAAGTCCACCTTTTCTTTTTTTATTCCCTTCTCCCTCATGTGCTTGTCTAACCTCCCCTTAAATACATCTATGCTATCCGCCTCAACCACTCCCGGCAGTGGTGGGTTCCACATTTCTCGCCGCTCTCTGGGTGAAGAAGCCTCCCCTGAATTCCCCGATTTTGGACGAATTGGTGACTATCTTGTATTGGTGGCCTGTGGCTTTGCTCTTGCCCCCCCCCCAACCCAACATCGCAGAGGCTCTCAGGCCCGCATAAAAAAGACTTGCATTTATAGAGTCATAACGGCACAGGAGGCGGCCCTTCGGCCCATCGAGTCCGTGCCGGCTCTCTGTGGAGCAATCCAGTCAGTCCCATTCCCCCGCTCTATCCCCGTAGCCCTGCAAGTTTATTTCCCTCCAGTGACTAGAGGGCAACACGGTGGCATAGTGGTTAGCACTGGTGCCTCACAGCGCCAGGGACCCAGGTTCGAATCTGACCTCGGGTGACTGTCTGTGTGGAGTTTGCACATTCTCCTCGTGTCTGCGTGGGTTTCCTCCGGGTGCTCCGGTTTCCTCCCACAGTCCAAAAATGTGCGGGTTAGGTTGATTTGGCTATGATAAATTGACCCTTAGTGTTAGGGGGGGATTAAATATGTGGGGTTATGGGGATAGGATGGGATATGTTAGGGGGAATTAAATACGTGGGGTTACGGGGGTAGGGTGGGATATGTGTACTGTGGGGATTAAAGCAGGGACAGGGTACTGGATTTGGATGATCAGCCATGATCGTATTGAATGGTGGAGCAGGCTCGACGGGCCGAATGGCCTACTCCTGCTCCTAGATTCTATGTTTCTAGACTAAAGGCAGACTTGCATTTATATACAGCGCCTTTCACGACCACCTGACGTCCCCAAAGCGCTTTGCAGCCAACGAAGTATTCTCGAAGCGTCGCCATTGTTGTATTGGAGGAAACGCCAATTTGCGCACAGCAAGCTCCCACAAACAGCAATGTGACAATGAAAACATTGAGTGTCTCCACTTCCACCACTTCCTTATACAGCGCCTTTCATGACCACCGGACGTCTCAAAGCGCTTTACAGCCTTTGAAGTGCAGTCACTGCTGCAATGTGGAAAACACGGCAGCCAATTTGCGCACAGCAAGCTCCCACAAAACAGCAACGTGATAATGACCAGATGGTCTGGTTTTGTTATGTTGGACAGGCAGCGCGCCGCTGCCGGGAGGGGAGGGGAGGGAGAGCCCGAGCGCCAATACCTGCTACGACCTTACTGACATTTAGCTCCGGCTTTTTCCAATCCCTTTTTAGGGGAGTGTGTGTGTGTGCGGTGTGCAGTTTTTTCCGGCCTCCGGGCGATGTTGAGCGGGATGGAGCGCGGGCCTTCAGTGCCTGGCAACCGCGCCACGCAGCTAGAAAAGGACCCCTGCCGGCGCCCTCGGAATCACGTCACCGTCCGTCCAGTGCGGCCGCCTGTCGCTGAAGACACAGCAGCAACAACAGCAACAGCAGCATCTTGAGACAGTTCTGTTTTTTTTAATATAGTGTTGAAAATGTGAGTTAGGGGGACTTTTTTTTTCTGTCTCTCTCTCTCTTTCCCCAAGATTTCTGGGGTCGTTCGGCCCGACTGCCTGCCTCTCTTCCGCAGCCATGTTCGCGCCCGGGTGGCCCTGGAGATGGAGCACGCGGTGTCCGCCGGCCGGCACGCTCGAGGCCTTCCATGACCGGTGGGCACCGCAGCGACTGGAGTGCACCATCGCCCCCCGCCCCGACAACCAAATCTTAATTTAGTTTGTTAAGTTTCATTTGATGTATCCTTCTTAAGTTACGGTTTTTGTTGATTGATCGCAGCAAAAAGATTCCACTCGCATTCCCACGGAGCGCACGTTGATGGGGGCCTCTTTACAATAAACCAATAAAGGTCACACTGGCTCGAAAGAGTCAGCTCCACCCTCCTCGCTAAAACGATCGCCCCAGGATTACTGGGGTCGTTGGGCCCGACTGACCCGCCTCTCTTCCGTGGCCACGTTCGCGCCCGGTTGGCCCTGGAGATGGGGCACGCGGTGTCCGCTGGCACGCTCGAGTTCTTCCGCGACCGGTGAGCACCGCAGGGACTGGAGCGCATCATCACCCCCGGCAACCAAATTTTAATTTAATTTGTGAAGTTTCATTTAATGTATTTTTTGTTAAGTTACAGTTTATTTGTTTATTGTTCGTACCCAAAAGAGTACACTCATAGGAAATTCCTTTGAACCACCACCCCTTTATTGAACTACCTTGCATAAGATTTGAAACCCGTTATTTTCTGTATGGTTTAACCCTTTTTTGGATCCGATTTAATTTAAAAAAAATCTCCCCGGGATTTCATAATGAGAGATTGGGAGCGTGCTGTTTGGGTGCCAATGGCCGACAACTGCAAAATGTGCCTTTTTGTGGGTGAGTGATCAGCTGTGGAGACTTGTCCACCCCAAATGGCTCCAGACAGCAGCTGGTGGGGAGGCTCTGCCAAAGCTCCTCTTTCCAGAATCTGGCCAAGCACAAAGCTGTGCGCGCACTTTCTCTCAAGGTCACAAAGATCCCAGCGCTGTGCGTGTGGATCACTTCTTCCCAAGGTCACAGTGACCCAGTTGGAATACTCAATTTAGGGAGACTGCGTTGGGTATCGTAAACAAATCCTCACTCACACCATTAAAAATATTCTTGAGATGCCAGACACTAAAATACTTTTGTAATGCCTTCCCCACACGGACTGCAGCGGTTCAAGGCGGCGGCTCACCACCACCTCCTCCTCAAGGGCAACTAGGGATGGGCAATAAATGCTAGCCTTGCCAGCGACGTCCACATCCCAGGAACGAATAAAAAAAAATTGAAATTATTACAGAGGATAAAATAATGCAGATTTCACAAATTGTACGTCACGAACATTAAATCAGTGGGATTGTGAGAATGGCCCCAAAACAATAAAATCGACAATTAAATAGCTTATCACAAGATAGGTTCAGACAAAGAACCCATTTCAAGTCATTCTTCCATAATACAAATCACATAGCCTTCTACAAAAGCAAATGGTCATTTTTTATATTCATTCACGGGATGTGGATGTCGCTGGCCAGCATTTATTGCCCATCCCTAATTGCCCTCGAGAAGGTGGTAGTGAGCCGCCTTCTTGCACCGCTGCAGTCCGTGTGGTGAAGGTTCTCCCACAGTGCTGTTAGGGAGGGAGTTCCAGGAAATTTGACCCAGCGACGATGAAGGAAGTGCGATATATCTCCAAGTCAGGTCTGTGACTGGAGGGGAACTTGCAGGTGGTGGTGTTCCCATGCACCTGTTGCACTTGTCCTAGGTGGTTGAGGTCCGAAATGAGTTCTCTGAGCTCAACCATCCTTCTAGCAACCTGTTCTAACTGTTGATCACCTTGTGTGTAAATAAATACTGAGTGACATCTGTTCTGAATTTCAACCTGTGCCCTCCTGTCACACTGGCCTGGCATATCCGGAAGTATTGTTCTGTGTTTACTTTCTCTGTCCTGTTAAATTCCATTCTAAATACTCCATCTGGAGTACTGCATTCAATTATGGGCACCAAACTTAAGGAATGTTACATTGGCCTTGGAGGGGGTACAGTGCAGATTCACCAGAGTAATTCACCAGTCCCCATCCACTCCCACCCTCCTCCGCCTGGCTGAACTTGTTCTCACTTTGAACTTGTTCTCACATTGAACAACTTCTCCTTTGACTCCACTCACTTCCTCCAAATTAAAGCTGTTGCTATGGGAACCCGCATGGGTCCTAGTTATGCCTGCCTTTTCGTGGGATATGTGGAACATTCTTTGTTCCAGTCCGACTGAGGTCCCCTCCCTCACCTCTTTTTCCAGTACATTGATGACTGTATTGGTGCCATTTCCTGCTCTCGCCCTGAACTAGAAAATTTCATTCACTTTGCTTCCAATTTCCACCCTTCCTCACCGTCACATGGTCCATCTCCGACTCTTCCCTTCCCTTCCTCGACTTCTCTGTCTCCATTTCTGGGGATAGGCTAACGACAAACATCCACTATAAGCTTACTGACTCCCACAGCTACCTGGACTACACTTCCTCCCACCCCGCTTCCTGTAAGGACTCTATTCCATTCTCCCAGTTTCTCCGTCTCCATCGCATTTGCTCTGACGATGCCATCTTCCATTCTAGTACTTCCGATATGTTTTCCTTTTCCCTCAACTGAGGATCCCCTCTACCGTGGTTGACATGGCCCTTGACCGTGTCTGTTCTATTTCCTGCACTTCTGCTCTCACCCCTTCCCCTCCCTCCCAGAACCACGATAGGGTTCCCCTTGTCCTCACCTTTCACCCCATCAGCCTCCACATTCAACGGCTCATCCGCCGCCATTTCCGCCACCTCTAGCATGATCCCACTACCAAACACATCTTCCCCTCCGCTCCCCTTTCAGCATTCCGAGGGGACCGCTCCCTCCGCGGCACCCTGGTCCACTCCTCTATCACCCCCAACACCCCCTCCCCTTCCCACGGCACCTTCCCGTGCAAGCGAATGAGATGCAACACCTGCCCTTTTACCTCCTCCCTTCCCATTGTCCAGGGCCCCAAACACTCCTTTCAGGTGAAACAGTGATTTACTTGTACTTCTTTCAATTTAGTATTCGCTGCTCATGATGTGGTCTCCGCTACATTGGGGCGACGAAACGCAGATTGGTGACCACTTTGTGGAACACCTCCGTTCAGTCCGCAAGTGTGACCCCGAGCTTCCGGTCGCTTGTCACTTTAATTCTTCGCTCCACTCTGACCTCTCTGTCCTCGGCCTCCTACACTGTGTTTCAATGAAGCTCAACGTAAGTTCAAGGAACAGCACCTCATCTTTCTATTAGGCAGTTTACAGCCTTCCGGACTCAACATTGAGTTCAACAATTTCAGATCCTAATTTCTGCCCCTATTTTTTCAGACGGCAGCTGTTGATGATTCTGCTATTCCCATTTACACCTCTTCTAGACCCATCTTTTGTTTCTTTACTTGTCCCATTACCATCTCCTTTTGCCTCACACCATCATGCCTTTTGTCTTTCAATCTCTCCTGCCTTCTATCCGCACAGACCTTCCCTATTGTTCTTCCTCCCCTCCCCTCTTTCCCTGCCTCTGTACTTGCGTAAAACCTGTTATATCTCTAATTTTTTCCAGTTCTGAAACGTTAACTCGTTTCTCTTTCCATAGATGCTGCCTGACCTGCTGAGTATTTCCAGCATTTTTTGTTTTTGTTTCAGATTTCCAGCATCCACATTATTTTGCTTTTGAATCAATCTTGTAGACCTTTTTTGCACCCTTTCCAAAGCCTCAATATCCCCACCCATGTGAGGGGACCAGAAGTGGACAAAGTATTCTAACTAAGGCCTAACCAAGGTTCTGTACAAGGAGAAAATAGTATGCTTTGTTTTGTGATGAATTATACTGTAAATACAACATAAAACTCTTTGATTTAGCTATAGGGTCATGAATCTTTAGAGGGTGCTGCACTATAACATCCAGATCTTTTTCTTTCCCCACTGGCTTCAGTTCTATGCCCTGCAGGGTGTATGTTTATTTAGCATTAGACCTGTCCACGTGCATAACACTACACTTTTCTAAGTTTAAAAAACAATTTGCCAATCATGGGCCCATTCCCCCAACACATTGAGGTCTGCTTGCAGTAATTGAGCATCCTGTACAGTCCTAACACTCACACAGAGCTTGGTATCGTCTGCAAACCTGCGGACCATTTCCCCAACACCTACATCGAGGTCATTAAGGAAGATTGTAAAGTGCAAAGCTCCCAATACCATTCCCTGTGGGACAGCATTGGTAACCGTTCTCCAAGCAGCTCCAAATCCATCGAAAACAACTTTCTGCCAATGCCCATTCAGCCAATTCTCAATGCACCACTGCAGATTACCACTAATTGCCACTCCTTGCAGAGTAGGCCTTTTTGACATATCTTATTGAAAACATTCAATTTTGGAAGCTGTGTTGTGTGTCCCTGATAAGGCCTTCTCTATCTATGTGGTCATATAGGGCGTCTCTTATGATACGTTTGGGCACCTTACTGATTACTAAAGTCAAGCTAATGTGCCTAGAGTTAGCTGGCTGTGCCTTATCACCCTTTTAAGCCTCGTTAGCTGCCTTCCAGTCTGAGGAAACATTTCCTGACTCTAGCGAGCTGTTAAAGATAATGGCAAGTGACCCACATCGCTCCTGTCCCATTTCTTTAAGGACCCTCGGGTGGATATCATCTGAACCGACAGCTCAATCTATTTTAAGGCTTCTTATTCTATTTAAAACGATATCCTCATCTATTTTAATATTACCAATTTTACTGATGACAGCACCACTTAAAGCTGTCAGTTGAGCATTGTCTTCAAGGGTAATGACCGATGCAAAGTACTCATTCAGTATCTCTGCCATCCCCTGAGCGTCCTTTCTAATCTGTCCTTGAGCATCTTTCAATGGCCCAATACAATCTTTGATGTTCCTGAGTCTTAACGTTTCTGAAGAAGCTTTTATCCATTACTACCACAGTTGTCCACTATTCTCTTTTTTCATTAGTCTTTTAGCTGCTCTAATAATGGCCTTAGTTTTCTTTCACTGTGCACAGTACTTGTCTTTGTTTTCCTGGGTATAATCTACTTTTAATCTACATACAGAAAAACTATTTCCTCTGGTGGGGAAATCCAAAACAAGGGGGCATAAAATCATAGAATAGTATAGCACAGAAGGAGGCCATTCGGCCCATCGAGTCTGCGCCAGCTCTTTCGAAGAGCAATCCAGTTAGTCCCACTCCCCAGCTTTTTCCCCATATCCCTGCAGTTATTTTCTCCAAGTATTCATACAATTCCCTTTTGAAGGCTACTATTGAATCCATTTCCACCACCCTATCAGGCAGTGTATTCCAAATCCTAACCACTCGTTGCATAAAAAGGTTTTCTTCATGTCGCCTCTGGTTCTTTTGCCAATCACCTTAAATCTGTGCCCTCTGGTTATCGACTCTTCAGCCATTGGAAACAGTTTCTCTTTATTTACTCTATCTAAACCCTTCATGACTTTAAACACCTCTATCAAATCTCCTCTTAGCCTTCTCTGCTCTAAGGAGAACAACCCCAGCTTCTCCAGTCCATCCACATAATGGTAATCCCTCATCCCCGGCTCTAATCTCAAAATTAGAGCAAGGCCATTCAGGAATGAAAGGAAGCACATTTTTCCACAAAGGGTAGTGGAAATCTGGAATTCTCTCCTCCAAAAGTCTGTGGATGCTGGGTCAATTGAAACTTTCAAGACAGAGACAGACATATTTGTGTTAGGTAATGGTATCAAGGGATATGGAGCAAAGGTGCGTAAATGCAGTTGAGGTACAAATTAGCCACAATCTAATTTAATGCTGGAACAGGCTCGAGGGGCTGAATGGCCTACCTCTGTTCCTCTGTAAGGTCCCTCCTGACATGTCCCTTTATAGGCCTGAAGAACACTATCTTAAATGATTCCTTGTAGCACTTGTCTATACCAGGGATCAGCCTTGTTGTTCTCCTTGACACTGCTTTTTTGTCAGGTTATGTTGCAGTACCATAACGGTAAGTAGTGCTCCAGGTGTGCTTCACCAACGCACTGTACAGCTTCATCGTGACCTTTGGGATCTGAACTCAATAGATTTGGCAGTGTAATCCAGGTCAGCCTGCATCGGAGGGAAAACTTTACTTTGTGTGTCAGCCATGGCTCAGTTGGTAGCACCCTCGCTTCGGAGTCAGAAGATTCTGGGTTCAAGTCCCACGCCACAGACTTGAGCACAAAAATCTAGGCTGACACTCCAGTGCAGTACTGAGGGAGTGCCGCACTGTTGGAGGTGCTGTCTTTCGAATAAGATGTTAAACCGAGGCCTCCTCTACTCTCTCAGGTGGACGGAAAAGATCCCATGGCACTATTTCAAAGAAGAGCAGGGGAGATATCCCTGGTGTCCTGGGGCCAATATTTATCCCTCAATCAACATCACTAAAACAGATTATCTGGTCATTATCACATTGCTGTTTGTGGGAGCTTGCTGTGTGCAAATTAGCTGCTGTCTTTGCTAAAATACAACAGCGACTACACTTCAAAAAGTACTTCATTGGCTGTAAAGCGCTTTGGTCGTGAAAGGCGCTACATAAATGCAAGTCTTTTTCTTTCATGAAAACCAAGAATAGAAAAACTGCAATGAACGTAAGAAAGTGTGCAATGAGAACAGACCATTTGTTCCTATCCCCTTCCACAGAGCACATCAAATCTACTTGATCACAGACTGTACTCCAGTTATTTAATCTCATAAGCAGGGCTTCTCCCAGAGCTTCAAAATATCTTATCAGCCCTTGCGTCCTTGACCTCCCATGGCCATCACATTTCCCTGGCCCGTGCAGCTTGGGAACCATCAAGCACCAACTGCTTTAAACAGGGGTTTATTATATAAGATGCCTACTCTGACGGAACAAAAAAGCTCCTGATGCTTAGCTTCAAAATGGATCGTTTAGGGCATATTAGAGTAAGAGGAATTCGGGGACAATTCTATTCATTGAAACTAATTAATTATGTGACTTGTTCCTAAATGATACATTGTAAAAGATAAACACAGCTCTATTTATTTCTATATATATATATTGGTAAAATGTTTTACCTTTGACACAGTTCTCATCTTTGCAAATGTGACAAATCATGTGGTTGTTTGTGCTGGACATTATAATGGAGCTTTTTATAACATTTTACAACATGTTCTATCATGTGCTTTCATTGACTGACAATGGGAATGTGAGAGGGCAATACAATCTTACCACATACGCACTATATTCAACCTACACGCTCATGACCATCATTATTTCCAGTTGGAGCAGTATCAAGGCTAGTTGCCTTTTCTGATAACCTTATCATTCATCAAATGAAGAAACCCTATCGCCCCCAAAAAATACAGCAACAAAAGTAAATGCAAACATTCACAAGTCATTAAGCTGTATAAAAAAAAAATCCAAGAGGACGTCGTCACTGATTTTTGTTGTAGTTAATCAGGAACTGTGCCGTTTGCTCGATTCAACCTTCCACTGGGAGGAGCCTGCATTACACAGCAACATAACTAGATGAAAAATGAAAATCGAACGGGTCCTACAATGGGTGACCCACCTACTTTGCCGGATTACCACCCAGGCATGAAGGTGAAAATTACCCCCAGTATATTTTAAAACTTTTTTTTCCCCTCATTTTTATGTTTCCCTACATGGTATCGCCATTTCCCAATTCAACAACAGGAGGGCTATCTGCTATCTGATCTCTGCAAGGTTCCACAGATCAGAAGATAGTTACGGATGAAGAAGGCCCTCCATTTGTGTTTCCACTTGTGAGGGAGACCAAAACTAGGGGCCATAAATATAAGACAGTCCCCAATAAATCCAATCGGGAATTCAGGAGAAACTTCTTTACCCAAAGAGTGGTAAGAATGTGGAACTCGCTATCACAAAGAATGGTTGAGGCAAATAGTATAAATGCATTTAAGGGGAAGCTAGATAAACACATGAGGGAGAAAAGAATATAAGGATATGATGATAGGGTTAGATGAAGAGGGGTGGGAGGAGGCTCGTGTGGACCTGTTGGGCCGATTGGCCTGTTTCTCTGCTGTAAATTCTATGTAATTCCGCTGCAGCATCCAATTGTTTCTTAAAATATTCCAGGATTTGTGTGTCCACTACTCTTCCTATAAGTCTTATGTAGATCACTTTTCATGTAGATAAGAATTTCCTGACATTAATCTTAAATTTACTTTTTACTACTTTTAATTGATGTCCTCTTGTCCTACTTTCTCTATTCAGCTTAAAGTAATATTCCAGATTTACCTTTTCCATTCATTTGACGATCCGATAAACTCTAAGATGACCTCTCAGACGCCTCATTAACAGGTTGCTTCGTAACTGCTCAGCGGGAGGTACAGAACAGGAGCACAGGTTGATTTGTGCTTATGTTTTTTGTTCCTCTTCATTGATTTTTGTTTAAACTGTGAGTGCAGGTGATATCATCAGGTAAAACCGATTATGAGTGCTGATAGTGGAAGGCAGAGTTAATAGTTTGGACGAGTCGTAATTTCCTTCAGTTGAACTTTGGGAAGACCAGAGCCATCATCTTCAGCCCCCGCCACAAACTCGGTCCCCCACACCGGCTCCTGTCTTATGCTGCTCGGCATCCTGTTCGACCTTGAGCTGAGTTTCCAACCCCATATCCTCTCAATCACAAAGAACGCCTACTTCCACCTCCATAATATCACTTGCCTCCACTCCTATCTCAGCCAATTTGTCACTGAAACATTCATATATATCTTTGCCACCTCCAGTCTAGTTTAATCCAAAGCTCTCCTGGCTGGCCTCTTATCCTTCACTCTCTGTAAACATTACTCATCCAAAACTATCTACCTATCCTGCACCGAGTCCTGCTTGCTCAGCACTCCCATCCTTGCTGATCTCCATTGATCCCTGGTCCCCTATTTTTTTTAAACATTTTTTTAATTCATTCACGGGATGCTGGCGTCGCTGGCAAGGCCAGCATTTATCGCCCATCCCTAATTTCCCTTGAGAAGGTGGTGGTGAGCCGCCTTCTTGAACCGCTGTAGTCCGTGTGGTGAAGTTACTCCCACAGTGCTGTTAGAGAGGGAGTTCCAGGATTTTGACCCAGTGACGATGAAGGAACGGCGATATACTTCCAAGTCAGGATGGTGTGTGACTTGGAGGGGAACTTGGAGGTGGTGGTGTTCCCATGCACCTGCTGCCCTTGTCCTTCTAGGTGGTAGAGGTCACGGGTTTGGGAGGTGCTGTCAAAGAAACCTTGACGAATTGCTGCAGTACATCTTACAGATGATAAATACTGCAGCCTCAGTGCGCCGGTGGTGAAGGAAGTGAAGTTTAAGGTGGTGGATGGGGTGCTGAATCAAGCGGAATGCTTTGTCTTGGATTGTGTCGAGCTTCTTGAGTGTTGTTGGAGCTGCACTCATCCAGGCAAATGGAAAGTATTCCATCACACTCCTGACTCATGCCTTGTAGGTAGTGAAAAGGCTTTGGGGAGTCAGGAGGTGAGTTACTCGCCACAGAATACCCAGCCTCTGACCTGCTCTTGTAGCTACTGTATTTATGTGGCTGGTCCAGTTAAGTTTCCTGTCAATGGTGACGCCCAGGATGTTGATGTTGATGGTGGGCGAGTCAAGGATGGTAATGCCATTGAATGTCAAGGGGAGGTGGTTAGACACTCTCTTGTTGGAGATGGTCATTGCCTGGATCTTGTGGCGGTAATTGCATTTATATATGTTAAAGGTTGTTGTGGTGTGGCGTGACTGTTACTTGCCACTTATCAGCCCAAGCCTGGATGCCATCTAGGTCTTGCTACATGCGGGCACAGACTGCTTCATTATCTGAGGAATTGCGAATGGAACTGAACACTGCAATCATCAGCGAATGTCCCCACTTCTGACCTTACAATGGAAGGAAGGTAATTGATGAAGCAGTTGAAGGTGGTTGGGCCTAGGACACTGCTCTGAGGAACTCCTGTACAATCTCCTGGGGCTGAGATGATTTGCCTCCAACAACCACAACCATCTTCCTTTGTGTTTGGTGTGACTCCAGCCAGGTGAGTTTTCCCCTGATCCCCATTGACTTCAGTTTTACTAGGGCTCCTTGGTGCCACACTCGATCAAATGCTGGCTTGATGTCAAGGGCAGTCACTCTCACCTCACCTCTGGAATTTAGCTCTTTGTTCATGCATGGACCAAGGATGCATTGAGGTCTGGAGCCAATTGGTCCTGGCGGAACACAAACTGAGTATCAGTGAGCAGGTGAATAAATGTCACTTGATAGCACTGTCGACAACATCTTCCATCACTTTGCTGATGATTGAGTGTTGGCTCATGGGGCGTAATTGGCCGGAATGGATTTGTCCTGCTTTTTGTAGACAGGATATACCTGGGCAATTTTCCATTTTGTCAAGTAGATGCCAGTGTTGTCGCTTTACTGGAACAGCTTGGCTAAAGATGCGACTAGTTCTGGAGCACAAGTCTTCAGCACTGCAGCCGGTAAGTTGTTGGGGCCCATAGCCTTTGCTGTGTCCAGTGTGCTCAGCTGCTTCTTGTCATCACGTGGAGTGAATTGAATTGGCTGAAGACTGGCTTCTGTGATGGTGGGGAACTCAGGAGGATCATCTACTTGGCACTTCTGGCAGAAGAGTGTTGCCAATGCTTCAGCCTTGCCTTTTGCAATCACGTGCTGGGCTCCGCCACCATTGAGGATGGTCTTGGGGTCTCCTCCTTCTGTTAATTGTTTATTGTCCACTACCATTCACAACTGGACACGGCAGAACCGCAGAGCTTTGATCTGATCCGTTGGTTATGGGATCGCTTGGCTCTGTCTATAGCATGCTGCTTCCGCTGAGGACACCCTCCAGGCTGGCACTTTCAGATACACCTGGTGCTGCTCCTGGCATATTCTTCTACACTCCTCATTGAACCAGGATTGGTCCCTTGTTTGATGGTAATGGTAGAGTGAGGGATATGCCAGGCCCATGGGGTTACAGATTGTGGTGGAATACAATCCTGCTGCTGCCCACAGTGCCTTATGGCTGCCCAGTTTTGAGCTTCTAGATCCATTCTTAATCTATCCCATTTAGCACGGTGGTAGCGCCACACAACACGTTGGAGAGCGTCCTCAGTGTGAAGACGGGACTTCGTCTCCACAAAGACTGTGCGGTGGTCACTGCTACCAATACTGTCACGGACAAGTATAACGAGTGGCCGATTCGCTACCGCCCGTTTTGTGACCACCGCCGACATTGAATTTCACCCCCAATATTTCTTGTACATCAATTGTAGCAGTCGCTTTTGACTTTACATTAAAAAGCCTGTAGTCATTGGATGATGGGTGGAAGCCTAGGTGATTGGTAATGTGAGTGAACTATCCTGAGGTGAAGTAGGACAGCCATCAGCCAGTAGAAGGGTCCACCAGCAAGAGTCACTACCTTCAGGAGAGGAGGGATTAAGGAGTGAAAACTAAAAAAAAACACAAGAAAATAGGCAAAGGTCTGGGAGAAGGGTACTTATTCAGCTGGGGAACCGAGCAGGAGTGTAAGCCATAAGGAATTCAATAGAAATGTGCAGTTTATTTTAAAAAGGAATAACCAATTGTACTTTTAAGAAACCTTCTTTCCAAACTGAACCAATAATTATTTTTTTTTGGAAAATACTGAAAGATTAGAACTAGTCCCTGGAAGGAAAATGCATTTATAACCGATCTAAAATTAACTAGGTCACATATGCCGTCATTGCACGGCAACACTGTGCCAGATTTAGAGGTAAACAATAAGCAATCTGTTCATAAGGCTTGCACAATGAACCTGGTCTAACGGTTTCAATCCAAATTAAATCTTGAAAGCTGAGTGCTTTCTCGAATCAGATTGAGATGAAAAATGTAAAGTGCTTCTGAGCTCTCATGACTAGCATTTAGCACTGAAGAATCCATAGCTTCATCTGACTACTGTTGTGGATAGGAGAGTTTACAGGCAAAGTAGTATGGAAGAGGAAGGGAAGAAAGGAGGAACAGAAGGAAGGAAATAAAGAAAGACGACAAATGAAGCATTGAAAAGGTTTACATTAAACAAAAAAATAATTGTGAATCCTATTAACTTTTTTATTAGTTTTATTGGCATCTGTTAAACACTAATCCTTATTAACATAATTCCAAAACATCAAATAATTGCTGAGATTTCTATAGAACATGTTCCATTTTAGCAAAACATAAATTAGCAGTGAGAATTGTGCTAACATATGAATTAATTCTTGAATCTCTTTACGCATTGATAACATTTATGCATCAGCATCTCATTTTACCAGATTATTCTTTAACATACATTTTGCTTTATTTCCCTGTAATAATTTTAATGTCTGCTAAATCAACTTAAGCAAATACCTGCAGAAGATTTCAAATTGTCTACACAAAAAGCTACACTTAAATATGATGACAGAATTAATTTATTGCTCAAACTGTAGAATGATTTCATTCCAGCCTTATTCAATACTTTATTACACCTTATGGTTAAAGTGCCTCTGCAACATCCCAGTGCTTCATATTTAAAATTTAAAACATCTTATAGCAGTCCCTTAAGAACAAAGTACACTGTATGGGGGTCATTTGCACTCTAAAAGCACAATAGCAGAAATGTTTAGTGATTCTTTTTTTTTTTGCCAATTTTTCATCACAAATTTTTTCTCGTCCCCCTCTGAAGGGCACCTCACTGGGATACGGCTCCACGGGCGCCACTCCCCCTCCACTTCATTGCCCAAGTGGTCATATTCACATACGATCTTTGACAGTGAGTACCAGCAAGCCTGATCGTGTCCTCACCTGGCACTTAGACAAGCGCACTTCAGTCAGAGGTCACTGGATATCTGATCATCTACCTCATTGCTATTTGTAAACCCTGCTGTACACAAAGATACGTGAAGATAAGAATAGCACAAAAAAATAGCTTCAAATAAAATGCTTTCCTTCATTAACAGAATAGCTGAAAAAGCTGCACATTATTTCAAATTTATTTCATTTTAGAAAATGTAATTTTTTTTTTTAAACAACTGCGGTTTAGTTTAAAATGCTCGACGACCTTAACTCAAGTTACACTCACACTACATTGTATCAGAGTTTGACCTTAACTGATCGACAGTTCTAAAGTCAAGTTAATTGTGTGCAATCCAACAATACAAATTGCAACAGGAATCTTATACAAACTAGTCCCTTCAGCCGAAGCCAAAGTGAGTTTTGTCCATAACAGACCAAACAACAAACATGCAGAAAAGGTACAAGGGAAATTTAGATCGAATTTGTGAACTCGAGTGTGTCTAGGACCACACATTAAAGATCAGCTAATATTATGTAGATTATGTCTTTACTTTTTACTCAGTTTTTAAGGCATTACATTCTCAAAATAAAAGGTAAGATTATAGTTAATACAAGTTACTGTTCACTTTTGCTGCATCCAGTTAAGGGTCCTACAGTTAAACATGTATTTATGTCTGTAACTCTGCAATAATACACACACACACACACACACACACACGGCAGACACATATGCTTTTTTAAATATTCCAGATGAAATCAATAACCATCCAAAAGCAGATGGTAACAGGATAGTCCCAACTTTGTGGGAACCAAATTCTGTTTCGAATCCAAACTATTAAACCAGACAACTGGCCTTTGGCTCCCACAATGTCAGCTTAATGTACAAATGGAAAATATTACAACATCTTATACTATTATACTAGGAGTTATATCCTAAATTGACACTCATATCTGCATAATTGAAGTGAAAAAAATCCTAGAATAAAGCCAAGTTACATTCTGGTTTGGTTGCTCTGCCTCTATAGAGACTCACCAAATAGGTAGCTTGGTGTTGAAATTAGCACAGTTTCCCAGAAACAAAATGTATGTCATGGCATCACAACAAGCATTTAAATTAATCAGGTTTTTTTTTTAACTAGACTAGTGCAAGACTGACATAGAACCCCCCTCAAACTGGCAGAGACCACTAAATCAACTGAACATGTGTGTCGACAGGTGAAGCAGACTGAAGTGCTCTGGTTTCCTCTAATACATAGAGCACAGTTGTGCATATAGGTGGTGTGTTGGGTATTTGCTTGTGCAAACACATGCAAGACACATCACGTACATACCTCCATTTCAGTGCGCTCCAAGTTTCAGAGGAATTGGGAGCGCTACCGGCTGGAGCAAGTATCATCTGGCCAGTGTGAGGGAAATAATGTTCAATGGTCCTCACCTACCCTGGCCCCCAAATGTAACCGGACATCAGGCCTTCTGTCGTAATCAAATAGGTAGGGAATCTCTAGGAAATTTGCACCTGGATTTTGTTTCAGGAACTTTTGTAGCAAGAGTTTCAACCATTGAAAAGTCTTGGGCTCCCCTGCGTATGGACAACAGATCATCAGGGATCTCCTGAAAGTAATTCAACAGTGTGGTACAGTCCTATGCCCTGTAATAACAGCTTGGCAGCAAGTATGTGAAAATATAGTCATCAGATCGGGCAGTTTAGATATGTAGAACCAAAAATCAAAAATTGTCAAGACTAGATATTTTGAATCTAAAATGGAGGATCAACAATTGCCTCTTGTGCATCCCCCTCCCCCACCATTGGTGGCCATGCCTTCATCTGCCTACTTCCCAACTCTGTATAAACAAAATACAATGCCATCTATAGAAACCCTGCTCTCTTTCCAGGGAACTTTGCCCAATTGTTGAAAGTCCATGCTTTTTAGAAACAAAGAAATTCAAATCTTTGCCCAGATGTTGCTTTCAGAATATATTATCATTTAGTGCAGCGCTCTTTTGCATTTTAATATATAATGGGCCTGTTTTTCCTCTAGATGGGCCCAAGGACAAGAATGGTTGCAACATGGTCCTATTAAGAGCTGTATCGTGCTTTAGCACTCACTTCCTTGAGGTAGCCCTAGAGAAATTCAAGAAGTTTGGGAGGGTAAGAGGAGAAAGGAAGTAAGTTCTGCAACAGGAGCAAAAACTCAATCTCCTCCTCTCCGTCATTGGGCGGAGTAAAACTTGTACTGGCGTAGTTTGCTCCTTTGAGCCACGGAACATTCAGGGTCTATATTTTTCCACACAAGAATCATTTCCGGCAGTTTTTTAAAAAAATTGTAATATCTAAAAGAAAATCGGTTAACAGCATGGGTCAATAAATAAACCTGACAAATCAGTCAATAAATCAATCAATATAATTTAATCAAGAAATAAATATATCCTCTCGTTGGAGAGGGATATTTCTGCTGCTCCCTGAGGTGTAGGGGAATGAAATGTTCTAGTTCTACATTCAGGGCTCCTTTCGCAGTGCAGATTCTATCCACATTGCGCGCTCCCCCCCGCCAACCCCGCCACCCCCCACCCCTCAGGCCACCTCAGTTCTACCCTCACATGACCACACAAGCCTTCACTAGAACAAAAAAAATCCACACAAATAAAGATTTCAACACCCACACGAGATATTTTTATTTAGTGTGACAAAACTGAATGAATCATGTCCCTGTTCAGTCTGTTAATCTAATTTTCAGTCCTGTGAGCTGATAGATTTTTTTTGTGAAGATGGTACAAGACATATGCATATTTTGAAAGGTGTAAAAGAGCCACAGTATGCAGCCTGAGCTGAGGCTTAGGTGTTAAATAAAGCCTGAACCTCAAAACATTACAATCCAGAGTGCCCTGAATGATTAGCAAAATACTGCGGATGCTGGAATCGCAACAAAAAACAGAAAATGCTGGAAACACTCAGCAGGCCAGGCAGCATCCGTGGAGAGAGAAACAGAGTCAACGTTTCACGTCTGTGACCCTTCGTCAGAACTGGAAAAATTTAGAGATGTAACAGATTTTAACCAGCTGCAGGGGCAGGGGAGGAAAGAACGAAAGGGCCGGTCTGTGATGGGGTGGAAGGCAGGAGTGGGTGCCCTGAATGAGGTTGGTTTGGCTCAGCTTGAAAACTTGTTGCGCTTGGTCTCTTAGAAGTGAGAAGGACGCGTACAAGGTTATCGTCACTGTCCCAAAAATAGGTTTTCCACTCCACCATGGTTTAATCCACAGCAGTAAGAATAGCACCTTAACTATACATGTCGTTTTTTTTTTATTGACAGTCTAATTTGTGGTGGGATTTCCTTTTTTTAATTCCCAAAATGTCATCAATTTTCCACTCTCCCCCCCCCCCCCCCACCTTGAGGGTGCGGAAAAGAAAATTGGGTGGAGGCTAAAATGGGCTGCCAGCGCGCTATCGCCCATTTTGCACTACCGCCCAAGTCGAACTTCCCTCCCATTGAGTACTGAGTAACATGGAGTCCCAGATGAACAATATAATGGCAGTATTATGTATTTCATGTGGGAAGATGTTAGGACTTACTGCCTGAAAAAGTAGGGTTGACCCTGGCAGCTATTTTCATCTAGCTTAATTTTACTCTGCCTGCATCCAAGCATTTTAACACTGCTGTGTACATCTTCTGTCTAACGCTCTACTACTGGCACTATTGCATATCTGGAGAAACTGCAATTTTAATTAAGTTAAAAACAATCAACCTTGTAAGCCCTAAAAAGGTTAAATATTGCGTATTGCATTTTACAACTACAGTTAAAGAGCAAAACTATTTTAACTACTGAACTTTGTCTAACAGTTTCATTTTGTAAATTAGTACGAGAGCTTTCAGTAAAATCCTCGATGCCTTCACACTTCAGGTACAAGTCTAGTATCAATGGTGTACATTACGCACTGACACTTAAGTAGCAGCACAGTGCAGCTCGTGTTCTTTGAATAATTTAAGAGCAGTATCTCCTTTGCAATGCAATTTTCTGGTGTTAGTTCTCTGATTTTAGCATTTTTCGTACAAGTCTTGCAGTATCTATCAGTTAATTTCTTTTAAATCAGCAGAATGATCGAATTGTTTTTTTAATTGAATGCTAAGTGCTATGAAGATACTGCATCTTTTTTGGTAAATATTAATTTAAGCACATCGGTAATTTACCTACAACACAAATGGCAAACACTTTGAATATTTTCTGGCAGTCTCTATTTAGTTGTGTAATTGAATGGCATGTCCAGTCCAGTATTTGTTTAGATTAAACACCTAATGAAACTAAACTAGATCTGAAGTAGCCAAAGATCCTGTTGAAACAGGGAGTCCATGAAAAGCATCAAGTTATTAAATTATACTCCATCAATATAATCTCCTATAGTCACTACATTCATTCTTTTATTAATGCAATCTCACTGACATTTCCAAGTGTCAAAAAACACCACTCCTCCTTACTTATGTATTTCAAATAATTCATGTATTTTAGTTTCTTCCTTCCCCATAAGTTCTGTTTAGGGTCAATGAATTATAGAAATTGAAAAAAATCATTTCTCATTTCCTATTTTCCCTGCAGAAATTTAAAGATTGTATCCTCTTAAACATTCCTCGCCATGGAAAGGTTTTCACAAAAACACTGATATGGGCTGGCTAAATCTTTGAAGCACATTGATATGTGGCGGTGGCGGGTAGCTGCATGCAGATTATAGCTTGGTTAGTACAGTAGCATTGGAACATTTATACTGCCCTAGATTGTGGTTTTTTTTAAAAGTAGCTTCAAATTACTGAGATAGCTCCTTGAGTATTGAAATGACACTGACATATCCTTAACACAAATATTCTTACCACCGTGTGCTGGTACAAGCCCTCTCCCCAACTAAATTACTCGATTACTGAGAGCGGTCTTTTCTACGTGTTACAAGGGAAAGGTGCATTGCTTTCAAAAGAAATCCACAATTAATGTTTGGTCACAATTGTTACATTGTAGATCAAATAACTAGCAATGTAAGGGGAGGAAAATAAATGTTAGGCCCTGAGCTAGTATTATAATTAAGTTAAATATTTCAGTAAGCTTTAAAATCATGCATCTTTACTATCAGATTTACTATATTGCTTCCCAAAAAAGCTTTTAAATTGCTGCTAGAAAATGGAAATTCTTCTTGAAGCTCTTTTGGGGATCGGGGAGTGACATTATCGCCCTGTGCAGTCCTGAAGGAAGAGCAATATATCTTCTGCAGACTCCCAGGGAACCACTTGAGCTTGAAATGCAGATGGTTCCGTTGTTTTGATGTTGGAGATCAACCTATCCAAAGGATAATCCTTCCTTGGAAAGATGACATCGGTTGATGTCAAGACCACAGAAGGGCAGAAGTCATTGGTTCCATCTCCAACGTAGAAGATCTTCTCAAATTCAACATCTTCTTCAGCACGTTCTACTAGGTGATCGTGCAGAATCTGCCTTTTGCACATATTGATAGGGCATTGCTGACACATGTGGGAATGGTAAGGGCTTATCACAAAGGCGCTTTTGTTATCAAAGCTTGAAGGATTTGTGTATACTTTCTGGAAAACTGTGGATAGGTCATTTGCTTGAAGAACGCTATTGATAAAAAAGGTGTTGGCATCGGAGATAATAATGCATTCAAATAAATCTGAAGACTTTTTAAGAAACTGAAACAGGGTTAACATCTCTTTCGTAAGTGGGGTTTCTGCTAGAACCTTTCTCATGCTTTCTTCCTTGACACCCTTTTCACGCAGGTACTGGAATACCTTGCTCATATATTCAATCCAGCATCCTTCCTCGCAGGGCTGCACCAGTTCTTCCGGAAGACTTTGGTCTGGATTACATTTGAGGATGACATAATCACTGTTGTGTTGAATGATGGTTTCATCAAAATCAAATACAATCAGATACTTGTTCATTATTACAATGCAGAGCTACCAGGACACAAGTAAAATGCTTCTGCAAAACAAAAAACAAAAACCCACATGTATATGTTATGTTAAGAGAATATCAAAACGCTATAATCACAAGTTGTCTCAGTGGTGCTGGGTCACAGTATCCACTTTATGACTGCAATTACAAATTTGAGTCCTTCCAAAGAAAGAAAGCAAGCACTTGCATTTATATAGCGCCGGTTACCTACTCACGATGTCCCAAAGTTATTTGCAGACAATGATTTACTTTTGAAGTACAATTTACTGTTGCTTTTTGTAAGCAAACTTGGGCGCCAATATGCACAAGCATTAACATAGTGACCAGTCAATCTGTTTTGGTGTTGTTGGTTGATAGATAAATATTGTCCAGGATACCAGGAGAACATCCATGCTCTGAAAATTGTGCCAAGGGATCTTTTACGTCCACCTGAACAAGGAGACGAGACCTTGGTTTGATGTCTCATCCGAAAGACGGGCGATTCCAAAGCTTTCAAACGTCAACCACTCATCGCATCAGATGGCTTTCAACAATTTTCAGCTGGTCTAGCAAATTGGGCAAGATGCCATCAAAGATTTCTCTCCCAAAATTCCATCAACCAGCCTCATTATAACTGTCTGCAGCAAGGAGATGAGTAATAGGAGAATATATTAGAAAAGATGAAGGAGAAACAAAAGTGAACAAAGTAAACATTTTGTGACTCATCTCCCTTTATTGCCTTCCCCACCCTATCCATGGTTAAAAAAAAACCCTCTATTTACCTCAAAAATATTTTTCAATTGGATTTTTATCTACAGTATAACAGAGTATCATTGATGTAAGTTTTATCTGTAAACCAGTTCTGATATTTGATCTAGTTCAAAACACAGTGAACATTACAATTTTTTAAATAATCCAAAGGGTTGGAGTTTAACCCCGACAATCCACAAAGGATAACATTCTGCTTTTACAAGGATAACATTTTATTATTTTTGTTCTTATTTTAACCATTTCCTATCAGCAGTGGGAGGAAATCCTATTTGCTGCTACTCTAAATACTGGAACAAGCTAAAAAAAAAAAAGCACTTTGCAATTTACTGTTTCATCCAGTCTCCCCGTTCATTTCCAAGAGAATCAGGAGTTCAAGAACAAGGAAGAAACCTAGTCATTAAGAATCATAAACTGATTTAAGAGAACCCATTTCCCAGACTCTTTTCCTCGCCCACTTACCCTGAGCTGAGAGGGACTTTACTGACTGACCAACTGAGGAATAATAAATCTAGGGATAGAGTGCCATTAATGGTACTTTGGATTATTTAAAAAATTGTAATGTTCACTGTGTTTTGAACTAGATCAAATATCTAGGTTGTACAATTCACCCGATAATCGGTCAAACCAGCGCGAATGATTGAGGAATTTCAAGCGCAAGTTACGTCCGGCAGCAAATCGAGTTTCCTGCGATCTTTTGCGCTGGGTTAAAAAAAAAAATCACGCTAGAAGCTGGCCCCGCCCACAAAACTGGCCACGCCCCCAGATCGAATTAACGAGCATGGCGTGTTTCCGCCAATTGCGCCCGTTTGCGGCCATTCGAGGAGGCTCTTCAAATTAAACTGGGGGGGACTTTTTTTTTTAGAAGCAAAGGCACTACTAGGCACCTTTTAAAAGTTTTTAAAACATTAAAAATATTTAATTTACTAAGAAACGGACTAGTGTACACCAATGAAACTAGTAAATGATTCTGTGTAGTTTTTTTTTAAAGTCATTTAAAATCAGGTTACTCACGGGTGGTGGATTAGACACACTTATTTAAAATGATTATTTTTGTGATAAACACAGTTTCAGCTGTATTAATAAAAATGTGCCAGGTTACCACTCTAAAAATAAAAATTCCTTGATGGATTTAAATGCAAGATGAAAAAATAAACAATTGCATTCTAAAACAATGGCGGCTCAGTCATTGGGTATATTCAAAACAGAAGTCGATAGATTTCTGACTAGTAAGGGCATCAAGGGATATGGCGATAGGGCCGGTGAATGGAGATGAGGCAGAAGATCAGCCATGATCTCATTGAATGGCGGAGCAGGCTCGAAGGGCCGAATGGCCTACTCCTGCTCCTATTTCTTATGTTCTTAAAATGCCGCCCGATTGCGCTGGTTCATGGAAGACTTTACATTTGTGATTATGCAAATGTGTTTGAGCGGAAACCTGGACCATAACTTGACTTCGGAAAACCAGCACAATTTCGAGCGCGCCCAGATTGCCAATTGCGCCCAAAGCAGAAACTCTAGCCGCCTAATTTTGGCTGTAAGCAAATGGATTTGAGCGGCAGTCTGTTCTGAATGCCATGACCTTCAACTTGAAACTGCAGTTCTATAAAGTATCAGGATACCAGGGTGATCCTCAGTTATCTGATAGCTCTGCCTTCCAGTTAAATCAGCGGGAATTAAAGTATGTTGGTTTGCTCTGATGAGGCCGGTGCAGTATTACCAGCTGTCACAATTTTCTTTTAATGTATTTGCACTTCAATTTGAACCCTTTTATGTGGGAAGGAGCCGAGGGAGATACTCTCCACCCCTTTATTAAACAGAAAAACATATAATTATAACCTCCTCCCTGTTTATTCCTTCCCTTCCACCTTTATTTTAGACCTATTTACCCCTCTGACTTTCTTGCCCTCCCCATGGTTCACATGCCTTTAGTTGGCAGAAGTGAGTGGAAAGTGCTTTGCACCTGGCCCACGGCTACTTTTGATATATGAGCAGTGGAAAGTGCATGCGAACAAAGCAAGCCAAGTTTTTTCTTCGTTGAGCTTTCCTCCGTCACACTGGAGAAGTGGCCAAACGTCACTCAGAATCTATCTCTAATGATATGGTTGAGGTGGAGGGGGCGGGAGGGGGTGGGGGGGGGGGGAAAGAGAGATTTCCACTCTTTACTATTTATTGCAAAATCATATTACAATTTCACCACAAGTATCTATAATAAGGGTAAACTCTCCCCATATGCATGGTTAAGTTCTCAGTTGTGGCTATCTCATTAGAGATGTCAACCTGTATCTCACCACTCCATGGCATAACTCATTACAGCATTGAGCGTGGTTGTGATTTTCCTCCAATTATACCACCTCAACTTTACATACTTCTCAAGATAGATGTAAATGATTAAAGCCTGTCATAGCTCATCCACTCAGAAGAAACCCACAGCCCCTCAATCACAATATCTAGCTGTTTCTCAAATGATTCCAAGGTTTGTGCCTTTGTTTTAGTGAACGAACAAGTTAAATTCCATATACCCATTTTTATTAAAATGGGAATATGGAATTTTAACCAATATTTTGTAGATCGTATTACATAATTCCATCTGTTTTTTTCTGTAAGAACCACCAGTCAGTGGCGTTGCACATAATATGCTAAATATACATTTAAAAAAACATTTTTTGTTGTTGCTATGAGCAATGCCATAGGAGATCAACTAATTCTAAGGTGCGGGGAGGGGGACCTTGCTGCTTCATAGGATCAGTTCAAAATTAGTTACTATTTTTCAGCTGCATTCATACCCAGGATTATAACAAACCCCCAAGTAGATTTGTAGAGGTAATATTTTACCAGAAAAGAAAAACAGTGGCCGGAATTTTGCCGGGGATCAGCGGGCGCCATCGGTGGTGGGTTGGGTGGGAAAGTGTTTCTTTTTCCACAGCGGGTCAGGACCCCGCTGTGAACCCACCGCCACGTGCCTTTCCCAATGTCGGGTCTGTCAGCGCTGAGCAGACCCGACAGGCAGCGGCGGGGGGACCCAATTCAGGTAATTAGTGGCTTGTTTAGAGCCACATGAGAATGACTTTCAGCTTACCTTTTGCATTTGACAGCTCGCTCACGGGGTCCACACTGGTCGTGGGCCATGTCTGTCAAGCTGAGGCGGGAGTTCAGTGGCCATTGAATCAGCTGTTGAGCTGACAGCTTCAAATGTACAGTAAAAGCTCCCACCTTACAGAGATAGCTTCCTTCAGCCACAAGCTCTTCCTCACTGCATTTCCACAACAGATTCACCATGCTGCAAGTCTTTACACAAGGCTCCATCCAGTCTGACCTCATTACCTCTCTCACCATTGACAGATCGCTTCTGTCATCTCTACTTCACCTGCCATCTATTCCATCAGCATGGGTGCCCTTTATACTCTCTCACCTTGGTCCTCAGAATCCCACCACGATGAGCCCCAACAGCACCAGGCACACCAGCAGCACCAACAACACCACCACCAACCTTCTCCGTAATCGCCTGATGCTGCACAGGACAGAGGGCATCAGCACCCAGCCATATTGCTGCCCGGGAGGCCAGGGATGGCCTCACCATAGCCAGATGTACTTCACTTGACGTTGTACACCCTGGCTGCCACATAATGCACCAGGTTGGCACTCCCCACACCAACACCATAAAGCATCCCTACAATGCCCAAGCCATTCCTTTCACACTCATCACCATTGCGGGGGGTACTGTTATGTCTCTCCATTCACTGCAACTCACTAAGCCACTTCCAAAGGTGCACACAAATCTGTCCAAGAACGCAAAGTGCTAAAAATAAAGGTTTCAATGTTTGACACCACATTAACAGAAACTTTACATGAACATTGCATAAAATACCCAAGTGCCTATCCTTGTGTGTTGTTAGTTAGTATGATTGCACTAGGATGAGGGTGAGTGTGAGGGGTGGCTAGTGAGATGGAGAAGTGATAATGTAGATAGAGAGGGATGGGTGGAGGTGCAAGGTAAGTTGGTGTGAGTAAGGATGTGCAGGAGTAGGGTAGGGAAGGCAGAGTGATGGGGATGTGTTGAGAGTCACTGCAGGATGAGGTTGAGTGTGGCTTTGTGCCAACGTTTCATGATCTACTGAGATCATTGAAATATTTGTGGCACTGCAGCCTGGTCCTCCTGACCACATGCCTGCTTGTGCCCGCCTCTGTAATGTACAACCAGGCTGTGTTGATCTCCTGGGGAGGTCTCTTCCGTCCATGGGAAGGGAAGAGGACCTCCCTGCGTACTGTGACTCCCTCCATAAGCATATGGGGGGTCATGGGAGAGCCTGGGTGTAGCATTTGTGCAGGCATTGTCAGTGTTTGCAGCACCTCAACATTGACAGCACAAATATCAAAATAAAGTTGGACATGGTCCCTTTAAGGAAACCGGCTGATGACACATCATCAAATGACGACACCAGAGCCGCTTCCTCCAATTGGTCAGGAAACGCGCTGGGTAGGGCTTAACAAGCCCCAGCAAGGGAAATTCATTTTACAGAGCGGGATGGAGCCAGCAGTGGGGTCAGGACCCGCCACTGACCCGCTGAGGTTAGTAACATCTCGGCCAATGTCTTTATATAACACCTTAATATGTCTCAGAAAGGTCTCAGAGTGTTTCACATGAATTAGATTTTCTGAAGTGCAGTTATTGTTATGTAATTAAATGTGCCAGCCACTTTGTGCACAGTGAACAACAAAGGCAGGAGTTTCCGCTAGGTTTTGCTGGGTTCCCCGCCTCCACCAATACCCTCCGAAATCGGCCAACCCAGCGCAAAAGATCACGGAATTTTAAGCGCAAATTACATTCAGCACAAATCAAGATCTTATGCGCTAGTTTAAAAAACATCACACGAGAAGCCGTCCACGCCCCCAGAACTGGCCACGCCCCCGATCAAATTAATCACCATTGGGAGTTTCCGCTAATTACACCTGTTTGCGGCCCATTCGAGGAGGCTCCAAAAATTAAGCTGTTTGGTTTTTTCTTTTAGGTGCAATGATACTAATGGGCAAGTTTTCAAAGCTTTCAAATGTAATTTTTTTTCCATTTACTAAGAAACTGACTACTCTTGACCAATGAAACTAGTAACCGGTTTTGTATACTTTTTTAACATCATTTTCAGTTATTTAACATCGGGTTACTCACAGGTGGTGGCCTAGACACTGATTAAAATGCTTATTTTTTGTGATAAACCCATTTTCAGCTGTATTAATAAAACGGCACCAGATTACCACTCTTAAATACATCAAGGGATATTTTTTAACGTGAATTTAAAAAGAAAAAATTACGTTCTAAAACGTTGCCCGATTGCACTGGTTCATGGCAGATTTTGCATTCGCCGATATGCAAATGAGTTTGAGCACAAATTTGAGAAAAAACTTGAGCGCGATTTGCATCCAGATCGCCGAGTGCACCCAAAGCGGAAACTCTCGGCCCAACTATTTTATTTGTATGTAGACAGTCAAAACAGTTAGGCTTTTTGTTAATAGATGAAAGCATTGTGCTTTAAGTAGAGCTACATAACTTCCTACTATCATGTGCTGAAAGATAATCTTAAACAGACTACAGTAAAAACATATGACCTTCGTGATGTCCAAAAGGCAGCATTCATAGAGACATAACGGCGCAGCAGGAGGCCATTCGACCCATCGAGTCCATGCCAGCTCTCTGTAGAGCAATCCCGTCAGTCCCATTCCCCCGCTCTATCCCCTGCAAGTTTATTTCCCTCAAGTGCCTATCCAGTCTTCCCTTGAAAATATTCAGGGCTGGATTTTACTCACCGAGACGAGTTGGGGGCGGGACTGCTGCCTTCCGGGTTCTAGTCCCGCCCCCAGCGACGTCTGACGAACAGACGCTATTTTGCCCTGATTGGCCTTGCGGGCTTGCCGGCCAATTAAGGGAAAGCCGGTGTCAGATGACGTCAGTTGATGACGCTTCATCTGCCGGTTTTCTTAAAGGCATATGCACCACACTTGTTTGACAGATGATTTGACAGCGTTTGACAGCATTGAGGTGCTGTCAAACACTGACAATCACTGTCCAAAGGTGAGCCCTTGCACCCAGGCGCTCAAATTACTCTCTCCTTAGGATAAAACAGATGGCAGCTGCAGCTGAGAGTGCAGAAGCCATCTGTCACTTCTCCCGATGAGATGAGCCTACACAAACACTTCACAGCTTGTCACCTGCAGAAACATCTAACCACATTAAAAATTACTTTCACAACATTTCCTTACCTCTGATACTAACCATTGTCACTTTGCATCTTTCACACCACTTCTGCAGCTGTCATCCAACACTAACATAACAACAGACCCACAGCCGCCTCACATACCCTGGCGGAGTTCCCCGACGTCGGGAAGCCCGCAGCAGCAGTGGAAAAATTGGAAAAAGCCTCTTAACTGCCTGTTAACTACCTGTTTACAGGCAGTTAAGTGGCTATAATCCTCTTCCCGCCGCTAGGAGTCGGGTCCCTGCGCAAATCGGGGACCCGACTCCCGGGAAGATTGTATGGAGGCGGGTTGGGAGCGGGTTCGGGACCCACTCCCATTCTTTTTGACTTTCCCAGCAGTCCCGCCTCCAAACCCGCCTCCTCAGGGCTGGTAAAACCCAACCCTGAGTGTCTTCACTTCCACCACTTCTGTCGGCAGCAAGTTCCAGGTCCTCACCACTCGCTGCGTAAAAAAGTTTTTCCTCACATCCGCCCTGTATTTCTTGCCCAAAACCTTAAATCTGTGTCCCCTAGAGCTTGTACCATCAACTAGTGAGAACAGCCTTTCCCTGTCTAGCCTATCCAAACCCGTCATAATCTTGTACACCTCTATCAAATCACCCCTCAACCTCCTTTGCTCTAATGATAACAAATCCAGCTTCTCCAACCTGTCCTTGTAAATATTTTGTTTCAGTCTTTACGGTAGAGGACACTAAGAATATCCCAACACTGGACAAACAGGGGGCTCTAGGGGGGGAGGAGCTAAATACGATTAAAATCACTAAGGAATTGGTACTCAGTAAAATAATGGGACTCAAGGCGGATAAATCCCCTGGACCTGATGGCTTACATCCTAGGGTCTTGAGGGAAGTGGCAATAGGGATTGTGGATGCTTTGGTAATAATTTTCCAAAATTCCCTGGAATCAGCAAAGGTCCCGGCAGATTGGAAAACTGCTAATGTAACACCCTTATTTAAAAAAGGTAGTAGGCAGAAAGCTGGAAATTATAGACCAGTTAGTCTAACATCTGTGGTGGGTAAAATTTTGGAGTCTATTATTAAGGAGACAGTAACGGAACATTTAGATAAACATAATTTGATAGGACAAAGTCAGCATGGCTTTATGAAGGGGAAATCATGTCTGACAAATTTGCTTGAGTTCTTTGAGGACATAACGTACAGGGTGGATAAAGGGGAACCAATGGACGTAGTGTATTTAGACTTCCAGAAGACATTCGACAAGGTGCCACATAAAAGATTATTGCTCAAGATAAAAAATCACTGGATTGGGGGGAATATTCTGGCATGGGTGGAGGATTGGTTATCTAACAGGAAGCAGAGAGTTGGGATAAATGGTTCATTCTCGGACTGGCAACCAGTAGCCAGTGGTGTTCCGCAGGGGTCGGTGCTGGGTCCCCAACTCTTTACAATCTATATTAACGATTTGGAGGAGGGGACCGAGTGTAACATATCAAAGTTTGCAGATGATACAAAGATGGGAGGGAAAGTAGAAAGTGAGGAGGACATAAAAAACCTACAAGGGGATATAGACAAGCTGGGTGAGTGGGCAGAGATTTGGCAGATGCAATACAATATTGGAAAATGTGAGGTTATGCACTTTGGCAGGAAAAATCAGAGAGCATGTTATTATCTTAATGGCGAGAAACTGGAAAGTACTGCAGTACAAAGGGATCTGGGGGTCTTGGTGCAAGAAAATCAAAAAGTTAGTATGCAGGTGCAGCAGGTGATCAAGAAGGCCAACGGAATGTTGGCTTTTATTGCTAAGGGGATAGATTATAAAAACAGGGAGGTATTGCTGCAGTTATATAAGGTATTCGTGAGATCGCATCTGGAATACTGCATACAGTTTTGGTGTCCATACTTAAGAAAAGACATACTTGCTCTCGAGGCAGTACAAAGAAGGTTCACTCGGTTAATCCCCGGGCTGAGGGGGTGGACATACGAGGAGAGGTTGAGTAGATTGGGACTCTACTCATTGGAATTCAGAAGAATGAGAGGCGATCTTATTGAAACATAGAAGATTGTGAAGGGGCTTGATCGGGTGGATGCGGTAAGGATGTTCCCAAGGATGGGTGAAACTAGAACTAGGGGGCATAATCTTAAAATAAGGGGCTGCTCTTTCAAAACTGAGATGAGGAGAAACTTCTTCACTCAGAGGGTAGTAGGTCTGTGGAATTTGCTGCCCCAGGAAGCTGTGGAAGCTACATCATTAAATAAATTTAAAACACAAATAGACAGTTTCCTAGAAGTAAAGGGAATTAGGGGTTACGGGGAGCGGGCAGGAAATTGGACATGAGGCTGAGTTTGGATCGGTCGAGGCCTTGTGGGTGGCGTAGCGGGCCCAGGGGCTGAGTGGCCGGGTCCTGCTCCTACTTCTTGTGTTCTTTAGATTTGAGGTGAGGATCAGATCAGCCATGAATGGCGGAGCAGGCTCGAAGGGCCGATTGGCCTACTCCTGATCCTATTTCTTATGTTCTTATTATGTTCTTATCCCCGGAACCATTCTGGTAAATCTCCTCTGCACCCTCTCAAGGGCCTTCACATCCTTCCAAAAGTGTGGTGACCAGAACTGGACGCAATACTCCAGTAAACCAACGCTTTATAAAGGTTCAGCATAACTTCTATACTTTTGTACTTAATACCTCTATTTATGAAGCCCAAGATCCCATATGCTTTGTTAACCACTCTCTCAATATGTCCTGCCACCTTCAGGTACCCATGCACATTAACTCCCTCTGTCCCTGCACACTCTTTAAAACTGTGCCATTAAGTGTATATTGCCTCTCCCTGTTCCTTCTGCCAAAATGCATCACCTCACACTTCTCTGTATTAAATTCCATCTGCCACTTGTCTGCCCATTCTGCTAGCCTTTCCATGTCCTGTTGCAGTCGATTGGTATCATCATCGCTGTTTGCCACCCCCCAAGTTTGATGTCATCAGCAAATTTAGAAATTCTACTCTGTATTCCAATATCCAGGTCATTTATATACATCAAAATAAGCAGTGGCCCCAGCACTGACCCTTGGGGAACACCACTGTCTACCATACTCCAGTCTGAAAAACAGTCATTTACCACAACTCGCTGTTTTCTGTCCTTAAGCTAATTCCTTATCCAAGCTGCCACTGACCCACCTATTCCATGAGCCTCAATTTTGTTAATCAGCCTTCTATGTGGTACTTTGTCAAATGCCTTCCGAAAATCCATGTAGACAACATCCATTGCATTCCCTTCATCAATCCTCCCTGTTAGTTCATCAAAAAATTCAATTAGATTAGTCAAACACGATCTGCCTTTTACAAATCCATGTTGGCTCTCCTTAATTAACTTAAACCTCTCCAAGTGCCCATTAATTTTTTCCTTGATTATTGTTTCTAAAATTTTACCCACCACTGATGTTAAACTGACCAGCCTATAGTTACTAGGATTGTCCTTACACCCTTTCTTGAACAATGGTGTCACATTTGCCACTTTCCAATCCTCAGGCACCTCCCCCGGATCTAGGGAAGATTGGAAAATTATGGCAAGCCCTTCCGCTATCTCCTCCCCCAATTCCCTTAGCAACCTGGGATGCAAGCCATCTGGACCAGGTGACTTATCCACTCTAAACATACCCAGCCTTTCTGGTACATCCTGTCTATCAATTTTCACCCCTTCCATTGCTTCTACCGATATTTTGTCAGCATCCACTTCCTTAGTAAACACCGATGCAAAGTACTCATTGAGTATTCTAGCCTTGCCCTGCGCCTCTAAGCATATATCACCTTCTTTGTCCCTAATAGGCCCCACCCCGCCTCTTACTACCCGTTTACTGTTTACATGCCGGTAGAACATTTTTGGGGTCCCTTTTATGTTAACCGCCATTCTACTCTCATATTCTCTCTTTGCCAATCTTATTTTCATCTTCACTTCCCTTCTCAACTTATTGTATTTGGTCTGGTTCTCCCTTGAAGAATTCACCTGACATGCATCATACACCCTCTCTTTTTTGTTTCATCATCTTCTCAATCTCCCTCGTCATCCAAGGAGCCTTTGCTTTGGTTTCCTTACCCTTCCCTCTTGTTGCAATGTACCTAGCCTGTACTTGGAACATCTCCTCCTTAAAAGATTGTTCCGTTACAGCTCTTCCTGTCAGTCTTTGGTTCCATTTTACCCTGGCTAGATCCTTTCGCATCCCATTGAAGTTAGCCCTATTCCAGTTTCGAAGTTCCACTCTAGATTGTTCCTTGCTCCTCTCCATTGCTAATCTAAATCTTATGATACGATGATCACTCGTACCCAAGTGTTCTCCCACAGACTCTTGTTAATGGAGGGCATTTCAGATGGCGGCAGATGCCAATCATCCAGAGTAAAAGTATACAGAGTAGAAGTTATTTGTTGGTGTGATTATTAACAATGCTCATGTGATCGTTCAAATTCTACTATGTTAAAATGCTATTTTAATGCCCTATTTTAATAGAAAATTAAATAATTTGATACAAGTACCTTCTGCATTTGTACAATAACATTGTCAACAGTTATTTCTGATCTTACAGTTATTTATTCCCTTTCATATGTTGAGACTAAGAACGTTGGAGCAGTCAAGGATGACAAAAAGCAATATGGTCCATTGAAACTCCTAGTTTAGTGTCCAACTATATTTTCAATACCCCTAATGGCTTTTACAGGGCTATCTTGCGTGGCACAGTATTCAAAATATTATCAACATCTGTTTCACATTCAAATTCTCCTCCAGTTTGACACTACACTCCTCCAGTACAACTTTTTATCCAGTCCCAAGTTCTTAACCTAAATTCCCCCTGGCTTTCAGTTCAGTTAGAAGTCTTTCATGTGGAACTGCATCAAAAGCTTTCTGACAGTCCCAATAAGCTATATTATAGAGTTCTACCAGCTACATTACTTGCAACATCTTCAAATTCATTACTTGCAACATCTTCAAATTCATTGAGAAGGTTTGTTAATACAACATGGTTTAAAACATGAAAAAAGTGTCAAATGTTGATTTTACACTTGATAGTGATGTGGCATTTACTGTGTTGAATGAAACATAATTTCAAATTAAATATCCTCTCTGTGTATTTTTCCTCCTCAGCTGACTGGTGGCAGTAGTTTTCCACTGTTACTTCCCTAGTTTAAATGAGTTACTGTTAGTGAGGCTTTCTCCCATGAATGAAATGATTCATCCGGAAATCAGATTTTTTTTTTAATGAGGACTATAGCATTCCAAGCTCTCAGTATCTGCATCAATCTCTGGTCGCCTCATACTCTAAATTCTCTAAGTTGTGAGGAGCCCGTACACACAATGTCTGGTTTTGGGCTATTTCCAAAAACAAGAGTTGTGAGAACTTCACTAAGACAAAGGCTGGAATTCAGCCAGTTCTATTTCAACGTCACGGGAAGGGGGGCGGGGGGAGGGGGGGGGGTGGGGGTTAATTCTCACCTTCACCGCTTGGGCGGTAAACTGGTGAAGCAGACCGCCCACCCGCTAGAGGACACACCTGATTTTTATTTCCATCGATTTGAATGGAAATGAAAATCCAGCGGGAGTCTGTAATGGGCAGGTGATCCACTCCACCACTTTACTGCACAAGTGGTGAAGATGAAAATGAATCTCTACATTTCCCAAACCGCTCAGTGGACAATAGTGAAGCACCTGTTCTGTGTTAAGGGACGCTGCCTTCGCCATCAAGTCTTTTATGAAGTCGACCATAACTGTCAAAAAACAACACGGGGGGTACATTTATTCTGTGTATTAGCTGTAGCAAAATTGTGAACCGGTTTACAATTCTGCTGCACACAACTCTGAGGAATTCCTCCTCTCGTGTTGGCACAACGCACCGCAAGGTTTGGCAAATGTCCGACAATCAAATCTGATTAAATGCTGATTGATGGAAGGGGACTCTGCATTTAGCACTGAGTTACAGTCAAGATCAGTTGAAGATATCTTGATACAGCTGTGCTCCAGAACTAGCCGCGCCTCTAGCCAAGCTGTTTCAGTACAGCTACAACACTGGCATCTATCCGACATTGTGGAAAAAAACCCAGGTATGTCCTGTCCACAACAAGCAGGACAAATCCAATCCGGCCAATTATCGCCCCATCAGTTTACTCTCAATCATCAGCAAAGTGATGGAAGGTGTCGTCGACTGTGCTATCAAGCGGCACTTACTCACCAATAACCTGCTCACTGATGCCCAGTTTGGGTTCCGCCAGGACCACTCGGCTCCAGACCTCATTATTGCCTTGGTCCAAACATGGACAAAAGAGCTGAATTCCATAGGTGAGGTGAGAGTGACTGCCCTAGACATCAAGGCAGCATTTGACCGAGTGTGGCATCAAGGAGCCCTCGTAAAACTGAAGTCAATGGGAATCGGGGGGGGAAACTCTCCACTGGTTTCAATCATACCTAGCACAAAGGAAGATGGTTGTAGTTGTTGGAGGTCAATCATCACAGCACCAGGACATTGCTGCAGGAGTTCCTCAGGGCAGTGTCCTAGGCCCAACCATCTTCAGCTGCTTCATCAATGACCTTCCCTTCAACATAAGGTCAGAAATGGGGATGTTCGCTAATGACTGCACAGTGTTCAGTTCCATTCACAACTCCTCAGATAATGAAGCAGTCCATGCCCGCATGCAACAAGACCTGGATGACTTTCAGGCTTGGGCTGATAAGTGGCAGGTAACATTCACGCCACAGAAGTGCTAGGCAATGACTATCTCCAATAAGCGAGAGTCTAACCACCTCCCCTTGACATTCAACGGCATTACCATCACCGAATCCCCCCACCATCAACATCCTGGGGGTCACCATTGACCAGAAACTTAACTGGACCAGCCACATAAATACTGTGGCAACAAGAGCAGGTCAGAGGCTGGGTATTCTGCGGCGAGTGTCTCACCTCCTGACTCCTCAAAAGCTTTTCCACCACCTACAAGGCACAAGTAAGGAGTGTGATGGAATACTTTCCAATTGCCTGGATGAGTGCAGCTCCAACAACACTCAAGAAGCTCGACACGATCCAGGACAAAACAGCCCGCTTGATTGGCACCCCATCCACCATCTTAAACATTCACTCCCTCACGTACCTTGGCTGCAGTGTGTACCATCTACAAAATGCACTGCAGCAACTTGCCAAGGCTTCTTCGGCAGCACCTCCCAAACCCGCGACCTCTTCCACCTCGAAGGACAAGGGCAGCAGGCGCATGGGAACACCACCACCTCCAAGTTCCCCTCCAAGTCACACACCATCCTGACTTAGAAGTATATCGCCGATCCTTCATCGTCGCTGGGTGAAATTCCTGGAACTCCCTCCCTAACAGCACTGTGGGAGTACCTTCACCACACAGACTGCAGCGGTTCAAGACGGTGACTCACCACCACCTTCTCAAGGGCAGTTAGGGATGGGCAATAAATGCTGGCCTTGCCAGCGACGCCCACATCCCATAAGCGAATTAAAAAAAAAAGGCAAAATACTGTGGCTACTGGAAATCTGAAATGTAAACCAAAAATGCTGGAGACACTCAGCAGCTCAGGGAGCATCTAGGGTGAGAGACAGCCATTCTCTCTCTGCAGCTGCTGCCTGACCTGCTGGAGATATCTTGATAATATAACAAACTTAAGTACAGATGTGTGTCACTGAAATAAAAATTTTAAACTGGACAGTAGGCATAGATGCGTGTGTGAAAGAGTGAATGAGCCAGATCTGCCATTTCAAATCAAAGTTAGCCTGCATGGGGGGTGAATTTCGTTGCCATTTTTGGCGTATTTGTCATGCCGGGACAGCGCAGGGAATTCTTTTCATCAGGAAATACGGGTGCAAACTGTTTCCACTGCTTGTGCGCCTTTAAAACACCCCCCGAGTTTCTTTCAGCTTTTTGAGCCTTCCCATGATCCGCCCGCTGAGTCCCCACTGGCCTCATTCGCATCTATCAAGTTCGAGCCAGTGGCCCCAGAAGCTCTGATTTTCCTGGGTTTGAACTGACGCTGCACTCTGGGTAAATTAGCCCGAGACAAAATGAGGGACAGCAGCTGCCAGGATCACCTGGCCAAGGCGGAAGGGAGGGGTTTGTCAGGCTGAAGGGGGCTGGAAAATTTGTATATAGTCATTTCTGCAGCTCGGAAACACTTTTTAAACTAGCTTTTTTTTTTGTTTTGCACTCGTTTCCTGTCAAAAACCGCACTTGATTCTGACTGTCTCTCACATTGACAGCCCACCTGAAGATTTTCAGACCTCTCCCCCCACCTGCAGTTAGGGACTCTCAGGAGTAGGTATGGCTTTCCCTATGGGCATCCCAGTGTTTGCCATTATAAGGGAAGAGCAGCACAGGTTGGAGCTAAAGAAAGTCAGGAACCATCTACGAGGATGCAGCCCACCAGATATTACTTCTCCTATCCCCCCCCCCGCAAGAACATACAGGACAGGTCATATCAGGACCTCTTTGAAGAACTTTCCATAAAAAGAGTGCTACAGGGCATCCCTGGGACCTGCTGCAGAAAGATCTGAAACCACACTCATCTGCCCGTACTGCTCTCTCTGTGATTGCGGAGGTCACCATCACCCTCAACTTCTATGCCACAGGGTTACTTCAGCAAGCCACGGGGGGACTTCTGCAATATTAGCCAGGGAGCAGTACGTGGCATGCATTCACCGATGTCCTCTACAAACAGAGAGAGAGAGAGAGAGAGAGAGAGACACACACACACACCCCAACAGAGACAGAGGGCTGGATTTTTCCAACCTTGGCCGTGGTGGGCGATGGCTGTGGCGTGTGGGGTCCTCGCATCTGTCTTGATCCCAGCGTCCAACAAGATTTTACGTCAATAGGGCTTCTTAAGCCCGCCCTGTGAGGTTCCCGGCCAATTAATAGGAAGCGGTTCTCTGATGACGTGTGGGGTGGTGCCAACCTGGTGCATCATGTGGCAACCAGGATATGCAGCGCCAAGTGAAGTAAATCTGGCCGTGGTGAGGCCATCGCTGGCGTCCCAGGCAGCAATGCGGTCGGGTGATGATGCCCTGTGTCCTGTGCGGCATCAGTTGATTGCGGAGAAGGTTGGTGTGGATGTTGGTGCTGCTGGTGTTGCTGGTATTGGGGCTGATCGTGGTGGGATTCTGAAGACCAAGGTGAGATTTTTTCAAGGGCACCGATGCTGATGGAATAGTTGGCAGGTGAGGTTGAGATGACAGAAGCGATCGGTCAATGGCGAGAGAGGTTGTTCCAATGAGGCGACACTGGATAGAGCGTTTGCTGCAAACACTTGCAAACTGCATAAAGCTCAATCTGTCTTCCAAATCATTAATGCTCCAGCTTCTAAGATTGGGAAGTGACCAGCTGTGAAATGGGAGCTTTTATAGACCATTTGCAGCTGTCAAGCTAGTAAATCATCCCATGCTGACACCTCCTTACCTGACGTGATCCCCGAGCAGCGGGGAAGCCGTTGACAAACTCTAAAAATCTAAAGGTAATCTTAAAATAAGACTTAATTGCCTCTTAACAATGCATTTACTGATCTAAAATTGTCTCCCCAGCCGCTTGGCGTCGGGTCTGTTCAGCGCCGACAGACCCGACTCTGGGAGACTCACATGGAGGTGGCTTGACAGCGGGTTCCTGACCCACTGTCAATCTTTTTTACTTTGACAGCTGGCCTGCCTCCGATCCCGCCCTCTCAGCGCCGGTAAAATTCTGGCCTAAGTCTGGAACACTACAGCCCATTATCAGCAACAAGTCATACTTCTCAAGCTTTAATCACTTTGACCTCAATTCATAAAAAGAAAAGTCAGCAGGTTTCAAACATCCTTTTCCTTGTGTCGTCTCTATTGAAATCGCTGTCTCGGTGTGGCAACCTGCCAGGAACCACAAGCCCTGCTGCTCCCTGTTCTCCAGAAAATGTCAGCCCAGTCCTATCCTGACACTAATCCTGCTTAAAAAGTGCCAGTGCTGTTCCCCAATAAGCACTGATCCTGCTTCCCTGAAAATGCAGCTTCTTTCGAGAGCGGCATTGACCATGCAGCGCACACGACTGCAAACAGCCATCGAAAGAGCCGCATAACTGTTTCTGATACTCAAAAAGCCACACACGAGGAATGAAGAGCCTCGTGCAGCTAGCGAGCCATGTGATGACCACCACAAGCTGAATTCATTCCTTGGAGCTTAAAAAGAGAAAAAGTCTGCTTTTATTTATTGCAAAAGAACTGTCATTTCGGTAGGAGGAATAAGAAAGGCTACTTATTCCTTGGAAATCAGGAAACTAAATGGGGTAGAGCAGCAAAGAGATCTGGGAATACAGATGCATAAATCGTTAAAAGAAGCAACAAAGTTGATAAGGCCGTAAAGTGTGCAAACAAAGTACTGAGGTTAATTTCCAGAAGAATACAATACAAAAGCAGGGAGGTCGTGTTAAACTTATATAGAACCTTGGTTAGACCACACGTGGCGTACTGTGCACAGTTCTGGTCTCCATACTACAAAAAGGATATTGAAGAACTGGAAAGAAAGTACAGAAAAGATTTATAAGGATGTTACCAGAATTGAGAGGACACAACACTCAGAGAAGATTGAGCTGGTTGGAGCTAAAATTTGTTTGTGCTGCTGGTCAATAAATCTCACTAACTTCTGGTTGAAAGGATCGACTTGAGTTGGATTGGTGGAGTAACTTGCTTTGGCGATCCTGGAGAAAGCCAAATCCTAGCTTTAAATGATGCATTTCTTGAAACAATAAGCAGGCCTTTGCACATCACAACTGGGCAGTGTGACCGTACGTCCCCGTTTTCCGGGGACAGTCCCTGGATGGGGTGCTGTGCCCCCGGGCAAACAACGTCCCCAGAAGAGTCCCCGGTTCACGAAACTCGTCCCCGAGTAGACGAGAGCCATGGAATGTATGCGAATCATACCGTTAGTCATAATCACAGTTTCAGGTCAATGGACTGAACAGTGTTACTGCATTACTTATAAACGGTGCCTGAATGCGCTTCAATAGTGTGACGTCACATCCGCAGTAATTATAGGCACATCTGTTTTGCATTTGTAGTGTATATGTGCAGCTGTTTAAAATACAGGCTGCCAAAAAAATTTGCCTCGCTACGCCGCGCAACCTGCGTTTTCCATCCTGGCTACTTTGCTGTGCTCCCACCCTGTGCGTCCCCTGGATTCTGTTTAGAAACTGTGGTCACCCTACAACTGGGTCACTTACTGTGCAGCAAAAACCCTTTGTTGGAGAGCTCAGAGATGGGCACAGCTTTACCAAGGGTGACAGTGTCAGCTGAGTTAGCCTTGAAAATGCAATCTGACAATGTTTCTAAGCTCCTCTTGTGAAGTGGAAATATCTGCCACAGGAGATTTGGCAAGGCTTCAATCAACAGCAACACATCAAGTGATTTTTTTCCCCCCCCTTGCTACTATCTCAATGACACCTTATTTCTTTCTCTATAATCAGATTTACTCTGACCATCAGATAAAAGTACAGCATTCTTGCAGTATCAAATATGTGCTTTGTTAAAATACAGGCCAACAAGGCACACTTTATAAATGAAGATAAGGGCTGGCCATTTTTGTTCATTTCCAGAGATGCCATCCATCACACACCCCATCAATTTCAACACTACTTTTGGAGAAAGCTATTCTGCTGTGAAAATTTCTTACAAATACCGTTAACAGTGCTTTTATACTACTACCACTTAAAGAAAGACTTGCGTTTATATAGCGCCTTTCACGACCACCAGACGAAGTACTTTTGAAGTGTAGTCACTGTTGTAATGTAGGAAATGCGGCAGCCAATTTGTGCACAGCAAGCTCCCACAAACAGCAATGTGATAATGACCAGATAATCTGTTTTAGTGATGTTGATTGAGGGATAAATATTGGCCAGGCCACCGGGGATAACTCCCCCCCTGCTCTTCTTCGAAATAGTGCCCTGGGATCTTTTATGTCCACCTGAGAGAGCAGACGGGGCCTCGGTTTAATATCTTATCCCAAAAGATGGCACCTCCGACAGTGCAGCACTCCCTCAGTACTGCAGGAGTGTCAGCTTAGATTTTTTTTGCTCAAGTCTCGGAGTGGGACTTGAACCCATAACCTTCTGACTCAGAGGCGAGGGTGCTACCCACTGAGCCACGGCTATACAGCTGAAACCCAGAAGTAGCTGCAGCGCATCTGTCAGTGGCTTTTTAACCCAGCTACTGCACTTGCATCAGACTTCTGGGTTTCCCAACCAATTAGCGCAAGCGGGCGTGATGATGACATGCGTGGTCTATTTCAGCTGTGGTAGTTAAAGGAACTTTGCAAAGTTGCCAGTTGAAGGATTGTGGAGGTGGTAGAAATATAGGAAGGAATAAAGAATGGAGTCTCAACGTACAAAGGCTGTGCCTCGCTTCAGTGATACACCCCTAGACCTGATGCTGCTGCGAGGTGCAAGGGCCCGCAGGGAGATATTATTCCCTGCTAACGGGAGGAAGAAGCCAGCCTCAACGACCAAGAAGGCGTCGCTGGAGATCGCAGAGGAGTCAGCAGCAGGAGTGTGGTGCCATGTTCCTGGATACAGTGCCGGAAGCGCTTTAATGACCTAATGAGGGCAGGAAAGGTGAGTACAATGGCATATTCAACTACATCCTGACGTGCGTGTCACCCCAACCCCCTCACTCTACCTTCCCAAGCCTACTCCTGCACATCACTCCTCACACCAACGTACCTTGCAGGTGCACCCATCCCTCTCTGTCTATGCACTTCCTCACATCCCCATCTGACCATCCACCACGGACACTCACCCTCATCTTAATGCAATGTCACGCTCATTGTCACCCTCAACAGATGTTGTCCATCCATCCGTTCCACCCATTCCATGACTCTCACTCAAAGGTCTCTTGTTTCCCTCCTTGCAAGAGTAGAGAGCACAGAACACCAGGGAGAGGCCAAGTACTGGAGGTGGCCCTCCAGTCATCGCCACGCTGACAGCTGCAGAGGAGGAGGCTGGCAATTGGAGATGGAGAGATGGGGGCCTCCCAGCTACCTGGTGACAGAATTAAATATCACCCAGCCACATGGCATACAACAGTCACTCATGTCGACTTGATGTCAGCAGCCAGTGAAACATGATCATGTGCACAATGGTAACTTAAAACATTCTTAGCGTGGCAGTTCGAATTCATGTCTCAAACTACTTTGAGTCTGTAACATTGTAGAAGAATTCCAACTTGGTGCAAAGTGCTCAGGTAGTCATTGGTTAAACCTGGAAACTTTTTAACCTTTTAATATGGATTCTTTTTAATGTTAGGCGAAAACAAGATTGCTGCCTGTGTTCCCATAACATTAAAAATTAGCCAACCGAGGAGAGGACCTCAGTGCAAGTCACTGCTGGTGGTATAACTCAGGTCTGCTGGTTGTGCATCACACTCTTTGAGACTGGTATCTGTAGCATAACAGTATTCTAAGGGAATAGCCTGTTGTTAGATCAAAACATATCTCCTTTCAGGTCAAGTCAACTCTGACCAGTTGCTGTGTTTCATAACCTACTATTTACCTTAGCGTTCTAGCTGCTTCTCAATTTATGGTACTGTAGACTCATCTAGGACTTTAAACCGTGGGCAACTGTGGTTCTACCGTAAACTAATATAAAGAGAGAATTTTTTTTTATTTATTCGCTTATGGGATGTGAGCGTCGCCGGCAAGGCCAGCATTTATTGCCCATCCCTAATTGCCCTTGGGAAGGTGGTGGTGAGCCGCCTTCTTGAACCGCTGCAGTCCGTGTAGTGAAGGTGCTCCCACAGTGCTGGTAGGTTGGGAGTTCCAGGATTTTGACCCAGCGACAATGAAGGATCAGCGATATATTTCTAAGTCAGGATGGTGTGTGACTTGGAGGGGAACTAGGAGGTGGTGGTGTTCCCATGCGCCTGCTGCCCTTGTCCTTCTAGGTGGAAGAGGTCACGGGTTTGGGAGGTGCTGCCGAAGAAGCCTTGGCGAGTTGCTGCAGTGCATCTTGTAGATGGTACACACTGCAGCCACGGTGCGCCAGTGGTGGAGGGAGTGAATGCTTAAGAATGAGAGGAATACAAAAGTAGGTCTGTCAACATCCAAAAAGAGAAAAAAATGTCCAACATTTTATGTGCAGAATCTTTTTCTATATCCAAAACAGTAACCCATTTTTCTCATTTTAGATCTTGACAGACATACTGCTAAATTGTTTTTAATTCAACTTTCCAATACTTGCGGTTTTTTCCTTTTGATGTATATCATAAACTGCACCCCCATTATGGCTCCTTACAGAAAATCTTTTTGCCAGATATCGACTGTTTGGGGAAAGTAAACAGAAGATATAAACTGGATAGTATGAAAAAGTTACCATTCATCATATTCTCTAGGAAAGCCTAAGAAGGATGCTTTCTGTTGGAACTTTATGGATTGCTGCCAAAGTGTTTTGCCAAAAGGCTTTATCTTGGAACGAACCCAGAACAAATGATGGGGCAATCTTTTTCTCTATACTGTAATTCTTACAGTAGCACAGAGATTACTTCCAAATACAGTTCAGCAAAATCAGCTAGGGTAAAATTGTATGTCTGGTTACGGTACATGTACATAATAGGAAAATTGTGTTTCACATCTCTTCCTCTCCCTGGTTTTGAGATTTGCCATTGTAAGTTCTTTGCATATACTGTGCTGCTAAAATGATTGTTTTGGGAGGGCTTGCTTTCTTAAGGACATCAACAATGACTACATACAAGCTGGACATTCTCTTGATTTGAATCTGAGAAGTTTGAGGGCAATTATGCATTCCAACCATCTGTCAGAGGAGCCAGGGGGCAGTGCTGGCTAATCCATTTTCCAGTCACCTCCTGCCTCTGATTTTCCCTATTATGGGAGACAGATTAGAGGGGCTAGGTAGAATGTTGTAGATAAGAAGTGTCACAATAAGGAGTCTACTGGAGGCCCACCATAGCCTAGTTCACTGGGCCCCAGATATTTGGAATTGGTGACATCTTTGGCTTCTGGATAAGCTTGGCGCCTAGTCCTCGTGGCGAAGCATCCCCTCCTTCTGTGGATAACAAGAAAAACCTAGCCTGGAGGTTATGCCAATGTACTTTTAACAAAGGACTCGAAAATTGAAGTTTTTTAAAAAAAAAGACGATGCCATCATTCTAAGGGTTAAACACAATTATGAACCCCTTACAAGAGATAAAATGGCTAACATGGTAAGGAGAGATGTCGGAGCAAGGCTTATAGGATTCAAGGTAGAGTACAGAGTGGACTAGATCGCATCCAGATTGCCACTGCTAATCTAAAAGGCAATGGCAGTTATTGGAGTTGATTCATAGGGCTGGATTTTGATACTGGGATGGGTTGGGGTCGTGTTATCCACCCGACTGCAATTGGATGTGGGAGATTGATGCGATTTTCACCTAATTGGGCAATTGAGTTGCAGCATGTGGGAACCCATGAACCAATTAGTGTTTTCAGTCTGAAAGTCGCCTCTGATGATGTCATCATTGCTGATGCATTGAATGTCTGCAAAGACTGCCTGGCCTTTGCTGTGAGAGGACCTGGATGCAAAATGAGCAGCAGCAGCCACGAGAGAGAGAGAGAGAGAGAGAGAGATCCAGTGAGCCAAATGTGCTCCCGCCAGGTTTCACAATCGTGTTTCAGAACAGGCGTGCTTCACGTAGATCAAGGGTTACAATCACAAAGGCCTTTCAAAATGGCATTATAGAGCCAATTTAGCGCTTGTTAAGGGCCTTAACAGCCTATCCCGTCTCTTAGAGGCAGGACGGAGTCGGGACCAGCAGACACGATTTAATGAAAATTGCGTGGATGCGGGATGGAGGCGGGCTTGTGCCCGCCCGCCAGTTTTCGCAATTTTAACCCCCCACACGCCTCCAAGGGTCAATGAAAATCCAGCCCATACTCTCTGGGGCTGTTCTAAAACTAAACAGTTCTGGAAAAAATATGCCAAATGCCCTATCGAAAAATCTTAAAGTTGGTTTGACTTTCTCCACCCAAGTAATTTAGAAAGTTGGGAGTCTGATCACGATTCTAATAGCCACAACCAAAATAAAGATTCTCAGGAAATAATAACTCAGTGAACGAAAAGCTCTGGCTGTAGTATGATGTAGCTGTGAAACAACATGAGCCAGTTCCAAGTCAAAGGTGCGACTTTGAAGCAACATGGAATCCCTTCTTGGAAGCACTCAAAACCGCTACTAAGAACAAAATGGACAGTATATTAAAGAAATGCTTAAAAAAAAACTGATGTAAAGGCAACATGGTTCAAAATGTACAGCACAGCATCCGATGGTAATATAGAATATACGCTGACAATAATTTGAATGCAATAATCAAAAAGCATTTCAGTGTAATAAATATATCAATTGTGAATCCATTATGCTATCAGGATTGTATCTTTGGAAACCTCGAGGAGAGTGTAACTTCTAGGAAACAACAGAAAAAAAATCTCCCAGAACACAAGTGAAAATGTGTTATTGAGCTTATTGACTGGGCACTTGAAAAGAAATAGAAATACATATCTTTTTGCATCTGGACACCAATACACTTCAATCTGTTTTAGCTCAATAGGTGTCCAATCAGGATAGGGTCAACGTCACCATCAATCATCAGAGGGAAAATATACTGCTGTAGTCTTTATATGCTATGAATTACGATATTGTATTCTGATGTATTGCCTGGGTTTTATCGAAGCAAAAAAGTCTAATGAGTTTATTTTGTGCAGTTTTGAACTCAAATCCCAGGAATTAAAAATACATTAAAAGGGCAAAGGAACAAGCAGACTTGATTAATTGTATTGTACTTAAAACTGTTTTGGATTATTCTGTTGCACTTTATGGTGTGAGATGATCATTTTTAAAATCTGGTTTTGTTCATCCCCGGGATACTGCCAACAAGTCAGCGAGCTATCTTATTGAGCAGTCAATGTTGCACTTGAAAGCCACAACAACATATTGACCTGACTCCCAAAGAAACAACCAAATCACTTTTGTGGACATCTTGAGCCTCAACTGCCTCAAACATCCTCAAAAGTCAAGTTGAGCAATGAAAATTTCACTTCCAGAATGGATTGTGAAACCACCACCATAAATAATAGAATCTTACAGCACAGAAGGAGGCCATTCGGCCCACCGTGCCTGTGCTGGCTCTTTGAGAGCTATCCAATTAGACCCACACACCTGCTCTTCTGACTCAGAGGCAAGAGTGCTACCCACTGAGCCACAGCTGACACTACAAGGAGAAAAATCCCAGCTTCTCTAGTCTCTCCACATAACTGAAGATTCTCATCCCTGGTACAGTTCTAGTAAATCTCCTCTGCACCCTCTCCAGGGCCTTGTCATCCTTTCTAAAGTGTGGTGCCCAGAATTGGACACAATACTCCAGCTGAGGCCCTTATGCATTTTTTTTTTTTTTTAAACAGCCTTCTCAACTAGTCCTGCCACCTTCAAAGATTTGTGTTTATTTGAACTCCCAGGTCTCTCTGTTTCTGCACCCCTTTTAAAATTGTGCCATTTAGTTCACATTGCCTCTCCTCATTCTTCCTTCCAAAGTGCATCACTTCACACTTCTCTGCATTAAATTTCATCTGCCATGCGTCTGCCCATTTCACTAGTCTGTCAATGTCTAGCCAGAAGTCTGCTACTATCCTCCTTATGGTTTACTACATTTCCAAGTTTTGTGTCATCTGGAATAGGGTAATTACACTGCTTGGGCATTAAAAAACAGAAACAGTAAAATTGAAATTGAAATTAGAAAGTAAAAGCAAATAGATAAGAGAAGAGCAAGGGTAGTGTTGGCAAAACATTTTATTTGCAAGTACTAACTGCTGACATTTATTACTGTAATATTGGGATTTATTGCAGTATCATTGAGTCTAAGCTGCAATCTCAAAAAAAACCTGGTGTGACCAGGAAACTTGAAATTCCCTGGAACTGTCAACTGGATAAAGGTTAAACAAAAGTTCACCAAATGACAAAACACCTCCTTATTTCAAGGAAGCTAGCTATGTAAATTTTTTGTGATGGGTGCTGGAGTTGATACAAACCAGCTTTTAGTTTAACACCCAATATATACTGAGCACTATTTACAGGTCTTTTGGCTAAATAAAGGGTTCAGATGCCATTCTGAGTAAGAAATATACATTCTTTAACTCGTTGCCTAATATCTTATTTTGTGTATTGTACACTGTGTGGAATTTTAAGTTAGCATTTTTACCTCTTTTTCCCATGGATGCTTCCTATTCTATGAGCATCAAAGACATGCAGTGCAATGCTGGTTGATATTTAGAGAAAAGCAGTATGCAGCAGTGTACTCCTGTTGGAGCACCACTGTATGTTTACTGGAAATCATTTGCTATGGATTAGAGAGAAATTCCATGTACACACTAGTTGCACCGTTCCTGATATGCAACACTGTTGAGTCAGTGGCATATTGAACCTTGGATGGGTCAACCTTGAGAACAATTGTTTTTAAAGTTATCAGCTTTAGTGAGAGGGTACAGCTATTTATAATTCCAGATAAGGAAACTGCAGTGGAAATGTACTGCGATGGAAAGTGGTGTTGGCAAACTCAGCTTTTATAGTATGTTTCAATTGCTCAATGACGACAGGTGCATAATGATAGCAGCTTCCTTATAGACTATGTCATTAAAAAAGATGTTATAAATGTCTTCAGAACGGTATAGGCTGCTTGAAGAGTAAATTAACCTCGAATCTCATCAGTCATCTGCATGTTTGGCTATTAAACTTGTACAGCATCACTGTGCAAACATGCTAGTTCCATATTTAATCACTTAATAACTGTGAGAAATTAGCTCTTCATCACTGTTTTCTGTCATTAAATATGTCTGGGGAAGAGAGAAATGGAGGGGAAAGAATTAATATTGTAAAGTGTCATCAAAACCAAAGCAAGTCAAATAAGATAGTATGAAGCAGAGAGAGTAGAAAATTGCAGACTGTGCAATTTTAAGATAGGTAAAAATTTTATTACAATCTTAATGTTAAGTTCAACTTCAAATTTTTGGGCCTGATTGTACATTAAATATGAAGAAAAAACAAACAAAAGTACTTCCAATTTAAATCTTAGGCTAAAGTATCAACTTGGTTCAGTGGTAGCATTTTCAACTCCGAGTTAGAATTTTGTCAGTTAAAGCCACACCTCAGTGCAGTACTGAAGGAGTGCTGCACTGTTGGAAGTGCTAGACTTTGGCCCTGGTTTACTGGTTAGGTGGACAAATAAAGATCTTGTGGCACAATGTTAAAAAAGAGCAAGGAATTCTTGTGGGTGGTGGCCGCCAACATTCTTCCCTAAATCCACACCACCAAAACAGAAAAAAACTGGTCACTCACTTCACTGCAGTTTATGGCATTTTGCTGTGTGCAAAATGGCTGCTATATTTGCCTTCATAATTGTTACTTGTGCTCTGAAATGTTTCTAAAGAGATGTGATAAATTGCAACATAAATGCAAGCCTTTCGTTTAAACAAAATGAAAACAGCTAGAGCTTTATTGTATGAATTCAACTGCACATAAATCAATCCCAAATATTCTCGTCCATCATGCATCAAGCCAAAGCCTAAAGGGCATTAGTCTTTCATTGAGCACAGTGGAGCTGATCGAAAGTTATTTTGTGTAATGAAAAAATCATTAACCATAAACTAATTTTATATGGTTTAAATACTGTGGCCATAAGAGCCGGTCAGAGGCTGGGTATTTTGCAGCGAGTGACTCACTTCCTGGCTCCCCAAAGCCTTTCCACCATCTACAAGGCACAAGTAAGGAGTGTGATGGAATACTCTCCACTTGCCTGGACGAGTGCAGCTCCAACAACACTCAAGAAACTCAACACCATCCAGGACAAAGCAGCCGGCTTGATTGGCACCCCATCCACCACCTTAAATATTCACTCCCCCCACCACTGGCGCACCATGTCTGCAGCGTGAACCATCTACAAGATGCACTGCAGCCAAGGCTTCTTCGACAGCACCTCCCAAACCCGTGACCTCTACCACCTAGAAGGACAAGGGCAGCAGGTGCATGGGAACACCACCACCTCTAAGTTCCCCTCCAAGTCACTGACCAGCCTGACTTGGAAATATATTGGTGTTCCTTCATCGACACTGGGTCAAAATCCTGGAACTCCCTCCCCAACAGCACTGTGGGAGTACCTTCACCACACGGACTGCAGCGGTTCAAGAAGGCGGCTCACCACCACCTTCTCAATGGCAATTAGGGATGGGCAATAAATGCTGGCCCTGCCAGTGACGCCCACATCCCAGGAACGAATTAAAAAAATGGTTGCTGTGGGCGGGGAGGAGAAGGAAATAGACAATACTGAATATTTAGAAGGTAGCTAAAGAATCAACAACTCAGTGGCCATTGGTGATGGTATGTTCCTCTTGTCGCTTCAATTATTACACCTGTTGACACCACAGCCTTTCTGCATCCACGATAACCTCATTGACAATGTAGCATCCTACACCCGTCTCGGGTTAGGGGGTTTTCAGGGTTAGGAGTATTAGGGTTGGGGTTTCAAAGATATAGGGATGGTGAGCGCGGTAAATTGTGCGAGATCTGAGCTGACAGTTACCTCTGCGGTGCCTGCAGAAACCATTATTTAGCATCAAACCCAATGCCCCATTGCACAGCGGAGTTGGTGGAAGGTTATTTTAATGTGTCCTTAAAATATTAAAATGTAATTCGGGTGCTAGGGTTTGGCAGTGAGCGTTGAGCATTGAGCTGACATCTGCGCAGTTCGCTCTGCAGAATCTGCTGTTGACATTGCCGTTGTCTTATTTTTTTTTAAAAACAGAAAAGCACAATTAGGTAGAAAGACATAACGAAGTGATCCATTAAATATTCCAGAAAAAAAATTGGCGCTTTGTTAATTCACCAACTGTTAAAATGCGATGTAGGATTTGGGAGATTTAAAAGGGGGAATAAAAGAGGATCCAGTTATTTATCATTGCCGGCTGAGAATGAATCGGCAGACGTTACGTTGTCACTGCTACATAACAAGTCCCAATACAAAGGTTGGGTCAGGCTCGCCTTGAAGACAGAAACTTTAAACCCGCAAAACGCGTTTTTTGGAAATTGACCTTCTCCGATCCAATCAGACAAGGATTTATTTTGCAGATCCATCCTCTTTATCAGCAAGTCCTTCAGCGGACCAAACAAAACAGCTGAGATCTCCGGTTGGAATTTTTTTTTTTTAAATGACCTTAACTGGAGCTTAATTTAAAAACAAAGAAAGACATTAAAAAAAACACAAGTTTTAATTCAGCAATAATCCCCCCCCCCGTCCCTCCCTCCTTCCTGCCCAGCAGGTATCACACACTTACCCGTATTCAAAGGAGGAGCCTGTGTGAAATCGCAGTGTTTGGAAAGAGAGAGAGAATAAAACACTGGGGTATTAAAAAGTGGCCCCGATTGTTGCAGCCCTGTCAAGCCCCTGAAGTGTCAGTGAAAATGTTACAGTGAATGTTTCCAGGAAGCAGGTTTCTAGGAAACTGACAATCAATGGGAGGGGTTTCCTTTGTGACGCCTGCAAGAACGCAACCAATTAGTGAGCCCGGGCTTTATTCGGAGGCAGGGGACTGGCGAGTATGGAGCTCGAGGGGTTTGATCGCCCAATCTGCTGCCGGCTGAGCTCCGTCACACTGGCTGGAGCGTTTCCTACTCGCTACTTACTATCCTCTCGATATCGCTTCTGGGTCTTGACACATCCCACTTGAGGCGCAGCTGCATATGCTTAAATGGGTTTGCAATCTGCCTCACTCTTTTTGCTTACGTCAAACGGATTCAGTGGTAGCCTTCAAAAGGGAACTGGATAACTACTTGAAGGAGAAACAATTGCAGGGACATGGGGAAAGAGCGAGGGGGAGCGAGACTAACTGGATTGCACTTCGGAAGAGCCAACGCCGACTCGATGGGCCGAATGGCCTCCTTCGGTGCTGCACGATTCTATGATCTCACTCCTAACATTTGACAACACAGAGAACCATCGAAGTTTACAGTATCCGTGTGGGTTCTTTCCTGCAGCAATCCAAAACGAATCCCACTGCTGTTTTTCTCTCTAATTCAAATTTGTATCTAATTCTCAAAAGAAGCAATGGTATCTGCTTCAATTACTTGCTGTATCAAAGCATTTTGTGCTCTTAACAACATCCTGCATAAAGACATATTCCCTAAATGTCTAGTGATAATTTTAAATTGCTAACTCTCCTCACAGACTCCCTCACCAGAGGAAATGTCTTTCCCTATTTATCCTATCAAACATCCTTTAAAATTTTAAAAGCTTCTATTAAATCTCCTTAGAATTATAATTTTACAGTTGAGATCAGAGTCTAAGATTGATATGAATTGATGAAATTCATTTAGGATTAGGTTCCTTACATAATTGACAGGTTAACAGCATTAGATAGCCAATCTATTGAATAAAGTCGATATGCTTGTAGTTAGCAATGTTTCCAAATTTTACACAATTTTACATTGCGTACGGTTCTAGTCACCACATTACGAGAAAGATGCGAGTACACTAGAGAGGGTGCAGAGGAGATTGACGAGGATGTTGCCAGGACTGGAGAACTTTAGCTGTGAAGAAAGATTGGATAGGCTGGGGCTGTTTTCTTTGGAACAGAGGAGGCTGAGGGGAGATTTAATTGAGGTGTATAAAATTATGAGGGGCCTAGATAGAGTGGATAGGAAGGACCTATTTCCCTTAGCAGAGAGGACAATAACCAGGGGGCATAGATTTAAAGTAATTGGTAGAAGGATTAGAGGGGAGTTGAGGAGAATTTATTTCACCCAGAGGGTGGTGGGGGTCTGGAACTCACTGCCAGAAAGGGTGGTAGAGGCAGAAACCCTCATTGCATTTAAAAAGTACTTGGATATGCACTTGAAGTGCCGTAACCTACAAGGCTACGGACCAAGAGCTGGAAAGTAGGATTAGGCTGGATAGCTCTTTTTCAGCCGGCACAGACATGATCGGCCGAATGGCCTCCTTCTGTGCCGTAAATTTCTATGATTCTAAGCTCATCCTTATGAGCTGGTGTGGATGAACTGGTTGCCTTGTCTTTCTCTGGGAGGATGGTGTTGGTCTTCTGAGATGTCAGAGTGATTAACCTCCATTCCTCCTGGATCCTGTGTAAATTCAACTTGCACGCTGGTCGCTGTATTGAACTAGTAAACCATGAGGAGGATAGTAACAGACTTCACGGGGGACATAGACAGAGTGGTGAAATGGGCAGGCACATGGCAGATGAAATTTAATGCAGAGAAGTGTAAAGCGATTTATTTTGGTAGGAAGAATGAGGAGAGGCAATATAAACTAAATAGTACAATTATAAAGGGGATGCAGGAACAGAGAAGACCAGGGGGTGTACGTACACAAGTCTTTGAAGGTGGCAGGACAAGTTGAGAAGGCTGTTAAAAAGACAAATGGGATCATCGGCTTTATAAATAGAGGAATGGAGTACAAAAGCAAGGAAGTTATGCTAAACCTGTATAAAACATTGGTTAGACCCCAGCCAGAGTATTGTGGGCAATTCTGGGCACCACACTTTAGGAACGATGTCAAGGCCTTAAAAAGGGTGTAGAGGAGATTTACTAGAATGGTAGCAAGTATGAAAGACTTCAGTTACGTGGAGAGACAAGAGAAACTGGGGTTGTTCTCCTTAGAGCAGAGAAGGTTAAGGGGAGATTTGATAGAGGTGTTCAAAATCATGAACAGTTTTGATAGAGTAAATAAAGAGAAATTGTTTCCAATGGCAGAAGGGTTGGTAACCAGAGGACAGAGATTTAAGGTAATTGGGAAAAGAACCAGAGGTGACATGAGGAAAAAAAAAATTAAGTAGTGAGTTATGATGATCTGGAATACACTACCTAAAAGGGTGATGGAAGCAGATTCAATATTAACTTTGAAAAGGGAATTGGAGGGGGAAAATTTGCTGGGCTATGGGGAAAGAGTGGTGGAGTTCGACTAATTGGTGGGCTCTTTCAAAGAGCCGGCACAAGCACGATGGGCCGAATGGCCTTCTTCTGTGCTGTATCATTCTACGATTCCATGGACTAGCTGCCTTAAATTTCTCCTCCTGGATTTCAGGGAAACCTGTTCATCCAAGTGGCACACTTTTATTTGGCTGTATCTGGCTAGTATAGTCGTACAATCTTAACTTCTCTAACCTTTCCTTCAGTCTGAGATGCAGTTTTGGTTTAACACAGACATCCTTCTACATATACGAGACAAAGAACTCCTACAGCTTCTACCACAAAACCAACTACAAGAACTACTAAAAGGATTAGAACTAAACTAAGAACTGAGGCTGAGAACTAAAAACTGAGACATTAGTGTCAAAAACACCATCTTATATATCCGTAATTTCCAAAGGAATTTCAATTGTATTGACTAATCTGAGTGACATATGTTAGAAGAGTCCAGCCCTCTGGTTTGAATCATCTCACACAACCATATACTCTTGATGACCTTCAAATCAATGAAGAACCAACACCTAGACATGCCAGGGTGCTTGTTTACTCCTGAGTTTCTCTCATTTTTGCTAACAAATGGGTTGTCACACAGCTCCAGCAGGACACCTTTATTTCCCCCTTAACAAGCCAACTGTGGGCCTGTGATCTTGATGGCTTGTTTCTATCCTTGGTAAGGAATATTTTGTTTGTATAAGTCTTCATTGTTTAATTAACATTAGTCCTTTTCTTTCCTAACATTCAGCCTGACTACTGACTCAATTTTGAGGACACATTTAAGGCAAGCATTAGGGCATTCCAACTACAAAACACAAGTAGAACCAGGTAACAGCAATACATTCCTTGTAACAAATGTGACTTGCCACTAAATGTTGTGCTGTGCTGTGCTGTGCTGTGCTGTGCTATGATGCTGTGGTGTATGCTAAGTTTGTGATTGACAGTATCTTAGTATGTGAAAGATTATTGGGGGAAGAGGAGCAAAAGCTGCAATGAAGCATAGGAGGATGGTAGCATAGTGGTTATGTTACTGTACTAGTAATCCAGAGGCCTGGACTTAATGGTCCAGCGACGTGAGTCACGGCAGCTGGGGAAATTAAATTCAGTTAATTAAATAAATCTGGACTAAAAAGCTAGTAGCAGTAATGGTAACCATGAAACCATCAGATTGTCGTAAAAACCCATCTGGTTCACTAATGTCCTTTAGGAAATCTGCTGTCATTACCTGGTCTGGCCTATATGTGACTCCAGACCCACAGCAGTTGACTCTTAACTGCTCCTCTGAAATGGCCTAGCAAGCCACTCAGTTGTCAAGAAGGTAGCTCACTACCACCTTCTCGAGGGGAAATTAGGGATGGGTAATAAATGCTGGCTTTGCCAGAGATGCCTACATTCCATTCAAAAAAAAATGGAGATTTAGGATGGCTCCACTGATTCTGAGCTATTTGCAGTGTCATTTCCGCAATGTGATTAACCACCTCTCCCCATCTGATATTTTTCCTTTAACCAACAATGCTGCAATGCTTCCAGAATATGAGCCTGTTGTTGTAAATCTACATTTCTGTTAACTGAGCCACAACTTGATTTGTTTCCTTAGAAGCTGAAGGTGTGGCTGCATGAAAATAGGCACTCTTGTGATTGTGTAAAAAAGGCTAGTGTTGCCAAACGATGATCATCATGCATTAAAAGTTAAAATGCAGCTGGTTAAGCTGAAAGTGTGTTGCTTCCATAACATTATACTTGAAGTGGCTACATTCAGAGTACACCTACCTTGGCAAACTCTGTCAATGTGTTAAACATTTCTCCCATCCAGGACCTTTTCCGTAATGGGGCAAAGTCCCCCTTCGACCCTTGCACTAGCATTCGGCATCGCTTTCAATGAAGTGAATACAATTCTTTCCTCTTGCAAACTTCCACTACTAAAATTGTACCTGCTCTTTCAAGGCCCTTTAAATCTGCTGCTGCACCGGATATCTCACCATACATGCTCCCAGCAGATGATATAATCTGCTGCAGGAATTTCTTGCAAAATTTCATGAGGTCCATTCCATGTACTCCTAGTGCAAAATCCGTTAATTCACTTCCAGGTGCACCACCACTGTGCAAATATTGTAAAAATCAGCTCTATTGTTCATGCATTGCTCTTTCCATATCTCTCTTCATGATCTTGTGAATGTCATGGTTCATCGTTAGGCCTGCACTCACTTCCAACCCTGCCAGCAAGTCTCAGTGAAACTCAATGCCATCGGGATAAAGATCGTGGGATATAAGGATATTTATTTTTCATTCCCTACACATGCTAACCGAGCATTATTGTTCTATCCCGAGCTGTTATCTAGTATGGAAGTGACTCCTGATGTGCAGGAATGAGTGAGCATCAGCTGAAGGGTCAAAAAATGCAAATTTTATGTTTTCATGGTCAAATTGAATCAACAAGATATACATAAATAGAACAGGGAGAGGGAGAGTAATCTGGCAGAGGGACTCAATGCAAAAATATCAAACACAAGAAAGAAAGAATATACAAAAGATTAAAAGAAATTAAGGGAGTGAAGAATAGCAAAAACAACCAAGTATGGAAGATAAAGGGAACAAACAAGATAGACAAACCAAAAGAAAGCAGATATGCCACTGGGAAATATAAAGGAAAATGATTGTGGGTTGTTTTAACTTAATTTAGCATTTTTGATGGTTGGTACAAATACTGAGATTTTAAAATGTTTCTCCCCATTAAAAGGTGGAGTAGTGATCCTACACCCTTGCCTCTGCTATCCCTTTTCAGTGTGGTTAGCCTTAGTGAACTAGCCTTTGTATTCTTATTGAACTCTAACCTAACTTCATTTCTCATCATCTGTGGTGCATAGATATATCTAATAGTCTCAACTTCCCACTGATCACAGAAACTGACCTAGTGACATGGCAGAGGAAGACTGAACACTCTGGGTTTTGGATGAGCAAGTAGTTTCTGTGCAAAAACATTATAAAACTGTCCTCACAAAGGGTGCGAGTATCTAAACATTACATTGAAAATGAACCAGGTACAACTTTAATGGGGGACTTCAACTATCCTAATATAGACTGGGATCGTAATCGTGTTAAGGGCAGAGAAGGGGAAGAATTTCTGAAGTGTGTTCAGGAGAACTTTCTTGATCAGTATGTTTCCGGCCTGACGAGGGAGGAGGCATTGCTGGATCTGGTTCTGGGGAATGAGGTAGGTCAAGTGGAGCAAGTGTCAGTAGGTGAACATTTAGGGAACAGTGATCATAGTATCATAAGGTTTAGATTAGCTATGGAAAAGGACAGGGAGCAATCTAGAGTAAAAATGTTTAACTGAGGGAAAGCCAATTTCAGTGGGATGAGAACGGATCTGGCCCGAGTAAACTGGAATCAAAGATTGGCAGGCAAAACTGTAATGGAACAATAGGCTGCCTTTAAAGAGGAAATAGTTCAGGTACAGTTGAGGTACATTCCCACTAGGGGGAAAGGCAGGGCAACTAAAGTCAGGCCTCCCTGGATGACGAAAGAGATAGAGAATATGATGAAGCAGAAAAAGAGCGCATATGACAGATGTCAGGTTGTAAATACATCCGAGAATCAGGCTATATATAGAAAGGTCAGAGGAGAAGTGAAAAAGGAAAGAAGAGGGATAAAGAGAGGGTATGAGAATAGAATGGCAGCCAACATAAAAGGTAATCCAAAAGTCTTCTACAGGCATATAAATAGCAAAAGGGTAGTAAGGAGGGGTGGGGCCGATTAGGGACCAAAAAGGAGACCTGTGCATAGGTACTGGCTGAGGTACTAAATGACTACTTTTCATCTGTCTTCACCAAGGAAGAGGATGCTGCCGTAGACATAGTAATGGAGGAGGTGGTGGAGATACTTGATAGAATAAAAATTGATAAAGAGGAGGCATTAGAAAGGCTGGCTGTACTTAAAAGTAGATAAGTCACCAGGAGCGGATGGAATGCATCCTAGGATGCTCAGGGAATTGAGGGAGGATATCGCGGAGGTACTGGCCATAATATTCCAATGCTCCTTAAATATGGGGGTGGCGCCAGAGGACTGGAGAATTGCAAATGTTACACCATTGTTCAAAAAAGGGTGTAAAGATAAACCTAGCAACTACAGGCCAGTCAGTTTGACCTCGGTAGTGGGGAAACTTTTAGAAACAGTAATCAGGGACAAAATTAACAGTCACTTGGACAAGTGTGGATTAATTAAGGAAAGCCAGCACGGATTTGTTAAAGGCAAATCGTGTTTAATTAACTTGAGTTCTTTGATGAGGTAACAGAGAGGTTTGATGAGTGTAATGCAGTTGACGTAGTGTACATGGATTTCCAAAAGACGTTCGACAAAGTGCCACATAATAGGCTTGCCAGCAAAGTTGAAGCCCATGAAATAAAAGGGACAGTGGTAGCATGGATACGTAATTGGCTAAGTGATAGGAAACAAGAGAGTAGTGGTGAACGGTTGTTTTTCGGACTGGAGGAAGGGTGTTCCCCAGGGGTCGGTTCTAGGACCACTGCTTTTCTTGATATATATTAATGACTTGGACGTGGGTGTACAGGGCACAATTTCAAAATTTGCAGATGACACAAAACTTGGAAGTATAGTGAACATTGAGGAGGAGTGATATGACTTCAGGAAAACATAGCCAGGCTGGTGAAATGGGTGGACATGTGGCAGATGAAATTTAACGCAGAAAAGTGTGAAGTGATACATTTTGGTAGAAAGATTGAGGAGAGGACATATGGTGCAATCCTGAAGGGGGTGCACGACCAGAGAGACCTGGGGGTATGTGTGCAGAAATCGTTGACGGTGGCAGGGCAGGTTGAGAAAGCAGTTGAAAAGGCTTATGGGATCCTGGGCTTCATGAATAGAGGTATAGAGTACAAAAGTGTGGACATTTTTGATGAACCTGTATAAAACACTAGTTCGGCCCCAACTGGAGTACTGTGTCCAATTCTGGGCACTACACTTTAGGAAGGATGTGAAGGCCTCAGAGAGGGTGCAGAAAAGATTTATGAGAATGATTCCAGGAATGAGGGACTTCAGTTACGTTGATAGACTGGAGAAGCTGGGGTTGTTCTCCTTGGAGCAGAGACAATTGAGAGGAGATTTGATAGAGGTGTTCAAAATCATGAGTGGTCTGGACAGAGTAGATAGAGAGAAACTGTTCCCATTGGCTGAAGGGTTGAGAACCAGAGGACACAGATTTAAGGTGATTGGCAAAAGAACCAAAGGCGATGTAAGAAACAACTTTTTTACGCAGTGAGTGGTTAAGATCTGGAATGCACTGCCTGAAAGGGTGGTGTAGCCAGGTTCTATCACGGCTTTCAAAAGGGAGTTGGATAAGTATCTGAAGGAAAAAAATTTGCAGGGCTACGGGGAAAGGGCGGGGGAGTGGGACTAGCTGAAGTGCTCTTGCAGAGAGCCGGCACGGGCTCGACGGGCCGAATGGCCTTCTTCCATGCTGTAACCATTCTATGATTCTATGAACTTAATCCTTTAATATCATTCTATTTCTAACTTTCTACTTTGTTAATCCGACAAACCCAGTACACAAATAATTTCCTGGTTAAAAATGATCAGCCAGCCTCCTTCCAGGTCTCTACCAATGCTGCGTTAAACCAACTGTTACAGGTGATTGACAATTTACCCTCTGCTTCCTTTCCCTGGAACATGACCTCTACTCTTAAACCAGTGCGCGCAAGCTATGTTCAGACAGTGTGAACAAGATATGTCCAGACCGTGTTCCTCTGATTTCTCTTCCCTCTATGTTTTACTTCCCTTTTGGCAGTGCTGTTAGGATGAGGCTTCCACTGTAATTCAGTAATGTGTGGGCCGGCTATTCAGTCTATGTTTTCGGCAAACCATGCAGCTCAACCTTCACTTAATCTCACAAAAACATAGACACATCAAGGGTTTTTGATTTATTTTTAGTGCAACACATATAATATGGACATTAACTTAGGTTTCTTTAAATTTTTTGGTGCTGTACAAGAAGAACCACAGAACTGAGTATTTTTCCACTCTTGTCTCCCAGGGTCAGCATCAAAAATAGAATGACTGGATAAATATCTGCTTTGGAACAAAATTGAAGGCTATATGGATAAGTATAGTTGAGATCATCAAATACTTCAATGGACCACAATGGTTGCTGTGCTGTTGGTTTTCATGGAGGGTGTTGTCTGCCGAGGACAGCTACCCAGGGTTGAAAAAGAGACACATGGGAGGGGGGGGGGGGGGGGGGAGGAGGAGTTTTAACCCCCAAAAATGGGTGGGTTGGGGTTGGGTGGGATGTTAAAATGATGAAAATCTGAATCCTGACTCCAACCCGTCCACTTTCCATTTTAGCGGAGGTGGGATGGGCAACCAACCTGCTCGCAGGAGGCGGGTTGGCAATTTAAATATTATAATGAGGCTGGGAGACCACATTTAACCACCATTTTAAATTTAACCCTGGCCTGGCCGGGTTTCCCGGGCCTCGGGAAGCCGGTGGCTAAAGGGAGGCGAGGACTGCTATATCCAGGAGGTGAATGCCTTTCCACTTACCTGCTGGATCCAGCTTACCTGCTTCACTCCCATACCCCCGACCCTTGCGATCTCCTCCACGAGGGCTCCCCCCTGAGCCTTCCGATCTTCCCGATGTTGTCCGGCTCAAGACTCCCAATCTTCCTTCCCTCCCCACCCCAGCCTCTCCAATCCCTCCTCTCCGCTCTGCTCCCCGGCTGCGGCCTGGTGCTGAAGACCTATCCGCCCGACAGACAGCCTCTCAATCTGGCTGGTTGCGGCTGGGAAAATGTTAATCAGGTCCTGCTGTTAAAATCGGCAGGGCCAGAGGGGAAACCCGTTCTTCCGGGTTTCCTGACCTCAATCCAGTACCCTCCCGCTTCAGAGTTAATATCCAGCCCTGGGGTTTAGTTTAATATTCTGTAGCTTTGCTTGAATACCTTTGGAGAGTATGGCGTATTTATGCAGAAATTTCCCTTTGGTGGCTGAGTAGATGGAGTTTCAAGGCCACTTTCCTGGAACTGAGGCAACCATAGGTGGGATAAGGTGTGGTTCTGCATTGCCATCCTATACTGCATGACCCAAGTCCTCTTGGTAATGTGTGCGCAGAGCATCTGTCATTGTGTTGGCTTATGCTGAAGTGCGTAGGGTGTTGGAATTAGCTCCCCTAACTTTTATGTTGAACATTATACCACATTACTGATGCAAAGTGATATTTTCAAGAGTGTGATGTCTTGCTAATACTTTTTTGAAGTGTTTATTTTTTAAATTAGAAATCTTCACTTAAAGTTATACATTTGAACTTCTACATGTTTTACTGAACATTGGTGATAGAATAACAGGACTTTGAAAAAAAAAAATCCTTTCTTACTTCAGTTACCATCTTCATTTTTGAGTTTGCTGCCCTAATCCACATGAGCTCCACAGACACCAAACCCTGCAGAAAATCTTCACATTCGACACCATTCAACCAGTCTTAAGTTGATGAAGAGTTGCACACACAAATTCTGGGGTGATATCATTAGTAGAATGACAAAGGGCAAACCATTGTTTGAATTGCAACGTATTTTATGGTAGAGGAAAAAAGTTGCCTAAAATTAAATCATTAATATTACAGGAAAAGTTTCAGCAAGTCAAAGAGTTACATAAATTTTTAAAAATTCTCAGTGTTGAGAAGTATACACACACACACACAGTTACTCTCTAAATTTTTTTTTAAAGAAAAATTAAAAAGCAGGGCTTTAACACTTGTCATTGCGAACTCATTGCAATAGTTTAACGATGCAAATGTGATTTGCAGTTCTGACGAACAGTCATCGACCTGAACTGTTAACTCTGTTTCTCTCTCCACAGATGCTGCCAGATCTGCTGAGTATTTCCAGCATTTGTTTTTATTTCAGATTTCCAGCATCCGCAGTATTTTGCTTTTGGATTAGTGATTTTTATTACACTGCTAAAAGGCTGTTTTATTACTTGCAATTAATTTTATAGCGCCATTTGGAGGGCATTGAAAGTTGGGCATGCGATAAAGAACTAGAGGAGCTTGGATTGTTGGGCCTTCTGCTGGTTATCTGGCATCTACTGCACGCATTAGCATTCAGCAATATATTTACATTCATAGATATTTAGAACCATCTAAAGCTGAAAAGCTCCTTTTTCAAAACCACTTTTATGGGTGATAGGGAAAGATAAGTGTGTTGGTTTTCAATTCAAAACAGAAAAAAGTCAGTTATAATAGAAATATACTCAGCCTGTTTTTTAATGACGGAAATGTAATCATCAGTATGGTAAACAGGCTTTCCGTGATTAGGTTCATTCCGACATGACATGACTGGCCATGAGAAATCAGAAATCAGGAGGCTCGGTAACCTGAAACTTGAAATCGGGCAGATCTGCGATACTTTGGGGTAATGTTGATGGTTGACCACTCATTTGGCTTATTGATGGCAACTGGACGAGTAGAACCATCACTGTGAAATGTAATTCTTTCCACTTGGCCTCAGATAACCACGCAAGCCAATGCCCTAATGGGGTGTGGTAGTCCCACCATACAAGCAGAGGAAAGCTTAACCATGCTCTGTGCTGTTTCAGTCATTTTAACCCCAGCAATACCCCTACACATAGCATGGGGCACTGTTGGCTCAATAGCCTGTACACAAGTTCCCTGGGCTTAGGTAAGTGGGCTGTGACTCTACAGTAAGAGCATGCACTTCACATCAGACAAAATCAACTTTGGCGTTGAAACAAAAGAAATTAAATACAAATTTGTACTGTCACATAGCTACTGTGCCGGTTATATCTGAAAATACATTTTTATAAATCCATTTTAAATAATAGTCATACTAGTTAAGTGACTGTTAAGAACCTGTCTTGCTAGTTTTGTTATTTCATTTTTGTGCTTACAAATATTTGTTATTGGGAAGTGTTATGATGACTTCACAACTGAGCTGCAGCAGCTTATTTTCTGACTATACTGTACCCCCTTTCTTTGGCTTACGCAGGCAACACTAGAAAAAATCTACACAATGATCTCAATGATGTACTTGTCTTTACAAAGCATTCAGTGTAATGATTCACACAATGTATAAAAGGTGGGTTTTTAACATTTTCTCTAAGAACTGGGCTTGGACCCAGCTCAGACTAATGGGATGAATAGTCTCCTTTTAATAATTTTAAGTTACAGAAGTCTGAGCAGCATTCACCTACTGGTTAAGAGTCCGCAGCACAAAACTGCTCATTGTTTGGAACTAATTAGGCTATTTCACAGAGAGATTACTAACGTGGGGAATGGAGATGTCAATCTAATAAAATGAGGCTACAGTTTTGAGGATAGGGTTAAGACACATTGTTGGTCAGTGTAAAGGGAGCTCTACTGTACAAAAAACAGTAGTAAACCTGACCTGAGTGTGCAACAGTGGAAACACATTCCAATCTCCAGCAAGGTCATCTTTCACCTTGCTGAGTAAAAAATCTTACTCTAAAAATTTAGAACAGCATAAAAGGTACAGAATGTAACAAACAGTAGATTTTACAAGTGGATTATTTAAGAGTAAACATGGACAAATTGATGTCAGCATAAAGCGGGTCCTTTGCAAGCATTCTGTTTATTTAACATGTTTATTCAGTCTTTCAGATTTTATGCTGTTACAAGCATTGGATTCACCAGAATCAAATGGGAAGCATGAGGTGTATATCACCAGTCCTAAAATACTGCTCACCAAAGTGCAGTTTAATACAACAAAATTTATCAGTTTCATACAGTATTAGTCACTATTGCACACCAGTATATATTGAACTAGATTATCACTGTGCTTAAAATGCAAGTTCAGTTCAACACCATAAATGTTAAGGGTTCCTCCACGGAATCAAGTTTTCCTTCCCACTACAAATTGACAAATAATCCATTACATCAGAAGAGGGAATGCTTTGAATCACCACAAGACTAATTGGCAACAACCTTGGGGAATGTAAAATGTTGTAACATGTTGCACGACAATAAAAAAAACTGCACATAACATTATAAATTTTTATGATTTTCACAAAAACATAAGCAAAAAAAGTGCTGTCTAAAGATGCTATATTTCTTTAGGATACCTTGATCTCTTGGATAAATTCAAGTTAGTATCGTTGCAGGTTTTCAATTTTTCCTTATTTCAAACTCCATCCTAAATATCAGAATGAAATAACTAATTCCTGCACAACTGGATTGTGTAATAATTCATTCTGTACACCTCATACCTCTAACAACCGATTCCAGCACCAAATATTCACAAAGGGTGACAAATCAGACACATGCAACTGCAAACCCATTAGCCTGCAATCCTGTGTAATACGATGGACTTGTATCAGGTGTAAACACAAGGATTATCTGTACAATAATGGCCCGGATTTTGCAGTAGAAATAAAGATGAGGCTAACAGCGCTCACCGTTATTAAGGAGTAAATCGGACAGCAACTATCAGCGTACGTACATGCGCAGTTAAACGCGGAAATTAGGAAGTTACTGTCCAAGTTGCCCGGCTCCTCCACTCTAAAAGCTTCGCTCCAACAGTACCTCGCTGGGAGACTCGGCATTCATGCCCTTCCATGTATTTGAATGCCGAGTCTCTCAAAAGGTACTGTCAGAGCGAAGGAGGAGCAGGGCAACTCGGACGGCAACTTCCAAGGGCGTGAAGTTGCGTTACCCACCCACTAGATACCCACTAAACACGGCAGAAAAAGGTACAGCTTGTCCATTCAAGTGCAAGTGAATTTTTAATGGCATAATAAGCCTTAATTACTGCCAAACAACCTCTCTGTCATTGAAAATTAACTTTTATAAGTGTATAGTGTCATTCCTTCAGATTTTAATTATTGTTGGAAATTTAAAAAATATATATTTTTTTACTTTTTCTTTGTCTCTTTTATCTCTCTCAATCCCATCTTTCTTTCCCTCTCTTTATATCACTTTCTGTACCTGATTGGACATTGAATTAATTATTCTAACTTACACTTCCTTGTTTAGACTCTGCGGGGGAATTTTTCGGTCGGGACCCCGCTGTCAACCCGCCGCCACGCGCCTTTCCCAAATGTTGGGTCTGTCAGTGCTGAGCAGACCCGACACGCAGCGGCGGGGGAGGCAATTCAGGTTATTATGACCTTGTTAACAGACCATTAAGAACTATTTTGAGGTCACCTTCAGAGTTTACCAGGTTGCCCACGGGGTTTACACTGCTCGGGGATCACGTCAGGTAAGGTCGGGAGTTGAATGGCCATGGAATCATCTTATTACTTGACTGCTGCAAATGTGCTGTAAAAGCTCCCATCTCACAGCTGCTCACTTTCCAAGCTCAGAAGCTGTTGCTTACTGCATTTAGAAGACAGATGGAGCTTTATGCAGGTTGCAAGTGTTTGGAGTAAACTCTCTATCCAGTGTCACCTCATTGGAACAACCTCTCTCACCATTGACAGATCGCTTCTGTCATCTCAACTTCACCCGCCATCTATTACATCAGTATCGGTGCCCTTGAAACTATCTCACCTTGGTCCTCAGAATTCCACCACGATCAGCCCCAACATCAGCAGCACCAACAACAACACCAACCTTCTCCGCAATCAACTGATGCTGCACAGGACAGAGGGCATCAGCACCCGACCACATTGCTGCCCGGGAGGCCAGGGATGGCCAGATTTACTTCACTTGATGCTGTACACCCTGGCTGCCACATGATGCGCCAGGTTGGCACCACCCCACACCAACACCATAAAGCATCCCTACAATGCCCAAGCCATTCCTTTCACACTCATCACCATTGCGGGGGGTACCATTATGTCTCACCATTCACTGCAACTCACTAAGCCATTTCCAAAGGTGCACACAGATCTGTCCAAGAACACAAAGTGTTCAAAATAAAGGTTTCAATGTTTGACAGCACAATAACAGAAACTTCACATGAACATTGGCTAAAACACGTGATCTACTGAGATCATTGAAAGGTTTGCGCCACTGCAGCTTGGTCCTCCTGACGATATCCTGCTTGTGTCCTCCTGTGTAATGTGCAACCATGCTGCGTTGGTCTCCTGGGGAGGTCTCTTCCGCCCATTGGAAGGGAAGAGAACCTCCCTGCGTGCTGTGACTCCCTCCAGAGTCATGGGAGAGCCTGGGTGCAGCCGTTCACCTCTGTGCAGTGCTCGTCAGTGTTTGCAGCACCTCAATGCTGTAGAATACTGACAGCACAAATGTCAAAATCAATTTGCGCATGGTCCCTTTAAGGAAACCGGCTGATGACGCGTCAACAAATGACGTCATCAGACCCGCTTCCTTCAATTGGCCGGCAAACGCGCTGGGCGGGCTTAACAAGCCCAATCAGGGGAAAATCATTTTGGACAGCGGGCTGGAGCCAGCAGCGAGGCTGGGACCCGCCACAGACGTCGCCCGCCATTAACCCGCCGAGGTTGGTAAAAATTCAGCCCTGCGTGTCTCAGTAAGGATTCTTCAATCTGATTGGTTAAGGAAACACACCTTTGCTTGCCCTATTCATACAGGTCCCTGACCCCCTGTAGAGAGCGCCATGCTGTTTTTGCTCTGTAATAACCTCAAGTTCCAGTGCAAAAGCCCACAGAAAGTCTGTGGGCATGTGTAAGTGTAATGAACGGCTACCGTCAATCATTCGACGCCGATTGCAAAATCCGGGCCATTAACTTAGTAAACAGCAGTCAACACGGATTCAAAAGAGGAAGATCCTATCAGTTCAACCTCCTCCAAAATTTTGAGGAAGTAACATCCCAAGTAAGCTCTACTATGTGTTGTACCTAGATTTCCAAAAGGTATTTGACAAAGTTCCACAAAAGAAGCTATCAAACTCAAAGCTATGAGGATTCAGAGCGTATCTTGGGTATGGATAGGAAATTATCTGAAGGGTAGAAAACAACTCCCTCAGTACAGCACTGAAGTGTCGACCTAGATTATGTTGGGGTAGGAGAGAACTATTAAGTGTGGTGCCCCAGGAATCAATGTTGGGAATACTACTGTTTCTAATTTACATCAATGACTTGAGCTCAGAAACCCAATGCAAATTGGTCAAAATTGCAGATGATATGAAAATAGGAGGGGCAGTGGAAGCAGCTCAGAAATTGCAGAATGAGTTGGACAAATAAGTTAGCAGAAGAATAACAGATTATATTTAATACAGACAATTGTAAAGAATGAAACATAGGAAGGAAAAGAGGGTGGCGCACTCCATGAACGGTGTTGAAACAGCTAAGAATCAAGTTGAAAAGGATTTGGGAGTCATAGTGAAACTTATGCTCAACATGAAAGAAGAACCAAGTTGCATTTATATACTGCCTTTCGTGATCTCAGGATGTTCAAAACGCTTCACAGCTAATTAAGTACTTTTGAAGCTTATTCACTGTTGTAATGTAGGGGAACATCCAACCACTGCAGAGCTGCAATCAACAAAGCAAATAGAAATTTGAATTATATAGTCAGAACAGTAGAATACAAATCAGAGGAAGTCATGATCAGACTCTATAGCACTCTGGTCAGACTACACCTTCAGTGTTATGTGCAGTTCTGTTCACCAAACCACAAGGGAGATAGTCAAGGTCACAAAACTAATCTCTAGTTAGAGGTCAAGTTATGAAGAAAGAATATTGAAACTTCAGCTTTCAGCCTTAAAAGGAGGCATCTCAGAGGTTACCTTATAGAGTTATACAACACTAAAGAAAAAGGTAAATCTGGAAAATTAAATTGCGACAGCAAGAAAAGGGGACACAGGTTCAAGGTAAATTTCGGCTGGATATCAGGACGTAGTTCTCCACACAAAGAGTAATCAATACATGGAATAGACTCCAAGGTAGAGTAATGGAGCCAAAAACCTTGGAAGAACAAACTTACATTTACATAATGTCTTTCACATCCTCAGGATGTCCTAAAGCATTTTACAACCAATGGATTAATTTTGAAGTGCAGTCACTGTTGTTTTGTAGGCAAATGTAGCAAACCAATTTGCACACAGCACGGTTGCACGAACAGCAAAGAGATGGATGGCCTATTAATCTGTTTTTGTGGTAATGGTTGAGGAATAAATGTCAATCAGGCCACCAGGAAAGCGCCCTGGCTCCTCTTCAAACAGTGCCACAGGATTTTTTTATGTCCACCTGAGAGAGCGGCCTCAGTTTAAAGACTCCTCCAAAAGACAGCACCTCCCAAAATGCAGCAATCCCTCAGTACTGCACTGAAGTGTCAATTTAGATTATGTGCTCAACTGCTGCAATGGGATTTGAGCCCACAACCTTCTGACTCAGAGGTGCAATTGCTACCACTGGGGCAAGGCTGACACAATCATTTAAAAAACAGCTGGATACTGTAATGGTGGGGGGAGGGGAGGCAGAAGGAGACTTCAAGTCTTTCTGGATGGATGAACTAAGAGGGACTGAAGGACTTTCCTCATCCATAATTATCTTGTGATCTTGTAATTGGCTACCTACAATGACTGGCCCTTGCTGGTGAAATGAGTAAGAAGAAAAATAATTTTAAATACCTTTGCTGGAAAAAGTGAAAATAAAAGTTAAGTAAATTGTTGAGACCACAACATTTCTTTGAAGATAATCTCATGCAAATAAGAATTACCATCATCCTATGAATGAAAAACACTTGAGACATGCCCCTTCATGAACTACAACCCCTATAGGGCAATTCCTATTTATGGAGGTTGAACAAATGAGAAAGATTTACTGATACACTTGTAAACATCAACTTTGTTATTCTTTCTACTTATGATACATACAGCAGGTTTACTTGAAGTGAACCATTACTAAAATGCTTTTTTCCCCCTCAGGTTTTAACATATTCTTCAACTAATTTATATGAACACAATAGGGCTTAAACATTTTAAATAGAAATTCTTGTGTATTTATACACAAGCCCGCTTTGCAACCACAATAAAATTTCAGTTTCTGATATCTGCATTTGTCAGTTCATGCACTTCGGTGGCTTCATCATAACACACAAAAAAACTCTGCATAATATGCATTAATATATATTGACGTAAGGTCAGTTGCGCAGGATGAGTCGTAGACCCATATTAAAAAAGGATACATTCAACTTAAAGAACAGTTTTAGTACTTTTGGATTTTACACAATCTTGACTGAATTATTCATAAAAATCTCGAGTTTCTCAAATTCTAGTAATTCAGTCACTTTAGGGGTTACTTGTAAGTTTGCACTCTTTTCACGAAGGTTGGATTTTCATTTTCAATTAATTTTGCAATGAATAGGATATAGCCAGCAGTAACCATTTGAAAACACAACTTTACTGTTACTATATAAAAAAATAGACATTTAATTTCTTGCTGTTCTTGTATGGGACACTCACCATTTAAAAGTCTGTATCAGACGGATTCTCCAGTTTTGTCTTCGGATATCCCAAAATAAAACACTTGGAGTGAACAAATGTGTTCCTTAATGCAAAAAGATATTTTAGAAAAATTATTTCCAAGGTAAATTATTCCTAGATCCCCTGGAGAGGTCTATTCCATATTCTCCTCTAATGGTGGCACTCACACTTTTTTTTCTTTCTTGGCTATACCCCCAACATTGCCCAAAAATTGTAGTTTTTTGGACCAAAAAAAAGTTGTATTTGAAGACTCAAAGTAAAGCAATGTTTATCTTAATGCATCGGAGGTTTATATCAAATGTAACGTTTTCTTGTTAACTGTGAAGTGCTCAGACAGTCCAATAAAAATCTGATGCTACGCAAAAGAAAGACATCATAAATGGCAACAGTTTAAAGTGGGTTTCAGGTGCAATCCCTCTGAACTGAAGCCAACTGTAGTTTCTGGACTCTCTACCTGGAATCAGAAGGTGTGCCTACAGAGGCAACCCTTCCAGATTCATGAGGTGTTCCATCCAGCGGCAGGGATAAAAACAAGTGAAAGCACCTTAGCTGAGGCAGGCAGATTCAAATAATAAGCAGCCTAGCAAAGTCTCTGAAAATTTATTCCATAGCCTTTTCAAGCTGATTTACTATCTGTTCTCAGGAAGACTTGTAGCTGCCATGTTGAAGAATTTAACCCTTTCCAGATTTTCCTTCTCAGTACTAATTAAACATTCTGCTAAATGTAACAGATACAAGGAATATGCCGACCACTATAAAACAGCAATAAATTTCTACCTATAGATTATTTTCATTCTTTGAATAGAGACATCCTCCACACATCACAGAAGTTTGTCAATTCCACACTGTTCCAGATGGGCAAATCACAGAGCAACAACGTATCTTTAGTACAGTTTGATGTCAACCAATTCAACCTACAAGAATGTTGCCCATTCTCCTCAGTTCACTGCACTATAAAAACCTCATTACTCTCTCAAGCAGCCTGGCCAGCAAAAAGACACCAAATTTTAACCTTTTCCTAGAAAGTGATAGCGTACGGGTACGATTGGGTATTGGTTATGTTACTGGACTAGTAATCCAGAGGCCTGGACTAATAATCCAGCGAATGAGAGTTCAAACACCACCATGCCAGTTTGATAATTTGATTTCAGTTTTTAAAAAAGTACAGAAATAAAAAAAGCTGCTATCAGCAAAAATGATCATGAAGCTGTTAGATTGCTGTAAAAACCCAACTGGTTCACTAATGTCCTTTAGGGAAGAAAACCTGCCATCCATACCCAGTCTGGCCTATGTGTGACTCCAGTCCCACACCAACATATTTGACTCTTAAGTGTCCTCTGAAGCGACCTAGCAAGCCACTAGGTTGTATTATATTGCTACAGTGGTTCAAGAAGGTGGTCCACCACCTTCTCAAGGGCAATTAGGGATGGGCAATGAATGCTGGCCTTGCCAGTGACAGCTACTTCCTAAAAATGAATTTTAAAAAGTGATAGAGGGGTTGCTAGGATGGGAGACCAGTGTTGAAAGAAGCCCAAATTCAAAGAATGAGGATATACTACAAGCAAATGTAATTTATTTCTCCATTCTTGGCATCTACAGAAGACTGTCCAATCAAGAGGATGAGCAGGATGGGCGTTCTTACATAGGGTTGACATTCTAGCTACAAGGACTGACACTTGCTAGAGCTAAGCAATAATATTTTGTAATAGTGTGTGAACTACACCATGTTGTAACTTTAGATACTCTTAATGAAAACCGGTTTCAATTTAGTCCAGTAGGCAGAAATGAATATCATGGTGTGTCTCTTGGTCAAGCCTGAAGCTTTCTTAGCTGCATGGATTATAACAACAGCTTGTTTTTAAATTATTTTAGCCATGTTTCATGGAAGATGAGCCACTAATACTGCCAAGACATCCAAAGGGAGTTAGTACAATTTATATGAAAGATTACTACTCTATGAACATCACTAGAATTAAAATGACATTCCAAACTGTATTTATGAGGTGGGTAAAAGGCAGATAACTATCTTCTGAGATGAAACAGAGAAACTAGCTTGGGTAGAAACCTGAATGTGGCCTTAGAACTGCACAATCCTCAGACCAAATCAAGTAGGACTATTCATTCACGAGTGCTTGGAGCTCATTGACTTGAGCCAAAACCCGAGTAAAAACGTGGTTGTCTAAGAGAGAAATTTAAGTCTACAACAAAGGGGGTTCGAAGAAAGAATACATCAAATTGTGGACGAGTTCACTGATGGACCAGAAGGGCATGAAGAGATTTGTTTCCATATCCTTTTCATATAGTAATGAGAAATGAAATGATGGTCCTCAAAAGAACCAGAGGGAATTATGTGTCACTCCTTGGTTTCCTGTACCAACGAATAATCAGCAGAACATCCTGACAGAGGAAACTAAGGTCCCCCATCCCATCTTTCTTGTTGATGTACCAAGCTACTGCCATTAATCTTCCCAGAGATGCACTGACTCCTTCAGAGTCTACAGAATGGTTCAGATTTCACAAAAGCAACCAAAATGAAGAGGAAGCTGTTTCCACTTAAATTGTTGCTTTAAACCATCTGATTACTTATTATGAGTCTGAAACCTTTTAAAATGATGCTCTGCATGATTGTTTTGTTTCTGATGCGGAGATGCCGGCGTTGGACTGGGGTGGACAAAAATGAGAAGTCGCACAACACCAGGTTATAGTCCAACAGATTTATTTAAAATTACAAGCTTTCGGAGCTGTCGCCCCTTCGTCAGGTAAAGTTACTGTGAGAGAATCTATCAGAATTCACAGAATATAAACACAGAGAAAATGCATAGATTAAATCTTTCCCTACATCAAAGACACACTAAGAGCACAGCCAAGACAATGAGATGTGTCCCAGGGGGTCCAACACGTCAAAACACCTGCTGGCTGCATATCCTCTCCATTTGGGTTTGTTTTTTGTGTTTGTTTCTTGTGTTTGTTTTTTTAAAAACTGGAAAGACCGGCAACGATGTCAAGTCACGTTCTATAGCGTGACATGAACCCGATATCCCGATTGAGGCCGTCCTCATGAGTGCGGAACTTGGCTATCAGTTTCTGCTCGATGATTTTGCGTTGTCGTGAATCCCGAAGGCCGCCTTGGAGAAGGCGGCCTTCGGGATACACGACAACGCAAAATCATCGAGCAGAAACTGATAGCCAAGTTCCGCACTCATGAGGACGGCCTCAATCAGGATATCGGGTTCATGTCACGCTATAGAACATGACTTGACATCGTTGCCGGTCTTTCCAGTTTTTAAAAAAACAAACACAAGAAACAAACACAAAAAACAAACCCAAATGGAGAGGATATGCAGCCAGCAGGTGTTTTGACGCGTTGGACCCCCTGGGACACATCTCATTGTCTTGGCTGTGCTCTTAGTGTGTCTTTGATGTAGGGAAAGATTTAATCTATGCATTTTCTCTGTGTTTATATTCTGTGAATTCTGATAGATTCTCTCAAAGTAACTTTACCTGACGAAGGGGCGACAGCTCCGAAAGCTTGTAATTTTAAATAAATCTGTTGGACTATAACCTGGTGTTGTGCGACTTCTCAGTTTTGTTTCTGGGCTGGGGAGCAAAAGACGTTCCTATCAGAAAAGGATTTGCCATTTAAATCTGGTTATAAATTGCCCTGCTATGGAAATGGTTCAGAATACATAGGGACTATCAAAAAACAAATTGGCATTAATATAGATAAAATAAATTACTGCTTCAAGACAGAGAACATGAATATAGAGGCATCCTCAGATGCAACTTCTACAGATGAAGCTGTAAATCGGCATAAAGTGTGTTTAAAGATGGATACTGTACCACAAAGAACTTGAAAGCTTAAATCTGATTACATCCTGATACGAAACCAGTTTTCCATAAGGCCTGACATGTACCATATGTCGTTAGGGAGACTGTGGAACAAGAGCATGTAACACTGGAAAAAAGCAGCATTATTTCAAAGGTTGAACAATGTAGCCAGGTTACAAAAATCCAGTAAATCCACACAAATCAATTGGGATTACAAAATGACAGTAAACCAGAGCATAGAGGATGAACCTCATGCTCTAATTGAGAGGAGATATTCATTTTGGTGGAGGATATATCTGAGGCAACATCTAAGGTATCTCGAGTGGAAAGACAACCCATTTGGAAATGAAGACCTTTAGCCTTATGCTGTACAGAGACTAATGATGAGTGGAACAGTATGTGTGTTGGGAGCAAAGAGCAATAATGTCACATGTATACCGAGCCAGATTACTGAGGGACTTTCATGAAGTACATTGTGAAATGTACCAAACAAAGGAACGGCCAGAAGTTATCTCTGGTACAAAAGCAACATACTGCGAATGCTGGAAATCTGAAATAAAAACAGAAAATGCTGGAAATACTCAGCAGGTCAGGCAGCATCTGTAGAGAGAGAAAGAGAGTTAACGTTTCAGGTCAATGACCCTTTGTCAGAACTGGAAAAAGTTGGAGATGTAACAGGTTTTTAAGCAAGTGTAGGGACAGGGAGAGAGGGGAGGGGAGGAAAGAACAAAGGGAAGATCTGTGATAGGATGGAAGGCAGGTGAGATTAAGAGACAAAAGGGATGATGGTGCAAGGCAAAAGGAGATGGTAATGGGACAAGTTAAGAAACAAAAGATGACTCTACATGAAGTGTAAATGGCAATGGCAGAATCATCAACAGCTGCCATGTGAGAGAGAGAGAAAAAAATGATAGGGGCAGAGGTTATGGCTGGTGGCCTGGTTTTGATAAGGGCATGGAGGAAAATAGTGTTGAATTGAGAGGCCTGCATGGCTTTATGGAACTCACCACTAGTGGCACCTTTGTACCCCTTGAAGTGGCCCAGTAGAGTTTGGTAAAGCATTTAAATAGATTTTCTGAGAAGAATCAACTAGTCGTATTAGTGAATAGCCAAAGTGATTTGAGTGTTTTTCCCATATCCCAAAATCCCTTAGAATTTATTTACTTCCTATGAAATACCAAAGGAAGCCATCTCAGACAATAGATCACAGTTCAGTGTCGCTGAATGTGCTACCTTAGAATACTAATAGAATTAAACATACTTTTGTTACTTCTCCTCCCCAACCCATCTTGCTTCAAGTGGGGTTGTAGAAAGATCTGTGAAAACATTTAAACAAACACTCCCTAAACAAATACATGCTACACCCATTGGAAAATTTCAAAACAAGAGCAGAAGGCTCAGCATAACATGGGAGACAACAAGATTTACCTATCTGGGAGAAGTCCACGATATTCTGGCTGAACCTCCAGTCCATAAACTGATGATTCAGTTGTCCAGGCAGTTACCTCAGCCACAGCCAGTGCAGTAACACTTGGATAGGATTTTATCCAGAGTGATTTGTCACCAGCACTTGAAAGAACTGAGGAACTCAAGAGTGGAAGGAGTTATTCCCTGCAAGTATGAAAATCCACACAAAGACTGAACTTAAAGAGATTAATAATGTATGTACAAGTTATGGGGGGAGGGTTGTGGAGGAGTTTAATTAATTGATATACAAAACTGGGTAGGGGTTATTGCCATTTCGTTAGCAGAAAGAAATAGTTTGTAATACAGGAAGGAAGAATTGGTTTGATTTGGAAGTGTTGGAGCAAGTATTGATGGATAAAGACTAGTAATACTAAAACCCCTGTTGTCTTTCAGAGCTGTTGCCTGTGTGTGTTCGGTTTGAAGCAGCTCACACAGTTATCACAGATATTACATCTACCTCTACTACTGGGAAATCACGGATGTCCAAAATTGTGAAGTTACTATATTTCACACAATGTTTAAAACTGGTAGCCTTGTCTGCATTTTCTCAATGGAAGTTAAACAAAAACTAATAAAGCTAATGCATAAAAGAAGTTCTTTCTGTAGATCAGAAAAACACAAATTTGGGTCCTTGTGTTGGGAACAAGGTGTGTGTATCACATGAAATGGAAGCAGTTCAGCTATGACATCAGTGGCATCAAAATGCATCATCAAAATATCTTTCTTACAATTTGTTTTGCATGAAACAATGTACTCCTGAATCACGGAGGGTGCCAAGAATGAAGAATGCAGATATGTGCCACAGTCATCTGCAGTAGTGCCTATTTTAAAAATATGGCTTACATGCAAAATATACCAACTTCTCCACTGACACTTCTTGGAATAAATGTGCTGAATATTTGTAAAACTGAATTTTATGTATATAACAGCTACAAGAACAAAAATATAATTATTACAACGCTTAATAACATACATTTGTATCTTACAATTGTTTCTAAATATTCTACACAGACATTTAAAAACTTTTTTTTAGTAAAATGAAAGACATTTGTATTAACAGGACTTCTCCATAATGCTTCGTATGGACAGGTTAGGCTAGAACATGATCTAGTCTTAACTATTAGCTTCAGAAAAATCCTTGCAGCACAGTGATAATATGTAATGCTCTTATGTCTCACAAGAGATTGAGATTATTTAATTTAGTAGATTAAATTTCCCCAGAATATTTAATCAATGCAATAGAAATAAGCATACTTTCTTAATGCAAAAGAAATAGTCCAAGATAAAAAAGCATATCTTATCAACAGATATGAAATGACAAAACTGGATTCATCTGAATTCATTAAAAATGATAAAACCTTAGTTCACTGTACACAGACAGTTTAGTTGTCTTACACAATGGAATTATTAGTTAAAAATTGATTTGCTGTTCTGTGGGCTAGTTGTACAACTGCAATAAGTACATTAAAGTTTAGTAAAATAATATTTGTAGTTCACCATGATTGCTCGGTCTTTGTTTTGCTGCTTAGTGCACAGTTAATAGGAGTATCGCCAAACCTTCGGCACAGCTAAAAGGAAAATAAAAATATCGAGGTCTCAGTGGTGGTGGCTTCCACCTGCTGCAGTGTTTTTTTCAGAAATATGGTGCAGGAAAGTGCTCTCGTTTTGGCATCTATGATTCACCACTTCAGCATTGAAAAGAGCCGGTGGTGGTGGAAGGTGTGCAACAGCTGGAATTGAAAGCGTATGATGATGGGGGTGAAGATGTAGATGGGAAAGTGGGTGTGGCATTGGCCGAGGAGGAAGTGAGCCGAGAGAGCTTATGGCGACTGGTGGAGGCGGGGAGGTGGCGACAGAGGCAGTGGTAGTAGTGGGTGGGAAGTTGACAGGGCTGGTGACCCGGAAACACTTCTCTTTGTGGGCTTTCAACATGTTGGAGAACCGGAATCGTTGGCCACAAACATCGCAGGGGTATGGTTTCTCCCCAGTGTGGGTTCTGCGATGGCGCTTCATGTTTGGTCGGCTTGTGAAACTTTTGCCACAGATTTCGCAGATAAATGGCTTTTCCCCTGAAAAGAAAAATCAATAGTTTGGTTACACAAATAAGCAACATATTAACAATTAATTTTGACTTACTAAAACTTAATCTTTTAGAATGGGTGCAGGGTTTGTACTGTTTCCCAAATAGTAACAAGGCGGCATTCACTTGAAATGATATCAGACTTTAAGAGGATTACTGTAGCTCATTATAACAAATAAACAACATCAGCAGAACTAACAGAATCCTCTTAATATAAGCAATAGTTGTCCCAATGGAATACATTTTGCAACAGATAAGAATGTGATGTTTACCTACCTGGATAGAACATCTGAATTAACATTTTGTGGGGCCTACAGCTTTGTCTTGAATTCATAATTTAGTTTCTGCTACTCTTTGTAGCTTATACTCAAGACTTCAAGATTCCATAGGTTATGGTTTTGAAGATTTCAACATTTTGGTGTTCTGCAATTTGAAAACCTAATCGCAATGGCTGTTGTGCAAGGCACTGCTCGATGTATGTTTAGCTTTGCGTCACCAGAGACTAGTGCTGACTACTCTTCCCTCCTCCCCAGAGAGATTAACCTGCAAATATAATCTGCAATAAAACAAGCACATACTCTGTAAGGGACTGGTTATCTTCATTATAATTTCAGAAAAAATAGGCAAATACTTGTCATTAGATTAAGAGACAGTGACATGAGTCACTATGATACCGTGTAATTAAAATCTTCACTATAAGCCCACTGACTCCCACAGCTATCTGGACTACACTTCCTCCCACCCCGCTTCCTGTAAGGACTCTATTCCATTCTCCCAGTTTCTCCGTCTCCGCCGCATCTGCTCTGATGATGCCACCTTCCATACTAGCGCTTCCGACATGTCTTCCTTTTTCCTCAACTGAGGATTCCCCTCTACTGTGGTTGACATGGCCCTTGACCGTGTCCGTTCTATTTCCTGCATTTCTGCTCTCACCCCTTCCCCTCCCTCCCGGAACCACGATAGCGTTCCCCTTGTCCTCACCTTTCACCCCACCAGCCTCCACATTCAACGGATTATAATGAGGCTGGAAGCATCTTTTTTTAACCTCCATTTTGTTTTTAACTGCATGTGGACAGGTTTCACACAATTCGTGAAACCCGGCAGTTACAGCAAGGCAGGGACTGCTGGATCCAGGAGGTAAGTGCCTTTATACCTACCTGCTGGATCCAGGGTCCCCTACCTAACCCACCCCCCTGTGATCGGCGACCCCCTCACAAGGCCTCCGATCACCCCCCAGGCATTCCCCCTCCCCAGCGATGATGCTGAGGCCGGCCACGATCCTCTCTCCACCCCCCTACCGATCCTCCGGCCACGATCTTCCCTTCACCTCCTCCCCCCCACCCCCCCAATCATCCGGCCCCGATCCTCTCTTCCTCTCCGCCCCAAACCCCCCACCCGATCCATTTAACGGCCCGGTCTGACCCCTATCTCTCCCCCCCCCCCCCCACAACCCGAACCATTTGACGGCCCGGTCCCTGATCCTCTACCGCACCCCCCCCGATCCATACAACGGCCCGGCCCCCACGCAAACCCTCCCTCCCTCCTGTGTGTGGCTGCAGGCCTACCTGCCCAGAGCCAGCCAGCCTCTCGATCAGGCTCTGCCTCCCAGGTTTCCCGACCGCCTCGGAGCCTGCCCTGCCCCCTTCCTTAACCCCAACCTGCCTTCCTCCTTAAATTCCGGCCTTAACCATAAAGGATATATTTTGTCTGTATGAGCATTAAAAAAAAATACAATGCTGCACAAGTATTCTGTGCAAGAATGTACTGCGTTTGTTAGGACAAGGCTTTGTTCACATGAAGAAACTACAAGTTATAGTATTAAATATAATTACATCTGCCTAGTCAATGAATTTGGTGCATATTGCTTTCTCACAAGCTATTAAAGCATCAGCAAAACCAAGCATCTGGATTTTCAGGGGTGTGCCAGTTTTCTAAAGGGATCTACATAATGACTAAAAAAATTCAGTAATCAAATTGATGAAAGATTTATCAGTATGTGAAAAAGATGGAGAGATTATATGCTCGGTGGCCAAGCTGCCAATAATTGTTCTACAAGTGCTTAATTGGATTGGCAAGTCATAAATCTGCAGAAAGCTGCTAATACACTGGAAGTTACATAACTTGCTTCAGCTTCTAGGATGTTTCCATTAATGCTTGAGAACATAAGAATGAGGAGCAGGAGTAGGCCAAACTGCCCATCGAGCCTGCTCTGCCATTCAATAAAATCATGGCTGATCTTTGACCTCAACTCCACTTTCCCGCCCGATCCCCGTATCCCTTGATTCCCCATGAGTCCAAAATTCTGTGACTTTGAAATTTGCCTTTAAAATCCAAGTTATGATGCTTTCTGTTGCTCGCCAAGAGCACATACGGAAACCACCTATGGCTCACACTTAAGTTATCAATTTACTGATGTAGAGCCATGGAGTATCTTTTTAAAGTGGATGATAGTATAGCAAACTGAAAAAATAATTGCAGCAAACATGGTTAGTCTATACAAGAGATGGTAAAACAGTGATTTATTTTTCAAAAAGGTGGCTTTAAGGTTTGACAGACAGTACAAAATATGGTATACATTGTTTCAATATAGGATAGCACGGATAAAATTGGGGATGAACAAACAAGCTTGCATTTATATAGCACCTTTCACACCTTCAGGATTCCCCAATTCACTTCATAGCCAATGAATTAATTTTACAATGTAGTCACTGTCGTTACGTAGACAAACGTAGCAGCCAATTTATACTCAGTAAGGTCCCACAAACAGCAATGAGATAAATGTTGGTGAGAGCTCTGAGTTGTTCTTGTTGGAGAAGGGGAAGAGGAGATTTGATAGAGGTGTTTAAAATCATAAAGGATGTAGATAGAGTAATTAAAGAGAAACTGTTTTCAATGGCTGAAGGATCAATAACAACAGGGCACAGATTTAAGGTGATTGGCAAAAGAACCAGAGGTGACATGAGGAAAAACTTTTTTACGCAACGAGTGATTAGGATTTGGAATGCACTGCCTGATAGGGTGGTGGATACAGATTCAATTGTAGCCTTGAAAAGGGAATTGGTAAATACTTGAAGGAGAAAAAATTGCACCGATATGGGGAAAGAGCGGGGAGTGGGACTAACTGGGTTGCTCTTCAAAAGAGCTGGCGCAGACTCGATGGGCCGAATAGCCTCCTTCTGTGCTGTACTATTCTATGATTCTTCTTTGAATAGCCCCATGGGACCTTTTACGTCCACCTGAATAGGCAGACAATATCTTGGTTTTGACATCTCATCTGAAAGATGGCATCTCTGACAATGCAGCACTCCCCACATGGGTGCTCAAATCCTGGATTGGGGCTTGAACCCACAACCTTTTTGATGGAAAAGTGAAGACAAAGTAACAACAGGAAAATAACTTTAATAAAACCAATTATTGTATTTTTGTTCTTTTTGGAAAGAGCTGAGCTAACACCTACAAAAACATGACAAAAGGTTTGTGTTATGTTTATTTAGAAATTGTTGCATTCTGCAAGTTTTCAGAGTTTCTTACACTCACACAAAAAATTTAAGTTTATATCCAGCTATTAAGAAGTACAGATTAATTCTTCGTCCTATACAAAATTGGGATCTAAAAGGGTAGGCAGCATATGTAATAAAATTTAAATCCCTCACGCTTTCATGACCTTTCAAGGAAAACACTTGAGATTGCACTCTCTAAATTAGCCAATAAAGTCCTTGAAACTACAACAAGTATAAATAGTTGTGAATTAAACAGTACTGCTTCAGTAAAAGTCATTCATGTCTGCATTGTACATATATTATTTGTTAACTGAAAGGATGCTGAAAATCAAAATAAGTAAATCACACTTTGGAGAGAAACTGGTGAGGTAAAGCACTGGCTGACATTCACTGAAGTGAAAAGCATGTGTTCACAAATAAAGGAAGCTACTTTAATTTAGCCAGGGTATACTATAACTAAGGAAATCAACTTTTCCATTCAATTCTTTCACTATACTTTATAGTGTTTGAAAATAGGAAAAGGGCGAGGAAAGACCATCAAGTCCATTGGATGCTTGCACTTTCCACGAAATCAAGTAACCTTGTGCACCACCCTCCCCACCTGATAGTAATGCCAGCTCCGGGAGGGAAGTGGAAAAAAACTATGGATAACTTAAGAACATTTCTGAGAAATTCCACCGAGATTCCAGAAGGCAAAGCAAGTAAACTCCAGGAAACCATAATTATCCTCGACACATTACGAGGTGGAATTAACTGGTCCACACACCCGAATATGTTCTAGTGCCCTCCTTAGCCAAGTTACAGAAAATCTGTTTATTAGAGGCAGCCCAATTTGAAACAAAAATAGCTTGCAGGCTGTCACAGTGGAAAATACAAGATATGAACTACTCTGCATCAATTTATTTGCTCTGACAGTTTACTGATTTACTAATATTCTGTTTTCCTGTGGCATGTGGCTTTGGCGTAATTTAAAATAAACTCCAGTTTGTACCAACAGATTTTCTTGTCCTTATGAGGGCATAACTCCTGAAGCAAAAAATACAGCTATAGCACTAGGTTTAAATTTCACCACCAGAAAAGGAATATCAATGTTTTGCTTGCAATGCATTTTTGGGCACACTGCATCAGCATGTTCTGCTTGTGTACAACGGTATAGAATTTTAACTCACAAATGAAACCAAATTTTATTTCACAAGCCTTAGTTCTTGATAAAGTTAGAGCACATCTACAGCATGAGACGACATTAGCCAGAATATATACACAATAGAACCAAAATTAGATTCTACTACCTCTCATGACACAAACCAGATGTCATTTTGCCAAAGTGGTTATGCTTGGGAGAAACCAACCCCCCTTTGAAAAGCTCACTTCGTGCTTTTGTTGTCTGTTGCAAATGTCAGTAAGCGCACATTGAAATATGAACTTTGGTTAGAAATACAAATCAGAGTTTAGTCACCGAACCATGCTCTTACCAGTGTGAGTCTTCATATGCTCATCAAAATACTGTTTCATGTTGAAGTCCTTGCCACACCACTGGCACATAAACTGTTTATGACCAATGTGAATACTCATGTGAGAGCGAAGCTGGTACTTGTACTGAAATCGTTCATCACAATTCTGAAATAAAAAGATAAACCTACTTTAACATTCGAATATTTTGCATTGTATAACTAATAAATCAGAATTTGAGTTTAATGGCTCCTTCAAAAATGAAAGCATTCTGTTGTAAACAGTCGATAATTTAGAAAATCATTCTTTTTAAGGAGTTTTCTCAGCTTCACATAAATTAATACTTCAGTCATGATATTACAAGTTTTTAACAATTTTAAAGACACTCAGTTGTCCATTTATGCATCTTTAATGAGCAGATAGTATGCCATTCGCACATCAACCTTAGTTTTTTTTGGTTGATCAGAGTATAGGAAGTGCTCTCACAATTAGCTCATGGTCACTTTGTATTAGGACTGGGTCCAAGCTCAGACCAGCAACAGATCAGTAATCCAGTAATGAACTGATATTGCAGGAGAGAGGCAGTTCAAGATGCTCAGACAACACAAAGCAATTCCTCATGTTACTGTGCATTTCAGCTGTAATACTGCACAGGCCTTACAAGTAAAACTGATCACAGTGAAGTAACGCACAAGGCATTGCTAAACTATCTAGTTGCATTCTGGGATCAATTTCTAGTATCCAGTTCAGTTGTGTCAATATAAACGTAGCCTCTTTAATTCTTCTAGGTTGTTTGATACACTTGCACTATTACCTAGTCAGGCATGACTAAAAACTAGTCACAACGCAAAATATCCTGTCAGATTAATAACCATTTTAATTAGGGTTGGGTTTCGTCCATTTAATTTAGCTGCGCTGCAGCATCCTGTGACATTGCAGGCAATACACTATAATCAGTGATCCATATCGTTTTCTATGGATTATTAAACATGATCTTGTACACTTTTTGAACACTAATAAAGATTGAATTAGTAAAATGTCTAAATACATTGTGACATTTTATATTTTGCCTTTAAATAAACCATGAAGCTCCTAATCATATAATCCTAACTTTAATTTCTTTAATTAGCAGTGGTCCCAGTGTACCAGAGATGCCCATGCTATGAATTTCTGATTTTAGCTGCAACTCTCTGGGAAGGTAGAAATGAGGGCTTCCCTTATGAAAAGAACATGCAATATGAATACATTTAATGTCCAGCTGTTAGTATTAAATTGAACAAGTTATTTTGGTTACAAAATTAAATTAGAAATTTAATATATTTGGTTCTATATCAAGAAGAGCAAGAAATTAAATTATGAAAGTGCAACAGGCAATAAATCTCTTCCATGCAGCAAACAAGTTTATAGTTTTGAAACTAAATATATTTCCATGGGAGAAGAAAGGTTTTAGAATGCATGTCCAAGTTCAAGTTTAATTTTATTTTTGGACTGCAGCCATATGGAAACCCAAGTCACAAAACACACAATAGGAGTGGATAAACATGATTAGGTATCAATTCATAACATTTTAATCACAAATAAAAACAGTCTTAATATATTAACTTACCTCACATTTGAAAGGCTTCTCTCCTGAATGTTGAAGAGAATGGACCTTCAATGACATACTGCGCTTAAAAGACTTCCCACATGTTTCACAGGTGAATGGCATGTCCTTTGTATGTGCTGAAACAACAAATGCCCAAATGCTACAAAGCACTACACAAAAGGCATTTCATTGACAGTTTTGTATCATCTTTAAAGTAGTACACAGTACTCCTCTTGCAAAAAAAAATCGCAATTATTTAGTAAACGCCACAATGCAATTAAGCTAAATATTTACTAAATTAGAGGAATCAAACCCATCGAGTTCTTCTAAAATCAAACATGGATCCCAAGCAAATTGTACATAAAAGTTTGCTGACATAGTTCTTTAAACTAGCATTATAGCTCTAGACTATAACAGGTTACCAGTCGTGACTAAAAGTATGTACTGTAACACCTGCACTTAATACAGTGACTATAATTCTCACTGTATTAAGTGCAGGTGTTACATATCTCAACTGCACCTTACTACAGGCCGAATGCTGCAATATTAATCCAATGTTGTTATTCGCACCTGTTAAGTAAAACATTTATTTTATACTTGCTGAATTTTTAATAACTACAAATGTTATCAAGTCAGTATATTTGGAGTAAATTTTATTTGGAATTATTTATTTTAAATAAAGATACAGAGAACCAGGAGGATGAGACAGTACAAGTCTGGAAATTCTCCAATGAAGGATATCAATCTGCATACAATATTTTGCCTTCCCTTGATTAGGTGTTTCCCCAGAAGGAAGGAAGTACACCAAGAGCCCAGTTAAAGAGTGGAACAGGTCTGAGAAAAGAATATTGCTCTGGCTCAGATGATGGAGCAGAGGAACAAACCTGTGCAGGTGACAATTGGAGCACAGAAAAAAAAATTCAGTTCCCCTGAGACTGCGAGTAGGAAGAATATAAGGATTTTCAGATTCTCTGGAGGGTCAAGATACTAAGGTTTTGCTCAAAAGCTTCAGTCCTTTCCTGGACCTGCTCCTAAAGGAATTTTCAAGTTCCAAAATTGGTGCTATGAGAAGTTCGAATAAAGCTTATGCCCCCTATATATTTCTCTTCTTTTCTTCTTAGGCAGTCCCTCGGAACCGAGGATGACTTGCTTCCACACTAAAAATGAGTTCTCAGGTGACTGATGAGTCCAATGCAGGACCTACAGTCTCTGTCACAGGTGGGGCAGACGGTGGTTGAAGGGGCGGGTGGGTGGGGTGCTTGGGTTGATGTGCGCTCCTTCGCTTGGCTTCCACTTACTCCCGGCGAAGAGACTCGAGGTGTTCGGCGCCTTCATGGATGCTTCTCCTCCACTTTGTGCAATCTTGGGCCAGGGATTCCCAGGTGTCGGCGGGAATGCTGCACTTCTTCAAGGAGGCTTTGAGGGTGTCCTTGAAGCGTTTTCTCTGCCCACATGGGGCTCTCTTGCCGTGTCGGAGCTCCGAGTAGAGCGCTTGTTTTGGGAGTCTCGTATCGGTCATGCGGACGATGTTGCTCGTCCATCGGAGCTGATCGAGCGTGGTCAAAAGCTTCGATGCTGGGGATGTTGGCCTGAGCGAGAACACTGACGTTGGTGCGCCTATCCTGCCAATGGATTTGCAGGATCTTGCGGAGGCAGCGTTGATGGTACCTCTCCTGTGCTTTGAGGTGCCTGCTGTACATGGTCCATGTCTCTGAAGCATACAGGAGGGCGGGTATCACTACTACTCTGTAGTCCATGAGCTTGGTGCTGGGTTGAGGTCCTGGTCTTCAAACACTCTCTTCCTCAGGCGACCGAAGGCTGCACTGGCACACTGAAGGCGGTGTTGGATTTCGTCACCGACGTCTGCCCTTGTTGACAGTAGGCTCCCGAGGGTATGGAAAGTGGTTCACGTTGTCCAAGGCCTTGTCATGGATTTTGATAATCGGGGGGCAGTACTGTGTGGCGGGGGCAGGTTGGTAGAGGACCTTTGTCTTACGGATGTTTAGTGTAAGGCATATGCTCTCATACGCTTCGATGAAGGTGTTGATGATGGTTTGGAGTTCGGCCTCAGAGTGTGCGAAGATGCAAGCGTCATCTGCATACTGTAATTCGATGACAGAGGATGGGACGACCTTGGATCTGGACTGGAGGTGACGGAGGTTGAACAATTTCCCGTTTGTTCTGTAGTTTAGCTCCACTCCAGTGGGGAGCTTACTGAGGACGAGATGGAGCATTGCAGCCAGGAAGATCGAGAAGAGCATTGGTGCGATGACACAGCCTTGCTTGACCCCGGTCTGTACGTGAATTGGGTCAAGTCCGATTGCGGTAATTACAGAGGAGTCTCCCTGCTGTCTGCCACAGGGAAAGTCATCGCAAGAATCCCCCTCAATCGCCTTCTCCCAGTGGCTGAAGAGCTCCTCCCAGAGTCGCAAATGCGGATTCCGCCCACTAAGGGGCACAATGGACATGCTCTTCACCGCGCATCAACTACAAGAGAAATGCAGGGAACAGCACCAACCGCTGTACATGGCCTTCTTTGACCTCACAAAGGCCTTCGACACCGTCAACCGTGAGGGATTATGGAGTGTCCTCCTCAAATTCGGCTGCCCTCAAAAGTTTGTCACCATCCTCTGCCTGCTTCACGACGACATGCAAGCAGTGATCCTGACCAACGGATCCACCACAGACCCTGTATATTTACAGCAGTGTTATCAACAGCAGTCCTGACTTTGGTGGCAGTACTGTAATGTAAATTAGGCACTGCTGCTGCCATCAAAGGTGCAAGGAACCTGCTCAAGGGACAGTATTTGGCTGCTGCTTTGCAGGAGACAGTGGTGCTGGTGGCAAAGGTGAATTGCTGCTATTTTACATCTTTTTGTATATTACATTTGTATTATGGTTTCATATCATTGGCTTAGATGTAAAAATTTGTCATCACAACATTTAAACAACTGCCTGTGCACAAACTGCAGTTGTTTTTGTGTTGCCAGTGGTGCTATAGAATCCATCCCGCAATGCAAATTGATTCCACGGCAGTGACAGCCCCAGCATATTACTAGACCACTTATTCTTGAAGGGGGCATTAAATACATTGTTATTTTTGGCTGAGTGATTTAGAGAAGCAGATTATCTACCTGCCCATTGGGTTATCCCCAAAGCTACACTTGTTTTCACCCTAGCTCAATGAAAATAAAGCAGAGAACCTTGCCCTGTGAAGATAAAAGAAAGACTTGCATTTATATAGCGCCCGTCACAACCTCAGGACTTCCCAAAGCACTTTACAGCCAATTATGTACTTTTTTGAAGCGTAGTCACTGTTGTAATGGAGGAAACGCGACAGCCAATTTGCGCACAGCAAGCTCCCACAAACAGCAATGTGATAATGACCAGATAATCTGTTTTTTAGTGATGTTGATTGAGTCATAAATATTGGCCAGGACTTGAAGATGAAGCATACTAAATAACATACCAAATCTGCAGATTCTTGCCCTCAGACCAGAGTACAGAACACGTATCATGTACTTTCTCAAGGACAATTAGGGATTGGCAATAAATGCTGGCCTTGCCAGCGACACCCACATTCCATGAAAGAATTTTTAAAAAATTGTTTTAATTTCCATTGAGCTGAGATCAAGGCAAGTGCAGATGTTGGGGGTATCCCAGTGGGGATGTGGATTATGTTCTTCTCTATCACTCAGCCAAGCAAAAAAAAAATTGCTCCAAAGATCATGCAGGGTGGTCAGAAGAAACTCTTTACCTGCCCCCATACTATGTCAAATGTTCTTTGGGTACTGGCTTCCTATGCCAAGACAGGATCTGAAGTACAACTGTTGAGTCAGGGACTGTTGTAGAATTTACAGTTTTGCTGATATTTAATGCAACCTGTATGCTTGGTCCTGGGTGGCTTCGGCGAGGTATCACACGGTATCCACTGGTACACTCGAGGTGGTGGGCACCGCAGGATGTTACTTGTATCATAGATGATGAGGACAAGATTATAATTTAGTTCATTTTATTTTTGACCAACTTTTAGTTGGAATGGACCATATGTGATAATGTTATATTAGTGGTGCCCTCCTCTTGTGGGGGCACTTGCAGCAATGTTGTTGTTTAGATGGCACTAGTGCCACCCTATTGGTATTTTGAAATAGTCCCGTATGCTCAGTCTATTTTAAGGATAGACGTCAATAAACTCGGTATGTTAGCTCAGACCTTTTTGATTTTAGTCCATGGAGGTGGGTATGAGGAAACTGTAAAATGCCTTAATTTGTTTATGCGTGATCCACAGGAAGGGTTCCAATCCAGAGCCAGAGAACTCTGGAAACAGTCCACTGAAGCTTTGGGCGACGTCCATGTTAAATGGCTCAATGTATTTGAAGATTTTATCTAACAATGCACCCTGTGACAATTTAATACCAACTCCTTCTTGCACCTCCTTAACTTCAAAGGAGTCTTGTTCCAAACCACCCAAGGGTAGATGGGATGTTATAAAGCAGGCTCTAGGGTTTTTGCTGGTTGTGGGAGTGGTCCTGTCTGCCCTGTTACAGACATCTGATTCTTATTGATTCAGCTAAGTTAGCAATGCTCTTATTCAAGGAGTTAAGTCAGTCAGTGTGTGCTCTGTGGTTCCCTGGCATATTATCTGTAGAAGGGTGCCAGAATTGCTTCAGTTTCCTGAAACTCTCCTCTACAGATGTAAGGAGGCTGCAATGAAAATGGTGTGGATAAGGACTGCACCCATGCAATACCTATTCTCCATAGTGGAAGATTGATGTTCAGTTCCAAATACTTTGTTTGGTAATAGTATGGAAGGCTCCCAATGCTCCCCTGATGGATATTTATGCTTTGTTTTCAGTATACTATCCCCCTCTCCTTCAAATCTGCCATCATCACCCCTCTCCTCAAAAGACCAACCCTTGACCCCTCCGTCCTTGCAAACTACCACCCCATCTCTAACCTCCCTTTCCTCTTGTTCTTCGAAAGAACCCCCGCAGACTTGATGGGCTGAATGGCCTCCTTCTGTGCTGTATTATTCTATGATTCTATGATTACAACCAACTGAGGCACACACTGTGCTGTGTAAAATTCTAATTTGTCCCTTTAATGCTAATTCATTGATTTTATTTGTTTGCCTGCTTTATTTGCTTTCTGTTTGGCCATCCATGGGAGTAACTTTTAAACTTAAGTCTGTGAGGGGGTTCTCAGGAGTCATAACCACAGAGTCTGTGGGAACAGACCCAAGAGCTGGCAGCAGAGTGAGTGACAAGTCAGTATTTGGGGGGGGGTGGGGGGGGGGGGGGGGGGTTAAATAAGTAAGAATCATGCCTTGAACAATTAGGAACGAGGGGGTAGCTGGTATTGGATGTTCAAGAGTGATTGAAGCTCTCTCTTCAGTGCAGGTAAGTTGTTATCTCCTACAATGTGTTTCTGTGGCTTTGACTTAAGAAATAGTCCTCAGTGCCTCATGACAGGAGTGTCCAGGTATGTGGCAGCACCTCCCTTTGCAATTCCCCAGTTGGTTACAATTCAGCACCTTGATCTTCAGATTGTATACTCTGATAAAGCACAAATAAAATGATCATGAATTTGCTGTCTGAAGTTTTGAAAGCTGTAAATAGAAATACTGCACTTTGGATACTTTCTTCATTGGCATTGTGCAAGTTCCATTTCAGCTTACGCCATCATTACTGGAGGACATTGCGTCACAAATTGCATGACACGGTGTCCTTTTCTATGATTTTGGACAAGGCTCCATATTTGCAGGGATCTCCCACACAGAAAAATTTGAAAAGCCTTGCTATGGAGCATAGATTGGTCGCTGATGTTCACAACAAGAGATCTGCTTGAAGAGCAAATTGCTGGGGAAAAACGAGCTAACACAAATGGTGCAGGTCCATGGGAACCCCATGCTGTAGGAGTTGGAAATCAGGTGTGGCACCACCTATCTGCAATGGCGTAATTTGTTTCACCTCCAGCTAGGTTATATTTCTTACGGGGTGCAAAGGTTGAAAAATGAAGAAGAATGCAGAGCGAGGTGAATATAACTAAATAATTAAAATTTCCTTTATCTTTTGGGAGCTGCTAGTCAGGTTATGTACATGAGATTAAATGCTATAACTAAATTAACAGAAAGGATATGATAGCATAGTCGTTACACAAATACTTGCAACGTAAAGCCAAAATTTGGGCCTTGAAATTAATACGGACACTTAACACATTCATATGAAATTTCTTTATTTGAAATTGAGTGTACATCCATAATTTCTAGGCCTTAAATCCTTAAAAGTTGAATTAAGAGATTCATTGATCAAGTGAAAAAAGCCAGTGTGACAGTCACAGAACAACATTTGAGGGAAAAAAAGCATTCCTGAGCTTTAGGCTCTCAGTACAACACTATTACAAAACAGATCATGCTTATCTGAGGAAGTAACATCCCAAGTGGACTGTGGAAAGCCCTACAACAGTGTACCTAGACTTCCAAAATGCTTTTGACAAAGTCCCTCATGAATGGCTTTAAGTCAAGCTCATAGCAGTGGAGATTCAGTGTAAATTCTGAGAATAGAAAAGAAACTGGTTCAAAGGTAGAAAGCAACATGTTAGGTTGAGATTTGGGGAAGTACTGAGCAGGGTGCCCCAGGCTTGGTGTTGGGAACATTGCTGTTTCTCAGTTGCATAAATGACCTAAGCTGCGATTTTACCCTCGGAGGCGGGTTGGGGTCGGGTTGGCTGTTCGGCGGCTTCCGGTCCCGCTGCCGGTTTAATCCGCTCTGAAATAACGATTTTCCCTTAAGTGGGCTGATTAAGCTCATCGTATGCGCTACCCGGCCCAATCAGTGGGTTCGGGTCTGCTGCTCGCCTCTGCTGACGTCTTCCATCCAGCTGCATTTAAGGGGCCCACGCAGCCTAGTTGTTTTTCATTCCTATTCTGATGCTTCTCAGTGTGTCACATAGCGAAATGACTGCTTCAAGACCAAAGGCCTCTCCAAGATTTGATGATGACTCCCTCCATGCTCTTGTGGAGGGAGTGAGAGGGCGCCAAGAGGTTCTGTTCCCCTCAAATGGACGGAGGAAGCCTCCTCAGCAAACCAAGGCAGCCTGGCTGCAAATTGCTGAGGAGGTTAGTGCCAGGTCTTTGTGTGCACGCACCTGGGTTCAGTGCAGGAAAAGATTCAATGACCTGCTACACACAGCAAAAGTGAGTATAACATCACACTTACCTTCAATCTGCTGCCCATCTCCTCTCATCACCAGCACTCTGCATTGTCAACCTACTCCTGCACATCCCACTTTACCCTTACATCCCTTGCACCCTTAACCATCCCTCTCTATGTACAATCACTTCACCATTCTACTATGCACCCCTCACACTCGCTATCACTGTTATGCAATGACAACAACTAACAACGCACAGAGAGGGCCCTTGGTATTGGCACCTCACTCCATCTTTGTCTCCCTCTAAGCATCTATGCTATGGATTCTCTACACTCACTCCAACATTCTCACTCAAACGCCACCTGTGTCCCTCATTGCAGGAAAAGAGAGCCCACAATAAGAGGGAGAGGGGCAGGGCAGGGCACCTTCCATTGCTCACTTGACCACCGCTGAGGAGGCTGCTCTCGATATCGTCGGAGGTGCTGAGGAGCTGGAAGTGGGGGATGGAGAGACGGGCGCAGTAGAGCAAGCTGGTGACAGAATAGATTTGCAACCCTCTCATTAGATTGCATGAGTGACTGATATGGCATCTGATGTTCATACAGATTGAGTTCTGATCATCTGCACAATCTGATGTGCCTGATACGTTAATATCACATGTCTAACTCATGCCTTTACTCCCCCACAGGACCATCGAGAGCCCCCCTTCCCCACTGTCCAGGAGGAAGAGCCGGAAGACTCCTCAGAGGAAGCTGTAACCTCTGAGGGCGCAGTGTCAGCAGAGTTGAGTGCACCCAGCATCAGCGCAGAGATGCGCACCTTGGTGGGTCATTTGCGAGATAGATTAGTGTTGTCACCTGGTGTATCACAGCTCACAAGTGAGCATCAGCAGATGGTGGAGACAGGGATAGCAGTGGAGAGTCCTCGTCGGAGGCCACAGGGCACTCCCAGCTCTGCTCAGCTGCATGTGAACCCTGTGCCTCTGGGGCCATCCAGAAAGAGAGCGGTGCTGGAACTTCAGCAACAAGTGCAGGAGTCTCTGACAGGTTTTGCATCCACGGTAACTGCGAGTGTGCAGAGAATGGAGGAGTCCATCTCAAACATGAGCAATGCCGTGGTGGAGGCAATGGCGCATGAATGTGCCGCCATGGAGGGGGTGGCAACCTCCTTGGAGGACATAACTCGCCAGACTCAACAGAGCATGGTGACTCTTCTAAATAGATGGTCTGCTATGGAGGATAGATGGGCATCTACTGAGGAGAGACACCAGAGATACATGGACGTCCCTGTTATGAGGACTGTCAGTACAGAGACGGGTCCTCATGGCCCCACTGATGTGCAGCAAGGTGCTCTCCAGCTACTTGCTAGCAGTGAAGTGTGGGCGACCCATGAGAGGGATGTTGGTGGTCGACAACAAGGAAGTGTGGGCTTCTCTCCAAGCGCTCACATTCCCATGCCACTGAGGAGCCCTTGGTCAGAGCCCCAGATTCCTCACCCAACTGAGATGGCCGTCTCAGCCCCTGCACAGCCGCAAGAAGAGCAGACTGTTGCCAAGCCCTTCCAGGCTCCCAAACCCAGAGGACGCCCGCCAAAGGTGTCGAAGCAGGAGCAGCATGAAAGTGAGCAAGGTGCCTCAACATCTGCTGAAGCCACAGGGGAAGCACCACGTAGAAGCACGCGTAAGAGAAGGTTAACACACAAATAGTCACAAGGGTAGTCACTTGGGTGTTTTGATGTAATACAAAGTGAAGATTATCATCGTTATTTCAATTGTAATAAAGAAATGCGATGGCAAAGAGTCAAAGAGTTGGCCTATGTGTGCCCAGAAATGGAAGTGTCACAGTGAGGTGTCATGGTGCCTTTCATCTGTAATGATGGTGGTGAGAGTGATAGGAACCCACAGTTTATTGTACAGATGGTGTATGGTATGTTAAGAAGGTGGCAGCCACATGTGTTTGCTTCGTAAACTTAAGTGAATCTGGCACGGATTAGTGCATCCCTTGCCTCACGGCCAGCAATGTGCTTGCGTGCTGGTGGAACTGGCACATTCGCCTCCGCAAGGTCTTCCTCCTCCTCTGAGGAGAAGGAGGCTGTGCACTGAGCCACTTGTTCCTAAGGCAGCGGTAAGCCACGCTGCTGTGCGATGTTGTGCAGTGCACAGCAGACTACGATGATTATGGAGAGCCTGGCTGGTGAGTACTGTAGGGCTCCACCTGATCTGTTGAGACATCTGAATCGCATTTTGAGCAAGCCGATGGTTTGCTCGATGATGCCTCTGGTGGAAATGTGGCTCGCATTGTAGCGCTCCTCAGCTTCATTTGATAGGCTCCTCATCGGAGTCATTAGCCACATCTTCAGGGGATAGCCCTTGTCTCCAAGTAGCCATCCGGAAAGTTGGGTTGGTGGATTGAGCAGCTGAGGCACAGTAGACTGCCGCAGGATGAACAAGTCATGGCAACTGCCAAGGAACTTGGTGCAAACATGCATAATGTTCTTCCTGTGGTTACACACCAGTGGGACGTTAAGGGAGTTGAAGCCCTTGCGGTTGACAAATACAGTTGGGTTGTGATGGGGTGCCCCAATAGCCACATGTGTGCAGTCTACGACGCCCTGCACCCTTGGCAAGCCTGCCATATTTGCAAAGTCAACCGCATGCACGGTTACACTTGGTTCATCCGTGGAGAAGTGTATGTAATTGTGCGCCTTTGCAAAGAGGGCATCGGTAACCCGCGTGATGTAAGTGTGTGCGGCCGACTGGGAGATGCCACTGATGTCTGCTGATGATCCCTGGAAGGACCCTGAAGCAAAAGAAATTGAGGGTGGTGGTGACTTTGACAGCCACTGGTAAGGAGTGTCCACCCGCTCCTCTGGGCTCCAGGTGTTGGTGCAGCATTGTGCAGATGTCAGCGACTACCTCTCATGAAAGTCTCAGCCTCCTTTGGCACTGCTGCTCACTCATGTTGAGGAAGCTCATCCTCTGCCTGTAAACCCTGTGTTGGGGGTATCTCCTGCGGCGAGGTGCAGCCCTGCGCTGACGCCCTCTGCCCTGTGCACCATCAGGTGGCTGAGGAGAAGGTTTGCGCTCCTGTTGTTGCTGCTGCTGTTGTGCCTGGTTCTGCTGCTGCCGCGGCTGCTCTTCCTCCGATTCTGAGGACCAGGATGAGAGGATATAAATGGTTCCCAATCCGCTGGTATATATCTCAGTTGAGGAAGAGATGTTATAAGCGCTCAGTCAATGTGGGGAGAGGGTTTTCCAAGGAGGTCACAGTGCATATGGATCTTAGCTTAAACACTTACAAGCTCAACAGACCTGCAAAATGTGTTCCAACACCTCAAAACACAAAGTTCTGCCATCTGAAAGTCAGCCATGTTACAGGTCCGCTTTTATGCTGCAGGTGCAGCTGTCATGAATTCAGGTAGTTGTTGAACCCGGCACAATGAGCTGGCATGTTTGGCGCATGATGTGGAACACACTGAAAATGTCATAAAATGGGAAGAGCCTGGTAAAATGGGATTATGTAGGCAGTTAACAAGCCTTAAGTGCCCCTCCCGTCGCTTGGTGTCGGGTCTGATCGGGACTCCCAGACCCAACACTTTGCAAAGTTGCGTGGAGGCGGGATGGCGTCAATCAAAACGACTTTAACCTCTGACCCGCTTCCAAACCTGCCCTCTGAGTGCCGGCAAAATCTCGGCCCTAGTCTCCAAAACTCAAAGCGGTCAAATTGCTGATGATACCAAACTGGTAGGGGCAGAAAATCAGAGAAAGCAGCTCAAAAATTAGAATGAGCTGGACAAAATAAGTATTTGGGCAGAAGAAATTTAATACAGACAGATGCAAAGTACTGCACACAATCTAGTGTTGAAATAGCTAAGAATGATGTGGAAAGAGACCTAGGAGCCTTAATAGACTCTATACTAAACATGCCCCATCAATCCAAAGCGGCAATCAACAAAGCCAAAAGAATATTGAATTACATAGCCAAAACAGTTGAATACAAGTCAGAGAAAGTCATGATCAAACTGTACGGTGCTCTGGTCAGACCACACCTTGAGTACTGCATCCAGTTCTGGTCACTGAGCCGCAAGGGAGAGGTACATCAGATAATAAACAATATGAAAAAGGTAAACCTAGAATATTACTTTAAATTAAATTGTGGGTGTACAACAAGGGGACATAGGTTCAAATTAATAAAAGCTAGCTTTAGCATTGATAAAGAAGTTCCTCTTCACGCACAGATTGTAATGGACTTCTGGACAGAGTGGTGATGGGAAAACCCCGGATACATTTAAGAAACAACTAGATGCAGTAATGGGGGCATGATGTTTTAAAAAAAAGAAAATGAAGTGTTTTCAGGACGTGGGAGACACTGGCAAGTTTGCATTTATTGCCTATCCTTAGTTGTGCTTCTCCTTAAACTGCAGTCCTTGGTGCTCCCATAAAAAGGTGTTAGGTAGGGAATTCTAGGATATTGACCCAGCAACGATGAAGGAATGGTGCTATATTTCCAAGTCAGGATGGTGTGGAACTTGGAGGTGTTTGCACTTGTACAAAATTGCTGCTCTTGTCCTATTTGGTGGCAGAGGTTGCATGGGAGAGAGAATCTCAGTGAGTTGCTGCAGTGTGCCCTGTAGATCGTACATACTACAGCCACAGTGCAGCAGTGATGGTGCAGCTGGTTACGGAGTCCTGTGGCAGGGGAACCGATCGAGCGAGCTGCTCTGTCCTGGATGGTGTCGAGCTGTTGGTGGGGCTACACTCATCTGGGCGAATGATGAGCATTCCATCTCACTCCTGACTCGAGCCTTGTAGCTAATGGATAGGCTCTGGGGGGTCACCAGGTGAGCTACTCGCTGCAGAGCACCCAGCCTTTGCCTTGCTCTTGTAGCCAGTGTTGATATGTCTGATTATAGTTACGCTTCTAGTCAATGGTGACGCCCAAGATGTTGACAGTGGGGGATTCAACGATGGTGGGGCCTTTGAAGGAAAAGGGGAGATGGCTGGGCTTCCTCTTGTTTGAGATGGTCACCATATAATCTGGATGGATGAACTAATATGGATCAAATGATCTTCTCATCCGTAATTATCTTATGATCTTGAATAGTTGTCACATATGACTACACATTATGATACACAGGGTGCCCCATGTACTGAAACTTTTGAGGAAACTGCACTAAAAGGCTGGAGATATATTGGGAAGTTAAGTTCAATGGCTTTATAATAACTAGGGCAAAACAATTCCTGAACATTCGGTGCACATCCAAAATTCATACAGAATGATAAGAAAACATTAATTAATAGGCATTTGTTCAAGCTATTAACTGCATTATATATATTCTTCTGTAATTTACCATCCAAAATAAACTCTTATCCTATGGCTTCAACCAATATATCAAATTTCTGGCAAAAGATTACTACCTTGCAATCTACTATCATTCATTCAGCACACTATGTTTAAGTGACCTCTTGCATTTGAGTGCATTTATTGTATTTTTCTTTTTAAATTACTTCTTTATGATAAGCACATCAAGAGATTTTCATCCTCTTTCTTGATTTAGGCGTATTAGGAAGCATTTTATTTTTCTTCAATTAAAAGGTAATATAATCATATTTTCAACTCACCGACCATGTGTTTTCGAACATGAGCCATTGTGTAGAACTTCTTCTCACAAATCTCACAGGAGAATTTCTTTTCAGCAAAGCCATGAACAACTTTGATGTGCTCGTGCAGAGACCACAGCTTCTTGAAACTTTTTCCACAGGATACACACTGAGGGAAAATAGGAGCATTTTAGGCATTCTACATAGTACAGGGTGAGTCTGGCTAGCTGAAACATGGCGTGGAATATACTGCATTGAACGCCATTTCTCTCTTCCTCTCCTAAAGACAGGGGCCCATCCTGGGGTACAATTCCACAGGCACTGGCATCCTTCTGGCACTTTACCCAAGTGACCATTGAGGTTACTTGGCTACTCCCCAAATATATTTTCAGCCAGAGGGAGGTGATAGGCTGTGATAGCTGCCACGTGCACTCTTAATAATAGACCCGGAGCAAAAAATGCTTTCAATGTTGCCCTGTAACTAGCCACTAGTATAGGCAGAAAAACAGTTCTCTTCACTACCCCTCCCACTCTCAGGCAGCTCAGTTAATATCCAGAACTCATTAGTACAAACTGATTACACTTTGCCACGGGCCTATTTAATATACAACCAAATATAATTCTGACCATACAGTGGAACAATGTCCATTCTAGATAAGTGTGAGGTCATCCGCTTTGGATCTAAGAAAGATAAATCGGAATATTTTCTTAATGGCGAGAGACTAGGAACTATCGAGGAGCAAAGGGATTTGGTGTCTAGGTACACAATCACTAAAAGCTGGTGCACAGGTACAAAAACTATAAAAAAAGAGCAAATCGAATGTTGGCCTTTATCTCAAAGGAACACAGAAGGGAGGACGTTATGCATCAGCTGTATAGAGGCTTGGTCAGACCTCATCTCGAATATTGTGTTCAGTTTCGAGCACTGCACCGCATGAAGGATATAATGGCCTTAGAGGGGGTACAGCACAGATTCACCAGAATGATACCAGGGTTTAAAGGGTTAAATTATGAGGATAGTTTGCATAAACATGGCTTGTATTCCCTTGTGTTTAGGAGATTGAGGGGTGATCTAATTGAGGTGTTTAAAATGATAAAAGGATTTGATAGAATAGATACAGAAAACCTATTTCTGCTGGTGGGGGAATCCAGAGGGCACAATCATAAATTTAGAGCGAGGCATTCAGGAGTGAAATCAGGAAGCACTTTTTCACACAAAGGCTAGTGGAAATCTGGAATTCTCTCCCCAAAAAGCTGTGGATGCTGGGTAAATGGAGTTGAGGTACAGATCAGCCATAATCTAATTGAATGACAGAACAGGCTTGAGGGGCTGAATGGCCTACTCCTGTTACTATTTTCTGAAGCGAGCCCTCATTTTCACCAAGTGGGTAATATGGCCCAATTAGTGAGTTATATGATGGATAGTATATTCCATGGATCAATTAACAACAACTTACATTTATATCACGCATTTAACGTAGCAAAACATTCAGCCACAGAAGGGGTTATCAGGACAGATGACCAAAAGCTTGGTCAAAGAGGTAGGTTTTAAGGAGCATCTTAAGGAGGAAAGAGAGGTAGAGTGGCAGAGAGGTTTAGGGAGGGAATTCCCGAGCTTAGGGCCAAGGCAGCTGAAAGCACGGCTGCCAATGGTGGAGCGATTAAAATTGGGAATGCACAAGAGACCAGAATTGGAGGAGCGCAGAGATCGCGAAGGCTTGTAGGGCTGGAGGAGGTTACAGAGATAGGGATTAAGAAAGATACTAGATCCAGATAAACTCATGTCATGTGTTTGAGTTGTGTAAACCTGAATTCACTGTTTACACAAAACATATTTGATACCTTAACTTTAGTTTTGATCAGTTGGGTCTCAGACACGTGGAAACCCAATGCTATGTTTCAGTCTCCAAACCAAGCTACAGTACTGAGAAGTCTACATCCACCTGTAAGGTTTCCATTTGCTCAATGTTCAGTGCACAACTTCTTCCCAATTACATAGTTCTGGATAGTTTAGGTGCAGGTTGCCAAGATTTAGGATCCTCAAGTGTGGCCAAAGGTACTGCTGGACTTTAACCAGCTAAAACTGCACATCACACCAGAGCAGATCACTGGTAGGTTTCCTGCTGCTTGCCCAGCTTTGGTCACCCTACCCATTAGGAAAGGGTTATTTGGAGCCAAATGGACCTGAGTCTTCGAGCAACAGGTTCTATTTGTCAGCAAAACAGTAACGTGGAGTTCTGTGGACTTGTCTAGCTTAGGTGTCAAATTACCAAGTTTTCCATGCAGGATTGACTTGGTTCGGAACTTCCATTGTCAGGTGTGTCATCTCGGAGCCACTCGACCCTGCCAGGAGGATGGTCACTAGTCAGCCATTGGGCAACTGAAACAGGGACACAGCAGGTACCAAAAGCTCATCATGAACAGCATGGGAAAACAGCACAACTCCGCATTCTCTGCGAGTCCACAGAATGTACACACACCCTTTTCTCGTGCAAACTGATATCTACATCAGATATTTCACTATTCAGAAAAGACATACAAGCATTTTATAAAGTATAGTTTTCTCACATCAGAATATTGAAGTTGTTAGTACAGCTAAGCACAAACGTGTGGAACCATGTGCATTGGGGGAGGTATTTCACAGTGAAGTCTACAATTTAATCAGTTGGATTCTTGTGCCATCTGCAGGAAATATGCAGTAATCGCAGAGTTACCGCAAACTGAAGGCAAAATATTGTACCATCTGTTATTGCACCAATATGATCAAAGATCCTTTCATGAACAGTTAAAAATATATGCATCAGTGCATTTTGGTCAAACTGGAGATTAATATAGCAGTTTTCATAATCAAAAACACTGCAAATACAATATTTATTGTCGAATTCCAGCAGGTCAAGTACTTTTTAAAAAATTTGTTCCGGGATGTGAGCGTCGCTGGCAAAGCCAGCATTTACTGCCCTTGAGAAGGTGGTGGTGAGCCACCTTCTTGAACCGCTGCAGTCCATGTGGTGAAGGTACTCCCACAGTGCTGTTAGGGAGGGAGTTCCAGGATTTTGACCCAGCGACGATGAAGGAACAGCGATATACTTCCAAGTCAGGATGGTGTGCAACTTGGAGGGGAACATGCAGGTGATGGTATTCCCATGCTCCTGCTGCCCTTGTCCTTCTAGGTGGTAGAGGTCGTGGGTTTGGGAGGTGCTGTTGAAAAATCCTTGGCGAATTGCTGCAGTGCATCTTGTAGATGGTACACACTGCAGCCACGGTGCACCGGTGGTGGAAAGAGTGAATGTTGAAGGTGGTGGATGGAGTGCCAATCAAGCGAGCTGCACTCATCCAGGCAAGTGGAGAGTATTCTATCACACTCCTGACTTGTGCCTTGTAGATGGTGGAAAGGCTTTGGGGAGTCAGGAGGTGAGACACTCGCCACAGAATACGCAGCCTCTGACCTGCTCTTGTTGCCACAGCATTTATGTGGTTGGTCAATGGTGACCCCCAGGATGATGTTGGTGGGGGATTCGGTGATGATAATGCCGTTGAGTGTCAAGGGGAGGTGGTTAGACGCTCTCTTGTTGGAGATAGTCATTGCCTGGCACTTGTGTGGCACGAATGTTACTTGCCACTTATCAGCCCAAGCCTGAATGTCGTCAAGGTCTTGCGCATGCGGGCATAGACTGCTTCATTTTCTGAGGAGTTGTGAATGGAACTGAACACTGTGTAATCATCAACGAACATCCCCACTTCTGACCTTATGACGGAGGGAAGGTCATTGATGAAGCATCTGAAGATGGTTGGGCCTAGGACACTACCCTGAGGAACTCCTGCAGTGATATCCTGGGGCTGAGATGATTGACCTCCAACAACTACAACCATCTTCTTTTGTGCTAGGTATGATTGCAGCTGGTGGAGAGTTTTCCCCGATTCCCATTGACTTCAATTTTACTAGGGCTCCTTGATGCCACACTCGGTCAAATGCTGCCTTGATGTCTAGGGCAGTCACTCTCACCTCACCTCTGGAATTCAGCTCTTTTGTCCATGTTTGGACCAAGGCTGTAATGAGGTTTGGTGCCGAGTGGTCCTGGCGGAACCCAAGCTGAGCATCGGTGAGCATGTTATTGGTGAGTAAGAGCCATTTGATAGCACTGTCGACGACACCGTCCATCACTTTGTTGATGATTGAGAGTAGACTGATGGGGCGGTAATTGCCGGATTGGATTTGTCCTGCTTTTTGTGGACAGGACATACCTGGGCAGTTTGCCACATTGTCGGATAGATGCCAGTGTTGTAGCTGTACTGGAACAGCTTGGCTAGAGGCGCGGCTAGTTCTGGAGCACAAGTCTTCAGCAATGACAGCCAGGATATTGTCGGGGCCCATAGACTTTGCTGTATCTAGTGCGCTCAGCTGTTTCTTGATATCAAGTGGAGTGAATCGAATTGGCTGAAGATTGGCTTCTGTGATGGTGGGGACCTCAGGAGGAGGCCGAGATGGATCATCCACTCGGCAATTCTGGCTGAAGTTGGTTGCAAACGCTTCAGCCTTGTCTTTTGCACTCGCGTGATGGGTTCCGCCATCATTGAGGATGGGGATATTCATGGAGCCTCCTCCTCCCGTTAGTTGTTTAATTGTCCACCACCATTCACGACTGGATGTGGCAGGACTGCAGAGCTTTGATCTGATCCGTTGATTGTGGGATCGCTTAGCTCTGTCTATAGCATGCTGCTTCTGCTGTTTAGCATGCATATGGTCCTGTGTTGCAGCTTCCCCAGGTTGGCACCTCATTTTTAGGTACACCTGGTGCTGCTCCTGGCATGCTCTTCTGCACTCCTCATTGAACCAGGGTTGGTCCCCTGGCTTGATGTTAATGGTTGAATGAGGGATATGCCAGGTCATGAGGTTACAGATTGTGGTGGAATACAATTCTGCTGCTGCTGCTGATGATTGTCCACAGCGCCTCATGGATGCCCAGTTTTGAGCTGCTAGATCTGTTCTGAATCTATCCCATTTAGCACGGTGGTAGCGCCACACAACACGATGGAGGGTGTCCTCAGTGTGAAGACGGGACTTCGTCTCCACAAGGTGGTCACTGCTAGCAATACTGTCATGGACAGATGCAACTGCGACAGGTAGACTGGTGGGGACGAGGCCAAGTAGGTTTTTCCCTCATGTTGGTTCTTTCACCACCTGCTACACGCCTAGTCTGGCAGCTATGTCCTTCAGGACTCGGCCAGTAGTGGTGCTACTGAGCCACTCTTGGTGATGGATATTGAAGTCCCCCACCCAGAGAACATTCTGTGCCCTTGCTACCCTCAGTGCTTCTTCCTAGTGGTGTTCAACATGGAGGAGTACTGATTCATCAGCTGAGGGAGGGCAGTAGGTGGTAATCAGCAGGTTTCCTTGTCTAAGCTTGACCTGAAGCCATGAGACTTCATGGGGTCTGTAGTCAATGTTAAGGACTCCCAGGGCCACTCCCTCCCGATTGTACACTACTGTGCCATCACCTCTGGTGGGTCTGTCCCACCAGTGGGACAGGACATATCCAGGGAATGTGATGGAGGAGTCTGGGACATTGGCTGAAAGGCATGTTTCTGTGAGTATGACTATATCAGGCTGTTGTTTGACTAGTCTGTGGGACAGCTCTCCCAATTTTGGCACAAGTCTCCAGCTGTTAGTGAGGAGGACTTTGCAGGGTCGTTGTCGTGTCTGAAGCTGGTGCTGGGTGGTTCGTCCGGTTTTATTTTTATTTCTCGTAACGGTTTGTTACAACTGAGTGGCTTGCTAGGCCATTAGAGAGACGTATTTACTTTTTCTGTGCTCATAATTCTGTGAACACACAATCTACCCTGATACTCCAGTAGAGTATTATGAGAACCCTGCATTGTAGGGACGTGTCATTCCATCAATGAGATGAGAACCCTGCATTATTGGGAGATGTTCAATCAAGGATTTGTCTATTTGTTCCATGATCATTAGAGAGCCTATGACTATTTGAAGAACATTGAGAGGTCGCACAACACCAGGTTATAGTCCAACAGTTTTATTTGAAATCACAAGCTTTCGGAGCTATCGATTGCTCCTTCCTCAGGTGAAGTAAATTGGATACAGAATCGCCAGAGCATATATAGATGGAAAACAAAGCATGTGTACTTTACAATTGCAGACCAATAAATTAAATCATCCTGACTATCTGCCGAGGTGTGATAAAGTTAATTAAGTCAGCCAGGAAGGTACCACATCAAAAGACATAGCAAGATACAACTGAGACAATGAGGTGTAGTCGCAGGGGTTCTAACGTGTCAAAAGCTGCCGTCTGTATGTAAAACGAAAAGCTTTAAAAAAAATTTACTTTTTTACTGGGAAAATTTTTACTTTTTTACTGGGAATCACATCTGTGAACAAGCCAACGATGACATATTTGAAGAACAGCAGGGAGTTCTCCTGGTGTTCCGGCCAATATTCCTCCCTCAATCATTACCAACAAAAATAGATGACCTGGTTATTCATCTCATATGTGGGATCTTGCTGTAATTGTAACATTTCTCAGCCTTCCATCCTTATGGCCTGTGGGTACGAAATTTCAAATGAGTTACGTGGTCAGTTTTGTGCTGTTGGTCTGCACTGTGAGAACTGGTTTTAGAGCGCCCAACCTCATTTCAGGAGACAGAAAACAGGTAGGCTTGCTTTCCTACAGATTGGACGAAGTTCAAACCTAGGTGTGCTAAACTGCTATAGCTACACCTTTCGTCAGTTCTGAAGAAAGGTCATCGACCTGAAACATTAACTCTGTTTCTCTCGCCACAGATGCTGTGTATTTCCAGCATTTTCTGTTTCTGAAATGATGATTTCTAATTTCTCTTGGTTTTGCACACCTGTTTACTTGCATCCACTTTTTTTGCTTAAAATTAATGTAAAGAAGGAAATTTGCCATGTACTTACAATTAAAAAAAATGTCCATGACCCTAATCAGAATAAATCTTAAAACAAAAATTGGAAAAGTCTCTTACTTGTTCCAGGAATTGATCACTTAAGATCAGCTGACACAAACATAGTCGATTTCAGTTTAATTTTAGGGAAATCCTGTCTTGAAATCAAAGATTCACGGAGACTTGTGAACATCAAGAATCCCTTCACTGGCCACAACTGATATGGTTTTGTATCCATTAAGGACATTAAATCTATATTGCTGACTCTATTTTAAAACTGTGTAGTTTTATTAATGACCATATTAATGTTGATTGTATCACACCGGCCCTGCTGTGATCTTGTCATTTCCACCAGTTGGAAGATAGCACATTGCTGGGAAATGGGTAGTAGGTCCATCAGTTGAGTAATATGACGGTCTCTGAACTTGCATAGACTGACCTTTTCTCGTCCCAAAAATATTTGAATTTAGCCAGAGGAAATTAATCATAAAAAAATGAATGAGCTGAACTTTTAGCACAGATGATGAACTGGTTTACACGATACGGAAAAGCTGTAACAAGGGGGCAAAGGCTCATATACAGCCAGAAAACAATGAAAATCATGAAGGAAGATAAGAAAGAAAAACAAGAAAGGTTATTTGGAAGCTGGTAAGTTGCTTTCCCATATCATAATTATGGCAAGTAACTTACCCCCAGTTACTTGGCAAGTGGAATTTTTCAGTCCCAATGGCAAAGATGCTGGTCTAGAAATTGGATACGGCCCAAAAACAGGCACAATTAGCCCGCGCCCGTTGAGTCCGATACAGGCCGCACTCAATCTTCATGCTACCAGCTAATTAAAATGTGTGTAGCAGTAAGGAAGCACTAAACGCGCTGTTCAGTGAATTAGCGCCTCAGCAGGGGGCCCAAGTTTGCGCGAGGTTAGCACCAATTAAAGCTAGCCTGCACTTTTTAAGGCAGCCTGCACCTCTTAAAGGGGAGGCGCATTCTGGCTTCAGCAGCTGGTGGCAGTGGCTGGGAAACAGACTGAGGAGCAAGATGATGGCGCAACATGGCAGAGAGAGAGCTCCCAGATTTTCAGACGCAGCACTGGAGGCCTTGGTGCAGGAAGTGGACAGGAGGAGAGAGAGGTCCTCTATCCACAGGGGCCAAGTGGCCCGGCAGACAAACTGAGAAAGCATTGGGACCACATAGCCATCACGGTTAATGTGAGCAGTGTAGCTTCGAGGACCTGGATGCAGTGCTGCAAGAGGTTTAATGACCTCACACGAGTGGTCAAGGTCAGTGAATTCATCTTCAAATGCCATATCCTTACAACTAAACCACTAAGCTCTCACACTGCTCAATTCACCACCACCACCCCCACCCCCCCTTCACTCACCTACCAACAATCTCTATCAATCATGACTCTCATATCTAACAGTCATAGCTTCACCTCACCCTTATACACTTAGCACTGCTGCAAGCCTCACACCCACATCTCTCAGCTTGCACACACTGCCAGCTATTCAACCATGACAGCCACATCAGCCAAACACAGTGAAGCACACTCACTGACACACTTCCCTCTTTCTTGCAGGTACAAGGTGGCGCATAACAACAGGAGGCAGCTGCAGCTAACTGGAGGGGGACAGGCGCACCTCAATGTCCTGACCCCACTCGAGGAGACAGTGCTCGCCATAACTGGAGTGGTCATGACTGAGGCAGTGGCCAGCGGCTGTGCTGAAAGATGACGGTATGCTCATACCTAACCCTCCTTCTCACATTCCACTTCCCTCTCATCCCACAATATCGTCTGACTTACAAGCTGCAGCTGGTGAAAGCATGCAACTCTTGCTTTCCCGCACCCCCCTCCCCTCCCCTTCCCTCCCCACCACACTACAACCCTACCCTTGTGCCTTTCTCATTTCAGAAACCCAAGAAATCCAGCTTGGCCAGCCAGTGGTGCAAGAGGAAGAGGAGAGTGATGAAGAAGAAGAAACACCATCACTCGTTCTGACATTCACAGCCACCAGCTCAAATACTGGCACTGCACAGGCTTTAGAGGATAGCTTAGAGGCGGGGTCTGCACATGGTGAGTCACCAGGCACGAGTGGGCTGCAGCCAGCGCAGGGGGAAAGGGTAGCGCAGGTGTCAGCTCCCTGGAGGGAGAGGTTGCACACGAGTTCTGCTGCACAGGTCTCAGATGAGGACTTCGATTGGGGCTGCCTACAGAAGAACGCTGATGGGTAAGCACAATGAAATGCATTGGTTGGCCTGCCAGAAAGCCTGAATGCACTGTCAAGGAGCATGGAGGAGTCCGGCACCAACCTGGCACAGAGTTTTGCGTGGAGCCCATCATTTCCAGCGTGGAAGGGGTGGGCGGATTCATTAGCACATTTGTTGACCCAACCATCATGCAGCGTCTGATGGCTGAGGTCTCAGCTTCCACTGCAGCACAAGCAGCATCCACCCAAAGTCCAAGTGCTGCAATGGGAGCTCAAACTGAAGTCATGCAGGCTCAGCTTGCTACCACGCAAGCTCAGACTGCTGCCATCATGGCTGGGTTTACCAGTGTTGAAAGGGGCTTGCAAGGTGTCAAAGCAGTCCAGCAATCTATCCTCCAGCAGATTACTAGGATTGCTGAGGCTCCGCCCCGGCCGAGTGCCAGTGGCTCAGTGCAGCACAAACCTGCTGCCCTCTCAGGATGGCAGCATTCATCCTCCCACCACTGCCACTCCGCCAGTGCCCTTGCCTGTCAGCCAGCCCAGACTGCTGCCGCCAATACCGAGTCTGTGCAGTCCGAAGCTGGGCCTACTCGAGATATCCTGCTTGGCCATCTGCAGTCTCCCCCACTGAAAGTCAGCAACATTCCACCAGCCATGCTGCAGCCACTCGGGTAGCACTGCGTAGGAGCACTAGGACAGGGAAAGGCACACTGAAGACAGGCACTAAGGGAATGCACAAGGGTTATTAGTTGACTTTTGCTTGAAATATTGTAATGGTGTGATTCATAAAATTGGTTTGGAATGTTTGTTTTGTGGTGGCTTTCATTGTAGTATTGTAGCCAAGAGGACACTGTGATGGTCAGTAACAGAGAAAAGGTAAGGAGTGGGACTAATGCTAAATGGGAAACTGGGGTTGTGTTCATTGATGCCACAAACGGATGATTCGATCACGGACAGCCCTTACAGAAAGAGGCTGTCTGGGTTGCCTCCTCCTCCTCAGCTGATCACCATATGCCTGCTGGCAAGGGCTGTGCCCTCATGATGGGATGCAGCAGACCATGACAAACCTTGAGACGCACTCTGGTGAGTACGGCAGGGCTCCTCCAGAGCGGTCCAAGTCGCGGAAGTGTTGTTTAAGGACACCAATGGTTTGCTCTATCCAATTCCATGTGGCAGCATGTGGTTGGGTAGCGCAGCGGAGTAATCAGCGGATAGCCCTTGTTGCCCAGTAGCCACCCTCTGGTTTGTCGTGGTGGCACAAATGCTGATGGTACAGCAGACTGCTGCAGAATGAAGGCATCATGGCTGATGCCAGGATACCGAGCATTGACATTGAGGGAGTGGTATTCCTTCTGGTTGCGGTACATCTCCAAATTGAAATACGGCACCCGCAAAGCAACATGTGTGCAGTCAATGGCAACCTGCACCATGGGGAAACCTGCTATCCTGGCAAAGCTGCGTGCTCGCGCCACCTCCTTCGCTCTAGCAAGAGAGAATGAAATGTATTCAGCTCTCCTTGCATACAGAGCCTCCCTTATACAGGAGTGGACGGTATATACAGGATGTTAGACGTTGCCTGCTCCAGATTGCAAAAGCCCGACGCGAAGAAGTTCAAGGCCATGGTCACCTTTACTGGTAATGCCGTCCTCGCCCTGGACTGAGGCAAATTGTGAGCACCTCCTTAATAAAACGGAGACGTCGCACATGCTGTTCGTCACTAAGGTTGAGGTAGGAGAATTGTTCCCTGAAGACCCTAGGTGGATATGGCCTCCCGCTGAGAGCCCTTCTCCCCTCCTCCTCCTGACTCTTCTAGCAGCTTGCCCTGCTCTGTGTCGCCTCTACTCATTCTCCCCGTCATGCTGCAGGCCAAGGGGGATACAAGCTACTATACCCATGTCTCAGAGGAACTGCTCTGAGCAGACTCCTTACAAGTCAGTACCGAGTCCTGGAACATGTGCCACACCACTCCTTGTAGACTTTAGGCAACTTTAAAGAAGTCTAGAAAACACCAAACATTTCTACAAACTCTGCAACAGTTAGTAGAAATCAATCAGCACCAAACCTGCAATTAGGTGATGATTGCTTTAAATGGCACTGGGGTGGTGGACTGGGTCCTTCCTGCTGCTGAACGCATGTTCAGCTGTGTGACGTTAAGAGCGGGCTTTAGCTCCAGCATGGAGGTCGTAAATGGCAGCGCTGGTGTCAAAGCAGATAGTCTACTCTGCATACTAACAGCATATGCTCCCAGCGCCGATGCCAACACCCTCACAAAAATGGCATGGGGCATGGCCCGCACTAGAAGTGTGCACGCACTGCTCAGACGCCATTTTTGACAAAAAATAAATTGAATATCCCATTCATCAGACAATTGTGATCATGACAAAGTCTTTACTGTGGCCCTGGTTGTGATTTGATTGTCATGGGACAGTTTGTCTGTTTTGTTAAAATTTCCAGTGAATTAAGTGCATTTTACTCATGGAGATACCATGTAGATATTAATTTCACATATCAATATCATACAAATGAAGGCAATAAATTTTAATTGCATCCAGGTAACATTTGACTTAAATCTACATATATGTTATAACAAAAGATTTTTTTTTAAAAAACCAATCAATCAGTTTAGTTACGACATATATTTAGGAAAGCAATTTTGAAAGTTTAGGTTGAAAATTTACTTTGTTTATACTTGTTACAGATTTGGAAAGGGAATTGCCAGGAAATTTTCAACCAATCCAACACTTGAGATCTTCAACCTTTGAATCAACAAAAAATTAAAAATAAACCACTGATCAGGGTAGCATAGTGGTTATGTTACTGGACTAGCAATCCAGAGGCCTAGACTAATGATTTCAAATCTCACCATGGCAGCTGGGGAATTTAAATTCCATTAATTAAATAAATCTTGAACAAAAAGCTAGTATCAGTAATGGTGACCATGAAACTACCGGATTATTGTAAAAACCTGGTTCACTAATGTCCTTCACGGAAGGAAATCTGCCATCCTTACCCTGGTCTGGCCTATATGTGACTCCAGAGTCACAGCAATGTGGTTGACTCTGAACTGCCCTCTGAAATGGCCTAGCAAGCCACTCAGTTGTACCAAACCACTACAAAGAAGCATAGACTGCAGTGGTTCAAAAAGGCACCACCTTCTCCAGGGCAATTAGGAATGGGTAATAAATGCTGGCCTTGCCTCGCCCAGATCTCATGAATAATGGGAACATCCATTGCAAGCAAGTGTGGCAAGCAATTGGGAAGCCTATGAATGAGTAAATTCCCTGATTAAGCAAAATGTTGAGACAACCCAAGGATAAAAGCATTACACCAATTGGTACATCAGATCTGTGAAAAAGCATCCTCTACAAACTTATCACCAAAATTCCAGAGCAGGTATCAGAGCTGGAGAGAATTTTTTTTTTAATCAGTCCCTAAAAAGTGGCATCAATAAGTATTTTTGGCATGTATTATAAGCCCACTCGATGACCAAAAGAAATAAGCAGACTTTATTTAGACAGGGTAGGTTTCCATGGGACAGATCTTTCTCAGAAATGACTGAGCATCCCAATTAGTATAAAAACTGGCTTTATGTTTACAGACTATATCAACTCAATACACCACACCGGAGTTAGGAAAATTTTACATTACTGTTGAAACACTACAATGACACAGAAAGTAATGTGAAGAACACAGTTCTAAACAGGACATCACCCAATTTCTGCCTCTCCAGTGAACCTGCAGAAAAAAAAATACATTTCTTTTACATTGTTCTCAGGATGTGAAAGATGCTGGCAAGGTAATCCCTAATTACCGAGGTTGTAATGGTGGGCCTTTTCCTTGAACCGCTGCATTCTTGTGGTGGTAGTTCTCCTCCAATGGCGTTAGGTAGGGCTGACTTTCTCATTATTAACCTTCGTAGCAAACGTTTACCATTAGGTGGCTTGCTGGGCTACTCTGGAGCGCATTACCAGTGTGCGATGTCATGTCAGCCAGATGAGGTAGGAGTGGAAACCAGTTAGGTTGGGCTGTGATATATACTGCATACTTTGCTCAGTTTCTTTAAGTCAGTGTTCAATATAGCAGGTGGTTATTCTGGTTCAGTTTCTGAAACTGACACTTGTACTCCATGCGGTAGGCAAGAATATCACCTCACCCATGTACAATCATCACACCGGGAAGTTTATGCAAGTCTGCCTCCTCCAAAAGTCTGGCAGATTATTGGTCTGCGAGAGAAATATGTTCTAAAGATATTTTAACCCCAAATGGACTGAATCAATCTTTATTGTTTTCTAAGTATTTGTACCATTTTACGGTATATCTTCTTGTGTGTAACCAGAACACAATTATTTGACAACGTGGTATTTACCACCTTTCAGAATAAGTGTTGGCAAACATCCCACGTGGTCTTCGGTGTGTTATACTCCAATTGAAGGGTAACCATTGAAAGGCCCTGTTGCAAGCTATCCCATTCCTTGCACACATATGGTTGCAGGTATTGGCTCATAGGAAACTCAGTCTGTTTTACTATGAACACAAGTTAAAAGTGTAGGGAGGAAATCTGAATTGTAACAAACATATTTGGCAAGGCACTGTCTTGCCTTGGAAAAGCAGAAACCGTCTTCAAGAAACTCAGCATTCTCAGTGAAGATAAAGATCAGAATCTTCAATAGCATTAGGATTAGTGTTCTTTGTATGGTGCAGAGTGTTGGAAAGGTTTGATAGAGAAATTTCAAAAGCAAATGTAGGAAGATAATGTTAGGGATCTGGTGGCACTGAGTGACTGAAGTGAAGGTAAATAGAAGACAATGTTCCATAATAGAAAACATGAAACTGTCTATGGAAATGCCATAATTATGTTTTGAGAATGAAAAATTATTGATAAAAACCGACCTAAATAGGCTTTGGTCTGACAAGTCGAAAAAGGAAGATGACTTTGCAGACGGAGAGGTAATTGGCACAGAGCAATTTTGAGAGATATAAACAATCGCAATCTCGTCACATCATAGATGGCATGCCAAGAGGAGCCCAAGATAGAAATGGATGGTGTCACTTTTATTACTGATCTATGGTCGAACTGAAATCCAGGAAGGATTAAGTTGAGCACACCCAAGCTGTAACTTATATAGTTCAAATTTTCTGAGGAGAATAAAAACTACATTACCATCGCATCTCAGTGTATTTGTACAGTTCCATACCAAAAAGTGACATTGTGCACAAACACAATTTGCTCAAACATCAAAACTGAAGATTGTAATTGCAACATTTTGGACTATAAATTAAAAAAAATGCAAATGCTGGAATTCTGAAAATACACAATAGCCCCATCAGCATTGGAAACATAAAAGACAGGTTTAATATTTTGGGTGGAGTCTCACTTTTTTTTTTAAAAAAGCAACTTCATTGCCAACGTGGAGATCCTGAGTAGGGTCTTGCGTGATCCATCTGGTGTTATTAATTATTTGGACCATTCCCAGCCTGTAGCATAGCTTCCTGCAGTTGGGTGGCTTCAGTGCAGCTCTCAGGTTGGTTTTAAGTTAGGACCCCACTGTTTCCTGCTCTAGGACACTTCTTACAATTGACATTAGTGAAGTAGAGTCAAATTGTATGTCTTCATGTCAACAATAAAATTTAAAAAAAAGTTACCAAGAAATACCTGGCAAGACTTTTTTTTTTAAACTCCCTATTAAAGAGGTAGTGCATCAAACAATAATTACTCTCTCTACACTTTCCTTCCCCTTTAACTGTACACAATCTGTGTCTTTACAGCAGGTGGCTTAATTTCACCACACAAAACTTCACTGTTCTTCCAACATCAGTAAAGACTTATCAAGCAAGTTCTGATGTTTTGTAGAAAACTTCCCCCTTGTCAGAAACACATCAGCCTGAATTATTTTGAAACACACTCGCCTACACAGTTTTATTATAGTACATAGTTATTAAAAACTAGACCATGTAGCAGATAATTATTTTCCACAAAAGCTTCATATCAATTGTCTTTGTTGAGGTCTTGATGTATCTGGTATTTGACTTGAAGCAATATTTAAGGTGAACTTGAGCTATTCTCTACATGCTGTTCCTTGGTGACATAATTGCAGACATGGGATCAGCTTCCACGTGCATGCTGATTGACACCAGCTCTATCTCTCCACCACTTCTTTCGACATCTCCACAGCCTGTGTTGTCAGATTATTACTCCAGCATCCAGTCTTGGATGAGCATAATTTCCTCCAGCTGTACATTGGGAATACAGAATTTTCCTCCTCCCATCCAGTAGGGAATGTGGCTACCCTGCTGCATTTAAATAATGGTGGTGGGAGTGGGAAAGAGTCGATTTCCCTGCCTTCTGCCTCAAAACCCACTGACCAGAGGGGTGGCAGCACACCCGGAGACAATGATGGGAATCTTACTATTGCCATTATTTGGAAGAGAGGGCTAGTAGTGGGCATACTCTTCAAGACCCTTACTTTCAGCTGGAGTGGCTGTAGCTAACAGTCTTTCTAACATTTAAACAGAAATCTTAAGGAGAGCTTCTGCCCCCTTTAAACCTGGCTCCTCCAGCTGTCCTGATAAAACAGATTATCTGGTTATTTATTTCATTGCTGTTTGTGGGAGCTTGCGGTGTGCAAACTGGCTGCTGCGTTTCCTACATTACAACAGTGACTACACTTCAAAAGTACTTCATTGGCTGTAAAGCATTTTGGGATGTCCTGAGGTCGTGAAAGGTACTATATAAATGCAAGTCTTTCTTTCTTTCATATTCTAGACTGATAGTCCAGTGCATTACTGAGGAAGGGTTACATTGTTGGAGGTGCCATCCACTGAATTAACCGTTAAACCAAGCTCCCCATTAAACCAAGCTCCCGTCAGCTTGTTCTGGTGGTCAGGCAGGTGTTAAAAGATACCATGGGACTATTCAAAGAACAGCAGAGCGTTCTCCCTGTGGCCCGACCAGCATTCCTCCTCTAACCAACACCATCAAAAACATATTAATTGCCCATTCATTTCATCTCACATAAATACATTTGCTTACAGAACAGACACTGCACTTCAGAGTAATCCATCCAATGTATGAAGTGCTTTAAGATGTTTGAGAAATATAAGGTAACATATATATGGCAAGTCTATCAGGCAGAAATAAAATCGTAAAATGATGACATGCTCTCAACGGATGTGGAATCTACCCCTGCCATCTCTAGTTTTGTTAGCATCGTTAGAACCTATAAAATAAACTGATCAAAGCTTAAATAATACTTGACTTTTTTTGTTTGACTGCTTTAGGGGATCAGAGATTTCAAAGCACTCTCTTCTTCAAAGTGCTATCTTGTTCTTTGTGTCCCTCAGGAATTTTATTTAAGTACAATAAAACATGAAATCTAAACTTATCATTGCTCAATTAGGTAGAATATAATCACGTACAAAAATAAATATATCTTTGATCCCTTCCTCATAATTTGGGGCAGACTGTATAACAGCAGAAATCGGTTGGTTAGGAACAAGGCTGTTAGGAAGAAAATAACTTGTACTTATACGATGTCTTTCGTGTCCTCCAGACATCCCAGGGTGCTTCACAACCAATGAATTACTTTTGTAGTAGTAGTCGTCGTCATCACTATTGTTACGTAGAAGGTTTAAGTTTAATGTACCACATAGGCTCTTCATTCTACAGTATTATTATATGGTTCTTGTAATTAAGCTCAGTGTTTTCAAAACATTTAGATTCTTGCCCCATTCTTACATTTGTCAAATTAAAAAATAAAGTTCAGTGTTACTTAGTGGAAGACTAAGTGACTGATTAGGCAAAACTATTAGTTCTAGTGAAAGATCTACATCAAAAACATTAACCTTTCTTTCCTCTTTTCAGACAGTTATTCGGATTCATAGAGTCATAGAATGATACAGCACAGAAGGAGGCCATTGGGCCCATCCTGGCTCTTTGGTAGAGTTATCCAATTAATCCCACTCCCCTGTTCTTTCCCCATAGCCCTGTAAATTCTTTCCCTTAAATATTTATCCAATTCCTTTTTGAATGTTACAAGGGCAATTAGCCATGAACGAATAAAAAACCTACTGAATCAGCTTCCAGCACCCTTTAAGGCAGTGCATTCCTCACGGTGTAAAAAAAAGTTTCCTCATGTCACCTCTGGTTCTTTTGCCAATCACCTTCAATCTGTGTCCTCTGGTTACCAACCCTTCTGCCACTGGAAACAGTTTCTCCTTATTTACTCTATCAAATCTCCCCTTAACCTTCTCTGTTCCAAGGAGAACAACCCCAGCTTCTCCAGTCTCTCCACATAACTGAAGTCCCTCATCCCTGGTACCCTAGTCAATCTCTTCTGTACCTTCTCCAAGGCCTTGACATCCTTCCTAAAGTGTGGTGTTCAGTATTGAACACACTACCATATCGGAGGTCTAACCAGTGTTTTATAAAGGTTTAGCAAGCTGTGTATTTCCAGCATTATTTGTTTTTAAAAGCTTTAATGCATATGCCAATGAAAATCCCCCCAAATTATTACCCTCAATTTCCACTAGAGGGCATCTATAGAAACTGTACCATAGAATTAATACATCTAGCCAGACACTCAGATAAAAGTCAAATTAGAGCCAAAAATCAAAGTACAGGAAACTTTCGTTTATCCGGCACCCAAATATCCGGAATTCTCGCTTAACCGGCAAAAATCATCCTCCGAAAACTCCTCTCAAATAACCGGCAATGTTGCCGAGTCGCAGTCGAGTCTCCGCGAACGCCGAGTGCTCCGAAAAATCCTCTCAAATAACCGGCAATGTTGCCGATCCCGAGTCCGAGTCCGAGTCCACGAACGCCGATTAAGTCAGTAGGGGTACTTTTCAAAATTGCCACTACTCGGCCTCCTGGCGCTGTCGCAAGTCCGAAACATTGCAGTCGCATGAGTAGATTCTCCCGTGCTGCTTGGAGTCTCTTTGTTAAAAATAGCCTCGGTAGATATAACTCTCTGTTATCCGGTACTTTCGATAAACCGGCACCACGCCGGTCCCGTCGATGCCGGATAAACGAAAGTTTCCTGTACTAGCACCAGAAACAGCTGTACTACAGTCAACTGTCTCTCCCTAGTTTCAGGCAGCAAACTGCAGATGGATTGCTTTCCCAAACACCTCCCCATGTTGGTCTCCTCTTTTCCAGGGAGGCTGTAGGTTGGTTGAGGCGAGCAGAAGCTGTGACTTCTATCATGTTAGCCTCCAGAAATGGAGCCCAAGACTATTGGTACTTTTGCAGTTCCAAATGAAGGCCAAACATCTATTTGTCCCATGAATCATAGAAATCAAACAATCAATGTTATAGCACAGAATCAAGCCATTCAGCCCACTTATTCTGCACCTGTGTCTTTCTCCACATGAGTCACCTAGTCATTCCATATTAAATCATCTTCTGATCATTATATTGATTACTGGTCTGCAGGAGGACATCAGCAACATATAATTAAATTTGCCAATGACACCAAATTGTGCAGCTGAGTAATGACCTTACTATAACTTAGAGTTAGATAGATTGGAGAAGTGGGTCCAAGATTGGCAAATGGCCTTTAATATGAGCAGTTATGCACTTGGGTGTACATAATAAGGGTGTGGAATACAACATGAGTATTCAATTAACAAAAAGGGAGAAGGATTTGGGAATCATCACTGATCTCTCCCTCAACATTTCAATGCAGTGTCAGGAAATTGCGTAGAAGTTCCTTTCTAGCATTTTTTTTTTAAATTCATTTTTATGGGATGTCGGCGTTGCTGGCAAGGCCAGCATTTATTGCCCATCCCTAATTGAGAAGGTGGTGGCGAGCCGCCTTCTTGAACCTCTGCAGTCCGTGTGGTGAAGGTACTCCCACAGTGCTGTTAGGGAGAGTGTTCCAGGATTTTGATCCAGCAACGATGAAGGAACGGCGATATTATTTCCAAGTCAGGATGGTGTGTGACTTGGAGATGATGGTGTTCCCATGCGCCTGTCGCCCTTGTCCTTCTAGGTGGTCGCAGGTTCGGGAGGTGCAAAGTTGATACAACTAAATGGCTTACTAGGCTACTTCAGACAGCAGTTGAGAGTCAACCACATTGGCGTGGAAATGGAGTCACATATAGGGCAGACAGCAGACCAAGAGTGGCAGGTTTCCTTCCCTAAAAAGGACATTAGTGAACCAATTGGGTTTTTAATGACAAACAGCTTCATGGTCACTTTTACCAGCTTTTTCTTTCTAGATTTTAGTTTTATTTCAAAAATGAATTCAAATTCTCAAACTGCCATGGTGAAATTTGAACTCGTGACCTCAAATATTAGCCCAGGCCTCTGGATTACTGGTTCAATAGGATAACCACTACCTACCATACCCTCATATATAAACCACAGCAATTAAATTCTCTATACCTATTATCGTAATTTCTTTGAAAAATTATGAGGTTCGTCAAGCACTACCTGCTTTTAGAAATCCATGCTGACTGGCTCTGATTAACTCAAATTTCTCAAAGTCTGTAGAAATTTCAATCTGTATTATTTTTGAATTTTCCTTAGAGATCTGCACTATATCCAACTAGTCTCAGTGAATCCAAATATTTCCAGACCCCCCCCCCCTCCCCTTGCCCTCTGGCACCATGCACAAATTATTAATGTATGAGCATTGACAGCAAGTGCTAGCAGGCTATTTCACCCCAGGGGCCTCAAAGCTAGGCCTGACCCTGCCATCACCCAGTGCCCCACATATCTAATTCTGGGTTTTTCTCCTACCGAACCCAGAGGCGCTGAAGCCAATTGTAGAGCTCTTGCTGTCACCTGACTGAGATTAAACATAGACCAGGGATTGAATTTGGGATCTTTCTAATGGGAATTTCTTTTCCTTTTCCTGGTTAAATTTTACAAGGGATAATCATCTTCCTGATTTAGTCAAGTTAACACATTGACCCATTATGAAAGCATGACAAATGATGAACTGAGCTTTTTAAAAAAAAATCAATATTACGGTTTAGAATTGCAAAATTATATTTAGGTTGTCCAAATAATTGGAGGTTTTTTTTGTTGAAAACTTGCAGTGTCAATTCCATTCCCATAATTTGTTCATCTTTTGTGACCCAGGGTCAGCATCAAGCTCTCAGATTGGGCATAGTACAGCTCGAAACAGGGTAAAGCACCCAACACTCTGTACCAGATATATATTAAAAAGGTAACCAAAAGACTGAGTTGCAATATCCTAAATAGCCACTTTTCATAGAAACCTCGAAATTGATGAGGAATTAAAACTGTAATAAAAGTCCCATCTATTTACTGTAGCAAAAAAATCAGCAATATAGATGGAGATGTACACAATACACAGATGGCTTTCACCACACCCATTCAACACGCCCACACATTTTCTCACTTTTCCATAAAAGCAGGCTGCTTTTATGGAACAATTTTCTTATCCAGAGTTCACCCCCCCATCCCCCTCCTCCTAACAAAGAGTGAGGATCATTGGATAGTGATCAAGAACTAAAAAAATCCTAGCTGATTTTTCCCCTTAACCCAGGAATGCTGAAGGCAACTGCAAAGACCCAGCATTGCATTTTGCTCAGCAATACATTATTTAATGATAATTGGTGTAATTTGTTAGTATGAGCATATGGAACTTAGCCAGAATAAATCACCATAAACATTATCAATATGCCAATCAGCTGATCTTTGAAAAGACAAATAGCAAGTGAATTGTCGTGTTGTCAAACTAGCCTGGATGGGCCTGGTTATTTTGCACAATACTCAACGGTGATCCGGGCTTAATTCTAAGGATAAGACAGTTTACCGTACTCAATACCAAAACAATCACTAAAATATATGCTTTTAGTCTTTAATTTACCACCTAAAAATTGGCTTATTTAACTGGTGAAAATCAAAATATCATAATTATATTGTATAAAGATCAATCAGTACGCAGGTTTCTTACATAAATGTTAATAATAAAGCTGCTTTGTGTATTTGGTTCCAACATTTTTAATTTTTTCTTGTAAAAATAGTTTGAGTCTATACTTTTCCCACGCCTTAAAAAAATCTGCATTCGCTTCTTTTCCTCAAAATTAGATTCCCCATTAGTTACCAAACAAGCTAAATAAAAAATCAGAAAAGGATCTAAAACCAATGAATGGATTTTACAACTTTTATGGGCATCAAAGCATAACTTGAAAAGTTGTATATTCAGTAACTTAAAGAGCTATTGTACAGAGAATAAACTTAACAAAATGATTTTATTCAGAAAATCAGCATGCGTACAACTTGCAATAAAAATCCAGATAGCCAATGCATATAAAGGGCTTTGAGCTATTTAAATTTTAACTTAAGATCAGGTGATAAATATATGCATTGTGTTTCTTCCCTGCCACCCCTCACTTTTCTTTAGAACGTTAGAAATTAGAGTAGAACATTCATTCGAATGAATATAAAACACAAAATAATCTTTTTAAACATATATAAAACAAGTTTATGCTTTAGGACCAGCAACTGCGATGGAGTTTTGAGATCCCTTACATCAGGAAGCATGGCATGCTGAATCCACTGAAACATTGTAACAGAAAGGAATAATGCAGGTTGTAGCCTCCAGTCCACTGAGATCTCCACCTCATCTCAGTTATGTGACAAACTGGTTGGTGGCAGCTGGGGATCATTCCCCTCTGCCACATGCAGGTGGGAAGAGAAGTTAACTGGCCATTACACCACTGTTGAACGTTTTGCACACCTGAGTGATCAACTAACACCACCACAGATAGCCTGGGAGCAGGCTGCTTACGCCACAGGGTTACGCAGCCCAGAGAAAAACCTGCAAGGCTTGAAATGACAAAAAGATGAGCACACTTCTTCGAAGGAAAGCAGACCCTGAAAGAAATTCTGTCTTGTTTCCAAATTCTGCCAGATCTATTTTATGATTAACTTCGAAAATGCAAAATATACTTTACCAATTACTAATACAACAAAAAGCTGTAGCCTACCTGAATATTCTTTTCACACTCAGTTTGTTGATGAAGGACGAGTTCACTTTCCAGCACAAATTTTTTTCCACACTTATCACAGATCTGCATTCGACTGTGAGTGACATTCATGTGTTTTTCAAGATACCAGCGATTGTTGAAGACTCTGGGACATTTCTCACAGGTGAGATTCTGTTTTTCTTCAATTTGCTTTCCTTTCTGGGTTGGAGATTTAGAGTTTTTACTTTTTCTCTTTCTCTGCTCAGGCATATCAATTTTTGTGCTTTCCCTTGAAGGAGTTGCTTCTGCTGTTACCATTCTGGTTGTTTCCTTGGGTTTTCTGTGTTTGATGTTGTCTTCTATTTCTTCATCTTCTTGTCCATCATCTTCGGTGTCAATATCATCCTCCTCATCATCATCTTCATCCTCATCGTCCCCTTCATCATTTTCCCCTTCACTGGAGTCAACCATGGCAGTTTTCTCGGACTGTGAAGACACACCTTCTGTTCCTTTTGAAACATGTAAAGTTTGGTTATTAAGGTTCACCTCAACTATAATTTGTTCCCGGTTATAGGATCGTTGGTCATCTGAGTCATCAGAGTCTTCTGCATCGCCTTCCATTCCATGCAAGTCTTCAACTTGCTTACTTTCTTCATAATATGTTTGGTCTCTTGCTTTCAGGTGTCGTTTCGCCATCTTATCCTCTACTTTCACCAAATAGGGTCTATTCCCTTCTCTCGGGTAAATCTTGGTGGATAAATCAAGTTCTTTGTCGGCATTACAATAAAATGAAGGCGAGATCTGAGAGCACTGCTTTCCCTCCTGGGCCATCCCAGAAACATGCAAAGCACAGCTGTCAATCAGATTCTTGCAAGAGTTCGCAATATGACTCATCCGAAGGACCCTGACTATATTTACCACCTCCTGTACATCACATGCAATCACATTAAGTCTAGATCTATAAATAAAGCATAGGATCTGATTGAAACTTTGTGATGTTAGGATCTCAGTAATGAGTTCAAATTGCTGCAACCACTTGGTCTGTGTGAAGAGTAATAGAAGAAACCAGCTGAAAGCAGTCGGCACTATTTTGTGAGCAACGAACGACTGCTTCCGTCTTATCACAATGTTGTCATCACAGAGGTGAGGCTCAAACATGCGCTGCTCTGTTTGTTCATCAAACATGTACAATGGAAACAGACATTCTCCTGTAGAGGGTACTCAACCAAAGGGTAGATGGAAATCAATCGTTCGCTGTAAGAAGAAGAAACAAAGATCTTATCATTACCTGAAAATCAGTAAACTTAGTACATTTGGAAGTTTGACAATAACTGACAGAAGTATAAAAGCAGCATAAATAGTACAGTATACAAGTGAAAAATAATTGAAGGTACAGCATGCCTCTTTAAACATGTATAGCCCCATCACATTATTAGAGACCCATATATACCTCGCAAGAATCTTCAGCTTGTTTCTATGAACAGAATGACTAAACTTTTCCTGTAATTCAGTTTTATTAATTTATTTAGAATAATTTCAAGCAAGATACATGTACAGATCAATGGTCACGATTTCATAGTCATTCTATTAAAGTTTTCCAATTTAACACAATGATTAAGTTAACAATTAATCCACCACAGTAATAAATCAAGTTCATATATTTTCAATTTATCCAAGGAATTTCTATTAACGATTCTTTAGAATGTTAAAGAATAAACATGTTCATCTTGCATCACTAAAAGCTGGAGTCTAGATCCCAATAACTACAATTAAGCTCATGGATCTCATATATTGACACAAGTCAGCTCTTGACTGTGGCTGGTTGACTGGATAGCGCACAGAAATGTCCTCTAGTATTCAACAGATCATTAACTCTGAATCCATTTCATCAAAAGTTGCAAGAATTCAGGTATATTTTGAGGGAAAAAACTTTGCGACAAGTATACAAATGTGGGGGTTAAATTATGCTAGCACTGTCTTTTTCCATTTACATTAGTAACCAGACAAAAATATATGCATATGAAGATTAAGGTGATACACAAGTTAAAATTCTGGCATATATACATGCACACATTTAATACAAAATAAGGAGAATCTTCATTAGGGTATTAAGGGCTACAGATACAAGGCGGGTAGATGGAGTTAAGATACAGATCAGCCAAGATCTAATGGAATAGGGAAAAAGGATCGAGGGGCTGAATGGCCTATTCCTGCTCCTGTATAAAATTAAAAAAAGACAATTTTGCAATCCTTAACCACAGTTGAAAATCCTAATGTAGAAATAAGGAGTAGAGCTTGGAATATATTTTGCAGTTTTCCAAAAATACATTTCTAATACCTTTGAAACTGGGAGTTTTGTTGCAAGTAAAAAAAATGCATCGAATTGTAAAATATTTCTATGTGGTTGTGAAATTCCTCAAACAGGTGTTGGCAAGTCATGTACCTCCAGTGGGCAAGAAGCTAGAAGACATATCGCCAGGTGTCCAAAATGCCATTCTTCAACTAGCCCAAAGAATCGCCCTCCGATTTCCTCTTCTCCAAGTGAGGTCCAAGCGAAAGGTCAGACAACCCCGCACAAATGCGGGCTTACTTTCTTCTTTTAAAAAAAAATTGTGGAAAATTTTCCTGCAAGAGATACAAATTCCCTAGAGTAAGTTACTTGTACATTGTATGAATCAGTTGTGGAATAGAGAACATAAAATGGAATACAGAATTTATTTCATAAATGAAGAGGCCAAGGCAATTTGATACCGACAGTGACATGTGAGGCAAGACTATCTTCAGAAGTAGTTCACAAAAGTCCAGCAAAAAAAAAAATCTTTGCTTAAATCAGCTAACAAATCTACACTTTTCCCTTATAGGACTATTACAAAAGGATGCCATAGTATGCAATATGCCACGTCAGTTGCAACTTAACAAGAGTGGAAAACCATCTTGAAAATCTCTCAATGGCCTGGAATTTGCAATGAGAATAACAGTGAGGCTATCAGTGCTCAACGTTATAATGGAGGAAAACTGACTGCAACTTCTGGAGTACGCACATGCAGTTAAACATGGAAATCCAGAAGTTGCTGTCAGAGATACCCTGCTCCTCCACAGGGTGCGCTGTTGCAGTCCTCACCGATAGACTCGGCATTGAAATGACTGCAACAGCACCAGCTTGCTATACTTGACCATTAGTTCCGCACTAAAAACGTTAGTGCTGGTGCATTCAGGAGTGAGTGAGTTTTTAAACAGCGTGTTAAGACATAATTACTGCTGAACAACCGCTCTGGCTCTAAAAAATTAATTTTGTAAGTGTGGAGTCTGATTCCCAGAGAAGAAAATTAGTGTTGGAGATTTTTTTTTAAACTTCTGTCTGTTTCTTATCTCTCTCCCTTAATCCCATGTGTATTTCCCAATCTATATTTTGCTTTCTGTACACCATTTATATTTCCTGGCTTGGACGCTCCGTGTCTCAGTGAGGATTCTTCAATCTGATTGGTTGAAGAGTCTCGCTGTTGCTTTCCCTGTTCAGACACGCCACAGGTCTCCTGTAGAGGGCGCCGCACTGGAAAAGACGCCGGATTAGAGGAAATCTTCGTTGACAAGCCAGAGAAATGTCTGTGGGTAGCTGTCAGCAAGGTGAACGGCGAGCGCCGTTCCTATGCCGCTGAGAGCAATATCCAGGCCATTATAATTCAACGACCTATGTTGACATGAAAAAAATATGCTCCACTAAATGAGAGAGCTTGGTCAAAGCTTTAACTTCATTACTTTAAATAAGTAACAAGTACTTTACAAAGAATACAAAATTATGTTCACGGAGCACAGCATTTCGAAGTGCCAATGAAACACATGATAGAGTGGCAGTTGATGATAGCAAGCTATCTGGAGGAACATGACTGGCCCAGTGGTAACTCACCAATGTTTTTATCTCCCACCATGAAGAAGCACCTAACCTTCACAGCACTCCACACAACAGTATGATTGAGACCAGCAACTCAGCAGAATGAGACACACTGACAGAGACACACAGACACAAAAAGAACCCACACTTCACTCGCCTTGGCACTTCTCAAAGCTACAATGAGCTGTGCTAGTCCATTTACTTTACAGGATATATAATTTGGTAGTGTAGTGGTTATGTTACTGGACTAGAGGCCTGTGACTTCAAATCCCACCATGGCAGTTTGAGATGTGAATTAATTTTTTTTTCAAAATAACAGCTATTCGATTGTTGTAAAAACCCAACTGGGTCACGAATGATCTTTACCTGCTATTCCTACCCAGTCTGGCCTATGTGAATCAAGTCCCAAACCAACGTGATTGACTTTTAACTGCCCTCTTGAAATGGCCTAGCAAGCCACTCAGTTGTATCAAACTGCTACAAAGACTGCAGCGATTCAAGGCAGCAACCCATCACCCCCTTTACAGAGCAACTAGGGATGTGTAATATATTGCAGTCTTGCCAATGATGCCCACATCCCAAGAATTAATTAAAAAAAAAAATCAATTAAAATCCCTGTGGTCTGCCTTAAAAACCTTCTTAAAATCCATCTTTTCAATCTGGCTTCTATTCCCCTCTCTTAACCTTACTCCCATGGCTCAGCATCTGCTCCTTTTATTATTTCTTTGTAAAATGTCTTGGGATCTCTTGTACAGTACATAGAAGCACTATATAAATACAAGCTGTTGTTGTTAAGGTTTTTTCCATAAAAGTACACTACTTGGTGGTAAATGCCACAAAATAGGACCTGAAGTGTCATTTTACATTATTACCAGGGTATGTGTCAGTGAATCACAGCAAAATTCAAATACCTTGTACGGTAATACAATTCCCAATGCTATATTTTAGTCCTTACTTTTAGCACAGTGACAAATATATTTCATTTCCAAAAAGCCATTTAGAAATCAAAACATTTAGTCCTAAGTATTTATTTGGAGGAGATTTCTTCCCAAGAAGGAGGATGGAAAGACATCAAGTCTCAACATTGAGGCTTTGTAGAGGGAACGGCTCTTAGATGATGGATAACAGCAAAACAGTTCCACCTTCAGCTTATTAAGAGTTGGTTAAGGTAGTTGAATAACAATACTATTGCCGAGAGGAAATAGGCGTTCTGGTAAAACGCAACAGGGTCATGCTTAAAAAGAAAGTGATAGATATTCCAAGGTGCATAACCATTGTGGCTGTGCTGGAAATCTGACCCACACCAGGACTCTTAAGGAAAATACTGTGGAACCACTTTCAGTGCAAATGCAGCACTACAGTAAGGCAGTGGTCCAGCTGTACCAGTTGCAAACACTTCTAAAGCAAAACACATTAAAGTAGGATGAAGACACGGTGGGGTGGCTATTTACTAAAATATTAGGAAAAGTTTAGTCTAATGATTATATAAATTACTTGTAATTAGCATAATTCCATTATCCCCAGGAATAAATATACTTCTATGAAGATAGGAACTACAGTTTGGAGTTGTATAGTTAGTAATACTTTTGAAATGGATAGGGATGATAGGACCAGAGACCATGCCTACAAATCCATTGACAAAGTTAGGTTGATGCCAGGAACAAACTGTCAAGCAATGGCGAGTATGGAGTCACTACAGTTCTTTAGGAAGGAACTTGACAAGTTTAAATGAAAAGGGCATAACCAGTTATAAGGAGTAAAGTGATGGTTGGTTGTGACTGTGATTCTGGCATGGGCTAACTGCAGTCTTCTGGGGATGTATTTCCATTCATTTGCACTGGTGTCAGTTGTGGCTCAGTTGGTAGCACTCTTGCTTCTGAGGCACAAGGTCAAGTTCAACTCGAGATTTGACATACAATCTAGGCTGGAACTCCAGTGCAGTAAGGAGGGAGTGCTTCACGGTCGGAGGTGCCGTCTTTCAGATGAGTGTTAAACCAAGGCCATGTCTGCCCTCTCAGGTGGGCATACAAGATCCCATGCCACTATTTCGAAGAACAGGGCAGTTCTCCACAGTGTCCTGGCCAATATTTATCCCTCAACCAACATCACTAAAACAGATTATCTGGTCATGATCACATTGCTGTTTGTGGGAGCTTGCTATGCGCAATTTGGCTGTCGTGTTTCCTACATTACAACAGTGATTACACATCAAAAGTACTTCATTGGCTGTAAAGCGCTTTGGGACATCCTGAGAGTGTGAAAGGCGCTATAGAAATGCAAGTTCTTTCTTCCTTTTGGGAATATCAGTATGTTCCTGGTGTCAGGGTTGCTAAAAAGATCGCAGATGGAATTAAAACTTTAAAGGACTGCCTTGGTGAGTTGCAGAGGGCTCAACAGCACTAGGTAAGATGGAAGATTACATTCTTTTTTAAAATTATTTTTTTCTGGTCTGCTGCCAAGGCCACTGGCGACGGCAACACTACAAGTGGAACCACAGCCATTTCCTTCTCCACACCCAAGACAGGCAAATTAGCAACGGTGGAAATGCCATTGGGAGACCACAAAACTTATGATAATGATCTTGACTGAGACAATCGATCAGGATAGAGGCACTTGCCTGGGGCAAGCAGAAGTTCCGCTCATTGAAATTGTGCTGCCATAGGGACCCAGAGATAAATCTGTCCCAGGTGAGTTTATGCAGAAATCACTTAAGAGATTGCAGATATGATAACATACTACCCAAGTGTCCTACCTGAAATAAATTGGAAGTTTAAACTCAGATCCGAGTAGGCACAGACCCACAATACAAAACTGATGTAATTTGATGGGCTCTCTTTTAAAGAAAGGTTGGATAAATATTTGATTAGGAACAGGATTAAAGCTTATAAATGGTAATTGCAGATTAAACTATGAGTACCTTGTAGAACACAACATTTCCTGAGGTGTTAGGGCCATGGAATTGTGTAAGTGTAAGGTGAAAGTTTGACAGAGTCAAGATTGTACATAATCTGTAGGGAGATGGGTTGCATGCCTTTTGTCATTCAAAAGGCCATAAATGGTTAGCACGGGGAATGAAAACATTCCATGCTGGATTAGGACTTCTCAAGTTAATTTACAGCATGATTAAAGCACATTGCTGGATCAGTGTTGAGTAACCTATGCATTGCATCCTACAACGTACTCGGTGCTCGTTGACCTACATTGGCTCCTGGTCCGGCAACGCCTTGTTTTAAAATTATCATCCTTGTTTTCAAATCCCTTCATGGCCTCGCCCCTCCCCAGCTCTGTAACCTCCTCCAGCCGGATAACCCTCAGAGATATCTGCACTCCTCCAATTCTGGCCTCTTGCGCATCTGATTTTCTGCGGCCTACCACTGGCAGGCGTGCCTTCAGCTGCCTAGGCCCAAAGCTCTGCAATTCCCTCCCTAAACATCGCCGCCTCTTTCTCCCCTTTAAAGACACTTCTTAAACTTACCTCCGTGACCAAGTCACCTATCCTAATATCTCATGTGGCTCGGTGTCAAATTTTGTTTGATAACTCTCCTGTGAAGCGCCTTGGGACGTTTTACTATGTTCAAGGTACTATATAAATTTAAGTTATTGTACTACCCGATTTTGATGCTGACAATAGATGCCCAAAAAGTGTTCAAATGTTCCACAGTGACATCCCTCAGTTCAATCAACAAAAGTGGGTCAATTCTTGTCTTGCAATCAGTCATCATAACTCGATTCAGTGCCGACACCATGGGTGTCATTTTCAACTTCATTGCCTGGGCTGTATCCTGATGGAGCGGATCGCCCGCCCTCCTTTATGAAACCTGCCCTGATTCGTTTCTACAATAGGTCGGAGATTCTCTCCACCAGGATACCACCCAGATGGCCAATTTGAAAATTACCTCAACATGAACTCCTCATCCTGCTATTCCCTCTGCCGGCTGTCACAGTCATCTGTCCATTATCACTAACACTTGAGTCTTTCCTTACACAGTTCCACCATATTAGGTTTGGCTTTCCACATGGCCTATTCCCCAAGTGTGATCCATTCAATCACTCTCTGAGGGCAGTGATCTTCAGCCATACGGTACATAATCTACCCATCACAATTATGTCATGCAAGTCACTCATTACTCGATCACTGCTCCCCCCACCACATATCCAAAAGCGCCCAGCCTCTGCTTTTGTCAAGGTCCAGCTTTTAGTCTCAGACAATCTCTTTTTGACATCCAAGGATAGGCTGCCTCCTCCACAGTGGTTATTACACTTGTGTATAGGTAATTCTCAATTTAGTAATCATCACCAGCAGGTCTACAGTTTTGAATTAGAAACAAAAATCATTCACTGATCAACAGTGAGTTTTTAAATCCATTTACATTTAGTGTCTAGCATCAAACTTAAAAAAACAAATCCTGCCCCAAAAATGTTTTGTTGATGTAAAATAATTCCATGCAAATTTGAAGAACCAAATGTTTCCAGGTAAAATGTGAAAATGTTACAAAGTCATTTGTTGCCATTTTTGATCCATGTATTATTAGATGACACACAGCCAAAAACAAAATGTTCAGCTACTGTGAAAAGCTGCTAAAATTTTGGTATGGCAAAGGAACAATTTACATAAGCTGTGATTTGAAAAATTAAGATTTAGAGTTGCGTCTGATCGCAGCCAGATAAGTGCTATCTGCTGTAAGGTTACTTTGCAGAACAAAGTTCAACATAAGGCTCCTGGTGTCAATCACGAAGCACAGTTCATTTCCTAAACCAAGTGCATCCAACTTCTTTTATTGGTTAACCGTGAACTCAGGATATTTCAGCCAGCACTAGTCTAGGAAGCAGATTGTGGGTCCTGATTATTCCAAAATGCCATAGTTTTCCTTCCTGAATGTCAATTAGAAGTCACGATTCAGTTCTCAAACCTAAACCTGATGAACTGTGCTATGTTCACAACAAACAATAGTTGACTGATACTGATTTAGGAAGCGCATTGTAGCACTCAACTAGTATCCAAAAGGAAAACTGTCCATTCTTTGCCAATGCCGCCTGTGGATCAAATTCTTGTAATCTTGCAAAATGCCATTCAATGCGCATCTGAGGAGCAGATAACAAAAAAAATGATCTTTAGAGGTCATAAAAAGGGGAATGTAAAACGAGAGCAAAACACTACCTCAGTGTTCCCAGAATTAACCTTTTAATTTATCACATTCTTACTAAAAACAGATACACTTTTCTTCACTGCGCAAAAATTTCCTATTTTTTTACTCCCTTTAACACCCTGTATTTAAGTGAGCATTTACTACTACCTTTCCCAAACTCGTTTGTTTTTACATAAAATGTTAATATTTGTTTCCAACTTCCCACATGTCCAATTTTAAAAACACAATTAATTTGATATTAAGTTCAATAAGGTTGTCACATGTGATTTTTTTAATTCTTGATGCATCCTCAGGTTCAGCATAACTGCTCACTTCTATTAAAGTGGGCCTCACATTCCCTGTGATACAGGGTGCATTTTATTTTTGCCCAATATCTAGGTAAACGATAGCGAGCCCCAAAGATTGTAACCGAGAACCTTTACTCTGTGCACAGGCTACTGGAATGTATAATGCGTCATCTTGAATTTCCTCTCTCCAAAAGCGGACTGAATGTGTACTCTTCTCCGACTCAACTTTGAACCAACAAGCGACTTTACTTATGTAAGACAGATGAACAGTATAAAATAGTGAAATGTACTTAAAATAATAAAGCTGCCGCTTGTTTTCTCTCTAAACACAGACTTAAAATACAGCCTCACTTCTTACCCTGTGGAACAGACTACCATTTGAAATCAAACTCAGCTATTTTGCTGGCTGGCCCAACACTTAAAGGTAAACTCTGACTGTGAACTGATCCCCAGGTAAAATAAGCTTCCCATATGAATACAATCCAACCTCCTTTGAAGTTACACAGAAACAAAAGGCTACATATCTCAACTATCTCAGATCAGCAACCAGATAGGTTAAAAAAAAACTTAATGTAGGAATATGTCTCAAGGTGCTTCACAGGAGTAGAATCAGACAAAATTTAACACCGAGCCAAAGGAGGAGTTATTAGGGCGGGTGACTAAAAGCTTGGTTAAAGAGGTTTATTGAGGAGCGAGCTGGAGGGGTAGAGAGATTTAGGGAGGGAATTCCAGAGTTTAGGGCCTAGACACACCACCAATGGTGGGGCGAAGGAAGTGGGAGATGCAGAATAGTGCAGAGTTGGAACAACGCAGAGTCCTTGGAGGGTTGTACGTCACAGAGATAGGGTGGGGCAAGGCAATGGAGGGATTTAAACACCTGATTGAGAATTTTAAAAGCGAGGCATTGGTGAACCGGGAGCCAATGTAGGTCAGCGAGCACAAACGTGATGGGTGAGTGGGTCTTGGTACAGGTTAGGACATGGGCAGCAAAGCTTTGGATGAGCTGAAGTTTATGGAGGGTGGAAGATGTGTGGCCAAGAGAGCTTTGGAATAGTAGAGACTGGAGTTAAAAAAAAAAGCATGGATGAGGGTTTCAGCAGCAGATGTGCTGAGGCAGGGGCGGAGACAGATGACGTTAGAAGTGGAAGTAGGTGGCCTTTGTGATGGAGAGGATACGAGGTCAGAAGCTCAACTCAAGGTCAAACAGGATGCCGAGGTTGCGAGCAGTCTGAGACAGTGGCTACGGAGGGGGATGGAATAGGTGGCGAGGGAATGGAGTTTGTGGCAGGGGCCGAAGACAATGGCTTCGGTCTTCCCAATAGAAAAAAAGACAGACTTGTATTTATATAGTGCCTTTCACGACCACCAGACATCCCAAAGCGCTTTACAGCCAATGAAGTATTTTTGAAGTGTAGTCACTGTTGTAATGTAGGAAGCGCAGTAGCCAATTTGCACACAGCAAGCTCCCACAAACAGCAATGTGATAATGACCAGATTATCTGTTTTTGTTATGTTGATTGAGGGATAAATATTGGCCAGGACACTGGGGATAACTCCCCTGCTCCTCTTCGAATTAGTGCCATGCGATCTTTTACATCCACCTGAGAGCAGATGGGGCCCTCGGTTTAAGCAGCAAGGTGTCACAAAAGTATCATTCTATTCAATTCACTCATTATGACTATTGTAGGCAGTCAAGCAATGAGAAGTCTCCATTCTTCACTGGAACTGGCCAAAATTAGAGGAGCGCAGATATCTAGGAGGTAACAAAGGCATGGATGAGGTTTTCAGCAGCAGCAGATGATCTGAGGCAGGGGCGGAGATGGCGACGTTATGGAGGTGGAAACAGGCAGTCTTAGTGATCGGAAGCTCATTTCAGGGTCAAATATGACACCAAGGTTGCGAACAGTCTGGTTCAGCCCGAGACAGATGCTAGGGAACGGAGTTTGTGTCGGGGACTGTAGACAATGGTAAATTAATATTGAAGAAAACCTTAATTTTGTGTTTGATGTTGTAATCTTGTAACCTTACCCATTTTCTTTCTCAACCCGAACAGTTTGTGTAAAAAGGTAACCAGTAATTTGCAACCAGCTGCTATGATTAGATTTTGACTGTGAAAACAACCACTAAAATCATGCAAAAATTATTATTGCTGGGAGCCTCTGGCCCACTTATTAATTTAATTGATCCAGCAAATCAACCACCAGCTTTACCCACTGTCCCATCCTGCTCTATACCTAATTGATAACCCCACGTGAACTTCTTGCAAGATGTCCAAAATAGACAGAGTGTACAGCACAGAAACAGGCCATTCGGCCCAACTGGTCTATGCCAGCATTTATACTCCACACGAGCCTCCTCCCACCCTACTTCATCTAACCCCATCAGCATATCCTTCTACTCCTTTCTCCCTCACATGCTTATCTAACTTCCCCTTAAATGCAGCTGTGCGATTTGCCTCAACTACTCCTGTGGTAGCGAGTTCCACATTCGTACCACTCTCTGGGTAAAGAAGCTTCTCCTGAATTTCCTATTGGATTTATTAGTGACTATCTTATATTTATGACCTCTAGTTTTGGACTGCCCCAAAAGTGGAAACTTTTTCTTTACGTCTACCCTATCAAAACTTTTCATTATATTAAGGACCTCTATCAGGTCACCCCTCAGCCTTCTCTTTCCTAGAGAAAAGAGCTCCAGCCTGTTCAGCTTTTCCTGCTAAATAGATCTGCTCAGTTCTGGTATCATCCATGTGAATCTTTTTTGCACCTTCACCAATGCCTCTATATGCTTTATATAAATATGGAGACCAGAACTGTGCACAGTACTCCAAATTTGAAGATATCTATACCTAGATTAGTTTGTGTGTACTGTATAATAAGTAAAAATAAACATATTTAAAGTGAAGTCTCTACATAAAGCACAGGAATCCATGGCCCACATTATGCTTTTTTTTTTTTGCAGTCAATACTAGCTAAAGACAGCTATTTCCACATTCCCACTTTTTCCCAAATTTTAGCACTGTACTCCCTTTTTCTTGTACTACTGATAAGATGCTTTAGTGTATGTGCAGGGTATCAGTAGTACAAGAAAAAGGGAGTACAGTGCTGTCATCAATATTAGTGGTCGTGAAATTTTCATCCTACTAGATCTCATAGCGTTGCTCATAGTGTCAGAGGTTATCCTGCTGCAAGGGGTGAGGGAAAGGTACACATCGCCAGTGAATTTGGAAAGACGTTTGTCTAAGGTCTCTCCAGAGACAGTAAAGTATTTCTTGATAATGTTTTCCCTATCCACTTCAGGTAGCTAAATCAATAAACAGCTTATAATATGAAGAAGCAGCTCTGTTTGACTGCTCATCTGTTTAGGGTGCATTTTTAATAGCAAACATCAGTAACACAATTCAAAGTCCTGCTCTAAGCCAATGCAACCAGAGTACTTCTCCACTTGCTGTTTATCTCCTCTGTTGGGTTCAGTTAGGGGTTTTCCCATCTCCATAGTGAAGTGAGACTCCCTGAAGGATAGAATCTCACCCCACTTCAGGTTGACAAGGCCTGCAGTGTAAATCAAGTGTGCGCCAAACCTAGTTTACAACATTTTCAGGGGGTTATCTCACCACGTGGTCTAAAACATTACATTTTTATACGGTTGGGAGAACACTGCACATGCATGTATCTATGCACGCACAAAGCTCTTTGCTGAGCAGGTTAATCAAGAAACCAAATGGCGGCTACTAGTCTCAAACGAGTATAAAGACACCCTAACAAATAAATACTACGCACGGTTTCTGTTCTCAGTTACCTCAGAAAATAAATGAGTAAATCTTTACTTTGTTTTTGATATTTTATGCTAACACGCACCCATCCCCCACCCCACTCACACATATTCAAATGTGAGAAGTCGCACAACACCAGGTTATAGTCCAACAGTTTTATTTGAAATCACAAGCTTTCGGAGCGCTGCTCCTTCGTCAGGTGAAGTCACTTCTCACATTTGTCCACCCCAGTCCAACACCGGCATCTCCACATCACACATATTCAAGTTATCTTAAATGCTTCTGTAGTGGCTTTCCTGAGATTTTTTGTTTGTGGTAATTTTCCATTGAGAGAAGGGGGGCAGAGCTTTTAAAACAGCAAGACTTGGTATGCTCTATGAATGACCAAATGCATGCGGAGAGCTGTAGCTTGAAATCCTGTTAAGTCTCTTCAGCCAAGAGTTATGGATGTGGGACCTCCACAAACATCAAGCTGAGACTTCAGGTACACAGGTATAGGTATAGGTCTCTGGTATAAAAGGTACAAACCTCCAATAGATAGCACTGTCACAGGCATTTTAGATACAGAAAATGACCCCCAAATAAAAGTCAACAAAAATTTTAGAAGTTAGCATATTAAGCCTACAGCAATACACTTGTTTCTGAAAGTCACTGGGTAAATCTTCATTTATCCTCGGCACTTGCCTCAAGCCTGATGTATCTGCAGTAATGTACGGTTGTGTGCAAGCAGATATTTGAGCATTATATAGAATACTACCAAGCAGTACACTTGCATACAATTAAATTTTGGATTATAATTAACTTTTTTTAGTAATATGTTTAAAGAATGTCTAATATTGTAAGTTGTACAAACAGAAACTAGGAACATTTTACACAATTTAGCAGCAACTCTTCAAAATCGTTTGTTGGTGCATGTTTCTGTGACACTAGTCATCATGTCAACTAATTTTTATGGTTAAATCAGATAGACTCAGTGAATAAAAACCATCTAATAATTTCACTGGATAAAGAATGCTTGAATGATACAAACAGGCAGTACTTGAACTCTTGTGGTGTAAAGAGTAACTATTTCATTGACTAGCAGCAATTCAATAACGAAATATGCTGAAAGCAAATGAGAACATTTCAATGCATATTTTTTAAATCTCAGATAGAAACTTGCATCTGTGGCTTCACGTCATCCAATTTTAGATGGGAGTGAACAAAAGTTCACCCATTTTTGGAGTCAAATGCTACCACTGACAACAGATGGTATAACATTTTATGGTCATTTTAAAATCACAGAACTCAAGTGGGTTTCTTTACTGGATTTAAATAAGGCTACCAAGAAAATGCACATCTTAAAACCTCAACATTAATGTAGTTTCTAAAGCAGTTTTACTACAAATACTGTATTTAAAAAACAAAAAAACTGATACAAACCCAGACAAGTCCGTGGTACCTTGGTCAGGCCTGAGGTATCAGTTTGAATGCACTGCTCTAGTAGCGTAGAGACTTACAACCATCAAATGACTGAAGCGACCACTCAGAGGTTAAAAAGGCTACACATTGCCCACGCTATGAGGTTCCTGCCATCAGTACTGTTCAGACAGATAAATCCATGAGCAAAAATACTGAAGACTTTTATTAAAAAGTGATAATAGTACTGTGAGCTACTGAGTGCAGACAAATTTATAATTTCACATTTTGACTATCGGTGGGTAACTGTTTTCAAAAATGTTCTGCCAGTACTTCTGCATTACCACTAGAGAGAGAACAGGACCACAGATGCTAGTGTTAATTCCTTGGTAAGTAGTCAGTTGCATAATAGTAATTTGCACTAGTTGATAACATTAAGATTGAGCTTTGCCATTTTCCTCAATAGCCTTCACTTGCATTTCCATATAGATTTCTACTGGCAATAAGATTAGTTATATTTTGTATTTCCTTATTATTTTGCTGAACATGGTTTTTTCCTGAGTTACCACCATTCCACATAATTGGGACTAGGAAATTAGGAACAGACTAAGAATACCTCACCATCAAGATGCTCAACTAGACAAGAAACAAAAGTACTGCTGGCCACAGATAGCTAGATACACTTCAATTCTATCACAATCCAAACAGTAATAGCATTAGCAAAGAATGCTGACCTCACAGAAATGCAGCTGACAATTTGAACACCTATTTCTTCATCTCTACACCTCACACAGTCGCCCGATTATCCACTAACGCATCACTTTCAACCCAAGTTTCGCAACTACTTTTATTCAGCATGCCTAATTTTGTCCATCACGATCTAATCTGTGTTTGCGCAGTGTATGCTCAGTACTGACATTTCTTAATGGAAGTAGCACTGTCTGGAATAGTGGTGCATTTAAAATTAAAAATAAGGGACGAGGTAAGCTATCCTCCACACAGACAAGCCAGTTATATTGCCACAAACATACAGGAGTTTTCTACCTACTTGTCCATGGACATCATTTATTCTTAGAACAGATGGTTTGGAGTTTCTTTCAAAATTACACTCCATCCAATGGATTTGGGTAATTTAATAAATCACAAGAGCAAACCTTGACCAAGTTATGCACATTCTCCCCGTGTCTGCGTGGGTTTCCTCCGGGTGCTCCGGTTTCCTCCCACAGTCCAAAAATGTGCGGGTTAGGTTGATTTGGCTATGATAAATTGACCCTTAGTGTTAGGGGGGGATTAAATATGTGGGGTTACGGGGATAGGATGGGATATGTTAGGGGGAATTAAATACGTGGGGTTACGGGGATAGGGTGGGATATGTGTCGGTGCAGGCTCGATGGGGATTCTGTGTGGGAAAGCAGGGACAGGGTACTGGATTTGGATGATCAGCCATGATTGTATTGAATGGTGGAGCAGGCTCGACGGGCCGAATGGCCTACTCCTGCTCCTAGTTTCTATGTTTCTATGTTTATCAATCTTTCCCAATTACCATTATTTAGATATAAATGCAGCCTTATTCTTTATGCTAGTTCTATTATTTTCTGTTCTGTAGGAGTTTCTATCTTCCAATTTTCCCTCAATAGTTATTGTGGCTACACAGTTTTGCCATATCTCTGCATCGCATGGCAGGAAGAGGGTGGTTTTAAACAATTTTTGATGCCAAATTACAGTTATAAGAGTCAGGTGACAGGAAGAGTATTTTTCAGAATAATGAGGTATAATGTTATGTCTGTGGTAGCCAACGGTCTTATTTGTAACACAGCCTTGTGTAAAGAAAAGCTTGATTAATCTTTTTACTTTAAATACATTAGTGCCTCAAGAACACTATTCTCACTATGAAATGCCCATACTCAGCTTACAAGACAAAACAACTTGTATTTATATAGCGCCTTTAACGCAGTAAACGTCCAAAGGCGCTGCACAGGAGTATTAAAGACAAGAAAAAATGACACCAATCCACAAGGATAAATTAGGGCAGGTGACCACAAGCTTGGTCAAAGAGGTAGGTTTTAAGGAGCGTCTTAAAAGGAGGAAAGAGAGGTAGAGAGGCGGACAGGTTTAGGGAGTGAATTCCAGAGCTTAGGGCCTAGGCAACAGAAGGCACAGCCACCAAAGGTTGAGCGATTATAATCAGGGATCCTCAAGGAGGGCAGAATTAGAGGAGCGCAGAGATCTCAGGGAGGTTGTGGAGCTGAAGGAGATTACAGAGATAAGAAGGGGTGAGGCCATGGAGGGATTTGAAAACAAGGATGAGAATTTTGAAATCGAGGCGCTGCTTAACCGGGAGCCAATATAGGTCAGCGAGCACAGGGATGATGGGCGAATGGGACTTGGAGAGAGTTAGGACACGGGCAGCCGAGTTTTGGATGACCTCAAGTTTACGTAGGGTGGAACGTGGGAGGCCAGCCAGGAGTGCATTGGAATAGTCAAGTCTAGGAGGTAACAAAGGCATGGATTAGGGTTTCAGCAGCGGATGATCTGAGGCAAGGGCGGAGACGGGCGATGTTACGGAGGTGGAAATAGGCGGTCTTTGTTATGCTGCGGATGTGGTCGGAAGCTCATTTCAGGATCAAATATGACCCAAGGTTGCAAACAGTGTGGTTCTGCCTCAGACAGATGTTAGGGAGAGGGAATGGAGTCAGTGGCTAGGAAACGGAGTTTGTGGCGGGGACCGAAAACAATGGCTTCGGTTTTCCCAATAATTAATTGGAGAAAATTTCTGCTCATCCAGAACTGTATGTTGGACAAGCAGTCTGACAAATTAGAGACCGTGGAGGGGTCGAGAGAAGAAGTAGTGAGGTAGAGCTGGGTGTCGTCAGCGTACATGTGGAAACTGACGCTGTGTTTTCGGATGATGTCGCCAAGGGGCAACATGTAGATGAGAAATAGGAGGGGGCCCAAGGATAGATCCTTGGTGGACACCAGAGGTAACGATGCGGGGGACACCAGAGGAAACGGTAACGATGTTCGTAAAAATACAAACTAGACAAATAAAATTAACATGCTGGTGAAAAGCTACCTAATGCAAGGCAGAACACATCACATACTGTACAAATGCCCAATTGTTCAGTGAACAGGTGAGATCTTGCTTTGGTGTTGTTTATACAGTTGGAAACATTCAATTCTCAAGCACACAGAAAGAGCTGCTAGGCTGACATGTGTGAAATATTTTTGTCTCATCCTGACAGGAAAGCATACTTTCCAGAAGCTATACAGAAAAACCCAGCTGCAGCTAAAAGATGTGAACATAGTTTTAAGGAGCCCCACTTCCCTCGTACAATTGATCAAAAGAATTACATTTTCAACTGGACATAAGATCATAAAATATTCACATTTTGACAGATAACAATCCAAGTAAAAATCATGAACGAATAGTAAAATAACTTACAGTAAGTTATTTATTACACACTACACGTCAAAGAACATGTCTCCACAGTAACATATTTGTGGTATTCTTGTTTACAGTCTGATCTAACATTCATTTAATTAACTTAGCAAAACTCAAACCGCAGTTATAAAATGTCTTGTTGGGGTTGCTCCCTTTGTAACCTGCTTATACAAATTAACTGCAGGAACTACTAAGCAAGAGCAAATTCTACTAAGAGGGAAACATTTTTAGTTATATCATACATTTAAAATTGCACTGGATTGAAGTTTTCAGACCTGCTTCGACCGTGTACAAGCAGAAATGCATATTTAAAAAGTCCAATACCACAACTGCAGTGGTGCATTACTAGGCTCAGCATCTAGTGGTAAAAGCTGACTACGAAGACTGGTAAGTTATTACTTATTATACTGGGATGTGGGATGGCGCGAGAAAGAAATTTATGCTAATGATCTATAATTCTACATATGACTGCTCGATCAAATGTTCAAAGGAGTCCCAGTTGTCATTTGGCCAAAAGCTGCTCGTCTCAACGGCAGGAACTTGGCTCAAATTTGACTGCCAAGACTTCTGGATTCCTCTGTCATCAGCATTACACTACTCTGCTGGACTACACCAAGGCTCGGCTGCCATGACTCTGCTCAGTTACTCAGTCGTTTCAAGATAACGTTTTCTAGCCTACAGCCCATCTCTCCACCTCAGCTTCTGACTACTTCAATGCACTGCTGGTTATTCCGATTTACTTTTCTGCTATGTGGGTCCTGGGCAGAAATCCACTTTCTCCAGGGCCGAACCCCATTTCTTCGCTGGCTTCTGGATCTTGGTGATCTCCACCACGGTCACTGCTTTCTACGGAGGCTGTATTCTCTGCTGGGCTGCCTATATTCTAGTACCTGGCCTGCTTCTGCGTCCTTAGTTTTCTGCTCCTCTGGCAGGGCATTTTCACTCTATGCTGAGCTAACTCTGATCTGCTCCTGTTGGTTCCCGCCCTGCTCTGGATTCTGCTCCAAATGACCTTTGCTTTGCTGCTTTCCATTTGCTTCCAATAACCGGTGACTCCACTCATGCTTTAGAACTCCTGTCACCCTTCCCTCAAGCTCCAACTGCTGCTCCAGATCTTGTGTTCTGCACCTTCCCATAGCTTCCTTACCTGCATTGATTGTGAATTTACCTTTCATGGTCCTCTAGCTCCCTGGGCTTTACTGCTTTTGGCCCTTGGGTTTCACTCCCAACTGCTTCTCCCTCTTCTGCTGGAATACTGGATCAGTTGGTGTGCACTACTAATCACTGAGGCCACACTCCCCTCTCCATTTCCCACTGTACAACCTCCAGCAGTCCGCCCACTGATACTCTTGATTCACTTGCCTTTCACAACTGCCTCAGATCTTGGACATTGGTTCATTTATGCTCCAAGCTGACTCCATTGTGTCTACAAGTCAACTTCATCCCACCACTAGACCTCTGACTTCAACTTTGGACTCTCCCAGATTGTCTCCTCCCTATCCTCTGTTTACAACGAGGACATAGCTCTCCTAATCTTTGCCTTGCCTATGTAACCTGAATTCCGTGTGTCCATTTTGTCTGCCGCTCCAGACCCGAGCCCATTAAATTAACTTCCCTTCACCCCCCCCACTCTTCTCTTGACCCCTATTGGGTGCTTCGCCTGTCTCCTCTCCTTCCTGTATCCCAGTCATGTTAGCTTTCATTTCTCCTCGAGTACTGCGCCCCCACAATCCTTCACAATTCCTCTGCTTTCCTACTCACCTGCCACCGTCCTAGGCTTGAATCCCACAACTACCCTCGGTGCCTCTCTCAACATTATCCAAAAGGCCCAGGTATATCAGTCACGGTTTCCTAACGAGCAGCAACCCCAATTAACCCATTCCCCCCTCTCATCGACCTCCCCGCCGCTGGGGGCTAATTTCACCAACCTGCTTCCTGTCCCGCTCACCCCATCCACCACTGCCCCCTTGAACTCTGCCAGCGGAACAATCACTGCCCCTCTCCGCAGTTCCCTCCATAATGTCCATTCACTCACCAGCAAAGCCATTGTCATCCATGATTTTACTGTGGATAATTGTATTATCATGGCTTTGACAGAAATTTGGCTCACGGGTGATGACCCTTTACTGAAGCCTCCCTGCCTAGTTATTCTTTCCCTACCTCAGCCCATCTGCTGCTGAAACCCTCACCCATACCACTGTCACCTCCAGACTTGACTATTTGAATGCTCTCCTGGCCAGCCTCCCATCCTCCGAACTCCATAAACTTCAGTTCATCCAAAACTCTGCTACTCGTATCCAAAAACACACCAAGTCCCATTCTCCCATCACCTACACTGGCTCCTGGTCCACAATGCTGCCAATTTAAAAGTCTAATCCTCATATTCAAATACCTTCATGGCCTCACTCCTTCCCAGCTCTGTAACCTCCCCCAGCCCTACAACCCTCCGAGAACTCTGCGTTCCTCCAACTCTGACCTCTTGTACATGCCCCACTCCCTTCACCCTGCCTTTGGTAGCCATGTCTTCAGCAGTCTAAGCCCCAAGCTCTGGAATTCCACCCCTAAATCTCTTCTCCTTAAAACCTACCTATTTGACTAAGATTTTAGTCACCCTCCTCATAGCTCCTTCTTTGATTCAGTGTCAATTTTTGTCTGATTACATTTCTGTGAAGCAGTTTGAGATGTTTATCTACATTAAAGACACTGGCCTGTAATTTCCAATCCCTACGGGTGTAGCCGACAACCACGACGTGCGTGGATTCTTTAGCGCAGTCAAGACCCTCTACGGCCCAAGCACCCAAGGCCCTACCCCACTGCGGGCCAAGAACGGAGAGGTACTCATCAAGGACAGAGAGGCAGTCAGTGCCCGCTGGAAGGAGCACTTCGAAGATCTCCTTAACCGCGACTCTGTCTTCGACGTGAGTGTCCTCAACTCCATCCCGCAGCATGCTACCCGCCACCATCTCAGCACAACCCCAGCCAGCATGAGGCTGAAAAGGCCATCCGGCAACTGAAGAACAACAAGGCCTCAGGGGCAGATGGAATCCCCGCCGAGGCACTAAAGCATGGCGGAGAAGCACTACTGGCGTGAATTCATGAACTAATTTCTCTTATCTGGAAGGAGGAGAGCATGCCAGGGGATCTCAGATGCCGTAATTGTGACCATCTTCAAGAAAGGTGACAAGTCCGATTGCGGTAATTACAGAGGAGTCTCCCTGCTGTCTGCCACAGGGAAAGTCAGTCATCGCAAGAATCCTCCTCAATCGCCTTCTCCCAGTGGCCGAAGAGCTCCTCCCAGAGTCGCAATGCGGATTCCGCCCACTAAAGGGCGGAATGGACTGCACGTCAATTACAAGAGAAATGCAGGGAACAGCACCAACCGCTGTACATGGCCTTCTTTGATCTCACAAAGGCCTTCGACACTGTCAACCGTGAGGGATTATGGAGTGTCCTCCTCAAATTCGGCTGCCCTCAAAAGTTTGTCACCATCCTCCGCCTGCTTCACGACGACATGCAAGCCGTGATCCTGACCAACGGTTCCACCACAGACCCAATTCATGTACGAACCGGGGTCAAGCAAGGCTGTGTCATCGCACCAACGCTCTTCTCGATCTTCCTTGCTGCAATGCTCCATCTCACCCTCAGTAAGCTCCCCGCTGGAGTGGAGCTAATTTACAGAACAAACGGGAAACTGTTCAACCTCCGTCGCCTCCAGTCCAGATCCAAGGTCGCTCCATCCTGTGTCGTCGAATTACAGTATGCAGACGACGCTTGCGTCTGCGCTCACTCAGAGGTCGAACTCCAAACCATCATCAACACCTTCACCGAAGCGTACGAGAGCATGGGCCTTACACTAAACATCCGTAAGACAAAGGTCCTCTACCAACCTGCCCCCGCCACACAGTACTGCCCCCCGATTATCAAAATCCACGACAAGGCCTTGGACAACGTGGACCACTTTCCATACCTCAGGAGCCTACTGTCAACAAGGGCAGACGTCGACGACGAAGTCCAACACCACCTTCAGTGTGCCAGTGCAGCCTTCGGTCGCCTGAGGAAGAGTGTTTGAAGACCAGGACCTCAAACCCGGCACTAAGCTCATGGTCTACAGAGCAGCAGTGATACCTGCCCTGCTGTATGCCTCAGAAACATGGACCATGTACAGCAGGCACCTCAAAGCACTGGAGAGGTACCACCAACGCTGCCTCCGCAAGATCCTGCAAATCCATTGGCAGGATTGGCGTACCAACGTCAGTGTTCTTGCTCAGGCCAACATCCCCAGCATCGAAGCTTTGACCACGCTCGATCAGCTCCGATGGACGGGTCACATTGTCCACATGCCCGATACGAGACTCCCAAAACAAGCGCTCTACTCAGAGCTCCGGCACAGCAAGAGAGCCCCAGGTGGGCAGAGAAAACGCTTCAAGGACACCCTCAAAGCCTCCTTGAAAAAGTGTAACATCCCCACCGACACCTGGGAATCCCTGGCCCAAAACCGCACAAAGTGGAGGAGAAGCATCCGGGAAGGCGCCGAACACAGAGTCTCTTTGCCGGGAGCAAGCAGAAGCTAAGCGCAGGCAGCACAAGGAGCGCACGTCAACCCAAGCACCCCACCCACCCGCCCCTTCAACCACCGTCTGCCCCACCTGTGACAGAGACTGTAGGTCCCGCATTGGACTCATCAGTCACCTGCAAACTCATTTTTAATGTGGAAGCAAGTCATCCTTGGTTCCGAGGGACTGCCTAAGAAGAGAAGTACGAGCTGTGTACACACCCGTAGGGACATCGGAAATGCCAGTTTCAGGCATGCGAAGCGCATGCGCTGAAAACCAGCACAGATCCTCTTGACAGATCGCACGCCTGCACTGGAGAAGGGCCTCTGCAGGTGGAGAGTTCTGCTTTCTGCAGAACCTCCGCCCGCTGAAAACCTTTAAAAATCTTACGCTTGGTAAAGGCAGGCGTAAGGCCTGCTTTTACCAACATACGAGTTTAAAAAAGTTTTTAAAATATTTTTTTCCCCCCCACTCATTTATAATTTAAAAATACTTTTAAAAAAAAAGTTTATTTTTAGCCCTGTAAAAAAAAAATTTTTCAAAAAATTAAATTTGTTTAAAATATTTAATTTAATGTAATTTTAACTCATTTTAAAAACATGATGGTTTTTTAAAAATGTATTTAATGTTTCGATGTCTTTTTTCAGTGATCCCCATTCATACTTTTGACAGGTCTGTCAAAAGTATGAAGGGGGATTCCCTTCTCCCATTGGCTCGCCTGGCCCACGTGATCCCAGGGACTCTTGCGAACCGCCTGTGCCTTTGCGCGCACACCACAAGAGGCCCAGGATTGGAAGAGTCCGGACCTCGGGAGCCCTCAGATTTTTTCCCAATAGGAGGCATCCGCATGCAGGAAGCCTCCTATCGGAAATTACGGACCACTATATCAATTAAATTGTTTATATCAATAAAATTCATCTATTTTTTTTAAAAAAGACAACACAGACTGACACAAACAATTTCTGTAACCTCCACCTTAACTCATAACCTGATGAACACAGATTTCAACTGTGCATTTAATGTATTGCTAATTTCAGCAGGCAAAATGTTTGTGTTACAGTTATTCAATTTTTTCTGAGAACAGGTTCTAACAGGGGCTTTGAGCAATTCGAATCTCATTATTTTAGCGACAGAACACAAAATTAGATAGCAGTTAAATGTTAATTTGAAACATCTATTGTGCTACAAATATTTCTCCGATATGATTTCATAACTTTTGAGTTGCATTCCTCATTAGGTAAAACTTCAGGTAACCTGCATACAAGATGATGCTTTAAAGGAACTCATTGTCTTTGTATTCACATGGATCAACATTACAAAATTTCTATCTACCCAAATTCTCACCTTCATGGTGGTCAGCACCCACTAATGTATATTTCCCTTTTCAACAGGCACATTCCAATTGGCTATGGCTCTGCTCCTCCAGTGCTGCAATATTTATTACAACTCTCCCTCTCAATTTCAGTCCTGGTTCATGCTGCCAATATCCCTTAAACATAATGTCACCTCCCGGATTCATGCCCAATTCTTCTGTAAATCTGCTTGATCTCCTCCAATCAGGTTTCCATGTCTCAGAAACTACCCTAAACAAAGACACAAGTTACATTATCTGTTACTGTGGTGCATTATCCATCCTCTTTATCTCTGCAGGCTTTGACAGTCAACTATGCCATTCTCTTCCATTGTCTAGTTCAGTGGGACTGCTGTCACTTGGGCTCACTATTGCCTATCTGATTTTAGCTCATCAGTGACGTCTCTTCCTACCCCTGCCCCGAGACCTAGGGAATCCCCTAAGGTCCATCCTTGATCACCACTTCTTCCTCATCTACATGCTTCCCCTTGGCATCATCCACATAGAGTCAGCTTCCACATGTCCGTTGATGACACCCAAATGTACCTCTCCACCACCTCCCTTCAGTGCTGTCACACTGCTTGTCCAACATCCAGTCTCAGATGAGCCGTAATTTCCTCCAGCATAGTATTAAGACCAAAGTGATCACCTTCAGCTCAGTACCCTCGCACTAGCCCGATTCCCCTCTTCAGTCACTGTCTCAGTCTGAACCAGACTGTTTGCAACCTCTGCATCATATTCAAACCCAAGCTGAGCTTCCGACCATGCATCCTCCCAATCGTGAAGATAGCCTACTTCCAACTCTCTAATATCGCTGCCTCTGCCCCTACCTCAGCCCACTGTCGCTGAAACCCTCATCCATGCCTTTGTTACACCCAGATTTGACTATTCCAATGCTCTTCTGGCCAGCTTACCATCCTCCACACTTTATAAACTTTAGCTCATCCAAAATTCTACTGCCCATACTATCCCACAACAGTTGTTGCTTACCCATCATCCCGGTCTTTGCTAACCTAATTGGCTCCCGGGTCCCCTATACCTCTAATTTAGAATTATCATTCTTGTGTTTAAATTCCTCCATGGCCTCATCCCTCCCTCTCTCCATTACCTTCTTGGTGCTACAACCCCACCTGAGCTCTCCATTCTTCTGACCCCAGCCTCTTGTGCATGTACATTTCCTCCACCCCACCATCAGCAGCCATCACTTCAACCATCTCGGCCTCATGCTCTGGAATACTCTCCTTAAACCCTCTGCTTCTCAACCACCCTCTCCTCCTAAAACCAATAAGCCGCAATCGCAGGCCATTTGTGGGGGTGGAGGTGGTGTGTTGAAGAGGGTTTAAGCAGTGCCTTTGTAATTGACACCTATGGTCAAGGCAAATGGTTAGAGACATTTGCCTGATATGCCTGATATAGATGGCTGTCTCGCGGGGACGGTACAAGTGGTGGGGGCTGTACCTTTCACCAAACTATTGGTCATCCCACCTTCTTTGATTTGGTATCCATTTTGTTTCTTTCACCTGTGTGAGGTGCCTCGAGATGTCTTTCTACATTAAAAGGTGTCATATAAAAACAAGTTGTTGGTTTATCTACCCTGCTGGCTGTATCCAATTTAAAAAATCAGCAGTGGGAGTCAACAGTCAGAAACAACAGTTGCCATTTTAGTATCTTAGTGGTGGACGAACAGATTCACAGTAGACAGGAATGTACTGTGCTTCTCCAATCCTGGTGATATTTAAATAATGGCTCTCCCTTCCAACCTCACCCCAGGCCTCTCACTGCTGACTTTAAATCTCATCTCCTTTTACCAAGCCTGCAGGGCTGTCTCTGATTTTAAAATCAGCAACAACCAGGCCTGGCAGTTACAAACTTAAAAATCAACAGCAGGAGCCAGAATTGTTCGAGAGGGACAATTACCATTTAAATACCCAAGTGCTGGAACAGAGAGGTCAAGAACTGCACTGGTATGCTGTTGAAACAGCATCAGGAACATCCGGGTATGATATTGCTGCTGGGCCCATCAGCCAAGAGGGAAAACTAGAAGTTGCTATGTCCCACAGATAAGACCATCCCATAACTTATAGCTCCAAAAAGGGACAGATATTTCAAGTACAAACAATATTTAAATTAATACTGTTTGTATTGTACAAAATACCTCATTACATATAAAACTATGACAGGCCCTCAAAACGTATTTAATTAGTGTTAAGAAGCTTATGACATAACAAAGAAACAGCACAGATGTTGATGAAGCTATTGTGACCCCAAAGGAAAATGACTGTAAACAGTGAACTAAGATCACCTTTTCTACTTCAGTGATAATTTTCAATCAAGTCAACAGAATTTGTACTGGTGTTATTTTCATACAGTAGTCATTTCAGAACTCAGTTTTCATCAGTTACTGTGAATCTGCATTACTGCAAGCCAGTTGAACTGTAGCAATTTAACTGATAAAATATGTTAAGAAAAAAAACAGGTTGAGAGAAAATAAAAGGTTCCCGTCATGTTATATTTAAATCTCTGTCACTTACAGCAGAAATAGTGGGAAATTCTGAGTAAATTCCTTGTCTAAAACAGTAATAATTCTAAGCGGCAAGTACATCAAACAGAATTGTAGTTTAGTGAGGAGGATAATCTATATAGCTAACACTATATGCTCCACATATTTTATTGTTAACAACTTGCATTTATATAGCGCCTTTAACATAGAAAAATGTCTTGGGGCCCTTCAGAGGTGTAATCAGACAAACATGGCCACAAAAATCAAAGAAAGAGTTGGTACCCCTCCTAATAAAAGCTTGGCCAAAAAAGGTGGGTTTTATGTAGGGTCTTAATAAGGAGGTGGCGAGGCAGAGGGCTTAAGGAAAGAAATTCCAGAGCATGAGGGCTAGATGGCTGAAGGTACAGCTGCCAATGGAGGGACAGAGGGAGGGGGGATGCACAAGAGGCCAGGAATCTGAGGAATGGAGAGTTCTGGTAGGGTTCATGGGCTGGAGGAGGTTACAGAGATAGGGAAGGGCAAGGCCATTAAGTATTTAAACATGATTTAAATATGAGGATAAGTATTTTAAATTGGAGGTGTTGGGGGGGGGGACCAAGAGTTTGCAAGGACAGGAGTGATGAGAGCGCAGGACCTTCTCTACCAGGTCTATTTGGTCCAACTCAGCTCTGTACTGTCTCTTTTATCCAAACTTCAGTCTGTGTAATCCGTCTTCTCATGATGAAATTCAATTGACAATTACAAACGAATGCATGATTATGAATCCTGCATAGACTCTAACTTTGCATATTTCATGACCAATCTGCTATCTTAAGCTGTAGATTTATTAGGATTTGGAGTCTCATTTCACAGAACAATGAGTTTGAAAAATGATATATTGGTTTCCTAATATGATTTTAATAATAATACATCAAGCAATAATGCGATGATGGTGTCACAATAGGATGCTGTAGATCAGCCTAATGCATGGCACATGAGCTAGTACCAGCAACTGCTGGCTTTTCAAACTAAAACTGTTGCCAATTTTGGCAGTTTGCTTGAATCACCTGCCCAACCAGTGTGTCTGCACTATTCACTTCTGTCACTGTTGATACTTCCAAATTGTCACATTTGTAAAGCCCATTAACTCCAGGTCTGATCTAAAAAGTAAGCTACTCACTTTTTGATTTTTGCTGTGCAGCTGCAGTATGCTTCACCAGTTCATCAGTAAAGGGGAAAGAAAATAAGGGCGGGGGGAGGGGGGTGTCAGGGAGAAATACTTTTTTCCCTCCACCCCCCCACCTTTTCATATAAAAAAGCAATTATTTTTTTTTAGAAAAGTTAATTCTATTATGAGCAGGTCTTCCTCGCTACTCGGCGGCTCCAGTGACATCAATTACAAGCAGTGTCTCCATAGTAAACAGTGGAGGAGACAAATTCAAACCGACCAGAGCGCTAAATCAGAGCCACGAGAAACCAGACTACTTGCTAGGAATACAAATTTTGCAGAGACCCACAGCACCAAAGCAGCTCTCAGATAGGTTTTAAGGTTGCAGTCCATTCTTAAGGTTGCAGCCTATTATTTTAAATAGAGAACTGATGTCTGACTCGAGTAATAAAATTAACATTTTTTAAAGTCTAAGAAGCTTGTGGTGAGCCTATTACTTTTTTCTGCAAACAAGAGTTTCACTCACTTTAGCTGATGCTCATTAATCCATTTTAGAAGAATAAAAGCTCAGAGTAGTGCTAAACATAGTCCATTAATGTTTTTATCGATATTACACTTTCACTAAAATGAGCAAAGATAGAAATCTTGGCTGCTAAGCAGTTGCTATCACAAACAAAATCATTTATAGTGTTTTGTTTTAATTATATACCAACAATACAAGAGTGCTAGCACTTTCACTTGGATTATTGTTTAAATACATGGCAGCCAGAGAAAATATTTGATCAGAATTACACAGGAGGCACAATTTCCACTGATCATGTTATTTTCTTGAGTATTGCAAACTAAAATAATCTACTAAAAGTAAAAGCAGATTCAAAACAGATTAAACTTGTTCTCAATAAATGGCTCAAACTTTATCAGTTAACATGTCTGGTTAAATGTACCACCAGTAATAAGTTTGGTAATAACAAGTGCATTCTTTCTTCCCTATCCACTCAAAACAATCTACTTTCTAAATATGCAGATGGAATTGGCTAGATTACTAAAACTTTACACTATCCAACAATTTACTGAAACATTACTCCTGCCTGTGCTTTCTTTCAAAAAGGTACAGAAATTCAGACCTTTAAATTTAAGGTGCTCCCAGTACCCTGTATCTAAATGGGCACAATATCAGATGGATTTTCATTAGGTATTTTAACACTTCAAGACTTGTCATATCTGATCTCATTCAATAATACGACAAGCACCAAGTACAGACTTATATCAAGGACTGAGGTTAACCTCCATAAATGATGCATGGCCGACACTGGCTACAGTCGCTCTCGTAATGCACTTAACTAATCACAGGTGGACATTGTCATTGCACTGTTTCTGAATCTCCTGCACAAGTGCATTACTTCCTTCCACAACTATTGCACATCGTCGAGATACAACTGTTTTACAAGCAACTGCAGTAGCAAAAGCAGCAACAGGAGGGAACAATATTTATAAACAGGAGACCGAGTTGTAGGACGAAAGATAGAACTTGTCTGGTCTTATCAATTTAAGACGAGTGATTCAGTCATTAGATCCGGAACTGTACATTACCACGACATACATGTTTACCATGATTTGAAGCGACAAATGACCACGACAATCTGTCAGTGTCGAGCTTGAAATCCTTCCATTATGAAACAATGGATTCGTTTAACATGTCAAACCACGAGTTTGAATATATTTTAGAATGCAGATACGCATTCGCCCAATTTATTCTGCATTATCTCTCGAATAAAGCAACATTTCAATCACAGCACATGTAATAAGAAATGTAAATGGACAGCTGTACCAGGACCACAAGAATCCACCCACTCGCATTCCTTTAACCTGCTTCGTGCAGGCAGCTTTCAGAATTGACGCACACGTAATCCAGCTCTCAAACTTAATTCCCCCATTAAAGCAGAATTACAAAAAAAAAGCTAGAATATGGGACACATTTTACAAACTTGGAGGGGGGGGGGAAAAAATCGAGGCTGCAAAAACAGCAAGGCAGTACTCGGAGGGTTAACACGCACATTCAGCTCCTGCACAGGGGCGTTAACTATGAATGAAAGTAAAATTGCAGAGTACACTTTGCAAATCAAGACTTGGAAAGCCCGTGAGGGCTTTTGCTATCAGTGCAAAAATTAAAATATATATATGACAAATAATTCACCAAACCTTATGCAATAACTGCCACATCTGAAGTGGAGCTGTGGAAGGGAAGGAGGGAGGGGGGGGGGAGAAGAGAAAGAAAGATTTATTTATGGTCCCTCTCACATTTATTAAATCCTGCAGATTTATTCAGTCCCTGAAGGATTTACTCCCTTCACGGTGACAGCTGCAAATGTAAGGAGGTATTTTGATGGTTCCCCAATTATCAAATGTCAGGGGGGGGGGGGGTGCCAAAGGAAATGTCGAATGCGCTGTGTACATGGGGGGGGGGGGGAATAAGAGGTGGCGGTGGTGAAGAGAAAGGAATCGCTGCCCAGTGGCAGACAAGATAGTTTGCTGTCTCTCGGTCTGTGCTGTGTTGGTGTGTCTGAGGCTGTGTGTGGGGGGGGGGGGCTGTCATGGCGCCGCCCGGCGGCGGCGGCTCCGACCCGCCAACGGACGCCGCTCGAGCCCAGCGGACAATCTCTGCGGAGTTGGTGGTGGGGGGGAAAAGGGGAGGTTGGCTTTACTCACCCGCCGACAACCGCCACATACTTCCTCAGCCACTCGCCTCACTTTGTTTCTCTCCCCTCCCCCTCCTTTCAAAAAAAAATAATTATTTGTTTTTATATAGAAGAGGAGGAGGAGGAGGGGGGGGGAGGAGTGGGAAAGGTTTTAACACTTTCCTTCCAGAATGATTCTTGCCCCCCTTCACTCTCTCTCTCTCTCTTTCTCACTCTCTCTCTCTCTCTTGTCACTGGCTGAGGCCCGGCCGACGTGGCCAGTTCCCAGTGCGCGCGCCCGCCCGCCCGCTCCAGTCTGTGAGTGCGAGCGGCTGCCGTTGGGAGGGGGAGGGGGGGTGAGTGGTGAGAATACTGGGGCCGCTGCCAAATACTGAGCTCGCCATTAGGACGCTGCGGTGGCGGCCGCTGCGCGCCTGCGCACTGGCTCTCCCCGCCGCGCACCTTGCCAAATACTGAGCTGGCCATGAGCTGACGCTGCGGTGGCGGGCCGCTGCGCGCCTGCGCACTGGCTCTCCCCGCCGCGCACCTTGCCGAATACTGGGGTGGCAGACAGGCCCGCTGCGCATGCGTGGCCCTCCTCCGGCTGTGTGTGTGTGTGTGTGGTGTCTTCACATCGTTTTTTTTAATTTTAAAATCCTTCTTCCACCCACCTCGTAAGTATGAAATACGGGTGGGCCAGGCGCAGCCAAGACATTAGAGATATTCGGCTCTGTGAATGATAAGGTGACGTAACGAAAGTACTGGCGTTTCAGGGATTTAAAGAGCTCGCCGCTTTGCGCATGCGCTGTTGCCCGCCTCAGACCTGTCAAGTGTCACTCATTCTGACAGCCACTGTACCAGGTCTCACTGCACAGTGCTGTGCACTTAAACTCACTCACCTGATTTCTTCTACAATGCAAAGTAAATGCATTTCACTGGCAGCTAAGTTCTCAATGTCATAAATTCCCAGTGCAGTTAATCATAGAATCATATAAATTTACAGCACAGAAGGAGGCCATTCGGCCCATTGTGTCTGTGCCGGCCGAAAAAGAGCTATCCAGCCTAATCCCACTTTCCAGCTCTTGGTCCGTAGCCCTGTAGGTTACGGCACTTCAACAACAACAACAACTTGTATTTATATAGCACCTCTAACGTAGTAAAATGTCCCATGGCGCTTCACAGGAGTATTAAAAGACAAAAAAATTTGACACCGAGCCACATAAGGAGAAATTAGGGCAGATGACCTGAAGCTTGGTCACAGAGGTAGGTTTTAAGGAGCGTCGTAAAGGAGGAAAGAGAGGTAGCGAGGCGGAGAGGTTTAGGCAGGGAATTCCAGAGCTTAGGGCCTAGGCAACAGAAGGTACACCCACCAATGGTTGAGCGATTATAATCAGGGATGCTCAAGAGGGCAGAATTAGAGAATTCAAGTGCATATCCAAGTTCTTTTTAAATGTGATGAGGATTTCTGCCTCTACCACCCTTTCAGGTAGTGAGTTCCAGACCCCCACCACCCTCTGCGTGAAAAAAGTTCTCCTCAACTCCCCTCTAATCCTTCTACCAATTACTTTAAATCTATACCCCCTGGTTATTGACCTCTCTGCTAAGGGAAATAAGTCCTTCCTACCCACTCTATCTAGGCCGCTCATAATTTTATATACCTCAATTAAATCTCCCCTCAGCCTCCTCTGTTCCAAAGAAAACAACCCCAGTTCTGATGAAAGGTCATCGACCTGAAACGTCAACTCTCTTTCTCTCTCCACGGATGCTGCCTGGCCTGCTGAGTTTTTCCAGCGTTTTCTGTTGTTATTCCAGCCTATCCAATCTTTCCTCATAGCTAAAATTCTCCAGTCCTGGCAACATCCTTGTAAATATAACAATTAATATAACAGTTCATATTGTGTCAGTTGTGGCTCAGTGGGAGGCACCCTTGCCTGAGAGTCAGAAGTCAAAAGTCCCACTCCAGAGACTTGAGCACAAAAATCTAGGCTGACACTCCCAATGCAGTGCTGAGGGACTGCTGCACTGTCAGACGAGACGTTAAACCAGATGAGACATCTGCTCTCTCAGCTGGATGTAAATGATCCCATGGCACTATTTTGAAGAAGAGCAGGGGAGTTATCCCCAGTGTCCTGGAGCCGATATTTATCCCTCAATCAACATCACTAAAAACAGATGATCTGGTCATTATCACATGGCTGTTTGTGGGAGCTTGCTGTGCGCAAATTGGCTGTCCAGTTTCCTACATTACAACAGTGACTACACTCCAAAAGCACTTCATTGGCTGTAAAGCGCTTTGGGACGAGCGGTGGTCGTCAAAAGCAAGTCTTTCTTTATGTTACCAACTCAAAACATGAGACATATACTCCATGGTAACTTTGTAAATGCATATTTTAATAAGCACGCCTTCTCGCTTCCTCCGAACACCTTGTTTCCAGTTTTCCGTGACAGCCGCAATTTGACAGTGGCTCTGCTCATGCGCTGTAAGAGCTTGCACTCTTAACTCATGTTAATATATTTGCACTAAATAAGTCCGGTTAGATTCAAAATTCATGGAGACAGATATTTGCATCCACGCTCTCCGATTTTTTTTTACAAAAACTGCATTCCAAGTGTGCTCAGTTTAAAACGTACTGTATTTTTAAACTGGTGGCTCACCGCTGCAAGTACTTAACAGTAAGCTGCAAAAAGGATGTGCCATAGTCGACAAAAGAAACGTACAATCATTGAGACTACTGGTCTCGATTTGAACACTTGGTAATTTAATATACTTATAAACCAAACACCTACTTTTCCCACAGTTTCTTGGCACCTGTCCCAGTTTTGTTCAATTTGAACTTTCTGATTTATCCACACAGCCAGCCAGCTCTTCACATTTGCCAGTTCTATCCCTGTACAGTTTTCCTTTGAAAGCATGCACTTATAGTTACTACTGAAGTTGTTGGTATCCATTTTGATCTTGTTACATTACCGCTTTACTTTAAAAATAATCAAACTGTTTACCATCAAACAATGCCAATTTACAATTTTACTGTGTCACACACTTTCAAACAGGTGAACCTAGATTGATTAAAATCTCTTGGGCTGAAAATGCGTTTGTTTACTTTTGACTCAAATCAACAACGTAAAACTACTTTTAGAGAAATACTCACTGGTTCAAACAGTAATAAACGAAAACAAAATACTGACGTGTGGTTAATCGTCATTTGTATCTGTCTATTTTGTAACTTAGGAATTGCAAGCTGAAACGTATTAAAAGAAACATCCTGCTGGAGAAAATGGTGCTTTGCATCCTTGTATTTAAAATTTAAGGTTTAAAACAAGAGTGGCATTTTAAAATCTAAGAAAAATTAGCAGAACATGTGCATTTTAACAAGGCGGCGGAAGTTTAAAAAAAATTGCACTCCAGGAAACCTCGCTCAACTCAAAAATTAGTTGCATTGGACTTGCTTTTATCTTCTGCACATCGTTTTTTGCAAACCTGGCCATTAAATCTAGTTATCGTACTGTTGGTAACGTTCACTCCTGAAGGATGGAGTTGGGTCTACTGCATTATACGGAATTTTACGTATTTTTCCCCCCCAAAAGAATCTTTGCTAAGCTTCAAAATCAAAATGTTTACCTCGTTTGAAGATCACATAGCTGGAAAAACTCAGTGAGCGGATCTTCATCAAACTTTCTGTTTAACTGTAGGAAGCAAAACTGTAACAGGGTATGTGATAGTGGTTTCCTTATATTGATATTCCCCATATGTGGGCTGACCTCGTAATCATGCTTACCCTAAGTTATGAGTAAGCTATATTTATACTACACACGAGTGATGGGCGATAGTGAAACGGGGTTTCCATGGGTCCAGACACCTATTCATGTACGTGTTAATCACCATCTACCAAACTGATGGACAGTAAAAGCAGCATTTCAACTGCTACAGTTAATTCTTGTTGAATTATTTTTTTCTGTAGAAAATCGCATCCATTTAACAGGAATGTGCAGTAAAATATTGGTTAGAACTTTCTGTGGTATGATTTCACAATGCTATTTTCACACTTTAAATTATTGTCTCCTCTTAGGTCCTCCGTCTGGACTATTCCCATATATATGTCAACATTGCCCTCAAACCTGCCATTAGGAGATGTAGGAGAGCAGCACAGGGTGTCTTTTCTCTCAGATTCCCCTCCACCCACCTGCATTTTTTTCTCTCTTCGACCCCACCCCCCTGCCCCACATCAATGACGTGCCTGAGATTGGGAACTTGGCTTGAGAAGAATTCATATCCCACTACCTCTGACACTATGAGCAATGCTATAAGAGATCTAGTAGTATGAAAATTTCACATGGCCACTAATATTGATGAGTCGCACAACACCAGGTTATAGTCCAACTGTTTTATTTGAAATCACAAGCTTTCGGAGCTCCGAAAGCTCGTGATTTCAAATAAAACTGTTGGACTATAACCTGGTGTTGTGCAACTTCTCACTTTTGTCCACCCCAGTCCAACACCGTCTCCGCATCATGACTAATACTGATGACAGCACTGTATTCCCTTTTTCTTGTACTAATGATACCCTGCACATACACTAAAGCATCTTAAATTCACAATTGTTAATTTGCCTCATGCTGGCCCAAGTTGTGCATTAACTCCAGTTAGGAAAATAATAATTTTCTGGCTATTGTTGATTTTTTGCATTGCCTGACTTAATGGTGCTAACATTTGGAAAAACTGGGAATGTGAAAATAGTTGTCTGCTGCTAGCATTGACTGCAAAAAATATGTATAATGTGGGCCATGGATTTCTGTGCTTTATGTAGAGACTTCACTTTAAATGTGTTTATCTTTGCTTATTATATAGTACACAGAATAAAACAAATCTAGGTATAGATATCTTCAAATTTGGAGTACTGTGCACAGTTCTGGTCTCCATGTTATAAAAAGGATATAGAGGCATTGGTGAAAGGTGCAAAAAAGATTCACAAGGATGATACCAGAACTGAGAGGATATACTTAGCAGAAAAAGCTGAACAGGCTGGAGCACTTTTCTCTAGAAAAGAGAAGGCTGAGGGGGTGACATGATAGTCAGATAACCTGGCAGTCCAAAACTAGAGGTCATAAATATAAGATAGTCACTAATAAATCCAATAGGGAATTCAGGAGCAGCTCCCTTACCCAAAGAGTAGTATGAACGTGGAACACACTAGCACAAGGAGTAATTGAGGCAAATAGCATAGATGCATTTAAGGGGAAGCTAAGTAAGCGCATGAGGGAGAAAGGAATACAAGGATATGCTGATAGGGTTAGATGAAGTAGGGTGGGCGGAGGCTCGTGTGGAGCATAAACGCCGGCACAGACCAGTTGGGCTCAATGGCCTGTTTCTGTGCTGTAAACCCGATGTAACTCGATGTGTCACACCTTAATGGACCAAACGACTGTGCTACTAGTTGACTTAGAAATAAGGTATTCCTATTAAAGCCGGCGGTCCAGGCTAGATGCTGAAAGGTTCTAGTGAGTTACAGTACTAAGGGGCAATTGGTGGTGCTGTTGTCATTTATCAGGATTTTTGGTAACAGGTAGGAGAGATACTAAGAGGGTTTTTGAGCTGAATCTGGGTTACAGAATTCTTACTGGTCTGGTGCATGCCATAAAGTCAGTGTAGATATTTTTTCATATTAAACTATAATAAACCAAACAGTACGTGGAGCCTTAAGAATAAAACTAAGGCAATTTTAGTGTAATGCTTTGAAAGATATGTTATATTTAATTTAATGAAGTAATTTGAAGTTCAGTTCAACAACTTTTTTTTTCTTCAGGGGATATGGATGCTGCAACAATAACTTATAGTGCCTTTAACGTAGTAAGCGTCCCAAGGTGCATCACAGGAGCGTAAATCAGACAAAAATTGACGCTGAGCCAAAGAAGGAGACATTAGGACAGTTTGGTCAAAGAGGTAGGTCTTAAGGAGCATCTTAAATGAGGAGAGAGAGATGGAGAGGTTTAGGGAGGGAATTCCAGAGCTTAAGGCCTAGACGGTTGAAAGCACGGCTACCAATGGTGGGGCAAAGGAAGTGGTGGATGCACAAGAGGCCAGAGTTGCTGGAACTCAGAGTTCTCAGAGGGTTGTAGCGCTGCAGGCAAGGCCACATTAATTATCCAGAGATCGTGGTCCATATCGGTATCAATGACATGGGTAGAAAAAGGGATGAGGTCCTGCAGGCAGATTTTAAGGACCTAGGAAGGAGATTAAAAAGCAGGACCTCAGAGGTAGTAATCTCCGGATTACTCCCGGTGCCACGAGCTAGTGAATATAGAAATAGGAGGATAGAGCAGATGAATGCCTGGCTGGAGAGATGGTGCAGGAGGGAGGGCTTTAGATTCCTGGGACATTGGGACCGGTTCTGGGGGAGGTGGGACCTGTACAGGCCAGACGGGTTGCACCTCAACAGAGCCGGGACCAATATCCTCACAGAGCGGTTTGCTACTGCTGTTGGGGAGGGTTTAAACTAATTTGGCAGGAGGATGGGCACCAGGATGTACCATTAGAAGGGAGAAACAAAGTGCACAAAGGATTGGGAGAGACAGATAGCACTAGAGTAAGAAATAATAAGGTATTGGGTGGGTCAGACTAAGAGAGAATAAAAGAAGGTCTAAGATAGGTTTACAGTGCATGTGTGTAAATGTTCAAAGCGTGGTAAATAAGGTTGGTGAGCTGCAGGCGCAAATAGTCACATGGGACTATGATGTTGTGGCAATAATGGAGACCTCGCTCAAAAAAGGGCAGTTTGGTACAACTGAGTGGCTTGCTGGGCCATTTCAGAGGGCAGTTAAGAGTCAACCACTTTGCTGTGGGTCTGGAGTCACATATAGGCCAGACCAGGTAAAGGCGGCAGATTTCCTTCCCTAAAGGACATTAGTGAACTAGATGGGTTTTTATGACAATCCGGTAGTTTCATGGTCACCAATACTGATAGTTTTTTATTCCCGATTTTTATTTAATTAACTGAATTTAAATTCCCCAGCTGCCGTGGTGGGATTTAAACTCAAGCCTCCAGATCATTAGTCCAGGCCTCTGGATTACTAGTCCAGTAACATAACCACTATGCTACCATACCCGGGAATCGGGCGGGAAAGTGGAGTTGAGGTTGAAGATCAGCCATGATCTTATTGAATGGCGGAGCAGGCTCGAAGGGCCGAATGGCCTACTCCAGCTCCTATTTCTTATGTTCTTATGTTCTTATGACTCAAATTTCAGGTAAGTTCACCTACAGTCCAGAATCCAGAGTAAACCTTGGGCAGTTTATAATCATCATCTGAATGCTGAGATGAGATTAGAGAACTAAGCTAAACTAAACTAAATACTAGAGTACTGTGCTCAGTTCATCGAGTACTGTGCTCATTTCTGGTCTCCATGTTAGAAATAGGATATGGAGGCACTGGAGAAGGTTCAAAACAGATTGACAAGGATGATACCAGAGCTCAGAAGTTATAATTATCAGGAAACACTGAACAAGCGGGGTCTCGTTTCTCAAGAAAAGAGGAGGCTGAGAGGTGACCTGCTAGAGGTCTTTAAAATTATGAAGGGGTTCGATAGGGTAGACATAGAGAAGATGTTTTCACTCGTGTGGGAGTCCAAAACTAGGGGCCATAAATATAAGATAGTGACTAATAAATCCAATAAGGAATTCAGGAGAAACTCCTTTATTCAGAGAATGGTTAGATTGTGGAACTTGCTGCCACATGGAGTAGTTGAAGTGAATAGCATAGATGCCTTTAAGGAGAAGCTCGATAAATAGATGAGGGAAAAAGGAATAGAAGGATATGTTGATAGGGTTAGATGAAGCAAGTTGGGAGGAGGCTCATGTGGAGCATTAACACTGGCATAGACCACTTGGGCCGAATGGCCTGTTTCTGTGCTGTAAATACTATGTAAGCTCACTCCAGAGGATATCTGTTTATTATCTAATAATAGATACTGTGAAGTTTGTGGGAGTTTTATTCAACATTGAGCCAGATTTTACTTTTTTCGTTGATAGTAGTTGCTGACAGCCAGTGAGAAGCTGACTGTGTCATTGATGTAATGACGATGTCCACACTGCAAGTTTATCTCGTGATAACAGTTGATTTCAAGTAAATATTACCTGATACTAATAACTGCCAAAGGAAGTCTTTTGGTGTAAGAGATCTTTGAAATTTATAAAATTCCCCACACAGTCAGTACGTTATGCCAGAATGCGCAATTTTTTTGAACATTTGCACAACGAGAAATTTAGATATTTTCATTGGAAGTGTCTAATCATCTTAAACATGGGGATATGCTACCTCTCAATGATAAATAAATTCACAGTAAAAACCCAAATGCAGTACATAGATGTGAAATATATGTATAGTATAAGGAAATATAGAAGTTGGCAAGAGAGCCTGATATCAATTATTTAACTCATAATTCAGACTTGAGCCCAGTTATTTGATAGTCAGTCTACTGCACCTCATTATACAAAGCATGTGCTCCATACAGCAAGTGATATTTGTTCCTGAGTGAGTCACCATGGAATATAGAATTTATTCAACATAGCTGAAAACCTAATCAGAACTATTTGCTTGGAAGCCACCGACAAATTAAAGAAAAGGGAAAACAGCTCTGTTCTCACTCTCTCCATTAGCAAGCACACAGCCGTGCCAACTTCCTTGCCGTGATTGCCCTTAAGCATTCTGGAATGTCAACAAAACAGGGGAAAAGGCAACTTACAAAAGCAATTTAATCTTCAAAACAAACCTACACAAACACCATCTGAACAAAATCAAACCAAACAGAGCTCTCTATCAAAGTTATGGTACAATAACCAGTGCACAAACCTAGTCAATCAAATAGCAATTGATGATATCACAAGCTGTACGGTAATGCTTGCACCTAATAGCTGCCCTGGGAGTTAGTACAAAACCACATTGTATAACAATTTTATTTTGATCAATTGGGTGCTGCAGAAATCCATCATCAGGCTTAAGATTCTGCAAACTAAGCTGCTGAGAATTACGTATAGGTAGAGTATTTGTTTCTGATGGAAGACATACCTGACGAATGTCATCCCGGTAAGGGAAGGGTTGAAAAGATCAAGGAGTCATGCTCGGCTCAATCCGTCATTGGAAAGCAGCAATCAATAAAGCAAACAGTATGCTGAGCTGTATTGGCAAATCAGTAGAGCATAAGTGTGAGGCAGTCATCCTGACATTGTATAGTGCTCTGGTCAGGCTGCTACTTGAATACTGCATTCAGTTCTGGTCACTGAGTCACAAGAGAAAGCCAAGGCCTGGACATGATGCAGAGAAGGCCCCTCGTGCCTGTGCCAGCTCTTTGGTAGAGCTATCCAATTAATCCCACTCCCCCGCTTTTTCCCCATAGCCTTGTGAATATTTTCCCTTCAAAGTATTTATCCAATTCTCTCTTGAATGTTACAATTGAATCTACTTCCACCATCCTTTCAGGCAGTGCATTCCAGATCACAACAACTCGCTTTGTAAAAAAATGTTTCCTCATGTCACCTCTGGTTCTTTTGCCAATCTGTGTCCTCTGGTTACCGATCCTTCAGCCAATGGAAACATTTTCATTTATTTACTCTATCAAAAGCATTCATAACTTCAAACATCTTTATCAAATCTCCTCTTAATCTTCTCTGCAAATCATTATTTAACTCATAATTCAGACTTGAGCCCAGTTATTTGATAGTCAGTCTACTGCACCTCATTATACAAAGCATGTGCTCCATACAGCAAGTGATATTTGTTCCTGAGTGAGTCACCATGGAATATAGAATTTATTCAACATAGCTGAAAACCTAATCAGAACTATTTGCTTGGAAGCCACCGACAAATTAAAGAAAAAGGGAAAACAGCTCTGTTCTCACTCTCACCATTAGCAAGCACACAACCGTGCCAACTTCCTTGCTTCTCTGTACTTGCTTAAAACCTGTTACATCTCTAACCTTTTCCGGTTCTGATGAAAGGTCATCGACCTGAAATGGTAACTCTGTTTCTTTCTCCACAGATGCTGCCTGACCTGCTGAGTATTCCTAGAGCATTTTCAATTTTTATCCAAGCTTCTTAAGTCTCTCCACATAACTGAGGTCCCTCATCCCTGGGACTTAAAAGTTTACAAGAAACTGTGTGGAATAGAAAAAGTTAAACCTAAGCATTATTTCAAACCAAACCATGACTGCAGGATATGGGAATTGTAGGTACAAACTGGTAAAAGGCAAGTTCAGGACTGATGTCAGGAAATCTTTCTCCTAGCAAAGAGTGATTAATACCTGGAATGGTTTTCTGGGTAGGGTAGTGGAGGCAAAAACTCTGAAGTCATTCAAGAGGCAGCTAGGTGCTGTGATAAGGGACATTGGATGTTTCTATAGATATGGAGAATGGCCTCCCTCATCTGTACTTATCTTTGATACGGAGTGTACACTCTCTCCTCATAGGGACTTACCTAAATCCAGGGAGCAAAGGCACAGGTTGGCCAGAGCCATGACTTTGAGACTCTCAAGTGTATCCAGAGATACTGCTAGAATTTAACCAGTTAAAATGCATTGGTTACCAGCGCAGAGCACTGATAATTTTCTTGATGCCTTTTAAATCAGCACCACTCTACTTGTTGGGGCAAGGGCTTGCAGGCTTATCAGGTTTGCTCTTCCAGGTAGCACTAATAACATAGGCTGTCTGGTCAATTATTAACAGTGCTCTGGAGTACTGTAAACCCACTTGTCTCAGATTGACATCCACCAGGACCCACAGCTATTGGGATGTATGCCACTTGTATCTTTCAATCAATAACTTTGAAATTTCCCCTTTTGGCCTTGCACCATCATCCCTTTTGTCATTTAATCTCACCTGCCTTCCACCCTATCACAGACCTTCCCTGTTGTTCTTTCCTCCCCTCCCCCCTTTCTCTGCCCCTGCACTTGCTTAAAACCTGTTACATCTCCAACTTTTTCCAGTTCTGACGAAAGGTCATCGACCTGAAACGTTGGGGGCGATTTTGCCAATGGGGGCGCGTTGGACGCGGGACTGCTGCTTGTCGGGTCGTTGTCCCGCCTCCATCGACTTGTGGCCAACCCACGCTATTTTCCCTTGATTGACCTTGTTAAGCCCGCCCAGTGGGCTTAGCAGGCCAATTAAGGGGAAGCTGGTTACAGAGAACGTCAGCGTATGACGTTTCATCTGTCAAAAATTTTTGACAGATGCATTGTCATCGTTTGACAGCTCTGTGAAGCTGTCAAACACTGACATTCTCTGTTGTTTGATGAGTCCTTGTATTCAAGACTCATCAAACCTCTTTCTTTAGCAGAAATTAGATGGTTGTTGCATCGGAGAATGCAGCAGCCATCTCTGCCGGTGCGATGCGAGATTCTCCGCATCCCCAACTGTTGAAGCCTGCAGGAAGAAACAAAGGTAAGTAAACATTTTCTATCACTTTCCACTCACCTCACATACTTACCTCTCCACACTTGCACCCATCACTTACCTTCACAGCGCACTTTTGTCCCCCTCCGACCCCTGCAGACCCACTGCTCGCCTTGGTGACCCTGGCGGTGTTTCCCAACGTCGGGAGGCCCGCGCCTCTCTTGGAAAAATGGGGATAATCCTCTTAACTGCCTGTTAACTACCTGTTAACAGGCAGTTAAGTGGCTGTAATCCCCTTCCCGCCTCCAGGAGACGGGACCCGGCGTGGATCGGCTACCCGCCTCCTGGCAAGATGGCACGGAGGCGGGTTGGGGGTGGGATGGGTACCCGCCCCCAGATTTTGCCATTTTCCCGGCAGTCCCGCCTCCATACCCGCCTCCCCAGGGCTGGCAAGATCGCGTCCTTTAACTCTGTTTCTCGCTCCACAGATGCTGCCTAACCTGCTGAGCATTTCCAGCATTTTCTGATTTTATTTCAGATTTCCAGCATTTGCAGTATTTTGCTGTTGAACAACATAGGATTGTGTTAGTCCTAAAAATAACTGCTGCATCAATTTGTGCAAACCAAATGGAGTTCCTATTCAATCTGTAGGATTGGTAAAAGCCATTGTAAGTCATTGAGAATGGGGTGTTGATGTGCGACTGGGACTTAGAGTAAAATATGATACGTTTAACGAGTTTTGGCAACTCGAATAGCCTTGATTTTAATGCAAAAACAAGTAGTTATGTAGGCTTTGTAACTTAAAATGTAGATGTACAAACATTCCTTCATGTTTTATGGTGGGAAAAAATAGAACATAAAAGCCTTAAGGGGAAATCTAATTGCTGGAGGCAGAGAATTGGTGGTGCATTTCTATGGGGTGGGGTGCCTGCTTCCTCAGAACATTTTGAAATTTGCATTAAAGAATCTGGTTAATCTTAAGCACTTTTATACGTTACGATTGACAGATTTTTAATCTAAAAAAAGGAAAAATAAAGTGGCATTTGAATTTTCAACAGACCAACCCGACCATCACTTTCGTAAAAGTTACCTAAGAAATCACTATCCCACGTCAAACCCCCAACCCAATTTACAGAGACACTGTACCCCATCCAAATCCGCAACCTTTCACAGAGACAATCTCTCCTCCAACCTTGCCGGTTAGATCTTGCTGGCACTCTTCTCTGTCTTCCCTTCAATTCAACCTGGTACTCTTCTTCCACCCCAATTCACGTAGTACTATGTATTCCACCCACCCACCCCATTCAAGCTAGCAATCTTCTTTTGCCGCCCCCACCATTCTTCTGTTCAAGTTGGCAATCGTCTTCCCTCCCCAGTTCAAGATAGCACTCTTCCCTCCCCTGTCAGTTAATGCTGACATTCCATTTTCTTCCCCACCCTAATGCGCAGCTCTCAGCTTCTGCGCTCACCTATTTTCTTCATTCCCCACCTCCCTCTTCCCTTCATTCCCTCTTCTCTCCCCTTCATTTACATCTATTCTCACCCTTCCCTCTTATCTTCATTTTCCCCTTCCCTTTCCTCTTCATTGTCATTCATTACCACCTTTTCTCTCTCCCAGCACCACTCCTTTCTGAGTACTGCCGCTAATGAACGTGATTCTGGCTGCTGCATGCTGTAGGTATTAATTATGTCCAACTATATACAGTGGTGGGAATCAGTTCCATTAGTACAGGAAAAGAAAGCAAAAACTTGTGTTTACATAGTGACTTTCACATTTTCTCAGGATATCCCAAAGCATTTTACAACCAATAGATTACTCTTGCAGCGCAGTTGTTACATAGGCAAACATGGCAGCCAGTTTGCACACAGCGAAGTCCTATAAAAAGAGAAAGACTTGCATTTATATAGCGCCTTTCTAGACCACCGGATGTCCCAAAGCGCTTTACAGCTAATGAAGTACTTTTTGAAGTGTAGTCACTGTTGTAATGTAGGAAACCTGGCAGCCTATTTGCGCACAGCAAGCTCCCACAAACAGCAATGTCATAATGGCCAGATAATCTGTTTTTTTTAGTGATGTTGATTGAGGGATAAATATTGGCCAGGACACCAGGGATAACTCCCCTGCTCTTCTTCGAAATAATGTCATGGGATTTTTTTTTAATTCGTTTATGGGATCAGAGCGTCACTGGCAATGCCAGCATTTATTGCCCATCCCTAGTTGCCCTTGAGAAGGTGGTGGTGAGCCGCCTTCTTGAACCGCTGCAGTCCATGTGGTGATGGTACTCCCACAGTGCTGTTAGGTAGGGAATTCCAGGATTTTGATCCAGCGATGATGAAGGATTGGCGATATACTTCTAAGTCATGATGGTGTGTGACTTGGAGGGGAACTTGGAGGTGGTGGTGTTCCCATGCGCCTGCTGCCCTTGTCCTTCTAGGTGGAAGAGGTCGCGGGTTTGGGAGGTGCTGCCGAAGAAGCCTTGGCGAGTTGCTGTAGTGCATCTTGAAGATGGTACACACTGCAGCCATGGTACGCCGGTGGTAGAGGGAGTGAATGTTTAAGGTGGTGGATGGGGTGCCAATCAAGCGGGCTGCTTTGTCCTGAATGGTGTCGAGCTTCTTGAATGTTGTTGGAGCTGCACTCATCCAGGCAAGTGGAGAGTATTCCATCACACTCCTTACTTGTGCCTTGCAGATGGTGGAAAGGCTTTGGGGAGTCAGGAGGTGAGACACTCGCCACAGAATACCTAGCCTCTGACCTGCTCTTGTTGCCACAGTATTTATGTGGCTGGTCCAGTTAAGTTTCTGGTTAATGGTGACCCCCAGGATGTTGATAGTGGGGTATTCGGCGATAGTAATGCCATTGAATGTCAAGGGGAGGTGGTTAGACTCTCGCTTGTTGGAGATAGTCATTGCCTGGCACTTCTGTAGTGCGAATGTTACCTGCCACTTATCAGCCCAAGCCTGAACATCGTCCAGGTCTTGTTACATGCGGGCATGGACTGCTTCATTAACTGTGGAGTTGCGAATGGCGCTGAACACTGTGCAGTCATGAGCGAACATCCCCATTTCTGACCTTATGTTGGAGGGAAGGTCATTGATGAAGCAGTTGAAGATGGTTGGGCCTTGGACACTGCCCTGAGGAACTCCTGCAGCGATTTCCTGGGGCTGTGATGATTGACCTTCAACCACCACAACCATCTTCCTTTGTGCTAGGTATGACTCCAGCCAGTGGAGCGTTTTCCCCCCGATTCCCATTGACTTCAGATTTACTAGGGTTCCTTTATGCCACACACGGTTAAATGCTGCCTTGATGTCAAGGGCAGTCACTCTCACCTCTGGAATTCAGCTCCTTTGTCCATGTTTGGACCAAGGCAGTAATGAGGTCAGGAGCCGAGTGGTCTTGGCGGAACCCAAACTGGGCATCAGTGAGCAGGTTATTGTTGAGTAAGTGCCGCTTGATAGCACTGTCGATGACACCTTCCATCACTTTGCTGATGATTGAGAGTCGACTGATGGGGCGGTAATTGGCCGGGTTGGATTAGTCCTGCTTTTTGTGGACAGGACATACCTGGACAGTTTTCCAAATTGTCGGACAGATGCCAGTGTTGTAACTGTACTGGAATAGCTTGGCTAGAGGCGCGGCTAGTTCTGGAGCACAAGTCTTCAGCACGATAGCTGGGATGTTGTCAGGGCCCATAGCCTTTGCTGTATCCAGTGCGCTCAGCTGTTTCTTGATATCACGTGGAGTGAATCGAATTGGCTGAAGAATGGCTTCTGTGATGGTGGGGACCTCGGGAGTAGGCCGATATGGATCATCCACTCGGCACTTCTGGCTGAAGTTGGTTGCAAACGCTTCAGCCTTGTCTTTTGCACTCACGTGCTGGGCTCCACCATCATTGAGGATGGAGATATTCTTGGAGCCTCCTCCTCCCGTTAGTTGTTTAATGGTCCACCACCATTCACGACTGGACGTGGCAGGACTGCAGAGCTTTGATCTGATCCGTTGATTGTCGGATCGCTTAGCCCTGTCTATAGCATGCTGCTTCTGCTTTTTAGCATGCATGTAGTCCTGTGTTGCAGCTTCCCCAGGTTAGCACCTCATTTTTAGGTACGCCTGGTGCTGCTCCTGGCATGCTATTCTACACTCGTTGTTGAACCAGGGTTGGTCCCCTGGCTTGGTGGTAATGGTAGAGTGAGGGATATGCCGGGCCATGAGGTTACAGATTGTGGTGGTATACAATTCTGCTGCTGCTGATGGCCCACAGCGCCTCATGGATGCCCAGTTTTGAGCTGCTAGATCTGTTCTGAATCTATCCCATTTAGCACGGTGGTAGTGCCACACAACACGATGGAGGGTGTCCTCAGTGTGAAAACGAGACTTCTTCTCCACAATGACTGTGTGGTAGTCACTGCTACCAATACTGTCATGGACAGATGCAGCTGCGACAGGTAGATTGGTGAGGACGAGGTCAAGTAGGTTTTTCCCTCATGTTGGTTCTCTCACCACCTGTCGCAGGCCCAGACTGGCAGTTATGTCTTTCAGGACTTGGCCAGCTTGGTCAGTAGTGGTGCTACCGAGCCACTCTTGGTGATGGACATTGAAGTCCCCCACCCAGAGTACATTCTGTGCCCTTGCTACTCTCAGTGCTTCAGTGGTGTTCAACATGGAGGAGTACTGATTCATCAGCTGAGGGAGGGCAGTAGGTGGTAATCAGCAGGAGGTTTCCTTGCCCATGCTTGACCTGATGCCATGAGACTTCATGGGGTCTGGAGTCAATGTTGAGGACTCCCAGGGCCACTCCTTCCCGACTGTATACCACTGTGCCACCACCCCTGGTGGGTCTGTCCTGCCGGTGGGACAGGACATACCCAGGGATGGAGGAGTTTGGGACATTGCCTGAAAGGTATGATTCTGTGAGTATGACTATGTCAGGCTGTTGCTTGACTAGTCTGTGGGACAGCTCTCCCAATTTTGGCACAAGTCCCCAGATGTTGGTGAGGAGGACTTTGCAGGGTTGACTGGGCTGGGTGTGCCATTGCCGTGTCCATAGCTGGTGCCGAGGTCGATCCGGTTTCATTCTTATTATTTTTTGTTTCGTAGCGGTTAGTTACAACTGAGTGACTTGCTAGGCCATTTCAGAGGGCAGTTAAGAATTAACCACATCGCTGTGGGTCTGGAGTCACATATGGGCCAGACCAGACCAGGTAAGGACGGCAGATTTCCTTCCCTAAAGGACATTAGTGAACCAGATGGGTTTTTACGACAATCCGATAGTTTCATGGTTATCTTTACTGATACCAGCTTTTTATTCCAGATTTATTTAATTAACTGAATTTAAATTCCCCAGCTGCCGTGGTGGGATTCTAACTCACGTCTCTGGATCATTAGTCCTGGCCTCTAGGATTACTAGCCCAGTGACATTACCACTATGCTACGTCCACCTGAGAGAGCAGATGGGGCCTCGGTTTAACGTCTCATCCAAAAGACGGCACCTCCGACAGTGCAGCACTCCTTCAGTACTGCACTGGGCTGTCAGCCTAGATTTATGTGCTCAAGTCGCTGGAGTGGAACTTGAACCCACAACCTTCTGACTCAGAGGCGAGAGTGCTGCCCACTGAGCCACAGCTGACAGCAAATGAAATAGTAACCAGTTAATGTGTTTTTGGTGCTGGTGGCTAGGACACTGGGAGAACTCCCTGCTCTACGGATACTGTTACCACTTGAGCAGGACCTTCGGTTTAACATCTTATCCAAAAGATGGCACTGCCTAAATGCAGCTCTCCCTCAGTACTGCAGTGAATTGTCAGCCTAGATTATGTGCTCAAGTCTGGGATGACCTCAGAACCATCTGACTCACAGATGAGAGTCCTACCAACAGAGCCAAGCTGAGACTAAGAGTGGCAGTAAGGAAAAAAGGGCTCATTTGATGATGATTTTATAGCAAAAGCTAACATGTTGACCAGGCCCCCAAAATATTGACAGTTGGCATATATGTAAAGGGAAGTCCAAAACCTGGGGGCCATAAATATAAGATAGTCACTAATAAATCCAAAAAGGAATTCAGGAGAAACCTCTTTACTCAGAGAGTGGTTAAAATGTGGAACTTGCTACAACATGGAGTATTTGAAACGAATAACATAGATACATTTAAGGGGAAACTAGATAAGTACATGAGGGAAGAAAGGAATAGAAGGATATGTTGACAGGGTGAGATGTAGTAAGGTGAGAGGAAGCGTGTTTAGACCTGTTAGGCCGAATGGCTTGTTTCTGTGCTGTAAATACCAGGTAATACTATGTAAAGGGAGCTTTAGTCTGTGTAAAAACTTTGTTTGATAACGCTCCTGTGAAGCACATCGGGACGTTTTATTACGTTAAGGGCGTTTTATAAATGCAAGTTGTTGTTGTCTGGTTGTGCTACATGCTGACACTGGGTGCCTGAAATGGGACAAGTTCCATTCTCCAGCACTGTCATCCCTCACTGAATTACACCAAATCCCTCTATGATGCCTGGATCGTCTGTTTAATTGTGCAATACAGATCGGCATGAGCTGTATTGCTTGTACGGAGCACCTGGATAAGTAGCTTTTTTATACCTCAAAAGTATGTTTAATTTGATTGACAGAATATTTCCTGCAGGCCTCATTTGTAGAACTACAGCTGCTATCTTCCTTTTTTTGACTATATTTAAATATACATGTCCATACATGTAATCATTTACTGGCACTTATTTTTGCTCAGTGTGTCAAAAAAAAAGTGCGATTAAAAATGCAGCCCATGTGTGGGTTAATGGAAAATCTCTGAAAAGTTGTCACAAGCCAGAAAAACTCTGATCAGCCTAAAAGAAACATCACCAGATTTTGCTTTCATCAGATTAGATTTTAAAACTTTAAGCATAGTTATATGAAAAGAGAACTGTTACTGTGAGCACAAAGGGTAAAGTTGCAAAAACTGCTCAAATAAAATAATTGATTGAAAATGTGGTGAATGTTAAGCTGTGGATGAAGCAACATCGTCTGCTATCCAGTGCCTCAGGCTTGTTGTCTAATGCTATCTAATGGCCCAGCATTGCTGTCGTAGGCAACTGTGTAGCATAAATGACCCAGCATCAGTGTTGTCAGAAGCTTGAAAACTCTTCTTGGGAGGTACTTTCTCTTTGTGGTCTGATGGCAAAACTAAATGGCTGCTGCTACTGGCACTTGCATTGTCAGCCATTTTGATTCAGCCTGCTCATTTTTACCATTGTTGGTCCTATTGGACCTTCTCTGGACTTTAGAAAGGCTTGTGAAAGTTGGACTTTGTAGTAACTGCATTCATGTAAGATCTTCCATTTCTGCCACAGCATATATGGGACTGGGTGTGCTTCAATGGTACCACCACATTATGGAACTGATTCAATTCAATGTTCTCTCATAATATAAGTGGGTCATTGATTCACCTGCTACAAATGATGACATCTGTCAGATCAAATCCACAATACTAGATGGAGAGCTTCAATAAGGTACAGCATTTAGTGAGAGGAGAGAATGATAGATCTCTGCCACGCTGTGTTACTTGCTCCTCTTGTACCACCCAACTCTGCCCCTGCCTTAGCTCATCTGCTGCTGAAACCCTCATCCTTGCCTTTGTTACCTCTCGACTTGACTATTCCAACGCTCTCCTGGTCGGCCTCCCATCTTCTACCCTCCGTAAATTTGAACTGATCCAAACTCTGCTGCCCGTATCCTAACTCGCACCAAGTCCTGTTCACCTATCACCCCTATGCTCGCTGACCTACATTGGCTCCTGGACCGGCAACGCCTTGATTTTAAAATTCTCATTCTTGTTTTCAAATCGCTCCAGGTGTAAGTGGAGAGTAAGCAATTGTAGTGTTTATTTTTAGAACAGCTATGCCTTCTAAAGCAGAAAGAAACACCTCCTGTAAGTTGATGTCTGAGACATTCACAGCTTATAGAACACACTTGTCACTGTAGTGTGATAAACATGTTGGTGCAACTCTTTCCATGGTTAAGTTTTACTTTCATCTAAGTACCAGAGGAAATGCAAACAAGATAATTGTGGAACCATTTTGTAAAAGCACAGCACTCACAGCAGTGATGTAACTACAATTTTTTTAAGATAAACCCACAAAAGAAACTAAATTAAGAGACCACATTTTTCAGGGCAAAGTATCTGGAGACTGTAACCGCCATACAGAGGTACCATATGTGGGTGTATGTCTGTATTGTGGTCATCTAGTAGGCAGTACTATAGCTGATGTATTTAATAGGACGTTGAAATAAAGTGTGAAAAGTTAATTGAAAAGAGTAAAAGGATATTGTAAGTAGTAATTCTTACAGATTTATAAATGTATTGATATATTTGTATCTGCATTTTTTAAATGTATTTAAAACAAGGTTAACCTCAACAGGGTTATTTGAAGACAACAGAGTTCTGCATGCACAAACATTGTACCATTCATTTAACTATGTGTTACGTTCTCATATAAAATATGAACTTGTAACCTTAGTTCTGTGATATTCAATATTGGCCCAGAAATTGATCTCGCTCTGTTCCCGCGGGGGTAAGGAGCAGGCGCGATCTCTCACTCCGCGTTGGCTTTTTCAGATCCAGCTCGCACGAACTTGATGTTCCAGACATCAGCTGGGCAGTGCTTGCGTATCCCACCGGCGTAGTGAATTCGTGCGAGCTGTGGGATCACGTGACTCAGTTAGAGCCAATGGCAGCACACCATCTTCCATTCATAAGTTTCACATACGTGCTGTGAAAGCTATGAATCTTACACCCCCCCAAAATAACAGCTAAACCTCAATTAAATTAAAAAAAAACCATCACATTAATAAAATAAGTATAGTTAAATAAATTAACCATTTTAAATAAAAAATTAAATTTTTGAAAAAATTTAAAATCTTTTAAAAAGTTATAAAAATAAACTTACCTGTCTTTAAAGTCTCTAAAAAAGATATACCTGTTAAAAAAAATTCAAAAAAATACTTAATTCACTACTTACCTTGTTAAAAGTGGGTCTTACTCCTCCTTTTTCCATTTCTAAAATCTTCCGTCCTTACCTGCGCGTCCAAAGCACTAAGTGCACAGCGTGCGCGCAGCCTGTAGCGCGCACGCGATGCACCGAGGAACCGCCCCCTTTTCCAAAGACCAAGTGCCGGTTTTCAGCGCATGCGCAGGGCATGCAGAAAACCGGCAATTGGAGAGAGAATACGCGAGAGTACGCAGTGCGTACTCTCGCGCAGCGGGATCAATTTTTGGCCCATTATCTATTCACAATACTGGGCCGTATATTCCGATCCCTACGGGTGTGTACGCGCTGTGTACACACCCGTAGGGACATCGGAAATGCCGGTTTCAGGTATGCGAAGCGCATGCGCTGAAAACCAGCATTTCCGATCTGTCAAGAATGCTCTTGACAGATCGGATGCCTGCCCTGGAAAAGGGCCTCTGCGGGCGGATAGTTCCGTTTTCTGGAGAACCTCCGCCCACAGAAAACCCTTAGAAGTGTTACGCCTGGTAAAAGCGGGCGTAAGGCCTGCTTTTACCAGCATAAGATATGAAAAAAGTTTAAAAAATTTTTTTTTCAATCGTTTATCATTTAAAAATACTTTAAAAAAGGTAAGTTTATTTTTAGTTTAAAATATTTAATTTATTGTAATTTCAACTAATTTTTATTTAATGTTTTAAAGTGTTTTTGGGGTGATCTCCATTTATATATTTGACAGGTCTATCTGTCAAGTGTATGAAGGGAGATTCCCTTCTTTGATTGGCTCCCCATGGCCCACGTGATCCCAGGGACGCTTGCGAACTGCCTGCGCCTCTGGGATATGTGGGCCCTGCACATTTCGAGTTGGAGAGGCCTAGGAGCGGAAGTGTCCGGACCTCGGGAGCCCTCAGGTAAGTCCGTGGATTTTTTCCAGATCGGAGGCCTTCGCACGCGGGAAGCCTCCGATCGGAAAATACGGCCCACTATTTTTGCAATAAAATGTATAAAATCTGTATCATGGGAATTTTATTTCATATACCTCATATAGAAATAATGGAATAACAGTTCAATTTTTGACAGATGAATTGACAGATGAATTGTCATTGTTTGACAGCTCTGTGAAGCTGTCAAACAGTGACATTTTCTGTAGTTTGATGAGTAATTGAATTCAAGACCTCATCAAACCTCTTTCTTTTGTAGAAATTGGATGGTTGTTGCATTGGAGAATGCAACGGCCATCTGTCATCTCTGCCGCGGAGATGCGAGACTCTCCGCATACTCAGCGATTGAAGCCTGCAGGAAGAAACAAAGGTAAGTAAACTTTTTCTAACACTTTCCACTTACCTCACATACTCACCTCTCCACACTTGCACCCATCACTTGCCTCCACAGCACACTTTTGGACTCCTCCGACCCCCGCAGACCCACTGCTCGCCTCGGTGACCCTGGCGGGGTTCGGAGCCTTCGGGAAACCCGCACTTTTGTGGGTAAAATGGGGATAATCCTCTTATCTGCCTGTTAACTACCTGTTAACAGGCAGATAAGTGGCACTAATCCCCTTCCCGCCTCCAAGGAGACGGGACCCGGCGCGGGTCAGCTACCTGCCTCCTGGCAAGATGGCACGGAGGCGGGTTGGGGGCGGGTTGGGCACCCGCCTCCCTAGGGCTGGCAAGATCGCGCCCTTTATTTCTCTTTCTGTATCTGATTTGGCATTGAACTCACTCACTCTAATCTAATTTACACTTCCTTCTTAGTCCTTGCGTTGTTAATTTCACAATCCTTCAATCTGATTGGTTAAGGAGATATACAATTGCTTGCTCTGTTCACTCAGGTCGCAGATTCTCAGTTTTCCTCGCTGCAATGCTATCAGCTCGCACTTTGAGCAACTTTCCACGCAAAAAATTAAAAAACCTAAACGTGCAAGGATAAGTCTTACTATGGCCCATTATATGTTACATCTCAGAAACATCCCGAAGCATTTTACATACTGTTGTAATGTAAGCAAATAGGGCAGCCATTTTTGCACACAACAAATAGCAAGGAGATGAAACATCAGTTCATTTGTTTTTTGTTGGTATTGAGTGAGGGAAGAACGCCCCACTTTTCCTTGAAAAGTAACATGGGATCTTTAAGTAGCCATTTTGTCACAGTGTGTGTCTTTGATTTATATGAAACATTATACAGGACTACCTTGTCGAAATGAAATGAAAGAAATAAATGGAAGTGCTCGCATCTGATTACTTATGGAACAGATTTTGCTGTGGACAGTTCATGTCAATGGGTAATTCACACACTAACTAGATCATACACGTTTATCTTAAACATAACTTAGTTTTAGATGCCTTTTGCTGTTGATTGACTTGTAGGAACTTGTCTTTAGGTTCAAACACTGTATTGCCTGTGTAGCTTAAGATTTTTTTACCGCAGAATTGGGAGGCCTTTTCTTCTGAATGCTATCAGTTCTTGTTTACGGAAGTGCTTTTGCAATATGCTGAGGTTACTCGTGCTCTGAAATCTGCCCAGTTTTACATTGTTGCCCCATTCTGTCAATGGAGAGACAAGATCACGCTTGTGCAAGTTGCTGAAAAGTCATGATCACAATCTTAATTTTCTGGGTGTGAAACTTCTCCCCTGTCCCATGTACCAAGTGGGCCGGGAGTCAGCTCATCCAATATCTGAGAAAACAACAGCCATCACTGGTGGTGGCCACTTACATTTGCTGTCTATAGAGATGCACCTTCAATATTGTGGGCAAAAGGCACCCCCTAAATACTGTACATGGATTTTGAATTTATCTAAAGCAGAAAATACGGTTGTTACTTTTTTTAGTCACTTCATCCACTTAGCAATTATCTTAATTGGTGTGCGGTGTTTCATTATAACTTGATTGAATGTTACATGGAAAATGCCGAGTAGCAGTAATTATTGCAACTGGTGGTAAATGTGAAAATATTACAGGATGATCCAGGTAGTCATGTGCCGTTGAAGAACTGTCCTGAATTCAGGAATTTAACAGTAATCACCAATTATAGTACACTCAGGTGGGAGGTGAAATGGCAGGTATTTCCGTTCTTCTACAAACCAAGTAAATGTTGTTGCAACCGTTTAAAGTTTTTTTTAATAAAGGGTTTCAAGGAGATCAGCATTTTATTCTGCAACAATGATTTATACTGTGTCATAAGTTAGAATGTTTGCAAGTGAAATGGTGCATGTTGTTGAGATACATTTGCCTCTTACTCAATCTAATATGGATCAGTCATAGGAGAACAACCTCTCCACTTTCTAAATTGCAAATCTGAAGTACTAAATGAAACCACAAGCAGCAAAAGTATAATACCTGTTTGCGCTAGAAACAACGTTTCTATTACAGTTGCATATTTGCATGTGTTCCAAATGCTGTCATTCAGACGATGCGATGGATTAGACAGTTAAACCTCACTTTCCTTGCCAACTGTAGCAGCTGCAATAGGTAATACCGTACCAGTAATAGATGTGCCCTTAGCGGTATGCAGCAGCTGTGTGTTAAATCTAGTCTTCTGGTGAGTATTCATTCTCATATGTAAAAATATGACAACTGTCATCGATGTTAAAGACGTTTAATGGTCATTATAATTGCAGAGAAGCTAACTGGCCACGTATCATTCAAAAGGAGCTTCGGTTGCATCTGAGTGAGAAAAGCTGTTCGTTCGAAGCTGAAGGTATCTTATTTAGATTTTCAAGACTCCGAGAACCATTTTGTCATTCTTCTATTTAACACTTCCTGTTTCTTTTCAGAGTAGCCAAATTGAAAAAAAAGAGAACTTGTTTTCATCTTTGTGCTTTAATACTTCTGTTTTAAAAATAATTCAGAAGAAATATTTACACTAGAAATTCTTGTTTACCAAAGGAAGTTGAAGAGACTTTCTGGACCTCTGAAAACAAAAGGTGAAGCAACCCCACCTAGATTTCATAAGTTAATGTGAGATATCTGTAGTTTTTGACAACAGATGTGACTAGATCATAAGGACAATTATTAACCATACAATAAGTTGCTTTTATATGGCGCCTTTGACGTAGTAAAACGTCCCAAAGTGCTTCACAGGAGCGGCATCAAACAAAATCTGACGTCGAGCCACATAAGGAGATATTAAGACAGATGACCAAAAGTTTGGTCAAAACGGTAGGTTTTAAGGAGCCTCTTAAAGGAGGGAGCGAGGCGGAGAGGTTTAGGGACGGAATTTCAGAGCTTAGGGCCCTAGGCAGCTGAAAGCTCAGCAGCCAATGGTGGCGCGTTGAAAATCAGGGATGCACAAGAGCCCAGAATTGGAAAAGCGCAGAGATCTTTGAGGGTTGTAGGGCTGGAGAAGGATATAAAGATAGGGAGGGGCGAGGCCATGGAGGTATTTAATAGTAATAGTGTCATCATTCATCCTATCCTCAATAACAGTTATTTAGCTCCTTTGTTTTAACATCTTAAAAGGAGATTCAGGCCTTTCACTTGTACAACGTGTTTTGCTATTGTAAAGCAAAGTAACATTTCTGATTTAGGTTGAATCCAGCCATGTTCTGAAATTATGTTAACACAGTCATTGAGTTGTGGAGAATGCATGTCTGTAAAGGAACAGAACACTTCGCTGGCTGCTTTGCCTTTTATTGCAGTTACGGAAAAAAGTAATCAACACACTGCTTAAATTTATACTACGATACTATGATGCAATACAGTTACTTACTTGATTAGAAACAGAAGTGTTCACATTTAGTTCACATTTTAGTGAAAGTGTCAGCCATGGCTCAGTGGTAGGACCTCCGCCTCTGAATCAGATGGTTGTGGGTCCAGAGACTTGGGCACATAATCACGGCTGACACTTCAGAGCAGTACTGTGGGAGTGTTGCACTGTCGGAGGTGCCGTCTTTCAGATGAGACACTAAACCCTCTAAAGTGAATGTAAAAGATCCCATGGCACTATTCAAAGAAGAGTTCTCCTCGATGTCATGGCCAATATTTATCACTCAACCAACATCACTAAAAAAGATTATCTGGTCATTAACTCATTGCTGTTTGTAGGGCTGTTTTGGGCCACGTTTCCTAAATTACAACAGTGACTCCACTTCAAAAGTATATTTAATTGGCTGTAAGGCGCTTTGAGACATCATAAGGTCGTGAAAAGTGGTATATAAATGGAAATCTTTCCTTCTTCCTTAGTAAGGCCAAAAATATCCAATAACATGAACAAATTTTGTTTATGAAATTTTGATTGAAATTTAGAAATTAGAGCATTGAGAACGCAATTAAGGTCCCCTGATGGCTTAAGTAGGTAAATGCATGACAACAATGTGGTACTGAGCTAAGAGATCAGGAACTTCTTGGGTTCAATATTAGTCTATGCTGAGTTAGCTAATCCAATGGAAAGTTGGAGTGTAGGGCAAGGGGTGGTTCTTGTGCAACAATTGACTTCAGTGGTCCGGATTTTGCGGTCAGCGGCGAATGAATGGCACCAGCCATTCGTTACACTTACTCACTGACTTTCTATGGGCTTTTGCACTGGAAGTTGCGGTAAATAGAAATCCATTTCAGCGCGGCGCCCTCTACAGGGGATCTGGGACCTGTGTGAACAGGGCAAGCAACTGTGTATCTCCTTAACCAATCAGATTGAAGAATCGTTAATGAGCAGCGCAGAGTCTAAACCAGGAAGTATAAGTTTGAATATTTAATTCATGTCAAATCATGTACAGAAAGTGAAATTAAGAGAGGGAAAGAAAGATGGGATTAAGAGAGAGAGAGAAAAGAGACGGAAAGAAAAATTAACAAAAATAATTTTTTAATTAAATTTTATTTTTTAAAATTTCCAACAATAATTAAAATCTGAGGAACTGAGACTCCGCACTTGTAAAAATTAATTTTCAATGCCAGAGAGGTTGTTTGGCAATAAGTAGGACTTACCATGCTGTTAAAAATCCACTTACACTAGAATGGACAAGCCGTAACTTTTTCTGCCGTGTTTAGTGGGTTTGTAGTGGGTAAGTACAGCAACTTCATGCCATTGCATGTATTTCAATGTTGAGTCTCTTGGCGAGATACTGTTATAGTGAAGCTTCTGGAGGAGCAGGGCAACTTGGACAGTAACTTCCTGAGTTCCGCGTTTATTTGCGCATGTGTGGTCACCGGAAGTTGCTGTCCGATTTACACTTTTAATAATGGTGAGCGCTGATAGCCTCACCATTATTTTTACTGCAAAATCCAGGCCATTGTCTCTGGGTGAGAAAGAGGACAAATCAGCTGGCACTGCTTCTGCTCATTATCCAGTGACCCTTGCTGGAAAGTGCATGTCTATTGATGTCAGGTGAGGACATGATTGGGCTTCACAGTGATGCACTTCATGATTGAATTTCCTGACAACACTAGGCTTGTAGATGAAGAATTACCTTGTGTGAGGTATTTGATAGAAGTCATTACCTTCAGAAAATGATGAAAAATGTCACGTTGCTCTACTTTAGAAGACTATGAATTACTTGTTGCTGAGCTTTGGGAGGACCTGTCACTTGAGGAATGTTCCCCAGGTTGGTAGTATGCTCAGCCCAGTTGCTTAACATTCTGCAAGATGACACTTGTATATATGAGATGTGGAGAAAAATACTGTAGTCTGCATCAGTTAGAGTCAGCTTTGCTTTTCTTGTTTAATTCAGCGAGTCACAACTCCAGCATAATGTTCTGTTCATACATGTGTACATAATTCAAAATGATAATCCTTTATGGATGAAATTTAATGAAAATTAATAAAATCAACTTGTTTGGGAGAACACATGGTGTAACAAAATGGCACTTCATGTTTGAGCAACTGTGTGGTAGAGAGAAAACGGGGAATTATAGACCGGTAAGTCTGACATCGGTAGTGGGGAAAATGCTAGAGTCCATTATAAAAGATGTAATAGCAGAGCACTTGGAAAACAGTGACAGGATCGGACAAAGTCAACATGGATTTACAAAAGGTAAATCATGCTTGACTAATCTACTGGAATTTTTTGAGGATGTAACTTGTAGAATAGATAAGGGAGAACCAGTGGATGTGGTGTATTTGGACTTTCAGAAGGCTTTCGATAAGGTCCCGCATAAGAGATTAGCGTGCAAAGTTAAAGCACACGGGATTGGGGGTAAGGTACTGTCTTGGATAGAGAACTGGTTGGCAGACAGGAAGCAAAGAGTTGGAATAAACGGGTCTTTTTCCGAGTGGCAGGCAGTGACTAGTGGGGTACCGCAGGGATCGGTGCTAGGACCCCAGCTTGGGCCAGAAATTCGGCTCCCTGGCTTCCCGCGGGTGCAAGGATCACGCGCGCACCTACCTACCGCGCCTGCCGTTGACCTCTGGGCCCACGGGGACTTCAGCTCCTGGGCCTCCTGCAGCTGCCGGCGCGCAGTGCTTGTGTATCCCAGGGGCGTAGTTAGTGCGATGCATCCCCTGGGATCACGTGGGCCATGGAGAGCCAATGGCAGCAGACCATCTATCATTCATAGATTTGACAGGAAGACTCTATGAATTGAAATTGGCCCCAAAACAACACCTAAACTTCAAATAATTTTTTTAAAAACCATCACATTTTTAAATAACTATAAGTTAAATAAATTAACTACTTTAAACAAAAATTTAAATTTTTGAAAAAATTAAAAAACTTTTTAACAGTGCTAAAAATAAACTTACCTTTCTTTAAAGTATCTAAAAAAGATAAACCTGTTGAAATTTTTTTAAATTGTAATTAATTAACCACTTACCTTGTTAAAAACGGGTCTTGCGCCTCCTATTTAAAAGCGCAGCTTCTTCCATACTTACCTTCCCGGAGAAACCTGAGAAAAAAACGAAGTTCGCTACGTGCGCGCAGCCTCTCCCACGCACGCGGTTCACCTCTGAACCCCTCCCTTCAGGGGAACGGAAGTTCCGGTTTCCCGTGCATGCGCAGTGCATGCAGGAAACCGGCACTTCAGGTGGCCTTACGGTGAGTACACAACGTGTACTCATCCGGCAAGTGCCGAATTTCTGGCCCAATATGTATAAATGATCTAGACGAGGGAACTAGATGTAATATCTCCAAGTTTGCAGACGACATAAAGCTGGGTGGGCGTGTGTGCTGTGAGGAGGATGCAGAGAAACTCCAGTATGATTTGGACAGGTTGGGTGATTGGGCAGATGCATGGCAAATGCAGTATAATGTGGATAAATGCGAGGTTATCCACTTCAGTGGCAAAAACAGGAAGACAGATTATTATCTGAACGGCAATAGATTGGGAAAAGGGGAAGTGCAACGAGACCTGGGTGTCCTTGTGCACCAGTCGCTGAAGGTAAGCATGCAAGTGCAGCAGGCGGTTAAGAAGGCAAATGGTATGTTGGCCTTCATAGCGAGAGGATTCGAGTACAGGAACAAGGATGTCTTGCTGCAGTTGTACAGGGCCTTGGTGAGACCACACCTTGAGTATTGTGTGCAGTTTTGGCCACCTTATCTGAGGAAGGATGTTCTTGCCATGGAGAGAGTGCAGCGAAGATTCACCAGACTGATCCCTGGGATGGCAGGAATGACGTATGAGGAGAGATTGGGTCGATTGGGCTTATATTCGCTAGAGTTTCGAAGAATGAGAGGGGATCTCATTGAAACTTATAAAATTCTAACAGGACTAGACAGACTAGATGCAGGAAGGATGTTCCCGATGGCGGGGGAGTCCAGAACCAGGGGTCACAGTCTAAGGATAAGGGGTAAGCCATTTAGGACTGAGATGAGGAGGAATTTCTTCACCCAGAGAGTGGTGAACCTGTGGAATTCTCTACCACACAAGGCAGTTGAGGCCAATTCATTAAATATATTCAAAAAGGAGTTAGATATAGGGCCAAAAATTCGGCACTTGCCGGGTGAGTACGCACTGTGTACTCACCCGTAAGGCGTCCTGAAGTGCCGGTTTCCTGCATGCACTGCGCATGCGCAGGAAACCGGAACTTCCGGTCTGGTGAAGGGGGGCGGTTCATAGGTTAACCGCGTGCACGGTAGAGGCTGCGCACACGCAGCAAACTTAGGTTTTTTTTCAGGTTTCTACGGGAGGGTAAGTATTGAAGAACCTGCACTTTTAAAAAGGAGGCGCAGGACCCGTTTTTAACAAGGTAAGTGGTTAATTAAGTATAATTTAAAAAAAATTTCAACAGCTTTATCTTTTTTAGATACTTTAAAGAAAGGTAAGTTTATTTTTAGCACTCTTAAAAAGTATTTTAATTTTTTCAAAAATTTTAATTTTTGTTTAAAGTAGTTAATGTATTTAACTTATAGTTATTTTATAAATGCGATGGTTTTAAAAAAAAATTATTTTAAGTTTAGCTGTTCTTTTGGGGCCGATTTCAATTCATAGATTTGACAGGTCTTCCTGTCAAATCTATGAATGAAAGATGGTCTGCTGCCATTGGCTCTCCATGGCCCACGTGATCCCAGGGGACGCATCGCACTAACTACGCCCCTGGGACACGCAAGCACTGCACGCCGGCACTTGGAGCAGGCCCAGGAGCTGAAGTTGCCGTGGGCCCAGAGGTCAACGGCAGGCGCGGTAGGTAAGTGCGCGCGCGCGCGATCCTTACCCCCGCGGCAAGCCGGAGAGGCGAATTTCAGGGCCATATTTCTTAAGGCTAAAGGGATATGGGGAGAAAGCAGGGACAGGGTACTGAATTTGGATGATCAGCCATGATCGCATTAAATGGCGGAACAGGCTCGAGGGGCCGATGGCCTACTCCTGCTCCTATCTTCTATGTTTCTATGACTACAACAAATCATTTAGGCTTTGAAAAACATGATAGTGTTTATACAGTAGTTAAAGTTTCCATTTGTTGAAGGGGTAAATATGATAATGGTAATTAATGTGTGATTGGGTGCCTTAACTTACCACTGTCAGTAAATTTAGGTGTTGTGCATTAGAATAAGCTGCATTTTCAGCTTGCAATTACTATCTGAAGTGCCTTTATGCCCAACAGTTTAAATATCACTCATGATTACTCCCATAAAATGCTTTGCTAATACACAATTCACAGATCAATGCAAAATCTATTCACACATCAATGCTGGGTATTTTGTGGTGAGTGTCTCACCTCCTGACTCCCCAAAGACTTTCCACCATCTACAAGGCACAAGTGAGGAGTGTGAGGGAATACTCTCCACTTGCCTGGATGAGTGCAGCTCCAACAACACTCAAAAGCTCGACACCATCCAGAACAAAGCAGCCCGCTTGTTTGGCACCCCATCCACTGTGTCGGCAGTGTGTGCCATCTACAAGATGCACTGCAGCAACTCGCCCAGGCTTCTTCGACAGCACCTCCCAAACCCACGACCTTTACCACCTAGAAGGACAAGGGGCAGCAGGTGCATGGGAACACCACCTTCTCCAAGTTCCCCTCCAAGTCACGCACTATCCTGATTTGGAAATATATTGCCGTTCCTTCATCGTCGCTGGGTGAAAATCCTGGAACTCTCTCCCTAACAGCACTGTGGGAGTACCTTCACACAGGGACTGCAGTGGTTCAAGAAGGCGTCTCACTACCACCTTCTCGAGGGCAATTAGGGATGGGCAATAAATGCCAGCGACGCCTACATCCCGCCTATCAATCCACTGAAGTCCACATACTAGGTTTTGAGCACATAATCTAGGCTGACTCTCCAGCGCGGTACTGAAGCACTGCTGCATTGCAGTGGTGCAGCCCTTTGGATAAGATGTTAAACCGAGGTCCTGTCTGCCTGTTCAGGTGGAACTGCAAGAAATTCTCCCAGTATCCTGATCAACATTTCTCTCTCAAATAATACGACTAATAACATCTTAACCGGTTACTCAACTTATTGCTGTTTGTGAAACATTGCTGGCACAGAATAGTTGTGCTATTTGCTGACATGTAACTGGAATCCAAAAATAATTTGTTGAGGGAAGCACTTCGAGATGTTTTAATACGATAAGGTGTAATATAAATGCACACATATTGGTAAGCATCTATCTATCTAGTCTCACTAGAATCTTGAACTGGTAAAATCAATCTGGAACTCGCTCCCCCAAAAGGCTGTGGATGCTGAGACAATTGGAGCTTTCAAGACTGAGATTGATAGATTTTAGTTCAGTAAGGGTATCAAGGGATATGGAGCTAAGGCAGTGAAATGAAGTTGAGGTACTGATCAGCCATGCTCTAATTGAATGCCTTGAGTTGCTCAATATTCTACTCCTGTTCCTATGTTTCCTGTGTTCCTATGTAACTACTCCCTAAGACTTGTTGACAATTTTTCACAATTTTCAAAATTATAGTGAGTAGACAGGACAGGTCAGGTCAATTTTCTTGCTGTGCCATGCAGTCCATGACTCCACGATCCTTATGAAACCTGTTTCATCCCTCTGAAATCCCATCACCCATGCTATCCTCACCTCGGCGCCCTCTCTTGTTTCTCCTACAGCTGCTACACCCTCTCATTTTCACTCTTGCAGCAAGGCAACGACTGCAATGAGGGTGAGTGGAAGAGATCACTTTTGCTCAAGGCGCTTGGATAACTTGACATCATAACATTTTCCGTTGCTGTGAGTGGGAGGCTATCAGGGTCAGTACAGGCTATGGAGATGAAGATAAGGAGCAGCTATAGAGTGGGCGGATGGTGTAGGAGGCAGTGTGAGGCAGACGGGGTGGGCGTAAGGGTTTTAATCTGCACATTGTACAGGTAAGAGAAGGGGAGGGAGGTTTGTGCTAACATTGGGTTGCTAAGAGAAAGAGAGGTTTAAGCTACATATTGGGAGGATGTGAAGGAAATGAGAAGGCTGTTTCAATATGATGGTGAGAGGATGGGTGTGAGCAAGGTCAGACATCGGTGGATTGTAACGTAATAATATTTATAACTGATCCTAATGACATTTGGTATCTAGAGAAGTGAAAATAATAACTTAAAGTCTGACAATGATTGCTTGTTATGAGTCATTTTATCAAGTTATTCTCATTTTCCTCAAAACTCTAGCCTTCCATGCACAAGCAACAGAAGATAATAAATAGAATCATAGAAATTTACGGCACAGAAGGAGGCCATTTGGCTCATCGTGTCTGTGCCAGGTATACTAGTGATTATTCAAATAAGCATTTTCACTGTTTGCTTTTTTGACAATAAGTATGAGCTCAATCTACTCAATCAAGTGACAAGTGGCTCCATGTAAACAGTGCAAGGCAGCACTGAGAGAAAAACAAGCTGCTGCTTCCCAGTCCACACCTGTGGAATGTAAATAAATTCTTTTCCCCTTCCTCTCTCGAAGGTGTTGACTCTCGCTGTGTTACAGTTCTATGGGTACACGCCACAGTCTTTTTACCAAGTGGCCATTTATTATTTTGAGCCTGGTCAGTGAATGCCAACAGGAAATTCGACTGAAGGAAGCATCACAGACAAGCCCGATCCTGTCCTCACTCGTAGTCCACACATATACTTTCCAGCAGTAGATAACACTCATGAGGACGAACATTGGTTGAATTTTTCTCTTGTCTAGTTAAGGGCCACTGGGGCCACTGTAGTGACTCTACCATCCGTGTGAGATTATCTGACTCAGTCCAGACTGGCAATCAAAGCTGTGACCTTTCTGCTCTGTATGGCTCTGTCCTACAACAGGTTATGCCTTTACCCACAAAGCCATCGTGGAATTATTTTAAATAAAATATTTTTTTGTTTAAACTTATGGCCTGAAATGCAAGGTACAATGGTACATGTCACCAGTGAGTGTACAGTAATATATGTCCATTGTATTGCAAAAATATTCTCTGCAATTACATTCAAATGTAGATATTAAATGAATGGATTTTTAACTGATGTTTAGAACTTGTTTTTATGAATTAAATTAAGTAAATTCTATGCTGTGTAAATCTTCACAGGGACCTAACCATCACTTCTTGTCTGCAACATCTGAATGCTACTAACATATTCAATTGCCAAGCATCCTTCCTGTTTCCTTTCTTCAGTGGCTGCATTGCTTGTAGAATATTTTTAACCCGAGGTTTTGCCACTATCTTATCACTCATCAACATCTAAGCATTGACATTTTACCTGGTATTCTATTCATTTCCACATCAAAGAAGCAGTGTCTCTGCTCTAGATCTTTCAGTGGCAAATTCATCGGTTTCTAACGTTTGAATTAAAACAACACAAACATAAATACGCCTCGTGTGAGTAACTGTTTTTTTTAACCTTTCCCTACAGTATTGACAGATTCTTGAGTTTGACCACTGGACTAAGGTTTGAGAAGTGGGCGAATGGTTTACCTTGATTGATACAAGAATGGGGTTTTATAGAATAGTACAGCACAGAAGGAGGCCATTCGGCCCATCGAGTCCGCGACGGCTCTTTCAAAGAGCAATCCAGTTAGTCCCACTCTTTCCCCGTATGCCTGCAATTTTTTTCTCCATCAAATACTTATCCAATTTGTTTTATATGACTCCTGTCCGATCTGACCAGAGGTTGTGTGTGATATTTGCAATACATCAACATAATCTGGCACTTTAGATTATATGTTGCTGCTACATTTATATGTAGGCGTGTGTATTTACCAGAAGATACAAAATACCAACTGTATATAAACTTGAAACCATCTCAAATCGCGTAGTAGAAACAAAAAGTAAAATACCGCAGATGCTGGAGAACTGAAAACATAAACAGGAAAAGCTGGAACTACTCAGCAGGTCAGGCAGCATCTGTGGAGAAGCAGAAGCCAGTCAGTCAACGTTTCAGGACCGGAAAGGTCGACTGACCTGACTTCTGTTTCTCCACAGATGCACGCTCCCCCTATTTGTACCTGAAAATTGACTGGCGTAGGATTCTGATTTTCATATTCGAGCAGCTTTATGCCTGAAACAAGCAGATGTGCTGCTCACCCAGCTCTTTGAAAATTGCATCAAGCGGGCCTTGGGCATGAATTGGGTGGCTGAGGTGCCCCCACTCTCAATTTTCAACTGCTAGCTGCTGTTTCTCAGATGAGAAATGGGCAGCCGGCAGTCGAAAATCATCCCCGCTATTTCTTCAGTGTTATAACAATCTGATTCAATTATTTGATAATAATAGGCATGTCCCAAGGTTATCATTTATAAGAAAGGTATATATTAAATTCTCTTTTAGGGCTAAATGTTTCATTTATTTAAAAAAAATTCTTGTCTGATTCTCATTTCTAGTTGCACTACCCCACTATCTTTCAGAACTTCTCTTGTATCTCTCTACTCTATCAATACTAATGTGGTCAGTGCTTCTCTGAATTTTTTTAATCATTCCTCCTCGGCTGCAAATCTGTTGTCTTAGATGGTCTTTCTCCTCCTGTATTCTGCTGTGTTGGAAGCAAGTCTCCTGCTCCAACTCATTGGGCAACACGGTGGCATAGTGGTTAGCACTGTTACCTCACAGCGCCAGGGACCCGGGTTCGAATCTGGCCTCGGATGACTGTCTGTGTGGAGTTTGCACATTCTCCCCGTGTCTGCGTGGGTTTCCTCCGGGTGCTCCGGTTTCCTCCCACAGTCCAAAGATGTGCAGGTTAGGTTGATTTGGCTATGATAAATTGACCCTTAGTGTTAGGGGGGATTAAATACGTGGGGATAGGGTGGGACATGTGTCGGTGCAGGCTCGATGGGCCGAAATGGCCTCTATCTGCACTGTGGGGATTCTGTGATTGATTCTGTGATACCAGGACCTCAAAGCACCTTACCTCCCCTAGTCTTCACATCCTCCTAAACTCTGCAGGCTTTTAAAACCCATTTTCACCTAATCACTACTTCCTGATTCACCTTATCTCATTTACTCTTTTCAATGTTGGCAGTGTCTTTCAGAAGGCCTCAGTCCTTCACCTGAGTTTCTCAGTTTGAAAAAAAGCACCGGACAAAAGCCTCGTCAGATTCCACATGTACACTGATGACACCCAGCTCTACCTCACCACCTCCTATCTCAAACCCTCCACTGCATCCAACTTGTCACACTGCCTGTCCGACTGAGCAGAAATGTTCTCCAATTAAATATTGCGAAGACCGAAGCCATTGTCTTTGGTCCCCGCCACAAACTCCATTCTCTAGCCACTGCTTCCATCCCCCTCCCTGGCCACTGCTTGAGGAACCAGACTGTTTGCAACCTCGGCATCCTATCTGACCCTGAGCTGAGTTTCCGACCTCATATTCAACTATAAATCTACACTAAGTATTTAAATATGCACCCCAGAAACACAGATACCATCAGTGAAAAGGAGTGGGTCGAACTGGCTAAATGTGTACTGAGCAGACAAAATATAGTGTACTTCTTGAGACCTGGCCAACTGAGGTCAGAATGTCAGTCATGACCTAGACTTGTAACCAGAATTTCCAACATGGTAAGTAGCTGATCTCACCTATATCAATGAGGGGCATGGCTTGCAGTGACCAGACACTTCCCAAGAGATGGAGTGATGGAAAATTGACAGCTGAGTCAGGCCCAGCACATTTTAACAGGTGGCTCAAACATAGCAGTGTTAGTTGCCTAGGAGGAAACCCTTTTGACCGGGGAATGGTACGTGCCAAAAGGCAGAAAACAAAATACCTTGATTTGGTACCAGGTAAGCAAAAAGCATGGGGCAAATTCTAAACTTTGAAGACTGCAGATATCTCTGGAATAGGACTCCTTGTGGAAAAGAGTTGATATGGTGGAGCAAGGATAATGGGATAGTAGATAGAACCACAGCATGGGAAACTGAGGTGCCAGTTTCTCTGCTTGTTACTGATGATAAGGTATCAGTTCGCATATGTCACATTTTTCCACAGAAAAGATTTAGAAAAAAGTTACATTAAATGTCATGTTTTAAAGCATAGAGTTTTCATGCACGGTGTCTGAGATGATAGGCAGTTAATGATGAGGCTTAATGACCTAGCATTCATGTTGTTTCCTTATAACTATAAATAATAAGCAATTTGTTAGCTTGTCTCTGTAATCAATAAGCACCTCACTTCCACTGTGTTGTGGAATCACTGGTCCCAGGCACTCAGCAGAGGTCTGACAGACAACAGCGAGAGATAAATCACACAGAAACAGACTGTTTAAGTCAAGTAAGATGACCGACTGACGTGGGGAAGTGTGGCACGTTCTTTATTTTGCATTATTATGTGACAAAGTGTAACTGTTTGAATTAAGTGAATCTGATCATAACTGCCGTTCTGTAGGTTCACCTTATTGTGAAATAAAACATTAATTGATATCAGCTCTTGTTTCACCAAGTGTCTGCTCAGTCCTCCTTTGGAGAGATTGAGGAAGTACATGCGGGAAAGGCACAAATATCCGGCTCAGGTCACAATGGGTCACTATTGATACACTCCCAGCTTACACTACCATGCAAGTAGATATAAGGCAGTGAGAGTAAACTCCCATAAAAATAAGACGCTTAGAATGTTTACAGCAATGACTGATGCCACTGAACCCAAGAATGTATCTGCAGGAGACCTGAATTTGTAACAGTCCGAGAGTTGCAGCAGCGTGAATGTGTAAGAAACTGGTAACTGGAGGAAGGGGATCGGGAGGCCAGGAAAGAGAATGAGAAACAGGCAGAGGCCATGCTGTGGTGTGAGAAGCCATAGAAGCAATGTTCCCCCTAATTTCTTTTTTGGGGGGGGGGGGGTGCGCAGTCCCTTTAACGGGCTGCGCGGCCCATTCAAAGTTTCATGCATGCGCAAAATTTCACGTTTGAAAAGCTGGTCCCAGTCTGCGCAGGACCACGTTGCATAGAAGGCCATTGTATGTGATGTACAGAATGGGATAATTGTCAGAATCCGATCTGCAGCTCATAGTGCATTGCCCCTGAACCATGTAATACTACTGCATATAAACATTAGGGGGGAAAAATTGGGTTGCTTTGCACCTCCCGTTAGTGCCCTAAGAGGGCGCTAATGGGGCGCAAAGCAACTAGCGCCCGGGTGCGGCGCCTCCCGCGAAATTCAGCGTGAGGTTAGCGGTGGCACTAACCGGTAGCGCCCCGTGGCGCTGCACCGCCGGCGATGACATCATCGCCGTGCGCAGCGCCCCGGTCGCAATCTTCGGGAGCGCCCCCTGACTTACCGCCGGACGCTATGTCCGACAGGGTCAGGGGGGCCTACCTGTGGCCGGGGAGGCGCAATTTAAAGGTGAGGTGCAGGGCGGCCATTTTTGTTGCTTGCCGTCTGCCAACACCTGCCTGCGCTCCCGTCCCCGGCCTCCTGACCACCCCCCCCCCCCCCCGCGGAGTGCCGGCTACACTCCAAGAGCCCGGCACTTCTCTTGAGTGCCGGGCTTTTTTGCCGGCACTCCCGATCCCCAGGTCGCGCTGCGCAAGGCCCCTCCCCTTTAAGAAGGGGAGGAAGGCCTGCAATACTGCGGCGCGATGTGCCACAGTGCATGGTGCTGCGGCACGTAGCGCCGTGATATTGACTCGCAGCGCCCCAAGAGGGATGCGGGGTGCTTCCAGTAGCGCCCCGCTTACCTCTTGGGGCGCAGCAACTCAAGTTCCGGCGCGGGGATGCTAATTTTTCCGGGGCGCTAAAAGTAGTGCCCCGGCGACGTTAGCGCTCCAAATGGGGCGCTACTCAATTTTTAGCCCTAGGTGCCTTGCCCTAAATTACTATTCTCCCACTGATAGGCCTAGCAGGTGACTTGTTTATCAGCCTGTTTTAGTGCCACACTGTAACTGATAGCTCAGAGCTGTGCTAGAGTGGCCTAGGTTGACTTGTCCTCTATTTCCTGTTTACTTCTGTGCACAGAATCCCTGAAAACTCAAGTTACAAAGAGAACCTTACCTCCCAGAGAGGCATCGCGTGACTTTGTGTGAACATATACATGTTGCAGCTGAGCTTTTATTTGCATTTCTTTCAAAGCTTGTGCAGAAGTGAAAGTCATCTTCCGATGGCAGTATCTCAGTTTCTTTGCACGCTTTTGCTTTCATTGTTTTTTTTTTAAATTTAAGCTTTTATTCATCAGTCCATTTTCAGCTCACAGCCCAACTAACAAGGGGAATGCAAAGGCAAACGTATACTATAAAAATCGATTCAGCACTAGATAAACAGTTCATCAGATAGGGATACAGATATTAATATGATCATGTTTTGGTCAGTTTTTCACAGTAACCTCATACTACTGTATTGTATTATGTTCCCTAATACTTTCAGTTTTTTAATCACTTTCCCATCCACACCAAATTAAAAAAATAAATAAAAGAATGTAGTCGAGCCCTTTTTTTAAATGTACCTTCTGGGAGCCAAAAAAACGTTCATGTATCTGAATTTGCATATGTTTCACTGCCCAGTATTGAGATTCAGCTTTCCTCTTCATAGTTTTCCCATTTAGCATAAAGAGGATCAGACATTCCCAATAACTATCACAGTGAGTGTACAGTTACATTGTTAGCAATTGTGTTTGCACATTTTTGACCTTAAGCACAATTCACAGTAAAACGTTGGCTGTGTATTTTTTTGCTGATCTTATGATTATTGCTGCTGGCAGGCAGGGACTGTTGGGTTGCAGACTTCTGCACAGTAAATACCAGTGCTCCAAAAGAAGTCAACAGAGGGTGCAGTTTAGCAGGTTGAGTCACCTGCCTGCAACGTTCCACCAAGACTTCAGCCCTAGTATCAGTAATGGTGACCATGAAACTATTGGATTATCGTAAAAACCCATCAGGTTCACTAACGTCCTTTAGGGAAGAAAATCTGCCGCCCTTACCTGGTCTGGCCTATATGAGACTCCAGACCCACAGCAATGTGGTTGACTCTTAACTGCCCTCTGAAATGGCCTAGCAAGTCACTCAGTTGTAACTAACCGCTACGAAAAATAATAAGAATGAAACCGGTCGGACCACCTGGCATCGAACTCGGCACCGACAACAGACACGGCAACGACACACCCAGCCCAGTTGACACTGCAAAGTCCTTCTCACCAGCATCTGGGGACTTATGCCAAAATTGGGAGAGCTGTCCTACAGACTAGTCAAGTAACAGCCTGACATAGTCATACTCACAGAATCATACCTTTCAGCCAATGTCCCAAACTCCACCATCACCATCCCTGGGTATGTCCTGTCCCACCAGTAGGACAGACCCACCAGGGGTGGTGGCACAGTGGTATAGTCGGGAAGGAGTGGCACTGGGAGTCCTCAACATTGACTCCAGACCCCATGAAGTCACATGGCTTCAGGTCAAGCATGGGCAAGGAAACCTCCTGCTGATTACCACCTACCGCCCTCCCTCAGCTGATGAATCAGCACTCCTCCATGTTGAACACCACTTGGAAGAAGCACTGAGAGTAGCAAGGGCACAGAATGTACTCTGGGTGGGGAACATCAATGTCCATCACCAAGAGTGGCTCGGTAGCACCACTACTGACCAAGCTGGCCGAGTCCTGAAAGACATAACTGCCAGATTGGGCCTGCGACAGGTGGTGAGAGAACCAACACGAGGGAAAAACCTACTTGACCTCGTCCTCACCAATCTACCTGTCGCAGATGCATCTGTCCATGACAGTATTGGTAGCAGTGACCACCGCACAGTCATTGTGGAGACGAAGTCCCGTCTTCACACTGAGGACACCCTCCATCGTGTTGTGTGGCACTACCACCGTGCTAAATGGGATAGATTCAGAACAGATCTAGCAGCTCAAAACTGGGCGTCCATGAGGCGCTGTGGGCCATCAGCAGCAGCAGAATTGTATTCCACCACAATCTGTAACCTCATGGCCCGGCATATCCCTCACTCTACCATTACCACCAAGCCAGGGGACCAACCCTGGTTCAATAAGGAGTGTAGAATAGCATGCCAGGAGCAGCACAAGGCATACCTAAAAATGAGGTACCAACCTGGGGAAGCAGCAACACAGAACTACATGCATGCTAAAAATCGGAAACAGCATTCTATAGACAGGACTAAGCGATCCGACAATCAACGGATCAGATCAAAGCTCTGCAGTCCTGCCACATCCAGTCGTGAATGGCGGTGGACCATTAAACAACTAACGGGAGGAGGAGGCTCCATGAATATCCCCATCCTCAATGATGGTGGAGCCCAGCACGTGAGTGCAAAAGACAAGGCTGAAGTGTTTGCAACCATCTTCAGCCAGAAGTGCCGAGTGGATGATCCATATCGGCCTACTCCTGAGGTCCCCACCATCACAGAAGCTAGTCTTCAGCCAATTCGATTCACTCCACGTGATATCAAGAAACGGCTGAGCGCACTGGATACAGCAAAGGCTATGGGCCCCGACAACATCCCGGCTATTGTGCTGAAGACTTGTGCTCCAGAACTAGCCGTGCCTCTAGCCAAGCTGTTCCAGTACAGCTACAACACTGGCATCTATCCGACAATGTGGAAAACTGCCCAGGTATGTCCTGTCCACAAAAAGCAGGACAAATCCAACCCGGCCAATTACCACCCCATCAGTCTACTCTCAATCATCAGCAAAGTGATGGAAGTTGTCATCGACAGTGCTATCAAGCGGCACACCACAAACCAGCTCACTGATGCCCAGTTTGGGTTCCGCCAAGACCACTCGGCTCCTGACCTTATTCCAGCCTTGGTCCAAACATGTACAAAGGAGCTGAATTCCAGAGGTGAGAGTGACTGCCCTTGACATCAAGGCAGCATTTAACCGTGTGTGGCATCAAGGAGCCCTAGTAAAACTGAAGTCAATGGGAATCGGGGGGAAAACACTCCACTGGCTGGAGTCATACCTAGCACAAAGGAAGATGGTTGTGGTGGTTGAAGGTCAATCATCACAGCCCCAGGACATCGCTGCAGGAGTTTCTCAGGGCAGTGTCCTTGGGGTCAACCATCTTCAACTGCTTCATCAATGACCTTCCCTCCAACATAAGGTCAGAAATGGGGATGTTCGTTCATGACTGCACAGTGTTCAGCACCATTCACAACTCCTCAGATAATGAAGCAGTCCATGCCCGCATGCAACAAGACCTGGATGACGTTCAGGCTTGGGCTGATAAATGGCAGGTAACATTCGCACCACAGAAGTGCCAGGCAATGACTAGCTCCAACAAGCGAGAGTCTAACCACCTCCCCTTGACATTCAACGGCATTACCATCGCCGAATCCCCCACCATCAACATCCTGGGGGTCACCATTGACCAGAAACTTAACTGGACCAGCCACATAAATACTGTGGCAACAAGAGCAGCTCAGAGGCTAGGTATTCTGTGGCAAGTGTCTCACCTCCTGACTCCCCAAAGCCTTTCCACCATCTACAAGGCACAAGTAAGGAGTGTGATGGGATACTCTCCACTTGCCTGGATGAGTACAGCTCAAACAACACTCAAGAAGCTCGACACCATCCAAGCGAAAGCAGCCTGCTTGATTGGCACCCCATCCACCACCTTAAACATTCACTCCCTCCACCATCAGCGTACCGTGGCAGCAGTGTGTACCATCTACAAGATGCACTGCAGCAAATCACCAAGGCTTCTTTGGCAGCACCTCCCAAACCCGCGACCTCTTCCACCTAGAAGTACAAGGGCAGCAGGCACATGGGAACACCCCCACCTCCAAGTTCCCCTCCAAGTCACATACCATCCTGACTTAGAAGTATATTGCCGATCCTTGATCGTCGCTGGGTCAAAATCCTGGAACTTCCTACATAACGGCACCTTCACCACACAGACTGCAGCGGTTCAAGATGGTGGCTCACCACCACCTTGTCAAGGGCAATTAGGGATGGGCAATAAATGCAGGCCTTGCCAGCAACGCCCACATCTCATAAACATTTTAAAAAGACACAGGGCTCGAATTTCCCAGCCCCGTGGAGGCGTGTTTGGAGGCGGGAGTGGTGGGAAAATTGCAGATTCGGGGGGCACGTACCCATCCCGCCTCCATGCCAATGTCCCAGGAGGCGGGTACCCGACCTGTGCTGGGAGCTACCTCCCCGAGGCGGGAAGGGGATTAGTGCCAATTAACTGCCTGTTAACAGGTAGTTAACAGGCAGTTTTTTGGCTAATCCCTATTTTTAGCCCTGAAGTGTGGGCTGCCTGCCGGCTCCAAACCACGCCAAGTTAGCAAGGCGGACCGTTGGTCTGCAGGGCTTGGAGGGGTCGAGATGTCCGGTGTACAGGTGAGTGATGGGTGCATGAGTGCAGAGGTAAGTGTGTTTGGCGTGTGTAAAGTGTTTTAATAAGTTTTACTTACCTTTACTTTCTCCTCCAGGCTTCCTCCCTTCAGTTCTAGGGAGTCCCTCAGCTCACCGGCACAGAAAGCAGAATGGCCGCTGAACTGTCAAAAGCTGCAGCCTCTGCTTTCTGGTCTGGAGAGCTCCCTAACTGAGTCTGAGTAGAAGGACTCAAGTTAGAAGACAGATTGTCAGTGTTTGACAGCTTCACAGGGCTGTCAAACGCTGATATTTCATCTGTCAAAAGCTCTTGACAGATGAAATGTCAATCGCTGACGTCACCAGTATCCAGGCGTCCCTTAATTGGCCTGCTGAGCCCGCTGGGCGGGCTTAACAAGGTCAATCAAGGGAAAGTAGCGTGGGTTGGCCACAAATCGATGGAGGCGGGACTACAACCCAAAAAGTGGGAGTCCCGCCTCCATCACGTCTCCATTGACAAAATCAAGCCCACAAACTCCATCCTTTATCACTGATTCTGAAACTCTCTGCCTCTCCACCTTTTAAAAATTACATAGAATTACATAGAATTTTACAGCACAGAAACAGGCCATCTGGCCCAACAGGCCTCCTCCCACCTTACTTCATCTAACCCTATCAACATATCCTTCTATTCTTTTCTCCCTCATGTACTTATCTAGCTTCTCCTTAAATGCATCTATGCTAATCGCCTCAACCACTCCATGTGGTAGTGTGTGCCACATTCTCACCACTCTCTGAGTAAAGACATTTCTCCTGAATTCCTTATTGGATTTCTTGGTGACTATCTTATATTTATGGCCCCTAGTTCTGGACACCCCACAAGTGGAAACATCTTCTCCACATCTACTCTATCGAACCCCTTCATAATTTTAAAATCTTCTCAATATTTATCTCTTTGACCAAGCTTTTGGTCACCGTCCTGATCTCTCCCTTCCTGGCTTGGCATCTATTTTTCTTATGCCAGTCTGGACATTTATGATGTTAAAGGATCTATATACATGCAAGTTGTTGTTGCGCCTTAGATGACAGTGAATAGAACTCGCCCAAACAAACAGGCAGTGCTAGTTTCAAGTGAATGATCTGATACCTACTGGGTTAGGCATCAGGCCATGCTTGCATTGTCATTCAATGGGAAACGTGTGTTGTAAATCTAAATCTAGATTCAAACAAAATTCCTTGGGGGGACATTAAGCTTTATATCGCTTTTTTGTTTCTTTAAGCATTTAATAAAGGCGCACATCTGTTTAGCATTCAAAGAGCATGAAACATATATATAGTTTAATAACTACTTTACCAGAAATCTTTCAAATATTCCACCAATAATAAAACCAAACAATTTTCATGTAAGAACTTCAAGATGCCCTGAAAATATTTCAATAAACATAAGTGCACTGTTTACACTGCCAGTTTTATATGAAAACCGTATTGAGGCCATTCTAGTAAGAAGCTGATTGCACAAAATCTCCCCATGTAAAAACCCCTGTATGAAACTAGCACAAAGGTTTATTGTGCTGGTGCCTGGATTTCATCATACCTCCACACCATTACCATCAATGTGCAAACGGTGAAGTGGTATGAAACTGTTATTGGCACCCAGCCAGCTTCTGCAGCCTGTATGTAAAAATGATAGGAGGGTGTCAATATATTAAAGTAAGTTCGAAACCCAAACTGCAAATGATATTCCTTCTTGAATAAAATTTCCTTCAAAAAATAGGCGAAGAAGGCAATTCGCTCATTTTATGTCACCATCCAGAAACACCACCCATCATCATAACATCCAACTGATTCTTAAACAATTCCAGGGTTTTTGCTCCGACCACGCTACCTCAGTCTTAAATTTGGCTTTTACTTCTTTGAACCTGTGTCCTGTGGTCCTCTTCTCCACCTAGCTGCTTCCTTTCAAGGCCAAGTTTCTTCAGTTTTTACTCGTAACTCAGTCCTCTGTCAGTAGGGATCAGCCCTATGACTCTCCTCCGAAATGTCTCTCTTGTGGACCAGTGACCAGAACGGGACACTGTACTCAGCCATGACAACTTGAATTTGTGCAGTGGCTTTAACAATAAAACATCCCAAGGCACTTCAGCTAGGAGAGAGATGGACTGGGCAGTGGAGAGTTTAGGAAAGTTGGACAAAGGCACAGCTAAAAAGGAGGTTTTTTCTGACCAGTGCAATCTTCCTCCAATTTGTATTCTACTGATCTGTTTATATAGTTCAATGTTCAATTTGCTTTGTTGATTATTGTTCCGAAGAGGTTAGACATGTTGAACATCGAATCTACTAAAACCCCTGGATTACTTTCAACTTCATTCTTAGCTATTTCAACACCATTCATCGAGTACTAAGCTGTCCATGTGTTCCTCCTTTGCGCAGTACTTTTTACATGTCCGCATTAAATTTCATCTGCCATTGCTCTGCTTACTTAAATATTCTGTGTAACTCGTTTTGTAGTTCCTGAGCTGCCCCCCTCAGATTCAAGTGTCCCTCCAGTTTGCTTATCTTTGAATCTGACCAGTTCATAGTTAGCTTCTGATTCCAAGTTGTTAATCAAATTAGAAATACTCGTGATCCCATCACTGATCCCTGAGGCACTCCACTCAGCACTTTCCCCCCCCCCCCCCATCCTCACATAACTCTTCTAACAAGTACCTACTGCTTTTTATCCTTCATAGAAACATAGAAACATAGAATCTAGGAGCAGGAGTAGGCCATTCGGCCCATCGAGCCTGCTCCACCATTCAATACGATCATGGCTGATCATCCAAATCCAGTACCCTGTCCCTGCTTTACTCCCCACAGTACACATATCCCACCCTACCCCCGTAACCCCACATATTTAATTCCCCCTAACATATCCCATCCTATCCCCATAACCCCACATATTTAATCCCCCCCTAACACTAAGGGTCAATTTATCATAGCCAAATCAACCTAACCCGCACATTTTTGGACTGTGGGAGGAAACCGGAGCACCCGGAGGAAACCCACGCAGACACGAGGAGAATGTGCAAACTCCACACAGATAGTCACCCGAGGTCAGATTCGAACCCGGGTCCCTGGCGCTGTGAGGTACCAGTGCTAACCACTATGCCACCGTGTTGCAATCAACCAATTTCTTAACCATTGTCAAGTTTTACCCCAACTTCCCACCCCCCCCACCACTTTAACCTTAAGTAGCAGCCTTTTATGCAGAACTTTGTCAAATACTTTTTGGAAGTCTAGCTACAACACACAGGCTTTCCACAGTCCACTTTTGATGTCACTTCCTCAAAACCATCAGGGATGTTGCTCATACAGGATCCTCATTCGTATTAGCCTCTGTTTATGGGATGGGTTTCACGTCGATAATCTTCAAGCTTACTATTTAGTTTTATTTGGTACGGTTTACTCCTGATAATTTGAAGTTGTTCTCAGCACAAAAAAATTTGAATTATCCAGTAATTTAAATTAAGTAATGCAAATAACCGGAAAATAGACATTCAATGCTGAAAATGAATTATCATATAATTTGAATTAAGCTACTACAAATTAAGAGGAGGAAACCGTATTGGTGCAAGACTAATTGTCTGAGTGATCCCTCCGAGATCTCTGCGTTCCTCCAATTCTGGCCTCTTGTGCATCTCCTATTTTAATCGCTCCACTATTGGCGGCCGTGCCTTCAGCTGCCAAGGCCCTAGGCTCTGGAATTCCCTCCTTAAACCTCTCCGCCTCGCTACCTCTCTCTCCTCCTTTAAGATGCTCCTTAAAACCTACCTCTTCGACCAAGCTTTTGGTCATCTGTCCTAATATCGCCTTATGTGGCTCGGTGTCAAACTTTGTTTGATAACGCTCCTATAAAGCGTCTTGGGACGTTTTACTATATTAATGGTGGTATATAAATGTAAGTTGTTGTTGTTGAGTATATTTAGTCATCCTTTTTTTTGTTTTCTCTCCTTCCCTTTTGCAGTCTTGCAGCATCTCCAGCCAAGAGAATGAGCTGGGAACCTGCCATTCTATAGCTCGTAATTAAGCTCATGATTGGGTACGGTAGCATAGTGGTTATGTTACTGGCCCAGTAATCCAGAGACCAGCACTAATGATCCCGAGACGTGAGTTCAAATCCCACCACGGCTGTGAAATTTAATTTCAGTTAATTAAATAAATCTGGAATAAAAAGCTAGTATCAGTAATGGTGACCATGAAACTACTGGATTGTCGTAAAAACCCATCTGGTTCACTTTAGGGAAATGTCCTTTTGGGAAGGAAATCTGCTGTCCTTACCTGGTCTGGCCGATATGTGACTCCAGACCCACAGCAATGTGGTTGACTCTTAACTGCCCTCTGCAGTTCAAGAAGGCGGCTCACCACCACCTTCTCAAGGGTAATTAGGGATGGGCAATAAATGCCGGCCTTGCCAGCGACACCCACATCACCATGAACGAATTTAAAAAAAAAAGTATAGTGTAATTGTCCTCTTTCCCTGTCAGAGAGTGTCAGATCTCTGCTTGGTGTATGTCCCTTTCATGCTGAGATTGGAAACTGGCTGCATGAAGAATCCTGGGTATAAAACCTAATCCTATCATTCCCTGATCATAACATGGCGCATTCTAACACGTTTACACAAAATTCTAATTTCCAGAAGTTCCATTTTGGAAGTCATGACTTGAATCTTAGCCATGGTACTTAAATTATCCATTCGACCCATGCAGTGCAACATTTTGTATTAAAAGACAGGAGCAACATAATTTTGGCAATAACGCTCAGATACAGAACAATTCTTTGGAACTTCTAATTGGACTTCAATAAGTGATTCATTACCAGTCAGAGTTTAATTCGGGTTCAACTTCCATCAGCCTTTGCTTTTATGCAACCAACTCTGGGAAATTCCGAAATGAGCTGTTGTATTTGTTGACAAAACCCTTGGTATCACCAAACTTGCCAATAGAACAATATCTCTCCTGTAAATAGGCTAGATTAACAGTTCAAATTAGTCAGCAAAGGCACAATATTATTGACTTTGTATTAAGCGGACTCCTGTCTTCCATTATACCTAGGAAAGCTCTAGAACAGCACAATGCAGTCATTCGGTTATTTTTAACAATTTCCTGCTCAGTAGTTTATAAAAGGTTATATGTTTCAAGGCATGGGCTAATTTGTTTAGATTTTTTACCTCAGCTTTTCCCCTTTAATGAAGTCCGCCCCCTCATTCATTAGCCTCTCATCTCTGCTACTGAAGCAGTCAAGCCAGAAGAGTGGGTGAATGGAACTACAAACTCCTCCGCAGTCTTGTTGCTCTGTGAATCAGCCTGCTCTGTGACTACCTTAAGCACCTGATTTCAGGTACATACCAGTTGAAACTGCTGTCGTTCTTTTCCTTTGTGTGGGGAAGTCCCCACCAGTGTAACTTGCTGACATATGATGCAACTGGCAAGAGTAGGGAAATCTCGCCTTGCAATGCCCCATTGCAGCATCCAATTGCTCCTTAAATGATTCCAAGGCACTTCCTTTCCAGGCTGAAAAGTCAAAGGGCTAGAAATTCATTATAGCCCAGGAATGGGCAATATCATTAGAAAAGTTGGAGAATTAGCACCAGGCGCTAATACTTTAGACTGCACGCAAAATTCGTGCTCACTGCTCAAAGAAATGATTGGAGCGCTAATTCAAGTCTTTAAGCCCAAGCTCATTGGCGTTACGCTCAAAGGGTGGACCAATATCAGGTGCAGTCTAATCGCAAGTCATGATCGCCACAGGCTTTTTTCAGTTCTTAAAAGGGAGGTTCATTGATGCTACAGAACCTCATTCTCAGCATTGCTGGCTGTGCAGCTGTCTCAGCAAGCAGCAGCAGGTCAAGGAGAAGGAGCCAGAGGATGGAAGCAGCTGTACTCATGGCAGATCCACACCCCAGGGAGAGAGCTCACAGATTCTGCGATCAAGCATTGGAGGCATTGGTATTTGCTGTGGAGAGACGGAGGGCGGTGCTCTACCCAGCAAGTGGCAGGAGGCCCGCACCGCAAGTCTTCCACACTATGTGGAGGGAGGTAGTGCAGCACATCTTGGGCAGCACTGTGGTCCCCAGAACCCACACACACTGCAGGAAGAAATTTAACGACCTCACTCGGGTGGTCAGGGTGAGTGAATGCTTCAACAAATGATACATACCACCGGCGGCATTGACCCCCTTGGGGACAACAATGGTATGTTCATCCCTACTCCTTCTTCTCACATCCCACTTCCCCCTCACCCCACAAGCGTTTTGCACTTTCCAGCTAATCATGCTATATGCATGCATTTCTCTCTTCCTGCCCCCCCACCCCTCACCTTAACCCGACTCTTGTGCCTTTATGCTTTCAGGTAATCAGCAAGCACCTGAGCAGCCTGTCCCTGAGGGCACTGTAGAGAGCGAGGCGGGAGAAGAGGAGGAGGAAGAACACACCGCGTCACTGCATGTCTCACCCGCAGGCACCAGCTCAGATACTGGCACTACGTGTTCTTAGCTAGTATAGTAGCGGGATCTGCACAGGGTGAGGCACCAGGGTTGAGCGGGCTGCAGCAAAACCAGGGGGAAAGGGTAGCTCGGGGGCCAGCTCCCTGGAGGGCGAGTTCACGCATGAGGTCTGCTCTGTGAGAGCCTCTGTGACTTCCCGGATGCAGCGATGGACGGCAATCTGTGAAATGTTAGCTATGTCTCCTGTTGCAGTCTGGAAGGATCCGCTGGTGAAGAAATTGAGGGTGATGGTGACCTTGACTGCCACCGACAGAGCCATGGTCACCCTGATCTGAGGCTGGAGGCCTGGTTGCAGGAGGTGGCAGAGTTCTGTGACCACCTCCTTGGTGAAGCGGAGCCTTCTAATACACTGCTCCTCGCTTAATTGGAGGTATGAGAAGTGCTCTCGGAATACCCTCAGAGGGTAAGGCCTCCTGTTGAGAGCCCTGATGGCCGCCCTCCTCCCTCTGGCCACATGTTCCAGTCTTTCTCACTGCCTCCGCTCCCTCCACCATAGATCATGGAGGGCAAGGTTGACTGCTAGTACAGCACCCATTAATGTAATCAAGTGTAGCAGTTTGATTTTTTAAAGAATAAATGTAGCTACATTTTAGCTGCCACAACACTCCTGATACTAAATAATGTTGAAATTATGGAATGAGACTGTTGCACTATGTGAAACTGACAAGAAAGCACTGAAACTCCACTAACCTACAGCTGCGACTCATTACTGATGATCCCCTTAAATAACGTCCCTGGAGCCAGCTTCCTGTTGCTTCACGCCAGCTCTCCCTGTCACTGTTTCCTCCAGGCGCTAAGGTAGGTGGCGACAATCAATTTTGCAGATCGGGTGGTCAGTGAGCATTGCACACTCATTGACGTCACGATCTACCTGGCATTGAGGCTCCTGGCGATAACTGTTAGCGGCGGCGCTGGAGGGGGGGGGATTTGACATGTCACGTTGGATTTGCCTCGCCCCGGCAATAATGCTCTAGCGCCCCATTAGCGCCATTTTTCCCCAAAAAATTTCTCCAGCTTTTCCTCACACTCCGACGTCTGACACTAAAAATCAATATTGTGGCTCTTCTTGTACTGTCTCCAGTGCTTGAATGTCTTCCATGTTTCTCGATGACCAGAACTGACACAATAGTCAAGGTGTGGTCTGACCACAGCACTGTACAGTTTGATTACAATTTCCTCTGACTACTGTTTGACTATATAGTTCAACATTTTATTGCCATTGTTGATTGCTGATCTGCATAGCTTGGACATGTTTAGCAGCGAGTCTACTAAGACTCGTGGGTCTCTTTCAGCTTTTTCTTTAGCTATTCACTACCATTCAGTGAGTAGGTGTGCTGCTTATTTTTCCTTCCTATTTGCAGTACTTTGCACTTGCCTGCATTAATTTTCATCTGCCATTGTTCGGCCCACATTTGTCCAGCTCATTCTGTGATTTCCGAGTTGCCTCTTCTGATTTTGCTACCCCTCCCATTTTGGTATCAACAGCAAATTTGACCATTTTGCACAGGGTTTCTGAGAGTCCAGGGCCTAAAAATTTGGTTGCTTTGCACCTCCCGCAATCTTCGGTAGCGCCCCCTGACTTACCACCGGATGCTATGTCCGCCGGGGTCAGGGGGGGCCTACCTGCGGCCGGGGCGGCGCTAATTAAAGGGAAGGCACCGGGCGGCCATTTTTGTTGCTGGCTGCCTGCCCCCTCTGCCATCCCCGGCCTCCTCTGAAGCACCCCCCCGCGGAGTGCCGGCTGCGCTCCGTGAGCCCGGCACTTCTCTTGAGTGCCAGGCTCTTTTGCCGGCACTCCGATCCCTGGTGGCCCAGCTGGGCCCCGGGTCGCGCTGCGCAAGGCCCCTCTCCTTTAAGAAGGGGAGGAAGGCCTGCAGTACCGCGGTGCGGCGTGCCGCAGAGCGTGGCGTTGCTGCACGTAGCTCCGCGATATTCACTCGCAGCGCCCCATGAGGGAGGCGGGGTGCTTCCAGTAGCACCCTGCTTCCCTCTTGGGGCGCTACCGATGAATTTCAACCGTGGGGGCGCTAGCGCCCCAAAGGGGGCGCGACTCAATTTTTCCCCACCGGTCATTTATGTAAATGAGAAGCAGTAGGGGTCCCAACACTGAGCCCTGGAGCACCCTACTCAGTGCTTCCTCTCACCCTGACATAACTCCTTTGAAGAGTACTCAATTGCTTTCTACCTTTCAGCCAGTTTCTTAGCCATTCCCAGGGTTTGCTCTGAATTCGTATAAACCTAAGGTTGACTAATAGCCTTTCACGTGGAACTTTGTCAAATGCCTTCTTGGAAGTCTAAGTACACTATGGCATAGTGACCCAGGAAAGTGGGTTGGGGTTACAGTGGGGTCAGACAGGCCAACGGAAGTCCTGCCCTGTCGCTTAGCAACTGCTGGAAGGAAGATCCAGCCCATCATTTAGAAATCTAAGCTACCGAGTAACATATCGGCCCAGAAATTTGACTCGGAGGCTTGCCGCGGGGGTAAGGATCGCACGCGATATCACACTCCGCGCCGGCTGTTGTGTTTTGGGCCCACAGGAACTTCGGGTCCTGGGCCTCTCTCTAGTGCCGGCGCGCAGTGCTTGCGTGTTCCAGGGGTGCAGTTAGTGCGATGCGACCTCTGGGATCACGTGGGCCATGGAGAGCCAATGGCAGCACACCATCTTTCATTCATAGATTTGACAGGAAGAGCTGTCAAATCTGTGAATTGAAAGAGACCCCAAAAGAACAGCTAAACCTCAAATAAATTAAAAAAAACCCCATCACATTAATAAAATAACTATAGTTAAATAAATTAACCACTTTAAACAAAAATTTAAATTTTTGAAAAAATTAAAAAAAAATGTTAGTTATAAAAATAAACTTACCTTTCTTTAAAGTCTCTAAAAAAGATAAACCTGTTGAAAAAAATTAAAAATTATACTTAATTAACTACTTACCTTGTTCAAAAGGGGTCTTACGCCTCCTTTTTTCTTGTGTAAAATCTTCCATACTTACCCTCGCGTTGAAACCTGAAAAAAAACCTAAGTGTGCTGCGTGCGCACAGCCTGTAGTGCGCACGCGGTTCACCTAGGAACCGCCCCCTTCGCCATACCGGAAGTGCCGGTTTCCCGCGCATGCGCAGAACATGCAGGAAACTGGCACTTCGGGATCTAATACGGGTGAGTACACAGTGCGTACTCTCTCGTATTAGGCCGAATTTTTGGGCCATCATCTTGACCTGTGGTTATTTCAATTTTAATTCAAAATAGTGTGTTGGGAGAGACTGTGACACAATGTGCTGAAACACTGGCCTTTCTCCTTATTGAAGCATGCTTAAACACAACCTGGAGTAAATGGTATAAATGTCCACTGTCTCAGGCTGTGAAGGGTAAAAGGATTTTAGATTATTTTAACCCCGTTTCTAATTGTTGTGAGGCCACACCAGAAACAGGCTGCAATATGAGATTTGTAAATTTACTCTAAGAAGACATGAGAATGGCTGGTGTGAGAAATGGAATGATGTTCTTGTGTAATGGGGAGGGGTGATTTTAAGAGTGACTGGGGAAATGTACAGGGAATTCCACACTGCATCAAACCAGTGTTCTACCTGACTTGGGAGAACTTGACGCTGAAGCTGGGTGTAAAAAGTGTGAAGCGCTCCAGCCCAGTGGCAGCTCCTCACACTGATGAGCGCAATAAACTCCCCTCCAAAAAGATTATATTGATCTGCACAGATATTTCAATTTGGTGTGCAGTCCGTTGTACAGGGCCTTGGTGAGACCACACCTGGAGTACTGTGTGCAGTTTTGGTCTCCTTACCTAAGAAAGGATATACTTGCCATAGAGGGAGTGCAGCGAAGGTTCACCAGACTGATTCCTGGGATGGCAGGACTGTCGTATGAGGAGAGATTGGGTCGACTAGGCCTGTATTCACTAGAGTTTAGAAGAATGAGAGGGGATCACATTGAAACGTATAAAATTCTGACAGGGCTAGACAGACTGGATGCAGGGAGGATGTTTCCCCTGGCTGGGGGGGGGGACTCTAGAACGAGGGGTCACAGTCTCAGGATACGGGGTGGGACATTTAGGACTGAGATGAGGAGAAATTTCTTCACTCAGAGGGTGGTGAACCTGTGGAATTCTCTACCACAGAAGGCTGTGGAGGCCAAGTCACTGAATATATTTAAGAAGGAGATAGATAGATTTCTAGACACAAAAGACATCAAGGGGTATGGGGAGAGAGCGGGAATATGGTATTGAGATAGAGGATCAGGCTCGAAGGGCCGAATGGCCTACTCCTGCTCCTATTTTTCTATGTTTCTGTGATATAAAAGCCCTCATTTCAGTTGGAGAGAGGTCACGGCATCAAAATGCGAAAGGAAATGAAAAACATGATTTACCCCCAACAGCAGTGGTGGAGAGTGGTGGTCAGTACGATCAGATTGTATATGTGTTCTGTCGTTTCCCATGTGTCTGCTAAGTTCTAACGAAGCAGCATCTGTCTCCCAATGTTCCCTATCCACCCCCTCAGTTCCCACTAGTTTGCTTCCGAACCAGATCTGCCTGACTGCTAAGTTCTGATGCCTGAGCAACAAAGATGGGGGGGGAAGAGAGGAAGGAAAAAGGGATTGTGATAAAGAGATAGAGAGAAACAAAACGACTGAAAACTGATCAACCTCTGCAACTAAACGATGCAGAAAATGAGACGTTTTCAGAGTTGGCGAGGTGATATGCCACACACAGCCCCAAAATCACTTCACCAACACAAACACATTTATAAAAACAGTGTTAAGATAATTTTTTTTTAGTCTAATCAAATTCATTTTCTCAGATTGCAGCGGAACACAATTTATCACACAATGTGATATCTCAGCCCTCTTTTTAAATGGTCCTTGCAGTCACGGTCAGCAGTGAGCTGCACCTCTTCCTGTTGTCCAATTATCTTTCTTTTTGCTAAGTCCTGCAGACATTAGCTTTGATGCCGCGGCTTATATTTGATCTGCTAGCTGTTCTCCCCCATGCATCTTAGATCTGTAATTACCTCCCGGTGTTGCATCTCTCCCCTGCTGCTGCTCCTCGCTGGATGTTACTCCATCTGTGCTCCGACACAGAACAATCGGATCAGCTGCTGGGAGACACCACATTGCCTGATGTCACATCAATCATTCAACCAGCCGCAGCTGGTGCTACCCTCTCTCCCTTGCAGATGGCAAAAAAACAGGGAAAATCTAGTCAATATATATATACAATTCTCTCTTACTTTTTCTTCCAGTTTTCTCTCTTCCCTCCTCTTCTCCTGAAGGAAGTGGCATTTGGTTCTACCGATTTGTTTATGCCCCTTCCTCACACAAGTGGCTAATCTTCATTCCTCATGTGACAGTTTCAATAGTGAGCATCAGCAGGTTACTTGATCATAAGGGCATCCGACATTATAACAGCGACTACACTTTAAAAGTACTGCATTGGCTGTAAAGCGCTTTGAGACGTCCTGAGGCCATGAAAGGCGCTGTATAAATGCAAGTCTTTCTTTCTTTTCACAGCCAAGACCGATTCTGTCCTCATGTGACACCCACATACATTCACTTCCTGCAGGGGTCACTGGATAGTGTTAAGGAATGGGAACCTTGGTCAGTTTTCTCTCCCTAACCCATGGGCACTGAGAACCATTGCAGTGGCTCTAAGAACATAAGAATTAGGAGCAGGAGTCGGCCATACGGCCCCTCGAGCCTGCTCCGCCATTCAATAAGATCATGGCTGATCTTCGACCTCAACTCCACTTTCCCGCCCGATCTCCATATCCCTTGATTCCCCCTAGAGTCCAAAAATCTATCTTTAGATGGATACAGTGCATTCAGTGAGGGTGACTATGAGACAGATGCACCACATTGCACAAGGATTGGAGTGAGTGGCAGCGGTGGATTGAAACATGGGGAAGTGAAGGCTGGGTGCTGCTGAAAGTTGAGTGGGTGTGAGGGGTGATGGGGTGGGGCAGGGGGGTGGGGTTGGGTGCTTAAACCACAGGATGTAGTTGATTCAACAAATGTACTCACTTTTCCTGACCTGGTGAGGTCATTATATCGCTTCCTGCACTGCATCCAAGACTGGGGCACAATGCTCCCGCTACTCACATCCTCAGCTATCTCCAACCACGCCGCCTTGGTGAGAGCCGCAGGTTTCATCCTCCCACTGCTGTGGAAAAGCCTGTCCCCCCTGCTCCTGACTGCACCCAGCAGTAATTCCACCAATGCATCAGTAAATCTGGGTGCTGCCCTTGCTGTAGCCATCGTGAACACCTCCTGGCTCCTCCAATTTCCAGTTGTACATTGTCCCGTTAAACACAGCTGAGATCGCCTGATGCGGGTGTGCATCACACCCGCTGCGTAGCTTGGAGATGCGAAAATTCGGAAGTCGAAATTTATTGCTTCAATTCAGTTGCGATCGCAGATTCCGTCCCACTGACTTGACTTTCTGGTTTCGCCCACGCAATTTCACCCCCACCTGCTCAGAAGCTGCCTTCAGTTACTGAGCCACACAGACAGGAAGCTCCTAGGGTCAATCACTATTCTGTGCTGAGTTAGCTGATCTTGGCTGAGGAGAGATTGAGTACAAAAAACAGAAAATGCTGGAAACACTCAGCAGGCCAGGCAGCATCCGTGGAGAGAGAAACAGAGTCAACGTTTCAGGTCTGTGACCCTTCATCAGAACACCTTACTGAGTGTTTCCAGCATTTTCTGTTTCGGATTCCAGCATCCGCAGTATTTTGCTATTGTAGAGAGATTGAGTAGATTGGGCCTATACTCTCTGGAGTTTAGAAGAATGAGAGGTGATCTCATTGAAACCTATAAGATTCTGAGGGGGATTGACCGGGTAGATGCTAAGAGGTTGTCTCCCCTGGCTGGAGCGTCTAGGACTCGGGGGCATAGTCTCAGGATAAGGGGTCGACCTTTTAAGACTGAGATGAGGAGGAATTTCTTCATTCAAAAGGTTGTGAATCTTTGGAATTCTCTACCCCAAAGGGCTGTGGATGCTAAATCATTGAGTATATTCAAGGCTGAGATAGTTAGATTTTTGGTCTCTCGGGGAATCAAAGGCTATGGGAATCGAGAGTTGAGGTCGAAGATCAGCCATGATCTTATTGCATGGAGGCGCAGGCTCGAAGGGCCATATGGCCTACTCCTGCTCCTAATTTTTATGTTCTTGGACATTAGAGGCCTGATCCATGTATCCACTTTCACAGACGAAAATCAGGGCAGACTGGGTCCCTCTCACCTCAGTGCCACTCCTATCCAAGTGCTGCTGCTATTTGAAATGATTTCAGCTGCTGTATACTGTAGGTGGAAATTCCAGTTTTCATGAGAATTCCTGCCTACAATATGTAGCAGTAATGCCAACCCCACCATGTCATGATTCATGAGACAAACTCTTAAATATCAGGAGATTTGGTAAGAAATCATGAGTTGGTATTTTTTGGTTTATAAACCTCATCAGTGGCTTTATTTAATCTCTAACAGGTCAATGCTTTACAAAAACTCTTTTTAAATCCTACCCATTATCACCAACCTTCGCGAGTTTTTATAGTTGACTCGCGAGATCGCGAGTTGGGGTAATTTTTAAATGAATAATCGGGGGTCTCGCGATTAATTCGCGAGAGTTGGCATTGCTGATGCAGCAACCAGAATCACTTCAAGTAGCAGCAGGTCTCAGGCAGGAGCAGTGTCGAGGGGAGAGGGAAGGGGGAGGTGAGAAGCTGGAAGCGATGCTTTGTGTGTATGTGGGGTGGGGATTGGGGTGAAGCTATTAGTGGCACTTTGGAAAGGCAGAAGCCAAGAGCAATGCCTTGAAGGGGGGTGGGGGGGGGGGGGGGGGGGGGCGGGGGAAGAGAGAAGAATTTGGGACTAGAGGGCAAGGAAGGAAAGTGCCAGCATGAACTGAGTGGGGAAGAAGAATGCCAACGTGGATTGGGATAATTAGTGGAGAATGGCTCTGCGAACAGAGTGGGTGATTGAAGAGTGGTGCAGCGCCTCTGTTACCTGGGTCTAGAGGGTCCTTATGAACTGAGCAGGGTGGGTGGGTTTGCATGAGAGCGTGACTTGTTCAGGTAACTTTTGGAAAAGTGCTGGTCTGGTTGGTCTGCTGAAAACACAAATGTCTCTTTATTTTTCCCATTTTATATGATTAAAAATCTTATCAATTGTGAAGCATAGAAGTGTTTAAAATTAACCAGATTGGGCCACTTTTCTTGCATGTCCCTGGACCGACCCCTCCCACCACCCCCCCCAACCTAGAAATGCACCACAAGTTACTGTGCAGGCATAGGAGATAGTTGTATTTGGAAGGAATGTGCACAATTGCTGCCCAAAGCCCTGAATAGAATGCATTTAATAAGAAGGAGATCAAACTCCTTCTTTGCTATTGAGTAAGTTTAAAAAAAAAAGAAAATTAATTTAACTTTTTAATTTCAGGAATAGATTATTTGCTACTACTGGAAGAATGTTTTAAAACGTAAAGGAAAATAATTCAAGCGCAAAATGGAAAATACAGAATCATTACTCAATAAAATAAAGCAAATGCTCCCCCTTTTAATGCAAAGTGCCCATGTTTCTTGTAGAATTCAAAATACTGCAAAATGCACCAAATAAAATGTCAAAAATCATTTTTTTCTGGGGCCATGCCCCAGACCCCACTATAAAATAAATGTTGTGCGTTTCCCTTTCATGTTTTCATGTACTTATGTTTTTTTTTACTCCTCCAATACCAGTGAAGGAATGTTGGATGCACCGACAGCTTATGGTGCAAAGCCTGTGTAACTGCTTGTCTTCACTATCCTAGACTTGTGATCAGGGCCATTCTTGAGTTAATCTTTTGGAGCCTTTGCCCACTGTGTTAAAACCATTGTCAGCTTTTGCTGGTTTTCTCGGGTGGCACGCCTCTGACACCTATTATGAAGCTAGCTCCACTCAACCCTGTCCCTATTAGGTATCCGCTGCACGATTGTAGAGGTTTGATGCACTGCTATCGTTCTTTGTGCTATCAATGAAACTTCGTGTCTGTTGAACGTCCTAAATAATTGAGATTACGTGAATCTGAATTGAGGACAAAAAGAAGAAAAAGCTAAATATTGTAGATGCTGGAAATCTGAAACAAAACCAGAAAATGCTGGAAACACTCAGCAGGTGTGCTGGCCTTGATGAGTATGTTCTATTTTTGTTCTATGACAAATAGAATTGTTGAAAGAAAAGCTATCAAATAAATGGAGGTTACAGGGGATATACAATGAAAAACTGTGGAAACTTTGATTTACTCCACAATGAAGAAAGACAGAATATTCCACAGCAACAAAGTCATGACTCACGAGTGGGCTATAAAGGTCTTCTCCACAAATGGAATTAACTTGGTATTGTACTGATCCTCATTCAAATTCTCATTGTGTAACAGACCTGTATATATTTTTCTTTTTGAAATGTTCCAATAGAAATATTGAGAAGCCTAGATGAATGCCCATTGTACAGAACAACACCAATTTTGAATAGAAATAGGGGAGAGGATGAACTAAACCAAGGTGGCACTTAGCTTGGGTTTTTACAAAACCTGGAGATTTTTGAAGGAAAAAAAAGACTGATGGGTCCAAGAACTTCCATGGTTTTGAGGTCCTAGGGAAAAAGGAGTTGGAGTAAGAGGGGGTGTGATGAGTTTCCCAGGGTCCAACTCAGGAGAGAACATTGAGTACCCACTCACTGTAGTAATAAAGGGCAGATTGAGATTTTGTAGAATATCAAGTGGTTAAGGTCACAAGATGCCAGTCAGTTGAGAACTAGATGAAGGTATTATATCATTGGATCAAAAAGAAACATTTTAAAAGGGATAATCGGTCTTTGGTATCATATTATTGTAGTGATTTGCAACTTTGAGAGATAAGATTTGCTAAACGTGCACATCTCTAACCTGTCTTGTGGCAATGTGCTGCCCTCTCTCCCTTGATGAAAAAACTTTAACTTCCTTTCAACAGCTTTCAGCATTTGCTTGTGCAGGAAGTGGCTACATAGAGTTGGAAAATTCTGCGTAGGTACTAAGTCTGAGTTACGATAAGAGCTCTTTATTGGTTTCAACACTTACAAACCGCAGCATTTGAGTGGAAAAGCAAAGTGATACCCAAAATACAAATCATATTGTAGATCATAGAGCAAATTAAAAGCATTAGAAAATCACCCAGTCTTTCACAGACCTGCATTTTACTGTTTAAAAAAATAGGTTGGAAATCTTTTTATTGTGGGTTATCAATACGGGATAGAAGATCCTTGATGGGGAGCTGTGGAATACAGAACTTATTAGTGAGTGATGATAATTCACAAGTCATGACCTACACAAAACATAGCGTTAACTGGCAACGTAGATTCAGTGGTCTCCCCTCCACAAGCGACGACTGTAACTGCTTTTTGCATATCTGATTGAACAAATAATGAAATCAGTGGAAAAATGTGTAGTATTCAGTCATACTGACTACAGAGATCCCCAGTCCGATCCCCAGTCCATGCTGAGTTAGCTGATTTTGGCAAGCGGCAGCTCTGTGGGGAACTACAGTTAATCGCAGTACCCCTGGGCTAGGGAAAGAGAATAATCCTGCTCTTGATTTGCCATTCAGTGATCTCTGCAGGAATAAGGATGTGTTGTGGGTTGTGGGTTGTGTGTGCGTGTGTGTATTGATATTGAGTGATTACAACGTCGAGCTCAGTTGTGGTGTGCTCCACTGTTGAACAATCTCCTGGCACTTGAGCCTACATTTTCCAATTGGCATTATTTTAATGCCAGCATTAACACTCTTGAGGGAGGAGGGGAATAAATTGGCTCCAACTTCAATAATCTTCTTATAATAATTCAAAGCACATTGGGGCTGAAACTCTGAAGTCCTATTCTACTGGTAGCAGTTTGAGGGAGCTGCATTGACCCAGACCCTATTGCAAATCCCAGGGATGGGGTAAACTTTGTGGCAGGGGTGAGCTACTGATGCCTGCAAAGGCGTTTCAGTGGTGTCCACCCGATCCGCCCTATTAAGGTGGAGTTGGCCCATAGTCACTCTGTCTAATATTTCCCCTGAGGCCCTTCTAGGCTGAAGGAAAAAAAGAGTGGGCTTCAAAGGGAGGCATTCTGCCTCTTCAGAAAGGCAATGGATCCCCTTCTTCTTGAGGTTTTGGGTCTTGCTGGGGCCCCAGCAGAATTTTCGCCAGCTCTCAGCTAGAGAGAGTGTCACTGAGGCCTAGTCAGAATTCCTGAGGTCACCCCCAGACAAGCCCCCTTGACTTAGGGGGTTGGTGAAAGATTTGCACATGTCTGCCCCCCACCACCCCAACCAGAATTTATCGTAAGGGAGCAGACTGGAATCTTAGCGGAACCGTGTTGCACCCCATTTTCCTGTCCTCTAACAGGAGATCTGCCTCACTTACACCTCGGCCCAAATGGAAATTTTGAGCCCATTGTAATTTCATTACGTCAGAAATAATGAGGCTGAATTTGCTGAAAACTTGCACCATTAATGGTGCATCTATGGCGTACGCCATTATTATGGTGCAGCAAATTATACCGAGTGACTTATGCCATTACGTGCGCTGTGCCTTAATGTGCTGCGACTTTTGCGCTGCTCTACACAGACCCTCGCCAAAAAAGTTGAACGGCTAATTATCATTGCTTCGACTCCGCCCCGCCCCAATTAAAACCCATGGCGATATTGAATTTGCTGAATTAAGGCCACTGTGATCGCTACAGTCACTTAGTCCTTTACAGAATAGCGCTGGTGAGCTCAGAATCAATCGTTCAGCGGGTTGCCTGAGAGTAACATCTTTAATGACTCGTTCTAGGAACTTCAAAACCTCAAATAAGTAATAACATAAATGCTTTGACAGCCAGTTATTTTCTTCTGACTGATATTTTTTTATATTATTATTTATTGAGCTTGTGCACCAAGCATGGATTGTAACTGGTAATGAAATACGGTTAGTGATCGCACGAAGTTTGGGAGACGACCCTATGCATACTGGTGGCTACTTGACCCCGATTTATATATTTATCGTGTCAATGCAAACTCATCAATTAAATTAAACCTCACCTGGGCTGTCTGTCTGTAGATACTGCGACTCATCCCCATGCTATCGGATCAGAGCCATTGCTCCTAAACACATTCATGTTGAACAACCTGTTGTTCTGTTCCGTGTCGGCCCCCGGTACCATGGATATTTATCAGAAATTGGCCGCACCATTCTCAATCAGCGCCCTGCGTCATATTCCGATTAGTTTTCCAGCAATTTGTGATGTGAATTCACCACCGGCGGATCGGGACGCACAACGGTCTAACTTACGGCGTTCGTCGCCAATATTGCCATTGCAGCGAATTCCGGATCAATAAATCAAATTACGACTTAAAATAAATTTATCAAAGAAAATATACAACCACAAAATAGTACCACAATATCTTGGATTTTCTTGTCAAACTCCAATGGCAAATTTGCAGTTTAAAGAGCAGGCAGAACCACTTCACATATCACTCTGAAAGAGTAATTGGGTTTGGAAATGATGACAAGCCAAATAAACAAATTCCTTGTTGTACATTGGACATGTTGTATAAATAGTATGAACTGGTCATTATCTCATTGCTTGTTGGCTGCCGTGTTTGTCTACATAACAACAGTGACTACACTTCAAATGTAAATCATTGGGTGTGAAGCACTTTGAGAGATGTCGCAACGAATATACATTCCCTGAAGGAATAAAAACCCCACGGGAAAAATGGTCCAACCGTGGCTGACAAGAGAAATTAAAGATAGTGTTAGATTAACGGAAAAGGCTTATAATGTTGCCAAAAAGAGTAGTAAGTCTGACGATTGGGAGGATTTTAGAATTCAGCAAAGGAGGACCAAGAAATTGATAAAGAAAGGGAAAATAGAATGAGTGTAAACTAGCGAGAGACATAAAAACAGTCTGTAAAAGCTTCTTTAGGTATGTAAAAAGGAAAAGATTAGTGAAAGTAAACGTGGGCCCTTTACAGGCTGACACAGGAGAAATTATAATGGGGAATAAGGAAATGGCAGAGAAATTAAGCGAATATTTTGTGTCTGTCTTCACGGAAGAAGAAGCAAAAAACCTCCCCGGAAATATTGGAAAAATAGTACTGGAGAAATTAATGGGACTGAAGGCCGATAAATCCCCAGGACCTGAGAGCCTACATCCGAGGGTTTTAAATGAGGTAGCTATAGAGATAGTGGATGCATTGGGTATCATCTTCCAAAATTCCATAGATTCTAGAACGGTTCCCATGGATTGGAAGGTAGCCCCAATATTTAAGAAAGGAGGGAGAGAGAAAACGGGGAACTACAGACCAGTTAGCCTGACATCAGTAGTAGGGAAAATGCTAGAATCTATTATTAAGGTCGTGGTAACAGGGCACTTAGAAAATAATAATAGGATTGGGCAGAGTCAACATGGATTTATGAAAGGGAAATCATGTTTGACGAATCTGTTATAGAGTTTTTTGAGGTTGTAACTAGCAGAATAGATAAGGGGGAACCAGTGGATGTGGTGTATTTGGATTTTCAGAAGGCATTCGATAAGGTGCCACACAAGAGGTTATTAAACAAAATTAGGGCTCATGGGATTGGGGGTAATATACTAGCATGGATTGAGGATTGGTTAACAGACAGAAAACAATGCAGAGAAATGTGAAGTAGTTTAATTTGGGCAAAAGTTAACAGTGAAAGGAAATGTAACCTAAAGTTACCAGAATGGATAAACAGAGAGATGTAGGGGTGCACATACATAGATCTTGAAAGCTGGGAATGGAGATAGAAAATATCACACAAAGACACATGGGATCTTGGGTTATATACAAGCAGCATTGAATATAAAGGCAAATAAGTGATATTCAATGTTTGCAAGGCACTGGTTAGGCTCATAATTGGAATGTTACACACTGCCCTGGACAGCCCATTATAGGAAGAATATTAGAACCAAGGAAAAGGTACAATGAAGTTTGTAAATAGCTGAGGCGTAAGCACTAATCCTTGTGGTTACCCACTAATTATAGCTTGCCAACCCAAAAATGACCCGTTTATTCCTAATCGCTGATTTCTGTCCGTTAACCAATCCTCAATCGGTGCTAATATATTACCCCCAATCCCATGAGCCCTAATTTTTGTAATAATCTCTTGTGTGGAACCTTATCGAATGCTTTTTGAAAATCCAAATACACTACATCCACTGGTTCCCCCTTATCTACCCTGCTAGTTACAACCTCAAAAAACTCTAACAGATTTGTTAAAAATGATTCCCCTTTCATAAATCCATGTTGACTCTGCCCAGTCATATTATGATTTTCTAAGTGCCCTGTTACCACGTCCCTAATAATATATTCTACATGTCAACTTTCACTGTACAACAAGCCACGTGGGAGCACCAGCCTTGGCTAGACTAAAATCCTCTGAAATATGCAGTGTACTGTCGAATTTGTGCTTCCTGTCTCTGATTTCCATGCAGAGATGCACTACCACGAGAGAACTAAATGGAATTAAACAAGTTGCCCTGTGTAAATTTGCTATCACCTATTCGGCATTAGCTTCTCAATTAGTATTAATAGCCATTAAATGGAAGAGAAACTATCTCATGTGCGTACTCAGGTTGGTGGCATCCGTCTCAACAACTGTATAATTGCAAGTAACACCTAACACATGGCTCTAAATCAGTCTGCCTGTACACCATCAGGAAACTCCTGGTGAATGACTTTGTAAGAAAGTATTTATCCACTTTGGTTACGATCTTCACAGTGTTTAGAATATATGATCCTATTAACAACCTCAGAGCTCATACAATACAACCTTGTGCTTTACAGCTTTATACTTCCTGAGGCAAAATCTACTAGTAGAAACCTATAAGTATAAAACGTGTATTTCAGAGGGTGATTGAAGACGTTCTGCACTCTTTACCGGTCTAATCCCAGTTCATTGGTGATAAATGGAATTGGCACTTGTGGAGTATCACAATCCCACCACACATTTGCCGTTCTCTAAGGCTATGTTTAAGGATTCAAACGCAGCCGGGTTTAATGAGCAATGAGTCTGATAGATGCAACGATTGAAAAATGGTAAAAAAAATGCTGTGAGCCAATCCTAGTAGAATTCAAAAAAGCCTCACGCAGCAATGAGCCAGATGGCTTGCCATCACTAGTAGACACAATTTTGCAGCCTTATAGACAGATTAAAAAGTATGGCCCGGATTTTCCAAGGCCTATGACCGTGTATGCGGTGCGTACGTGGCTGTAAGTGCCTCGCAAGTTCCGGGTTTACGCATGCGCATTCTGCATCCCCGGGAAATGGACATTCGCTGGCGGAGAGTTGGTCTATTTACCCAACTTTTGCCCAGCGATTGCCCATGAAACTCTTACGCCTTCTTTTACCAGTGCAAAGGTGAAAATAAATAATCAAATAACATTTTAAAAATCATTTCAACATTCAAAAACCTGTAAAATAAGTTTGTTATTTTTGGCCCCTTGAAAAATGTTTAAATTCATTTTTCTAAAAACTAAATTTTTGTTTTAAATGTTTAATTAAATTGCATTTTCATTAATTTTAAACATGTAATTTTTTTTATTTGTATTTTTTAGGGTATTCCTATTAAGCTCATGGGGATTCCGTACGCAAATGGAATCCCAATAAGCATAATGGGAATCCCCTTTCTGATTGGTTGGGCCGGCTCACGTGATTCAAGGGGCGCTTGCGAACTGCGGGCACCCCGGGGTACGTGGGCCTTTACGCAGGCCTACGCATAGAGGCCCAGGAGCGCGAGTCTCCGTGGATCCACGACCATCGGGTAGGTGCGTAGTTTTATCGCGGTTCAGAGGCATCCGCCCGCGGGAAGTCTCCGACCACAAATTCATAAAATAAAATAAAATAAAATAAATGTATTTTTATAGCACCTTTCTGAGCTCGGGACATCCCAGAGCACTTCACAGCCAATTAAGTACTTCACTGTTGTAATCTAGGCAAACGTGTGTCAGCCAATATGCACACAGCAAGGTCCCACAAACAGCAATGAGACAACTGAACAGATAAAGTCATTCAGAGTCTGACGTTTTATAACACAGGCCTCAAAGTTTCGCCAGATGAGGGGAATATAAATACAAATATAGAAAGAATTAACAAAGAGGAATTAATTGAACCAACAGAGGGTACAGAAGGTATACGAATAGAACCCAAAAATGACCGCAACAAGCAGAGCGAGATCAGTTTACACTATCCAATAGACCAGCTTTTATACATTTATTGTAAAGAGTACACACAACAATTTCAGATCATAACCACTGCTCCCATTTTTTCGGACAGCAGTCACTGGTGATGATTCAGCTTTTGTCATTTACACCTCCTCTAGACCCATCTTATCTTTCTTTCAGTGTCCCATTACCACCCACTTTTGCCTTGCACCGTCATCCCTTTGATCATTTAATCTCTCCTGCTTTCCACCCTATCTCAGACCTTCCCTTTTGTTCCTTCCTCCCCTCGCCCCTTTCCCAGCCTCTGTACTTGTTTAAAAACTGGTTACATCTCTAACTTTTTCCAGTTCTGATGAAAGGTCCAGCGACCTGAAACTTTAACAGATGTTGCCTGACCTGCTGAGTAATTCCAGCATTTTCTGTTTGACCAGGTAATCTGTTTTAGTGGTACCTGCATGAGTACTAGGATTGAGGCTTTGTGACTAGTCCAAAATTGTAGGGGGAGGGGCGTTAAAACATTTTCTCAAAGCTGACCGCGCCATTGGGACATACTTTCGATGGTTGAGGACAATTCACTAAATAATTGTTTTGGGGCGATTTCTCAAAGGGGTCCCCACTGTTGATACTTTGTTTTTTAACTGTTGGTATCAGGGTACAGTAGCATAGTGGTTATGTTACTGGACTAGTAATCCAGAGGCCTGGACTAATGAGCTGGAGACAATGAGTTCAACTCTCACCATGGCAGCTGGGGAATTTAAATTCAAAATAATTAAATAAATCTGGAACTTATAAAAGCTACCATCAGTAACGGTGTAACCATGAAACTATCGGATTGTCGTAAAAACCCATCTGATTCACTAATGCCCTTTAGGGAAGGAAATCTGCTGTCCTTACCTGGTCTGGCCTATATGTGACTCCAGACCCACAACAATGTGGTTGACTCTTAGCTGCCCTCTGAGATGGTCTAGCAAGCCACTCAGTTGTATTTAAGGCGGCAGCTCACCAGCGCCTGCTCGAGGGCAATTAGGGACGGGCAATAAATGCTGGCCTTGCTGGCGACGCCCACATCCCGTGAATGAATTTTAAAAAAAGCAAGCTGGCTGGAGCTACAGTCCCCTCAGTATCAGTGTGGCCCTGATCAACATCTCCTTTGGAGTGAAGGGGGACCACACCAGGCAGTGTTGGGAGTGGAGCCAATAGAGACAATGCTGTTGCCGAAGCAACAATCAGGGCCTGGGACACTCTAGTCACTTGACCACTGCCAATGTCAGGCCAGAAGTCAAACCTGAAGGGTGGGCCAAAATTTGTCACCTGATTCGGAGAGCCCATATGAAATGTGGCTCAGTTGCTTCATATTTGAAAGGAATGGATTTGCAAAGATTCCCTACTCACCATCTCTGTCTGGCCCAGGAGTGCTTCTGTTTGTGCTGTTCCTAGAGATGTATCTGCCCCTAAATGGATCCTGCTTCAACATTTTAATAGCCAGGAGTACCTTCCAGCAGATGAGTCGACCCCTTATGTCGAGACTGGTTTCATACTCTGGATAAGGCGTACAGCGATAGAAGGTAGAGAGGTGTTGGAATCAAATACCAGAAGGCATTTGATAAAGTCCCACATAAGAGACTGTTAACTAAGGTAGAAGCCCATGGAATTGAGTGTAAATTATTGAGCTGGTTAGGAAATTGGCTGAGCGGCAGGAGACGAGAGAAGGATAATGGGTAGGTACTCAAATTGGCAGGATGTGACTAGTGGTGTCCCGCAGGGATCTGTGTTGGAGCCTCAACTATTCATAGTATTTATTAACGACTTAGATGATGGTATACAAAGTCATAGATCCAAATTTGCCGACGACACAAAGATAGGCGGCATTGTCGGCAGTGTAGATGAAAGCGTAAAATTACAAAGGGATATTGGTAGATTAAGTGAATGGGCAAAACTGTGGCAAATAGATTTCAATGCAAGCAAATATGAGGTCATCCACTTTGGACCTAAAAAGGATAGAACAGGGTACTTTCTAAATGGTGAAAAGCTAAAAACAGTGGATGGCGAAAGAGACTTGGGGGTTCAGGTACAAGATCATTAAAATGTCATGAACAGGTACAGAAAATCATCAAAAAACTAATGGAATGGTGGCCTTTATATCTAGAGGACTAGAATACAAGGGGGTAGAAGTTATGCTGCAGCTGTACAAAACCCTGGTTAGACCACACCTGGAGTACTGTGAGCAGTTCTGGGCACCACACGTTAGGAAGGATATATTGGCCTTGGAGGGACTGCAGCGTAGGTTTACCAGAATGATACCTGGATTTCAAGGGTTAAGATACGAGGAGAGATTACACAAATTAGGGTTGTATTTCCTCAAATTTAGAAGGTTAAGGGGTGATCAGATCGAACTTTTCAGGATATTAAGAGGAACAGATAGGATAGAGAGAAACTATTTCCGCTGGTTGGGGATTCTAAGACTAGGGGGCATAGTCTAAAAATTAGAGCCAGACCTTTCAGGAGTGAAATTAGGAAACACTTCTACACACAAAGGGTAGAAGTTTGGAACACTCTTCTGCAAACAACTGATGCTAGATCAATTGTTAATTTTAAACCCGAGATGGATAGCTTTTTGTTAACCAAAGGTATTAAGGGATATGGGCCAAAGGCGGAGTTAGATTGCAGATCAGCCATGATCTCATTGATTGGCGGAACAGGCTCGAGGGGCTGAATGGCCTTCTCCTGTTCCTACTGCAAAGGATCCAGGGGATTTGATGGCGGCAGCTGTCAGATTGAGGCCAGTCACAAATCAAAATACCAGCGCAAAACTTTGCATACTAAAAGATCCCCTAAAAACATTAAAAAGCTGGAGAAGGCGATCCCACTTGACAAATGGGGAATGAACATTTTCTGGGGTGGAGAGATAAAGATAGATGCACTGCAGGTGTCAGATCGAACTAAAAGCAAGCCCCAGAATTGAGGAAGATCAATTGATGGGTACAAATTTCTTAAAAGGAACAGTATCCTAGGAGTGGAATGACCTCCCTCATCTATAATTCTGATTTTTGTTAAATGCAAAACAATCTATAAACAGAGCCAGTCATTGATCTGGAGATTGAAATTTACAAGCAGTTTACAACTGTTTATTATTAACTTCAGCAGTACAATTGAGTGGATTTGTCCAATTGGAGCAATGGCCTTAAAAGAACAGGCACCAGCAGTGCTCCAGACCCAAGGCTACACACACGCAACGCACAAGAGATGTGCTCGACTGGCTTCCACTCATTTACTTACTTCCAGATTAGCTTTGACCTTAAGATTTCTGAAATTGAAGTTGGGGGTGGAAATGGCTTTTGCAGGATCCTTTTTTAGCATAATTGCAACAGTGGACATTCAAATCATATCAAGTGCAACAGACCTTTAAAATGAGTTCAGCTATTTTTCAGCTAAGAACCTTTGGCGCCACAGTGTGGCTAGACAGAAGTACTGCACCAAATAGTTTTAACAGGCTAGTCCAGGAATACTCCCAGAATTTGATAACTTTTCCCTTTAAAAAAAAATTGTTCCTGGCATGTGGGCGTCACTGGCAAGGCCAGCATTTATTGCCCATCCCTAGTTGCCCTTGAGAAGGTGGTGGTGAGCCGCCTTCTTGAACCACTGCAGTCCGTGTGGTGAAGGTGCTCCCACAGTGCTGTTAGGGAGGGAGTTCCAGGATTTTGACCCAGCGACGATGAAGGAACGGTGATATATTTCCAAGTCAGGATGGTGTGCGACTTGGAGAGGAACTGGGAGGTGGTGGTGTTCCCATGCACCTGCTGCCCTTGTCCTTCTAGGTGGAAGAGGTCGCGGGTTTGGGAGGTGCTGTCGAAGAATATAGCGTATCTTGCCTTTTTTTTTTCTAAACAATTTACTTACTTGCACAAGTTATTTTAGTTAATATTCTTAAACAATTCCAGCCACAGTCTAAGAATACCGCACACTTTTGGGATGGGGACACTATACTCAACATTGTGATGCAGTCAGTGCTTAGTTCTGGACTCTCCATTTAACACATCCTGCCTCTTTTTTAGGCCCCCTAACAAGTAGAGCAAGGAGTGGAGGAGGTGAAAAATGTTTGAATCATTTGGGGCCACCATCATCAAATATTAGTTAAGAAGTTTAAACCCAACCGTGTAAGCTTTTATGGAACTACCAGAGTCACTGGATTCATAAGATTCACAAATAAAATGTCATTGTCTGGGGTATCTTAACAAGAAGAATTCAGTCATCGAGAGCAGGAACAAGTGATTCCTGAAACAATACTGATATTTCTGTACTGACCATATCTCCCCTAAAGGAGAGAAGTCGCACAACACCAGGTTATAGTCCAACAGCTTTATTTGAAATCACAAGCTTTCGGAGCGCTGCTCCTTCGTCAGGTGACGAAGGAGCAGCGCTCCGAAAGCTTGTGATTTCAAATAAAGCTGTTGGACTATAACCTGGTGTTGTGCGACTTCTCACATTTGTCCACCCCAGTCCAACACCGGCATCTCCGCATCATATCCCCTAAAGGAGGAGGAGAATAAACTCTGACGTTGCAGCACACCCACCACCCAATCCCCTTGGACCATAAACTGCAACTACAGGGGGAGGGTTTCAGTTCTCAGATGATGCGACTCCAAACCAGCTACAAGATGCACACAAGAGCATCCCAAGGATGGCTATCCGGCTCTTTCCTGCCGGGGAATAATGCTGCATCTGCTCGACAACCCCACCCTCCCTCCAAAAAAGGAACTCAGCAGCAGTGTTCCCTCTGATCTTTTTGTGGGCCGCGTGGCCCATTCAAAATTCTGCCCACGCGCGGTTATTTCGATCGAAAAGCCTGGTTGCGTGGGGGCTCCAGGGCAATGCGCGGCTGCGCAGCTTAAAGGGAACATTGCTCAGCAGTAAAGAAAGCAGAATTAAACCCATTTCGCCACACAGTGGCACTGCACTTTAGCACTACACCACCGTGCCATCTATGCAAGTTATCATTTGTAACAGAAGCACATCAGCTACAGTTAAAATTTAATGACCAACCACACAAAATAGTATCAGTGGCATCAGTGTATTTATTTTGAGTTAAAAAGAAATCTAATTACTTGTGCATCCATTACAACAGTCATTAAATACACCTTTACACACTGCCTATGCAAAATACAGAATGGATACAGAAACATAATAAGGTTTGGGAACATTCTGTAGTTTTGTATTGAAGGAGCAGTCATTACAGCACGATCACACTTCCACTGATTTTAATCCCAGATCTCCAGCATTACACCATGCTTTAATCACAAAATGCATGTCTTTTTACTGCGTACTGCAACTTATATTACTCAAATTCGGCAATTTGTTTCACATTTTGTTGGAATGCAGAAGCTTTCACTAATTTTTTTTTTAAATGATCGTCGAGACCTCTAACTTTTGGATCTTGGTTGTTTTGTAAATCATATTTTTTCTCAACTAATATTTTTTTTGTCAGTCACTTACAGCAGCAGAGACAGTATAGACCACGTCAGTTACAACTGGCTAAAAAGCCAACCGCAGCACACGGAAAAGACAATGCAGAGAAAATTAAACATAGAATCAATTGTTTATTGATTGATTTTTTCTTAATTTAATTCTTTCTAATCCTGGTCTGCCGATGCGATTTTCGGTATCAAAGATTGTATTGAGAGAAGGGGGCATACACAATGTAAAAAAAGATTTAGCCATCTTGGACACACAATACATTGTGACAAAAGTTCTGTGTTAATGTGGGGGCAGCTGGAGTAGTGTCGACTGACCAGATGGTAAATAGGTTATATTGCGGGATCTTGAGAGTTGGAAGGCAATGTCTTCTGCTGCTTCCAGTTTTCTCAGTTCAATCAGACCATCCCCAACCTGTGATAGAGAGTTAGCGATCAGCTCTGCAGCTTTGGCGTCTCCTTCTGCAGCAATGACTGCTGCTTTTTTCTGTTGCTCAGCCTATCGAACAAAACGCAAGGTTGCAATTTATCACGTAGAATTTAACAGAACAAAAACAAGCCATTTGGCCCAACTGGTCCACATGATGCTTCTCCCACCCCCTCTTCATCTAACCCTATCAGCACTCCTATTCCTTTCTCCCTTGCATATTTTTCTAGCTTCCCCTTAAAGGCATCTATGCTATTCGCCTCAACTACTCCATGTGGTGGCAAGTTCTACATTCGAACAACTCTCTGGGTAAAGAAGTTTCCCCTGAATTCTATGTTTCTATAGATATATTTCTTAAAGCTAAAGGTATCAAGGGATATGGGGAGAAGGCAGGTACAGGGTACTGAGTTTGGATGATCAGCCATGATCTCATCGAATGGCGGAGCAGGCTCGAGGGGCCGAATGGCCTACTCCTGCTCCTATCTTCTATGTTTCTATGTTTATTAATCCATTAAAAAAAAACTGAACAGCAAATAAATCACTATTTGAAACCTTACTCTAAACAAGCTCTTAACTTAAAGTAACCTGCATTTAGATTTCACCATTCACTATTAGTAGGTTTCAGCTGTGTTGTTCAGTGTATTCCAATAATCAACTGAATAAAGACCTCCAAAAAGCGGCTACTGATGGCTCAACAGGTAAATGCGCAATACTGCACTGTATAAATCAGGAAGAGAAGGGGTCGGCCATTTAAGACTGAGATGAGAACGAACTTCTTCACTCAGAGGGTTGTGAATCTTTGGAATTCTCTACCCCAAAGGGCTGTGGATGCTGAATTGTTGAGTATATTCAAAGTTGAGATAGATTGATTTCTGGACTCTAGGGATATGGAGATCAGGCGGGAAAGTGGAGTTGAGGTTGAAGATCAGCCATGATTTTATTGAATGGCGGAGCAGAATCTTATGTTCTTATACTCGTGCTCAATCCCTGGTTGGCACCGAGCTACACAATAGCTGGGGGAGCAGTGGAAGAGCTTCAGTTTCCCCTCAGCTCGGGAGAAGGAGGGCAACAAGAGGGCTCGGGTGCCCACTCATGAACAGTGAATGCTGAGTGAGCAGAGTGAACTTGCACACACCCCACCCCCTCCCCTCCCCAATTACTCACCAACAAAGCTCACCTGGAATTATACTGCAGCACAAGTTACTGCTTTCAGGAAAGGAGTAATGAGTGAGAAAACAATAACCCCCCATTTAAGAGCTTGAAACCCCACTATACTTCAAGTGTAAAGAATTTCAGGGGTATATTAGTTTATACATCAGTGTAAATGAAGTTTCAATTTTCAAAGCAATTCCAAATCCAAAATAAAACCACACAGTTGGACCTTGCCTTGCAGAAGTAAACTGGGTTGGGACTCATTCAATAGACCAGAGTTCTATTAATCACTTTCTTCCATTTAGCAATGGCAAGACCAAAGCCATTCTGCTCGGCTCCCAGAAAAAAAACTTTGCACCTTAGCCCTCGATTCACCTTCCTGGTCACTTGATGGAACTGTACGACCTCATTGCCTTGTTTGACCTCGAGCTTAGCTTCAAACCATCCCGATGACTGCCTATTTTCCATCTCTGCAACTTCCACTCTTTTGCCTCTTCCCCACCTCTTCCACTGCTGCCGGAAGCCTCAGGCTTAACTTCTCCAATGCTCTCCCAACAGCCTCCCAAGCTCCACTCTGCACAAACTCGCCTGCCTGTATCCGTGAATAATTCCCACTCACCAATCGCCACCCGCAAAGGCCTCTACTGGCTCACTGTGCCCAGGTACGCCGGTTTTAGAATCCTCATCTTCATTTACTGATTGGTATTTTCATTCTACCTCTGCAACCTCCACCAGCCCTACATCCCCCACTTGACTGTGTTGCCCCTCCTCCACCTGCTCGACCAATGGTGGCTGAACCTTGAGCAATCATGGCCCTGCAGACTGGAATGCGCCCACTCCCTTCTCGCATCTCGACCATAAATCTTACCTCTGATCAAGTCTTCCCCATCCCCCACATGCAACAGCGCGGAGAGCCTTCCATAAAGGTGACTTAATACACGCCCTTTCCATGGGCCCACTACTAACAAAGGGACATTCAGCTGTGATTCTTCGATCCCATCTTTCGGAAGAGACTTTAAACATCAAACCAAGGTCCCATCTGTCTATTCAGGTGATTGTTTTAAAAACATCCCATGGCAGTATTCTAAGAGGAGCAGAGGGCTCTGCTAGTTCTTAGCTGCAAATTACAGGCCATTATGATTTTCTAAGTGCCCTGTTCCCATGGCTCAAATAATAGATTTTACCTACTACTAATGTCAGGCTAACTGGTCTGTCGTTCCCAGTTTTCTCTCTCCCTCCTTTCTTGAATAGCAGGGTTACGTTTGCTACCTTCCAATCCACGGGGACCGTTCTAGAATCTAGGGAATTCTGGAAGATCAAAGCTAATGCATCCACGATCTCTCTAGCCACCTCTTGAAACCCTAGGATGTAGGCATTCAGATCCAGGGGATTTGTTGACCAAGAGTTTTTTTCAGGTTGTAACTAGCAGGGTAGCGAAGGGGGAACCAGTGGATGTAGTGTATTTGGATTTTCAAAAAGAATTCAATAAGGTGCCATACAAGAGTTTATTACACAAAATTAGGGCTCATGGGATTGGGGGTAATATATCATGGATTGAGGATTGGTTAAAACGTTAGGAATAAACGGGTCATTTTTGGATTGGCAGGCTGTAACTAGTGGGGTATCGCAAGGATCAGTGCTTGGGCCTCAGCTATTCACAATCTATAGCAATGACTTAGATGAGGGGACCAACTGTAATGTATCCGAGTTTGCTGACGATACAAAGTTAGGTGGGAAAGTAAGCTGTGAGGAGGACACAAAAGAGGCTGCAAAGGGATATAGACAGGTTAAAAGAGTGGGCAAGAACATGGCAGATGGAATATAATGTGGAGAAATGTGAAGTTATCCACTTGGTAAGAAAAATAGAAAAGCAGAATATTTTTTTAAATGGTGAGAGACTGGGAAAGGTTGGTATTCAGCAGGACTTGGGTGTCCTTGTATACAAAATCACAAAGTTAACATGCAGGTACAGCAAGCAATTAGGAAAGCAAATGGTATGTTAGCCTTTATTACAAAGAGGTTGGAGTACAAGAGTAAAGAAGCCTTACTACAATTATATAGGGCCTTGGTGAGACCACACCTGGAGATCTGTGTAGTTTTGGTCTCCTTACCCAATGAAGGATATACTTGCCTTAGAGAGAGTGCAACGAAGATTCATCAGACTGATTCCTGGGATGGGGAGAGATTGAGTAGACTAGGCCTATATTCCCTAGAGTTTAGAAGAATGAGAGGTGGTCTCATTGAAACGTATAAAATTCTTAAGGGACTTGACAGGGTAGATGCTGGGGGGATGTTTCCCCTGTCTGTGGAGTCTAGAACTAGGGGTCGGCCATTTAGGACTGAGGAGAAATATCTTCACTGAGGGCGGTGAATCTTTGGAATTCTCTACCCTAGAGGGCTGTGGAGGCTCAGTGGTGGAGTATATTCAAGTGAGATCGATAGATTTTTGGATACTAAGGGAATCAAGGCATATGGGGATAGTGCAGGAAGGAGGAGTTGAGGTAGATAAGCCATTATCTAATTGAATGGCGGAGCAGGCTTGAAGGGTGTACTCCTGCTCCTATTTCTTATGTTCGTAAACAGAGTTAATGTTTCAGGTCAATGACTTTTCGTCAGAACTGGAAAAAGTTACAGATGTAACAGGTTTTAAGCAAAAGTGAGAAGTCGCACAACACCAGGTTATAGTCCAACAGCTTTATTTGAAATCACAAGCTTTCGGAGCGCTGCTCCTTCGTTAGGTGAAGTGAACACTTCACCTGACGAAGGAGCAGCGCTCCGAAAGTTTGCGATTTCAAATAAAGCTGTTGGGACTATAACCTGGTGTTGTGCGACTTCTCACTTTTGTCCACCCCAGTCCAACACCGGGCTTCTCCGCATCAAGGTTTTAAGCAAGTAGAGGCCAGGGGGGGTGGGGGGGGGGGGGGGAATCAAACAAAAGGAAAGGTCTGTGACAGGGTGGAAAGCAGGAGAGATTAAATGACAAAAGGGATGACGGTGCAAGGCAAAAGGAGTTAGTAATAGGACAAGTAAAGGAAACAAAAGATGGGTCTAGAAGAGTTGTAAATGGGAATAGCAGAATAATCAACAGCTGCCGTCCGAAAAAATGGGGGCAGAGGTTCTGATCTGAAATTGTTGAACTCGATGTTGAGTCCGGAATGCTGTAAAGTGTTGGTGTACTTGTCTGCCAGGCAAGAAAAGTAATTACAAAAGCGGTGAGCACCAATGTTCCCTATAAGCTGCACCGCCGCGCATCTCTCTGCCGAGGGAACACCGGTGAACACTTACCTTTTCTACAATGAACCTGGCCCGCTCAGCTTCCTGCTGTGCGACCTGCTTGAGCTCTACAGCTTCCGTGAACTCTTTGCCAAAGGTCAAATGAGTCTGAAGAAAAAAAAGATACATTTCAGGATAAGCAATACTAAATGGATAATCAGAAACACAGCCAGCCGCTCATTGACATACCAATGGGCTGGGACATTACCTTTTCCATTTTTAAAATACACAATGACTGCTGTAATTCAAGAAGTTGATCAACCAGCAGGGAGGCAGAATTTGTTTTATGCATTTTCCAGACTGCAATTTTAATCCAGAAACTCTTGCCGGTCTCGCAAGTTCACCGTCTCAAATGGTAACTCGGTGCTCACCACGTTAAGTTCAGCGGAGCAGAGGGGTTTGGGGCAGCATGTAGACTCGGACAAAACCCAACTTGTTCTCCGATGTGCCTCCATTGGCAGATGGGCCTCTTGTTACTTGAGAGTTTGAGGGAGAGGGAAAGCCACAAGGCAAACAGTGGAGGGAAATTACTTCTCAACTCTCGGATAATCACATCCTATAGGAAGTGATTGCACTAACACCAGTACACATGCTGTCCGAGACCATCCCTTGCAAGTTCCTCCTCTCAGCTCTCAAGAAGACAGAAATAATCACTCCCAATATCAGAATCTACCCAACATTTCAATCTACCAAATTCAACTCCCACCAGTTTTTCCATTTAGACAATAATCTCAGTCTATTTCACGGTTGACCATCTCCTTGCGCTAATCAGACATTTTCAGAGAATCAGTGTTTGCATGTCCAAGGTACAATTGTGCATCACCATACATACCAACATTAAATGTGGATGATTCCTCCAATACATCCACATCCTTTAGGAACGCTGTTAATCTTCACTCATTAATTGCATGACCACAGAATGGTGTTACCAGCAACTATTAGATCACTAAAAAACCCTCAATAGATAGCAGAGTTGCTTTTAAAACAGATTATTCGCCAATAGTAATCACATGGTTAAATGACCATGGTGATATAATCTAGCAATCTCATTGGTCAATAATTCTGTGATCATTACATGCATTTTTAAAAACTTTCTGGCAATCACATTGTTCTGTGTTTCACAAGACTCTGGGCTAATTCTAATAGAAGCCAGCTGTAGTGGGGGCTCTGTGGATTTCAGTTTACACAGGAACAACCTGCACAAATACTTATATAATCGAAAATGCAGTAGCCATTCCCATTACCATTGTTGCTCAATTATCTTTAATTGGCTTGTGACTACTATTGCTTTGCCAGTCTGCATATTTTCAAGTAATTCATAACCTATAATCCATTCTTGACCTCCAATTCAACTAATGCTATTTTCTTAGCACAGTTGGCCTCCTTTCCATACCTATATTGTTTTAGATTCAGGTTTATTGTTATTTTAAGATAAATTACACAATGATTATTAGAACCCAGGTGATGACTCACTTCTAGGCTACTGATTTCTGATGGACTAAGTACAGTACCAACACTCACCCTGGGTATCAGCTTGGCTCTGCTGGCAACACTTTCATCTCTTGAGTTAGAACATTGAGAGTTCAAGACCCACTCTAGGACTTGGGTACAATCTCGGTTGAAAATGAGCAGGGAAAAGCTCTTTCCTCTGGTTGGGGAATTCCGGAACAATGGGTTGGCAATTTAAAAGAGTCAATAACGGAGCAAGGGGAGAGGTTAGCAAAAATGTCTTTATACAAAAGGGTTGTCGGATTCTGGAATACATTCTCACAGGGAGCGATTGAGACATAGGTCATTGCACCTTTTAAAGGGAAAATTGGATTGATATTTGAAGCACAGGAAGATAGAGGCTGTGAGGAGAGCATGGAGTAGCGGGAATAATATTCGGCTGCTTTAAACAAAAGAGCAGCAAGCCACAATAGGGTGGATGAACTCCTTCTACTGTAAACTGCTATGGTCCTACAACATTTTAGTGCTGCATTGTTGGAGCCGGCATCTTTCAGAGGAGACATTAAATGGAAGCTGTTTCTGCGTTCAGGTAGAAGATACCAAACAGGGATTTCTTCCAGTAACCTGACCAACATTTCTCCCCTCAACTAATGCCACCAAAACCAGACTAACTGGTCATTTATCTAATCTGCTGTTTGTGGGATCTTAGTGCGTAACTTGACTAGTATTTGCCTACATAATAGTGACTACCCATCAGAATTTTTCATTGGCTTTAGAGTGCTTCGGGTTGTCTTGAGGATGTGATAAAGTCGGCACTATATAAATGCAAGTTTTTTCTGCCAGGCTGCCTGATGTGTATCAAGCAGCTATCTATTACTTCCATCCAATCATGCTTTCACCCCTCCCTCACAGGTGTCCCAAATTCCACTTTACTTCTGCGATATTAAATTTCCCACAATCACCATATTACGTTCCCTGTGTTCAGTGTTGGTGAGAGGCTCAACAGGAATTGCAGCAAATACTCCTGTAAAATTTGCTGGGAACATAAGAAATAGGAGCAGGAGTAGGCCAGTGTAGGTGCAGTGCGTGAGAACACTGTTCTCTCATAGAAACATAGAAACATAGAATCTAGGAGCAGGAGTAGGCCATTCGGCCCGTCGAGCCTGCTCCGCCATTCAATACGATCATGGCTGATCATCCAAATCCAGTACCCTGTCCCCACAGTACACACATATCCCACCCTACCCCCGTAACCCCACGTATTTAATTCCCCCTAACATATCCCATCCTATCCCCATAACCCCACATATTTAATCCCCCCTAACACTAAGGGTCAATTTATCATAGCCAAATCAACCTAACCCACACACTCCTCTGAGACACAGGTATGAATGCAGCCCAGACTGACAGAATAGAAGTCTCTTCTCTCTGCTGACTGTAATGGTCCGAAGTGATATGAGTTTGGACAGTCTCAATCCAGTACCTAGTGGCCGGAGTTTGCAGTAGTAAATGTAACTCAGTCAGAGAGTCCATAGGCATGGCTGGTGCAACATGGGATGTAGCTCTGAAGTTGGTGTTAAGGTGCAGTATTGCAGGACTGAAGAGGCAGCTTTATCCTGGATTTCAAGACTCATTCGGTTTCTGACTAAATAGAAGATACAGAACTGGGGACTAGAAGTTTAAGTAAAGTAAACCATGGGGCACACATAGGGTGCAGTATGAGTGAGTTATGTAAGCCACACCACAAATGGCTTACTATCAGAAACCCACCAATCCCCAACGTGCGTAAAGAATGAAAGAACGTGCATTTCTATAGCACCTTTCACATCCTCAGGACACAAGAACATAAGAAATAGGAGCAGGAGCAGGCCATTCGGCCCCTCGAGCCTGCTCTGCCATTCAATAAGATCATGGTTGATCTTCTACCTCAACTCCTCCTTCCTGCACTATCCCCATCTTCCTTGATTCGCTTAATATCCAAAAATGTAATCGATTTCTGTCTTGAATATACTCAACGACTGAGCCTCCACAGCCCTCTGGGGCAGAGAATTCCAAAGATTCACCACCCTCTGAGTGAAGAAATTTCTCCTCATCTCAGTCCTAAATGGCCGACCCCTTATTCTGAGACTGTGACCCCTGGTTCCAGACTCCCCAGCCAGGGGAAACACCCTCCCTGCATCTACCCTGTCAAGCCCTGTAAGAATTTTGTATGTTTCAATGAGATCACCTTTCATTCTTCATAACTCCGGAGAATATAGGCCTAGTCTACTCAATCTCTCCTCATTAGGACAATCCCCCCATCCCAGCAATCAATCTGGTGAACCTTCGTTGCACTCCCTCTATGGCAAGTATATCCTTCCTTAGGTAAGGAGACCAAAACTGTACACAATACTCCAGGTGTGGTCTCACCAGGGCCCTATATAATTGCAGTAAGACGTCTTTACTCTTATACTCAAATCCTCTTGGAATAAAGGCCAACATACCATTTGCTTTCTTAATTGCTTGCTGTACCTGCATGCTAACTTTCAGTGATTCGTGTACAAGGACACCCAGGTCCCTCTGAACACCAACATTTCCCAATCTCTCGCCATTTAAAAAATACTCTGCTTTTCTATTTTTCCTACCAAAAGTGGATAACTTCACATTTCTCCACATTATATTCCATTTGCCATGTTCTTGCCCACTCACTTAGCCTGTCTATATCTCCTTGAAGCCTCTTTGCATCCTCCTCACAACTTACATTCCCACCTAGCTTTGTATCATCAGCAAACTTGGATATATTACATTTGGTCCCCTCATCCAAATCATTGATATAGATTGTGAATAGCTGAGGCCCAAGCACTGATCCTTGTGGTACCCCACTAGTTACAGCCTGCCTACCTACCCGAAAATGACCCGTTTATTCCTACTCTGTTTTCTGTCCGTTAACCAATCCTCAATCCATGCTAGTATATTACCCCCAATCCCATGAGCCCTAATTTTGTTTAATAACCTCTTGTGTGGCACCTTATCAAATGCCTTCTGAAAATCCAAATACACCACATCCACTGGTTCCCCCTTATCTATTCTGCTAGTTACAACCTCAGATTTGTCAAACATGATTTCCCTTACATAAATCCATGTTGACTCTGCCCAATCCGATTATTATTTTCTAAGTGCCCTGTTACCACGTCCTTAATAATAGATTCTAGCATTTTCCCTACTACTGATGTCAGGCTAACTGGTCTGTAGTTCCCAGTTTTCTCTCTCCCTCCTTTCTTAAATAGTGGGGTTACTGTTGCTGCCTTCCAATCCGCAGGAACCGTTCTAGAATCTGTGGAATTTGGGAAGATGACAACCAATGCATCCACTATCTCTTTTAAACCCCTAGGATGTAGGCCATCAGGTCATGGGGATTTATCAGCTTTCAGTCCCATTAATTTCTCCAGTACTTTTTTTTACTAATAATTTCTTTCACTTCCTCATTCTCGCTAGGCCCGTGGTTCTCCAATATTTCCGGGGAGGTTTTTTGCGTCTTCTACCGAAGACAGACACAAAGTATTTGTTTAATTTCTCTGTCATTTCCTTATTCCCCATTATAATTTCTCCTGTCTCAGCCTATAAAGGGACCCACGTTTTCTTTCGCTAATCGTTTCCTTTTTACATACCTATAGAAGTTTTTAGTCTGTTTTTATGTCTCTCGATAGTTTACGCTCATTCTATTTTCCCTTTATCAATTTCTTGGTCCTCCTTTGCTGAATTCTAAAACCTCCCAATCCTCAGGCTTACTCCTCTTTTTGGCAACATTATAAGCCTCTTCCTTTAATCTAATACTATCTTCCATTTCTCTTGTTAGCCACGGTTGGACCATTTTCCCGTGGTGTTTTTATTCCTTAATTATTGCGAATTATGAATTATTTCTTTAAATGTTTGCCATTGCTTTTCTACGGTCACATCTTTTAATCTAGTTTCCCAACCTACCTTAGCCAACTCGCCTCTCATACCTACGTAGTTTGCTTTGTTCAGGTTTAGGACTTAACTAAATCACTCTCAAACTCAACATAAAATTCAATCATATGATCTCTGCTCCTCAGAGGCTCCTTTATTACAAGGTTACTAATTAACCCTGTCTCATTGCACAGGACTTGATCTAAAATAGCCAATTCCTCATAGGTTGCTTGACATACTGATCTAGAAAACTATCTTGAATGCATTCCATAAACTCTTCCTCTACATTATTTCTTCAAATTTGGTTTGCCCAGTCTATATGAAAGTTAATGTCCATGATTACTGTATTACCCTTGTTACATGCATCTCTAATTTCCTGAGTTATACACTGCCTGACACTACAACTACTGTTAGGGGGCCTATAGACTATTCCCACTAGTGTTTTCTGCCCCATGTTGTTTCTTAGCTCCACCCAAACTGATTCTACATTTTGTATTTCTCAGCCAAGATCCTTTCTCTCTACCATCTTTATTCCCTCCTTTATCATCAGGGCTACCCCTCCTCCTTTTCCATTCTGCCTGTCTCTCTAAAAGTCAAATATCCTGGAATATTTAGTTCCCAATCTTGGTCACTCTGCAACCACGTCTCCGTAATGGCGATTAGATCAAACCCATTTATTTCCATCTTCACTATTAATTCATCTATTTTGTAGCGAATGCTTCGTGCATTCAGATATAGTACTTTTAGCTTTAACTTTTTTCTATTTTTCCCTGATGTCACTTTAGTCACGAATGCCTGATTACCTTTATTAATCTTTATGTCCCTTCCTGACCTACTCTGCTTATCTTTACCCAGCAACATGGGATTGCTTTTAATGTTGGAATTAAGGAAATAGCTACAGCCTTTTTTTTTTTTATACAGGGGTTGAAGTAGGTTTTTTTTAGACTAAATAAAATATATTTTCATAAAAATGAAGACTTGTACTGTTGCGTGTGATTATGAAGTGTTTCGATGAAGAAAAGCTTCACATAAATGCGGAGTTCAGATATTAGCACTTTCAGAGCCAGCAACAATCTTTGAGGACAATCAGTTGGCTGTACAATGTGCTGACTGCAAAGGTATTTTGATGCATATTTCAAGCACCTTTTCAGCAAAAGTAATAGGTTGCCCCCATTTATTCCTGATTGATTTTTTCCTAAAGGAAGGAGTTAAACATTAAAATGAGAGCTGGCCACCAAAATCATTACTGGAACGGGATGTGACACAGAAACAACACAGCAGATTTTGTTCATCAGGGATTTATTGTACATGGTGGAAAAAAACACATTGGCCTGTAATTTGCGGTCAGTGGTGAAGCAAAGGCGTTCGCCGCTGGCCCCGAAGTAAGCGTCCCACAAAGATCTTGCGATCGCTGTGGTGAGAAGTTCGGCTTTTCCAACATTCAGTTGAGATTAGTCTAAGTTAATGGGGAATCCCTAACGCCAGCTGCTGTGATGTCAACAAGTTGTCTAAGCAGCCAATCACAATGCAGAATTCTCACAGACAGTGAACCAGGAAGTGGGTAAGCTCCTTTGATTATAACTTTTTAAAATTGTTAGAGAGAGCAGAACAAAGATTGGGGCTCTCATACGGGGAAAAGGTAATCCTGAAATAAAGATGAACAAACTTTCTAAAAAAATAATTTCTTATTTAAAGTTTAAATTTTTTAATTAAAATGGATAAATTTGACGCTCCACAAAATTAAATTTAGTTTTTCAGGGCCATAAACCTTTGTTTAGCAGTCAATACACTTAACAGCCGAGTTATACCTAATCCAAAAAGGGTGCAACTTTTAAATGGGTATTTAACAGCAATATTACTGTGGAAAAGCCGAAGATTGTCAGTTTCACTATTTCCCTGATTGCCGGCAAAGGTGGTGGGGGAGGGGTGCCACAGCGCAGCCAGTGTCGGAGCAGTGAATGACTGATCACAACCTCAGGATTTCATTAGAATCGCATACGCTACATCATGAAGTTGCGGTCAGTTTCAAAGGGGGTAATAACAGCGAACGCTGTTATTACCCACCGCAAATTCCAGGCCAGTGGTGGGATTGACCTTTGGGCTTCTCCGTTCCACTCAGTTGAATCTTGCCAGGACAGAAAAGGAGGAGACACCAAAATAAGACATTAATTAAAAACAAAGATGACAAATTTACACAGATTTGACATTTAGAATGGGGTAATTCAGCGTGGATCCAAGCGATTCATTTTTTACATTGCCAACAAGTATGCATAAAATTACCTCCTAAAGAAAATTGATTTTTCTAGTTAACTGCTGCTTCTCCAGTAGTTCAAGTGGCTGAAACAGGTAACCCCAAACATAAAAGGCAGGGAACAAAGAAATAGAAATTTGAATCATCATTACCAGTGACACATCATCCAGGATGAGTCCGAAAGTGGCAGCTCTCTCAGTCAGATCCTCGCTAACCTGTCTGGACACCAGCTCTCTCTGCGTGATCAGCTCACCAGCATCAAACCGAGCCTAGAAAGTTTCCAATTTTAAATTAGTTTAACAAACCAACTTCTTCACTCTCAGAAAAAGAACTAGATACAATCACCATAATTTACACTTCAAGTCAACACTGTTAGTGACAATTGGATATTAATAATTTTAAGTCACATTTGTACAAATCCATGGAAACACAATGCAAGAGGATGATTTGAAGCCAATCATAATGATTCCATTTTGAAATGTCGCAATTCAAGGTCAGCAGGTGGAAATATACATACCCAAGTCACAAAGATGCAAAACTCATTTAGATGATCAAGAATCATTTCTACACTTTAAGAACCTGCCTGTATGTAGATGTAAAGTATTGCTGCAGTGCAGTGGATAACACAATTCTGTTTTGCAGCCAGGTTGGATTGTGAAAGATCCATTATACTACTAGGGTCTTTGTACTTAAAAAAAATAAAATCGATTTACAGCTTTAAATTTTTTTTAAAACAAGATGAAAACCAAGGGAAGATGTTAATATTCCAGGTGATGGCATCAGATCAGCATTACTCAAAAACAAAACTCTAGACTTGGCACGATTGTGAAACTGTGCCTAATTCCATCCCCCACCCCATTCTAACATCCTGCAAATTGACGAGTACAAAAATTCACAACTCTCGTCATCCACTTAAAAAAGCCCCAAGTCATTTAATGTAGTGCAAGTGCACTGGATTTGTATGTAAACTCTTCTAGATGCAATATTGATTTGGGACACAGAACTGCCTGAACTCCCAACCTAGAAAGTGGTCCACTAATTCACTGCGGGATGTTACACAAATGAATATTAACCACCGGCCTTCTGTGCAGAACCTTCTCCCAAGTCTTATGTTCTTCACTGTTTCTGTACCAATAGAAGTCTACAGCAAAAGAAATGTAATAACCAGCTGTATAAAACATAAATATGACAAGCCTGCATTTGTAGCTTAAGAAAATCCCACTTTTGAACTTTGTGCAAGTACAACAGAAATGTTACGCGAGGCAAGGGGGAAAAACTGCTACACGGCAGGATAAGCAACTGAGAAAGGGCAGGTGCATTTGGTTAGTGGTGGGAAATTCCCATTATATGCAGATTAAACTGGAGAGTGCTGACCAATGTAGTAAATGTACAAGTATTTTTAATTCTAGGAGTATTTATCCTTATTCCTCTCCCAACAAAAACAGCACGCCACTTACGACGACAGACTTCAGGATTTCTGTTGTGATGGATGGCAGTACTCTCTCATCGTAATCTTCACCAATGGTGGTATAAATCCGAGGTAGCTGGTCAGATACCGGCCTGAAGAGGATACGCAGTGTGATGTTCACATTCTGTAAATCTGGAATATGGGAAAGCAATGAAGTTGAGTATCTCAGATTCTTCGTTGAGCATATCCAAGGCAAAGATCGATAGATTTTTGGACTCTAGGGGAAATCAAGGGATATGGGGATTGGGCGGGAAAGTAGAGTTGCGGTCGAAGATCAGCCATGATCTTGGTGAATGGCGGAGCAGGCTCAAAGGGCCGTAGGGCCTACTCCTGCTCCTAGTTCTTATGCAAAATTTCAGTCGGCACTTCATTACAAGTCGGCACTTCATTACAAGTCGTGAACTGCAGTAACTTTTCACAGTAAGTAGCATTTATAAGTTGATTCATTTTTGTACTCTACTGCCAGCATCCATCATCATTTCTAAATTAGATATGGAGAGCTGTGATTACCCCTTATGGTATGAAATTATACTGGAGCTATGACCTACAAAATCAACACATTGGCCATACCCTGCTAATTCAATTACAGATCAGCCTTTCCAACATCTTCAGAGAGTGTCACTACTTATCCCTCAAAAGTATCGAACTGAATAATTTACATTAAACAGTGTACTGGTTCTATTACATTGATAACCAAATCGCTTTCTATACTCACCTTTACTACCCGTGACAACTGGAACATTTCGTGGCCGTGATCGGCAGTCATAGATGATTGGTTTTTGTACCCATGGAATAAGGAAGTGTGTGCCTTCTCCACTAACTATTTCTTGAACACCACGAAATCGATCAAATATCACCGCTCGGTGTCCAGCATCAACTGGTGAAATAAAAGTTCGGTGACACTGAATCAGCATTATTATATATGGATTGAAAGCTAATCTGTAGAGCCATTTTACAGTACTTGATCCACGAGGCAATTAAATGCTTCTTAAACACCATGGCACAGTTGGGCACAAACAATTGAGTCACAAAACGATGGAAAGCAAGTGATTACCGTGAAAGCAATTTCCCAATCTCAGCCAGGGACAATTCCATGTCTCTCCTCCCACTAATCGCCCTTTCTTCCCCTGCTCCTGAAGGAGGCCAATGTTTTACTTCTATACAGGCAAGATATATTTGGGAATTTTTGGTGTCGAAATAAATATAGAAATCAGAGGGCCATTTGCAAAGAGACTGCTACTTTTAAACATTATAAAAAATTAAATGGTCATACCAGTTATCCATTCGAAAACCCAGGAAACCATGTGCAGTTTTGATACAGTCTTAATGAATTTTTCAGCAGATTGGAGTTCTCTGTTGCATCAGCCAAGGTAACAGGCATATAACCCCTTTCCCTACAATCAGATTATGCAAGTCACTCCTTACCACTAACATTACAGTAATAGCATTATCATATTAGGGTTTTTTTTTTTTAAGTGTCGATAGCTGAATTCTGAAAAAGGCTGGCCCAGTGAGAACAGAAAGGCAATTCTTTTGTGCTCCCGGCATAGAGCGTCGCACAACAGGAGCACATATTGCAATACTGGATGTAGAAGAGAGAGTACGCCCATTTCATCCATTTAAATCAAACGGGCAGAAAAATCAGGTGGGCTGCCCGCTCCCTCCAGGCCCTATGTTCCGATATATGCTCCCCACCAGAAGGGCAAATGCAGAAAACTGCCTCTGGAATTCCCAGAGCTGATAGCGGTCCATGGGTCAAGAAGCAATTCTAAGAAAATAAACATACTCTCAAGACGGGTAAAACTAAAAGATTTTTTATGCTGGAAAGCAAACAGCTCCTGCAAATTTGCCAATCAAGTGGATTTTACTCTCTTCTCGCCAATCCCTCCATGCCATAACCACCTATGGCTGAGAGGTTGAGTGGGTTGCCATTTTGCGGGCCTTGAGCTCAGCCAGCCCCATGGAAACACACCAGAACGTCCTGGCAATGACTCTCTCATTTTGCTTGTGTGGGGATCCCTTGCCCTCTGTTCAGTACCACCATACAGTTGTGCAACTGGGATTAGGAACTCAGTGGCAGGGTGATGATGAGGAGAAAACATCAGACTTCATCTGTCACAAGGCTCCAATACATAACACCACTGCACCCCTATAAATGGGACAAATACTATTAAAGAGATCTTATAAATGATCCTAAAAAGAAAAAAAGACTTGCATTTATATAGTGACTTTCACAACCACCGGACATGCCAAAGCGCTTTACAGCCAATGAAGTACTTTTTGAAGTGTAGTCACTGTTGTATTGTAGGAAACGCCAATTAGCGCACAGCAAGCTCCCACAAACAGCAATGTGATACTGACCGGATAATCTGTTTTAGTGATGTTGATTGGGGGATAAATATTGGTCAGGACACCGGGGAGAACGCCCCTGTTCTTCTTCAAAATAGTGCCATGGGATCTTGTATGCCCATCTAAAAGAGCAGACGGGGCCTCGGTTTAACGTCTCTTTCGAAAGACGGCACCTCCGACAGTGCAGTAGTCCTTCAGCACTGCACTGGAGTGTCAGCCTGGATTTTGTGCTCAAAATCTATCCTAGCCACGAGTTGAGCTACAGTTCAGGAGCTGATCATTAACCAATCTTTAAAATAGGTTTACACTAGAAGAAAACTGACCTTTTCAGCTCTAAATCCTGAGTCAACAGCACGAGATTTTGCAACACGTATGTAAACTGCAGCACTGGTTGAAAAAGGTGCCTACAATGCACCAGCTTTGGCACAGCAACTCCTAACACAGCGGGACCATTAGTGAATGAATGCATGGCATTGCTCTCTTTCAGAGGCACAGCCTTGGTAGAGCCTGTGAAAACTGCCTCAATAGGATTAGGAGGAACACAGGCCAGTAGCTGCCATGAATTTTACGATACCTTTTCCTGGGAATGAAACTATAATGACACAATGTAACCTTGAACTCACCCTCATGTATCCAGTTCACTGAAAAGAGATGCTAGAGTTAATCTGATGTGTGCATGGTTAAAGGGGAAGGAAAGTATAGGGAGGGTATTTTGTTGTTCACTGAAGATAATCTCTTCAAAATTTTATTGCCTTCCCAGAGATCCTCCAGTTGGGTCATCTCTGCCAATATCGCTTATTAATGTCCTAATGGCCCAAAAATTAGTCTTAGTACGCGAGAGTACGCACTGTGTACTCTCGCGTATTCTGTCTCCAATTGCCGGTTTTCTGCATGCACTGCGCATGCGCTGAAAACCGGCACTTGGTGAACTCAAAAGGGGGCGGTTCCTAAGTGAAACGCGTGCGCGCTACAGGCTGCGCGCACGCAGTGCACTTAGTGCTTTGAACGCGCAGGTAAGCATGGAAGATTTTGCACATAAAGAAAGGAGGCGTAAGACCCTCTTTTAACAAGGTAAGTAGCTAATTAAGTATTATTTTAAATTTTTTTCAACAGGTTTATCTTTTTTAGAGACTTTAAAGAAAGGTAAGTTTATTTTTAGCACTCTTAAAAAGTATTTTAATGTTTTCAAAAATTTAAATTTTTGTTTAAGTAGTTAATTTATTTAACTTAGTTATTTTATAAATGTGATGGTTTTTAAAAAAAATTATTTTACGTTTAGCTGTTCTTTTGGGGCCGATTTCAATTCATAGATTTGACAGGTCCTGTCAAATCTATGAATGAAAGATGGTCTGCTGCCATTGGCTCTCCATGGCCCACATGATCCCAGGGGACGCATCGCACTAACTACGCCCCTGGGACACGCAAGCACTGCGCGCTGGCACTTGGAGCAGGCCCAGGAGCTGAAGTTCCTGTGGGCCCAGAGGTCAACGGCAGGCGCGGTAGGTAAGTGCGCGCGCGATCCTTACCCCCGCGGCAAGCCGGAGAGGCGAATTTCAGGGCCACTAATTCCAACTAACGTGGAGCAACAATCAAGAAACCAAACAGAATACTGAACGCCAGACTTAACTCAGTGCGAGCACTCTCGCCCGAGTCAGAGTCCCACTCCAGGACATAACCTAGGCGGATACTTCAGCACAATACTGAAGGAGTCTGTCAGTGTTCTAGGCCCAACCATTTTCAGGTGCTTCATCAATAACCTTTCCTCCATCATAAGGTCAGAAGTGGGGATGTTTGCACAGTGTTCAGTTCCATTCGCAACTCCTCAGATAACGAAGCAGTCCGTGCCAGCATGCAGCAAGACCTGGACGACATTCAGGCTTGGGCTGATAGCTTGCAAGTAACATTCGCGCCACACAAGTGCCAGGCAATGACTATCTCCAACAAGAGAGTTTAACCACCGCCCCATGATATTCAACGGCATTACCATCGCTGAAATCCTCATCATCAACACCCTGGGGATCACCATTGTCCAGACACTTAACTGGACCAGCCACATAAATACTGTGGCTACAAGAGCAGGTCAGAGGCTGGGTATTCTGTGGCGAGTGTCTCACGTCCTGACTCCCCAAAGCCTTTCCACCATCGACATGGCACAAGTCAGGAAAGTGATGGAATACTCTCCATTTGCTTGGATGAGTGCAGCTCCAACAACACAAGAAGCTCGACACCATCCAGGACAAAAGCAGCCCGCTTGATTGGCACTCCAGCCTCCACCTTCAACATTCATCTTTCCACCGCCGGCGCACCATGGCTGCAGTGTGTACCATCTACAAGATGCACTGTAGCAACTTGCCAAGGCTTCTTTGACAGCACCTCCCAAACCCACGACCTCTACCACCGAGAAGGACAATGGCAGCAGGTGCATGGGAACACCACCACCTCCAAGTCACACACCATCCTGACTTGGAAGTATATCGGCCGATCCTTCATCGTCGCTGGGTCAAAATCCTAGAACTCCCTCCCTAACAGCACTGTGGGAGTACCTTCACCACACGGACTGCAGCGGTTCAAGGCGGCGGCTCACCACCACCTTCTCAAAGGCAATTAGGGATGGGCAATAAATGCTGGCCTTGCCAGCGACGCCCACATCACATGAACAAATAAAAAAATGATTAAACCGAGGCCCAGTCTGTCTGCTTAGGTGGAATGTAAAGATGCCACAGCACTATTTGAAGAGAAGGGAGATCACATGGTGCCTTCGCCTATAATTATCCCTCAGCTGCCACGAAACAGATTAACTGGTTATTGTTCTTCATGCGACCATGCCGTACCTATTAGTGAGTACACTTCAAAAATAATTAAGTAATTGGCTGTGAACTGTGCTACATAAATGCAAGTTCGTTCTTGTGGAGGCAAAAACCTCGAATTAATTCAAGACACAGCTGGATTCAATAGTTCGTGGGGTGATGAGAGAGAGGTAGAAGCGGGAGAGGGGTAGGGGTGAAAGAAAATGGGTCAAACGGCCTTCTACATCCTGAGGGATGTTTGCAATGGTAACTATTTCCCATTCTTGGTGCCCAATGTCAGTATCAAGCACTCTTATCAAGTGAATACCAAGTACAGTCTTCACACTAAGGACACCCTCCATCATATCATGTGGCGTTACACCACTGTGCTAAGTGGGATCGATTAGGAACAGATCTAGCATCTGAAATCTGGGCATCCATGCGGCACTGTGGGCCGTCAGCAGCAGCAGAATTGTATTCCACCACAATCTGTAACTTCATAGCCTGACATATTCCTCACTCCTCTATCACCAAGCCGGATGACCAACCCTAGTTCAATGAGGTGTATTAGAGCATGCTGGAAGCAGCACCAGGCGTACCAGAAAAGGAGGTACCAACCCGGTGAAGCTACAACACGGGACCACATGCATGCTAAACATGCTGTCGACAGAACTAAGCAATCCCACAACCAACAGATCAGGTCAAAGCTCTGCAACCCTGCCACATCCAGTTGTGAATAGAGGTGGACAATTAAGCAACCAACAGGAGGCGGCTGCTCCATTAACATTCCCACTCAATGATGGCAGAGCCCAGCACGTGAGTTTAAAAAAAAAAATATTCATTCATGAGATGTGGGTGCCGTTGGCAAGGCCAGCATTTATTGCCCATCTCTAAAATTGCCCTCGAGAAAGTATTGGTGAGCTGCATTCTTGAATCGCTGCAGTCAGTGTGGTGAAGGTACTCCCACAGTGCTGTTAGGTAGGGAGTTCCAGGATTTTGACCCAGTGACGATGAAGGAACAGCGATATATTTCCAAGTCAGGATGGTGCGTGACTTGGAGGTGGTGGTATTCCCATGCGCCTGCTGCCTTTGTCCTTCCAGGTGGTAGAGGTCGTGGGTTTGGGAGGTGCCAAAGAAACCTTGGCGAGTTGTTGCAGTGCACCTTGTAGATGGTACACACTGCAGCCATGGTGGTGGAAGGAAGTGAATGTTTAAGGTGGTGAGTGCAAAAGACAAGGCTGAAGCGTTTGCAACTATCTTCAGCCAGAGTGCCGAGTGGATGATCCTTCTCGGCCTCCTCCTGAGGTCCCCCATCACAGATGCCAGTCTTCTGTCACATGGACTGCAGCGGTTCAAGGCAGCAGCTCACCACCACCTTCTCAAGGGCAGCTAGGGATGGGCAATAAACGCTGGCTTCGTCAGCGATGTCCATATCCCAAGAATGAAAAAAAAAAGTACTGAATAGAAGCTCGCTCTACTCTGCCTCAAGGTCAACTTTAGAAGCACCCCCCAGTCTGTCATGTTTCCATTTCTATACCAGTCCTTTTGTGGCCTCTCAAAAGTACTTATCTTGTATGAGTACAGGTAAATCCCAAAACGCAGCTCCCCTACAGCCAACAACACCCCAAAGATTTCGAAGAGGAGCAGGGGAGTTCTCCCCAGTGTCCTGGCCAATATTTATCCCTCAATCAACATCACTAAAAAACAGATTATCTGGTCATTATCACATGGCTGTTTGTGGGAGCTTGCTGTGCACAAATTGGCTGCCGCATTTCCTACATTACAACAGCGACACTCCAAAAAGTACTTCATTGGCTGTAAAGCGATTTGGGACGTCCAATGGTCATGAAAGCCGCTATATAAATGCAAGTCTTTTCTTTAAAGATAATTATCCTGACACCTGTAGACTTTACGGTTGCCTTTTGCAATCCGCATTGAACTTTTGGCATTGTCTGTCTTCTGCTCAAGGTACGAAGCCAGTTCAGAGCCCTAGTGGCGTTTGCTTCAGGTCACAAGATATTGTCAACACGAGCATGTTAGTGCAATGAACTGGTATGTGCCAATTCCTAGGTTCATGCAGCCATTTTCTTTTGTCCTCCAGACCAGTGCAAAGAGGGAAAGTATTAAATGGCCCTTTCCCTTCATCAGGGAATTCAGAAGAAACTTCTTTACCAACAGAGTGGTGAGAATGTGAAACTCGCTACCACAGGGAGTGGTTGAGGCAAATAGTACAGATGCATTTAAGGGGCGGTTAGATAAGCAGATGAGGGAGAAGGGAATAGAGGGTTATGCTGATCAATGAGGAAAGACGGCAGGAGGCTCGAGTGAAGCATAAATGCCGGCATGGACTGGTTGGGCCGAATGGCCTGTCTCTGTGCTGTATACCCTATGTAATCCTATGTAAGACTGCCTACATTGAAATCAGGGGAAAACTTCTGAAAGCCTCTGAAAAGTCTTCCTACCGACATGACCAGGCTTAACATTTCCTCATGATGAAAGTGTAATTTATCTTAATGCTGCAGAGAAGCACTTTACCAAAGATTTACCTGAAAATAAAGAATACATTTTAAAATACACTTTGACAACACGGTGGCATAGTAGTTAGCACTGGTGCCTCACAGCGCCAGGGACCCGGGTTCGAATCTGGCCTCGGGTGACTGTCTGTGTGGAGTTTGCACATTCTCCCCGTGTCTGCGTGGGTTTCCTCCGGGTGCTCCGGTTTCCTCCCACAGTCCAAAAATGTGCGGGTTAGGTTGATTTGGCTATGATAAATTGACCCTTAGTGTTAGGGGGGGATTAAATATGTGGGGTTACGGGGATAGGATAGGAAGGGATATGTTAGGGGGAATTAAATACGTGGGGTTACGGGGATAGGGTGGGATATGTGTCGGTGCAGGCTCGATGGGGATTCTGTGTGAGAAAGCAGGAACAGGGTACTGGATTTGGATGATCAGCCATGATCGTATTGAATGGTGGAGCAGGCTCGACGGGCCGAATGGCCTACTCCTGCTCCTAGTTTCTATGTTTCTATGTTGACTACATAACAGTTACTGAACATCAAAAATCAATCAGTTGTTTGAAATGCTTTGCAATGTCACAATGTGATAAGGCACTATAAATTGTGCTTTTTATGTGATGCTTTAATGCCTCACTTCAAGTTACTGTCATCACCACTTCCACCACCGCCGATAGACCTGAAACCATCAGTAACCTAATGTCAGAGCCGAAAATGCTCACTTCAGATAAGACGTTAAACCAAGGCCATCTCAGGTGGACAGAAAAGATCATTTTTTTTAATTATTCATTCACGGAATGTGGGAGTCACTGGCAAGGCCAGCATTTATTGCCCGTCCCTAATTGCCCTTGAAAAGGTGGTGGTGAGCCGCCTTATACAACAGAGTGGTTGCTCGGCCATTTCAGAGGGCAGTTAAGAGTCAACCACATTGCCGTGGGTCTGGAGTCACACGTAGGCCAGACCGGGTGAGGACATTAGTGAACCAAGTGGGTCTTTACAACAATGGTACTTTCATGGTCTGGCTTTTTTTATTCCAGATTTATTTAATTAAATTTCAATTCCCCCAGCTGCCGTGGTGGGAATTAAACTCCAGATCATCAGTCCAGGTCTCTGGATTACTAGTCCAGTAACATAACTAGATGCAGGAAGAATGTTCCCGATGGTCGGAGAGTCCAGAACCAGGGATCATAATCTAAGGATAAAGAGTAAGCCATTTAGGACAGAAATGAGGAAGAATTTCTTCACCCAGAGTGATGAACCTGTGGAATTGTCTACCACAGAAGGTAGTTGAGGCCGAGTCATTAAATATATTGAAGAATGAGTTAGATATATTTCTTAAAGCTAAAGGTATCAAGGGATATGGGGAGAAGGCAGGTACAGGGTACTGAGTTTGGATGATCAGCCATGATCGTCATCGAATGGCGGAGCAGGCTCGACGGGCCGAATGGCCTACTCCTGCTCCTATCTTTCTATAACCACTATGCTACCGTACCCCATGTGAATCAGCGAACAGAATAGTGCACAAGGGGGGTGGCGAGATAAACGTGAGGGAGGGAGGGAGCAGCGCCTGGTTTGGCCTCACTCTGCAGAGAAGGTTTCTAAGGGCCTGGAGCGAGGGTTGCAATGTAGGGAGGGGAGGGAAAGGGCTGGTTCTGTGGGTCCAAACCTCATGTTAACCGTGTGGAGCCTTCCAGCCGGCGGCTGGGGGAGGGTGGACTCGGGCCCGGGAGTCGGGAGTCGAGAGTCTCGGCAGGAGGCCAGCGCAACTTTATACCCACCCACACCCCCGGGGCCAGGGGCCTCCGCCGCTCACCGTTATACAGCGCCGAGTTGATCACGCCTCCAGTGATGGCCAGCCCCAGGCCAATCTTGCCGACCGTTTCCAAGACCTTGGCGGCCATTTGCAGCTCTCGCGCTGGGCGCCGACTGACGTCAGACCAGCCGCCGCGGTCACCTCCACACGCTGCGAACGGCGCATGCGCCCCCGCACCCACCAATAAAGCCCCATTGCATTGGCCGACGAGGCCGCGTGTCGCGCTGCATTGTGGGAGCTGTAGTCCTGTGGCCTAAATGGAGCCTGGGACTACAACCCCCAGGGTGCTGTGCGCCGACTAGTGGCGCTTTGGCCACATTGCACGTGGTGCTAGTCTGATATCAATGTGTCTTTTTTTCCCTTATTGAAAGAGGAAGACAGACTTGCAGGGGTCGTTCGACCCGATTGCCTGCCTCTCTTCCGTGGCCATGTTCGCGCCCGGGTGGCCCTGGAGATGGAGCACGCGGTGTCCGCCGGCACGCTTGAGTTTTTCCGCGACCGGTGGGCGCCGCGGGGGCTGGAGTGCATCGTCACCCCGGACTACCAAATTTTAATTTGATTTGTTAAGTTTCCTTTAAAGTTTTATTTAGTTACAGATAAATGATTGGTTTGAACAAAATAGTAAGACAGACTTGCAGGGGTCGTTCGGCCCGATTGCCTACCTCTCTTGCGCGGCCATGTTCGCGCCCGGGTGGCCCTGGAGATGGAGCACGCGGTGTCCGCCGGCACGCTTGAGTTTTTCCGCGACCGGTGGGCGCCGCGGGGGCTGGAGTGCATCGTCACCCCGGACTACCAAATTTTAATTTGATTTGTTAAGTTTCCTTTAAAGTTTTATTTAGTTACAGTTACATTATTGGTTTGATCAAAAGAGGAAGACAGACTTGCAGGGGTCGTTCGGCCCGATTGCCTGCCTCTCTTCCGCGGCCATGTTCGCGCCCGGGTGGCCCTGGAGATGGAGCACGCGGTGTCCGCCGGCAGGCTTGAGTTTTTCCGCGACCGGTGGGCGCCATGGGGACTGGAGTGCATCGTCACCCCGGACTACCAAATTTTAATTTGATTTGTTAAGTTTCCTTTAAAGTTTTATTTAGTTACAGGTAATTAATTGGTTTGTCAAAAAGAGGAAGACAGACTTGCAGGGGTCGTTCGGCCTGATTGCCTGCCTCTCTTCCGCGGCCATGTTCGCGCCCGGGTGACCCTGGAGATGGAGCACGCGGTGTCCGCCGGCACGCTTGAGTTTTTCCGCGACCGGTGGGCGCCGCGGGGACTGGAGTGCATCGTCACCCCGGACTACCAAATTTTAATTTGATTTGTTGAGTTTCCTTTAAAGTTTAATTTAGTTACAGATAATTGATTGGTTTTACATTAAAAGAGGAAGACAGACTTGCAGGGGTCGTTCGGCCCGATTGCCTGCCTCTCTTCCGTGGCCATGTTCGCGCCCGGGTGGCCCTGGAGATGGAGCACGCGGTGTCCGCCGGCACGCTTGAGTTTTTCCGCGACCGGTGGGTGCCGCGGGGGCTGGAGTGCATCGTCACCCCGGACTACCAAATTTTAATTTAATTTGTTAAGTTTCCTTTAAAGTTTTATTTCGTTACAGATAATTGATTGGTTTACATTAAAAGAGGAAGACAGACTTGCAGGGGTCGTTCGGCCCGATTGCCTGCCTCTCTTCCGTGGCCATGTTCGCGCCCGGGTGGCCCTGGAGATGGAGCACGCGGTGTCCGCCGGCACGCTTGAGTTTTTCCGCGACCGGTGGGTGCCGCGGGGGCTGGAGTGCATCGTCACCCCGGACTACCAAATTTTAATTTGATTTGTTAAGTTTCCTTTAAAGTTTTACTGAGTTACAGTTATTTAATTGGTTTTATCAAAAAGAGGAAGACAGACTTGCATTTCTGTAGCGCCTTTCACGACTCCCGGGCATCCCAAAGCACTTTACAGCCAATGAAGTATTTTTTTTGAAGTGTAGTCACTGTTGTAATGTGGGAAACACGGCAGCCAATTTGCGCACAGCAAGCTCCCACAAACAGCGATATGATAATGACCAGATAATCTGTTTTTAGTGATGTTGATTGAGGGATAAACATTGGCCCCAGGACACCGGGGAAAATGACCCTGCTCTTCTTCGAAATAGTGGCCGTGGGATCTTTTACGTCCACCTGAGAGAGCAGACGGTGCCTCGGTTTAACGTCTTATCGAAAGATGGCACCTTCAACAGTGTAGCACTCCCTCAGCACTGCACTGGGAGTGTCAGCCTAGATTTTTGTGCTCGAGTCTCTGGCGTGGCACTTGAACCAACAAGCTGCAGTATGACATGATCTCTGTCTGTTACCCTTTTGTTCCTGGTTTAAATTAGATGTCCATATTAACATCCTTCACCTGAATAATGGCAGGACTGCTTTGTCAGCATGCAAACTGACCACAAAGCACCTGCCTAGAATAAAAACAGTAATTAAAACAGAAAATGCTGGAAGCACTCAGCAGGTCAGGCAGCATCTGTGGAGAGAGAAACAGAGTTAACGTTTCAGGTCGATAACCTTTCGTCAGAACTGGAAAAAAGTTGGAGATGTAACAGGTTTTAAGCAAGTACAGAGGTTGGGTAAACGGGGAGAGGAGGAAAGAACAAAAGGGAAGGTCTGTGATAGGGTGGAAGGCTGCAGTGATTGATAAAAGAGATGATGGTGTAAGGAAATAGGGAGTGGGAATGGAACAAGTAAAGAAACAAAAGACGGCTCCAGAGGAGGTGTAAATGGCAGCAGCAGAACCATTACCAGCACCTGCTGTCTGGAAAAAATGGGAGCTGTGGTTATGATACGAAATTGTTGAACTCAATGTTGAGTCCGGAAGGCTGTAAAGTGCCTGATTGAAAGATGAGGTGCTGTTCCTCGAGCTTCTGTTGAGCTTCATTGCAACAGTGTAGGAGGCCGAGGACAGAGAGGTCAGAGTGGAAGGGGGACGGAGAATTAAAATGGGAAGCGACCGGAAACCCAGGGTCACGTGTGCAGAGTGAACAGAGGTGTTCAGCAAACCGATCACCCAATCTGCATTTGGTCTCCTCAATGTAGAGGAGACCGCATCATGAGCAGCGAATACAGTATACTAAATTGACAAGCAGGAGTGTTTGGGGCGTCTGTCCTCTCAGGTAAAAGATCCTGTGACACTATTTCGAAGAAGAGCAGCGGAGTTATCCCTGATGTCCTAGCCAATATTTATCCCTCGATCAACATCACAAAAGAAAACAGATTATCTGGTCATTATCACATTGCTGTTTGTGGGAGCTTGCTGTGTGCAAATTGGCTGCCGTGTTTCCTACATTACAACAGTGACTACACTTCTAGAAGTACTTCATTGGCTGCAAAGTTCTTTGGGACATCTGGTGTTCATGAAAGGCGCTATAGAAATGCAAGTCTTTCTTTCTAAGAAAACCTCTGCAAGCAGCTTGCTTTTAGGGTATCCCTACTGTGGCTTAGCTGGCTAAAGCACCAATATTACAGGAGATCCTGGGTTCAAATCACATTGGAAAATAGGAACAGGTGTAGGCCATTCAGCCCCTCGAGCCTGCTCTGTCATTCAATGCAGATCATGGCCGATCTGCAACCTAACTCCATATACCCGCCTTTGGCCCATATCCCTTAATACCATTGGTTAACAGAAAGCTATCAATCTCCAATTTAAAATTAACAATTTATCTAGCATCAATTGCCGTTTGCGGAAGAGAGTTCCAAACTTCTACCACCCTTTGTGTGTAGAAAGTGTTTCCTAATTTCACTCCTGAAAGGTCTGGCTCTAATTTTTAGACTATGCCCCCTAGTCCTAGAATCCCCAACCAGTGGAAATAGTTTCTCTCTATCTACCCTATCAGTTCCCCTTAATATTTTGAAAACTTCGATCAGACCACCCCTTAACCATCTAAATTCTAGGGAATACAACCCTAATTTGTGTAATCTCTCCTCGTAACTTAACCCTTGACCATCAGTGCCTATCAATTGAAGTGACCTCGTGGGGTGACCTGTGCTCCTGAAATAGTTTTTAGTGTTCGCTTTGGCAACACATATACTAAAATTGGAATGATACAGGGAAGATTAGCATAGCCCCTGCTCAAGAATGACATGCATATTCGGGAAGCATTCCATATTTTTGCCTACAGCGATACTACTCTGAAAATGCCTGATCTCAGAAGCTAAGCCAGGTCAGGCTTGGTTAGTACTTGGATGGCAGACCACCTGGGAACACCAGGAGCAGTAGACAGCTGTGATAGTGTAGCTCAGTAGCAGAGCATCTGACTGCAGCTCAGAGAAGCTTCTGATTCAAATTCCAGGTATTCCCCTAACCTGTCAGACAAGGTAGTCCAGAGGTTATAGATGATGGACTGCTAATCAATTGTGCTCTGCATGTGGGAGTTTGCATCGCATCTTTGTTGTTAATTTCAAGTCTGATAGCCTAGTGGTTATGGTACTGGATGAGCAACTCTCAGATTGTGAATTCAAATCCTACTATGGCAAGTTGTGAAATTAAAGTCAATAAATTTGGTACCATAAAAGCTGCACTGGCGACTTAAAACTCATTTTATATAATGCACTAGCAAAACTGTCAGTGTTCAGAAAACATTAGATTTATGATGAAAATAATATTGAAACATATCCTTATGGAGTGGTATTTAATTTTCAGAGTGACATTCATGAAAATGTTACATTTTTAAATCAAAACTATCAGATCTGTAACATGGTTTGCAGGGAATCAAAGGATACAGTTTCAATGTACTATATATAATTAGGGCCACTGATTAAAGTGATTGAATTATTTAAGTTGTGGACAGAGGAAGAGGACAGCTTAGGGTTCAAGGGAGATGAGGGGGGAGGGGGGGTGGAACCATGGATTAACAGGCTCTATTTTACTAGGCCTGAGGCCTTAATAGCACCTACCTTGGAGGTGGAGCTGGGAGAACTTGTTGGAAGATAAGGTTAAATGTGACTGGCAGATTGTGATGGAAATAGCATGGTAGAAAGGTGTTACAGGAAGTAAGTGCAGCATAGGGATTGCACACCATATGCAAAACTTTTCATATTTTACATATATAACTAAGTCTCATTCAGATAAATGAGACCTGACTATCTGAAGGCATTGGGGGCGATTTTGCCAGCCCTGGGGAGGTGGGTATAGAGGCAGGACTGCCGGGAAAATGGCAGAATTTGGGGGCGAGTGCCCATCCCACCTCCATGCCATCTTCCCAGGAGGCGGGTAGCTGTCCCACGCCGGGTCCCGTCTCCTTGGAGACGGGAAGGGATTAAAGCCCATTAACTGCCTGTTAACAGGTCGTTAAAAGGCAGGAAATAGGATTATCCCCTTTTTGTCCTCACAAGTGCGGGCTTCCCGAAGACTCCAAAACACGGCCAGCTCAGCGAGGCGAGTACTGGGTCTGCGGGGGTCGGGGGGGGTGGAAAAGTGTGGTGTGAAGGTAAGTGATGGGTGCAAGAGTGTAGAGGTGAGTATCTGAGGTAAGTGCAAAGTGTTTGTAAATCTTTGTTTCTTCCTGCAGGCTTCAGTCGGTTTGTATGCGGAGACTCTCGGACCTCAGGGTTGCAGATGAGAGATGTCTGTTGCATTCTCAGATGCAACAAACATCTCAATTCTGTAAAAGAAAGAAGGTTGATGAGGTCTTGTATGCAAGACCGCATCAAACTGCAGAGAATGTCAGTGTTTGACAGCTTCACAGAGCTGTCAAATGATGACAATTCATCTGTCAAAAATTTGTGACAGATGAACCGTCATACGTTGACGTTCTCTGCAACCGGTTTTCCCTTGATTGGCCTGCTAAGCCCGCTGGGTGGGCTTAACAAGGTCAATCAAGGGAAAATAGCGTGGGTTGGCCACAAATCGATGGAGGCGGGACATCGACCCGACCAGCAGCAGTCCCGCCTCCAACGTGCCCCCATTCACAAAATCGCCCCTGTTGTGTTCAACAGGTCTACTGTAATTGTACAATTACAGCCATGTGCTTTTGGATTTCATGGTCCAGTTTTTGAATCATTTATCTGGAAGTTTATAAAATGTGAACACAACAGTAGAACAACTTACATTTCTGTTGGGCTCATTCCATACAGAGAGATGTCTCAAGCACTTTTAGGGTCGTGGATATCAAGTGGGGTATAAAGAATCAGGAGGAAAATCAGCCAAACTATTTTTGAGGGGTCCATAAACAGTGCAAGACCAGCAAAACCTTTCTCTGTTTAGACAAAGTGAACTTACCAGAGCGATAAAACACATCAAGAAACGTCCAGAAGTTAACCAGCAGCCTGAAATGAGAAAACAGCAGCTAACTTGTAAATACTGCATGGTCCTTTTAAATATCGCTGGTGAGGGGGCCTTCCGGCTGGATAGCGCCACATTGCGCTGTGCGAGTTCAGCACATGGAGAATAAAGCGCTGGGATGTTCTAAAATGGAAAACTAGTCATGCAAGAAGCGCATGGCCCATCTTGCCATCCGGCAGAGGCGAAGGTCCCCAATGGAGGGCTCTCTACGCGGGAGTCTTCCCTTGTTCTATTGGGGACCTGGCCTGGAGGGTGTTGCACGGAGCACTCCCGTGCAATAGGTTGATAAGTAGGTTTATGGACTCCCAGGCCGCTTGCCATTTCTGCGGCCTAGAGGAGTCCGTTTTTCACGTATATATAGAGTGCGAGAGGTTGCAGCCCCTCTTTCATTACCTGAGGGGGCTGCTCCTCAATTTCTGGTTGCACTTCAGCCCCACGCTCCTGATCTACGGTCACCCGGTGCGGAAGGGAGCGGGCAGGTCGGAGGACCTCCTCGTGGGACTGCTCCTGGGCCTGGCTAAGAAAGCCATTAATTGGTCCAGGCAGCGGGCGGTCGAGGGGGTCGTTCGGCCCGATTGCCTGCCTCTCTTCCGCGGCCATGTTCGCGCCCGGGTGGCCCTGGAGATGGAGCACGCGGTGTCCGCCGGCACGCTTGAGTTTTTCCGCGACCGGTGGGCGCCGCGGGGGCTGGAGTGCATCGTCACCCCGGACTACCAAATTTTAATTTAATTTGTTAAGTTTCCTTTAAAGTTTTATTTCGTTACAGATAATTGATTGGTTTACCTTAAAAGAGGAAGAAGCGCATGGCCCTAATTTGAATAAATTATTTCCCCCTTTAAATAATCACGACGCGCGCTCCTGACACCAGCGCAACCAGAGTCACCAATATGGTGGGCGGCGCACATCCGGCCGGAATTATGCGCACGCGCTTCCTGCCCACCATATTGTTACTACTATTGAGAGAGCCGACTAACTGGCTCCTTCTCTGTGGTGACATGTTTCCTTACAAATATTATCAATTGTGGTTAGGTTCTAGAAGATTTATTTGAGGCTTGAATTAATTTAATTGAAAAAAAAATAGGGTTAATTCTTACCTACAAAACGGTAAATAGCGAGCAATTATTCTGTCTGGTCAATAAACTGGCAAGGGGGGATTCAATTTAGGATTAGTGGAAGCATAAAGTATAGACAAAGAGCTTCATGAAAAATAAATATTAGAATATGGATTTTTCTTTTTCTTGCTTTAAACTTGGTGTGTTTAAATAGATTGTTAGACTATCATTAAGTCTTAATTTGCAGCCAGTGAACTTGTGCAATTTGAACTGTACACTTTATACAATGTGTAATGTGGACAAAACAATGTATTCATTTAACAGGTGTTAATGGCTGCTAGCATGTAACCAGAACAAGTGAATACAGTGGATGTATTTGGAAAGCAATTTAGCATTTTTAACATTTCTTTTCACTGCCGGAAATATTCAGTTATCCGGTCTTTGTTGCAGTGGGCTTCTTGTTCTGCTGGAATTCCAAGGTGCTGCATTATGGAGAAGGATGGCCTGGGTTCAGGGCACTTTTTTGCTGGGCAGTGAGTTGCTGATGTTAACAGTGCCACCATTCAAAGGTGCCGAGAGGAAGCCAGGTGCTTCTTGTTCAGGAGAGAGGGTAAACCGGTATGTGCCGCTCACTCGGGACTGCACTTGTGCACTTCCTGGTGACCAGCTGTAGATAACATTGGTGGAGCCACGAGAATGGATGTCTGACCTTTTCATACTGCTGGGGAAAGTTTGTGGCATGGGAGACTTTAGGATGAAAAGAGAGAGGAAAGCCAGGAAAGTCATTTACAAAATTAAAACAAATACTTTTAGGACACTACTGTTTTAACACACACGATGCAGAGATGCCGGTGTTGGACTGGGGTGGACAAAAATGAGAAGTCGCACAACACCAGGTTATAGTCCAACAGTTTTATTTGAAATCACGAGCTTTCGGAGCGCTGCTCCTTCGTCAGGTAAAGTGAAGGAATACAAATCAGCAAAGCATATATAGACAGAGAACAATGTGTAGCGTACAATGTCAGATGACTACAGTAAACATTTCTGAATGCCCTCCATCACACCTCGGCAGAGAGATAATCAAGCCAGTCAGGGAGGCATTACATCAAAGACACAGCAAAATACAGCTAAGACAATGAGGTGGGGTCACAGGGGGTCCAACGTGTCAAATGCTGCAGTCTGTATGGTTAAGCTTTTAACTTTTTTTTAAAACTGGAAATCACATCTGTGAACAAGCCAACGACGACGCGAGTCTGGATGACTCTACGTCATGTAGTGTGACATGAAACCAAGATCCCGGTTGAGGCCGTCCTCATGGGTGCAGAACTTGGCTATCAGTTTCTGCTCGATGATTTTGCGTTGTCGTGTGTCTCGAAGGCCGCCTTGGAGAACGCTTACCCGCAGATCCGAGGCTGAATGTCCTTGACTGCTGAAGTGTTCCCCGACTGGGAGGGAACACGCCTGCCTGGTGATTGTTGCGCGGTGTCTGTTCATACGTTGTCGCGGTGTCTGCATGGTCTCACCGATGTACCATGCTGCGGTGCATCCTTTCCTGCAACGTATGAGGTAGACAACGTTGGCCGAGTCACATGAGTATGTACCATGTACCTGGTGGGTAGTGTCCTCACGTGTGATGATGGTATCTGTGTTGATGAGCTGGCATGTCTTGCAGAGGTTGCCGTGGCAGGGTTGTGTGGTGTCGTGGTCGCTGTTCTCCTGACAGCTGGGTAGTTTGCTGCGAATGATGGTACTTTTGAGGTTAGGCGGCTGCTTGAAGGCGAGTAGTGGAGGCGTGGGGATGGCCTTAGCGAGGTGTTCGTCGTCATCGATGACATGTTGAAGGCTGCGAAGAACATGGCATAGTTTCTCCGCTCCGGGGAAGTACTGGACGACGTAGGGTACTCTGTTGGTTGTGTCCCGTGTTCGCCTTCTGAGGAGGTCTATGCGATTTTTCGCTGTGGCCCGTCGGAACTGTCGATCGACGAGTCGAGCGTCATATCCTGTTCTTACGAGGGCGTCTTTCAATGTCCGTAGGTGTCCAACGCGTTCCTCCTCGTCTGAGCAGATCCTGTGTATTCGCATGGCTTGTCCATAGGGGATGGCTTCTTTAACATGGTTAGGGTGGAAGCTGGAGAAGTGGAGCATCGTGAGGTTGTCCGTGGGCTTGCGGTAGAGTGAAGTGCTGAGGTGTCCGTCTTTGATGGAGATTCGTGTGTCCAAGAATGAAACCGATTCTGAGGAGTAGTCCATGGTGAGTTTGATGGTGGGATGGAACCTGTTGATGTTATCGTGTAGTCCTTTCAGTGATCCTTCGCCGTGGGTCCAAAGGAAGAAAATGTCGTCGATGTATCTGGTGTACAGCGTTGGTTGGAGGTCCTGTGCAGCGAAGAAGTCTTGCTCGAACTTGTGCATGAAGATGTTGGCGTATTGGGGTGCGAATTTGGTCCCCATGGCTGTTCCGTGTGTTTGGGTAAAAAACTGGTTGTCAAAGGTGAAGACATTGTGGTCAAGGATGAAGCGGATGAGTTGTAGGATGGCGTCTGGAGATTGACTGTTGTTGGTGTTGAGTACTGAGGCTGTCGCAGCGATGCCGTCATCGTGGGAGATACTGGTGTAGAGTGCCGATACGTCCATCGTGGCGAGGAGTGTTCCTGGTTCAACTGGCGAACACGGGACACAACCAACAGAGTACCCTACGTCGTCCAGTACTTCCCCGGAGCAGAGAAACTACGCCATGTTCTTCGCAGCCTTCAACATGTCATCGATGACGACGAATACCTCGCTAAGGCCATCCCCACGCCTCCACTACTCGCCTTCAAGCAGCCGCCTAACCTCAAAAGTACCATCATTCGCAGCAAACTACCCAGCTGTCAGGAGAACAGCGACCACGACACCACACAACCCTGCCACGGCAACCTCTGCAAGACATGCCAGCTCATCAACACAGATACCATCATCACACGTGAGGACACTACCCACCAGGTACATGGTACATACTCATGTGACTCGACCAACGTTGTCTACCTCATACATTGCAGGAAAGGATGCACCGCAGCATGGTACATCGGCGAGACCATGCAGACACTGCGACAACGTATGAACGGACACCGCGCAACAATCGCCAGGCAGGATTGTTACCTCCCAGTCGGGGAACACGTCAGCAGTCAAGGACATTCAGCCTCGGATCTGCGGGTAAGCGTTCTCCAAGGTGGCCTTCGCGACACACGACAACGCAAAATCATCGAGCAGAAACTGATAGCCAAGTTCCGCACCCATGAGGACGGCTTCAACCGGGATCTTGGTTTCATGTCACACTACATGACGTAGAGTCATCCAGACTCGAGTCGTCGTTGGCTTGTTCACAGATGTGATTTCCAGTTTTAAAAAAAAGTAAAAAGCTTAACCATACAGGCTGCAGCATTTGACACGTTGGACCCCCTGTGACCCCACCTCATTGTCTTAGCTGTATTTTGCTGTGTCTTTGATGTAATGCCTCCCTGACTGGCTTGATTATCTCTCTGCCGAGGTGTGATGGAGGGCATTCAGAAATGTTTACTGTAGTCATCTGACATTGTACGCTACACATTGTTCTCTGTCTATATATGCTTTGCTGATTTGTATTCCTTCACTTTACCTGACGAAGGAGCAGCGCTCCGAAAGCTCGTGATTTCAAATAAAACTGTTGGACTATAACCTGGTGTTGTGCGACTTCTCATTTTTTTTAACACACACATACAATAGTTCATTGATCTCTGCAATAACATCTTTGTGTTTTGGTATTAATAATTCACAGTTAAAAACATGCCAATGTTATCTATACCTTCTATTAGCCTGTCATGTAAAACATATCTCTTAATCTCTCCTGCCTTCCATCCTATCACAGACCTTCCCTTTTGTTCTTTCCTCCCCTCCCCCCTCTCCCTGCCCTACACTTGCTTAAAAACCTGTTACATCTCCAACTTTTTCCTGTTCTGACGAAGGGTCATCGACCTGAAACGTTAACTCTGTTTCTCTCTCCACAGATGCTGCCCGACCTGCTGAGTATTTCCAGCATTTTCTGTTTTTATTTCAGATTTCCAGCATCCGCAGTATTTTGCTTATGTAAAACTGAAGACCTGTTGAAAGTAAGACTTGGAATTTTACTGTTTTCCTCCCTCCTTTCCCAAAGTGACTGACCAATGCAGCGGTACGGTTCATAGACTCGAGGTGCCCTCAGGCAGCTCACCCAAGTGCCCATTCTTCACATCTGAGCCTAGACTTTATCAGTGGGCTATTCAATCATGAAGGACACCACAGCCTAACCTGAACCTGTCCACAACCAATGTCCACATATACACTTCCCAGCAGGGCTAACTGGCTGATTTGTTTTCAGTCCCAGACCAGGGGTGCTGAGGCCAATTGTAGCATCCCTATCATTTCAAGGTCTGCAATTTAAATAGCCAATTTACAAGTTCTTTAATACACTGAATGGTTAATGCTACATCAGTCAGTAATAAGCTGCATATTTTAAGACCTTTGATGTAGCTTTTGCACCATTCTTCCTTTGTTTAGACATTTTATTTGTGTCTAGCCGAACCAATAGTTGGTGGCGGGTCAGATGCCAGTGGCAAATGCCTTCAATGTATTGGGAAAAAGAATGTGAGGATCTCATCCACCAGTCACTCTCAAAGCCCGATGGAATTAAGCCACAAGAAGTCACGTGGTAAACAGTGGCATCGACAGTTGCTTCCGAAAAAGAAAAGATGGACTTATGAAAGGACTTGCTACAAGAAGAGGGTCTTGTTCAGGAAAATACAAAGGGGTTGGGCACTTGTGGCATAAGCTTCATGTTAGACACCCCCAGGGACCGTCTTTCTCTGATAACTGCCAAATCTGTAGACCGCATTGAGAAGCTCTGAAATGCTGCACAACCATAAAAATCAACCTGCTGACCTGCCCACAATGGATTCATAACTGAGTGTGTTTGTGTCTTAAAACAGTTCCAGTGTTTTTATATGGTTAGAGTCTGAGTCATCTTCCATGGCATTTTCTTTCTCTTTTTGTCTGGGTAACAAAGCAGTTTAATTGACAATCCAAGAAAGCTGTAATAAATAACCACACATTTAAAATATGCCTAGTTTTGTGAAATGTGAGGTGGAACTTTGGCACTGTTCAATTTCTAATACATTTGCAGCGATTGTTTCGCAAAAGAGGGCTTCTGAAGACTTCCTTTGCAATAAAAACAATGGACATCGTTAAATTACAATGTATAATTATTGTGTATAGGAATGACAGCACAGAAAAGCCTTTGTTAAATCCTGTCAGAATTTCTGGAATAAACACATTTCATATACAGGCTGCTGTCATCAAATGATGTAATATTGGGTTATGAAGTGATGAGCTGTCTGAGGGTACTTTAATTAACTATTGGACGGTGCTGTTTACCCAGAGCAATGAACATAAACAATTATCAATAAGGAGGGAGTCCTGTGATTTATAAGACTGTACTTTCCTCCTTGCTTCAAAATATTAATATAAAGGCTGAAAGATGTTAACCCAAAAGTTGTCTTCTGGGTGATCCCTTTCTCACATCTGGCATCCCACCTCTGTCCATTGCAATCTTTCTTGTCTCACTTATTCTTGATGCGGAGATGCCGGTGTTGGACTGGGGTGGACAAAAGTGAGAAGTCGCACAACACCAGGTTATAGTCCAACAGCTTTATTTGAAATCACAAGCTTTCGGAGTGCTGCTCCTTCGTCAGGTGACTTCACCTGACGAAGGAGCAGCGCTCCGAAAGCTTGTGATTTCAAATAAAGCTGTTGGACTATAACCTGGTGTTGTGCGACTTCTCACTTTTGTTCACTTATTCTTAGCTGTGTTAAATCGTAGCTCATCGTACAGTCTCTGACTCCAACTCATTCATCACCGAACCTGTGGAACTGCTTTCATCTTCCCTTCTTCTCAAGAACTACAGGCTTCTAAAACCCTCGCTTTATCCTATTTTGTTGTGTTTTTGTTGTTGTTCTTTTTCCACGTTGCCTTTCACTATGGGCCATGAATGTTCACCATGGCTTCTCAATTAAATGTGGTTTTTTATTGTACTCATTAATGTGCGATATAGCAAAGGTTATTTTAACTTTTTTTCTCCAGGAAAACATGCTATTTAAACATTATTCCCTGGTAAGAGCTCTTTGCTACTGATTACCTTGACCCCCCCAATTTTCTCTTCCCATCTCCTGAAGCCCGATTCTGGACTACAATGCAGAGGGCAGTCACCGCCCTCTCATACCTTGCTTACTTCAAGTGGCCGTTCTTCCCAAACAGGAGCCTATACAGTGAACCTCAGCAGGCAGTCCAACCATATCAACACATCTGACTGAGAACCTATTCCGCCAGATGTTTTCACATGGACCGACATACATTCCGGTGGTAGTCATGTGTATGGTGATCAGTGTAAGAATATAAAAAAAGAGAAAGTCTTGCATTTATATAGCGACTTTCATGACCTCAGGATGTTCCCAAAGCGCTTTACAGCCAATTAAGTACTTTTGAAGTGTAGTCACTGTTGTAATGTAAGAAACGCGGCAGCCAATTTGTGCACAGCAAGCTCCCACAAACAGCAATGTGATAATGACCAGGTAATCTGTTTTTAGTGATGCTGGTTGGGGATAAACATTGGCCCAGGACAGTGGGGATAACTCCCCTGCTCTTCTTCGAAATAGTGCCGCGGGATCTTTTACGTTCACCTGAGAGGGCAGATGGGGCCTCGGTTTAACGCCTCATCCGAAAGACGGCACCTCCGACAGTGCAGCACTCCATAAGTACTGCACCGGAGTGTCAGCCTAGATTTTGTGCTCAAGTCTCTGGAATGGGACTTGAACCCACAGCCATCTGATTTACATTATTTTAATACAGAACAAAGATAGAACAGCTAATGTTGGCAGAACTGGTTTAAACTGGGCGCTCGCAAACCCTAGAAGGATGTAACTTTAAACAATGTAACAGGATATTGGCCAGGATATGCCCCGATCACTGTGTATGTGCAGAAATCTGTTGGATGACCTAGGTCACAAAACACCCAAGAAAGTTGTAACTCAGCAAGAGTTGAACAATGTAGGATTGTTTTAACATGGCATAAAGAGGGATAAAAACCTTCACTCAGTAGGAACTTTAGCTATCTTCAAGGTGAAGTACCATGAACGGCCTGGATAGGCGTTGCTCACGTTATGCAGAAAGTTCTTTACATGTGAGTTTCTAGATGTAGGACTGCATGCACTGCTCTGTATGTGGCCTTTATGAATTTGTTATTAAGAAGAATAAGGATTATCCAACAATCAGGAATGGGAAAACTGGCTGATTTTTCTTCTCCATCGCCACGGACTCTGAGGTCAGTTGTAGCACCCTCGCTAGCATCCGGCTCAGATCAGCTAACTTACCAGGGACTCAACCCGGGACCCAATTAATTACCACATCAAGCCCTGCACTTAATCAACAAGCCATCTTTAAAAGGCCTTCCAGCAGCTATTTTCAAAAAAATTCATTAAAAATAATATTCGCTCCCTAAGTTCTCCCCCCTGTGCCTCACACAATTTCCTAAGACTATAACTGGGTGACCTACCACGAGACCTCTGTGAATGGCATTCTGTAATTCGTGTCCGTGAATGGAACTCTTAAAATTAGCCTCCAGGAGGGACGCAAGGGCAACCTGTGATTCCTTTGCTTCTAGGACGATGCCACTACTGATCCAGTATTATTAGTGTTTAATCGCCGCAAAGCACGCCTGAGGCTTCCCCTGGTGGGTTCCCCAGCCCCCGGGTTTGCATTAAAGTAAATGGACAAAAGTTGCAAGCTGGCAAGAGGAAAAGGGCCGGCCACTGTTTGGGTATCTCTCTTTATTTCGCTATTCTCAAATCAGGCTGGTGTGTTTGGTTGTTAGCGTAAATCGTGCTATGTGTACTCATTGCTACAGCTGTATATCCACCTCTTCTTAGGCCGAATGGTGACCAATGGATAAAGTGGGTGGACAGATAAGAAACACCTTCTCAAAGTAGTTTTTAGAATATCTGAAGGAAGAATGAACTGGTTCATTTCCACAAAGTTTAAGGGTACAAATACCTTGGGGTTTGTGAAAAGCCTTCAGTCACTTTGCAGTGGACAGGAACAAATAAAGCCAGAGTACAAGTTGTTAAGGGCAGAGGACGACTGCGATGAATAATTGCAGTTGAATCTATCAGTAGGTTAATGTATAACCTGTGTGTGATGCCAACTGATAAATGTACCTTAAAATGGATAGAGAAACTGTGTGTGCAGGAAAACAAGTGCTGCTGAATTAACATACTAACAGTTTCAGGCAGGAGAAGACCGTCAGCCCATTTAGCCCACTTATCCACAGTGTTCCCCTGGTGCACTTCTAATCATTGTAAAAGAGGATTAAAGCGCAAAACAATCCGTCTTTCGAACGAGACGTTAAACCGAAGCCCGGTCTGCCCTCTCAGGTGGATGTAAAAGATTTTGTGGCAGTATTTTGAAGGAGAGTTCTCCCCGGTGTGCTGGCCAATATTTATCCCTCAACCAACACCTAAAATACAGATTATCTGATCATTAACACATTGCTGTTTGTGGGAGCTTGCTGTGCACTAATTGGCTGCTGCGTTTCCTACATTGCATCAGTGACTACACTTCAAAAAAGTACTTAATCGTCCTAAGGTCGTAAAAAGCGCTATATAAATGCAAGTTCTTTGTTTAGGATGGATGCAAATAAAGTCAAAAACAGAAAATAGTTAAACTGTGGTTACTCTACCTAGTCAGTCATGATGAAACAGATGAAAAGTATGCATCAGTCTTGAGGAAGGTCCAGTGTGACTGGATTTCAATGCACACATGTATGCAGAAAATTACTATCTATAAAACAAAATGTGAGGTCTGTATCTCGGTGTACTGTATTGGAGTGGAAGGTAGGGCCATTAGTGGGGCTAATAGAAGTCTAGCCTATAAAATGTAATAGTACCTGCATAGAACAAGAACAGATAATTAGACTGTGCTCAAAATCAGAGTAAACTGAGTGACTAGAGCTAACATGGAAACAGATCCAGGGGTCTAGCAAATAGTATTAGTCTAAATCAGCACAGTAAATGTCAGAGGATATCCTGCTCAAACTGTATCATGCTGTAATCAGACCACACCTTGAGGGCCATGCCCTGTTCTGGTCACTGAGGCACAAAGCCCGCGATTACCCCAACCTCGGTGGGTCCATGGTGGGCGACGTCGGTGTTGGGTCCCGACCCCGCTGCTGGCTCCAGCCCGCTGTGTAGAATGATTTTACGTTGATTGGGCTTGTGGAGCCCACCCAGCACGTTAGCCGGCCAATTGAAGGAAGCGGGTCTGATGGCGTCATTTGATGACGCGTCATCAGCCGGTTTCCTTAAAGGGACCATGCGCAAATTTATTTTGACAATTGTGCTGTCAGTGCTCTACAGCATTGAGGTGCTGCAAACACTGACAAGCACTGCACAGAGGTGCAGGGCTGCACCTAGGCTCTCCCATGACTTCACCTGACGAAGGAGCAGCGCTCCGAAAGCTTGTGATTTCAAATAAAGCTGTTGGACTATAACCTGCTGTTGTGCGACTTCTCACATCCCTCCATATGCTTATGGAGGGAGTCACAGCACGCAGGGAGGTTCTCTTCCCTTCCCATGGGCGCAAGACACTTCACCATCCCAGGCCTCCCAGGCAGCAATGTGGTCGGGTGCTGATGCCCTCTGTCCTGTGCAGCATCAGTTGATTGCGGAGAAGGTTGGTGTTATTGTTGGTGCTGCTGATGTTGGGGCTGATTGTGGTGGGATTTTGAGGACCAAGGTGAGATAGTTTCAAGGGCTGATGTAATAGATGGCAGGTGAACTTGAGATGACAGAAGTGATCTGTCAATGGTGAGGGAGCTTGTTCCAATGAGGTGACAGTGGATAGAGAGTTTGCTCCAAACACTTGAATCCTGCATAAAGCTCAATCTGTCTTCCAAATGCAGTAAGCAACAGCTTCTGAGCTTGGAAAGTGAACAGATGCGAGATGGGAATCTTTATAGCACATTTGCAGCTGCCAAGTAATGAGATGATCCCATGGTCATACAACTCCCGACCTCCTTACCTTACGTGATCCCCGAGCAGCGTGGACCCCGTGGGCGACCTCGTAAAATGGTACAGTGAGCTCAAAATACTTTTTAATGGGCTGTTAACATAATGACCAGAATTGCCTCTCTCGCCATTGCGTGTCGGGTCTGTTCAGCCCTGACAGACCCAACATCTGGGAAAGGTGCATGGCGGCGGGTTGACAGCGGGGTCCTGACCCCCTGTCGAAAAAATGTTTTTCCCACCCGACCCGCCACTGAACGCACCCGCTGACCTTCTGTAAAATTCCCCCCAAAGAAGTTATTCAGGCACTGGAGGCAGTTCAGAGTAACTCCATGTGGCTGTTCTCCAGTGTCAGAAGTCTGAGCTATGAAGAATGACTGGAGAAACCTGGGCTTTTCAGTCTTACTTCATCTCTCGACCCCTCCACAGTCTCTAAATTGTCAGACTGCTTGTCCGACATACAGTTCTGGATGAGCAAAAATTTTCTCCAATTAAATATTGGGAAAACCGAAGCCATTGTTTTCAGTCCCCGCCACAAACTCCGTTCCCTAGCCACCGACTCCATCCCTCTCCCTAACATCTGTCTGAGGCTGAACCACACTGTTCGCAACCTTGGTGTCACATTTGACCCTGAAATGAGCTTCGACCACATATCCGCAGCATAACAAAGACCACCTACTTCCACCTCCGTAACATCGCCCATCTCCGCCCTTGCCTCAGCTCATCTACTGCTGAAACCCTCATCCATGCCTTTGTTACCTCTAGACTTGACTATTCCAACGCACTCCTGGCTGGCCTCCCACATTCCACTCTACGTAAACTTGAGGTCATCCAAAATTCGGCCGCCCGTGTCCTAACTCGCACCAAGTCCCATTCGCCCATCACTCCTGTGCTCGCTGACCTACATTGGCTCCCGGTTAAGCAGCGCCTCGATTTCAAAATTCTCATCCTTGTTTTCAAATCCCTCCATGGCCTCGCCCCTCCCTATCTCCGTAATCTCCTTCAGCCCCACAACCCCCCCGAGATATCTGCGCTCCTCTAATTCTGCCCTCTTGTACATCCCTGATTATAATCGCTCAACCATTGGTGGCCGTGCCTTCTGTTGCCTAGGCCCTAAGCTCTGGAATTCCCTCCCTAAACCTCTCCGCCTCGCTACCTCTCTTTCCTCCTTTAAGACGCTCCTTAAAACCTACCTCTTTGACCAAGCTTGTGGTCACCTGCCCTAATTTATCCTTATGTGGATCGGTGTCAAATTTTTTGTCTTAAAATACTCCTGTGCAGCGCCTTGGGACGTTTTACTACGTTAAAGGTGCTATATAAATACAAGTTGTTGTTAAAAGAATGGGACTGGGAGGTGAACTGATAGACGCATATAAGATAGTAAACAATATGAAAAATATAAATCTAGAAAATTACTTCAAAACTAACTCGTAAGGAGACATTGGTTCAAACTAATAAAAGGCACATTTAGGGCTGATAACGGAAATTCTTGCTCAAACGAAGAGTGATTAACACATGGACTGGACTTCCAGGACTTCAAGGAAAAAGCCCTGAAATGATTTCAGAAACAGTTGGATACCTCAATGAGGGGGACTTAGGGCGATTCTGGATGGATGAGCCAAATGGTCGTCCTCATCAGTATTTATGTTGTAATTTTATCGCAGGTGTTAATCCATTTATTTTAAATAGGTTACTGCCTCCAATAAAATAGGGCTGCGTTTATTTGCACCACAAGTGGGTTGGGCCAGATTTCTGATTGGTCCCCTTGGAGGACAAGACACACCCAACAGTTTGTCTGGAGTGTGTAATTTGATCCAGCCTGCTGGAGAGCAATTGAAGGTCTCTGCAATGTGTAATTTGATCCGGTCATTGGTCACAGGCAGGCTCCCCGAGCCAAGCTGCTCCAGTCCAGCCACGACAGTGGCGTCTGTTAATGTGGAGGGTGACCGAGAAAAGCAAGATAACTCTCATACGGCCACGTACGGCCTGCCCTATCGACCTCTTCCCAATTATCAGTTGAGTGATACAACATAACATGCTGGAAACGCTCAGCCAGTCAGGCAGCATCTGTGGAGAGAGAAGCAGAGTTAACAGGAGCGATTTTGCCAGCCCTGGGGAGGCGGGTATGGAGGCAGGACTGCCGGGAAAATGGCAGAATCTGGGAGCGGGTACCCATCCCGCCCCCAACCCGCCTCCGTGCCATCTTCCCAGGAGGCGGGTACCCGACCCGCGCCGGGTCCCGTCTCCTCGAGGCGGGAAGGGGATTAGTGCCAATTAACTGCCGGTAGTTAACAGGCAGTTTTTTTGGCTAATCCCTATTTTGAGCCCTAAAGTGTGGGCTTCCTGACAGCTCCGAACCTCGTCAGGGTCAGCGAGGCGAGCCGTGGGTCTGCGGGGGTCTGCGGGGCCGAAAGGTGCGTTGTGCAGGTGAGTGATGGGTGCAAGTGTGGAGAGGTAAGTGTGTGAGGTGAGTCTAAAGTGTTTTAATAAGTTTACTTACCTTTGCTTCTTCCTCCAGGCTTCATCCCTTTAGGCTGTGGAGCTGCCTCATCTCACCGGCAAAGAAAGCAGAATGGCCGCTGCATTCTTAAATGCAGCAGCCTTCTGCTTTCTGCTCAGGAAAGCTTTCTAAGTGAGTCTTGAGTAAAGGACTCAACTTAGAAGACAGATTGTCAGTGTTTGACAGCTTCACAGAGCTGTCAAATGATGACAATTCATCTGTCAAAAAATCTTGACAGATGAAACGTCATACGCTGATGTTCTCTGTCACCGGCTTTCCCTTAATTGGCCTGCTAAGCCCGCTGGGCGGGTTTAACAAGGTCAATCAAGGGAAAATAGCGTGGGTTGGCCGGATGTTGATGGAGGCGGGACTAAAACCTGACAAGCAGCAGTCCCGCCTCCATCACGTCCCCATTGATAAAATCACAGTGAACGTTTCAGGTCGATGATCTTTCACCAGAACGTGAAACGTTAAATCTGATCCTCTTTCCATAAATGCTGCCCGATTTGCTGAGTGTTTCCAGCGATTTGTATCAGATTTCCAGCCCCTGCAGTATTTTGTTTTAGTATCAGCAGCGTGACAGTAGGAATCAGCAATGGTGCCATCAGGTAATGCCTGCCCACTGCGGAGCTGTTCACCAATGCTAAGCTCGAGTTGACTCGTGGGCCCCTTCAAAAATGTGAGCCCATGAACAGGCGATGCAAGATCATGCAGGGTGCTGCAGCCGTTTCTCCGAGGCCGAACTTGAAAATCCACAGCAGTGACTATTTTACAGAATTTCAGCTGCGACATTGGTTTAGTGAGGCGCATTTCATTCAACGAGAACGGGCGAGGGTGACGTCATTGCAAGTGACATCACGAGTAGAGCCGCAGATTTTTGGCATGCGCTGAGAATGACATCATCGAGTGGCCCGGTTCATGCGTCGGATGACATCACGGGCCCACCGAAAACCGCAAGTCCGCACACTGTCGCTAATCACTCCGTCCATCTAAACACGCTGGGTGAGAGCTGCGGTGACTGATGGAGCATTGTGTGTGGGTCCCGGATTGGTAACAGGTTTATTGGGTACAAAGTGAATAGTGACAGTGGCATGACTTCCAGATTTCGTCCAGTCCAATGATATCACTTGCCGCACATGTGCCAGGCTTCCGAGAAATCAACAGCGTGATCCAGGTCTGGGGGCGGGGGGGGGGGGGGGGGGAGAGGGAGAACGTGAGGGTGGGGGTGGGGGTGTGGGTGGGAGTGGGGGTGGGGGTGGGAGTGGGGGTGGGAGTGGGGGTGGAATAATATTGTCCACAGCGAACAGAGGGGGGAGAACGTGATCCGTCTTCCCATCTGGATCACATTCTTGCTCTCATTTCCCCCCCCACTACTTTAGACCTGGATCATGTTCCTCCCCCATCTCCACTGTTCTTTCCGTGCTCGCACCACCCCTCCCAAGCTTCTGACTTTCTCCCCCCCGCCCCCCCCCCCCCCCCCGAGCTCATGTCCTTCTCCCACCCCCGAGCTCCTGTCCTTCTCCCCCACTCCACAAGTTCCTGACCTTTACTCCCCCCAGTTCCCGACCTTCTCTCTCCCCCCAGTTCCCGACCTTCTCCCCCTCCAGATCCCGACCTTCTCTCTCCCCCCAGTTCCCGACCTTCTCTCCCCCCAGTTCCCCACCTTCTCTCTTCCCCCCAGTTCCTGACCTTCTCTCACCCCCAGTTCCTGACCTTCTCTCCCCCCAGTTCCCCACCTTCTCTCTTCCCCCCAGTTCCTGACCTTCTCTCCCCCCCAGTTCCTGACCTTCTCTCCCCCCCAGTTCCTGACCTTCTCTCCCCCCCAGTTCCCGACCTTCTCTCACCCCCAGTTCCTGACCTTCTCTCCCCCCAGTTCCCCACCTTCTCTCTTCCCCCCAGTTCCTGACCTTCTCTCCCCCCCAGTTCCTGACCTTCTCTCCCCCCCAGTTCCTGACCTTCTCTCCCCCCCAGTTCCCGACCTTCTCTCCCCCCCAGTTCCTGACCTTCACCCCCCCAGTTCCTGACCTTCTCTCCCCCCCAGTTCCTGACCTTCTCTCCCCCCCAGTTCCCGACCTTCTCTCCCCCCCAGTTCCTGACCTTCACCCCCCCAGTTCCTGACCTTCTCCCCCCCAGTTCCTGACCTTCTCCCCCCCCAGTTCCTGACCTTCACCCCCCCAGTTCCTGACCTTCTCCCCCCCAGTTCCTGACCTTCTCCCTCCCCAGTTCCTGACCTTCTCCCTCCCAGTTCCTGACCTTCACCCCCCCAGTTCCTGACCTTCTCCCCCCCCAGTTCCTGACCTTCTCCCTCCCCAGTTCTTGACTTTCTCCCCCTCGAGTTCCTGACCTTCTCCCCGCCCCAGTTCCTGACCTTCTCTCCCGCCCAGTTCCTGACCTTCTCTCCCCCCCAGTTCCCGACCTTCTCTCCCCCCCAGTTCCCGACCTTCTCTCCCTCCCAGTTCTTGACCTTCTCTCACCCCCAGTTCCTGACCTTCACCCCCCCAGTTCCTGACCTTCTCCCCCCCCAGTTCCTGACCTTCTCCCTCCCCAGTTCCTGACCTTCTCTCCCCCCCAGTTCCCGACCTTCTCTCCCTCCCAGTTCTTGACCTTCTCTCACCCCCAGTTCCTGACCTTCTCCCTCCCAGTTCCTGACCTTCACCCCCCCAGTTCCTGACCTTCTCCCCCCCCAGTTCCTGACCTTCTCCCTCCCCAGTTCTTGACTTTCTCCCCCTCGAGTTCCTGACCTTCTCCCCCCCCAGTTCCTGACCTTCTCCCCCCCCCAGTTCCTGACCTTCTGCCCCCCAGTTCCTGACCTTCTCCCCCCCCAGTTCCTGACCTTCACCCCCCCAGTTCCTGACCTTCTCCCCCCCAGTTCCTGACCTTCTCCCTCCCCAGTTCCTGACCTTCACCCCCCCCAGTTCCTGACCTTCTCCCCCCCAGTTCCTGACCTTCACCCCCCCCAGTTCCTGACCTTCTCCCTCCCCAGTTCCTGACCTTCACCCCCCCAGTTCCTGACCTTCTCCCCCCCAGTTCCTGACCTTCACCCCCCCAGTTCCTGACCTTCACCCCCCCCAGTTCCTGACCTTCTCCCCCCCAGTTCCTGACCTTCACCCCCCCAGTTCCTGACCTTCTCCCCCCCAGTTCCTGACCTTCTCCCTCCCCAGTTCCTGACCTTCTCCCTCCCAGTTCCTGACCTTCACCCCCCAGTTCCTGACCTTCTCCCCCCCCAGTTCTTGACTTTCTCCCCCCCCCAGTTCTTGACTTTCTCCCCCTCGAGTTCCTGACCTTCTCCCCCCGCCAGTTCCCGACCTTCTCTCCCCCCCAGTTCCTGTCCTTCTCTCCCCCCCAGTTCCTGACCTTCTCTCCCCCCAGTTCCTGTCCTTCTCTCCCACCCCAGTTTCTGACCTTCTCCCCCCCAGTTCCTGTCCTTCTCTCCCCCCAGTTCCCGACCTTCTCTCCCCCCCAGTTCCCGACCTTCTCTCCCACCCCAGTTCCTGACCTTCTCTCCCCCCAGTTCCCGACCTTCTCTCTCCCCCCAGTTCCTGTCCTTCTCTCCCCCCCAGTTCCTGACCTTCTCCCCTCCCCAGTTCCTGTCTTTCTCTCCCCCCCCAGTTCCTGACCTTCTCTCCCCCCCCAGTTCCTGACCTTCACCCCCCCCCCCCAGTTCCTGACCTTCTCTCTCCCCCCAATCTCCTGACCTCCCCCACACAAAAAACGACTGGCAACCAGGAGGAAACGAGGTTCAGGCCGCGGGCCGCACTACGGTTGGGCGAATGCGAGGTTTAGGTACGGTGTTTCGGCTCCGCCCCACAGAGGCGCGCATGTGCAGAACGGCGCAAACTTGTTCGTGCAAATAATCACTCCGATAAAATAGCGGATAGAGGAATGCCGTGCAAATCTATTAAGTGTTCATCAGCTGATGTTGGCAACAGCAGATTCTAGGCTATAAACAGCCTACTGCAGACTTATATAGGGGTTGGATTTCTTCTGTGCTGTTTATAATGCATTGGTTAATACATTCGTGTTAACTTTCTGTCTGGGCTGTTTATTTTAAGTGGGTTAACTAATGCATTAAATAGCACAGATAATTAAAAGCAAACACCATAACAAGTGTGCCAAACATAACACACAGTGTCTGCGTGGGTTTCCTCCGGGTGCTCCGGTTTCCTCCCACAGTCCAAAAATGTGCGGGTTAGGTTGATTTGGCTATGATAAATTGACCCTTAGTGTTAGGGGGGGATTAAATATGTGGGGTTATGGGGATAGGATGGGATATGTTAGGGGGAATTAAATACGTGGGGTTACGGGGGTAGGGTGGGATATGTGTACTGTGGGGATTAAAGCAGGGACAGGGTACTGGATTTGAATGATCAGCCATGATCGTATTGAATGGTGGAGCAGGCTCGACGGGCCGAATGGCCTACTCCTGCTCCTAGATTCTATGTTTCTATGTTTCTATAAAACTCTGCGGAGTTTTCTTGACACTGGCACAAATCACAGATCAAGTATGAATCCAATTTCTTTGCTGACTGTTCTCCAGTATATTGAACAGAGATTATTTATTCAAACCACTCACAAACGAGAAGATACTTATCATGGATAATAATCACGTATAATATAATACTGAATCCTATTGCCACTGCTAATGGAAGTTCCAGACTTGTACATGTGGGGGAGTTGTTGCCATAGGTTTGCAGAGCATTGTGTGATTAACCCTTGTGAAGCAGCACTGCAGAAATCAAAGGTTATAAAAAAAACATAGAAAGTAACATGTCAGAATGGATTTTACTAGGTGTAAGACTCTTGATGAGACCAGATAACTTAAACTGTGAAGGCAAGTATGGTGTGTGAAAAAATCTCAAGAATGCGTTATATCCTCAACCACCAGTCTCAGTTACATAAGAACATAAGAACATAAGAAATAGGAGCAGGAGTAGGCCAATCGGCCCCTCGAGCCTGCTCCGCCATTCAATAAGATTATGGCTGATCTGATCCTAACCGCCAATCTACTATCTATCACAGAACCATCTCCTGCATCTAACAGAATTGCACACACGAAATAGGAGCAGAATCAGGCTACACAGTCCCTGGGCCCGCTCCACTACCCACAGGGCCATGACCGATCCGAACCTAGACTCATGTCCAAATTCCTGCCCGCTCCCCGTAACCCTTAATGCCCTTTACTTCTAGGAAACTGTCTATTTCTGTTTTAAATTTAATTAATGTTGTAGCTTCTACAGCTTTTTGTGGCAGCATATTCCATGGACCTACCACCCTCTGAGTGAAGTAGTTCCTCCTCATCTCAGTTTTGAAAGAGCAGCCCCTTATTCTAAGACTATGTCCCCTAGTTCTCGTCTCACCCGTCATCGGGAACATCCTCCCCGCATCCACCCGATCCAACCCCTTCACAATCTTATATGTTTCAATAAGATCGCCTCTCATTCTTCTGAACTCCAATGAGTAGAGTCCCAATCTACCCAACCTCTCCTCATATGACCACCCCCTCATCCCCGGGATTAACCGAGTGAACCTTTTTTGCACTGCCTCGAGAGCAAGGATGTCTTTCCTTAAGTAAGGACACCAAAACTGTATGCAGTATTCCAGGTGCGGTCTCACCAATACCTTGTACAACTGAAGCAATACCTCCCTATTTTTATATTCTATCCCCCTAGCAATGAAAGCCAACATTCCATTTGCCTTCTTAATCACTTGCTGCACCTGCATACTAACCTTTTGAGTTTCGTGCACCAGTACCCCCAGATCCCTTTGCACTTCAGTACTCTCCAGTTTCTTGCCATTAAGATAATAAATTGCTCTAGGATTTTTCCTGCCAAAGTGCATCACCTCACACTTTCCAGTGTTGTATTCCATCTGCCAAATCTCTGCCCACTTACTTAGCCTGTCTATGTCCCCTTGCAGGTTTTTTATGTCCTCCTCACTCACTACTTTCCCTCCCATCTTTGTATCATCTGCAAATTTTGATATGTTACACTTGGTCCCTTCCTCCAAATCGTTAATATAGATTGTGAAGAGTTGGGGACCCAGCACTGACCCCTGTGGAACACCACTAGTTACTGATTGCCAGTCTGAGAATGAACCATTTATCCCAACTCTTTGCTTTCTGTTAGATAGCCAATCCTCTATCCATGCCAGAATATTACCCCCAATCCCGTGATTTTTTACCTTAAGCAATAATCTTTTGTGTGGCACCTTGTCAAATGCCTTTTGGAAGTCTAAATACACTACGTCCACTGGTTCCCCTTTATCCACTCTATATGTTACTTCCTCAAAGAACTCCAGCAAATTTGTCAAACATGACTTCCCCTTCGTAAAACCATGCTGACTTTGTCCTATTAAATTATGATTATCCAAATGTCCTGTTACTGTTTCCTTAATAATGGACTCCAAAATTTTACCTACCACAGATGTTAGGCTAACCGGTCTATAATTACCAGCCTTCTGTCTACTGCCCTTTTTAAATAAGGGTGTTACATTAGCAGTTTTCCAGTCTGCCGGGACCTTAGCGGAATCCAGGGAGTTTTGAAAAATTATTACCAATGCATCTACAATCCCTACCGCCACTTCCTTCAAGACTCTAGGATGTAAGCCATCAGGTCCAGGTGATTTATCCGCCTTGAGTCCCATTATTTTACCGAGTACCACTTCCTTAGTGATTTTGATCGTGTTTAGCTCCTCTCCCCCTATAGCCCCCTGTTTGTCCAGTGTTGGGATATTCTTAGTGTCCTCTACTGTAAAAACTGATACAAAATATTCATTCAGTGTTTTTGCCATCTCCATATTTCCCACCATTAATTTCCCGGTCTCATCCTCTAAGGGACCAACATTTACTTTAGCCACCCTTTTTCTTTTTATATAACTATAAAAACTCTTACTATCTGTTTTTATATTTTTTGCTAATTTACTTTCATAATCTATCTTCCCTTTCTTAATCAATCTTTTTGTTATTTTTTGCTGCCTTTTAAAGTTTTCCCAATCCTCTGTCCTCCCACTAGATTTCGCTACCTTATATGCCCTTGTTTTTAGTCGAATACTATCCTTAATTTCTTTACTTAGCCACGGATGACTGTCCTTTCTTTTACACCCTTTTCTTTTCAGTGGAATATATATTTTTTGGAAGTTGTAAAATAACTCCTTGAATGTACACCACTGATCATGTGTCGTCTTACCCTTTAATCTATTTTCCCAATCCACTCTACTCAATTCCGCTCGCATACCTTCATAGTCTCCTTTATTCAAGCTTAGCACGCTTGTTTGAGATCCAACCTTCTCACCCTCCAATTGAATATGGAATTCAACCATGTTATGGTCACTCATTCCAAGGGGATCCTTTACTAGGACATTTTTAATTAATCCTGTCTCGTTACACAGGACCAGATCTAAGGTTGCTTGCCCCCTGGTCGGTTCAGTTACATACTGCTCAAGAAACCCATCCCTAATACACTCAATGAACTCATCCTCAAGGCAGCCCTGCCCCATTTGATTTGTCCAATTAATATGATAGTTAAAATCCCCCATAATTATAGATGTTCCCTTATTACATGCCTCAACTATTTCCTGATTGATACTCCGTCCAATAGAGTTGCAACTGTTCGGAGGCCTATACACTACGCCCACTAATGTTTTTTTCCCCTTATTATTCCTTATCTCCACCCAAACTGTTTCATTATCATGATTTTTTGACCCAATATCATTACTCTGTATTACAGTGAAGCTGTCAAACACTGACATTCTCTGTTGTTTGATGAGTTCTTGTATTCAAGACTCATCAAACATAACATAAGAACATAAGAACATAAGAAATAGGAGCAGGAGTAGGCCAATCGGCCCCTCGAGCCTGCTCCGCCATTCAATAAGATCATGGCTGATCTGATCCTAACCGCCAATCTACTATCTATCACAGAACCATCTCCTGCATCTAACAGAATTGCACACACGAAATAGGAGCAGAATCAGGCTACACGGTCCCTGGGCCCGCTCCACTACCCACAGGGCCATGACCGATCCGAACCTAGACTCATGTCCAAATTCCTGCCCGCTCCCCGTAACCCTTAATGCCCTTTACTTCTAGGAAACTGTCTATTTCTGTTTTAAATTTATTTAATGATGTAGCTTCTACAGCTTTTTGTGGCAGCATATTCCATGGACCTACCACCCTCTGAGTGAAGTAGTTCCTCCTCATCTCAGTTTTGAAAGAGCAGCCCCTTATTCTAAGACTATGTCCCCTAGTTCTAGTCTCACCCGTCATCGGGAACATCCTCCCCGCATCCACCCGATCCAACCCCTTCACAATCTTTTGTGAGCAGAAATTAGATGGCTGTTGCATCAGAGAATGCAGCAGCCATCTGTCATCTCTGCCGGTGAGATGCGAGACTCTCCGCATCCCCAACTGTTGAAGCCTGCAGGAAGAAACAAAGGTAAGTAAACATTTTCTATCACTTTTCACTCACCTCACACACTTACCTCTCCACATTTGCACCCATCACTTACCTCCACAGCGCACTTTTGGACCCCTCCAACCCCCGCAGACCCACTGCTCGCCTCGGTGACCCTGGCGGGGTTTCCCGACGTCGGGAAGCCCACACCTCAGCTGGAAAAATGGGGATAATCCTCTTAACTGCCTGTTAACTACCTGTTAACAGGCAGTTAAGTGGCTGTAATCCCCTTTCCGCCTCCAGGAGATGGGACCCGGCGCGGGTCGGCTACCCGCCTCCTGGCAAGATGGCACTGAGGCGGGATGGGTACCCGCCCCCAGATTCTGCCATTTTCCCGGCAGTCCCGCCTCCAAACCCGCCCCCCCAGGGCTGGCAAAATCGTGCCCCGTAGAGTCATAAGGCACAGAAGGAGGCCATTCGGTCCATCGAGTCCGTGCCGGCTCTCTGTAGAGCAATCCAGTCAGTCCCATTCCCCCACTCTATCCCCGTAGCCCTGCAAGTTTATTTCCCTCAAGTGCCTATCCAGTCTCCCCTTGAAAACATTGAGTGTCTCCGCTTCCACCACTTCCATCGGCAGCGAGTTCCGGGTCCTCACCACTCGCTGCGTAAAAAAGTTTTTCCTCACATCCCCCCCTGTATCTCTTGCCCAAAACCTTAAATCTGTGTCCCCGAGTCCTTGTACCATCAACTAGTGGGAACAGCCTTTCCCCGTCTAGCCTATCCAAACCCGTCATAATCTTGTACACCTCCATCAAATCAGTTGTGGTTTGTACCTAACCCCGCCGCCCCCAAGAGCCAGCCTAGACAGTGAGTGTTGGCGGGCTATTTGACCATGGGCCTGAGCCTGATCCTGACCCTTGTCGGACATCCACACACAGACTTTCCAGCAGGGGTCACTAGCCAAGTTGTCTTCATTGCATAAAATGAAGAGGAAAATACTTGCTGACTAAAATTTCATCAACTAAATTAAAATGAGTATGCAATTCAACATGAAAACTCAAGACAAAATTTGAAATAAAAAGAGTCAAGATTAAACATAAAATTAAAATTATTTCTAGCACTGAAACAATAAAAGCACTTTTAGAACATACTAAAAATTGAAAAGGATGAATAAAGTGTTAGTTGTCATCTCAGCCCAAGTTTATTATTTCTCAATGTTTCTTGTGGCTTTGTGAATTGTGTGAAAACAATAATTGACATTTTTGAAACATTAATTAAAAAAAAAATCCTGAAAAGTCTAGAACGAAAATGTGGAAAACAGAAGCTAAATATCACTAATTGTTTTCTCTAAGTCCGAAATTTGACTAAAATTTGGGAACAAAAGACAAGATTAAAATTAAGATTTAAATTTCTCCCAAAGACTGTAAATAAAATGAGACAAACTGAAGGTCCAGAGATGAGATTGCCCCCAATTAGATGCTCTGGGCTTGGAGTGTTCGAAGAGATTGCTGGTCAAGAAATTGCAGCCTGATTTTCCACCCATTGATTATAAGATTATTAAATGTTAAATTCTGTAAAATAGGTAACAAATAGTTACCTAATAGGTAATCAATATTAGAGGGTATCTGGCAAATCTTTTCCCTCTCTTTCCAGCACACACACATTGGAAAAGCAGCTCGAATCTTCCATTCATGTCTAAAGGTCCGACAACGCCTCAGTTTTAAAATACTCATCCTTGTTTTCAAATCCCTCCACAGCTTCGCCCCTCCCTATCTCTGTAACCTCCTCCAGCCCTACAACCACACCCCGCCACCCCCCCCCCACCCCCGCCCCCGAGATATCTGCGCTCCTCCAATTCTGGCCTCTTGCGCATCCCCGATTTTAATCGCTCTGCCGTTGGTGGCCGTGTTTTCAGCGGCCTGGGCACTAAGATCTGGAATTCCCTACATAAACCTCTCCGCCTCTCTACCTCTGTCTCCTCCTTAAAGATCCTTCTTAAACCCGACCTCTTTGACCAAGCGTTTGGTCACCTGTCCTGCTATCTCCTTCTGTGCCTCGGTGTCTGAAATGTTTTTGTTGATATCGCTCTTGTTAAGCACCTTGGGACGTTTTGCCACATTAAATGCGCTCTATAAATGTACGTTGTTGTTGTTTGTAGGTTTCTAAATTAATTCACCTCTGGACTGCCTGACAGAACCCAGACCAATTTATATAAATTTTGATAACATCTAACCCTATCACAACCAGAGTGCGATACAATGCTGAGTGAAATGGAATTAATTCCTACTCGCCACCCAGGGTCATTACAGATTAAGTCAGATACAAAGGTGCATGAACAAGATCCATGATAGCACAACTAACATCATCACAAGATCAAGCGTTAAGAATTACAATAAGTACTTGGCCAAATTTCATCAATCAACAGAGTCTATATCACTTAAATGTGTAACTTACATGTGTCCAAATATCTTAGCATTAATAGGGTTTTACCTAACAGTATTTCAGAACATTGATCAATGTTCAAGATTACAGTATGGTTTAGCAAGATTACCTTTACAGATTGCATTCAAAAGTATCACTGACAGGTTTCCAGCAATCAGCTATAATATAAAATCTGCTTTGTAATATGAACATAAAATGTATCACTTCTTCCTTAGTTACTGTAGTACTGGGCAGTTCTGCCATCTTTTGGGTTGCTTGGATGCTCCTCTGGGGATGCCTGGGCGAGTCATTATCTTAACTCCCAAAAATGGGTGGGTTGGGATCGGGTCAGAGGTTAAAATTCAAAAAAACCTGAAACAGGAACCCAACCCGCCTCGAACCTGCCCACTTTTGGTTTTAACACAATAATAAGAATAAAACCGGACGGACCACCCGACATCGACCTCAGCACCGGCTAAGGACACGACAACGGCACAACCAGCCCAGTCGACCCTGCAAAGTCCTCCTCACCAACCTCTGGGGACTTGTGCCAAAATTGGGAGAGCTGTCCCACAGACCATGAGAATGTTAATAATTGAAGGTCAAGCGCTTTTGTTGGTGTCTGATGTGGGCTGGCAGTCTCCTAATATAGGAATCAAAAACTGTTCAAAATCTTTTTAAATCAAGGGAATTGATACATTAGACCTCGGTAAGCCCATGCTGCAGAAGGAAACTATGGAAGAATTGCCTTGTGCTCCTAGTTGTTTGGAAATCTGTGAAAATGTCTGTTTTGAGCACGGTACTAACTTGTGTTCAGTTCAAACAAAATTACAAAAGTTTTGTATTCACCTTTCAGCCAATGTCCCAAACTCCTCCATCACCATTCCTGGGTATGTCCTGTCCCACCAGCAGGACAGACCCACCAGGGGTGGCGGCACAGCAGTATACAGCCAGGAAGGAGTGGCCCTGGGAGTCCTCAACATTGACTCTGGACCCCATGAAGTCTCATGGCTTCAGGTCAAGCATGGGCAAGGAAACCTCCTGCTGATTACCACCTACCGCCCTCCCTCAGCTGATGAATCAATACTCCTCCATGTTGAACACCATTTGGAAGAAGCACTGAGAGTAGCAAGGGCACAGAATCTACTCTGGGTGGGGGAATTCAATGTCCATCACCAAGAGTGGCTCGGTAGCACCACTACTGACCGAGCTGGCTGAGTCCTGAAGAACATAGCTGCCAGTCTGGGCCTGCGACAGGTGGTGAGAGAACCAACACGAGGGAAAAACCTACTTGACCTCGTCCTCACAAATCTACCTGTCACAGATGCATCTATCCATGATAGTATTGGTAGCAGTGACCACCGCACAGTCATTGTGGAGACAAAGTCCCATCTCAACCCTCCATCGTGTTGTGTGGCACTATCACCTTGCAAAATGGGATAGATTCAGAACAGATCTAGCAGCTCAAAACTGGGCATCCATGAGGTGCTGTGGGTCATCAGCAGCAGCAGAATTGTATTCCACCACAATCTGTGAACTCATGGCCCGGCATATCCCTCACTCTACCATTACCATCAAGCCAGGGGACCAACCCTGGTTCAATAAGGATTGTAGAAGAGCATACCAGGAGCAGCACCAGGCATACCTAAAAATGAGGTGCCAACCTGGGGAAGCTGCAACACAGGACTACATGCATGCTAAAAAGCGGAAGCAGCATGCTATAGACAGGGCTAAGAGATCCCACAATCAATGGATCAGATCAAAGCTCTGCAGTCCTGTCACATCCAGTCGTGAATGGTGGTGGACCATTAAACAACTAACGGGAGGGGGAGGCTCCATGAATATCCCCATCCTCAATGATGGCGGAGTCCAGCATGCGAGTGCAAAAGACCAGGCTGAAGCGTTTGCAACCAACTTCAGTCCGAAGTGCCAAGTGGATGATGCATATCGGCCTCCTGAGGTCCCCACCATCACAGAAGCCAGTCTTCAGCCAATTCGATTCACTCCACATGCTATCAAGAAACGGCTGAGCGCACTGGATACAGCAAAGGCTATGGGATCCCGACAACATCCCAGCTATTGTGCTGACGACTTGTGCTCCAGAACTAGCTGCGCCTCTAGCCATGCTGTTCCAGTACAGCTACAACACTGGCATCTATCCGACAGTGTGGAAAACTGCCCAGGTATGTCCTGTCACAAAAAGCAGGACAAATTAAATCTGGCCAATTACCGCCCCATCAGTCTACTCTCAATCATCAGCAAAGTGATGGAAGGTGAATGCGACAGTGCTATCTAGCGTCACTTATTCACCAATAACCTGCTCACTGATGCCCAGTTTGGGTTCTGCCAGGACCACTCAGCTCCCGACCTCATTACAGGTTTGGTCCAAACATGGACAAAGGAGCTGAATTCCAGAGGTGAGGTGAGAGTGACTGCCCTTGACATCAAGGCAGCATTTGACTGAGTGTGGCATCAAGGAGCCCCAGTAAAACTGAAGTCAATGGGAATCAGGGGGAAAACTCGCTACTGGCTGGAGTCATACCTAGCACAAAGGAAGATGGTTGTGGTGGTTGGAGGTCAATCATCACAGCCCCATGCCATTGCTGCAGGAGTTCCTCAGGCCCAACCATCTTCAGCTGCTCCATCAATGACCTTCCCTCCAACATAAGGTCACAAATGGGGATGTTCGCTGATGACTGCAAAGTGTTTAGTGCCATTCACAACTCCTCAGATAATGAAGCAGTCCATGCCCCCATGCAACAAGACCTGGACGACGTTAAGGCTTGGGCTGATAAGTGGCAGGTAACATTTGCGCCACACAAGTGCCAGGCAATGACTGTCTCCAACAAACGAGAGTCTAACCACCGCCCCTTGACATTCAACGGCATTATCATCGCCGAATCCCCCACCATCAACATCCTGGGGGGCTCACCATTGACCAGAAACTTAACTGGCAACAAGAGCAGGTCAGAGGCTGGGTATTCTGTGGCGAGTGTCTCACCTCCTGGCTCCCCAAAGCCTTTCCACCGTCTACAAGGCACAAGTAAGGAGTGTGATGGAATACTCTCCACTTGCCTGGATGAGTACAGCTCCAACAACACCCAAGAAGCTCGACACCATCCCGGAAAAAGCATCCCATCCACCACTATTTAAGCTGCCGTCTCCGCTGCCGCCGCTCCCGCTCAGGTCCGCGCTATCCACTGAAGATGTTGCTCATGACACCCTTGAGGCCCAGGAGAGATATAATGAAAGCCACATTTCCACCAGATGTGTCATAGAGCAGACAATAGGCATGCTGAAAATGCGCTTCAGATGTCTTGACAGATCTGGCGGAGCCCTTCAGTACGCACCAGCCAGGGTCTCCAGAATCGTCGGGGTCTGCTGCGCCCTGCACAACATAGTTTAGCAGCGAGGATTAGCGCTGCATGAGCAGCAAGGCACTGAGTGCACAGCCTCTTCAGAGGAGGAGTAGAAGGAAGAGGAGGAGGAACCTGTGGGCCAGATCCCACCAGCACCCGAGCACATTGCTGCCCGGGAGGCCAGGGATGGCTTCATCATGGCCAGATTTACTTCACTTTACGCAGTACACCCATATGGCTGCCACATGCTGCACCAGGCTGGCACCACCCCACAGCAACACCATAAAGCATCCCTACAATGACCAAGCCATTCCTTTCACACTGACCACCATTGCTGGAGGTAACGTTATGTCTCACCATTCACTCCAACTCACTAAGCCACTTCCAAAGTTGCACACAAATTTGTCCACGACCGGAAAGTGGTGAAAATAAAGATTTCTATCTGTGACATCACAGTAACAGAAACATTTAATAAAACACCCAAGTGGCTACCCTTGTGAATCTACTTGTGTTTCATCTTTCTCTTACGTGTGCTTCTACGAGGTGCTACCCCTGTGGCTTCAGCAGAAGTAGAAGCAGCCTGCTCACTTCCCTGCTTTGACTGCATAGACAAATTTGGCGGACATCCTTTGGGCTTTGGAGCCTGTGATGGCCCCGCCAAAGCCTGCTCCTCCTACGACTGTGCAAGGGCAGACTCGGTCATCGCGATCCGAGGAGGCATCTGGGGCTCTGACTGAGGGGGTCAATGGGGGAGAAATGTGAGCATTTTGAGAGGAGCCCCCACTTCCATGTCCCCTCTCAACATCATCCCTCTCATGGGCCACCCGCACTTCCCTGCTAGCAAGGAGCTGGAGAGCACCTTGCTACACATCAGTGGGGCCATGAGGACCCACTTCCACATTGACACCCCTCCTAGAGAGGACGTCTATGAGCCTCTGCCATCTATTCTCCATAGAGACCATGTGCTCCTGTGAGTGGCGCATTAGCTGCTCCATGCAGGTGGCCATCCTATCCATGGAAGAACCTACAGTCACCATCACCTGCGACACGGTGGTGCTCATGGAGATGGACTCCTCCATTCTCTGCACATTTGCAGACATCGCAATTGCAAAACCTCTCAAGGCCTCCTGCACTTCTTGCTGCACCTCCAGGATTGCCCTCTTTCTGGATGGCCCCGAAGGCTCAGCATCTGCGTGTAGCTGAGCAGAGCTCGGAGCTGTCCTGTGCCCTCTAGGTGAGGACTCTCCACTGCTGTCCCTGTCTCCACCATCTGCTCTTGCTCACTTGTGAGTTGTGAGACACCAGGTAACAACACTACTCTATCTCGCATGGGACTCACCGAAGTAAGTATCTGCGCTGGTGCTGGGTTCGCTTATGTCTGGTGACGGTGCGCCCTCAGAGGCTGGATGCTGTTCTGAGGAGTCGTCTTGCTCTTCCTCCTAGACAGTGGGGGGAGGCGGGGCTCTTGATGAACCTATGGGAGAGTAAAGAGATGAGTTAGAAATGTCATATGAAGAATGGGTAACGATACCATTATGCACATGATGACCATTCAGTGGCTGATGACATCAGTCTCCATATGAGTAACTGATGTATGCCCTGTAGTTGTAGGATATGTACTTCTGTCACCAGGTTGCTGAGATGTCCCCCTCTCTCTGTCTCTCACCTCCAGCTGCTCAGCGACTCCAGACACTTCCAAGGCCGCCTCCTCTGCTGATGTTAGGGTGGCCAATGATGGAGTATCACCTCCGATTCTCTCCCTCTCCCTCTTATTGTGAGCTCTCTTTTCCTGCAAGGAGAGAAAGAAGAGAAGGTTGAGTAAGAGTGGTGGAATTAGTGTAAGGAATGAATGGGTTACATCTGTAGAGAGTGACTATGATGGAGTGGGGTGGCAATGTCAAGTGGCCTCCTTGTGTGTTGTTAGTTGGTATGATTGCATTAGGATGAGGGTGAGTGTGTGGGGTGGCGAGTCAGATGGGGATGTGATAATGTAGATAGAGAGAGAGTGTGCAAGTTATGTTGGCGTAAGTAAGGATGTTCAGGAGCAGGGTTGGGAAGGCAGAGTGATGGGGATCTGATGAGAGGCACAGCAGGATGAAGTTGAGTGCGGCTTTGCACTCACCTTTCCTGATCTAATGAGATCATTGAAACATTTGCAGCACTGCACCCAGGTCCTCCTGCACACTCCTAGATGAATCTTCAAAGGCACTGTGGCCATGGCTCCTTTAAATATCCCAGCTGAAAACGCCTCATCGCTGACGTCAGCAGACCTGCACCATTTAATAAGTCCGGGCAATGCGCAGGGCGGCCTTAATAGGCCCCATTAACGGAAAGTTGATCCCAGGAGCGGCATGGTACAAAGAACGGGGTCGCGACCCCCACGGCGACCGCCTGCACCCAACCCGCCCAGGTACAGAAAATTCCGGCCGTGGTGTACATGGTGGTTTATAGGAGACACGCTTGGATTATGGAAACCTCTTGAGTTGCTGTGAGAAATTGACAAAAGTGTCGGGAGAAAGTTTGAATCATATCATGAAGCAACTGGGCTCAATGACAGTTTAAATATAGTTAGCGTCAGCATTGGAGTTCAGAGAAAGACAATATAATGACCTCTCACTGCCTATTCATGTCTTCACAGTCCACTTCTCATGAATCCCAACACTGCCACTTTTGTGCCCGTACCCATTCACTTGCAACATGTTTTTCTCATGATCAAAGCCTAAACTATAATTGCTGTGATAATCATCTGGATATGACTCACTAAATCCCGTATTATTCTAGTAATTGTAGTTTAGACAGTCTGAATCCTAGAAAAATAATTATAATGATTATGATAATGATAATGCGGTTATCGAAGTGTGGCACACACTGCAGTACTGATCACTTATGGCTGCCATCTTTAAAGGGACACCGTAAATATATGTTTGGGAATCTATTTCTTGCTTTCTTACAGATGACGTAGTGACACAAATTGCATTGACGTCCATCAATTAAACAGATTAACGCCTTTGTTAAAACAGAGGACAAAGACATTTCACACACACCTATTAACATGTCCGTTTCCAATATCGTACAGCCTGATTTCAAGACTTGTTGGTTTCAGATCACAGTTACATAGTAAAGCCACATTGTTACTTCTGTCACAGTCGATGTGAAACCATTTCAATCATTTGTAGCAGGTAGTACAAATCCACCCCCCCCGCTGTTACAAGTATTGAAATAACGACTTGCCTTTTATATGAAAACAGAAAATGCTGGAAATACTCAAGCAAAGGAACAACAGATGGCTCTCGAGGAGCTGTAAATGGCAACAGCAGAACCATGACCGCTGAACTTCATTGGAACAGTGGAGGAGGCCGAAGACGGAAAGGTCAGAGTGGGAGTGGGATGGAGAATTAAAATAGCAAGCGACCGGAAGCTCAGGGTCACGCTTGCGGACTGAATGGAGCGATTACCCGATCTGCGTTTGCTCCCCCCAATGTCGAGGAGACCACATCGTGAGCAGCGAATACAGTATACTAAATTGAAAGAAGGAGTGTTTGGGGCCCTGGACGGTAGGAAGGGAGGAAGTAAAAGGGCAGGCGTTGCATCTCCTGAGCTTACACGGGAAGGTGCCGTGGGAAGGGAAGTGGCTGTTGGGGGGGTGATTGAAGAGTGGCTCAGGGTGTCGCGGAGGGAACGGTCCCTTTGGAATGCTAAAAGGGGAAGATGTGTTTGGTGGTGGCAGGTGGCGGAAATGGCGGAGGACGATCCGTTGAATGTGGAGGCTTCCCTCCAGATTTTCAGCATCCGCAGTATTTTGCTTCTGTCTTGCATTTTATACAGAGCCTTTCACATCCTCAGAACACCCCGAAGTGCTTCACAGCCAATGAAGTACTTTTGAAGTGGAGTCACTGTTGTAATGTAGGGAAACGCGGCAGCCAATTTGCGCACAGCAAGCTCCCACAAACTGCAATGAGATAAATGACCAGATAATCTGTTTTTGTGGTTTGTTTGAGGGATAACTGGTGGCCAGGAGAACTCCCCTGCACTTCTTTGAATAGGATCATGAGATCCTTTCCATCCATCTGATCAGGCAGATGGAGCATCGGTTCAACGGCTCACCTCAAATAATGCAGCATTCCCTTAGTATTGGACTGAAGTGTCTGCCTAAGTTATGATGTGGAGATGCCGGTGTTGGACTGGGGTGGACAAATGTGAGAAGTCGCACAACACCAGGTTATAGTCCAACAGTTTTATTTGAAATCACAAGCTTTCGGAGCGGCTGCTCCTTCGTCAGGTGAAGTCTGACGAAGGGGCAGCAGCTCCGAAAGCTTGTGATTTCAAATAAAACTGTTGGACTATAACCTGGTGCTGTGCGACTTCTCACATTTGCCTAAGTTGTGTACTCAAGTCCAGCAGTGGAGCTTGAAACCACAGCCTTCTGGCTCAGGCTGCCACCGAGCCAATCTGGGATGAATTGAACAGTTTCGGGAAAAACTTGTTTAAACAATGAAAGGAAGGTCGGTAATCCAAACACAACACAAATGAGGATTTGGGGGGGGGGGGGTGTGGGGTGGGGGCACTCATTGTTTAGGGCCTGTTAGCCTTTCCCTCATACAGGAAGAAAGAGGAAAGTTGTGTTCCTAGCTCGGGCAAAATTGGTAGACTTGCTTCAGTTATACTTGATTCTCAGAGACTTCAAAGGTTTTTGATTTGTGAAAGGCATGCTGAGAGAGGACAGGCATAGCTATGGCCCTTTGTGATTGCTTTTGCTCTCTCTCCTACTCTGCAGAAAGCCAACTATATGTATGCACTAATAACAGGGTATGTACCCTGATCTCACCTGCCACATGGTGAAGCCAGTACTAAGAACATATAGATACAAGAAATGCTAGGAGAAAATCATCTGCGTGGTACTCATGTCTACGTCTTACGCTCTACGAGGACAAAAGCTTTGTTGAATACAAATGCTAAATGTGTAACATAATGCTCCCTCCCCAGCCGATGCTGCAGTGGCATTGTACTATGTGTGACTGTGCATACAACAAGAGCGACACTCATAAGATAGTGACTTTGCCTTCCTATACATAATAGATACAATCGAGATACGTATTAGTATATAATTATTAATAATGTTAAGGCACTGTACAACCACTGTAATTATTCCTTTTATAAAAAGTCTCTATTTTTGGTAAACCTTCATGGTGGCTCTAGTTGACTGCGTCATTCATTTGTTGTGTCGAACACTTTTCTTCCTCTTCCTAAGCGTGTAAGTACTGACTCACTCTGCTCATTAAATGTCACAGCTTAATGTTTCTGGACGCCGAGTCTTTGCATGCATTGTCCCCATTATCGTCACCATAATCCTTTCTCCTAATGGCTTATTGGCACATCCCCACAACAATTCGAATTCTAATAATTTCTACATCATCATCAAACTCCTCCACTAAGACCCATGATGGCATTCAATGAGTTCCATTGTATTTTCTGCTGGTTCCCGACATAAGCCAGTCTTCTCAAAGCAGTTCTTGAATGTACTTTCTTTAACATCAATCCAGCAACTGGTCATCGTAGGGATGTTACTAAGCACAGTAATATCCATGAAAAATCATTGGCAGACTGTTCATACAGCATCAGTGAGATCCAAGAACGTGATTACTACTCTACAGTATAGAGCTGAATTAAATTTCGGCCCACTCATTGACTTACAGGATAGTCAGATTGCAAAGGGCAGCAAAAAATCCTGGTTAATGCGCTGGGGAGTTAATCATCGGCATGCAAATTTTCTTGCCCTTTCAATTCATCTGCCCATGTCTTCATGACGTTTTAATCTAGATGGCAAATAGCTCATAGTGATGAATTGGAATTTGTCTTACTGTGCACAAGTAGTCACCCAAGGTCCAAATCCACCTTGGAGCTTCTAGAGTGATATACATAGTATTTACAGCACAGAAACAGGCCATTCGGCCCAACTGGTCTATGCCGGTGTTTATGCTCCACATGGGCCTCCTACCACCCTTCTTCATCTAACCCCATCAACATAACCTTCTATTCCTTTCTCCCTCATGTGTTTATTTAGTTTCCCCTTAAATGCATCTATGCTATTCGCCTCAACTACTCCTGTGGTAGCGAGTTCCACATTCTAAGCACTCTCTGGGTAAAGAAGTTTCTCCTGAATTCCCTATTGGATTTATTAGTGATTACCTTATATTCATGGCCCCTAGTTTTGGTCTCCCCCGCAAGTGGAAATATCTTCTATAAGAACATAAGAAATAAGCAGGAGTAGGCCATTCGGCCCTTCGAGCCTGCTCCGTCATTCAATAAGATCATGGGTGATCTTCTACCTCAACTCCACCTTCCCGCACTATCCCCATATCCCTTGATTCCCTTGACACTACAGAGGCCAACACTTTGGATTTCTGAAAGTTTCTTTATAAACTTTTGATGGACATGGCATTTGCATAGTCACAAATGTTAAGAAACAATTCATGACGTTTCCACTTGTGTATTATGTAAGCAGTACAAATCGTTCAACTTTACAAGGCAGTAAGGGGGAAAAATTCGGTTGCTTTGCGCCTCCCGTTAGTGCCCTAAGAGGGCGCTAATGTGGCGCAAAGCAACTAGCGCCCGGGCGCAGGTGATGTTTGCGCCGCTCATGAAATTGACCAGACATTTTGCGGTGGCGCTAAACACTACCGCCATGATCTCCTGCGCCCGCAGATCGTGACGTCAGTCGAACGTGCAGTGCCCCGCTAGCACCCCGGACCGGATATTGAGTGGCGCCCCCTGCTTTTCCGCCTGCCGCTAGCAACGATAGGTAGAGGGGGACATTTTGCAGTCGGGAAGGGACTGGGAGAGCGCTATTTAAAGGTGGCCGCTTCCTGCCTTTTTTTGTCGGCGACATTTTTGCACCACGCATTCTGAGAGAGAGAGAGACTTCTGGAGAGATTCAACGCTGTGTGAAGGAGTTTTGGGTACTGAGCAGCACTTTGCAGGTTCATTTTGATTTGACCTTCCTTGCATTGATTTAGAAGAGACTTTGGGGGCTGCACTCTGAGCTCTTTCCCTGGGCCTCTCCATTGTTCTTTCCAGCAGAATTGATGTACAGGCCTCTCCAGGCCGAGATTCAAGGCTGCAATGAGCAGGGTGTGGATGGAGAGCAAGATTGACCCTCCCCTTTAAGAACTAGTGTCTGTGTTCCATTGCTAACTGACATCACATGAGCTTCGCCAGCGCTCTGAGTTAGCGCCTCGCTCCTCGGCGTTTGCGCCTTAAGAGAGGTGTGTAGCGCCTGATTTAGCGCTCCAATCACCTCCAGGGGCGATAGAAGCCAAGTTTGCAATCGGAGGCGATAATTAGCGCCAGGCGCTAAACTTTGCGCCCGGCCGATAATTGCGCCCCAAACGGGGCAATACCGAATTTGTCCCCCTAAGTCTACCAAAGAACACAGGTGAGAGGAGGTGACTGCAAGTGGCGTTGGGTCTTATTTTAAGCAGCACTGCACTATACTGAGCACAACACAAAGCATACAGTCTTCCCTCCTTACATGGACAGTTAAAGAACAATCTTTTTCTGGATATTTTTGCCTGGTCTATTGCACTGCAGACCATAATACTTACACATGCTTCAGTTGCTATTTTCTCTCCAGCAGCTTCATATCTTTCTATTCTTCTTAAAATGAATAATGCAGCACTACAATGCACACTAAACTGCAAAGGTAAAGAGACATAACTTCATGCCCAACTATGGATATGCAATATGCAGTGTTGCACCAATAGTTTCATAGCGACAGATTATTCTGTCATAACGGACAGTACTCTTTATAATATGGATCTTCATGCTCAGAATTGGCTTGGCATCAATTCTACTTCCTTGCATCATCTTGAAAAAGATTCTGATGCTCATCATCCACTTCTTCAGGTAGCCCCACATTAGTCCACATCAGTCCAAAATCCCTCTGCGAGATCCGGCCTGAACCACAAGAATAGAATCTGGAGCGAAGAGGTGTACGTAGGTATGGAGAAACTTAGAAAAGCTTCTTCAACCATAGTCTTTACTGAGAAGTCGCACAACACCAGGTTATAGTCCAACAGCTTTATTTGAAATCACAAGCTTTTGGAGCGCTGCTCCTTCGTCAGGTGAAGTGAAGAGATGCATATAGGCACAGCATATATAGTCAGAGAACACTGCCAGATGATTACAGTTAATCTTTCTAACTGCCCTTTATCACACCTCGGCAGAGAGATAATCACAGCAGTCAAAGGTGTGGATGGTGTCCAAACAGGTCAGTCAGGAAAACATTACATCAAAGGTGGGGTCACAAGGGGTCAAATGTGGCAGATGCTGGGGTCTGTATGGAAAACAAAAGACTTTTTTTGCTGGAAATCACAGCAGGTCCGGCCGCATCTGTGTCGAGAGAACAAGCCAACGACGTCTCGAGTCTGGATGACTCTACGCCAGTCCAACACCGGCATCTCCACATCATAGTCTTTACTGTCATTCTTTAAATTTCAGCTAAATCTCTACGTACATTCTTCCACGGTTTCCCTCAATTCCTAAGGTTAGTCTTCAATAAACCTGTCACTCAGATGAATTGAAAGACATACATACATATTTAAAAATTGTTACGAGCTTGTCATGAGAAAGAGTTTCTCACATGTAGATCTGAAATTAAATATTTATCAATGCGAGTTATTCCATCAGAATACAAACATAGCGTGTTCCTTCAGAATGCTCATCACAATAAATAATTGTCAGTAATGTCGAGCCCAGAGTAAAGCATCAACGGAATTCACATTGTGATTCTGACAGTTGCCTCTTCTGGAGTGTTGTACTGGCCAGAAACTGCAAGAGGCCAACAATCACCCACTGTTAGCGGGAAAGGTGGCATCGTCAGGTTCTGGCCGACTGATCTGGTTTCACAGCCATTGTAAATCTGCATGCAGTTAAAGCTGCGCAGCAAACAAACTCCCACCACAGGAGGTTGTCACCACAGGGTACTTGGGTGTGACGAGCCAGAGGTGGCGGTCAGCCAGAGGAAGAGGGAATCAACTCCCTGAATGCACATAGGGGAGCTCTCACGGAAACAAATGTTTTTGCGCCGTGAAACAAACTGAGGATCCAGTCAGCTTTCCCACGGTTGGGCATCGCCAGACTGGCTCTCAGGATGGTCAGAAGTCATGGCCTCCATTGATTTTGTCAAAGGAGGCGCTCTGGGATGTTGCCCATCGGTGATGTCGCAGAAAGGCCTCGCAGGGAGGTAAATATTTTTAGGAGCGCATATTGGAAATTACTGTTGACAATATTATTATACGAACACTCAACACACTTGTATCAAATTACTCTCTCCACTATTTGGTCTGCGTTGATAATTATTTGACAGTCATTTACAGCGCCAGTTTCCCCATATAAAATAGAGGAGTACTTTGATTAAAAACCATTGGCCCGAGACTTTCCTTTTCCCTTAATCAACGAGAAGTGTCTGGAAGGAGCCAGTAACATTAAAAGCTGTTAGCCTCATTCATATTAAAGATAAGTGGCAACACAGTAAAAATAACAGAGAGATTGCAACAAATCCTGACATAAACCTTTCAGGATGTGTCTGTTGATTGTAAAGTGCCTGAGGCATTGCCTTTCGGTTGGAGCTGGATAATTGATGGAGGCCTTACAAATTGATACTTCCCCCTCCTCCTAGATCCATCATGTCTTTGCTGATGTGCAGCTGCTGCTATGGGAATGATTGGACTGAGTTGTGCATCTCTGAGCTCAGTTGCAGTTGTGTTTCAGCATTATTCAAATCAAATTCATCTTGATGTTGAAGCTGAAGATTTCAATGAAACTTTTATGTGAGCATTGTTTCACTACTGCCCCGAATTATTAGCTCCATGTACTCACAGTTACTTATTAAACATTAACGAGTGTTAAATATATATGAGAAGTCGCACAACACCAGGTTATAGTCCAACAGTTTTATTTAAAATTACGAGCTTTCGGAGCTCCGCTCCTTCTTCAGGTAAAGGTACAGTGAGGGAATCGATTACACAGTATATATAAATGAGAAGTCGCACAACACCAGGTTATAGTCCAACAGATTTATTTAAAATTACAAGCTTTCGGAGCTGTCGCCCCTTCCTCAGGTAGAGTTACTGTGAGACAATCTACCAGAATTCACAGAATATAAACACAGAGAAAATGCAGAGATTCAATCTATCCCTACATCAAAGACATACTAAGAGCACAGCCAAGACAATGAGATGTGTCCCAGGGGGTCCAACGTGTCAAAACACCTGCTGGCTGCATATCCTCTCCATTTGGGTTTGTTTCTTGTGTTTGTTTCTTGTGTTTGTTTTTTTAAAAAGCTGGAAAGACCGGCAACGATGTCAAGTCACGTTCTGTAGCGTGACATGAACCCGATATCCTGATTGAGGCCGTCCTCATGAGTCCACATCATGGACAGTATATATACACAGAGAACAATTTGTCTGTAGAGATACAATCTGTTAGGGAGGCATTACATCAAAGACACATCAGAGTACAGCTAAGACAATGAGGTGGGTCACAGGGGGTCCAACGTGTCAAATGCTGCCGTCTGCAGTTAAGCTTTTAACTTTTTTTTTGTGTTTTTTTTAAAACTGGAAAGACAGACAACGATGTCGAGTCACGTTCTGTAGCGTGACATGAACCTGAGATCCCTATTGAGGCCGTCCTCATGGGTGTGGAACTTGGCTATCAGTTTCTGCTCGATGATTTTGCGTTGCCGTGTGTCTCGAAGGCCGCCTTGGAGAACGCTAACCCGCAGATCCGAGGCTGAATGTCCTTGACTGCTGAAGTGTTCCCTGACTGGGAGGTAACAATCCTGCCTGGCGATTGTTGCGCGGTATCTGTTCATACGTTGTCTCAGTGTCTGTATGGTCTCGCCGATGTACCATGCCGCGGTGCATTCTTTCCTGCAACGTATGAGGTAGACAATGTTGGCCGAGTCACATGAGTATGTACCATGTACCTGGTGGGTAGTGTCCTCACGTGTGATGATGGTATCTGTGTTGATGATCTGGCATGTCTTGCAGAGGTTGCTGTGGCAGGGTTGTGTGGTGTCGTGGTCGCTGTTCTCCTGACAGCTGGGTAATTTGCTGCGAACGATGGTACTTTTGAGGTTAGGCGGCTGCTTGAAGGCGAGTAGTGGAGGTGTGGGGATGGCCAGGTACATGGTACATACTCATGTGACTCGGCCAACGTTGTCTACCTCATACGTTGCAGGAAAGAATGCACCGCGGCATGGTACATTGGCGAGACCGTGCAGACACTGAGACAACGTATGAACGGGCACCGCGCAACAATTGCCAGGCAGGATTGTTACCTCCCAGTCGGGGAACACTTCAGCAGTCAAGGACATTCAGCCTCGGATCTGCGGGTTAGCGTTCTCCAAGGCGGCCTTCGAGACACACGACAACGCAAAATCATCGAGCAGAAACTGATAGCCAAGTTCCGCACCCATGAGGACAGCCTCAATAGGGATCTCGGGTTTATGTCACGCTACAGAACGAGACTCGACATCGTTGTCTGTCTTTCCAGTTTTAAAAAAAAACACAAAAAAAAAGTTAAAAGCTTAACTGCAGACGGCAGCATTTGACACGTTGGACCCCCTGTGACCCACCTCATTGTCTTAGCTGTACTCTGATGTGTCTTTGATGTAATGCCTCCCTGATGGATTGTATCTCTACAGACAAATTGTTCTCTGTGTATATATACTGTGTAATCGATTCCCTCACTGTACCTTTACCTGAAGAAGGAGCGGAGCTCCGAAAGCTCGTAATTTTAAATAAAACTGTTGGACTATAACCTGGTGTTGTGCGACTTCTCATTTTTGTCCACCCCAGTCCAACACCGGCATCTCCGCATCATGACCATTAAATATATATAATCACTGACAATTGAAGGCCTTAGAGAGGGGACAGAAAAGATTTACAAGAATGGTTCCAGCGATGAGGGGCTTCAGTTACGTGGATAGACTGGAGAAGCTGGGGTTGTTCTCCTTGGAGCAGAGAAGGTTGAGAGGAGATTTGATAGAGGTGTTCAAAATCATGAGGGGTCTAGACAGAGTAGATAGAGAAAAACTGTTCCCATTGGCGGAATGGTCGAGAACCAGAGGACACAGATTTAAGGTGATTGGCAGAAGAACCAAAGGCAACATGAGGAAAAACCTTTTTACGCAGCAAGTGGTTAGGATCTGGAATGCACTGCCTGAAAGGGTGGTGGAGGCAGATTCATTCGCGGCTTTCAAAAGGGAATTGGATAAGTACCTGAAGGAAAAAAATCTGTTTGGTCACGGGGAAAGGGCGGGGGAGTGGGACTAGCTGAAGTGCTCTTGCAGAGAGCCGGCACGGGCTCAATGGGCCGAATGGCCTTCATCTGTGCTGTAACCATTCTATGATTCTATGGTTAGCGGTAGTAAATAAAACATATGTGATATTTCTGGAATTAAATCTATGCTACCATTCACCCGACGAAGGAGCAGCAGCTCCGAAAGCTTGTGATTTCAAATAAAACTGTTGGACTATAACCTGGTGTTGTGCGACTTCTCATTTTTGTCCACCCCAGTCCAACACCGGCATCTCCGCATCATGACCATTTCTGAATATACATCTCGCCTGCACAATCACACTTATTACTACAGCATTACAAAGGGACTTGCTATAAGGACTGAAATGCAGTCGCATTAAAGCAATGTGTCCCTGAGTATGATGCGAAAAATAAAGAAAGGAAGACTTGCATTCATATAGCACCTATCATGAGCGCAGGACATCCCAAAGTGCTGTACAGCCAATGACGTACTTTTGAAGTGTAGTCACTGTTGTAATGTAAGAAATGTGGCTAGCTCAGCAAGCTCCCACAAACAGCAATGCGATAATGACCAGATAATCTGTTTTAGTGATGTTGGTTGAAGGATAAATATTGGCCAGGACACCGGGAATAACTCCCCAGCTGTTCTTCAAATAATGCCGTGGGATCTTTTACATCCACCTAAGAGGGCAGACGGGGCCTCAGTATAACATCTCACCAAAAGACGGCACCTCCGACAGTGCGGCACTCCCTCAGCACTGCACTGGAATGTTAGCCTAGATTTTTGTGCTCAAGTCTCTGGAGTGGGACCCACAACCTTCTGACTCAGAGGCGAGGGTGCTACCCACTGAGCCATGGATAAAATCAGTGAGAAAATCATTGATGATAGGTCTTGTACTTTGTTTACTCAGTCTTCTATAGTATTATTATGTTATCCATATGCAAAAGTTTTGTTGACCACTTTAACTAGTGACTTCTCATGACATGAGCCACAGAAGGTTACGGCAATGGGAATTTTCCTTCGAGTGATAAAATAGGGTCTGCATCAGAATTTCAAGTTTAACATTGATTAATTTTCCTTTATTGATTTACTAGCACACTTACACAACACGGTTTGTTAACCAATACAAAGCTGTCTAGCGACGTATCGTTGGCACAAACTTTGTGGTGTAATTTGGGAATGGCTACGGAGAAGGTGTGACATCGCCTTCAGGAGGTAATTTCACACCACTTTTGTTTGACGCTTGCTGCAGTACACCTGCAGCCCAATGGTGAAGCAAGAGAAGACCTGATATTTTTTAAAAACGTTATCCTTAATGTCGCTCATTGTCAGCAGAGAGCTGATGGTTCCACTGGCCCTCATTTCATATTAAAATTTAACAGTGATTCCGAAACTGGCTGGCAGTATAACTTGATTCTGCCAGTGCTACGTCACTGTATAGAATAATGATGTCCTGCCAGTATTGTAGGAAAATGAATGCGCTTTGCTACAGTGTAGACACAGCATTGGGATTTTGAGTGATTCCCTGCACTTTACAATAGACAGAGATGTAAACGAGAAAAATGAAATCAGTCTCCGATGTAACTATCAATATACTGGGCACATTGTAAGTCCCAGAAAGGATATAAAGGAGAAACACGACTATGTAGTTGATAGAAAGGTTTTATTCCTTTAATTACTTTATTTAGACTTTAAAAAAATTCTACTAATTGAAAATTGCACAGCATAACAGCAGCCGGCGCAATGAATTCAATAAAAAAGCTAAAGGTTTTGTAACAGGGAATGCAAATTCCGAAGTGGATGGCTCCCTGGAATGCTATTAGGAATACAGACATAAAGGTTTTCATACCCAGAACTCAGGCACAGCATTCATCAACAAGCTCCAGGAGCACAATAGTGTCAGGTGACATTCAGGAGATTCATAAGCAGCTAAATGTCAGCCATCGTTTGGAGTTTCACGGTGTAATTGTATCCTTTTAACTTGCAGATCAATGAAGCTGAGCCAAACAATAGTCACTGATTCTTTGACTCTTTTCTGACTGGAATGGTGCAGCGATGAATGGGACAAAATTGAGACGTCTTTCAACCTTGCAAGTAGCCAGATTCTGCGTGATTTGTCCACAAGTGGATTTTTTTTTTTAAATGAGGAAAAGGTTGCATTTTTTTTTAGCTAAGCCACCAACGACAGTAAGAATCAATCGAAAGTTGGGCCAGTACCCAGCCTAATAGGTGAGAGCCAACAAAGTGTGGCTCAAATGTTCCAATAAATCTCCCCCCATTCCAAATAACTTAATTAACAAAAACTAAAAGGGCAACGGCAGAAATAAAGGCAGTATAGAGTAAATTTCATAAGACTCCTCTCCCGACGTGAATTCTCACTTGACGGAGCACGGATCAAAGGATCAGGTGGCTGAAGGCTCGTGCAGCTGAGCCATGGCGCTCCTAATTTTCCCATTGTCGATCTCCCTGCCAGATTCTCTGATCGAGAATTTCAATTCCAATTGCAATTTCAATTTTTTGGACGAGCTTAAACTAATAATAGGGTAATGACAGAAATACACAATCCAAAGTATTTCCTGTCATTAATGCCCGAGCAACACTCGGGGGGCGATTTCGCCAATGGGGGCGCGTTGGAGGCGGGACTGCTGCTTGGCGGGTCGATGTCCCGCCTCCATCGATTTGTGGCCAACCCACGCTATTTTCCCTTGATTGACCTTGTTAAGCCCGCCCAGCGGGCTTAGCAGGCCAATTAAGGGGAAGCCGTTTACAGAGAATGTCAGCGTATGACATTTCATCTGTCAAAAATTTTTGACAGATGAATTGTCATCGTTTGACAGCTCTGTGAAGCTGTCAAACACTGACATTCTCTGTAGTTTGATGAGCTCTTGAATTCAAGACTCATCAAACCTCTTTCTTTAGCAGAAATTAGATGGTTGCTGCATTGGAGAATGCAGCAGCCATCTGTCATCTCTGCCACAGAGATGCGAGACTCTCTGCATCCCCAACTCTTGAAGCCTGCAGGAAGAAACAAAGATAAGTAAACTTTTTCTAACACTTTCCACTTACCTCACATATTCACCTCTCCACACTTGCGCCCATCACTTACCTTCACAGGGCACTTATGCACCCCGCAGACCCCCGCAGACCCACTGCTCGCCTCGGTGACCCTGGCGAAGTTCGCAGCCTTCGGGAAGCCCGCGTTTGTGTGAGTAAAATGGGGATAATCCTCTTATCTGCCTGTTAACTACCTGTTAACAGGCAGTTAAGTGGCTGTAATCCCCTTCCCGCCTCCAAGGAGACGGGACCCAGTGTGGGTCGGCTACCCGCCTCCTGGCAAGATGGCATGGAGGCGGGTTGGGGGGGGATGGGCACCCGCCCCCAGATTCTGCCATTTTCCCGGCAGTCCCGCCTCCATACCTGCCTCCCCAGGGCTGGCAAAATCGCGCCCTGGGTGTCAGGAGTGTTGTTGCGCTCCTGGTGTCCAGGGTTGCTAAGGGAAGCAGAGGCAGCCTATAATATTAAAGGGACACCAAGCCTAGGCCCCATTGAGTAAAACTACTGGGGGGGGAGGGTGAGAGGGGCGGCTTCATCGCACAAAATTTACCCTTATTATGGTGATCATTTCATGCTGCAAACAAGTGTAAAGAAACAGTGGGCAGAATTTTCTGCTCGGTGATTGGGAGTGAGTAATAGGAGATCCCACCGGTTCGCCAGCGTTAGCTTGCACTTCTGGGATTTTCCATGGGAAGTGACAGCCATTGTAGAATGATTCCGCCCAGGACTTGGGTCATAAGAACATAAGAATTAGGAGCAGGAGTTGGCCATACGGCCCCTCGAGCCTGCTCCGCCATTCAATAAGATCATGGACGATCTTCGACCTCAACTCCGCTTTCCCGCCCGATTCCCATATCCCTTGATTCCCCCAGAGTCCAAAAATCTATCTGTCTCAGCCTTGCATATACTCAACGATTCAGCATCCACAGCCCTTTGGGGTAGAGAATGCCAAAGATTCACAACCCTCTGAGTGAAGAAATTCCTCCTCCTCTCAGTCTTAAATGGCCGATCCCTTATCGGGTCAGCAGAGAGGCAGATGCAGATGAAAGTCAAGCAGCAGGAAACTGAAGGAGAGCTGCATTATACAGGAAACTCTTTGGTATCCGGCACCGACGGGACCGGCGTGGTGCCGGTTGATCGAAAGTTCCGGATAACGGAGAGTTATATCTACCGAGGCTATTTTTAACATAAAAAAATCAAGAAATGTGCAGTATACAGTATTTGGTTACTCACCTACAGAATGTTGTGTTAAATGGATGGTGGAAGATGCTTGATTAAGTACAGTACTGCCAGTTGAGGGTAATCCATAACTCTTTAATTACTTAACAGTAAGTGAGACTCCCGGCAGCGCGGGAGAATCAGACTCCTGTTACTGCAGTGTTCGGACTTCCAACAGCGCCAGGAGGCCGAGTAGTGGCACTTGGGAGAACTACCCCCACTGACTAACTCGGCGTTCGCGGGAGACTCGGACTCGGCAACATTGCCGGTTATTTGAGAGGAGTTTTCGGACTACTCGGCGTTCGCGGGAGACTCAGACTCGGACTCGGCAACATTGCCGGTTATTTGAGAGGAGTTTTCGGAGTATGATTTTTGCCGGTTAAGAGAGAATTCCGGATATTTAGGTGCCGGTTAAACAAGAGTTTCCTATACATACAATTTCAATTTTTGGACCAGCATAAACAAATAATAGGATAACACGATGCAAAGTATTTCCTGTCGCTAATGCCCTAGCAACACTATTGTTGTGTTTCTGCCGTCCAGTGTCACGAAAGCAGCAGAGGTAGCCTTTAAATATTAAAGGGACACCAAGCCGAGAGCAATTGATTGCAGCGTGACAAACTGCACTGGGCAAGGCGCTCTTTATAAAGATTAAAGAAGCAATGACTTCCTCCCCCAAGGGCTGTGGGCCACATTATGTCATAGCAGGTGCCACAGGGGTCCCTTCTCTCCTGCTCCAAGGCAGGTGACCTGACGACAGCAGAAAAAAAACATCACTGGAAGCCCACAGCAAAGATTTGAATGAGCCTCACACTGGAATGAGCAGGCACCAAGACCACTCTGCCCCCACCAGCAGGAATTCCCTCCCTACGTCTCTCCGCCTCTCTACCTCTCTCTCTCCTCCTTAACACCTACCTCTTTGACCAAGCTTTTGGTCATCTGTCCGAATAGCTCCTTATGTGGCTCGGCGTCCAATTTTGTTATGGTAACACTCCTGTGAAGCGCCTTGGGACGTTTCACTGTGTTAAAGGCGGTGGATAAAGGCAAGTTGTTGTTGTTATAAGCTGCCTTCTGCTCGTGGAGGTTGTGAGTTCTGAATCTTTCACCGTTGGGAAAGAATTGGCATATTCAGTAACGAAAGAAAGAAAAGAAAGACTTACATTTCTATAGCGCCTTTCACGACCACCAGACCTCCCAAAGCGCTTTACAGCCAAGGAAGTTCTTTTTGAAGTGTAGTCACTGCTGTAATGTAGGAATTTCAGGGGTGTTACCTTCTATATGTAAACGTGTTGAGTATGTGAAAATCATGCAAGTTAAAGCTATTCATCCTGACTGTAGACAATTGCACTGACCTGTTCAATGCATTAAGACCCTATTCAAGAAAAACCATCACCCTGACCTCTTTTAATATGGTCCAGACTGAATCCCAAATATAGTAGATAGCAAATCCTCAGTATAAACTAGTGGGAATAATCAGATCAGTGTTGTATGGAAATATCAGAATTTTTGATTGATGCAAAAGCACCTGCGATAGACTGCTGCCAGTCTGACGTATCCCACACATTGGCGTGCTGCGGAGCTCCATAATAAAGTTATTATCAGGAACCACTTTCGTAAACCTTGCCACACATTTCACTTCTCACTGTGTTGCTAGGATCCACATGATCGAGCGTGGAGATGGATAAAAAGCTCCTTTGTGTAGGTTTCTATTCCCATAATGATTTTGCTGTACTGGAGCTGCATTATACTCTATTAATTGCAGCCATGACTAGCAATCCTGACCTTTGGTGATAAAGCAGGCTGGACATTGCAACACATTTTTCATCACACATTGTCATTTTCTGCTGATTTGTCCAATCTTACTTCAATAAAAAAAAATATTAATAACAATCAAAACATCGGTTTGCATTTACATTGTTCCTTGAACATTGAAAATCTCCCATGGCGCTTTACAGAAGCCTCCCAACAACCAAAAAGTGCTTGTTAAGGACGGTTGAAGTCTTATTATAGACCAGGAAAAAATACAAGTAGGAACATGATAAAAGACATGGGTGGTGAGCCATAGAGGCGAGATTAGGAGGGGTGACCAAAAGCTTGGTTGAAAGCATGTTCTAACTTCTTAAAGGTGCGTAGTGTATCCTCAATAAAAGTATCTCTTTTTGTCGACTGACCCCATTATACCCTTGGTTTTGCATTATAGGGCCATCATTTTATATGTGGCTTAATTTTTGCGACCAATTTTTAGATATGAGTGAACATGTAAGCAAGACTGTTAGAAAACAGGTAATGGATTTTTTTTGTCCTTTATTCACCATTACTCTGAATCTTACGAGGTATTTTTGAAAAATAGCCCCGCCACCAAAGAACTTGGTTGTTGAGGACAGTTGATACCTTATTTTAGAGCAGTCAAACAGAATTGCACAAGGTGAGATACAAAGGAAAATCCAGAGTGATACTGGGCCTAAAAGTGTAAAATTATGAGGGCAGGTTGCATAGACTGGGCTTGTATTCCCTTGACTATAGAAAATCAATGGGTGATCTAATTAAGATGTTTAAGATGATAAAAGGATTTGCTAGGGTAGATAAAGAGAAACTATTTCCTCTGGAGGGGGAGGCCAGAACAAGTGGGCATAACCTTAAAGTTAGAGCTAGGCCGTTCAGGGGTGATGTCAGGAAACAACAACAACTTGAATTTATATAGCGCCTTTAACGTAAAACGTAGTAAAACGTCCCAAGGCGCTTCACAGGAGTATTATAAGACAAATAATTTGACACCGAGCCACATAAGGAGAAATTAGGGCAGGTGACCAAAAGCTTGGTCAAAGAGGTAGGTTTTAAGGAGCGTCTTAAAGGAGGAAAGAGAGGTAGCGAGGCGGAGAGGTTTAGGCAGGGAATTCCAGAGCTTAGGGCCTAGGCAACAGAAGGCATGGCCACCAATGGTTGAGCGATTATAATCAGGGATGCTCAAGAGGGCAGACTTAGAGGAGTGCAGATATCTCGGGGGGTTGTGGGGCTGGAGGAGATTACAGAGATAGGGAGGGGCGAGGCCATGGAGGGATTTGAAAACAAGGATGAGAATTTTGAAATCGAGGCGCTGCTTAACCGGGAGCCAATGTAGGTCAGCGAACACAGGGGTGATGGGCGAACGGGACTTGGTGCGAGTTAGGACACGGGCAGCCGAGTTTTGGATCACCTCAAGTTTATGTAGGGTAGAATGTGGGAGGTCAGCCAGGAGTGCGTTGGAATAGTCAAGTCTAGAGGTAACAAAGGCATGGATGAGGGTTTCAGCAGCGGATGAGCTGAGGCAAGGGCAGAGACGGGCGATGTTACGGAGGTGGAAATAGGCAGTCTTAGTTATGCTGGAGATATGTGGTCGGAAGCTCACTTCAGGGTCAAATATGACACCAAGGTTGCGAACAGTGTGGTTCAGCCTCAGACAGGTGTTAGGGAGAGGGATGGAGTCAGTGGCTAGGGAACGGAGTTTGTGGCGGGGACCGAAAACAATGGCTTTGGTCTTCCCAATACTTAATTAGAGAAAATTTCTGCTCATCCAAGCAGTCTGACAATTTAGAGGCCGTGGAGGGGTCGAGAGAAGTGGTAGTGAGGTAGAGCTGGGTGTCATCAGCGTACACGTGGAAACTGATGCTGTGTTTTTGGATGAAGTCGCCAAGGGGCAACATGTAGATGAGAAATAGGAGGGGGCCAAGGATAGATCCTTGGGGGACATCAGAGGTAATGATGAGGGAGCGGGAAGAGAAGCCATTGCAGAAACACCTCTTCACACAAAGGGTTGTGGAAATCTGGAACTCTCTCCCCCAAAAAGCTGTTGAGGCTGGGGGTCAATTGAAAATTTCAAAACTGAGATTGCTAGATTTTTGTTAGGTAAGGGTATTAAAGGATATAGAACTAAATTGGGTAAATGATGTTGAGATAGAGATCAGCCATGATCTAACTGAATGGCGGAACAGGCTCGTGGGGCTGAATGGCCTATGATTCTGAGTTCACAACTCACAGGCCTGTAAGTGTGTTGTATAAAGAAGTGGGAGTTTTGTTGCAGGAGGCTGCAGAGGCCTGCTTGACAATGGCCCGAAAATTAGACCTAATACGCGAGAGTACGCACTGTGTACTCTCGCGTTTTAGGTCTCCAATTGCCGGTTTCCAGCATGCACTGCGCATGCGCGGGAAACCGGCACTTCGTGAACTCAAAAGGGGGCGGTTCCTAAGTGAACCGCGTGCGCGCTACAGGCTGCGCTCACGCAGTGCACTTAGTGCTTTGAACGCACAGGTAAGCATGGAAGATTTTGCACATAAAGAAAGGAGGCGTAAGACCCTCTTTTAACAAGGTAAGTAGTTAATTAAGTATTATTTTTAATTTTTTTCAACAGGTTTATCTTTTTTAGAGACTTTAAAGAAAGGTAAGTTTATTTTTATAACTTTTAAAAAGATTTTAAATTTTTTCAAAAATTTAATTTTTTGTTTAAAGTGGTTAATTTATTTAACTATACTTATTTTATTAATGTGATGGCTTTTTAAAAAAATTTAATTGAGGTTTAGCTGTTCTTTTGGGGGGGTATAGATTCATAGCTTTGACAGCCCTTGCTGTCAAAACTATGAATGAAAGATGGTGTGCTGCCATTGGCTCTAACTGAATCACGTGATCCTAGAGCTCGCACGAACTAACTCCGTCTCTGGGATACGCACACACTGCACAGCTGCAGCCTTGAAACTAAAGTTCGTGTGAGCTCGGAGGGAAAAGGTAGGCGCGCAGTGAGATATCGCGGGGAAGCCTTACCCCCGCAGGAAGGCTCCGTCTTTAATTTCTGGGCCATTAGCTCTACGAGCAATTTCTACAATTCAAAACCCCTCTCTGCTGCCATAGCAACACCGGACGGCAGGAAGCAACAGGTGTCCCTGGTATCCGGTGTTGTTATAGTGCAAATGACAGAAAACACATTGAATGACATAGTTCTGTTATCTGCATATACCTGCCCATAAATCGGCAGGCGCATTATCTGCTGCTTAAGATGGGGGGAAATGCTTAGGATTCGACATCTGTTTAGGATTCCACATCTCAACAAGCAGCCTGATAAACACAGGGATGTGCACAGTACTGAGTGTGACATTTAGAGATCCACAGAAGCATGGGAAATGTCAGTCAGAGCAAACTGCCCAGTTTGACATTGTGTTAGCAATACCAATATCCTGCTGATTTAGACATGAAAGTACAAAGCTTCTTTCAGACCTTGCTGGAGGTAACGAGACAAGATGAGAAGTATTTCCTAATGAGTCTGGAGTAGTAGCAGTTCGTTGTCCAATCGCAGCAGTGAAATTTGAAAAGAAAACAAATTGGAATCAATTGACCTGGTCTAATTTTAACAATCACTCCAAGATTACTTCCAACAGTGTCACAAGGACAAGTCACAGGGTACAGCCTTTTGCAGAATTATGAATAAGCAGGCCAATAAATTAATCAGTATGGTGTTTCCTTTACCTGAGTTTTTCTCTTTCTGTTACTTATTATGTTATTGCCTTTTTTAACTCACTCATCTTAACTGACGAGTTTGTGCCATTTTCCTATCCAACTAGGGGATGTTTGGTCGAAGTTTGTTCATTAGTGTAGCATGCTTAGGAGGAACAGTTGACTTTGGACCCATAGTCCCCAAAGCTCTCCACCACTGGAGGTTTTCATCACCTCATGTCTGGGCCTATTGTGTCAGCTGTGGCTCAGTGGGTAGCACTCTTGCGTCTCTGAAGCAGATGGTTGTGGGTTCAAGCCCCGCTCCAGACACTTGAGCACATAATCTAGGCTGACACTCCCATTGCAGTACTGAGGGAGTGCCGTGCTGTCAGAGGTGCCGTCTTTTGGACGAGACATTAAACTGAGGCCCCGTCTGCTCTCTCAGGTGGAGGTAAAAGATCCCGGGGCACTATTTCGAAGAAGAGCAGGGGAGATCTCCCTGGTGCCCCGGCTAATATTTATCTCTCAACCAACATCACTAAATAGATTATCTGGTCGTTATCACATTGCTGTTTGTGGGAGCTGGCTGTGCGCAAAATTGGCTGCTGCATTTTGACCTCGGTTTCGTTTTGTCTAACCATTCCTATGTTCCTATTAGCTGTGACTGGAATGACATATGCACAGCAGAGCAGTTCTGATTGCTAACACATGGAGGAACTTATGAGTAATGGCCACTTCCTTGGCCAGGGATGACGTGTGACGTCCAGACCCCAGGAAAGGGGAAGGGTAGAAAATAAACTACCTTAAAAATAGTGGTTTAATTGCCTTGCCTTGTGAAATAGTGCTTCAGGTTGGCAGGGCATGAATGCGCGCCAGTGATTCATCCTTACTCTGGGTGAATCCTCAATCATAGCCAGACTATTCAGGGAAAACTCCCGGTCAAGGATCAATTTCATGTTTCCATTTGCAGTTTCTGTGTTGGAAAATTTATTACAAGATGAAATAATCCTTTTATTAGGAAGGTTAATTCATAAGCATTAGTAGGTCATTCATTCATAAAAGAAATCATGGTGGGTGGGCGGGGGGAACTGCACACAATAAGATGATGCCTTTAAATAATTTATTTAAGGTATAATTTAATTGTGGGGGTCATTTAATGCAAATTGTACATGTGATTATTTTTGAATTTATAGCGTTGAAAATGATCCCCAAGTATTGGAAACACATTGCACGATGTTTCAGTTTCATGCCAGACTGAAGCTTACTCCATTAGTACATAACAGACCTCCAGATAACGGCCAATTAGCGCACTGCGGCCAAGACCGACCTTTCCATAAATAACACCAGTATCCTAATATTTCAATCAAACTTCTGGTTTATTGCAAAAATAAATCCTAGGACGTGGGTGTTGGATGAGTAGAATCCAACATTAGAATTGCTGAAGAACCAACTCATTGTACGCGATTTGTTGAGATTGTACACAGAACATTAAAAGATCTGTTGCTGAATTGAAGATCTGATTAAAAGTGTTTGCAAGGCAGTCACAACAATGGGCTACATTATATTATACTCAGTGCTTGAGGTAGACAAGGCGGTGAGGGTGGGGGGGGAGGTGGGGAAGAGAGGGAGGCAACAGGCTGAAGATGTGATCTCATAATTGAAGTTCTGAAGGGCAATGTTTTACCACAAAGAGACAGCGACAGGATGTCATTGGCTTGTGAAAAGCCTGATACTGAAAAGAGAACAAAGACATGTGTGGGAAACATGCAGATCAGATGCAGATTTACTGATACTGAATATGGCAAAGAAAACATTTCTGCTTTTTGCTTTTAGAAAGGCTTGCATTTCTATAGCGCCTTTCACAAACTCAGGACGTCCCAAAGTGCTTTACAGCCAATGAAGTACTTTTGAAGTCTAGTCACTGTTGTAATATAGGCAACGCGGCAGCCAATTTGCGCACAGCAAAGTCGCACAAACAGCAATGTGATAATGACCAGATAATCTGTTTTAGTGATGTTGATTGAGGGATAAATATTGACCAGGACACCGGGGAGAACTGCCCTGGTCTTCTTCGAAATAGTGCCATGGGATCTTTTACATCCACCTGGGAGAGCAGACGGGGCCTTGGTTTAACATCTCGTCTAATAGACGGCATTTCCGACAGTGCGGCACTCCCTCAGTGCTGCACTGGGAGTGTCAGCCTAGATTTTTTGTGCTCAAGTCTCTGGAGTGGGACTATGAACCCACAATCTTCAGACTCAGAGGCGAGAGAGTGCTGCCCTCTGAACCACAGCTGACAGTTCTATCGAGTACACCTTGAAGGCCAAGGGCTGCACCTCCAATCACTTAGCTGATGGCCATTTCTTGAGATCTGTGGTGCAAAAAAGTGGCCTCAAAAGTCCTAATTATTTGTATACTGTGCGATATCACTCAGTCCTGAATATCAAACCTGCCCTCTGATGGCTCATATTTCCTCCTTCCCCATAGACAAAATGAACAGGCTGCATACAATTGGCATGGTTTAGTGTTCCGTTCAGTAAAACACCAATGCATTCTTACATGGTAGTTTGTGTATAAAGGATCTGGGACTATTGACGAACGAACAACATTTTTCCTTCGCAATATCTGTTGAATAGTTTATAGCTGTAGTTTCCCTCTCCAAACAAACCTTTTTTGCCAATTTTAGAAAAATGGGACATAATCAGACAGCGGATTCCTAAAATAAAACTGAAGTCAAGTGAATTGTTTAGATTTGGTTTTTCACTTTATCCTTTGATCCAGGTTTCATCATCAACTTTCCAGCCAATCAATTCTCAACCAGAAGTTCAATGGCTTTGATGAAGGTATTGGTACATTGCAATATTTTCAATACATTTTTCACTTAATCACAGTAAATTAAGGTAAATGAGAATGGTAGAATTACTGTTGCCGACGTTATTGGACTAATGCTCAACATGTTCCTATGATATTCCTTTGTGCACTATTTTAATGGAGACGTTAACCCATTTAGCGACTTTAGCTATGAGGACAGATTAGAGAAACTGGGGCATTTTTAATAGAACAGAAGAAATTAAAAGGCGTTCTGATAGAGGCGTCCAAATTATGAGGAGTTTTGATGAGATAAATCGTGAAAAACTATTTCTACTGCTTGGTGGGTCAGGGCATAAATTAAAAATCTTCACCAGAAGATCAAAGGGGAGAAGTTAGGAGATTTTTTTTTTTTATACACAAGGTTGTTCAGATATCGAATAACCACCAGAAACAGTGATGGCAACAGAATCCATAATAGTTCTTAAAAGGAAAATGGATCAATGAAAAAGTTTAAAAGAATATGGGGAAAGTGTAGGGCAATGGGACCAAGTGAATAGTTCTTTCAGAGCGCCAGTTCAGGGGCGGTGGGCCGAATGGCCTCCATCTGATACTATTTATGTTGAACAGGTTAAACATCTCCATTAAAATGGCGGAGAGAGGAACTTCAGACAATACTGTTCAATGCTCGTACATTCGTAGCCCACAGTACCATTTCAGGCCCTAAAAGAATTGAAAAAAACCCCCAATTGTCCAATTCAGAGATGGCTTTGCTGATCTAAATTAGAACATTTAAAGTGAATAGTCGCTAACTTTGCTCTAACTGTGTGGAGTTTTAATTGATTGACAAGAATAATGGACAGAGTGTGGATTCTTTAATGACATTGACAAGAAAGGTAACTTAAAAAAAAATCGACCTTTTTGGCCGTGTCTTTTATAATCTTAGTTGAAAACAATCAAAATTTAAAAGTACAATAGCAAAATACTGCGGATGCTGGAAATCTGAAATAACAACAGAAAATGCTGGAGTGTTTCCAAAATTTAAAAGTACCCTACCTTGCATTTGGGTTTCTATAGTTGCTTTGGGGTAAAAATTGAGTCGCGCCCCATTTGGGGCGCTAACCTCGCCGGGGCGCGACTTTTAGCGCCCCGAAAAAATTAGCGGCCCCGCGCTGGAACTTCAGTGGTTGCGCCCCAAGAGGGAAGCGGGGCGCCACTGGAAGCAGCCCGCATCCCTCTTGGGGCGCTGCGAGGGAATATCCTGGCGCTGCGGCACGTCGCGCCGCGGTATTGCAGGCCTTCCTCCCCTTCTTAAAGGGGAGGGACCCTGCGCAGCGCGAACCGGGGCCCAGCTGGGCCCCCAGGGATCGGGAGTGCCGGCAAAAGAGCCCGGCACTCAAGAGAAGTGCCGGGCTCTTGGAGCGCAGCCGGCACTTCACGGTGGGGGGGCTTCACGGGGGCCGGGGACAGCAACGGGGGCAGGTGCTGGCAGGCGGCCAGCAACAAAAATGGCCGCCTGCCACCTCCCCTTTAAATATCGCCGCCCCGGCCGCACGTACGCCTCCCTGAACCCGTCGGACATAGCGTCTGGCGGTAAATCAGGGGGCGCGACTGAAGATCGCGGCTGGAGCGCGAGCGGGGTGCTGCACACGGCGATGACGTCATCGCCAGCGGCGCAGCGCCACAGGGCGCTACCGGCTGGCGCCGCCGCTAACCTCCCGCTGAATTTTACGGGAGGCGTGGGCGGCGCTGCGCCCGGGCGTTAGCTGCTTTACGCCCCATTAGCGCCCTCTTAAGGCGCTAATGGGAGGCGCAAGCAGCTGAATTTTTCCCCCATTTGTCTTTTAAAAGGGGAAGAGGCTGAAAGATTCTGAATGTGTAGCTATTAACTTTATACAAGACATGAAAGCGAGATTATAAGTCCAGCAAGAGAATTGGTCCAGCCCCACACTACATGGTCGATTCTTAATGACCTAAGGGCACTAGGGATGGGCAATAAATGTGACTTTGCCAGCGTCACTCGCATCCCGAGAACAAATATGTTAAAGATTTACTGTGCCACAAGTATTACAGCAATGTTAAGTATTGTCACAGATTTGGTTAGGACAGGATTAATGAGGAAAAGAACACAGGCTAACAAATTCCTAGAACAGGATTGACACAAAACCTGAATTTATAAGGTTGTTGTCCTTGTAAACCAAAAAGAGATCGAACAGGTTTTTAAGCAAGTGCAGGGGCAGGGAAAGGGGGGAGGGGAAGAAAGAACAAAAGGGAAGGTCTGTGATAGGATGAGATTAAGAGACATTAAGAGATGGTGCAAGGCGAAAGGAGATGATAATGGGACAAGTTAAGAAACAAAAGATGGCTCTAGATGAAGTGTAAATGGCAGAATGAAAGACAGCTGCCATGTGGGAGAGAGAAAAAAATATATAATAAATAAAATAAATGGAAAAAAAAGAATAGGGGCAGAGGTTATGGTCTGAAATTGTTGAACTCTATGTTGAGTCCAGAAGAGACCTAATTAGTCAGTTCCAAAATGTCAACTTCTAAAATTAGCAAGCTTCTTGAATATCCATTATGACAGCGATCTTGATATAAACACAGTGGCAATCAAGTGATTATAAAGTTGTGTACTTTGATAATTGAACCTATTTTATCCCATTATCTGAACACAATACTCACAATGTGACATTGATTGATCATTAGATAAACACCCTCAAGGCTCTGAACCTTTTGTACAAGGCCCACCATCCATGATCAATTTAACACTGGCTCAAGGGAGCACTGAATATGCAGTGGTAAATGCTACTTCTAAAACATTAACATTTCTGAAAACCTTGCCTCTAATCACCCTTATTCTCATGGGTCATTAGTGGACTTTGGGCCCAGTGGTTAAGAAATACTGCCCTTTGGGAACTGTCCCAGTGTTCGTTTTTAAAGTAAACTCCAGACAGTAACCAAATAATATTTAATATACGAAAAACATTTCTATAGTATCTAATTCTTGGAATACTTATTTTTAACTACTTCATCTATATCTGGAAATACGAGTTTCAAAGTGAATTTTTTTCACTTACTGAGAGCAGCTATTGATTGAAGTGCAGAGTCTATTTGATCACTCGATTATGACACGTTCTTTGCTGTTTCTGTGTGTTATAAGATTTTCTTTTTTGCCATAGTTCAGAGCAACCTTTAACACATTACAAACTTAAGGACTGAAATTCCTGGGTTGGGGAGGTTGCAAATGGAAATTTGTGCCCAGGGCAGGTCTAGGAAATTGGGGCATGAGCTGAATCTTCTAGGTTTCTGCCCCATTTGCAGATATATCAATGGTGGGTGAGGTGGGTGAGTGGGGGTGTGGGTAAGTCCTGCGTCCATTCCCCCCTACATCCTGAGCGCAGTTTTGGGGCTACCTCGTGAATTCCCCCAGCACGCCACTCTTAGGCAACAACGGATCTGCTGAGAGCAGGCTTGGGTTTTGTACTGGACCTTCTGAAGGCACCAAAAACATTGCAGAGCTCAGATAACCAATCCCAAATCATTCTGACATGAATTTTTAATTAGCGGATGAGAAAAAAACACAAATCAGTCCCGGTAATTGAATGTTCGAGTAAAAAGAAAAAGACTTGCATAGCAACCTACCACGTACCTTAGAAACATCTCCAAGTACTTCACATATGTTAAATTATTTCTAAGTGTAGTTACTGTTAAATAGGCAAATGTCGCAACTCTTTTTGTACACAGAAAGATCCCACAAACAGCAATGATGTGAATGACTAATCCACTCTACCATTGGTGGTGTTGGTTAAGAGTGGAATGCTGGCTAGGACATCAGGAGAGCTCCCTGCTCTTCTTTGAAATGCCGTGGGCTATGTAACGCCCACTTGAACCTCAGAAACAGTCAGACAGGCTTTGGTTTATTTTGAAGGATGGAACCTCTAACAATGCGGGAGTAGTTTGCTATATGTGAAATATTAGCTATTAATAATGTTTAAGCTCAGAACAAACAAATACCTTATTCAATATTGTCTGATATGTATTTACCTGCAGCAGTTTTACTGAGGAGAATGAAACAGGGGTATAATTTTTACATTCATAAGAGTTCAAATGAACCAACTACTGGAATACAGACTGGCTCAGGAGAAAGGAAAGATACATTATTATTTGTTGCCTGTAAGAACTTTCATCTCAATATCTACCCTTTAACGACAATTCTTTTATGTTGTAATGAGAGCTGAGCCTGGAGTCCTACCATCACTGCAATCTAGAACTGATTAATTAAGATAGCAATCCCTCTATTCTGCCCACAGTAATTCTATCTGGACATAAGGAGGTTTGCACTGGCTGGACATTTGACCATCAATCATTGGAGATATCAGTCTCTGCAAGTTTTCCAAACAAATAAGATGAAGCATCAAATGTTGCTAAAGGAGATGAGGGTATTCCCAATGATTTCCTACCATCAGATAAAGGTAAGGAACTGCCTTGATCTAGTGACCCGAGAGTAGCAGTGTAGGAGTTCCCATGAATATGTTTTTGTTATATGGATAATTTGAACCTTCATCCATGGCTCGGATGAATTTAACCCTGTTCATTGGGTGACGAGCGTGTGCAGTCGCGACAGATTAACGTTGGCTTTACTGAGGGTGTTGTTGCCTTTGCCAATAATCCACTGTTAATTTCAAGTCATTTTCATTTACACATAAACTTTAGCGTGGCAGCAAAGCAGATTGGCGATTTGAGTTCTCACCGTACTGCAACAGTTTGCTGAGTGTTTGAAACCCAAAATTCAGATCCCTTAATGTAAACGTGGTCTCCACATTCTTGGCAAACTTAGGAGAGATTAGCTTTTGTTGCTGCGCGCTGTGAAAATGCAGCTTAAGATCAATCAACCAGTGGTTGCTGTGCTGACTGCTTAAACCTGTTTTACATGCTGAACCATCTCTATGCATATTGTTATAACAATACGTGTTAAATAAAAATAGTTGAAAGGAAATAATTACAGAAATCCTTGCAGGGACAGTGTACATTTACTGTGTTCTTAATTTCAGTCCATCTTGGCTCAGTTGGTGGCACTTATGCCTCTGGCTCAAAGTCGTGTGTTCAAGCCCCACTCCAGAGACTTGAGCACAAGTCTAACCTGACACTCCAGTGCAGTACTTAGTTCCTCAACCAACATCATAAAAAAAAACAGATTATGTATCTTACGTGAAATTGATATCTGTGGTCACTAATATTCCAGGCTAGAACAATAAGTAATATGCAATACCAACATATCGCATTGTATGCAACATTTTAGAATCTGGTCCACATTGCTGGGTCAAGAACACAGAGAGGGCAAATGAATGAGGAGCCTTCATTGTCAGAGCCTTGAACAGAAAATAGGTCATTGCACTCCAGATTCCCTGAACAGTAGGACACGGCCATTCCTGGGTGGGGGATGGGATTGAAATCTTGGAGTTGTTAGAAATGTATTTCCAAACAAGATATATTTCTCTCGCAGACACCGATCGACCTTCTGAGCATCTCCAGCATTTTCTGCTTGTACAGTAAACTCTTTCGTATCCGGCACCTATGGGACCGGGATGGTGCCGGTTGATGAAAAATTCCAGATAGCAGAGAGGTAGGCAATTTTTAACACAAAAAAATAAAAACCACTGACTAACTCGGCCACCGCGGGAAACTCGGACTCGGAAAAACGAAAAATGGATGGATTCGGCAAGATTACCGGCTATCTATTTTGCCGGTTATTAAAGAATTCCGGATGATTAAGTGCCGTCTAAACAAGAGTTTACTGTATTTCAAATTCTAGCATTTGCTGTTTACCCTTTTAGCTATGGGCGTCTCTTGGATTTTTTTGAATGAGCGTTTCATCTGAACAATGATGTCTGATGTGTTACTTGCACTTTAGGAAACTCTTTATACGTTTTAACTAACATAATTTTTGTATGTCTAATAAATGAAATAAAAAATACAAATAAAAAATGAAATCATGAGGCATCCCATGCCAGTGACTGTACAAATGACCTTTTCAGAATTATGAATGAAGTCAGGATATCAACATTATTTGAAACCTGGATTAGCTCACATCATTTCTATACTTACTCCTACATATCGAGCACTGCAGCATTTTTCAATGATAATTAAATTAACATTTTAATGGAAGTTCCATAATTGTCCAACAGTAAAAATAGTAATGATATGACACATTTCCTCTGGTATGCAACTTATTGTATGCACCAACAGGAAATTGGGTCAGAGTTGTTGAGTTTCTGTCTGCCAACTGTTGATTTATGAACTCTTTTAAGCTATATACAGACTCTCTTCCATCGAGGAGCTGAGGATGTAATGCATTTGTAAGGTAGAGCCTATTGCAATGTTCCCTTTAAGGTGTGCGACCGCGTGGCCTCGCTGCGCACTGCAGCTCCCGCGCAGCCAGCTCACCGGCTTTAAATGGGAACATTTGGAATGAGCCGTGCAGCTCCTTAAAGGGGCCGCGCACCCAAAAAAAAATTAAAGGGAACATTGGTCTATTGTGCACTTATAGGGGCAGTAATTGGCGTACGTTGCACCTGTTTTCAGGCATAAAATGGGCGCTAAGCGTGGCAATTTAACAGTCGGATTGCCTGCGCCCAATCTGCACAGGTGTTGGAGCTACTCCTAAATTTGTGGAGCTCTGTTTTTAGCCATCACGGGCGGGCGCCTAAAACAGGCATTCGGCTCCTTAAATATGTGAATTATTGTGCAGTTTCACCAGCAGAGGGTGGGGGAGTTTCACCAACAGAGGGTGGGGGAGGGGAGGGGCGGGGTGGGGCAGTGTCACCAACAGAGGGTGGGGGAGAGAGATGGGGCGGGGTGGGGGGAGTGCGGTTTCACTGACAGAGGGCTGAGGGGAGATGATTCTATCCTCTTCCTCCCTGAACAGGAATGGAAGCGGCTTGTGGAGCATTTTCTGACTCCTCGACTCAACAGTATAAAAATGGGTCAGAAGAAAATGCACTTTTTTATTAAAAAATGATACATACAGTACTTCAATGTGCAACATTTATGCGCAGTGGTTGGTGTATGATTGTTGGATTCAAGGAATCCTTTGAGTGACATTAACACAGTCAAGATGTGTGTTCTCCTTCCCCCATACAGAGTCTTTGTGGCAATGGTGCTCCTACAAAAGTGCTGCGTACGGAATTCCAGTATACTGACTTAGTGCCGATGAGCTAACAGCGATATATGTCCAAGTCTGGACGATGCGTTACTTAGACAGGAACTTGGAGGTGATGGTGTTCCCACAACATTGCTGTTCTTGTCCTTCTCGGTGCTGGAGGTCACAAGGGAGCAAGGTGCTGTCGAAGTAAACCTTGACGAGTTGCTGCAGTGCATCCTGTGGATTGTACATATTGCAGCCATGGATGAGCTTGATACTGAGTACAGTGGCAGGGGCACTAATCAAGCAATCTGCTCTGTCCTGAAGGATGCTAAGCTTCTTGAGCGTTGGTGTGGCTGCATCCATCCAGGCAAATGACACTCCTGACTTGTCCCCTGTGGATGATGTAGAGGCTTTGAGGGGTCAGGAGGTGAGCCACTCATCACAGAATAGAAACATAGGAGCAGGAGTAGGCCATTCGAGCCTGCTCTGCCATTCAATATGATCATGGCTGATCCTTTATCTCAATACCATATTCCTGCTCTCTCCCCATACCCCTAAACATTGGCCAGTACACCGGGGATAACTTCCCTGCTCTTCTTTGAAATAGTGCCAAGTGGCCTTTTACATCCACCTGAGAGAGCAGACGGGGTCTCGGTTTAGTGAGTTAGTGCCGCTTGATTGCATTGTTGATGACTCTTTACAATACTTTGCTAATGATTGGGAGCAGGCTGATATGGTGGTAATTCGCTGGGTTGGATTTTTCCTACTTTTTGGAGGACAGGACATACCAGGGTTGACAGGATTAAAACTGCCATAACCTTATGCTGATGCGATGCCTAGGTTGTTACCAATAGGTCTGTTCAATGGCCTTATTATTGAACTTAGTAGTGATTGTTTGCAACTGAATGGCTTGCTAGGCCACTTCAGCGTGCATTACCTGTCACCCGTCTAAGAGCCGATTCCCCACTCAGGGAGTTCCCGTGAGGAATAGCACTTCCCATTGGTGGGAATGTGTGAGCCTGCAGTCCCTGATTTTCTGTTGACTAATTTAAGTAGGTGGACAATCAGGCCTTGCAGGGTTGTAGGTTCCCAGCCAAAGCTCCCTAGGAGATTTACTGGAGCACCCGATCAGGTAATCAGCCTTTAAACTGACACAATGCCACGAATCCATCCATCGAGAAATGTAAAAATGTAGAGATTTTTCACAAAAACAAAAAGCTGACAGATTTCCAATCCAACGCGCCAGTTTTGATAGCTTGTTGCATAGAGGAAGGGAATGTTTGGCATGTGAGATACATGGAGTTAAATTCAGTTAAAGTCTTTCAGAAACTGCGTTACGTGGTTAGGCCTCTCGCGCTCTCTCTTCCCCCTGACTTTTTAACTGGGTGTTGGCAGAATAGTTGCCCACTTGTGACCATGGCCAAAGTGTCTATATTAGGCCAGACTTGCAATGAGCAGGAGTTACAGCTGCCAGTACAATGAGAGTTAAGCAGACAGAATTGTAAATGAACTACAATGGTTGCCATGTAGAAGCTGCTGAATCCAAGTAACAAATATTACAATATCTCACACTGCATCTGCAGTACACGCTGTAGAAAGTAACAGAGGTACAAGCATAACAAAGGAGATATACAGAAAGCAAGGAGCGGCCGCATGGGAGGTGGGTGCCTCTGTCACTGTCAGTGACACTAGGCAGATGAATAGTGACTCTTCCACTCCCATAAGGGTTTGTGCTACTGTCAAGAACTTTTAATCACCTTCTCGATATCGCGTTGTGATGTATTCCATGGGCACACGACGCATCCACAATAGCAGATTGAAACAACACTAATCACTGTGTTTAACTCCTTTCACTGGCCGACGATAATTATAGAGAAGCTCTCAGTGTGGCACTTCTTGTTCGATGGGTGCTGTTTTTTTTTCCTGAATGTTGTTTTCTTGCTGTTATGTTAATGATAATTATTTTATGCTTTGCGAAAATTGCTGCTGAATAAGACTTATTTCCATGCAAATTATACACAGAATGCAGTACAGAGGTGACTTTTAAATAAAGGCCATGGTTTCAAGCAGAGATATACCGCAATACAACATATATTGCATTGTGAAAACTGGGCATTTCAGCGATTTCCACAATTACATTTTTTTATCCTTCACCAGTGCCCGTTAATTATGGTTTGTTGAAAAGCAGATTCTCATTGTCAGCTGAGGCTACTGGGGCCAAACTTCCTTGGTAACTCCAGTGGGAGTCCGATAGAAGCGCTCAGAAAAAAGGTCACGAACCGATGGACTGTTTCCTGACCTTTGCTGGGAAATTCCAGTAGGTGCTGTCCTCCCCTCCCCTGACTCTTACAATGCCAGCCCTGTCGGAGGAGGTGGGGAAAGGTTGGGCGGCAGGGACTCCCTACGCTGGAGGCTGGTACACTGAGTGAGAGAAGGCATATCAACCTCCAGAATGATGAAAGTGGGCCACATCAAGGGGTTGCAGGACAGGGATGCAATCATCAGCAAACATCCCCACTTTTGATCTTATGGACCCCCCCGAAGAATAGGCAAATACTTTTCAAAACATTCATGGGATGTGGGCGTCGCTGGCAAGGCCAGCATTTATTGCCCATCCCTAATTGCCTTTGAGAAGGTGGTGGTGAGCCGCCTTCTAGAACCGCTGCAGTCCATGTGGTGAAGGTACTCCCACAGTGCTGTTAGGGAGGGAGTGCCAGGATTTTGACCCAGCGACGATGAACGATCGGCGATATATTTCCAAGTCAGGATGGTTTGTGACTTGGAGGGGAGCTTGGGGGTGGTGGTGTTCCCATGCGCCTGCTGCCCTTGTCCTTCTAGATGATAGAGGTCACGGGTTTGGGAGGTGCTGCTGAAGAAGCCTTTGTGAGTTGCTGCAGTGCATCTTGTAGATGGTACACACTGCAGCCACGGTACGCTGATAGTGGGGGGAGTGAATGTTTAAGGTGGTGGATGGGGTGCCAATCAAGCCGGCTGCTTTGTCCTGGATGGTGTCGAGCTTCTTGAGTGTTGTTGGAGCTACACTCATCCAGGCAAGTGGAGAGTATTCCATCACACTCCTGACTTGTGCTTTGTAGATGGTGGAAAGGCTTTGGGGAGTGAGGAGCGATGTTTCCCCTAAGGTACGCAACCGTGCGGCCACACAGCAATCAGGAAGTCCCGTGCAGGCCGCTCTCCAGCAGCTGTCGCTGGAAAAGATACTGCACATGCTGGCCAGGTAGTGGCCGCGCAGTAAATTTAAAGGGGCCACGCACCAAAGAAAATTAGAGGAAACATTGGTCAGGAGGTGAGTCACTGGCCGCAGAATACCCAGCCCCTGACCTGCTCTTGTTGCCACAGTATTTATGTGGTTGGCCCAGTTAAGTTTCTGGTCAATGGTGACTCCCAGGATGTTGATGGAGGGGGATTCGACGATGGTAATGCCGTTGAATGTCAAGGGGAGGTGGTTAGACTCTCTCTTGTTGGAGATGGTCATTGCCTGGCACTTGTGTGGCGTGAATGTTACCTGCCACTTGTCAGCCCAAGCCTGAGTGTCGCACAGGTCTTGCTGCATGCGGGCACGGACTGCTTCATTATCTGAGGAATTGCAAATGGCGCTGAACACTGTGTAGTCATCAGCAAACATCCCCACCTTTGACCTTATGATGCAGGGAAGGCCATTGATGAAGCAGCTGAAGATGGTTGGGCCTAGGACACTGCCCTGAGGAACTCCTGCAGCGATGTCCTGGGGCTGAGATGATAGGCCTCCAACAACCACAACCATCTTCCTTTGTGTTAGGTATGACTCGAGCCAGTGGAGATTTCTCCCCCTGATTTCCATTGACTTCAATTTTACTCAGGTGACCAATGCGATACTGCCTGTGTTGCACTAACTCCCAAGACAAATTTCTACCTCACTTTATATTACAATAGGTCAGCTGTGGTTCAGTGGGTAGCACACTCGCCTCTGAGTCAGAAGGTTGTGGGTTCAAGTCCCGCTCCAGAGACTTGAACACAAAAATCTAGGCTGACTCTCCAGTGCAGTACTGAGAGAGTGCTGCCCTGTGGGAGGTGCCGTCTTTCGGATGAGACGTTAAACCGAGGCCCCGTCTGCTCTCTCAGGTTGATGTAAAAGATCCCACGGCACTATGTCGACGAAGAGCAGGGGAGTTATCCCCGGTGTCCTGGCCAATATTTATCCCTCAACCAACATCACTAAAAACAGATTATCTGGTCATTATCACATTGCTGTTTGTGGGAGCTTGCTGAGTGCAAATTGGCAGCCGCGTTTCCTACATTACAACAATAACTACACTGCAAATAGTACTTCATTTGCTGTAAAGCGCTTTGGGACGTCCGGTGGCCGTGAAAGGCGCTATAGAAATGCAAGTCTTCGTTTCACCTGAGATGTATTCTCCTGCTTGAGGAACTCACTGGAGTTTTGTCACTTGTACACAGAAGTTTAAACACAGAGTAAATCTTCCCCATTTGCAATGACCTTTTCACCCTATGGATATGCTTAAAATGGCCATCGACGTATTGAACGAGCACCAAAACACCAGTATAAATCCTGAAAAATTCCCTAATGCTGTGTAATAAAAACAGAATTGGACTTATCACCACAAATCAGTGGGCCTATGTATAAATGTGTGGAATGCAATCCCCAGACCATCAATAAAATTCCTGGCATCCCATGTAATGAAAACAGAATTTGACTCATTCAATCACCATAAAACAGCAACCTTGGATATGGGTTCAAATCCGCAGATCATTCTCTTTTGGATCAGTAATGCTTATCCACTTCTCATTCAATGCCAACACAGTCCCAAAGTGCTCTCGGCTTAATAACTGCTCACAACCACAGTTCAACAAGTTTGTGCAGAGAGCTCATAAGGACAGAGAGTGTGTTAAATAGAAATGTTATTCCGAAGCTAAGTTATGTTAGGGAAGGAGCTCAGACTTTGACATGTGGAGAGGCACTATAAACTAAATAGTACAATTTTAAAGGGGGTGCAGGAACAGAGACCTGTGAGTATACATTACAAATCTTTTTGTATATACAGACCTGGATGACATTCAGGCTTGGGCTGATAAGTGGCAGGTAACATTTGCGCCACACAAGTGCCAGGCAATGACTATCTCTAACAAGCGAGAGTCTAACCACCGCCCCATGACATTCAACGGCATTACCATCACCGAATCCCCCACCATCAACAACCTGGGGGGTTACCATTGACCAGAAAATTAACTGGACCAGCCACATAAATACTGTGGCAACAAGAGCAGGTCAGAGGCTGGGTATTCTGCGGCGAATGTCTCACCTCCTGACTCCCCAAAGCCTTTCCACCATCTACAAGGCACAAGTAAGGAGTGTGATGGAATACTCTCCACTTGCCCATTAAAATGACTCTGCTTTTGCTACAGGCCTCGCTAATCTCTAAATTAATACATTCTGCCACTTCATTGCTGCTATCGAGAGGCCTGTAGATAACTCACATTACAGTCTTAAGTCTTCCCTTAATCCTCAATTCTAACCATAGAGTCCCTGCTTTCCCTTACCTATATCCTCTCTTACTAATGTTGTAATAGTATCTTTAATCAATAAGTCTACCCCTCCTCCACTTCCAGTTTCCCTATCCTTTCTAAAGACCTTATACGAAAGAAAGACTTGCATTTCTATAGCGCCTTTCACGACCACCGGACGTCTCAAAGCACTTTACAGCCAATGAAGTACTTTTGGAGTGTAGTCACTGTTGTAATGTGGGAAACGTGACAGCCAATTTGCGCACAGCAAGCTCCCACAAACAGCAATGTGATAATGACCAGATAATCTGTTTTTGTTATGTTGGTTGAGGGATAAATATTGGCCAGGACACTGGGGATAACTCCCCTGCTCTTCTTCGAAATAGTGCTACGGGATCTTTTACATCCACCTGAGAGAGCAGACGGGGCCTCGGTTTAACATCTCATCCGACAGACGTGCAGCACTCCCTCAGCACTGCACTGGGAGTGTCAGCCTAGCTTTATGTGCTCAAGTCCCTGGAGTGGGACTTGAACCCACAACCATTTGACTCAGAGGTGAGTGTGCTACCCACTGAGCCACAGCTAACATTGGAATAACCTGGAATATGTAACTCCCAACCATGACCAGCTCGCAGCCATGTCTCAATATTGGATAAATACTTGAAGGGGAAACATTTGCAGGGCTATGGAGAAAAAGTAGGGGAGTGGGACTAATTGGAGAGTTCTACCAAAGAGCTGGCACAGGCACGATGGGCCGAATGGTCTCCTTCTGTGCTGTATCATTCTGTGATGTGGAGGAGGGAGCGGGAAACCAGGCGGGTCAGCAGTGGATATTGGAAAATCAAGACCTGTGATTTACAGTGTACTGATATCAACGGATGAAAACATATGAATTAGGAGCAGGAGTGGGCCTGCAGGAGTAGGCCTACTCGAGCCTGCTCCGCCATTCAATAAAATCATGGCTGATCTGATTACTCCACATTCCCGCCTACCCCCGATAACCTTTCACCCCCTTGCTTATCAAGAATCTATCTACCTCTGCCTTAAAAATATTCAAAGACTCTGCTTCCACCGCCCCCTGAGGAAGAGAGTTCCAAAGACTCACCACCCTCTGTGAGAAAAAATTCTCCTCATCTCTGTCTTAAATGGGCAACCCCTTATTTTTAAACAGTGACCCCTAGTTCTAGATTCTCCCACAAGAGGAAACATCCTCTCCACATCCACCCTGTCAGGTCCCCTCAGGATCTTATATGTTTAAATCTAGTCACCTCTTACTCTTCTAAACTCCAGCGGATACAAGCGTAGCCTGTCCAACCTTTCCTCATTAGACAACCCGCCCATTCCAGGTATTAGCCTAGTAAACCTTCTCTGAACTGCTTCCAACGCATTTACATCCTCCCTTAAATAAGAAAACCAATACTGTACACAGTACTCCAGATGTGGTCTCACCAATACCCTGTATAACTGAAGCATAACCTCCTTACTTTTGTATTCAATTCCCCTCGCAATAAATGATAACATTCTATTAGCTTTCCTTATTACTTGCTGTACCTGCATACTAACCTTTTGCGATTCATGCACTAGGACACCCAGATCCCTCTGCATCTCAGAGCTCTGCAATCTCTCACCATTTAGATAATATGCTTCTTTTTTATTCTTCCTGCCAAAATGGACAATTTCACATTTTCCCACATTATACTCTGTTTGCCAGATCTTTGCCCACTCACTTAACCTATCTATATCCCTTTGTAACCTCCTTATGTCCTCTTCACAATTTACTTTCCTACCTATCTTTGTGTCATCAGCAAATTTAGCAACCGTACCTTCGGTATACCACCGCAAGTGTGCACGCTTTCCCAATATGCAATGATGGCAGGTGAGGATCCCCGGCGAGGCCATCTACCCTGGAATTTCCCCGACCCGTAAACTATATTTATAAACAAATTGGGGTAGAAATTGGTAAGCGCTGCACCCGTTTTTTTTGGGTGTAGAACAAGCACAAAGCAAACCAGTTTAGCAGGGAGACGGCCTGCGTCTGATCTGCACGGGCGTTAGACCTACTGCTGAATAAGTGGAGCCCATTTTTTAGGCATTAAAATATGTAAAGATATGTAAAAAAATATGTAAAAATATGTAAAAATATGCCCCATTGCATATGTTAATGAGGGGCCTAACACCCGTTGAAGCACCCCTCACCTAAATTAGTTACCGATGAACAGAGCAGCCATCGGGCCTGCTCCGCTGAGGATTCTTCTACCACCAACAAAAGGTAAGTTTAAGAACCCACCCTGAGCAGCAGGAGTGGTCTTTTGACCCTGCAGGCCCCGCGATAGTCCTCCCAGTTTTCCCTCCGTGGAGCTCGATTCGAACCTCTTCTCGAGTCTTATCTGAGGGGCTCTGCTGGCGAGGCAGGCGGCCCGAAATTGTGTTTTTCTCTCATCAAGCCAGCTGCCTGTGGAGGCACGACCCGATTGTGTGGTTGGGGCCCGAGGACCGGTTTCTATCAACCCAGAGGCCTCTTGGTTCCGGCACGCGCTGTTTGAGCAACCCTGAAAATCGGCCCAGACTCCTTTCTACCCCATTATGTCTGACATTTCCTGCAACCTACTGCTGATTATTTTCCAAGAAAATCGTAGCGATGATCAACGTTCCCTTTAACTTTTTTTTTTGGGTGCGCGGCCCCTTTAAGGGGCTGCGCGGCCCATTCAAAATACTGCGCATGCGCGTTTTTTTTTCCCATTTAAAAGCCAGTGAGCCGGCATGTTCTGCGCAGCTTAAAGGGAACATTGGTGATGACGTCGTGTTACAGAAATAACTTTCCGAGAACAACATTCAGCACTGAGTTCATAAAATATTCTCAAAGGCAGGCACGTCTCCCAGTTATAACAAGAGAGCTTTACGTCCTCTTCACAAACAGGTAAAAAGAATTTAACAGAAGTCAAAAATTTTGAAATTCCTCAAGCGGGCTTTTAGGTGGGACGTCTTGATCTGAGGTGGGGTTTGAACTTGCGCCCGCCCCCATGGATACGCCCCTGAACCTCCCCCAAATCCCAGGGTCAGGAGCAGCAGCATTCTGGACCGTTCTCAGTGCAACGTCAGTGGGCTGGCTGTGCTGAAGATTAAAAGAAAAAAATTAAAAATTGGCCAGTTTTGTAGATTCCTGGCTTTCCTACTGCAACTCGGAAACCGGCCATTTAAAATTTAAATCCCCGAGCCCGAGCCCACAGCAATGTTGGACGCCAGGAACCCATTGGCATCACTTGCACAGATGACGCAAAATACATCAAACGATCTATTTCCTTCATTTGAATGGCATTGTGCAGCCGTCTTCAGATTCAATGGGATTTGAGACAAGTCTTGCCCTGCTCATCCAGATAATTAAATAAAAAAAAAAATAAGAGGGCAACACGGTGGCGTAGCGGTTAGCACTGGTGCCTCACAGCGCCAGGGACCCGGGTTCGAATCTGGCCTCGGGTGACTGTCTGTGTGGAGTTTGCACATTCTCCCCGTGTCTGCGTGGGTTTCCTCCGGGTGCTCCGGTTTCCTCCCACTGTCCAAAAATGTGCGGGTTAGGTTGATTTGGCTATGATAAATTGACCCTTAGTGTTAGGGGGGATTAAATATGTGGGGTTATAGGGATAGGATGGGATATGTTAGGGGGAATTAAATACGTGGGGTTACGGGGATAGGGTGGGATATGTGTCAGTGCAGGCTCGATGGGGATTCTGTGTGAGAAAGCAGGGACAGGGTATTGGATTTGGATGATCAGCCATGATCGTATTGAATGGTGGAGCAGGCTCGACGGGCCGAATGGCCTACTCCAGTTTCTATGTTTCTATAACAGTGCCAATGGGAGAGGAATTTTGGTCTTCAACGTCTATTTATTATATCAAATACCAGTGAGCTAAAGACTTTTGCTTTGCTCAGTTTTCTCTTTCTTGGCCCTAAAGGTGCTGATTCATGCCAGGGTTCAGTTCCTTAGGAGTCTCTCCTGAGCAAGAGCATTGCAGTTTGAGCGAGGCAGTATAAATGCTTGGCAGGAGGTCATTTTGCAGATATCAGTCTCAGACTAGTAGATGCAGTATAAATATCACACAAATAATCAGAGGCTGTAATGTTTAACTTTTGCTCTCACGGCTTATGACCGCATCTAAATCTAAATATTAGGTTAGACTCCTGCATCTTCCTGGTGCCATTGTATATTCTATTTGCATCATAGACTATTCATCTAGAATGATATATTCACATGAAATCAGTAAGCCAACCAATCTTTCCCAGAGAATTGACTTTGTAATTACCAATTGTCTCCCAAGGTTTGTTTTGGATCCCTTTCCAGTTGTAGCATATTTGTCACCACCGGGGGGGTTAACCATCCATTCATGTGCTGCAAGCCTGAGACGTTCTCACAGTGAAGGAGGTCCTGGTAACCCACAAACAGTAATGTTATGACTGAGCTACCCATGAGCGGGGTGAGCTCTATAACTCTTGCTGTAATGTGTTCCTACCACACAGACAACAATATTTCCAGTTTGGTTTTAAAAAAAATAAAAAAGTGTCTGCATTCGGAGGAGTTGGATTGGGAATAATTAAAAGTCTGCTTTTGATAACAATTTTACAAAACTGACGCTGTTTGGATAAACTATCAAACAGAGTCTTTAATGGTTTAAAGGATTTTTTTTTGTATTCGAACTTTAATTCACCACTAAGTGGTGATATTTTAGTAAAAATACTGCTTGTCTGGGTCAACAGAAAATGCTTGGAAGCATTTGAAAAGGAACAAAAACTACAGTAATTGGGCCTTAGAGATTTGCTAAATTGTAACCATTTGCCAATCTCTGACACTTGTCACATGAGACACTAGCACATTGTGGGATGGGTATCACATTGGGCATTTGTCACCATTTAACAACACTTGGTAACAATAAACAGACAACTACACCAAACCTTACCAAACTGGGTAACAATTTCAGGCAAACTATGTGAATTAGATTTTGTCTTTCAGGTTTTGTCTCTTTTACCTAGAGATTTCCTGTGGGGAATTGGCTACATTCACAAGCTTCTCGCTCTTGGCTACAACAGAGTTAAAAAGATTCAAAGCCTGTTCATCCTTTTAGCTTAGTGTCAGCTGTGGCTCAGTGGGTAGCACAGTCACCTTCTGAGTTTATCAAGGTTTGTGGGTTCAAATCCACACTCCATGGAACTTGAGCATGTAAAACTATGTTGACACTCCAGTGCAGTACTGAGGGAGTGCTGCACTGTCGGAGGTGCTGTCTTTCAGATGAGATGTTAAACCAAGGCCCTGTCTCGCTCTCTCAGGTGAGCGTAAAAGATCCCATGGGCACTATTTCGAAGAAGAGCAGGGGAGTTATCCCTGGTGTCCTGGCCAATATTTATCCCTCAACCAACATAAAAAAAGCCCAGATTATCTGGTCATTATCACATTGCTGTTTGTGGGACCTTGCTGTGCGCAAATTGGCTGCTGCATTTCCCACATTACAACAGTGACTCTATTTCATTGGTTGTAAAGCCCTTTGAGACGTCCGGTGATCGTGAAAGGTGCTATATAAATGCAAGTCTTTCTTTCTTCCAATAATTGTTTAGTTGTTTTGAATGACAATCCGACAGCTTCATGGTCACTTTTACTGACACCAGCTTTTAATTTAGTTCCAGATTAAAAAAAAAACGTAATTTAAATTCTCAAACAGCCATGGTGGGATTATGAATTAACATTTTCCAGGTTATTCATCCTGGCCTCTGGATTACGAGTCCAGTGACTTAACCACTACGCTACCGTACCTGCATTATACTGACTACAGAATAACCAGTATGCCGACAATATCACATTTTAAAAACCCAGACACATTGTTCTACTCTCTGCACCTTGCTGCACTAACAAGGGATGTTCAGAAAAGGCCATTCTACTGGAAACAGCCTGAGATGTGTCAAGATTCTTGCAAGCTCTCAGACAGAAAGTGGGAAAATGTAGGCTTGTCACTGGAAGGAAATTTATAGAACCAGCAGAATTGTATGAAACATTATTTTGTAATTTCTCAAAGGATGACTCAAGGGGGGAGAAATGCCCCAAGAGGGCCATTTGGGGCGCTAAGTCGAAAAATGTTTGAAAAGTTAGGCGCTAACCTTTTCAAACATTTGAGAAATTCCCATTTTTTGCTCCAAGAGGGAAGTGGCGTGCTGAATCAAGCGCTCCACTTGCCTCTTGGAGCGCAAGAGGTGGGGAATGTCCCGATTGTGGGCGACGTGCTCAGCAGCGCCACGTTGCGGGGGCTCTTCCCTCAATTAAAGGGAAGGGCCCTACGCTGCGAGCTCTGCAGGTTTATTTTTAGATATGTGGGCCACCGTGGGAGTGCCGCGCGATCAGCCGGCAGATTTTTTTGGCCGGCCGCCCATCGCGCCTTTAGGTTGCGGCCGGTCTCAGTGTTTGCGACCACTGCAGCAGTCGGTAACATCGCCCGGCGCTGCTGCGGGACGCGATTGTGAATTTTTTTTCCCGAGGAGCTACCGGAGATCGTGATGTTATCGCCGTGCGCATCGCCCTGGTAGTGCCCCGGACCCGAATTTGACTTCCGCCCCCTGCAGCAACGCCGGGCGAAAATACCGACAGCTGCAGGAGGCGTGCATCGGGCGCCTGGCCGCTTCGGGGACAATGATGAAAGGCGAGGTGGCCGAGGTAAGTGGAAATAAACTTACCTTTATTGTTCTGCTTTTTTTCGCGGGTTCCTGCCCGCGATCGATCACTCTGCTTGAGTGCCGGGCTGATCGCGCGGGATCGCGGCTGCCTTGGTGGTCCAGGTCGGTACTTTTTCCATTGCAGAGCCTGCAGCGATGGCCTTTCCCTTTAAGGGAGGGAAGGAGCCTTAGAACGCGGCAGCGCTGCACGGCCCAGTGTGCAGCGCTGCTGAAGTCTCCGCCCCGCCCCACTTCCTTCTTGGAGCGCAAAACCGAATTAAAAAAAAGTTTAGAAACATTAGTGCCTGGCGCTAATTTTCCAAACTTTTAAAATTTAGCGCCCCAAATGGGGTTACAAAGAATTTCTCCCCCAGAAAATTGTGGGGATTGCACACCTGAGCTCCCAATATGTGCTCTCAGTGGGTTAGGCTCCTTTATAAGCCTCTTAAGATTGTTTCATTCAACCAGAAGAGGGAGCTGCTGTTTTCTGGGCTTCTCTGCACTAACCAGGAGTAGGGATCGTTTTCGGACTTTTTTTCTTCCCATTTGTACCGCACTTGCGCTCCATCAAGAGATCTCGCACAGAACGGGCAAACCTCTGCTGGGGGTAAGGATAGATGGGGACCTGACTCCAGAGTTATGCTGCTAGTTTAATGTCGATGCAAAGCCAAAGCCACTGCACACTGGTGTGAAAGCAACAGTACAACTCTGCTCTAATCCTCGTCTGTCGCAGTTAGTGGGCTTCCCATTCTGGTGTTACTGCTTCTGGTATGATTAACCAGAAACTTACCAAAAACCTTTGAAGGAATAGGTCCACGATCAAATGCACCTTTTTAGGAATCAAACAGTTGCAAAGAATTATGCTGAACTGTTGCATCCATTTGTTTTCTTCTGTCGATGTTTAAAAGCAATTTTGTTCAAATAATGAGTGCTAATGAAACCAGAGGTTGAACTGGTTTTGTAGAATTGCTGAGCCAACAATGTCACAGAATAGAATTTTTAAAAATTACAAATTTTGTCCGTTAAAGGTGTGACTTGTGTTCAGGAATGGTTTCCAGCAACCCTTTCATTTCTCATCTAAGTAGCCATTCTCCACATGTGTGGTTAGATAAGAACATAAGATAAGAAATAAGGCCATACGGCCCTTCCAGCCTGCTCCTCCATTCAATAAGATCATGGCTGATCTTCGACCTCAACTCCACTTTCCCTCCCAATCTCCTAGAGTCCAAAAATCTATCTATCTCAGTCTTGAATATACTCAACGATTCAGCATCCACAGCCCTTTGGGGTAGAGAATTCCAAAGATTCACAACCCTCTGAGTGAAGAAATTCCTCCTCGTCTCAGTCTTAAATGGCCGACCCCTTATCCTGAGACTATGCCCCCTAGTTCTAGACTCTCCTGCCAGGGGAGACAACCTCTCAGCATCTACCCGGTCAATCCCCCTCAGAATCTTATATGTTTCAATGAGATCACCTCTCATTCTTCTAAACTCCAGAGAGTATAGGCCCAATCTACTCAATCTCTCCTCATAGGACAACACTCTCATCCCAGGAATCAAACTAGTGAATCTAGATAGTGAGTACTACAGAGTATCACAGTTGAGCCTAATCTGTCCTCACCCAACATCCACACACATATCACCTGTGCATAAAGGATCACCTGGACAGAATGCAGAGAGGAAGGTTGGGCGAGTTGCACACTCATAACTGAGACATTCTCTAAATCTAGGCAGTACAGACGAAAATCTACCTTATGGGCTTTCCTGTATGGATCCTGAAAATCAGGAGTGGCAATCCTGCCTGATTTATGTCCTCCTGAACTGAGGGGCACAGTGAGGACAATTATGATGCATAACTGAGATCAGCTAACATAGCACAGACTGGGAACTTGGGACCTTCTGGTCTGTTTGGTTAGTCCTACACTGGAAAGCACCTTTACCACTGGGAGAGCCACGAAAGAACAGCTCAATGACCTAACTGCTGAAGGACACAAGCAAAATAACTAGCTACCAGCAGCAATTTTGTACTTGCATTGTGTAGCTCAATATCTACTCCAAACTAGTTAGCTGTTAGCATTCAGCGTTCAAACAAAATATAACTAAATAGCCAGAAGGAATATTAAATCTAACTAGAATTCATTGTATGATTTTCAAAAAGAGCATGATGTATTTTTCTGACCATTTTAATGCTTAATCCACTCGAGCAAAAATCCTCACTCTTGCCTTTTTTTAAACTCTGGCATTAACCTGTTTAAAAGTGAAAGTGTGTTAAACATTAGTACGTGAATAAGCACTGGTCAGAAAATTGACCCATAAATATAAGGTGATTGGCAGAAGATCCAAAGGCGACATGAGGAAAAACTTTTTTACGCAGCGAGTGGTTAGGATCTGGAACGCACTGCCTGGAAGGGTGGTGGAGGCAGACTCAATCGTGGCTTTCAAAAGGGAACTGGATAAGTACCTGAAGGAAAAAATTTGCAGGGTTACGGGGAAAGGGCGGGGGAGTGGGACTAGCTGAAGTGCTCTTGCAGAGAGCCGGCACGGGCTCGACGGGCCGAATGGCCTCCTTCTGTGCTGTAACAATTCTAACGATTCTAACGATTCTACTGTAGGAAAACGGACTCTTTAAAATGTATTACTCAATCCAGCCTAACCTCGATTATGCAATGGCAGCACTGGTACAAACGTGATTTTTTTTCCAATTCCATGGATTTTTCTACAGGGTCTGGATGGCTAATTCAGTTTCTAACAGTGCCAACCGTTTATGGTGGGTCAACATTAACAGCCTTAAATATTGGGGCCAATTATGGGCTGGGGCCCACCGGTAGTGGTGGCACTGATTGAGTGAGCCGGGTATATTAGGCTTATTTCTCACCAATGCTTAGAGTGCCATTCTGCAGCTGAGCCACGATTGAAGAGTAGAGGGCACTTGCGATCCCCTTATTAAACCGTTAAAACTTATACAAGTCAGTTTAAAGTACCTGTTGAAGTTTTATAGAGGATACCCCACGTCTTCAAGGAGCCTGCCTGACACCCGCTGGTCTGGGTCGAAGACGGGGGGGAGATTGAGGACTGGCACAGGATGATGGTGTCATGACTACTGCTAGGAAACCGAGCGCAGACCTGCATTATTGGCTGAAGGAGCGGAACCCCTTCCTGTTACAAAACACGGCTGGTTGTGGACGAGGGCGACGTGTGTGTGTGCAGTCAATGAGGCCTTGTACCTGGGGAAACCCAGCGATGTGGGAAAATCCGAGAGCTCCCTCCTCCTGATCAGCAGCCTGCGTTGGAAAGATGAGGTATCGCTCTCTCCTTGCGAAGAGGGCATCAAACTACTGGTGTTGCTGATGTCACCTGTTGCAGCCTGGAATGAGCCTGTGGTGTAGAAGTTGAGAGCCACCGTTACCTTGACAGCAACAGGCAGTGCTGTGTGCGCCCTGGCGTCTGGCTCCAATTCCATAGGTAATTGCAGCCTCCTCGTACACTGCTCCTCTGTCATGTTGAGCTACTGTGTCATTTGCAAAACGCCCGCATGCTGCAAGGCCTTCTTGGCCGTCTTCTTTGAGCCTGAGCGGGTCTGTGCTCCCGAGCTTGCTGCAGCCGCTGCTGCTCCCCCTGATGGGGCAGCCTCAATGGCAATACCAGCAACATTCCGATCTTTTCCAATACTTCTTCAGCCCGTGAAGTTGGAGCCAAACGTCAACTCTCCAACAGCTATTTACTATTAAATACTTTCCAAACACGGCCAAAACAGCCAACAAATGGCCCAGTAGCCAAAAGCAACTGTCCAGAGAGGTACCTTAATGGAGGTGGGGGATCCTTTTAAATACTACTGCTTCGGTCTACTTCTTGAATGTTCGCGCCATATTTTTCTGGGCGGCCTAAGAATGAGCGAATCAAACGCTCCCAGGCACCAATTTCCCAATAGGGTCCCAATGCAGGATCCCTATTTAAATATTTCAATTAGCCCATTTCAAGAGTTCCAGTTTAACCTGCCGCTGCATTCCGTGCTCACTTCCGGATGTCCCACCGCAAAATTAGTAAGCGCCAAGCGGCACGCCGAATCTTGCACCTGAAAACTGGGCGAAATGCAAAGGAATATCTACTCCAATGTCACCCGAGCACTACTTTATGATTATGTCTTCTCTTCCTCCTTGGCGGCGCCCTGTGTTATGGACCTTGGCCCTTCACTGTCAGCTGTGGCTCAGTGGGTAGCACGCTCGCCTCTGAGTCAGAAGGTTGTGGGTTCAAGTCTCCACATCAGGGACTGGAGCACATAAAGCTAGACTGACACTCCAGCGCAGTGCTGAGGGAGCGCTGCACTGTCGGAGGTGCCGTCTTTCAGATGAGACGTTAAACCAAGGCCCCATCTGCTCTCTCAGGTGGACGCAAAAGATCCCATGGGCACTATTTTGAAGAAGAGCAGGGGAGTTATCCCCAGTGTCCTGGGGCCAATATTTATCCCTCAATCAACATCAGTGAAACAGATTATCTGGTCATTATCACATTGCTGTTTGTGGGAGCTTGCTGTGCGCAAATTGGCTGCTGCGTTTCCTACATTACAACAGTGACTCCACTTCAAAAAGTATTTCATTGGCTGTAAAGCGCGTTGAGACGTCCGGTGGTCGTGAAAGGCGCTATAGAAATGCAAGTCTTTCTTTTTTCTTTTTTCACCTTAGTAAGAGAAGTAGGCTGCTGTTGAACAGGGGGAACGAATCCACTGAGCATCAAAAATAAATGTGAACTTCGGAGATGCAAAAACACAGCCGCTGGAGCACATGTGTGGATGAGTCATACAGAAAAGCAAATGCACTGTAATTTATGTCTGTCGATTTATGCATTGCCTGCAGATATATCGAAATTTCACTTGACTGTAGTAGTGAAACGGAAACACTGAAAACGCCATTCAGACAAAAATATGACAAATTAAATGCCTACATATTTATATACACCTGTAAAATTCACTGCCACAATATTTCTATTCTTTCACCTCATTGAACCATAATATAATGGAAGATTTATCGCAGTGCAATAAATATTCCAGAAGACATCGGGGCACTCGGCCAGATAATGATAATCCCCTTGTCAATCTGCACAGCCAACAAAGAGACACCATCAACCGAAAGGCCAAACAGCCAGTCAATTCACCAATGTAGAATAAATGAAACGAGGCAATTGATAATCACATACAGAAATTGGATTACACGAGGATAGTATGGACTGTTCCTATAACTACCGCTGTAATAATGCGAAGAGGTCATGGAAAGGTTCTGGCTACATTACCATTTCTGTAATTTCCTTAATTGCTCATTTTTTTTTTTAATTAGTCCCAGGCGTGGAATGCTTTTTGTGTGCAATCTGAATCCACTCTTCGATTTGTGATGATGAAGGATGAATATTTGATTCCGCCTTATTTACATCAGGATACAAGGCTTGATTAGAAGAGATTCGAGATCAGTATTGAAATGTGACCTCATTTTTTTCAAGTTGATAAACCTATATGGGAGTTTCACAGCTGTGAGGGGCAGGATTTTTATAGACTTTCACATCTCCCACATTAGTGGGGAGAAATTCGGTATCGTCCCGTTTGGGGGCGCTAACTTTTGAAAGCTGGGAAACTTAGCGCCAGGCGCTAATGATTCCCAGCTTTTTCTAAATTCGGTGTTTGCGCTCCAGGAAGGAAGTGGAGCTCTAAATCGAGCGCTCCACTTCCTTCCTGGAATGCTAAAGGACACAGGCGGGGCAGTAGTGGTGCAGCGCTGCACAATGGGCCGTGCAGCGCTGCCGAGATCCGAGGCTCCTTCCCTCCCTTAAAGGGAAGGGCCGTCGCTGCAGGCTCTGCATTGGGACCAGTTAGCTGGTCCCTGATGGCAGCTGCGATCCGGCCCGATCAGCCCCATGCACTCCAGGAGAATTGAAAAAAATTGAAAAAAAGCATTTTAGAAATGTTCCTACTTACCTCGACAACCTCCCCTTTAACTTCCGCCCCCGAAGCGCCCGGCCTCCCGAACAACGCCTCCTGCAGCTGCCGGTGTTTTCGCCCGGCGATGCTACAGGGGGCGGAACCGAGTGAGGTGATAAGAACATAAGAAATAAAGAAAGAAAGACTTACATTTATACAGCGCCTTTCACGAGCGCCGGACATCTCAAAGCACTTTACAGGCAATTAAGTACTTTTGAAGTGGAGTCACTGTTGTAATGTGGGATAAGCGGCAGCCAATTTACGCACAGCAAGCTCCCACAAATAGCAATGTGATAATGAATCTGTTGTAGTGATGTTGATCGAGGGATAAATATTGGCCAAGACACCGGGGATAACTCCCCTGCTCTTCTTCGAAATAGTGCCATGGGATCTTTTACGTCCACCTGAGAGAGCAGACGGGGCCTCGGTTTAACGTCTCATCCGAAAGACGGCACCTCCGACAGTGCAGCACTCCCTCAGCACTGCACTGGAGTGAATAGGAGCAGAAGTAGGCCATTTGGCCCTTCAAGCCTGCTCCACCATTGATGGTTGATCTTCTACCTCAACTCCACCTTCTTCTCACTATCCCCATATCCACTTGATTCCCTTAGTATATGCTTCAGTTGCAGCTTGCACAACTGAAGTGGTACTGCTTCACTAATTTCACCAAACAATGCATGCAACAGGGAGTGTAAATTCCCAACCACCACAACTGCAGTGAAATGACATTTAAGCAAAGTGGGACACCTGGATTTGAACTATGGACCTCTTGATTTACAGTCAAATGCTCTACCACTGAACTATACCCACACTATAGTTACAGCCTCTGGCTCCTGCTGAACTATGGAGTTTATTCATTCTGCCAGTGCATTTCACACTTCTTTTAGCCTCAACCTGTCACATTAACACCTCCTCTTGCCTTGATCATCTCTTAATGTCTCTCAAAGTCTCTTAATCTCTCCTTTCATTCTTTCATTCCCTCCCCCTTTTCCCAGCTTTATCCTTGCTTTAAATCAATTTCATTTCCTGCTTTTTCCAGTTCTGACGAAAGGTCTTCGACCTGAAACGTTAACTCTGTTTCTCTCTCCACGGATGCTGCCTGGCCTGCTGAGTTTTTCCAGCGTTTTCTGTTGTTATTTCGGATTTCCAGCATCCGCAGTATTTTGCTATCGTATGGAGTTTATAGTTTGAGTTTGCAGCTGGCTTGCGCTAGTGGCAGATCCGTATCATTAATGAGGTATACTAGTTGTGATAAGGACACCTTACAATCAAACTCTTGGAACGGGGGTTTTGGCCTTGTTAAGTGTGTCAGCTTGACTCAGTGGTCGCACTCTTGCCTCTGAGGTAGAAGATTTTGGGTTCCCCCCCCATCCAAGGTCTTGAGCACATAATCCAGCCTGATCCTTTGCTGCAGTGCTGAGGGAGTGCTGCATTTTTTGAGGTGCTATCTTATGGATGAAACTTGAAACCAAAGGCCTTGTCTGGCTGTTGAAATAGACAGAAAAGAATCACATGGCATTTTGAGAGCAGAGAGTTCTCCTGATGGCCTGGACAACACTCAACCTTCAACCAACACCACCAAAACAGATTAACTACTCACTCATCTCATTGCTGTTTGTGGGACCTTGCTGTGTGGAAAATGACTGCCACATTTGCCTGCAAAACAACCGTGACTGCACTTCAAAAATAATTTATTGGACGTGAGATGTTTGGAACAGCCTGAGAATGTGAAAGGTGTATAAATATGTCTTTCCTTTCCATTTTAATTTCAACATGCTAATATAAATTAATTAGGAGTTGAAATATTATGATTTTCATTATTAATATTAAAATCACTAGCATCATTGAGTGTTTCTCCTACTGTATAATTATATTCGAGAACTATTTTCCACTCAGAATAGAGCAGTAAAACCAGCCAAATATAGAGTCATTTGAGCTTACGTGTGAATAAAATAAAGATTGAATTGAAATTAAACATTTCAGCAGGCATTGTGAAGAGGCAACTTTGGGATCATTGTGAGTCTCAAATGGAAGCACAATTTCATATTCCTAGTTACCAGAGAGCAAAGTGCTGATGCAGCTCCTAGATTCAAAGCACACACGCTGTAAAGGAGACTTCTTTAGAAAAGGGGAGGCGCAAGAGGATTATTTAAAAGATGAAAGATAACATTAGCAAGAGAGAGTCTAACCACTGCCCCATGACATTCAACGGCGTTACCATCGCCGAATCCCTCACCATCAACATCCTGGGGTCTCCATTGACCAGAAACTTAACTGGACCAGCCACAGAAATACTGTGGCCATAAGAGCAGGTCAGAGGCTGGGTATTCTGCGGCGAGTGTCTCACCTCCTGACTCCCCAAAGCCTTTCCACCATCTACAAGGCACAAGTAAGGAGTGTGATGGAATACTCTCCACTTGCCTGGATGAGTGCAGCTCCAACAACACTCAAGAAGCTTAACACCATCCAGGACAAAGCAGCCCGCTTGATTGGCACCCCATCCACCACCTTAAACATTCACTCCATCCACCACCGGCGTACCGTGGCTGCAGTGTGTACCATCTACAAGATGCACTGCAGCAACTCGCCAAGGCTCCTTCAGCAGCACCTCCCAAACCCGCGACCTCTACCACCTAGAAGGACAAGGGCAGCAGGCGCATGGGAACACCACCACCTCCAAGTTCCCCACCAAGTTACACACCATCCTGGCTTGGAAGTATATCGCCGATCCTTCATCGTCGCTGGGTCAAAATCCTGGAACTCCCTCCCTAACAGCACTGTGGGAGTACCTTCACCACACGGACTGCAGCGGTTCAAGAAGGCGGCTCACCACCACCTTCTCAAAGGCAACAAGGGATGGGCAATAAATGCTGGCCTTGCCAGCGACGCCCACATCCCAGGAACTAATAAAAAAAAGCTAATTGGTCTTTACTTGGGCACAAGTTGCAGCAAAATCAGTTTAAGCTAAGAACAGGAGTCGGCCATTCAGCCCCTTGAGCCATTTAATTAGATCATGACTAATCTGTACCTCAACTCCATGTACCTACCTTTGATAACCTTACCTAAAAAAATCAACGTCTCAGTCTTAAAAGCTCCAATTGCTCTAGAATCCGCAGACTTTTGGGGAGAGATTTCCAGAGTTCTGCTACCCTTTGTGTAACAAAAGTGCCGTTTGAGAATTTGAATTCAGTTTATTAAATAAATACTGGGAATAAAAGAAAAACTGGCATCGGTAAAAGTGACCATGAGGCTTACAAATTGTTGTAAAAAGCCAAACGGTTCACTTTCGGGATGGAAACCTGCCAGCCTTACCCAGTCTGGCCAATCTGTGACTCCAGTCCCACACCAATATGGTTGACTCTTAACTACTGTCTGAAGTGGCCAAGCAAGCTGTATCAAACTGTTACAGAAGGCGGCCACCATCACTTCCCAGGGGAACTAGGGATGGGCAATAAATGCCGGTTTTGCCAGCGATGACCACAGCCCGAGAATGAATATAAACAAACATTGTGGAATCATTTCAACTCGAAGTAATTCCAGTGTGCTGGGGGTGGCAGTACTGTCTCGTTCCAGAGCACCGGCAGCAACGTAACAACAACAACCGCGGACGTGTTTGCAACTTAATATCTTTGGTCGATAATCTTCAACGATGTGGGGAAACAGGTCCTGACAGGTCAGCAAGTAAAAAACATATTTATTTGTAGTTGAGAGATTAGAGTATGTCAAGCTTCCTATAGAATATGCATGAAATCTATAATTCTAGCAAAGGTGTGTGAGTTTTTTGTTGCGAATTTTGTGTTCATCCATCTTTCGGGTTAAGACGTTAAACCGAGGCCCCGTCTGCTCTCTCTCAGGTGGACATAAAAGATTCCATGGCACTATTTCAAAGAAGAGCAGGGGAGTTATCCCCGGTGTCCTGGCCAATATTTAACCCACAATCAACATCACTGAAACAGATTATCCGGTCATTATCACATTGCTGTTAGTGGGAGCTTGCTGTGCGCAGATTGGCTGCTGCGTTTCCTACATTACAACAGTGACTACACTTCAAAAAAGTACTTCATTGGCTGTAAAGCGCTTTGGGATGTCCGGTGGTCGTGAAAGGCGCTATATAAATGCAAGTCTTTCTTTTCTTTCTTCCATCAAAGTGAAGGATGTTACTGATGAAGGATGAAACACTGCATTTCAGGTCCATGTGTCCCCATCAAGCACTCAAAGATCAAGCAGTCCATTGTTACTTACAGAGTAAGACTCACTCTGCTCAGCCCCAACTTCAGAAGAACATTTTTTTACTGCACCAACGTGACAGTTTTGCATTCCATACACCAACCACCCTCTGACTTCTTCAGATACGATTACCAATTTAAGGCCAACGTACTGGACAACCTTGTGCTGTGGGACAATATCCACTTGGAACTGAACAGAGACTGCCCACTGTATTTCATAGAGAACAGATCGAGAAACTCTGCCCTCCATCAAGGCTGCACCTGTATCCAGTTCCCAGTGTTGAAAAGCCGGTAGCTAAACCACTGTGCTATTCAGTTCCACTCTAAAATACCTATTAAAACAGCAAAACCTAAAAAGGACTGAGCACAATATATGATGGAGGAATAGATGAAACAGCCCACTGGTGTATGTACAACTTGCTACTTCATCATTTTTGAGATCTAGATTAGTATTCATGTCCCTCTCCTATACTGTACCCACAACATCGCAAACAATGTACAACTGCGATTTGCTGTTAGTGTGGCTGAGTTGTAGACTGGAATGGAAAGTAAAAGTAATATTTACTGATACTGACACTTCAATTCATCATCTGATCTAATTATGTTCTTCAGGGACTGGGAGAGGTCTGGTTCTTACTCAGGAAGCCCTGTTTGCTGAGGTTCAGCAGACATCGTAGATGAAATTACAATAGATTTGGATTTTGAATTCCTAAAACTTGGATGGCCTGAAATAAAATTTGATGTCCCATCCAAATAAATGAACGCATGAGAGGGGTCCGTGTGGAGAGACTCCCTTAGCTGCCAGAGAATGGAGAGTCAGTACATGCTTGACTTTGAATCCACATGCTCCATTTGACTTTCATCTTCTTCCAGAGAGGATCTGACTGAATTAAATGTTAGTTTTAAGAAAAACTAATTGGTTACAAATGCTGCAGCAAAGCAAGTAAATATTTAAATTCTATAATAATTAATATGATCTATTTTAAATACGTTTCCAGCCTGTAAGTATTGGCATTTAGTTTGCATCATCACTCTCTGCAAATTGCCTAGCTCTCACTTGTTCAGGATTGATCCAGGCATTAGTGCATTTTTCATGTTGGTTGCTCCAGTGCAAGGTAAAATCTCTGATCTCCGTTCAGTAGTTGCAGCAGTCAATTAGCGATATGATTGGTAGCTGTTTTAAAATTTGATCTACTGTACAAGACAGACAAACTAAACCAGTAATGGAGACATTCACTGTATAAATATAACCCTGATGCCTGTTAGTGCAGTTTGTTTCTTTTGCTGGGAACCGGTTTGCACTTTTAAAGTCAATGGGGGAAAAATTCGGTTGCTTTGCGCCTCCCGTTAGCGCCCTAAGAAGGGGAGGAAGGCCTGCAGTACCGCGGCGCGACATGCCGCAGCGCCACAATATTCCCTTGCAGCGCCCCAAGAGGGAGGCGGGGCTCTTCCAGTAACGCCCCGCTTCCCTCTTGGGGCGCTACCATTCAATTTCGGCCGCGGGGGCGTTAATTTTTAAGTAGCGCCCCGGCGAAGTTAGCGCCCCAAAGGGGGCGCGACTCAATTTTTCCCCCAATGCCCCGAAATTCCGATGGTTTTGGTAGGGCAGAAACCCGGCAGATCTGTCTGGGGAGTGGGAGGTCATACTTTGGTAGATGCCAGTTTTACACCCCATTTAAGCTCAGCCCTAAATTCTGCTGGAAGTGAGGGAGGGTCTGCACCCATGTAAATGAAGGCTTTAGGCCAGGATGACATCGGAAGTTCTAAATTCTAAATCCATGATCATACTGAACGGCGGAGCAGGCTCGAAGGGCCGAATGGCCTACTCCTGCTCCTATTTTTCTATGTTTTCTATGTTTCTAAATTCTGTTAAAGCCCTCGAATCCGATCTAATTTATGCTACTATAAAACAGAGATAACTTAGAACAGCTGAGGACGGCTTATGCTGGGATGTTAAAGGCGAGTTGCTGTGTTTGATTGTTCTGTTAGATAGAGGCTCAAAACCGTGGGTTGTTGACTTTTTTCTTTTGTGGCTTTTTATTTTTGGGGCTCTCGGCTTCATTTGGAAATTTCTATCAAGACCGTTTCTTGTTTGGGAAATTCCTTTTAAAATGAGGGGGGAGGCTGCACTGTATTTTTCCTATGGTGATACCCCTCTTTATGATTTACTTGTTGGAGGATGAACAGGAGAAGAAACAGCAGGCAGCTCAAGATGTCAGGCTTATTGGGCAGCACTGCAGGTGATCTAGACCCTCCTTCAGATACCAGGGTGCACAGCTCCAGCAGATATTCCTCAATGTGTTCATCCAGTTATGTGTCAGGTGGCCTCTATCTTATGCAGGATGCACACAGAGGGTCCTGGAACTGTCACTCACCCATGGATGCTCTGCATTGTGGAGAAGCTCTCTCTGATAGTGCCGCAAAGGATGGGATTGGACTCTGTTGCCACCCCTACTATCTGCCTCACATCTTTGGAAAGTCTTTGCAGGGCCTTCATATGGTTCTGATTCACTGCAAGCTTTTGGGGGAAAAATTCAGTTGGTTGCGCCTCCCGTTAGCGCCTTAAGAGGGCGCTAATGGGGCGCAAAGCAGCTAGCGCCCGGGCGCGGCGAAGTTTGCGCCGCTCGTGAAATTAACTAGACATTTTGCGGTGGCGCTAAACACTACCGCCACGATCTCCTGCGCCAGCAGATCATGACGTCACTCGAGTGCGCAACGCCCCGGTATCGCCCCGGAGCGGATATTGAGTGGCGCCCCCTGCCTTACCGCTTGACGCAACGACAGGTTGAGGGGAGCGTTCTGCAGTCATGAAGGGAAAGGGGGAGCGCTATTTAAAGGTGACCGCTTCCTGCCTTTTATTGTTGGTGCCATTTTTGAACTACGCATTCTGAGAGAGAGAGGTAGAGACTTCTGGAGAGATTCAACGTTGTGTGAAGAGTTTTGGGTACTGAGCAGCACTTTGCAGGTTCATTTTGATTTGCCATTCCTTGTATCGATTTAGCAGAGACTGTGGGGGCTGCACTCTGAGCTCTTGGCCTGGTACTCTCCATTGTTCTTTCCAGCAGATTTGATGTGCAGGTCTCTCCAGGCCGAGATTCAAGGCTGCAATGAGCAGGATGTGGATGGAAAGCAAGATTAACCATCCCCTTTAAGAACTGGCCCGTGCCATTGTGTGTGTGTTCCATTGCTGACTGACATTACATGAGCTTCGCCAGCGCTCTGAGGTAGCGCCTCGCTCCTCGGCCTTTGCACCTTAAGACAGGTCTGAAGCGCCTGATTTAGCGCTGCAATCACCTCCAGGGGCGATAAAAGTGAAGTTTGCAGTCGGTGGCGATAATTAACGCCAGGCGCTAATCTTTGCGCCCGGCCGATAATTGCGCCCCAAATGGGGCGCGACTGAATTTTTCCCCCTTTGTCTTTTCATGGCAGGACTTCTGAGATCATCAGCTGAATGATCAACAGTCACGGTCTGACATCTCCTAAACATCTACTCATGGTCCACCTCCAATATCTTATTCTCCATTTCTTTGGTGAGTTGTGAATAATTATTTGTGAATTCCTCATCTAGGGAACCAAGCCTCAAACAGTCAGCTTCTCCCCCTCTTTATAGCGAAATGGAAATTTACAGAAGAGCTACAATCTTGTCATTGAATTGGACGAATGATCAGCAATTTTAACAGTCATGGAATTGGCTCAAATTATGTTAACTTAAAAATACATTGAAAATTAACAGCCAAAAAGAGGAATGATGTTTCAATAACGCAATTATGTTCTAAAATGAGACAGATTTTTTTTCACTTTTACATATTTTACAAAAGATTGGTTTCCAAGCTTAGGGATGACCAACGGGGCCCTTATTTTGATGCTGACCTACATTGGCTCCCGGTTAAGCAGCGCCTCGATTTCAAAATTCTCATCCTTGTTTTCAAATCCCTCCATGGCCTCGCCCCTTCCTATCTCTGTAATCTCCTTCAGCCCCACAACCCCCCAAGATATCTGCGCTCCTCTAATTCTGCCCTCTTGAGTATCCCTGATTATAATCGCTCAACCTTTGGTGGCCGTGCCTTCTGTTGCCTGGGCCCTAAGCTCTGGAATTCCCTCCCTAAACCTCTCCGCCTCTCTACCTCTCTTTCCTCCTTTAAGACGCTCCTTAAAACCTACCTCTTTGACCAAGCTTTCGGTCACCTGCCCTAATTTATCCTTATGTGGATCGGTGTCAATTTTTTTTTTATATGTCTTAAAATACTCCTGTGCAGTGCCTTGGGACGTTTTACTACGTTAAAGGCGCTATATAAATACAAGTTGTTGTTGTTGTTTGTTGAAGCTCAGGCACTGGCCCCACAATCCCCACACACTGGCTCCCAGAGGACTTGAGGGAGCCCTGAATGACATTACCTGAGTCCGAGCTGTGAGGAGAAGGGCCGCTGGTTCCCGACCAATGTAGTGAGGTGATTAACTTTACAGTCAACCTGCTTCACCGGCCTTTCCAGCCAAATTGCATTTATACAGCACTGAAATCGTTATTATTCCATAGTATTTATCATAATAATTAAAGATGTCAAAAAGTGAGTGTGAAGCTTTAGTATAATCTCAGGGTTTTCTCTGGATTTGTTCTCTTGTGTGCGTTTGATGCTATAGTCTCTTCACTCACTCACCCAGCTATCCATAGTTCTTTCGGAAACCGCAGCAAACGCAGGCAAGAAATTTAGGAGTCATCCTTTTGCCGCATTTTCCTTGAGTTTTGTGGAGATAAATTTGAGAAAATGGAAATTTATATTTCTTAAAAAAAAGTAAAAGCGGAGTGCCAAGCTGCTGCTGTGGGTTAATGTGTAAACACACCTCAATGTGCTGCTGAGCCACATAGATGCCTAAGCTATAGGGCTGGATTTTGATACTGGGGCGGGTTGGGGTCATGTCATCCGCATTTCGTGTTATCCACCCGACTGCAATTGGATGTGGGAGATTGATGCAATTTTCACCTAATTGGGCAATTGAGTTCCAGCATGTGGGAACCCATGAACCAATTAGTGGTTTCAGTCTGAAAGTCACCTCTGATGATGTCATCATTGCTGCTGCATTGAAGGTCTTCAGAGACTGCCTGGCCTTTGCTGTGAGTGGACCTGGATGCAAAATGAGCAGCAGCTCAGAGAGAGAGAGAGAGAGTTTTTGCATCCAGGTCCTCTCACAGCAAAGGCCAGGCAGTCTCTGAAGACATTCAATGCAGACTTTCAGACCTAATACTACTACTACCTTCATCACATCTCCGTTGTAATAGTGGACCTGCAGCTGATAGTCAGCTATCCACTTGTGCTCCTGCCAGGTTTCACTGGCGTGTTTCACATCAGGCGTGCTTCACGTCGGAAAAGGATTAAACTAGCTAAAACGTTTCAAAATGGCATTACAGAGCCCAATTTAGGGCTTGTTAAGGGCTTTAATGGCCTTTCCCGCACACGATTTTATCAAAATTGCGTGGAGGTGGAATGGAGGCGGGATCAGGTCCGCCCGCCACTTTTTGCAATTTTAACCCCCCACACACCTCCAAACCCGCCTCCATGGCCCTATGAAAATCCAGCCCTTAATCTCTGGTGTGCGCTGAATTAGTTGATTTCAGCACTGTGTTGGAGAAAGACTTGCATTTGTATAGCGCCTTTCACCAGCTCAGAACGTCCCAAAGTGCTTTACAGCCAATGAAGTACTTTTTGAAGTGTAGTCACTGTTGTAATGTAGGAAACGCGGCAGCCAATTTGCGCACAGCAAGCGCCCACAAACAGCAATGTGATACTGACCAAATAATCTTTTAGTGATGTTGATTGAGGGATAAATATTGGCCCCAGGACACCGGGGAGAACTCCCCTGCTCTTCTTCGAAATAGTGGCCATGGGATCTTTTACGTCCACCTGAGAGAGCAGACGGGGCCTCGGTTTAACGTCTCATCCGAAAGACGGCACCTCCGACAGTGCGGCGCTCCCTCAGCACTGCACTGGAGTGTCAGCCTAGATTTTGTGCTCATGGAGTCGGACTTAAACCCACAACCTTCTGACTCAGAGGCAAGAGTGCTACCCACTGAGCCACGGCTGACAAGAAGGGGAATTAAAATTCAGCGTTCCTGCTCCTCCTTGCCATCCAACGGCTGCAGCTGGAAAGTGCATGCAAGTGGATGTTGAGTCACAGCTCGGGGTCAGTTGTGATGCGCCACATGGTCGAATAGCCTGTGGGCTGTCGAGCGGCCATTTTGCAAGGCTCCACTATTACGCTAGTTGAGGTTGAAACTAGGGATATTACCACTTGGTTGAGGTAGTTAAAGGCAGTTTGGGCCCATGAAACCGTCCCCCAGACAGGTCAGTGCTTTTAAGGGAAGAAGGGTGAAAATTGAGGCGGGAGGAGGAAGTTTAGAAGGGTGAAAATTGAGGCGGGAGGAGGAAGTTTATAAGCGTGGTGAAAAGAGCAGAGCTACTGAAACAATTGATCCTGCAGTTTAATAATGTGCATTATATCACTGAAAATCGTAACACTCATTTACCCTTGATTGGTAGATCAGCACATTTCTGATTCATTCCTGGTGTACGTGCTGTTCCCATTATCGATGCCTCCAGTTAAAATTAACAGTCACTTCAAAAATTGAAACAAAAACTAGCCTTTCTGCTCTCGGTGAGTTGATTTGTACAGCAGCAATAAGAGAAGGAAACCCTTTTTGCAGCTGTGACTGATTATCTCAAGGCAAAAGCTATCCTGCTAAAACAATGATATATTATCAATCATTTATTTATAAATGCATTTCAGCATGAGCCGTGAGTAATATTAATCTGCGTTTTGCAGCTCATAACTTTGCAATTATTCTCTAAATGGGTGGTGAAATTTTTTTCCTCTTCTCATTGTGCCTGCAGGGTAAGTCTGACTCACTAATGGACAGATTTCTCATTAAAAAATTATGCAAAATACTGTGTTATGGTCTTTTATTAGGGCGAGTTATTTTCAGTGTATCTGTATGCATAATGGGTCTCACCCGGGATAATTTTTTTTGCAATGAATTTATTCAAATCTGGCATTTCCAAGGTTCCGTTCGTCAACCGATTATGTTTTGTAAAAAAGGAAGAGTGACAAAAAAAAGTTATAATTTTTCGGTTGATTCATCATACTCAATCTTTCGGGTAGAGGTGAGGGACACTGCAACATCCAGTTAACATGTAGTGCATGTAATCTGAAGGTGACTATTGTACTCATAGAATCATGTAATATTTACGGCACAGAAGGAGGCCATTCAACCCATCGTGTCTGTGCCGGCCGAAAAAGAACTACCCAGCCTAATCCCACTTCCCAGCTCTAGGTCCGTAGCCCTGTAGGTTACGGCACTTCAAGTGCATATTCAAGTACTTTTTAAATGTGATGAGGGTTTCTGCCTCTACCACCCTTTCAGGCAGTGAGTTCCAGACCCCCACCACCCTCTGGGTGAAAAAGTTCTCCTCAAATCCCCTTTAATCCTTCTACCAATTACTTTAAATCTATGCCCCCTGGTTATTGACCTCTGCTAGGGGAACCAGGTCCTTCCTATCCCCTCTATCTAGGCCCCTCATAATTTTATACACTTCAATCAAGTCTCCCCTCAGCCTCCTCTGTTCCAAAGAAAACAACCCCAGCCTATCCAATCTTTCCTGATAGCTAAAATTCTTCAGTCCTGGCAACATCCTCGTAAACCTCCTCTCTGGTGCAATCACATCTTTCCTGTAATGTGGTGACCAGAACTGTACGCAGTACTTTAGCTGTGGCCTAACGAGTGTTTTATACAGTTCAAGCATAATCTCCCTGCTCTTATATTCTATGCCTCGGCTAATAAAAGAAAGTATCCCGTATGCCTTCTTAACCACCTTATCTACCTGTCCTGCTACCTTCAAGAATCTGTGGACATGCACTCCAAGTTCCCTTTGTTCCTCTACACTTATCAGTATCCTACCATTTATTGTGCATTCACTTGCCTTGTTAGCCCTCCCCAAATGCATTACCTCACACTTCTCCAGATTGAATTCCATTTGCCACTTTTCTGCCCACCTGGCCAGTCCATTGATACCTTCCTGCAGTCTACAGCTTTCTTCCTCACTGTCAACCACACGGCCACTTTTTGTACCATCTGCAAACTTCTTAATCACGCCCCCTTCATTGAAGTCTAAATCATTGATGCATACAACAAAAAGCAAGGTCATGAAAGGTGTGTGTGCTCCTGGTACAATGGTCCATGTATGTATAAGTGGGTGTTGGTCAGGGTGGGGGGAGAATGACAAAAATGGGCATTATTTAAAAATTTGTTTTTATGGGATGTGGGCGTCGCTGGCAAGGCCAGCATTTATTGCCCATCCCTAATTGCCCTTGAGAAGGTGGTGGTGAGCCGCCTTCTTGAACCGCTGCAGTCCGTGTGATGAAGGTACTCCCACAGTGCTGTTAGGGAGGGAGTTCCAGGATTTTGACCCAGCGATGATGAAGGGTCGGCGATATATTTCCAAGTCAGGGTGGTGTGTGACTTGAAGGGGAACTTGGAGGTGGTGGTGCTCCCATGCGCCTGCTGCCCTTGTCCTTCTAGGTGGAAGAGGTCGCGGGTTTGGGAGGTGCTGCCGAAGAAGTCTTGGCGAGTTGCTGCAGTGCGTCTTGTAGATGGTGCACACTGCAGCCACGGTGCGCCGGTGGTGGACTTTATATTTATATAGCACGACTTTCACGGCTTCAGGATGTCCCAAAGTGCTTCACAGGCAATGAAGTACTTTTGAAGTGCAGTTGTAAAGTAGGAAACGCGGCAGCCAAATTGTGCACAGCAAGATCCCACAAACAGCAACGCAATAATGATCAGATAATCTGTTTTTTTTAGTGTTGTTGGTTGGGGGATAAATATTAACCAGGACATCGGGGGAGAACTCGCATGGGGTTCTTTTATGTCCACCTGAGCGGGACATTTAGCCTCGCCTCACGAACGAAGTCTCCTCCGACAGTGCACGACTGCACTTGGAGTGTCAGCCCAGGTTTTGAGCTCAAGTTCCATGGAGGGGGACTGGAACCCACAACCATTCTGACTCGGAGGCGAGAGTGCTACCCACCGAGCCACGCCTGACACAGTCAACCAATGGCACAGATTGAGGATTGAGCTGGGACCTATCTGATTTGTACGCTTCAGCACCACGTATAATTAAAAAGCAAATCTTCTTGCCCTACCCATTTCCACTCAAGTCTGAAATGTAATAAATAATGTCCATTAAAGTCGGTTCGATTACATTCACAATAATGAAGCTAATCGTATTTGAAATGTATAATTTTTCAGTCCTTGCCTATGAATCCCCATATGCTGTAAATTTTCAGTCGATTCATTCTTCACCTACCTCCTGGAGACGAGTCAGTATATGTAAGTATTCTGCTTCTTGTCCGGAAATAGGTCAAACGTCTTTATTATTGTAAATATTAAATTGCATTTCTCAAATACGGTAAATTGAGATGTTGTATTACAGCAAAGTACAAACCAACCCTGAATGAGATTAGATTATATAATATATTTAAAAGTCAGTTCGTTGCTGAACATGAATGTTGTGAGATGTGAAAAATGACTCCAGAATATTCAGAATATAGGATCCATTTTTCAGTACATCTTCGCCTATCTCGATTATATTTCGACAAAGGTGGAGTGAATTTATCAATATAATAAACTTATCCATTAAACCTTTATCTCTACTGCATTCCAGTGACTGTGAAGTTTGCAATGACCTCACTGACTGCAATAAGCGCATCTATCAAAACTTTTTAATGGCAACTTGCCCTTAAATTAAATTTTGTTCCTGGAATCAGTTATCTGATGGACTGTGAATCCTTTTAAAAACCACAGGAGTGTGGCTGCCTCCTTATGAAATTAAAAATATTTCAAGATCAGGATTATTAGACGTAAGAAGGACTGATTGGTTGGTCGTACACATCGTTCAGAAGCTACACTGCAACAAGAATGGTATTTCATCTTAGTCATGAAAGTCATAAATGCGCCCCTTCTGCCTTGTGCCAGTGTATTTCTTTACATCTTTGTTCATTAAATTATTTAAAAGTGATCATGCCCCTCAGATTACACCACGGGCTTGAAGCTCCTTATTTTACGTGTACATCTCCATTATCCTGAGGCGTGATAAAGGGAAAAATCAGATTTGATTTTTTGAGATGCATGAAAAATAATGAGAAAATACAGTAACTGGGAGCAACCACCTCCCCCCCCCCACTCCACGACAGGCGTGGTGTGGGCCTGAGAGCTGTTCAGCTGAATTTCAAGTCAAGATGTATCCAAAATATTACAAGAAATGGAAAATGGAGATGCTGTCTGATCACCAACAAGGGAGGGGAACGTCAGTGTATACGTGACAATCATTAAAATATTACATTCAGTCTCCAGCAAAAATAACGGGTGTGTCAAACCGAATAGATTCTGATTTGAGGTTATTGGAACATTATTTTTTTTGAGAAATTTAGTCCGGAATATTAACAGTGTTTTTCCAAATCAATGTATGTATATGTGCTTTCTGTTCTGAATAAACACAGTAGACTGTCTCTATTTTCTACTCATTCTTTCCCAAGGCTTCAAAACAATGGAACTGCTTATCGAGTGAAAATACGAGCATGCGCCTCCCGTGATGTAAGGTTGCCCCTCGTGAATGGATTCAAGAGACAATTAGACGCACTCCTGGAAAGAGAAAGGGTGGAGGGATATGATGAAAGAGCAGTTAGGTGGGGTTGATCTATCAAAATGGGACAGGCTTGTTGGGCCTATTGGCCTTTTCCTGCTCATAAAAGGTCTTGTGTTCTTAAGTATATACTTAGGAGTCAATTAAGTAACTTCCTCGAGGATGAAAAATATTGATTAAATAGTTTTATATTTAAAATAATAGAGTAACTGAAGACAGGATTTCTTTAGTTCCATTTACATAATATGCCAGAGAATATTCTTTGCTGAATTTCTCCGGTCTAGTGCCGAAAACACAAAATTACTTTAGAAACATAGAATCTAGGAGCAGGAGTAGGCCATTCGGCCTGTCGAGCCTGCTCCACCATTCAATACGATCATGGCTGATCATCCAAATCCAGTACCCTGTCTCCTGCTTTAATCCCCACAGTACACATATCCCACCCTACCCCCGTAACCCCACGTATTTAATTCCCCCGAACATATCCCATCCTATCCCCATAACCCCACATATTTAATCCCCCCCTAACACTAAGTGTCACTTTATCATAGCCAAATCAACCTAACCCGCACATTTTTGGACTGTGGGAGGAAACCGGAGCACCCGGAGAAAACCCACGCAGACACGGGGAGAATGTGCAAACTCCACACAGACAGTCACCCGAGGTCAGATTCGAACCCGGGTCCCTGGCGCTGTGAAGCACCAGTGCTAACCACTATGCCACCGTGTTGCCCATTATATGGTAATCTCTTACAATTAGGTAGCAACATATAAATCTAAATGTGAAGCTAGGCAACATAACCAGTTAGTACTCTCTTTATATTGTGAAACTACTGTCAGCAATATGATCTGTTTGTTTGTTTCAAACTTGTCCTTCAGGATGGATTCCTGAAGGACCAGACCAGAACAGAACAACTGGAGTTAGTTTTTAAAAAGGGAACTTTTAAAAAATTCATTCACAGGATGTGGGCATCGCTAGCAAGGCCAGCATTTATTACACATCCCTAATTGCCCTTAAGAAGGTGGTGGTGAACTGCAGTCTGTCTGGTGAGTTCTTGGATTTTGACCCAGTGCCGATGAAGGAACGGCGATATATTTCCAAGTCAGGATGGTGTGCAACTTGGAGGGGAACTTGGAGGTGGTGGTGTTCCCACGTGCCTGCTGTCCTTGTCCGTCTAGGTGGTAGAGGTCGCGGGTTTGGGAGGTGCTGTCGAAGAAGCCTTGGTTAGTTGCTGCTGTACATCTTGTAGATGGTACACACTGCAGCCACGGTGTGCTGGTGGTGGAGGGAGTGAATGTTTAAGGTGGTGGATGGGGTGCCAATCAAGTGGGCTGCTTTGTCCTGGACGGTGTCGAGCTTCTTGAGTGTTGTTGGAGCTGCACTCATCCAGGCAAGTGGAGAGTATTCCATCACACTCCTGACTTTTGCCTTGTAGATGGTGGAAAGACTTTGGGGAGTCAGGAGATGAAACACTCGCAACAGAATACCCAGCCTCGGACCTGCTCTTGTTGCCACAGTATTTATGTGGCTGGTTCAATTAAGTTTCTGATCAATGGTGACCCCCAGGATGTTGATGGTGGAGGATTTGACGATGGTAATGCCATTGAATGTCAAGGGGAGGTGGTTAGATTTTCTCTTGTTGGAGATGGCTATTGCCTGGCACTTCTGTGGCGCGAATGTTACTTGCCATTTATCAGCCCAAGCCTGAATGTCATCCAGGTCTTGTTGCATGCGGGCATGGACTGCTTCATTATCTGAGGAGTTGTGAATGGAACTGAACACTGTGCAATCATCAGCAAACATCCCCACGTCTGACCTTATGATTGAGGGAAGGTCATTGATGAAGCACCTGAAGATGAGTGAACCTAGGACACTGCCCTAAGGAACTCCTGCAGTGATGTCCTAGGGCTAAGATGATTGGCCTCCAACAGCCAAAACCAACTTCTCTTGTGCTAGGTATGACTCCAGCTAGTGGAGAGTTTTCCTCCTGATTTCCATTGACTTCAATTTTACAAGGGCTCCTTGATGCCATACTAAGTCAAATGCTGCCTTGATGCCAAGGCAGTCACTCTCACCTCACCTCTGGAATTCAACTCTTTTGTCCATGTTTAGACCAAGGCTGTAATGAGGTCTGGAGCTGAATGATCCTGGCGGAACCCAAACTAAGCTTCGGTGAGCACGTTATCGTGAGTAAGTGCCACTTGATAGCACTGTCGATGACACCTTCCATCAGTTTGCTGATGATTGAGAGTAGACTGATGGGTTGGTAATTGGCCGGAGTGGATTTGTCCTGCTTTTTGTGGACAGGACATACCTGGGCAGTTTTCCACTTTGTCGGATAGATGCCAGTGTTGTAGCTGTACTGAAACAGGTTGGCTCGAGGTGCGGCTAGTTCTGGAACACAAGTCTTCAGCATGATAGCCGGGATGTTGTTGGGGCCCATAGCCTTTGCTGTATCCAGTGCGCTCAGCCGTTTCTTGATATCACGTGGAGTGAAACGAATTGGCTGAAGACTGGCTTCTGTCATGGTGGGGACCTCAGGAGGAGGCGATATGGATCATCACTCAACATTTCTGGCTGAAGATGGTTGCAAACGCTTCAGCCTTGTCTTTTGCACTTACGTGCTGGGCTCCACCATCATTGAGGATGGGGATGTTCATGGAGCCTCCTCCTCCCGTTAGTTGGTTAATTGTCCACCACCATTCACAACTGGATGTGGCAGGACTGCAGAGCTTTGATCTGATCCATTGGTTGTGGGATTGCTTAGCTCTGCTGTTTAGCATGCATGTAGTCCTGTTGTATCTTCACCAGGTTGGCACCTCATTTTTAGGTATGCCTGGTGCTGCTCCTGGCATGCTCTTCTACACGCCTCATAGAACCAGGGTTGGTCCCTTGGCTTGATGGTAATGGTAGAGTGAGGACTATGCCGGGCCATGAGGTTACAGATTGTGGTGGAATACAATTCTGCTGCTGCTGATGGTCCACAGCTCCTCATGGATGCCCAGTTTTGAGCTGCTAGATCTGTTCTGAATCTATCCCATTTAGCACTACCATTTAGTGGTCGTGCCACACAACACGATGGAGGGTGTCCTCTGTGTGAAGACGGGACTTCGTCTCCACAAGGACTGTGCGGTGGTCACTCCTACCAATGCTGTCATGGACAGATGCATCTGGGACAGGTAGATTGGTGAGGACAAGGTCAAGTAGGTTTTTCCCTCGTGTTGGTTCTCTCGCCACCTGCCGCAGGCCCAGTCTGGCAGCTATATCCTTCAGGACTCAGCCAGCTCGGTCAGTTGTGGTGCTACCGAGCCACTCTTGGTGATGGACATTGAAGTCCCCCACCCAGAGTACATTCTGTGCCTGTGAGGAGGGGACATTGCCAGTTATATAACGGGTTAATGAGTAGTTTAGAGTCTGCTGCACTGTGGGTGGCCATGGACTCTTGTAGTTTGCTTGATTGGCTGAGAGAGTTGGAGAGGAATATCCCAGCGTGTTTCCTGAACTGGCATAGACTTTTCCAGAATTTCTTTTCTCTCCCAGGAGACAGCATTACGGGGGATGGTGTGCAGCGTGGCACCATGTGCTGGAGGGGATGGACTTGATGAATCAGCTGATTTTTTTGCATCCTTTGTTTCCTGTGTTTGTACGTAACTGTGAGTGCAGTTTACGATTCTTACTGTGGATTTTCTCCATTGTGGGAGGAAGGCCTGTGCAGCCCAGCAATGTTACAATTGCCCTTTTACCCATGCAGAGACACATCTAGTTGCCTCTTGAATCCATTCATAATTTCAGAGTTCAGGTCACCTGCAGCTAACTTAAAACAGTAAGTAGTGTTGGAAGGAATCATTTACCTTTATTGCTGATGCCACTTATCCCTCAAAGCAGGTAGCAGAACTATCTCAAGAGGTGGAAGCAGGTACATGAACTCATTTATGTCACATGGTGCTGCAATATAAATCAGGTGTACCATCACAAGTAGGCTTTCTATTATAAATAAGGAGAGATTCGTGATCTGGCACTCCCAGTGAATGGAATATTATGAGATGTGACATGAATCTTGTCATTCATGTGGAAATGACTTATGAAATAATTCTGGGCGGCCTGCTGGTGGCGCTGTCCAGGGAGAGTATAAATACTCGGGCATGGGCCCAGCTTGCTCAGGACATTCTTTAACAGGAACTAGTGAAGGACACAACTAGATCTCCATGTTGAAAAACAGTTGATTAAAGCTTTGTTTAATGCTTAGACCAAGTGCCTAGTAGTTTTCTTACATCAGGATGCATGCCTGCAATTTCCCAAGAGCCACTCCCCAAGGGTGCCGCTCCCCACTGGGAGTGCCAGATTGCAGAATCACCCTTTATGGAGTGACAACAATGGAACAGTATCCTCTAGACAGAAGCTGCAATCATTAGCTGTGTATTTAACTTCAGACAATGGTTCACATTCTTTCGAAAATCTTAACATCTGTGAAGAGAAGCCTGTAAATAATTGATCCATTCTTCAGAGATGTCATAGAATTCTCCTCGGGGTCAGAAGGTTGTGGGTTCAAGTCCCACTCCAGAAACTTGAGCACAAAAATCTCGGCTGACACTCCAGTGCAGTGCTGAGGGAGTGCTGCACTGTCGGAGGCGCCGTCTTTCAGATGAGACGTTAAACCGAGGCCCCCGTCTGCTCTCAGGTGGACGTAAAATACCCCATGGCACTATTTTGAAGAAGAGCAGCGGAGTTATCCCCGGTGTCCTGGCCAATATTTATCCCTGAATCAACATCACAAAAACTAATTATCTGGTCATTATCACATTGCTGTTCATGGGAGCTGGCTGTGAGCAGATTGGCTGCTGCGTTTCCTACATTACAACAGTGACTACACTTCAAAAGTACTTCATTGGCTGTAAAGCGCTTTGGGACATCCTGAGGTCATGAAGGGCGCTATATAAATGCAAGTCTTTCTTTTTTTTCTATACTGAGCAAAAGGTAGCTTAATATACACAGGCCTATGAGCTAATCCAATTGGTCTCCTCAGGTTTCAGGGCTTGATTAGCTTACTCGTATTTATGGCTTTGTGTAAACATTGGATATTATGAAATTTGATAACAGTAATATTTCAAAATTAGAGATAATTTCATAAATAGAAGTGAGAGAGTAGCTAATAGAGGATACATTTTTATCTTCAGCAATCCTGTCGAAGAGCTTGACAACTGGGAACGCACGTCAGGAATTTGGGATTGTATCCCATGATCGTCCATCTCTTGGTTGTTACGGATGGGGAATCGTGGTTGCACATGTCCATTATGTGCTCCCAGCGTGTGATGCTCTGCGCCCGAAGCTCTGAAGGTGGACATTTATCCCTATGTAATTCTTGAATAATTCAGGTCAGTTAAGAAGAGGTTAATTTCCTCCATGTGATATTTTTAGCACAGGGGTTAATGTGTTTGTGCTAAATTCCTGTCCATGGTATTCTAACACAGGCATTTGAGCTAAACCCATCATTTTGCTGAACGTGCACAGAAAAAAATAAACACCTAGGTGGCAATTTAGGCAACATGAACAATTTCATATGCACAATTTCTAATGCCATAAGTTAGGTGCTATGATAAACATTATTCAGCTGAAAGGGGCTCCCTAAATTTTCATTTTTGTGCACATTATCGGAAGGATTTCAGTGTTGAAAAAGACACTTTTTGTATTTTTATCACTCATCAGCCACCCCCCCGCCGGTCAAGTATAGCAGAGGTCAGAAGCAGAGCTCAACCAAACGCCTTGATCCTCACATCATTGGATGTGAATCTTTTTCAGATTTTCCATTCTAGCTAACTTTGTGACAAAAATAGGAATGATTGCTTTTGGTTTTAAATAGTTCCAGTGTCTCGGAATAAAAAAGAAGTAGCATCATCCAACTGCATTCCTGAGTTATCTATGAAATGTACTTTGTTCTGTGGTAAAGTTAGTCTGTGGATTGCTAATCCATGTGCCTGGCTGCAATGCAATTAGCCATTAGATTGATTAGGAGCACTTGATGTTAAATATCCATCTGAGACTCTATCAATTTAATTTGTCCTCGGGTGATGGAACAGATTAATTTGGCAGTGCAGGTGGTGTGTCGTAACTGCAGCATGTGGGAGTTGGTGGAGACCAATGAGATCCTGAGCAACCACATCTGTGGTAAGTGCGTGCAGCTCGAGGAACTTTGGCTCGGAGTTGTTGAGCTGGAGTCCGAGCTGCAGACATTGCGATGCAGCAGGGAAGGGGAGAGTTACCTGGACACTTTGTTCCAGGAGGCAGTCACACCCCTGAGGTTAAGCAGTACTTTAGAGTTAGTCAATGGTCAGGGACAGGAGGGTGTGACTGTGAGTCAGGAAGGTATGGAGACCCAGGATATAGTGATGGAGGAGCCTCAGCCTTGTCCAACAGGTACGAGGTACTTGCTGCCTGTATGAATGAGAACAAGGACTGCAGGGAGGATGGGCAAACTGACCACGGCACCGTGGTACAGGAGGCCATTCAAGTGGGGGCAGTAAAAAGGAATATGGTAGTGGTAGACGACAGTATAGTCAGGGGGATAGATACTGTTCTCTGTAGCTGCGACAGGGAGTACCGAAGGCTGTATTGCCTGCTCGGTGCCAGAGTTAAGGATAGCTCCTCGAGGCTGGAGAAGAACTTAGAGTGGGCGAGGGAGGTTCCAGTTGTCGTGGTCCACGTAGGAACCAACGACATAGGTAGAACTAGGAATGCGGTTCTGCTGAGGGAGTTTGAGGAGCTAGGATACAAATTAAAAAGCAGAACCTCAAAGGTAATAATCCCTGGATTGTTACCTGAGCCACGCGCAAATTGGCATGGGGAAAACAGGTTAGAGGTTAAAATGCGTGGCTCAAAGAGTGGTGTGGGAAGAAGGGGTTTCAATTCATGGGACACTAGCACCAGTAATCATGGGGGACTTTAATCTACATTTGGATTGGGCAAACCAAATTTGCAGTAGGACGAATTTGTGGAGGATGAATTCATGGAATGTATACAAGATAGTTGTCTAGATCAGTATGTTGAGGAACCAACTAGGGAACATGCTATTTTAGATCTAGTATTGTGCAATGAGAAAGGGTTAATTAATAACCTTGTAGTAAAGGGGCTTTTAGGGAAGAGTGACCATAATATGATAGAATTTTATATTGAGTTTAAAAGTGATTTAGTTAAATCCGAAGCTAGGGTCTTTAATCTAAACAAAACAAATTACGTAGGTATGAGGGGCGAGTTGGCTAAGGTAGATTGGGAAACTACATTAAAAAATATGATGGTGGACAAGCAATGGCTACCATTTAAAGAATTAATACATAATTTACAACATATATACATTCCTTTAAGGTACAAAAACCCCCACAGGAAAAGTGGTCCAACCGTGGCTAACAAGAGAATTTAAAGATAATATTAGATCAAAGGAAGAGGTTTATAATGTTGCCAAAAAGAGTAGTAAGCCTGAGGATTGGGAGGATTTTAGAATTCAGCAAAGGAGGACCAAGAAATTGATAAAGAAAGGGAAAATAGAATATGAGAGTAAAATAGCAAGAGACCTAAAAACAGTCTGTAAAAGCTTCTAAAGGTATGTAAAAAGGAAAAGATTAGCAAAAGTAAATGTGGGTCCCTTACAGGCTGAGACAGGAGAAATTATAATGGGGAATAAGGAAATGGCAGGGAAATTAAACAAATACGTTGTGTCTATCTTCACGGAAGAAGACACAAAAACTTCCTGGAAATAGTGGAGAATCAAGGGTCTAGTGAGAATGAGGAACTGAAAGAAATTAGTATTAGTAAAAAAAAGTACTGGAGAAATTAATGGGACTGAAAGCCAATAAATCCCCATGACCTGATGGCCTACATCCTAGGGTTTTAAAAGAGGTGGTTATAGAGATAGTGGATGCATTGGTTGTCATCTTCCAAAATTCCACAGATTCTAGAATGGTTCCTGCAGATTGGAAGGTACCAAATGTAACCCCACTATTTAAGAAAGGAGGGAGAGGGAAAATGAGGAACTACAGACCAGTTAGCCTGACATTGATAGTGGGGAAAATGCTAGAATCTATTATTAAGGGTGTGGTAACAGGGCACTTAGAAAATAATAATAGGATTGGGCAGGGTCAACATGGATTTATGAAAGGGAAATCATGTTTGACAAATCTGTTAGAGCTTTTTGAGGTTGTAACTAGCAGAATAGATAAGGGGGAACCAGTGGATGTGTTGTATTTGGATTTTCAGAAGGCATTCGATAAGGTGCCACACAAGAGGTTGTTAAACAAAATTAGGGCTCATGGTATTGAGGGTAATATACTAGCATGGATTGAGGATTGGTTAACGGACAGAAAACAGAGAGTAGGAATAAACGGGTCATTTTCGGGTTGGCAGGCTGTAATTAGTGGGGTACCACAAGGATCAGTGCTTGGGCCTCAGCTATTCACAATCTATATCAATGATTTGGATGAGGGGACCAAATGTAATATATCCAAGTTTGCTGATGATACAAAGCTAGGTGGGAATGTAAGTTGTGAGGAGGATACAAAGAGGTTTCAAGGGGATATAGACAGGCTAAGTGAGTGGGCAAGAACATGGCAAATGGAATATAACGTAGAGAAATGTGAGGTTATCCACTTTGGTAGGAAAAATAGAAAAGTAGAGTATTTTTTAAATGGTGAGAGATTGGGAAATGTTGGTGTTCAGAGGGACCTGGGCATCCTTGTACATGAATCACTGAAAGTTAACATGCAGGTACAGCAAGCAATTAAGAAAGCAAATGGTATGTTGGCCTTTATTACAAGAGGATTTGAGTATAAGAGTAAAGATGTCTTACTGCAATTATATAGGGCCCTGGTGAGACCACACCTGGAGTATTGTGTATAGTTTTGGTCTCCTTACCTAAGGAAGGATATACTTGCCATAGAGGGAGTGCAACGAAGATTCACCAGACTGGTTCCTGGGATGGGGGGTGGGGGGGGGGGGGGGGATTGTCTTATGAGGATAGATTGAGTAGACTAGGCCTATATTCTCTAGAGTTTAGAAGAATGAGAGGTGATCTCATTGAAAAATACAAAATTCTTACAGGGCTTGACTGGGTAGATACAGGGAGGATGTTTCCCCTGGCTGGGGAGTCTAGAAACAGGGGTCAGAGTCTCAGAATAAAGGGTCAGCCATTTCAGACTGAGATGAGGAGAAATTTCTTCACTCAGAGGGTGGTGAATCTTTGGAATTCTCTACCCCAGAGGGCTGTGGAGGCTCAGTCGTTGAGTATATTTTAGACAGAGATCGATAGATTTTTGGATATTAAGGGAATCAAGGGATATGGGGATAGTGCAGGAAAGTGGAGTTGAGGTAGAAGATCAACCATGATCTTATTGAATGGCGGGGCAGGTTTGAGGGGCCAAATGGCCTCCTCCTGCTCCTATTTCTTATGTCCTTATGTCCTTTTCATTTTTTTAAGTCATGTGTTAACATAATAGTAGAGATGGGGCAAAGTCTTAGAAGTGAAATACAACTGTTACAAACCATTACCTCATTGATCATGAATATATTAAGAATTTGTTTTGACTTCAAAAAAGTTTGCTTTGTTATCAAGGAAATCAGATGAATAAATGTCCCAGGAGAGGATGCTATATTTCAGATCTGATCACTGCGCCAGTACATGGGTCTGGATGACTGACCTTTGTAAGCAGCGCTTACACATTTCCGACCAGAAACCGTAGCAATTGCAAGTAGGGCGGTGTGAGTGGACCACTTCCCTGACCTGTCCTGTGTTTACCCTGTGTGTATTTCTGAGCTCAATATCATTTGCATTATCTCGGGGTTCTTCCCTGTGTGAGAAAGGTCTGTGATTAGGAGCTCATCCATTGATGGGTGGGACATGGTGTTAAAGGCTTCTAGCAGCTTAAAGGGGCAGACATCATGGTTTGTAAGACAGCCCCCTTCTGTTTGGAAATGTGTTTGTAGCAGTTCAGCAGGGTACAGAACACCTCGTCTCTCAGGCACCCCAGGACCCCAGATTAGGTGACCAACAAGAGGTAGCAATCAACGAGCATCATATTTTGAGGCAAAATAGGAAGAGGTATGTGGCCTTACCAGGTCAGCCGAGGTTGGAGAACAAACTGTCATCTTCCATTTGTTCAGTGCATCCAGAATCTATGACACTTACAATCACCTCCCCTCCCACTGTCTTAAATACTTTCAATGCTTGCCATGAATTCCCAGTATGTACAGAGGATATGTAGCACCATCAGCCTTCCCATTGAAGAGTACATTTACTCAAATAATTGCGTGCATTCAGGCCAAAGTAATTGCACCACCTAATGTAGCTGCATGATGCATATGCATAACATCACACCCATTGGCTGGCTGGATGTTGACACTTGGGTATCATTGTATATATTGTCAAAACAGTTGCAACCCCTCACTTCTTCCAGTTTGCTTGTAGCAGAAGCCATGGCCATGGGTGTGTGTGAACTGGAGGATGAGTCTTCAAACCTTCAAGCACCATATTGCTAAGTGAAGTTTTTGTGACTGAGACCCAGATAATTGGCAATCATTCTTCTTGCTTACTTTGGTGCTTTTCTTTAAATCTGCCAACGTTCTTATCTTTTCCCATGGGTGGGAACCCCATACATTGATCCTGGTGAGGACTGATTTGTTGGATGCTCTTTAGGGTCATTAAGGGCTTTCTTGTCTTCCACTGTTGAACTGTTACCTGCAGAGCACTGTCAATAAACCTGGTCTCTCCATAAGCATCTCAAATGCTCTCACTCCACAGCTGTATTTACTTACCGCGTGCTACTTATAACCCTTACCTGACAATTGTGTTGGTTAAATAGCAACAAAACTCCTTTATAACAGGTGTGATCAGACTCTGTCCATCAGAGCTCAAAGATGGCAACACGGTGGCATAGTGGTTAGTACTGGTGCCTCACAGCACCAGGGACCCGGGTTCGAATCTGACCTCGGGTGACTGTCTGTGTGGAGTTTGCACATTCTCCCCGTGTCTGCGTGGGTTTCCTCCGGGTGCTCCGGTTTCCTCCCACAGTCCAAAAATGTGCGGGTTAGGTTGATTTGGCTATGATAAATTGACCCTTAGTGTTAGGGGGGGATTAAATATGTGGGGTTATGGGGGTAGGGTGGGATATGTGTACTGTGGGGATTAAAGCAGGGACAGGGTACTGGATTTGGATGATCAGCCATGATCGTATTGAATGGTGGAGCAGGCTCGACGGGCCGAATGGCCTACTCCTGCTCCTAGATTCTATGTTTCTGTAGCACCGGACATAAAGTTGTGGGGAACTCGCAGTGCAATAAAAATAGGAGGTACAGCCAACTCGTGTTTAAGGCACTCTCAGAAAGCTGAGAAATTAGATCCTGTGGTGTCTTACAAGTGAAGGATAAACTGATTCACAAGATTGACAGTGAAGGTCATGTCTGTCAGTCTTTAACTCAATCCCCACTTAGTAAATCAGCACACGAGGCCATTATTCCTTTTCAGTCCTCAATGATTTTCTTTTTCATTTTCCGTTCCATTTTATATTGCCTGCATTTAACTCTATTCTTTACGTCTTCCATACGTCATTCTTCTGGTTAGTATTTTCGGAGCAGCAACTAGGAAGGACAAACTTCTCCTTCCATGCAGTAGCTATTGTAAGTGGCTCTCCTTTGTACAGTATCTACCTTCCAGAATAGAACACAGACATTTTAAAATACGCAATGAGATGAAAGATTTCAATGGAAAAGAAAATTTGGCAAGGTGTAAAACCGGTTGCCAATTCGCTATCACCTGTTTTGCACGACTGCCAAAGACCAGTCTCACCCCACCCTTTCTTTTGTACAGACCACGCCATCACCTGGATCTTTCCCAGTTGGGTCCACTTGTGCCCATCTGGAGGCTGGTCAGTTATAGCACCAGTTGTCACTTGTCACGGCGCATTGAAACTAATTAGGTAACTTGGGATCAGAGGGAAGCAGAGATAATATAATATTTTAGTACATTGATTTACCAACTACTTGATTATGGAATGAGTATAAAAGAATTATAAAGAGAATCATATTACAAAATTTGAATAAAGATTAGAGATAAAAGTGAGAATATTCGGCTAGAAATTCGGTATGTTAGCGCCTCCCGTTAGCGCCTGGCCGGGGCGCTAATGGGGCACCAAGGGATTAGTGCCCGGGCGCGGCGAATGCAGTGACGTCCGCGAACTTCAGTGCCGGTTTAGCGCTGGCGCTAACTCTTAGCGCCTGGGTCTCTAGCGCCTCGCAGATCGTGATGTCATAAAGTGCGCAGCGCCCCATTATCGCCCCGGATGGAAAATTCACTCGCGCCCCCTGGTTTATTGCCTCGCGCCGACAACGGCAGCAAGAGGAGGCATTGTGAACTCAGCTGGCCACTTCGGGAGCAGTAATTAAAGGGAATGCTTTTCAGCTGGCGCAACCTTTATTATTTGCACCAGTCTGGTGCCTGCGCAAAGTTTTTAATTTTTCATTGGTGCAAGATGTCCAAACCCTCCACTTTGTCAGGGGCTGTAATGGCAGTCGCCCAGGTCGCCTTGCAAAACAGAACTGACGACAACTAGCTTGTGCAGCATCACTGGCCCTTCCCTTTAAGCGAGGGAAGCAGCCTCTGTGATGAAAGAGCGCCGTTCACAATGCGCTCGAAATTGTTTAGCGCTCTGCTGCTACCACCCCGCTCTCGGACTTTAGCGCCCTAAGAGAAGTGGTTAGTGCTTGATTTAGCGCTCCACTTCCCTCTTGGAGCGCTAAAGCTGAATTTTGCGGGAGGTGAGAATGATTAGCGCCTAATTTTTCAACGTTTTCACGGGCTATACCGAATTTCTCCCCCTATATATATGATCTTCCACGCTTTCTTCAATGGACTTGGGGGCCTTTCACACAAATAGCCCATTGACCTTCCTAGTCTTTGGCCAGTATGATCTGTTACGGTTTCCCCGGTGGCTCTCTCTTCTCTCGATGTGCTGTTTCTCCAGCTTTCTCACTTTATTTTTCGAGGTTGTTTCAGGAAATGTACTTGCCTTGACCTGTATATAGATTCACTCCTCAACTTCTCCTAATTCATGGGGCCTCATTGTATGTTTTGTTAAGATTGAGACCTCGAACATGACCAGTGCATGGTCAGGTAAGGGCATTATCAGGTTACCCTTTATCTTGCATTCCATACATTCATTTCAAATGTTCATATTCTACCATGACACATTAATTTGCATTTTAGGTACAACAACAAGTATCCGATTTCATTAATTTCAATGAGTAATAGTACTCAATGTTCTTTCACTATAATCAAAGCTTGACTTGCACGTACACGGCTAATTGGGAAATCCAGGAATCAATGGGGATGCGGTTTAACTGGATCCCTCCCGTTTCCTGGTAGATTCTGCTGGACTCTCACCAGAGCTAATCTGGCTGAACCGCTGAGGAAGTTCAGGGCCGTTAGCATTTAGACTAATGTTTAGTGATACCATGTAAACAACTCGAATGATATTCTCCACATCTCACTCACCCTGTTCGGATCTTTGGTTTTTTTTTTGGCTGTCCTGTTGTATTTGAGCTCCTTTCACTCTCACTTTATGTTCCATTCTGTGTGACTCTATCTCTCTTTTCCCCAGATATGTCCCTGTGAGTCACGGTTAGTTACTATCTACCAGTTGGCAGATTTATTTGGCATAATCTGAAATTTAGCTCCCTTCTGATGATTTTTGCTTTCATAAGCTGTTCCTTTAAGAAGATGATATCCCATAGGCACTGTGGGACATCATCAGCACATATTCAGTTCTGTATTGACAGTAAAGATTTAACAGTAGGGTAGATTTTGAGCTTGACTGCCTGGTGGTAATCTGGCGGAGTGGATTGCACGCCCTTATAGATCCTGATTTTCATTCCATTTTTTCTAAGTTGCTGGTGTTATTCCCTGGAAGGAGGTATCTGACAGATTAGTTTTGTTTTACGAAAAGTTTGGACATGATGGGGGCGATTTTGCCAGCTCTGGGGAGACGGGTATGGAGGCAGGACTGCCGGGAAAATGGCAGAATTTGGGGGCGGGTGCCCAACCCACCTCCGTGCCATCTTCCCAGGAGGCGGGTAGCCGTCCCGCGCCGGGTCCCATCTCCTTGGCAGCGGGAAGGGATTACAGCCTATTAACTGCCTGTTAACAAGTCGTCAACAGGCAGAAAATAGGATTATCCCCTTTTTGCCCTCACAAGTGCGGGCTTCCCGAAGGCTCCAAAACACGCCAGGTCAGCGAGGCGAGTACTGGGTCTGCAGGGGTCGGGGGTGGGGGGTGGGGTGCAAAATCGTGGAGTGAAGGTAAGTGATGGGTGCAAGAGTGTAGAGGTGAGTATCTGAGGTAAGTGCAAAGTGTTAGTAAAAGTGTACTTGCCTTTATTTCTTCCTGCAGGCTTCAGTCGGTGTGTATGCGGAGAGTCTCGGACCTCCGTGTTGCAGATGAGAGATGGCCGTTGCATTCTCAGATGCAACAACCATCTCATTTCTGTAAAAGAAAGAAGTTTGATGAGGTCTTGAATTCAAGACCTCATCAAACTACAGAGAAAGTCAGTGTTTTGACAACTTCACAGAGCTGTCAAACGATGACAATTCATCTGTCAAAAATTTTTGACAGATGAAACGTCATACGTTGATGTTCTCTGCAACCGGCTTTCCCTTAATTGGCCAGCTAAACCCGCTGGGCGGGCTTAACAAGGTCAATCAAGGGAAAATAGCGTGGGTTGGCCACAAATCGATGGAGGCGGGACATCGACCCGCCAAGCAGCAGTCCCGCCTCCAACGCGCCTCCATTAACAAAATCGCCCCCATTCAATCCAAACATCTGCTTTCCTTAGCGGACTTTGTGATTTCCTACAAAATAAATCGCTGGTGAAATAGGTATAACTATCCATCTGGGTTGGACTTCTGTGGTGATGTGTGGACTGGGTCGACCTGTCCAGTGTATCCAAGGAAGGCTTTCCTCACTGATCTCATATTTGTTTTCCGATTTCAGTTCAGACCATCCAAGTTTTAGGAATTCAAAATCTAAACTGATCTGTACTTTTATCTGTAATGTGAACTGAACTTCAGCAAACAGTACTTCCCGAATAAGACACAGGCCCCGACACTGGTGCCTGAAGGACATAATCAGATCAGATGATGGATTGAAGTGTCAATGTCAGTAAATATTACTTTTACTGTCCATTCCAGACCATAACTCACCCACCTACTAACAGCCAATCACAGCTGCACATTTATCTAGATTTAATAGGTATGATATGAGAGATGGACATAAAATGCTAACCTAGTTCTTAAAAATGATAAAGTAGTGAATTATCCATTCATATATGTTATGTCATGTCATTTCATGTCATGATTTTAATCGCTCAACCATTGGTGGCCGTGCCTTCAGCTGCCTAGGTCCTAAGCTCTGGAATTCCCTCCCTAAACCGCTCCACCTCTCTACCTCTCTCTCCTCCTTTAAGATGCTCCTTAAAACCTACCTCTTTGACCAAGCTTTTGGCTATCTGCCCTAATTTTTCCTTATGTAGCTTGGTGTCAAATTTTGTTTTATAACACTCCTGTGAAGCACCTTGGGTTGTTTCACTATGTTAAAGGCGCCATATAAATACAAATTGTTGTTGTTGTTGTCATATCATATTATACAACAGTGAACTATATTACCAGTCTCCTCCCATACTGTTGTCTGTTGAAGCAGTTTTTAATATTTTGCTGTTTTAATGTGTATTTTACAGTGGAACTGGATGGTGCAGCGGGTTAGATACCTTTCACCTCTGAGACCAGGGTTCAAAACGTAAGCCTGGTTGATGCCATGAAAGGCTTGTCTGTCTGCTGACTACAAGGATCCTATATTGGAAACTCCCCAGCCAGTTCTAGTGGGTATAGCCCGAGAACACAAAACTACCCCTAATTTGGCTTGTAGTTATATACTGTGGCTTTTACAATTCTACAAGAGCAAGGTGAAAACCACAACTCCCATGGCGTATCGCTCCTCACAAAACAACAACTTGCACTGATCTCCCATCTTTAATGTAGAGAAAGATCCCAAGGTGCTTCACAGAGGCATAATGGAAGAAATAGATGCTGAGCCCAAGAAAGAGATGTTAAGAGGGGTGTAGGAAGGGGTGGCCAAAGAGCTGGGTATTAAAGGAGGAGAGGCAGGTGGAGAGATGAATGGATATAGGGCGGGAATTCCAGAGCATTGGGCCTAGGCGGCTAAAAGCATGGCCGCCAATGGTGCAGCGAAGGGAGGGGGTTACACGAGTCAGAGGAGCAGAGACTTTGGGGTGGGGGGGGGGCAAGTTGTAAGGCTGGAGGTGGTTACAAAGATGGAGAGGGATCAGGCTACAAAGTGATTTAAACACGAGGATGAGAATTTTTAATTTGAGGATTGGGGAACCAGGAGCCAATGTAGGTCAGGGAGCTCATGGGTGAGGATGAGGGGGACTTGGTGCGGGATAGAATACGGACACCAGAGTTCTGGACGAGCTAAAGTTTGGGGAAGTTGGAAGGTGAGAGGCTGGGCAGGAGAGCACTGGAATAGTCGAGTCTAGAAGTGAAAAAAGCATACCAACAGAGAATTTGATGATAGTTGCTGAAAATTCTGTTGTTGTGATTGCTTGTTCCCAGTTTGATTTCTGGATTCCCTTTTTGTATTTTTTCGATGTATGCGGGATGGTTGGCCACCTTTTCTTTCAGTTCTGTTTCTGTGCTGATTGAGCTGTGGGTTAACAGTGACAGTCACTCAAAAAACTCCAATCGTGTTGCATTTAGAATTTGATTTCAGGCCTATATTAAAGGGCTATATTTTGATTCACTACCTAAGATCATCAATTTCACACTGAAATGAAAGCAAAATACTATGGATGCTGGAAATCTGAAGGCATTCCTCAGAGAGAAGTGGCAGTGAATTAAACGCTGAAACAAAATTGTTTAAAGAACAAAAACTTTAACTCCTGGCCCTGCCCCCTTTTCCCTGGTTCTGTACTTGATTAAAAGCTGTTCCTTTTTTAACATCTTCCAGTTCTGATGAAAGGTCATCGACCTGAAAGGGTTAACTCTATTTCTCCCTCCACAGATGCTACCTGGCCTGCTGAGTAGGGTTGCCGACTCTGGTTGGAGGTATTCCAGGAGGTTTCATGACATGACCTCCCACCTCCAACCGCCCCGCCCGCACACTCACACCATTGGTTGCCCAACACGTCCATCCTCGCGGTGCACCACCTTCCCAGGCCAATCGGAAAGCAAACCGACTCTTTGGGGTGACTTTGTCAATGGGGGCGTGTTGGAGGCGGGACTGCTGCTTGTCGGGTTTTAGTTCCGCCTCCATCGACTTGTGGCCAACCCACGCTATTTTCCCTTGATTGACCTTGTTAAGTCCGCTCAGCGGGCTTAGCAGGCCAATTAAGGGGAAGCCGGTTACAGAGAACGTCAGCGTATGACGTTTCATCTGTCAAAAATTTTTGACAGATGAATTGTCATCGTTTGACAGCTCTGTGTAGCTGTCAAACACTGACATTCTCTGTAGTTTGATGAGTCCTTGTATTCAAGACTCATCAAACCTATCTGCTGAGCAGCAATCAGATGACTGTTGCATCGGAGAATGCAGCAGCCATTCTGTCATCTCTGCCATTGAGATGCGGGAGTCTCTGGTTCCCCAACGATTGAAGCCTGCAGGAAGAAACAAAGGTAAGGAAACATTTTCTATCACTTTTCCACTTACCTCACACACTTACCTCTCCACACTTGCATCCACCACTTACCTCCACAGCGCACTTTTGCACCCGTCCGACCCCCGCAGACCCACTGCTCGCCTCGGTGACCCTGGCGGGGTTTCCCGACGTCGGGAAGCCCGCGCCTCAGCTGGAAAAATGGGGATAATCCTCTTAACTGCCTGTTAACTACCTGTTAGCAGGCAGTTAAATGGTTGTAATCCCCTTCCCGCCTCCAGGAGATGGGACCCGGCGCGGGTCGGGTACCCGCCTCCTGGGAAGATGGCACGGAGGCGGGTTGGGGGCGGGATGGGCACCCGCCCCCAGATTCTGCCATTTTCCCGGCAGTCCCGCCTCCAAACCCGCCTCCCCAGGGCTGGCAAGATCGCGCCTCTGTTACCCGATTGGGTGACCCTTGACTGTTGGTCAAATGGCCTTTTTCCCCCCCGCCATCTCTAATATCTTTCATAATTAATGAACAAGTCTTCAAAGAAAATTTTAAAAACTTATTTTTCAATTCCCCTATCATTTTTCTCCCAGGTTGCTCACAGCAGTGTTCTGGAGATTAATCTTCACTTCTGGAGACTCCGGGGCAATCCCGCAGGGTTGGCCACCTTACTGCTGTTTCCAGCATTTTGTGTTTTTATTTCATTAATTTCACAATTACTTCGATGGGCTTTGCAGCAGTTTGACTGAACCAAGTCTGCAAGCAGTGACCTATGGCAGTCCAGTAAGGTAAATGATATCTGGGACGGCAGTACGTACAATCCATTTTGCAGTTTACGCCAAGCCAATTTTCAAGCTGTAAAATATTACAAATCATTTTGCAGTAGTTGAGAAAAACAGAAGAGCATATTTCTGGCACAGTGAAAAATTAGCCTTTAAGGAGCCAAAACCTTTAGTCATAATCTATCATAGTCTATATACATGGAGCATAATTACAAACAGGATAATTACCTATCATAATTATATCCAATAACTCTGGGAAACTGACACTGTAGAGCAACTTGTGGAATTACATAAACAAGAAACCCTCAATGGTTAATTTCCCAGTTGTTTCTCATTTTTTAACATTTGTTTTGAATAAGGAGTGTGTAATTATGGTTTTAAAAGCACGAAGCAGAAGTATTGTACAAATATGTAATAGTTCACAGTTTGTCTGTTGAGATCTTCATTTTCTCATCGATTAAAGTAGACGGTGGGACAAATTCAACTAGTTAACCAGTGAGTGGCAAATAAATCGCGTGTCTTAGACTCTCAGCTAAAGACTTTGGGCTGGATTTTGCCAATGGGGAGCTTTTGGAGGCGGGACTCCCACTTGTCGGGTTTTAGTCCCGCCTCCGTCGACTTATGGCCAACCCACGCTATTTTCCCTTGATTGACCTTGTTAAGCCCGCCCAGCGGGCTTAGCAGGCCAATTAAGGGGAAGCCGGTTACAGAGAACGTCAGTGTATGACATTTCATCTGTCAATAACTTTTGACAGATGAATTGTCATCGTTTGACAGCTCTGTGAAGCTGTCAAACACTGACATTCTCTGTTGTTTGATGAGTCGTTGGGCTGGATTTTGATACTGGGGACGTGATGGAGTCGGGACTCCCACTTTTTGGGTTGTAGACCCGCCTCCATCGACTTGTGGCCAACCCACTGTATTTTCCCTTGATTGACCTTGTTGAGCTCGTCCAGTGAACTCAGCAGGCCAATTAAGGGCCACCCGGCAACAGGTGACGTCACAGATTGACATTTCATCTGTCAAGAGCTTTTGACAGATGAAATATCAGCATTTGATGGCTCTGTGAAGCTGTCAAACACTGACAATTTGTCTTCTAACTTGAGTCCTTCCTCTCAGGCTGAGTTAGAAATCATTCCAGCACAGAAAACAGAGGCTGAAACTTTTGACAGCACCACGGCCTTTCTGCTTTCTGTGCCGGTGAGATTTCTGACTCCCGAGAACTGAAGGGCTGACACCTGCAGGAGGAAGTTAAGGTAAGTAAAACTTTTTCCCACACTTTGCACTTACCTTACACACTTACCTCTGCACACATGCACCCATCACTCACCTGCCCACCGGACATATCGACCCCTCCAACCCCTGCAGACCCACGGTCCGCCTCGCTAACTTGGCGTGGTTGGTACCTGTCAGGAAGCCCACATTTCACCTTTCAAAATAGGGATTATGCAAAAAACTGCCTGTTAACTACCTGTTAACAGGCAGTTAATTGTCACTAATCCCCTTCCCACCTCGGGGAGGCGGGTCCCAGCACAGGTCGGGTACCCGCCGCCAGCGAAACTGGCATGGAGGCGGGTTGGGGATGGGATGGGGTCGGGACCCCCGAATCTGCAACTTTAACCCCCCACACGCCTCCAAACCCGCCTCCATGGGTCAATGAAAATCCAGCCCCTTGTATTCAAGACTCAACACTCCTCTTTTGTGAGCAGAAATTAGATGGTTGTTGCGTTGGAGAATGCAGCAGCCATCTGTCATCTCTGCCGGTGAGATGCGAGACTCTCCGCATCCCAACTGTTGAAGCCTGCAGGAAGAAACAAAGGTAAGTTAACATTTTCTATCACCTTTCACTCACCTCACATACTTACCTCTCCACACTTGCACCCATCACTTACTTCCACAGTGCACTTTTGCCCCCCTCCGACCCAATTATGTTGTTGATGTTAACAGGCAGTTAAGTGGCTGTAATCCCCTTCCCGCCTCGGAGACGGGACCCGAAGCGGGTCGGCTACCCGCCTCCTGGGAAGATGGCATGGAGGTGGTTTGAGGGCGGGATGGGCACCCGCCTCCAGATTCTGCCATTTTCCCGGCAGTCCCGCTTCCATACCCGCCTCCCCAGGGCTGGCAAAATCGCGCCCTTTGTCACAGTCAATGTTCGCTCTAATTTTTTTTGGCCCGCGCGGCCCCTTTAACAGGCTGCGTGGGCCATTCATAATTCTACACATGTGCGGTTTTTCTATTTAAAAGCTGCCTCAGCGGCTGCGCGGGGCCTGCGGGACACTGTGCTGCCGAACGGCCTGAAGGGAACATTGTTCACAGTATATTTAGATATAGCGCACACACAGAATTTAATGCTTTCCAGCAGCATTCGTGGATCGCAATCAGGGGTGATATTTATTCCCTTCCTCAGCTGAGACACTGAGGCCAGTTGTGCTGCCCCACCACTTCCAGAAGTTTTCAAAGAAAGGGAGAAGTGCAATATCATTACAATGGCATGTTTTGTGGTCGTTGTGGGAAGGTGGGTTATTGCGACAGAAATCAGTTCACAGTCTGAGCTGGGAATACATAACTGAGGAAGATAGTGCTGCGGATGGCATAAACAAATATCTGAATTGTTTTCAATAGAGGCGGGCTCCATGTTAATCCTGAGGTGTGGGACAGGGAGTGTGGAGCATTGCAACACAACTCCTTATTACTTGAAGGGCGAGCAGGACTTGTCGCAGGCTAGGATACCGGCAGCAGAGATTTGAGTGAGCTGAAGTTTATGGGAGGTGCCACACGGTGTTGTGGAGTAAGTCAGTTTGTTAGTTATAGATACTAATGCAGATTGTGTGTGGATGATAATTAGCATCCAAGGCTGGAATGCCAAAATTGCTAAAGCACTTTGGATTAGTGAGTGCTTCTCTTCTTCTATTAGTCTCTCCTTACTACTGCTCAATGAACTCCTCTAACCCAGTTATGTTGTTGATGTCATCCGTGTGCGTTATTGTCAGCTGTGGCTCAGTGGGTAGCACCCTCGCCTCTGAGTCAGAAAGTTGTGGGTTCAAGTACCCGCTCCAGGGACTTGAGCACATAAAGCTAGGCTGACACTCCAGTGCAGTGCTGAGGGAGTGCTGCATTGTCGGAGGTGCCGTCTTTCAGATGAGATGTTAAACCGAGGCCCCGTCTGCTCTCTCAGGTGGGTGTAAAAGATCCCATGGTACTATTTCGAAGAAGAGCAGCGGAGTTGTCCCCGGTGTCCTGGGCAATATTTATCCCTCACCCAACATCACAAAAACAGATTATCTGGTCATTATCACATTGCTGTTTGTGGGAGCTTGCTGTGCACAAATTGGCTGCCGCGTTTCCCACATTACAACGGTGACTACACTCCAAAAGTACTTCATTGGCTGTAAAGCGCTTTGAGACGTCCGGTGGTTGTGAAAGGCGCTATAGAAATGTAAGTCTTTCTTTCTTTCTATTTAAACAAAAATATTTTTAAGGTTAGTAAAATAGAAAAAATGGATCCTCCAATTCATCAGAATTTTTATGACTCTGTTATTTCAAACAAGGACACTAACTGCGAAACTCATTCAATAAGAACACTTAGGAAAGACAGGGAGGAGGTGGATGTCAAGATAAAAAATGAAGCTGATATTGGAGGCTGACGGGTGGAATCGTTATTTTTGATTATGTTTTGTTACAGTGACAGAGATTTAAAGTGTAGGGTCATTTGTCACTTGTCTATTAAGAGCAAAATAGAAATGTACAGGCTTGTGAGGATAGCATCATGGGGGAAGGATCCTGAATCTCCGAAAGCAGTAGGGCGTAGATTAAGTTGAAAAATCACCCCTCCGTTCTTGTGCTCTGTGACTGAGGGGTGTTCAGGTCGGATGATGTTGGACTATCACGTTAAGAGGTTTAGGACTGAAACCTAAGGTGACTTAATGGCATCAAATGGTTGAAGAGTACCAATGTGACACTGGAGGAGACAACAGTGCTGCTAATGAATCAAAAAGCATACAGAATACTAGTGAAGACTTTATGTGGTGCAAATTGGTATGCGTCACACCCATTTTTCAGGTGTAAAATGGGCACAAAGCAGTGGGACAGCCTGTGCCCAATCTGTGAAGGCATTGGTCCCACTGCTAAATTTGTGGGGCCCACTTTTTAGGCGTCCCGGGCAGAAGGATAAAATAGGCGTTAGACCCCTTGAATATATTAATTAGGGCCATCGCCTGTTGAAGGACCCCTTGCTGAAATTAGTCATTGATGAGAGGTGCAGGCGTTGGGCCTGCCACGCTCGGGATTCTTTAGCGGTCCTTGCGGCCGCAAGCAAAAGGTAAGCTTCAGAATTTAAAAAAATCCTTCATGCGGAGCCAGATGGAGCAGGAGTGCTCCCCAACACCACAGGTGCCGCGATCAACCCCCCTCCCCCATAGCCCACTCCAACCCCCCCTCCTGGGCCTTGCCTGTGGACTGCCGCAAAAGCGGCCTGACATTGATGTCTTCCCTTGGGCGAGCTGCCTGTGGAGGCGTGACCAGCTCACCCCGAATATGTTAATGAGGACCGATTTCCATCCATCCATGAGCCTCTTGGCTCGGACATGCACTGCTCATTTAATGTCACGTGAGGCCCAGATGAATTTCAACCCCTACGATTCTATACTAAGGGTATAAGATTTGAAGTGAAAACACACGACGCTGGGGGAGGCATCTTTGTCCGTCTCTTCAAAGAGCCATAATACTTTGATTCTGTAGCAGTTATTTTATTTTATGAAGAGAACACGGCCTGAAAGGCAAGCAGATTTCAGTATGACCTGGGAAGTAGTGCTTTGTGTCTTCTTTTCTGTCAGCGCACTAATCACCACTGATCATATTACACCTGAACAGTACATCAGAGTCACAGGTGGCAGATGGGTGAAATCCTCAAGAGACCTTAATAGACGTATAAGCTGACATGGGTCATCTGTCACTCCCCTGCACCATCACAACAGGGAGCTAAAGGAACATATAGAAAAGGGAGAATTCCAATATTAGTTCCACACCTCCGTTTTTTGAAATGGAATTTATACTTATTGCTTCTTTTGGCGGGGCGGGGCGGGGGGGGGGTGCTGATTTCTGTCCCTGAGACTGCTTGATGCTGGCAATGGGTGCCTGAAATAGGAGTTCCATGCCCCATTTCATATCCTTCACCTTGATAAGCACCTTAAAACATTTTTTTAAAATGACTCCTATAAAATAATATTTTGCATTTCTTTAGTCCACTTAATGTAGCAAAATGTCCCAAGGCATTAACAGGAATGGGAGTGAGGATGGAAGAGAGGGGAAGATGGGATTACCTCACTTCCCCATCTCTAGGATGTTTAAAGTTGTAACCCATTTTCCCAACATTGAGGAATCAGATGAGATCGAATCATGTATGCAGATATGAAAGAATGGCTTCAGACTCTGAACCATGTGAGGGCCGTTATCATTTTAGGAGTCCTAGATAAACATTGCTTCAAAGGTGTGTTTGAAGGACTCATCCGGGCCACGAGACGGACCAATGTATGACAGTAGTTTACTGCGACGCCGAGGAGGGAAAGAGTAGAATTAAGCTTCTGTTCAATCGGCCATGGAGTGCATTGACAGTGACATTGCAGAGCTCTGTAGCCCTGGTGTGGTATCCTCCTGGCTGAAGGAGGAAGTCATTTGTAATCATAGGCAGGAACGGGTAAATTGAAAGGAGAAAAACGAACATAGTTGACCCCAATTTTCCTCTCAACTGCTGGGTCAGAGGTCTTAAAAGTAGCCAATTGCAGATGGTGGTGTCAATACTTCAGCTTACATTGGGGGCCTTGGAACCCAAACAACAGCAACTGAGTGGGAATCTGTCATGAGATTTGGACAGTACTCCAGTGATCTATCTTACTTACAATCAATTTTACCCAAACTGGAGCCTCTTCCAGTCATTGTCTAACATATGCTACTTGGCTGAACAGTCGATAACATCTGCTGAGAAATCATTCCTTTTGTCTATCGTGCCTCCCTAATGTGTCAAGTCAGACAGTGAAGTTTATGAGTATGGACAACTGGATGGCGAATGCTGGAAACAGTTCTGACAAAAACCATCTGAAACAAAAGTACTTAGTAGGATTCACAAAAAAACATAAGAACTCCAATTTTCAGACCATTTCACAGACAAGATAGTAAAACTGCACATCTCGGAAGGCATAAATGTAAAACCTGGCTTAATATTGAACGTTTCTCATTTACACTTTTTGTTTTAAGGACGAGTCACAACTCGCGAGCAAATTGCTTTAATGCAAGGAGAGCTGTGTCAATATTTTGCCTGGCATTAGGCAGGAATGATCAGTAAATGGGGATTATATCGTAGAGGAATTAAAGAGCAGGAGGTCAGGTGTCCTTGTTGTAGGACAGAAAGCAGATTTATTCTTATTATAATAATCTTATTACTGTGTTGGCAAAAATCTATACTGAGGGCTGGATTTTGATACTGGGGCGGGTTGGGGTCATGTCATCTACTTTTCGTGTTATCCACCCGACTGCAATTGGATGTGGGAGATTGATGCAATTTTCACCTAATTGGGCAATTGAGTTCCAGCATGTGGGAACCCATGAACCAATTAGTGTTTTCAGTCTGAAAGTCGCCTCTGATGATGTCATCATTGCTGCTGCATTGAAGGTCTTCGGAGACTGCCTGGCCTTTGCTGTGAGAGGACTTGGATGCAAAATGAGCAGCAGCAGCCCTAAGTCTGCTCCCAGATATTTTTACACCACCACTCCCAGATATGTCTCCTCCCCATCCATCCATATATGCATCCATCCATATATGCAACCCAAAAGCCAGCCAGCCAGCCAGCCATAGTCAGCTATCCAAATGTACTCCCTCCAGGTTTCACATTCGTGGTTCAGAACAGGCGTGCTTCACGTAGAAAAAGGGGTTAAAATCACAAAGGCCTTTCAAAATGGCATTATGGAGGCAATTTAGTGCTTGTTAAGGGCATTAACAGCCTATCCCGCCTCTTAGAGGCGGGACGGAGTCGGGACCAGCAGACATGATTTAATGAAAATTGCGTGGAGGCGGGATGGAGGTGGCCTTGTGCCCGCCCGCCAGTTTTCACAATTTTAACCCCCCACACGCCTCTAAACCCACCTCCACGGGTCAATGAAAATCCAGCCCTGAGTGTTTTAAACCAGTCTAGGTGCCAGGTGATCGCAGAATAGAATGGTGGCGGGAGGGGGACTGATTTTAAGAGTAGAGTTTTCTTCAGAGAGAAAAAATAAATGTGAATCTCACACTTAGGGCTGAATTTTGCCGGCGCTCAGAGTGCGGGTTTGGAGGCGGGTCCGTTGTCAAAATCACGAAGATTGACAGCGGGTCGATATCCCGCTGTAAATCCGCCTCCTTGTCAGTTTCCCATTTGTCGGGTCTGTCATCCCTGAACAGACCCGACACCAAGCGGCGGGTCAGACAATTTCGATAGTTAAAAGCTTATTAAAAGGAAGTTAAGAACCATTTTCCCATGTACTTACCATTTTCCCAGGTTTTAAACAAGATTCCCAGAGTGCGGCTATCATGTCAGGTAAGTATGTCGGGTTCTCAATGACTGTGGATTGCTGTGAATATGCGAAAGCTGCAAAAGTGGTATAAAACCTACCATTTCACAGCTGTTCACTTCCAAATCTTAGAAGCTGGAGCATTAATGATTTGAAACCCACTTTTGAGCTTTATGCACTTTTGAAGTGTTTGGAGTAATCTCTCTATCCACTGTCACCTCCTTGGAACAACCTATCTCACCATTGACAGATCACTTCTGTCATCTCAACCTCACCTGCCATCTATTCCATCAGCATCGGTGCCCTTGAAAAAATCTCACCTTGGTCCTCAGAATCCCAACACGATCAGCCCCAACACCAGCATCACCAGGCACACCAGCAGCACCAACATCCACACCAACCTTCTCCGCAATCAACTGATGCTGCACAGGACACAGGGCATCATCACCCGACCACATTGCTGCCTGGGACGCCAGCGATGGCCTCACCATGTCCAGATTTACTTCACTTGATGCTGCACACCCTGGCTGCCACATGATGCACCAGGTTGGCACCACCCCACACCAGCACAATAAAGGATCCCTACAATGTCCAAGCCATTCCTTTCACACTCATCACCATTGGGGGGTGGGGGGACGACGTTATGTCTCACCATTCACTGGAACTCACTAAGACACTTTCAAAGGTGTACACAAATCTGTCCAAGAAGGCAAAGTGTTGAAAATAAAAATTTCCATGCTTGACAACACATTAACAGACATTTTACACAAACATTGGCTAAAGCACACAAGTACCTACCCTTGTGTGTTGTTAGTTTGAATGATTGGACAGGATGAGGGTGAGTGTGAGGGGTGGCTAATGAAATGGGGAAGTGATAATATAGATAGAGAGGGATGGGTGGAGGTGCAAGGTAAGTTGGTGTGAGTACGAATGTGCAGGAGTAGGGTAGGGAAGGCAGAGTGATAGGGATCTGATGAGTGGCACAGCAGGATGAGGTTGAGTGTGGCTTTGCAGTAACATTTCGTGATCTACTAAGATCATTGAAAGGTTTGGACCACTGCAGCCTGGTCCTCCTGATGACACCCCTGCTTGTGTCCTCCAGTGCAATGTGCAACCAGGCTGCGTTGGTCTCCTGGGGAGGTCTCTTCCGCCCATGGGAAGGGAAGAGAACCTCCCTGCGTGCTGTGACTCCCTCCATAAGCATATGGAGGGAGTCATGGGAGAGCCTGGGTGCAGCCGTGCACCTTTGTGCAGTGCTTGTCAGTGTTTGTAGCACCTCAATGCTGTAGAACACTGACAGCTCAACTGTCAAAATGATTGTGCGTGGTCCCTTTAAGGAAACCTGCTGATGACGCGTAATCAAATGACGTCATCAGACTCGCTTCCTATTAATTGGCCGGGAACCTCGCAGGGCGGGGCTTAACAAGCCCAATCAACGGAACATCTTGTTGGAGGCCGGGATCGAGACAGAGGCCAGGTTCCCACACGCCACGGACGTCGCCCGCACCGGACCCGCCGAGGTTGGCAAAATCCAGCCCTTAGAGTTAGCAGTTGCATCTTTTGTTAACAGGTTCTGGTTCTTCTGTAAACTAAGTTTTACTGAATATTTATAAAAATCAATATAATTTAATGGAATATATTCCAGTATTTCCCAGTTCATGAGCTAAATAATACAATTTACCTGGAGCACGTTGTTTTATTTTCCAGTTCTCACGTGGCTAAACTCTGCACACTGGGGCCAGTGTAGCCACTGGTCGATTTGTCTGTTAATCTTCTCAGAGATTTATGGTGCTCAAGACTGAGGCAGAAAGATGTGGGGATGTGAAACACTAGGGGGGTGATTTTGTCAATGGGGGCGTGTTGGAGCCGGGACTGCTGCTTGTCGGGTTTCAGTCCCGCCTCCATCGACTTGTGGCCAACCCACGCTATTTTCCCTTGATTGACCTTGTTAAGCCCGCCCAGTGGGCTTAGCAGGCCAATTAAGGGGAAGCCGGTTACAGAGAACGTCAGCGTATGACGATTCATCTGTCAAAAGTTTTTGACAGATGAATTGTCATCGTTTGACAGCTCTTGTATTCAAGACTCATCAAACCTCTTTTGTGAGCAGAAATTAGATGGCTGTTGCATCGGAGAATGCAGCAGCCATCTGTCATCTCTGCCGGTGAGATGCGAGAGTCTCCGTATCCCCAACTGTTGAAGCCTGCAGGAAGAAAGAAAGGTAAGTAAACATTTTCTATCACTTTTCACTCACCTCATACACTCACCTCTCCACACTTGCACCCATCACTTACCTCCACAGCACACTTTTGTCCCCCTCCGACCCCCGCAGACCCACTGCTCGCCTCAGTGACCCTGGCGGGGTTTTCCGACGTCGGGAAGCCCGCGCCTCTGGTGGAAAAATGGGGATAATCCTCTTAACTGCCTGGTAACACAGATACCGTCATCACACGTGAGGACACTACCCACCAGGTACATGGTTCATACTCATGTGACTCGGCCAATGTTGTCTACCTGATACGTTGCAGTAAAGGATGCCCCAGAGCATGGTACATCGGCGAGACCATGCAGACACTGAGACAACGTATGAACGGACACCACGCAACAATCGCCAGGCAGGATGGTTGCCTCCCAGTCGGGGAACACTTCAGCAGCCAGGGGCATTCAGCCTCGGATCTGCGGGTTAGCGTTCTCCAAGGCGGCCTTCGAGATACACGACAGCGCAAAATCATCGAGCAGAAACTGATAGCCAAGTTCCGCACTCATGAGGATGGCCTCAATAGGGATATCGGGTTCATGTCATGCTACAGAACGTGACTTGACATTGTTGTCTGTCTTTCCAGTTTTTTAAAAAACAAACACAAAAAACAAACACAAAAAACAAACCCAAATGGAGAGGATATGCAGACAGCAGGTTTTGACACGTTGGACCCCCTGGGACACATCTCATTGTCTTGGCTGTGCTCTTGGTGTGTCTTTGATGTAAGGAAAGATTGTATCTCTGCATTTTTTCTGTGTTTATATTCCGTGAATTTTTGTAGATTCACTCATAGTAACTTTACCTGAAGAAGGGGCGATCGATAGCTCCGAAAGCTTGTAATTTTAAATAAATTTGTTGGACTATAACCTGGTGTTGTGCGACTTCTCATTTTGGTAACTACCTGTTAGCAGGCAGTTAAGTGGCCGTAATCCCCTTCCCGCCTCCAGGAGACGGGACCCGGTGCGGGTCGGCTACCCGCCTCCCGGGAAAATGGCATGGAGGCGGGTTGGAGGCGGGTTAGGGGTACCCGCCCCCAGATTCTGCCATTTTCCCGGCAGTCCCGCCTCCAAACCCGCCTCCCCAGGGCTGGCAAAATCGTGCCCAAGGTGAGAATTCCTCTGGTTTCTTTGCATAGTGACAGCATCGGTGCATTTACAATTTTGCTAGAAATAGCATCCTAAAGAATGAATACCCCAGCACTGCTTTCACTGCTGAGCATTGAGCTGATTTGGTCGTTTCTTTTTCCAGTTTATAATTGCAGGAAAACCAGAAAAGGACTGTCCACTGGGATGGCAATAGATGGGTTATAATATAAATCTTACCTCAGATTAGGGACCAGCTCAGCCACAAAACAGGGTAGCCCTGAACGTGGTGTCTGACACCGCAACATCATCTTAGGCCTTTTTTGAGCATTATCTCCAAAAATTAATGCACAAATCAAATAATGGCCACAATGGTCCCTAGAAACGTGACAGCAGTTTGCAAACCGAAAAATTAATTCACCTTTTCATATTCATTGTATTGAGTAGTGAATACTGGAGTAAGAATTTCATAAATGATTGGCGAGCTTTCCCAACAACACTTACTTTTTTCAATCCTGAATAATGATTCCATTTTGTGATAGTTGTTACTCTCCGAACTCTGCTAAACTGATTAGAGCCTTAACCAAAGAGAATAAATTATAGTTTGGCATAATGGGGGCTAATAGTAAAGCAGATCGAGGCTCAGCCTGAAAAAACTAACTCTTAAATGGAGACCAGTCATTAAAAAAGGTACTTTCTGTTTTTTTAAATAATAATAATAGATGATGTCACGTGGCCTCGATCATGTTTAGTTAGAAGTAATGGAATGAGGTAGGTTTTCATCTGTACTGCCTGGGTGTAAAGTATAACCCGGGTAAAGCACAGAGAGAAAAATTGTATGCCCCTAATGTAGCCCACCTGATTTTCATTCCAATATAGGAACTCAGCTAGACTGATACTTGCAGCAGGAAAGTGAGAAATGTTGAAGGCGAAATTGGTTGCCTTTGTGTCTTCCGTTAGCTCCCCTGGGGGGGCGCTGACATCGTCTCCCGCCATATTTGGCTGGGTTTTGCGGCGGCGCTACAACGTTGCGCCCCAATCTCCTTCGCCCGGAGATTGTGACATCATCGCCATGCGCATCACCCCAGTAGCGCCCCGGATCCGAAATTGACTTCCGTCCCCTGCAGCAGCGCCGGGCGAAAACACCGACAGCTGCAGGAGGCGTGCATCGGGCGGCTGGCCGCTTCGGGGGCGATGGTTAAAGGCGAGGTGGCCGAGGTAAGTGGAAAAAACCCAGTTTTTTTCGCGGGTTCCTGCCCGCGATCGATCACTCTGCTTGAGTGCCGGGCTGATCGCGCGGGATCGTGGCTGCCTTGGTGGTCCAGGTCGGTACTTTTTAAATTGCAGAGCCTGCAGCGATGGCCCTTCCCTTTAAGGGAGGGAAGGAGCCTTTGAACGCGGCAGCGCTGCGCGGCCCAGTGTGCAGCGCTGCTGACGTCTCTGCCCCGCCTGCTGCCGATTGTGCTCCAGGAAGGAAGTGGAATGTTTGATTTAGTGATCCACTTCCTTCCTGGAGCGCAAAACCGAATCTTTTAAAAGTTAAGAAACATTAGCGCCTGGTGCTAATTTTCTCAACTTTTAAAATCTAGTGTCCCAAACGAGACTATAATGAATTTCTCCCCTGTTTACTTTAATCCAAAGGGTCATTAATTTCTACAGGAAATTGTGAAAAATTCGAAGCTCAATGTACAGTGATGGAAACTTCAGGCCAATCTGATTGACCCTTTCCATATTGCAGTAGAGTGTGGCGTGTAAATCATGTCTTTCCAATCATTAAGCGAATTATTGAGCCTAACATAACAATAAAGCTCCAGCTCCCCGGTTAATGACGTTACCTGTTGTTTGGTTAATTCAGTCCCCTCACAATGCTGAGCCCAGTCACTCGCCTGAACCAAGTTTCCCAGCCAATCGCCAGCACAAACCTTTCAAACAAAACTTACTCAAAGTGAATCAATGGAAAAATAGACGCCAATGCTAATTATAACTGTTTGATTTTTAAAATGGGATTGGTGGCAACTCTCTTTTTAAAATTGCACCGGACTTGATCAAATGGGTCTTTGTTTTTCTTCCTCTTGGCAAACCGCACACAATGACAAGTGCAGCAGCCATTTTGCATACAACCAAATCTCACAGATCCCAATGAGATGAATGAACAATGGCGGGGACGGGGGGTGGTGCGGGGTGGGTGTCGGTTGAGGGAAGAGTGCTTGCCAGAGCACAGGGAGAATTCCATGCTCTTTTCTCAATAATTCATGGGATCTTTAATGTCCACCTGAACCAGGGGAACAGGCAGATTGGAATTGCTCAACTGACCCCCTCCAGTGATGTAGCATTCCACAGTACAGGAGTGCCAGTCCAGATGATGTGCTTAAACTCCGGAATGGAGACTTGAACCCAGAGTGCTACCAAATGAGTCAAACTAACAGGACTAAGATGATTTAATAGCAAAGTACTGCGGATGCTGGAAACACTCAGCAGGTCAGGCAGCGTCGAGGAGAGAGAAACAGAGTCAACGTTTCGGGTTGAGAACCTTTCCTACTAAGATGATGTACACCTCTGCTCCCTCACAAAGGACACCTATTGTTAGATCCTGCTATTTGCCAATAAAACTGCAAAACAAAATGGACTGGTTTGACTAAAGGAAGATACAGAGGGTATTCCCATGGACAACAACAACAACTTCTATTTACATAGCGCCTTTAACGTAGTAAAACGTCCCAAGGCGCTGCACAGGAGTATTTTAAGACAAAAGATTTGACACCGATCCACATAAGGATAAATTAGGGCAGGTGACCAAAAGTTTGGTCAAAGAGGTAGGTTTTAAGGAGCGTCTTAGGACGGGCAAGGTGGCCAAGCCGAAATATATAAGCAACGGGAATCTGGATAATTATAATGGGCCCTGATAATGGGTGCTGAACAGTATTGTGCCTTTTTCTCCTATGGTGATGAAATGTAATACACATGATGAGGAAGAGAAAAGCCTGCAGAAAGCTAAACTTCTCCAGAAACTGGGCGTAAAAGCATACATGAAGAAGGACGTGAAATAAAGTCAGCACCTTCCAATCAATGGTGCAGCATTGTGTGCCATTCACCAACCCTACTGAGCAATGCTGAGAGCCAAAAAGATGTAGCCAGCTCAGGAAAAACTCTGGGAAATTCCTCTGACTCCCTAAGGTAATAAAGCAAACTCCAGGAGAGCAGGATTGCCCATGACTCACCATGGCAGTTTGAGAATTTGCATTCAGTTTTTAAAAATCTGGAAATAAAAAACAGTAAAAGTCATCTTGAATCTGTCAGATTTTTGTAACAGCGAACTGGTTCACTGATGTTCTTTAGAGAAGGAAACCTGCTGTCCTTACCTCGTCTGGCCTATATGTGACTCCAGTCCCAAACCAATGTGGTTGACACTATGGCCGGAATTTTGCCGGCACTCAGGAGGTGGGTTTGGAGGCGGGACCGCCGGCAAAATCGCAAAGATTGACAGCGGGCCAGACACCTGCCATCAACCCTCCTCCAATCAATCTCCCCAAGTGTCGGGTCCCCGATTTTCACATGGACCCGACACCTAGTGGCGGGAAGAGGATTAAAGCCACTTAACTGCTTGTTAACAGGCAGTTAACAGGCTCTTTTTCAATTTTGACATTTCTACTTTAGGCTTCCCGATATCCGGACACCACGCCAGGTAAGTGTGGCATGTTGTGAGTCTGCTGTAATGTTTCTGCATTGATGACCGCTGCAGAAGTGGTGTGAAGGATCCAATGGTGCATTGGTGAGTTTCAGAGGTAAGAAAATGTTGGGAAAAAAATTTAGACTTTTCTGTAGGTAACAAGTTTTGATTTGTATTTGTAGTCCCACCTCATTGGGAGAACCTCTCTCATCAGTGACAGATCAATTCTGTAACCTCACCTGCAGCTACCATCTGTTCTAGCCTAAGGAGGGAGTCACTGGAGGGCCTGGGTGCAAGAGCTCACCTGTGAACAGTGATTGTCAGTGTTTGCAGCACCTCAATGCTGCCAAACACTGAGAAATCAGTTGTCAAAAAAAATTGTGCATGGTCCCTTTAAGAAAACCAGCAGCTGACGTGTCATCAAATGACGTCATCTGACCGGCTTCCCCTTAATTGGCCGGCAAGCCCGCAGGGTGGGCTTAACGAGGCCAATTGATGTAAAATCACGTCTGTGGGCTGGATGTAGTTGGGGGCGGGACTAGAACCCGGAAACCAGCTGACCCGCTCCTAAGCCGCATCGATCGAGAAAATCGCGGCCATAATGTCTCAGCTGTGGCTCAGTTGGTAGCACTCTTGCCTCTGAGTCAGAAAGTTGTGGGTTCAAGTCCCACTCCAGAGACTGGAGCACATAAATCTCGGCTGACACTCGAGTGCAGTGCTGAGGGAGTGCTGCACTGTCAGAGGTGCCGTCTTTTGGATGAAACGTTAAACCGAATGCCCCGTCTGCTCTCTCAAGTGGACGTGAAAGATCCCATGGTACTAGTTCGAAGAAGAGTAGGGGAGTTCTCCCTGGTGGCCTGGCCAATATTTATCCTTCAATCAACATAACAAAAACAGTTTATCTGGTCATTATCACATTGCTGTTTGTGGGAGCTTGCTGTGTGCAAATTGGCTGCCGCGTTTCCTACATTACAACAGTGACTACACTCCAAAAGTACTCCATTGGCTGTAAAGCGCTTTGAGATGTCCGGTGGTCGTGAAAGGCGCTATATAAATGTAAGCCTTGGGGGGGAAAAATTCGGTTGCTTTGCACCTCCTGTTAGTGCCCTAACAGGGTGCTAACAGGGCGCAAAGCAACTAGCGCCCAGGCGCGGCGCCTCTAATGCCTCCCACGAAATTCAGCGGGAGGTTAGCGGTGGCGCTAACCATTAGTGCCCTGTGGTGCTGCGCCACCTGCGATGACATCATTGCCATGCGCAGCGCCCCACTCGCGCCCCGGCTGCGATCTTTGGTAGCGCCCCCTGACTTACTGCCGGACGCTATGTCTGACAGGGTCAGCGGGGCCTACCTGCGACCAGGGTGGCGCTATTTAAAGGCGAGGTGCCGGGCGGCCATTTTTGTTGCTGGCCGTCTGCCAGAACCTGCCTCCGCTCCCGTCCCTGGCCTCCTGACCCGTCCCCCCGCGGAGTGTTGGCTGCATTCCATGAGCCTGGCACTTCTCTTGAGTGCCGGGCTCTTTTGCCGGCACTCCCGATCCCCGGTGGCCCAGCTGGGCCCCGGGTCGCGCTGCGCAAGGCCCCTCCCCCACTTTCTTAATTACTAGAAATTGCTTGGTTTACAGAAAACTGGGTGATGCCATTCATCTTTTTGGGATTCACAACATGTGCTCAGTTAGTTAGTCACATTGGTCAATTTCTGCAACTCAAGCGGACATCCTGATATTAAATGATAATTTCCCCTTCGGCTCCATGTCACAGTCATCGCACTCGAACGGTCTGCACTAAAACTAAAAATGTATAGGATTGTAAGTGATGGAGTGGTCCCACAGCACTCATCGCATCCGAGGTCTTTATCATTTCTCTTGTAATTCAACCATTAACAACCTTTTACACCCCTGCACCTATAGTGGTCTGCACTATGTGACCAGAAGGAATAGTCAATTGATTTCAAGAAAGTGGTATTATTGGTTGTGACAATTGTAGAATTCGCAAAATTATCGCGATTTTATAAAATAAGAAGGAGACATATAGTTTCGTACAAACAGCTTTATTTCAGCAGAATGCTGTCAGGTTTTCAAAGTGGACACAAACAGCCTGTAAAAATGGCCGCCACGCCTCGTGGCAGAACGTTCTAGACTTTTCAATGAGCAGACAAGATGGCGTTCCAATAAACATTTGTGCGAGATCGGACAAGACTCAGCACATTTGAGATAATTCACAAGACATAATGGGTTTGCATTTTACACATAAATACTGGAATCGGTCTCCCAGGTGCGAATAAGGGCTATTGTACCGAGCGATCAAGAACCCATCCAAAGACATTAATATGCAAAATCCCCACGACTCTACGATGAGAGAGCCGTTTGCGGGTAGTTACAGAAAACATTTGGAAGCCCCAAAACCCCTCCAGGGAGAATACTGACCGGTTCCACAATGGGAGAAGTATTAACGGGTACTCAGGCAGTTACAAGTATCACCGAAACCCATTAAACGGAGATCACCCTATACAAGAAGTTTGAGCGCCAAAACCCTGACAAAAGAAAGACATTAAGATTGGGCGGGAAAAGAGGAATTACAGCACTATAACTGTAAGGTACAACCGTCCATCTGTCTCTTGCCTCTTGCATCTGCCGCCTGACTCCTTGCCGCTTGCCTTGTGCCTCTGCCTCTTGCTGTTTGACTTGCTGAAAGACTATTGAACTTTCTGATCCGCCAGGATCAACCTCGTGGCTTGCCGCGAAGATCTGTGAAGAACTGGGCTGTGAGGCCTTGAAACGGGCACACCATCCCGAGAAGTCGGTAAACGGTGTTGGAACCGAAGGCCCGAGATGAGATGAGATGAGATGAGATGAGAAGAGAAGAAGACGACAATACGTATCGCCACGGTCAGTAAGCCCTGACCGCGCCTGTAAGTCGAATAAACACTTCCTTGCCCAGGAAGACCATTCTTTGAGTTTTACAAACTGGTGAGGGCACAGGAAGACTATTTTTTGAGTCGTGTCGGAACTCTGAGGACAACACAGATCTTCATGACAGCAGACGGTCCAGCCTGCTAGCCGGAGCAGAAACGAGTAAACAAGTGGGGTACAGAGACCCCTGATCAACACGTGGGTGGTCAGGTGCTGCGGTAAAAACATCCGAGCAGAGTTTCGGAATTCTCCGAGTTATCACGAGTGGTGAGCATGAGTCTCGATCCTACAAATCTAGTTTAGGACAGGTATTGATAGGGGAGGGTTTAAGTTTTAAGGATAATTGTAATGTGTGCCCCCTTTTACGATGTGTCGTGCGCTCCTCGTTTCCCTAAAATTAGTTACATAACTGCGTGTAAGATTGTACTGTCATTAATCTGTGCTTATGACATGTATTTCGTAATCTTGAATAATATGCAATAAAGATTTTCCATTTCGCACTATTCAACCGGGTCTACCTGAGTTTTCTCTGCATTATTGCTCTCGCACCTAAGTCCAGTGTCAGAACCGTAAGGGCGAGTGGGTCGAACCACTCACAGGTGTCTAGTGTTACCAGGCTGGCTGGAGACCAGAACAGGCAACAAGGCCTAACCTCGCACTAGCACCCAGGCTAAGCACAGAGCCACAGGCGTCACCCCTTACACAATTAAAGGGACACTCTCATGGTGCAAGTCATTCCTCATCAGTTTTTGTGAGGTAAAATCTTAGAAAAATATATATTGAATGAAAGGGTTATTCTGTTTTGTGTTTACATTGTATTGTGACTTCTAATAGAAAGATATTTAATTACATTAGCTTGGAAATTGAATGCACTAATCATTTTGCAGACTTTACTTGACATCTGATTTAATTTGTCATCCTGGGTTTATCCTTGTAAGCCTATAAATGGATGTATTTAAATCGACAAATTTTTCTCAAGGGTCCCATTTAGGATCTTGTAGGACAAAAAGAAAATACTGCAGATGCTGGAAATCTGAAATAAAAACAGAAAATGCTGGAGATTCTCAGCAGGTCAGGCAGCATCTGTGAAGATGGGAAACAGAGTTAACGGGCTGGATTTTGATACTGGGGCGGGTTGGGGTCGTGTCATTCGCATTTCATGTTATCCACCCGACTGCAATTGGATGTGGGAGATTGATGCAATTTTCACTTAATTGGGCAATTGAGTTCCAGCGTGTGGGAACCCATGAACCAATTAGTGTTTTCAGTCTTCAAGTCGCCTCTGATGATGTCATCATTGCTGCTGCATTGAAGGCTTTCAGAGACTGCCTGGTCTCAGACACTGCCTGGCCTTTGCTGTGAGAGGACCTGGATGCAAAATGAGCAGCATCTCAGAGAGAGAGAGAGAGAGAGAGAGAGAAAGTTTTTTTGCAACCAAGTCCTCCCAGGCAGTCTCTGAAGACATTCAATGCAGCATCAGAGGCGACTTTCAGACCTAATACTACTACCACCTTCATCACATCTCCGTTGTAATAGTGGACCTGCAGCTGATAGTCAGCTATCCACTTGTGCTCCCGCCAGGTTTCACTGGCGTGTTTCACATCAAGCGTGCTTCACATCGGAAAAGGGTTAAACTAGCTAAAACGTTTCAAAATGGCATTACAGAGACAATTTAGGGCTTGTTAAGGGCTTTAATGGCCTCTCCCGCCTCTTGGAGGCGGGACGGAGTCGAGAACCCCGCGACCGATTTTGTCAAAATTGCGTGGAGGCGGAATGGAGTCGGGATCAGGTCCGCCCGCCACTTTTTGCTATTTTAACCCCCCACACGCCTCCAAACCCGCCTCCACGGGTCATTGAAAATCCAGCCCAACGTTTCAGGTCGATGACATTTCGTCAGAACCTGGTCATCGACCTGAAACGTTAACTCTGTTTCTCTCTTCACAGATGCTGCCTGACCTGCTGAGTAGGATTTTGTAGGTCCAGATGCAATATCTATAACCCTGACAGTTTAAGAACAATAATTATTAATTGTAAGGAATGATTTTATAATTTAATTCGACATAACACGGAAGGATTCATGCCTTTCTCGCAATCTGATTGACACGCCTCTTCTTTTACCAGTTCCAGCTCACATTAAAATCTGTCTGAATCAGGGCAGGAAGGTCAATCAGGGCAAATGGTTCCAAAGGTCAAGGTTCAGAGCAAAGGCCAATCAACTTTTTCCCAAAAAATGTCAATTTGAAAAGGTTACCATTTTAGGGTCATTTTTGGACAGACTAAACTGAGAGATGTGGAATATTTGGGTGTCAGTCAGACAGCGGTATAAATGTTATTTAATGGAGAGTGGAGAAGGAAGCTACAGATTTACTTTTGTGTTATTGTGACATTACATTTGCAAAACTGCTTTTAAAGTCCGAAATATAATTTTTAATAAGTGAATAAAATTTAGCTTTTTGTGTCAGCTGTGGCTCAGTGGGTCGCACCCTCGCCTTCTTGAGTCAGATGGTTGTGGGTTCAAGTCCCACTCCAGGGACTTGAGCACATAAATCTAGGCTGACACTCCAGTGCAGTGCTGAGGGAGTGCTGCATTGTCGGAGGTGCCGTCTTTCAGATGAGACGTTAAACTGAGGCCCCGTCTGCTCTCTCAGGTGGATGTAAAAGATCCCGTGGCACTATTTCGAAGAAGAGCAGGGGAGTTATCCCCGGTGTCCTGGGGCCAATATTTATCCCTCAATCAACATCACTAAAACAGATTATCTGGTCGTTATCACATTGCTGTTTGTGGGAGCTTGCTGTGCGCAAATTGGCTGCCGCATTTCCCACATTACAACAGTGACTACACTCCAGAAGTACTTCATTGGCTGTAAAGCGCTTTGAGACGTCCGTGGTCGTGAAAGGCGCTATATAAATGCAAGTCTTTCTTTCTTTTAACAGTAAACTTATCCTTGTGGTTAAAACTGAATACGTTGGGCGTGAAATTATGGTCCAAACCAAATTACAGTTGGGGTGGATTGTCGATCAAGCAACTGGAAAGTGGGCTGGAATCAGGTTGTGTTTCGATTCGGCCCCGTTTTTTGAGCCCAGCCATTTTCTGATGTGCAATAAATTCTGCATTTATTGGCTAACTGCTGTGTTTCATTGGTAGCACACTCGCCTCTAAGTCAGAAGTTTGTGGTTTCAAGTTGCACTCCAGAGGCTTGAGCACATAATCTAGGCTGACACTCCAGTGCAGTACTGAGGGAGTGCTGCGCTGTCAGAGGTGCCGTCTTTCTGATAAGACATTAAACCGAGACCCCGTCTGCCCTCTCAGGTGGACATAAAAGATCCCATGGCACTATTCGAAGAAGAATAGGGGAGTTAACCCTAGTGTTCTGGCTAATATTTATCCCTCAACCAATATCACTAAAATCAAATTATCTGGTCATTTATGTCATTGCTGTTTGTGGGAGCTTGCTGTGCGCAAATTGGCTGCTGCATTTCCTACAACAGTGACTACACTTCAAATTGACTGTAAAGCGCTTTGGGACGTCCTGTCATGAAAGGCACTTTATAAATGCAAATTCTTTTCTTTCTTTCTATCCTTCTTTCATTCTCCTTCCTATCTTTCTTTCTTTCTTTCCTTTCTCTATTATTTGTGACAGTTGTTCTCAAGTCCCCTTGCTTGTGCAATAAATTGTGCATTTAGTGACTAACTATTGCATGCCCTCTATACAAACAGCTATAAATCCAGTGGCACAACCGGTTTAGGAAACAGATGGAAGTCTTGTCATACAAGCAATATGCACCTTGTTTGGGATACCAGAATATGTACAACATGAACATCTATTCCTAAGTAAGATGAAGCTACTACATTGTTGGCAATCCCATTTATGTGGGGACTCACTCCTGTTTTGATGCATTTTTGGAAATAATTACTTCTGTTGAATTCACGTTAGAGCTGTACTTTTGGGCTGGATAGGAAACTCTCCCAACAGCTTCTCCATTAGGTGTTCTTTCCTGACACCTTTCCCTGCAAGAGGTTCCTGACGGAATGGCTCCCTGATCAGGTTTTAAAATGGCTTCATTAGCCAAGTATTCACCCATGCCTACTTTTTTATTAACAGATATCCTGGTTAACTCCCTAATCTGTGGCTGCCATTACTATGTGCTGGGCCTGTGGCAGAGATACAATTATATTGTTGATATAATCGCAAAAGAAAACGAGCAAATTTGACGTTAATGGAGCAGACTGGACTGTTTAGTATAATAGCGCAGTTCTAACATGGTCCAAGTACACTGACCTGATGAAAGCGAAAATGAACCAGGCAGCTTCAGTAAAAAAATAGACAGAAAATCCCTTTATTTTTTGCTCAGAGACCACAGGGTAAAATTGATCTTTGGCAATAACGCAAAACAGGCGATAGCGAACCAACAGCCCATTTTACACCCCGCCTGTTGGCATATGGAACTCGGTTAATTCAGCTTCTGAAAGGTTTAGTTTATTTGATATAGGGGGGAAATGTGGTTGGTATCATTGGAGAGAGAGAGGGAGAGAGAGAGGCACAGATTTCACTTAGCAACTGCCGGTGTTTAGTAACTATGGCCTTGGATATTTTCATAATAGAATGTTTAGGTTAGAAATGTATGATAAGAAAGTGTAGAGACTAGAAGGTTTATGCTTACCACAGCAAGGCTATATTGTTTTTATGTGCTTCTAACGTTGTTGATGTATGTTGAAGAAAATGTAGACTTGTGTCTCTGGACTATGCAGTAGCCAGAGACTACCATATTAGGCAATGCCAGCTCCAGTTTGATGAGAAAATAGTATATAAATATAAGCTTTTTCCTTTGTTCAAGCAGCACGAAAGGACCCATGCCTAGGTTCGCGTGCTCTATCTGTGACTATACTCCGCTTGTAAATTGCTTTCTATGCTGAAGTTAAAGAATAAAATGATTATAACCAGAAGACTGAACTGGTTACTACTCAAGTGAACAACAGAACACTGTTTTGAGACAACACCGCCCTATTTACTTTTCAATTGACTTCAGTGGAAAGGAAAATCAGGCAGGGTCTCAAACAATATGCCGATTCGCTATCGCCCATTTTGTACTACCGCCTAAAACCAATCTCACCACCCCCCCTCCCCATGACTGCAGAGGTTGAGCTGAAGCTGTGCTATTGAGCTTAATTTGTGTAATCCCGTCAAGGCTACTTTTGCTAATGGAATGCTGTGATCCTACTGAAGATTGAACTACATAATTTCTCTGTAGCCAACTTTTCAAAAGAAAAACTAATTTTAAATGTCCCATATTCGCAGTCCCACACTCACTGTAATACTTTGATGTACCATGATTGTTTATTTCTTACTCCCCAATCTTTCCTGAAGATATTGGATGTGCTAGCATTTTCCTATTCTTAAAAATTCTTTATGTTCTTATATTCTGCAGTCAAAGAAAAAAAGAATTTGTATTCATACATCACCTTATTACATCACTCCGAAAGTCCCAAAGTGATACACATTCAGAGCATTACTTTGGAGTATAGTTACGGTTGTTATGTATGGCACGCGCAGTAGCCATTTTGTGCACAGCATCATCCCACAAACAGCAATGAGATGAATGAGCAGTTAAGCTGCTTTTGTTGGTGTTGGAAGAACACCAGGACACCAGTAGCACCAGTTTTGACGAAAGGTCATCGACCTGAAACGTTAACTCTGTTTCTCTCTCCACTGCCCACTGAGTATTTCCAGCATTTTCTGTTGTTGCTTCAGATTTCCAGCATCCGCAGTATTTTGCTTTTGCACCAGTAGCAATCTCTGCTCTTCTTCAAATAGTGTCATTGGATTTCAACACTCACGAAAACAATCAGATGATCACTAACTCATATTCATTATTAACAGGGTGGCCCAGGCAAATGACAGGTTCACAGGGGAAGCAGTTTAAAAAAAATTTTTGGTCTATATCTTCAATTATTCTCATTACAATTTAGTCACAGGCCATCGGAGTCAGAGATAGATTTATAATCACTTGAGAAAGCGTTTGTTGCTGTACATGCTCTGAGTTTTTTCTTCTAGGCAATATGCGCACACTCTGAACGCAACTCCATTTGCTTTTCTTTGTAATAACAAAACAATTAATATTGTAAGTACATGCTTGCATTTTATATGAACATTAAATTAAAAGGGAACCTCAGGCTTCCATTTCAGCTTTGCCATTTTTAAAATTAAAAATGTACTGAAGGAAACAACAGCTATATTTTAGCACTTAGACTGCTGAAAGGTCCCGGAAAATTCCAGGCCCCTTGCGTCAGCCATTTAAAAAAAAGACTTTTCTGCTGCCTGTAACAATGTGGTTTGCAGGCTCTGGGAAGCAGGTGGTGTTGTGGAGTGAGTTTCTGAAGTCTTCCTCCCATTTGGGGAAGGTGTGTGGGGAGGTGTCATGCTCACCAGAAGCTCATCCATACCTTTGTTGCCTCTAGACTTGACTATTCCAATGCACTCCTGACCGGCCTCCCATTTTCTACCCTCTGTAAACTTGAGGTCATCCAAAACTCGGCTGCCCGTGTCCTAACTCACATCAAGTCCCGTTCACCCATCTCCCCTGTGCTCGCTGACCTACATTGGCTCCTGGTTAAGCAACACCTTGATTTTAAAATTCTCATCCTTGTTTTCAACTCCCTCCATGGCCTCGCCCCTCCCTCCCTATCTCTGTAATCTCCTCCACAACCTACAACCCGCCGAGATATCTGCGCTCCTCCTATTCTGGCCTCTTGAGCATCCCTGATTTTAATCGCTCCACCATTGGCGGCCGTGCATTCAGCGCCCAAGGCCTTAAGCTCTGGAGTTCCTTCCCTCCCTGCGTCTCCGCCTCTCTTTCCTCCTTTAAGACGCTCCTTAAAACCTACCTCTGCCCTAATATCCCCTTATGTGATTCGGTGTCAAATTTTGTTTGATAATCGCACCTGTTGGGATATTTTACTACGTTAAAGGTGCTATATAAATATAAGTTGTTGTTTCAAAAAGCTCAAATGCTTGTTGTGGTATTTTGTCACATCTAAATGTTGCAATTTTTATGCAGGCATTAATTTTTTCCTCTATTTTTATAATATCCCATTAATTTCATTTTTGTTCGAAGTGTTTTCTCCTGATATTTCCTTCTTTCTTCCCTTGCTGTTGCTTCGTGCCACTTAAATTTAATTTTCTTGCTTGTGTCTGTTCCTCATTTTCTTCTTTCTTGTTCATTTCCCCCTTCCCTCTTTTTTTTTCTTTTTTCTGCTACATGGGGGTTGGGGTGGTGAGGGGGGGATTGGACATGGAGTAGTTGGTCCTGACAGTATATCTAAGGGGGACAACTGGTGTTTCAATCATACTTTTATGGGGATTATGGCCCTTGATCAACAATGACAAATGTATTTTTTGTGAGTGTTTAAAAAAAGGAATTGGGCTTTAAATCAAAAATTCCAGACACAGTTCAGCAAATCAATTTGCAACTCTTTGCTCAGGTATGACTAAATTACAGCAATCTGCCTCATATTTATTTGATGTATAGTGCCCATAGCACCATAACATAACCCACCCTGACAGGAATAGAAAAGGAATTTGGACTTAGTCCAACAGATCCTCATTTTGAATTCAAAACTAACAGACAGAATCAGAATACACGGCTGAAATGTTTTGGCCCTTACCTCACTTGATAAAGCAGAAAATGCTTTGTTTTTGTGTGTGTCCGATTGAGCAGATGATGGTGCGAAAAATCATGTACAGCTCACTACAACTTTCCTGGGTAAGCGCAGGAGAATTGTGGCCTGGAATGCTGCCTAGCCTCAGAACCCCTGGTCCGGATGGATTGCATCCACGCATTTTAAAAGAATCTAGGGAACAGATAGCAGAGGCATTACTACACATATTTAATAATACATTAGAAAAAGGTGTAGTGCCAGAGGACTGGCGGATAGCTAACGTAATACCTATATTCAAGAAGGGGGATAGAGCATGTCCAGTGAATTATAGACCAGTCAGCTTAACATCGGTGGTAGGAAAAATAATGGAATCCCTACTAAAGGAAAAAATAGAAGAACATCTCGAAACCAAAAAACATAGTAATGAATAGTCAGCATGGATTTCAAAAGAGAAAGTCTTGCTGGACCAACCTCATTGAATTTTTTGAAGAGGTAACAGAGAGAGTAGACAATGGTAATGTAGTAGATGTAATTTATCTAGATTTTCAAAAGTCCTTCGATAAGGTACCCCATAATAGACTGATGAACAAGGTTAGAGAATGCGGAGTCAGGGGACAAGTAGCAGAATGGATAGCTAGCTGGCTTCAAGACAGAAAGTAGAGAGTAGGGGTAAAGGGTAGCTATTCACAGAAGGTGGGTAGTGGTGTTCCACAAAGATCAGTGCTGGGACTACTGCTGTTTCCAATTTACATTAACGATTTAGACTTTAAATCAAAAACACAATTTCTAAATTTGCGGATGACACCAAATTGGGGGTACTGAGGAGGACTGCAACAAATTACAGGAGTGTTGAGGCTGCCGCGAAACACGAATTAAGGCTGAATCCATGTGTGGAAAACAAGAGACTTTTTTAATACAACTGCATGGTACAAAATGGCTGAACAGACTACTCCCAGAATTCTCTGGAAAAATCCTGAGGCCCCGCCCACTCCTGCCTTAAAGGTAAGGTGCCTTAAAGGGAAGGTGCTCGATAGATTGTCCACGGACGGAAAAGTGGATTATGCCCGTTTAGGTGGCGATCCGCCACAGGAGGACATTAATAAACTTGCAGAATGGGCATATAATTGGCAAATGAATTTCAACACAGATAAATGTGAAGTATTACATTTTGGTAGGAAGAATAGGGAGGTCACTTATTACTTGGAGGGTGCAAGTCTAGGTGGCGTAGAGGAACAAAGGGATCTCGGAGTACAAATACACAAATCACTAAAAGTTGCGACACAGGTTAACAAGGCCATAAAAAAAGCAAACCAAGCACTAGGGTTTATTTCTAGAGCAATAGAATTGAAAAGTAGGGAAGTTATGCTAAACCTGTATGGAACCTTGGTTAGACCACACTTAGAGTACTGTGTACAGTTCTGGTCGCCGTATTATAAAAAAGATATAGAGACACTGGAGAGAGTGCAGAGAAGATTTACAAGGATGATACCAGAAATGCGAGGGTATACCTATCAGGAAAGGATGAACAGGCTGGGTCTCTTTTCTCTTGAAAAAAGAAGGCTGAGAGGTGACCTAATAGAGGTCTTTAAAATTATGAAAGGTTTTGATAGAGTGGATACAGAGAGAATGTTTCCACTTGTGGGGAAGAGCAAAACTAGAGGCTATCAATATAAGATAGTCACCAAGAAATCCAATAGGGAATTTAGAAGAAACTTCTTTACCCAAAGAGTGGTGAGCTTGTGGAACTCGCTACCACAGGGAGTGGTTGAAGCGAATAGCATAGATACATTTAAGGGGAGGCTAGACAAGCATTTGAGGGAGAAGGGAATAGAGGGTTATGCTGATAGATTTAGATGAGGAAAGACGGGAGGAGGCTCGAGTGGAGCATAAACGCTGGCATGGACTGGCTGGGCCGCATGGTCTGTTTCTGTGCCATATATCCTATGTAATCCTATGTAACTCATGGCTGAGTATGGAGGCCGAGACCTCCCAATTAAAATCCATTTCCAACTCCATCCTTCATTTACCCGTGAAAGGATCTAGGTGTGTGGAAGCAGCCTAAAATTGTACTACTGCTATTGATATGGAAAGATCATAGTTTGAGGCAAACATCTCCTCGGTGTGGCACAAGAAAGACCTGGTTCTACTTGCCACGAGTGGATTCAGAGCTGGGCAAGGAGAAGGGGCGCAGGCTTGGTCAGCTTCTCCATTGGGGGAAAATTTACAGGCAAATCCCACCTCACCCAGTGGGACAAAATGTCAACCGTGGCTCAGTGGGCGGCACCCTCGCCTCTGAGTCAGAAGGTTGTGGGTTCACAATCCCACTCCAGAGACTTGAGCACAAAAATCTAGGCTGACACTCCAGTGCAATGCTGAGGGAGTGCCGCACTGTCGGGGGTGCCGTCTTTCAGATGAAACATTAAACCGAGGCCCCGTCTGCTTTCTCTGGTGGATGTAAAAGATCCCACAGCACTATTTTGAAGAAGAGCAAAGGACTTATCCCCGGTGTCCTGGGCCAATATTTATCCCTCAACCAACATCACTAAAACAGATGATCTGGTCATTGTCATATTGCTGTTTGTGGGTGCTTACTGTGCGCAAATTGGCTTAAAAAAAGTAAAGCATTTTGGGACGTCCTGAGGTCATGAAAGGTGCTATATAAATGCAAGTCTTTCTTTTTCTTTTCTTTCTGTTTACATACCATCAAATCATGCACTTCCACCAAGAATCAGCGACGCTTCGCAAACTGTAATGAGTCTTGCCCCACCTACAACTACCCTTCCTTAATTCCAAATACATTCTCGGCATTGTACATCGTGCTCTCCTTCACATCAACAGACTCGACAGAAAGCCCTAAAAGTGCCTGGGTGGAAGAGGCGGGCCACAAAATAACAGAGGTAAAATTGGGCAAGATTTGGAAATAAACCCTTACAATCGCAGGCAACAATTTACTCCACATTATTTACCTCTCCCTGTCTGATGAATGCTAAAGAAGATGCCCCAGACGGACATGCTGCTACATATCTTCTGGTCCTCTCCTCAAATTCAACCATTCTGGTCAACCACAAAGGCTGTGACTAACAGTGACATTCCCTCAGACCCACTCTCTGCTTTGTTCGGATCGGACCGCTCCCACCTTCCCCCCCCCCGCCCCCACCATCCTGGGCCCAGCACTTACCTGTTGCTGCGGCCTCCTTCTCCGAACGACTGGAAGTCAGCCTGACATCCGGGTGGGGAACCCGTCCTTTCCGTCGCACGCGCGCTGTAGAGTTAAAGCTCCTCAGCGTGCCGGGAAACCCGACCTTCCAAGTTTCCCGCCGTCTCCCAGGTCCCCCCGGACCGTGTGGGTGGGACCCAGGAAAATCCAGCCCTATGTGTCAGCTGATTATATTTGATAGAATCATAGAACAGAACAGCACAGAAGGAGGCCATTCGGCCCATCGAGTCTGCTCCGGCTCTTTCGAAGAGCAATCCAGTTAGTCCCACTCCCCCGGCTCTTTCCCCATATCCCTGCAATTTTTTCTCCTTCAAGTGTTTATCCAATTCCCTTTTGAAGGCTACTATTGACTCTGTATCCATTCCCATCCTGCCTGGGACAATTGTCCAAATAATAATGGTAAACAGTGAAGGAAAACTGGCAGTGGTAAACTGAAACTGCAAAAGTAATTTGTTATTAACACAACATTACTGGAGCTGCCATCTTTTGAACAGACCCACTCATACATAAGCAGAGCGATTTTTTGGGGGGGTATAATTGCTTTCAGAAATATGTATAGTAAATGCACTAGTGTATACATATAGGTCCAGAAATTGATCTCGCTCTGTTCCCGCGGGGGTAAGCCTTTCCCGCGATGTCTCACCTCGCTTATGCTTTTTCTGATCCAGCTCGCACGAAATTGATGTTCCAGACATCAGCTGTGCTGGGCTTGCGTATCCCAGCGGCGTAGTTAATTCGTGCGAGCTGTGGGATCACGTGACTCAGTTAGAGCCAATGGCAGCACACCATCTTCCATTCATAAGTCTCACAGCATGGCTGAGAGACTTATGAATCTTACACCCCCCCAAAATAACAGCTAAACCTCAATTAAATTTAAAAAAAAAACCATCACATTAATAAAATAAGTATAGTTAATTAAATTAACCATTTTAAATAAAAAATTAAATTTTTGAAAAAATTTAAAATCTTTTAAAAAGTTATAAAAATAAACTTACCTGTCTTTAAAGTCTATAAAAAAGATATACCTGTAAAAAAAAATTCAAAAAAATACTTAATTCACTACTTACCTTCTTAAAAGCGGGTCTTACTCCTCCTTTTTACATTTCCAAAATCTTCAGTACTTACCTGCGCGTCCAAAGCATGAAGTGCACAGCGTGCGCGCAGCCTGTAGCGCGCACGCGATGCACTCCGGCCCTGCCCCCTTTTCGGAAGAGCAATTGCCGGTTTTCAGCGCATGCGCAGGGCATGCAGAAAACCGGCAATTGGAGTGGGAATACGCGAGAGTACGCAGTGCGTACTCTCGCGTCCCGGGATCAAGTTTCGGCCCAATATATTCTTCTGTGTGCTATTTTAATACATTTGTTAACCCACTTCAAGAATTCCAGAATTCTGGGGTGGGTTCGGAGGCGGGGCCGCTGTCAAAATCCAAAGGATTGACAGTGGGGCGGTATCCCGCTCTAAACCCGCCTCCTTGTGAGTTACCCCAGTGCCGGTTCTGCCTGCGCTTTGCAGACACGGCACTAAGCGGCGGGTCAGGCAATTGTGCTCGTTAAGAGGGTGTTTAAAGCAATTTAATCGCCATTTTACCAGATACAAAGCATTTTCCCAAGTTTTCCACGAGGGTCCTGTCACTCGGGGTATCACGCCAGGTAAGTATGTCGGGTTCTGAACAACTCTCCATTGGATGACAGCTGCAAAAGTGGTATAAAAGCAACCATTTTACAGCTGATCACTTTCCAATCTCAGAGGCTTCAGCCTTCAGGATTTAGAACCCACTTTTGAGCTTTATGCACTTTTGAAGTGTTTGGAGTTGGTGTGGATGTTAGTGCTGATCTCTCCATCCACTATCCACTGTCACCTCCTTGGAACAACCTATCTCGCCATTGACAGGTTACTTCTGTCATCTCAACCTCACCTGCCATCTATTCCATCAGCATCGGTGCCCTTGAAAATATCTCACCTTGGTCCTCAGAATCCCAACACGATCAGCCCCAACACCAGCATCACCGGGCACACCAGCAGCACCAACATCCACACCAACCTTCTCTGCAATTTCAATGCTTGACAACACATTAACAGAAAGTTTACATGAACATTGGCTAAAACACCCAAGTGCCTACCCTTGTGTGTTGTTAGTTGGTATGATTAGACTAGGATGAGGGTGAGTGTGAGGGGTGGCTAGTGAGATGGAGAAGTGATAATATAGATAGAGAGAGAGAGGGGGATGGGTGGAGGTACAAGGTAAGTTGGTGTGAGTAAGGATGTGCAGGAGTAGGGTAGGGAAGGCAGAGTGATGGGGATGTGATGAGTGGCACAGGAGGATGAGGTTGAGTGTGGCTTGGCAGTAACGTTTCGTGATCTACTGAGATCATTGAAAGGTTTGGGCCGCTGCAGCCTGGTCTTCCTGATGACATCCCTGCTTGTGCCCTCCTGTGCAATGTGCAACCAGGCTACGTTGGTGTCCTGGGGAGGTGTCTTCCTACCCATTGGAAGAAAATGAGAAGTCGCACAACACCAGGTTATAGTCCAACAGCTTTATTTGAAATCACAAGCTTTCGGAGCGCTGCTCCTTCGTCAGGTGAAGGAGCAGCGCTCCGAAAGCTTGTGATTTCAAATAAAGCTGTTGGACTATAACCTGGTGTTGTGCGACTTCTCACTTTTGTCCACCCCAGTCCAACACCGGCATCTCCGCATCATGACCCATTGGAAGGGAGGAGAACCTCCCTGCGTGCTGTGACTCCCTCCATAAGCATATGGAGGGAGTCATGGGAGAGCCTGGGTGCAGCCGTGCACCTTTGTGCAGTGATTGTCAGTGTTTGCAGCACCTCAACACTGACAGCAGAACTGTCAAAATCAATGTGGCCATGGCCCCTTTAAGGAAACCGGCTGATGATGCGTCATCAAATGATGTCATCAGACCAGCTTCCTATTAATTGGTCGGGAACCTCGCAGGGCGGGGCTTAACAAGCCCCATCATCGTAAAATCTTGTTGGAGGCCGGGATCGAGACAGACGCGGGGTCCCCACATGCCACGGACGTCGCCCGCCCCGGACCCACCGAGGTTGGAAAAATCCAGCCCCTGCTGTCTGATTTTCAGTTCAGAAATGTCTAAAACTTGAAAAATCAGAGGAGTGGCTATTCTAATTCTTGGGAATGTGTTTGAGGCTGGAATGCTCTGTTGTGATTCGGATAACCACCTTCAGATTTGTTTTCACAATGTGTGTGATGTTTACACTTCAATTGTTTTGCAGCCTTTTAACATCCTTCTAGCTATCAGCACTCAATCTCAGTCCGACATCCTAGCAATTTACCATAGTCCAGGGGCAACACCGTCTTAGGACAATGCATTGGCTGGCTGACACAATTCTAACCTTGACCTGTTTAATCATGAAATAATAAAGATAATGGTGTTTCGCGAGTGTCCGCTGTATTTATTGTTCTTCTCATATACTATCTTCGGCCTGAATGGTAGCATTGCTTCTTTACCAGATGTCACTTGTACTCTGGAGAGATGTCACTTCTGTAGTAGTCAATCTCCAGAGCTAATTTAAATTGACGCACAGGAAATGGCCAGGTTACTAAGTGGTCCGAAAGGCACCATGCAACAGGCCTCACTCGCTGGAGCTGAGGGGTCAAAGGTTCAGGCTCACCGAGTAATTTAAGGAAAAAAAGAAATACGATTGAAATATCTATTGGACTACAGAGGCTGGTATCGAACCGATGGAGGATTCCCGTCCTGTCCGGGCCCTCCAGGCATCTGGAAGATCTTTAGTGAAGTAGAGGAAGGACGACTGACAGCAAAACGGAACAAAGCATTTTAATGCCACTTGACTGAGGAAACAACTAAGTGGAAAGTGCTGTTTCTGAATCAGTGCCTCAGTCTTTCATTACTCACGAAGAGAGTGGAAGGAATTGATGTCCCATTTCCTGTGCTCTTCCCTTTCAGTGTCTCCATTAAACAGGCGTAACATGTTCATGACGCTGAAATACTGACTGCACAGCCCACAGCAACCTCAAGGAGAAGTTAAAGGGCTTCATAATGCTTTTTTTTTTGAGAGCCAGGCAAAATCATGCAATAGTTTTAAAGTAATGGGTAGAAGGATTAGAGGGGAGTTGAGGAGAACTTTTTTCACCCAGAGGGTGGTGGGGGTCTGGACCTCACTGCCTGAAAGGGTGGTAGAGGCAGGAACCCTCATCACATTTAAAAAGTACTTGGATATGCACTTGAAGTGCCATAACCTACAAGGCTACGGACCAAGAGCTGGAAAGTGGGATTAGGCTGGATAGCTCTTTTTTGGCAGGCACAGACACGATGGGCCGAATGGCTTCCTTCTCTGCCGTATGATTCAATCGTGTAAAAACATCATTGTTCCTTTAAGTGAAACAGCTATGGACAATTTGCACGACATCAAAATTTGTGCAAAATCAGAGTGTTACAGTGGAGGTTGCTGTCACTGGGTTTTAAAATTGCCATTTTTGGTTGGTAGGGTCTCGAATGTTGGTGAATTCCAGTGACCTACATGAAAAGCTCTCTGAAGGACAATTTAATCTGAAATAGACATCTACGCGTGGCTAGCCAGCTGTGCTAACATCTAAAATGGGATTGCTGCATTTAACATCAAGTTGCTTTTCCCACTGTGTAGGAAGTGATTTTAAAATGATGCACTGCCCTGATGTACAATCGACGCAAAAGGAATCGTTTTTGTCTGGTAACCAATCTTTAATGAAGTCAGGCACTCTCCTTGAATTCAGCACATAGAAACATAGAAAAATAAGAGCAGGAGTCGGACATTCGGCCCTTCGAGCCTGCTCCGCCATTCAATATGATCATGGCTGATCCTCTATCTCAATACCATACGGTATCTCAGCACCAACGGAACTCTGCCTCGGACCAGCATATATTGACGTGTGTTGTCCTTAGAAATAATAAAAATGTCTTTATGTGTGGTCTCTATCTGACTCAGGAACGCACTAAATCCAAGCAGTGTGGTACCTCCTCTAGGAGGCTGTCTCACACCCCTTGCATTTGCTAGAAAAGTGGGTTTAAAAGCGCTCAGGTGGCTTGCTGGGTCTCTTGGATACAATAGAAATTAATAATTCAATCTGCTTAATGTTAAGAGAAAGGGGATGATTCTGAATGCTGTGTTAACAGAAAAAAAGCTTCTAAGGAACTGCACTCCACGTGTGTATAAAAGCAGAGCTGTGCAGAGCTCTCTTCTGGTGGGCAAAGTGGGATTTGGAGCCCATAATATATCTTGAGTTTTGCCACCTGTGCTTTGTAGTGTCAGCTGTGGCTCAGTGGGCAGCACACTTGCCTCTGGGTCAGAAGGTTGTGGGTTCAAGTCTCACTCCAGAGACTTGAGCACATAAAGCTAGGTTGACACTCCCAGTGCAGTGCTGAGGGAGTGCTACACTGTTGGAGGTGCCGTCTTTCGGATGAGATGTTAAACCGAGGCCCCGTCTGCTCTCTCAGGTGGACGTAAAAGATCCCATGGCACTATTTCGAAGAAGAGCAGGGGAGTTATCCCCGGTGTCCTGACCCAATATTTATTCCTCAATCAACATAACAAAAACAGATTATCTGGTCATTATCACATTACCGTTTGTGGGAGCTTGCTGTGCGCAAATTGGCTGCCGCGTTTCCCACATTACAACAGTGACTACACTTCAATAAGTACTTCATTGGCTGTAAAGCACTTTGAGACGTCCGGTGGTCATGAAAGGCGCTATGTAAATGCAAGTCTTTCTTTCTTTCTGTACAGCCATGGTCTGAGACGGATAATGCAGTATAACTGAAGCCCAAGGGTCCTACCTCTCTCCTGCAGTATATCTGAATATGTTTGGTTCTCTCAAGCATTGTTGTGGCTTGCTGCATATTGCAAGACGTATTCTACATCCACAACTTCAAGATGCAATAAGAACTGGAAATACTCAGCAGGTCAGGCAGCATCTGTGACGAGAGGGAGAACCCTGGCCGGAATTTTCTCAAGGGTGGTGGGTTGGGGGCGGGGGGGGGTGGGGTGGCCTCCGAGGTGGGCGGGAAACCTGAGAGGATTTGCATGCCAGGCCTCGGAGTTCCGCCCGCAGCCAGCCAGATTGAGAGACTGGCTGGCTGCGGGCGGGTAGGTCTCAGAAGCGAGGGGAGGGATTGCGGGAGTGGGGATTGGGAGGGGGGAGAGGATCGGCCGCGGTCGGGGATTAGGTGGCTGGAGGGGGGTTGGCAATCGGGCCGGGCGGGGGGAGAGAGTGGATCGGGGCTGGCCACCGGAGGATTGTGGCTGGCCTCATCATCATTGTTGGCGGTGGGGTTCGGATGGGGTTGGCCTGGGGGCTGTGATTGGTGGCCTCGTGGGGGGGTCTCCGATTGCGAGACGGGGTGGGTTAGTCAGGGACCCTGGATCCTGGAGGTCGGTATAAATCCACTTACCTCCTGGATCCAGCAGTCCCCGCCTCTGTTTAACTGTCGGGTTTCAGGAATTGTGTGAAACCCGTCCACAGGCAGTTAAACACAAAATGGACGGGAAAAAAGAGGCTTCCAGCCTCATTATAATATTTAAATTGACGTTCCGCCCCCTGGGAGCGGGTTGGTCGCCCGCCTCCGTTCCGCTTCCGTCAAAACCGGAAGTGGGCGGGTTGGAGGCGGGATCAGGTCGGGAATCCCATTTTTAACACTTTAACTGCCCCCACGCTCCAAACGCACCCTTTTTTTAGGGTAAAATTCCGGCCAACGTTTCAGGTCGATGACCTTTCGTCAGAAATTGCGTCAAGATGCAATGTTTCTTCCAGATCAGCATTTCAGCAAACTGTGCTCAGTCTTTTGGGTTTAATATCTAACAGTTTTTTGCTGCACTTATTTGCGAACATGATCACAGTCTGATGTCATTATGGCATAATATCCATCATATTACATTTCCTGAAACAAACTTTATTTTTAATTGTGAGGCGATAATTCTGTCAATGAAACAATTTTAGTAAAATTTAGTTGCTTCTGTGTCGTTAACACTTCTCAACCAGAGTAGTGTGGGGGCGCTATAATTTACCTTAGTGTCTCTGGCTAGGGAGAGGGGGGGAAAAAAAATCAGCTAATGTTCCTCTTCCTGGGTGCTATCCAGTGACCTCCGCTGGACAGTGTGTCTGTGTGTGTACTGATATGAGGTGAGGACACAATGGGCCAAATCTTGATGGAAAAATAACAGCGTGTTAACAACGCACGCCGTTATTAATGCGCAAATCGTCCAGCAAGTTCAGGAGAATAAGTGATACACCGTGAGTTACGAGTCTCCAGAACTTGCTGGTCGATTTACGCCACTCAGCCATTTGCTCCAGCTTGCCTTAGCCTCCCCGTTATTTTTAAGAACTTACTGGAATAATGCATTAATGGACCATTTAACATGCCACAGAAAGTTAGGGCTGGTGATTAAGAGCGTAAGTACCCTTTTAACAATGTGATAATTGTTAATGCAATGCCAATCAACTTCTCTGGGCTAGAAAGGGAACAATTGAAACTGTTCAATCTCATTCTTGCCTGTCGTAAATTCTACTTAGAGATTTAAAAAATTTCAAATTTCAATTTTTAATTTTTTTTCCTTACTTTTCTTTTCTGTCTCTTTTTTTCTCTCTCTTTGAATCCAATCTTTATTTCCCTCTCTTTATTTCTCTTTCTGTAGCTGATCTGACTCTAATTCACCCTCCTTCTCCGTCATTCCTCTGTTTCTTTCCCAATCCTTAAATCTCATTGGTTAGGGAGATAGATTGTTAGTCCCATCGTTAACGAAGGTCCCAGATGCTCCATTGCCCTCGCCCCGCCGTTATCAGCTCGCAATTTCAGCAAGTTTACGCATAAAAACTGTTCGAGCGGAAGGGTGCAGCAAAAAGTTTAACTAATGCCCTATGCCGCGAGATGCCCCACTCCAGCAAGATTTTGCCCAATCAGATTTGGATGCAATGCCCTTTTGCTCAATTGGCCTGTAGACATTCAGGATTTGTTGGGCTCTGCCAGCACTCCATTGAAGGGCTGTCCTCCGCTGGGAATTTCCGACTCCCCTCCCCCACCTAGAGGTCACCCCAGCTATGTCTACTTCATGCAAATGCCCTGACTGTGGGAATTTAGATAGAGTCAGAGGGGCCACATAGGAATGTAGTAACAGGAGGAGGCCATTTAGCTCCTCGAGCCTGTTCCATCATTCAATGAAATCATGGCTGATCTGTAACCTAACTCCATATACCTGCCTTTGGCCCATATCCCTTAATACCTTTTGTTAACAGAAATCTATCAATCTCAGATATAAAATTAACAATTGACCCAGCATCAATTGTCATTTGTGGAAGAGAGTTCCAAACTTCTACAACCCTTTGCATGTACAAGTGTTTCCTAACTTCACTCCTGAAAGGTTTGGCTCTAATTTTTAGGATATGTCCCCTAATCCTAGATTCCCCAGCCAGTGGACATAGTCTCTCTCTATCTACCCTATCTGTTCCCCTTAATACCTTGAAAACTTTGATCAAATCACTCCTTAATTCCTATTTCTTATGTTCTTAATCTTCTAAATTCGAGGGAATACAATCAATGTTTCCGCTCAGCTGCGGATCCGCGTAGTCATCTCACTGGCTGTTACATTGTAGATACCGCACATGCGTAAAAATTTGAATGGGCCGCGCATTAGGGGAGGCGGGCCGTGCAGGAGGCAGTGCATCTTACGGGGGACCTTGAATACAACCCTAGTTTGTGTAATATCTCCTCGTAACTTAAACCTTGGAGTCCGGGTATCATTCTAGTAAATCTACACTGCACTCCCTTCTAGGCCAATATATCCTTCCTAAGATGTGGTGGCCAGAACTGGACACAGTGCTCCAGGTGTGGTCTATCCAGGGGTTTGTATAGCTGTAGCATAACTTCTAACCCCTTGCATTCTAGTCTTCTAGATATAAAGCCCAGCATTCCATTAGCCTTTTTGATTATTTTTGTACCTGTCCATGGTATTTTAATGATCTATGTACACAGACCCCTAAGTCTCTTTGGGCCTCCACTGTTTCTAGCTTTTCACCATTTAGAAAGTACTCTGTTCTGTCCTTTTTTGGTCCAAAGTAGATGACATCACAATTGCCTACATTGAAGTCCATTTGCCCATTCAGTTAACCTATTAATATATCTTTGCAATTTTATGTTTCCATCTACACTGCTTACAATGTTGGCTATCTTTGTGTCATCGACAAACTTGGATATGTGGTTCTCTATCCTGTCATCTAAGTCGTTATAAATATAGTGAATAGTTGAGGCCCCAACACAGATCCCTGCGGGACACCACTAGTCACATCCTGCCAATTTGAGTACCTGCCCATTATCCCTACTCTCTGTCTCCTCTTTTGTTGTCCATGGCTGTTTGTTTTAAGGCAAGTAGAGCTCTTGCCCCTTAGGGGGCATAGACTGGTTCTTTATCAGGTTAAATTTTTCTTTGAACACCTCCCACTGATCTTCTGTCGTTTTACCCATGAACAGATTTGCCCAGTTTACTGTGGACAGTCTCTGTCTCATCCCATTGAAGTCGGCCTTACCTAAATCTAGAATCTTAGTAGCTGTTTTGGGTTTCTTCCTTTCAAACAGAACATTGAACTCAATCATATTATGGTCGCTATTAGATAAATGTTTACACATCATTAGACTGTTGACTAAATCTGGCTCATTACTCATTATTAAATCTAATATAGCCTGCCCCCTTGTTAGTTCTATGACATCATGGGCTGGATTTTGCCAATGGGGAGCTTTTGGAGGCGGGACTCCTACTTGTCAGGTTTCAGTCCCGCCTCCATCAACTTCTGGCCAACCCACGCTATTTTCCCTTGATTGACCTTGTTAAGCCCACCCAGCGGGCTTAGCAGGCCAATTAAGGGAAAGCCGATTACAGAGAACATCAGCGTATGACGTTTCATCTGTCAAAAATTTTTGACAGCTAAATTGTCATCGTTTGACAGCTCTGTGAAGCTGTCAAACAGTGACATTCTCTGTAGTTTGATCAAAGCTCTTTATTTAGCAGAAATTAGATGGTTGTTGCATTGGAGAATGCAGCGGCCATCTGTCATCTCTGCCGCAGAGGTGCGAGACTCTCCGCATACCCACTGATTCAAGCCTGCAGGAAGAAACAAAGGTAAGTACACTTTTTTTAACACTTTCCACTTACCTCAGATACTCACCTCTCCACACTTGCACCCATCACTTACCTTCACCGCGCACTTTTGCACCCCTCCGACCCCCGCAGACCCACTGCTCGCCTCGGTGACCCTGGCGGGGTTCGGAGCCTTCGGGAAGCCCACACTTGTGTGGGCAAAATGGGGATAATCCTCTTATCTGCCTGTTAATGGCATGGGTAGGCTACCCGCCTCCTGGCAAGATGGCATGGAGGTGGGTTGGGGCGCGTTGGGCACCCACCCCCAAATTCTGCCATTTTCCCGGCAGTCCGCCTCCATATCCGCATCCCCAGGGCTGGCAAGATCGCGCCCATTGTCGCAGAAAACTGTCTTGAACACACACTGACATGAGCTCGTCTGCTTATCCCAATCCATATGGAAGTTAAAATCCCCCATTAAAACCACTCTGCCTTTGCGACATGCTTGTTTAATCTCTGCATTAATACATTCTGCCACTTCACAGCTGCTACCACGGGGCCTACGCACAACTCCCACTGCAGTCTTAAATCCTTTTCTATTTCTTAATTCTACCCATAAAGTCTCCACTGCCTGGTTACCTCTCGTTACATCCTCTCTTCGTGGGTGGCATTCCCATTCCATCAGGGTTAAGTCAGAGGTGTGGGACTCGTGGGTTTTTTGGGCCCTCACTGTTTCAGTCAGTGAGGTATTGGAGGGCAGATAATGCCCATGTAAGGTACCCAGCATAAGTCAAAGCTTTGAAGAGAAAAGGAGAGAATATTGGAGTGGATAAAAAAGCTCTGCTTTCCAAATAGCTTTGAAACATAAGAAATAGGAGCAGGAATAGACCACTTGGCCCCTCGAGCCTGCTCCGCCATTCAATAAGATCATGGCTGATCTTGGGCTTAAAGCCACTTCCCCGCCCGCTCCCCATAACCCTTCACTCCCTTATCTTGCAAAAATCTGTCTATCTCCACCTTAAATGTATTTAATGACCCAGCCTCCACGGCTCTCTGGGGCAGAGAATTCCACAGATTTACGACCCACTGAGAGAAGAAATTCCTCCTCATCTCAGTTCTAAAAGGGCGACCCTTTATTCTGAAACTATGCCCCCGAGTTCTAGATTTCCCCACGAGGGGAAACATCCTCTCTGCATCTACCTTGTCGAGCCCCCTCAGTATCTTATATGTTTCAATAAGATCACCTCTCATTCTTCTAAATTCCAATCTGAAACATTATTCTATCACTGTAATAAATCCACTTCGATTTTGAAAAGGGATCATTTTAAAGTGACTTTTAAACTGCAGGCAATTTACCATCAATTCACTTGTGCTGTAGTGCAAGATCTGTGAATTACAGCAGCGATTAAACTCTTTTTAAAATCATCCATAAATCAAATGCATGCATGCATTTTCAGCCCCATTTCCTTTTATGTTTCAGGTACTCAGTCCGAGTCAAATGCAGCCGAGTACTTTAGAGGGAAGGAGGAATGATGAAAATGTAACTGGTTATTGAACAGCCTTTGAGAAGCTTCCAAGAGCCAACTGCTGTTACAGAGAACGACAGGACTTTAAAATATAGGTAATTAGCCACAGAGCAATATATTGATTTTACAAGCCATTCCGAAGGAACCATGTGCATCACGTAGGTTACTAAAACCCTAACAGTTATTGATTCCATCTTGTCAGTGCAGGTTAAATCTCTGGTGCTGAAACTATTCGGAACAAAAATAGGTTCACTGCATACAATGGACCTGGAAAGTGCTGAGTCTAATTTCCTGCTTCTATCAAGTTATTTACACGAATGTTGTAAAAATATTTCTTCTGATGCATAATTTATTGCATTATTTTATGATTTTATTGCAAAGCTGCTACTGGAACTTTAAAAATGTCAAAATCAATGTAATATTTTACATTAACTAGTAGAGTAAGCTAAAGTTATTAATGCAATTCCTTCCTTAAAAAGAGGAAGGAAAATCCATGGGGATTTTTTTTCTATTGAAAGTGCTCCTCCACTTTATCATTTTTTTTAAGTATATGTTCATAATAAACATGAATTTTTTTTAAATGCCAAACGATTCCTTCCGTGGAGACATGCCCAGTCAGATCACTTGTCTTGTTGCTAGGTCGTTCTTTGACCTCTGCACTGGCAATTTCCTTGTCTAAACATGTTGGAGGAGACTGTTGCAAAGATCAGAGCCCTCCACTTTGTGGATTCTGATGTTGAAACACTGCTTGAGGTGGTTAGGCTCATGAAGGACTCTGTCTTTGGAATAGACAAAAGGGGGGCCTGAGCGTGAACTGCAGTGGATAAGTGGCAGGCTGTCCCAATTCTACCATTCAATGCATGGTCACTCAGTGCTGCAAAAACTTTAAGGTTCAGTTAAACAAAGAGAAGCCAGTTGCACCTTCCAAGAACGCACTGCAGTAAGCACTTCGGTCACGGTGCTGAACTGCTTAAATAAGTAGCACAATATCCTTTACTCCCTAGCCTTCACCTAGAAGTGATCGTTCATTCACATCTTTACATTCATTCACCCCACAAAAGTGCCCCACGTAGAATATAACTGCTTCTTGCCTGCACCTGTAATTATACGCGCATTATGGGTTGCATGTTGGTACCTGGGATTTACTGCATGTCATGGTTACTGAAGCTAATTTGGTCCTTTTGGCTTTCTGTTTCTAGGACAAGGCAGCTTGTAACAGTAGAGATTGCTACAAGTGGCAGCTACCTAAACTTGAGACCTCTGACTCATAAAGAGGACAAAATTGAGAGGTCGCACAACACCAGGTTATAGTCCAACAGTTTTATTTGAAATCACAAGCTTTCGGAGCTTACTACTCCTTCGTCGGGTGAAGTAAAGCTATGTCTTTGATGTGGTACCTTCCTGGCTGACCTGATTAACTTTATCACACCTCGGCAGATAGTCAGGATGATTTAATTTAGTTGTCTGCAATTGTAAGGTACACATGCATTGTTCTCTATCTATATATGCTTTGGCGATTCTGTATCTTTTTACTTCACCCGACGAAGGAGTAGTAAGCTCCGAAAGCTTGTGATTTCAAATAAAACTGTTGGACTATAACCTGGTGTTGTGCGACCTCTCAATTTTGTCCACCCCAGTCCAACACCGGCATCTCCGCATCATAAAGAGGAAGCATTGCACGCCCTGAGAACATAAGAACATAAGAATTAGGAGCAGGAGTCGGCCATACGGCCCTTCGAGCCTGCTCCGCCATTCAATAAGATCATGGCTGATCTTCAACCTCAACTCCACTTTCTCGCCTGATCTTCATATCCCTTGCTTCCCCTAGGGTCCAAAAATCTATCTATCTCAGTCTTGAAAATACTCAACAACTGAGCATTCACAGCCCTTTGGGGAAGAGAATTCCAAAGATTCACAACCCTCTGAGTGAAGAAATTTCTCCTCATCTCAGTCTTAAATGGCCGACCCCTTGTCCTGAGACTATGCCCCTTAGTTCTAGACTCTCCAGCCAGGGGAAACAATCTCTCAGCATCTACCCTGTCAATCCCCCTCAGAATCTTATATATTTCAATGAGATCCCCTCTCATTCTTCTAAACTCAAGCGAGTATAGGCCCAATCTACTCACTCTCTCTTCATAGGACAACCCTCTCATCCCAGGGATCAATCTAGTGAACCTTAGTTGCACGACCTCTAAGGCAAGTATGTCCTTTCTCAGATAAGGAGACCAAAACTGTGCACAGTACTCCAGGTGTGGTCTCACCAAAGTCCTGTACAATTGTGGTAAGACTTCCTTACTCTTGTACTCCAACCCCGTTGCAATAAAGGCCAACATGCCATTTGCCTTCCTTATTGTTTGCCGTACCTGCATGCTAGCTTTCTGTGTTTCCTGTCCGAGGACACCAAATCTCTCTGAACACTAACATTTAATAGTTTCTCACCATTTAACAAATATTCTGTTTTTCTGTTCTTCCTACCAAAATGAATAACCTCACATTTCCTCACATTATACTCCATCTGCCACTATTGCCCACTCACTTAACCTGAGGTAGGAGACTATTGAAGATCTTAGAGATGGGGAAGTAGCAGAACATGTGCTGCCTGAAGAATTATCATGACATTTGTAAAGTTTCGCAATTATCGCGATTCGAAATAACGAGATAGAAGCAGATTCGTTTGATCAGTTTATTTAAACGAAATGCTGTCATGATTAAACAGGACAGAGAAGCCTGTAAAATGGCCGCCGTGCATCGTGGCAGAAGTTTCCAGAAGTACAGTGGGCAGACAAGATGGCGTTCGAATAAACATTTTCGATAAGCACTGATAAAGACAGGATGCAACCTGTTTGCATTTGTGACAATAGCAAAAGATATGAGTGCTGGAATCGTTTTCCATGCACAAGTAAGGACCATTGTACTGGGCAATCGAAGGCCCATCCAGACACATCAATACGCAAATACCCCCACGGCTCTACAATGAGAGAGCCATTCTCGGGTGATTAAACAAGTATTTGGGGGCCCCCAAAACCCAGCCAGGGAGGCTCCGAGCTGGTTCAACAATGGGGAAAACATTAACGGGTAGTTGGCCAGTCTCAGGTGCTACCAAAACCCGTTAAAGACAAGAATCACCCCATGCTGGGAGTTTCTGAGCGCCAATATTTCACAAAGGACAAACATTAAGATTTGAGCGGGAGATAAGGGAACACAGCACTATAACTATAGACAACAAATGTCGATCGGTCTCTTGACTCGGGCTGAACTCTTATTTTTGGGCTTATTCTCTTACTCCCTTGATTCGATTCTTATTCGCTTGATTCGTGCTCTTGTTTCTCTGGACTGTTGACTCTGGACTTTTAGCCGCACTGGACGGTTATTCGAATGTTGGGTGGAGCTCAAACGGAACAAGCCGCCTCGACGAAGGCCGGTAACCGGGTGCGCCATCCCGAGTGTCGGTAAATGGTGTTCTGGACCCGAAGGCCCAAAGAGACGAGACGAGACGAGATGAGAAGAGAAGAAGAAGAATCCACGTGCCGCCGCGGTCAGTAAACCCCGACCGCGCCGAATTTATACGAACTCTACAGGTTACTGCACGAACTGGTCAAAGACTCTTCTTTGAATTCTACCGGCAACCGGTGTCGGACACAGGAAGACTCTTCTTCGAACCGGGCCCGAGCACTGTCGAGTTCTTCATGACAACGGGAAGCCCAGCCTGCTTGCAGCAGCAGCGAAAGTAAACAAGTGGGGTACAGAGACCCCTCAAAACACGTGACAGTCAGGCGCTGCAGCGAAACGAGCCGAGCGCCTCACTTTAAAATTCTCCGAAGTATCACGAGTGGTGAGCATGTTTCCCGATCCTACAAATCTAGATGTAGTGTAGGTATTGATAGGGGAGGGTGGTTTTATTAAGGATAAAGTATAATGTGTTCCCCTTTTTACGATGTGCCGTGCGTTCTTCATTACCATAGACCAAGCTTTATGAATGTATGTATACTTGTACTCTCGCTAATTTGCGCCTATGACATGTACTTCATGATTTTGGACGCTATGCAATAAAGATTTCCATTTCGTACTATTCAACCGGGTCTATTTTGAGTTTTTCTCTGCATTACTGCTCTCGCACCTAAGTCCAGTGTTAGAACCGTAAGGGCGAGTGGGTCGAACCACTCACAGGTGCTTATTGCAACAAGGCTGGCCGGAGACCAGAGCAAGCAATAGTATTGGGCAACGAAGGCCTAACCCCGCACCAGCACCGTCTGCGATACAAGCACGACACAGAACCCCTTACAGAAAATGGCGACCGCGGCAGGACTCTGGCAGCGAGAGAGTAATGTTTTAGACCCTGGTGTGAATAGGCGAAATGTGATGGATGAGAGAGTAGCCGACTATGTGTTTGGGAAGGTTAACTTAACCAAAAGGTCGATAAGTGACCTACTGATGGATAAGCGTCCGCTAGACGCAGCCATCAAATGGACAGGCAGTAAAGAGCATAAGAAGTCGGTGGAGAAAGCGGTCTGGCTGATGTGCTACAAGAAACAAGTCCAACTTTCGGACCAGGTCATTGTAGCACAGGCAGCTCAGATCAGGGATTTGGAAGTTGAGATGGAGGAAAAGATCATGGGAGGACAGAAACTCATTGCATCCTTGAATGCGTTACAGCAGGAACGCCAGATAGTAGCCAACCACCATGAGGCTAAAATTGATTACCTAGAGTGTCAGGTCACGGAAGCAAAGTTAAACGAGGGTAGGATTAGAGAACGGTGTGCCCGCCTTGCTAACCAGATAAAAGCCCAGGAAGAAAGCTTGAAGGGAGTTAGGGCGGCATATAAGATGGCCCTCGAGGATAGGCATGAGGGAGCCGACCACAGTGTTTGCCAGAGGGAGATAGGGAACCTAAGAGAGGCCCTGAATAAGGCAAACGGCTTGGTGTGCCTCATCAGCCCGTCAGCAAACCAGCCACAGGTGGGTAGGGAATTCCCAAAATCCCTAACAGACAAAGCAGAGGAGGTATTTGCCACTGCGCCCTCCACGCCACCCAGCTATACGGCAACCTGGGTAAGGGAGGAAGTGGTGGAAATAGAAAAGGAGGTCCCCGAGGTAGGACAGTCCCCGGAGGTAGAGTCCGCTCCGAGGTCACAAGAGAGGCCCGAACGCAGCCAATGGGGATGACGGGGATGTCCTGAACCAGCTGGTATTGCCCCACAGCTCACACCAGCTGAGAGCAATGATTAGCCATGTACGGAAGCTGTCCGAATCAGACGACCCTTCCGTACACTTTAGGGAGGTAGAACAGACCGCAGCAATTAATGGCTGCGACGATGTGGAAAAGACCAAAATGTTGCTGTTCTCGTTAGATAGCTTGATCCCTCAGTGTCTCTCAGACGAGAGCAAGAGGGGAAATAAAACCTATGAGGAGTTAAGGGACGAGGTCCTAGAAGTGTTAGGGGCAGATGACGAAGGTCCGTTCGTCAGATTGAGTCAAACCATACAGATGGAGGGAGAACCCCCGAAGGTTTTCACCGACAGGCTGTGGCCAGTATACCAGCGTAGCTGCCCAGGTGCGCCGGTGCGCGACTACCTGAACGGTGCCGGTTTAGCTCACTGGCTCAGGTGTTTAGTAGCCAACAGTTTGCCAGCCGTCAGGGAGCAGGCCAAAGCGTGGTTTGATCCCACTAACCCCGCCACAACAGAGGAGTCGGTCCTAAATCGACTCACCATAGGGTATCGTAACACTAGGAGCATGGGAGCGTGTCCCCTTAAGGGAAAGGTGCATGAGGCACGGCCCGCAGCCCCGGCTCAAAAGGAGTGGCATCAGGAGGGAAACCGCGCCCCACAAGCCAGTGGTGCTTGTTACGGGTGCGGAAAGACAGGTCACTGACGTAAGAACTGTAGGAACCCCTGGAAGGACCCCAGGAATAAAAATCCCGCAGCCTGAACCCAGGCGCCTGTCTCTGAGAAAGGAGCTGGTGTGCCTATCCATCCCGATGCGATAGAATCAATGTTAGGAGCCATGCGGTCTCTCATGACCTCACACGGGGAGGTAGCAACAGCCCCATACCACCCAGGCTTCTGACTGGAACCGGTGCAGCCTGCCTACCTGTGTCCCCTTGAAAGGCACGCACAGGAGGGGGTCTCCTGTAAGGAGGCCAGGTTAAAAGAGCAGGCCTTACGGGAGGAGAACGCCCGCTTAATGGGGAAAATAGATGGGCTAGAAGGGCAGCTTAGAGCCATGGTAGCAGAGTTGCCCAAACTAAAACAGGATAGAAATCTGCAGCCTCCAGCAGGCGAGATTACACAAAATGCACAAGCAGGGGCGGTGGCCTGTCATAGGGGAGGGGCCAAAACTGCGAGTGGGGACTCGCAGCCCCGGGTAGGACCACAGGGTACACAGACCGGTAAAGCAGCCTGCTTGAGGGGAGAGGACATTCTAGAAAAGTGTAGGATCTTTTCTTGGTGTTGGGATTCAGATGAGGAAGAGCTCGAGGAGCTCGACCAAGGTAGTGACCCGATCGGAGAGGTGCTGGGGTCGGAGGACGAAAGTTTCGTCCTCGACTCAAGCTCAGGGGAGATAGGGATTGCGAGTGGAGATCCACACAGGGTGGAATCAGAAACTGCAGATCCCGAGCCCAGGGGGGCGGAGCTAGGGGAGACGGAGCCAGCGGCTGTGGTAGGACCACAGGTCGTGACGGTGGAAGTCTCGGTACCCGGTCCGTCGGCCCTGGAAGTCTTGCCCTTGGGGGAGGTAGGGATTGCGAGTGGAGGACCACATACTGGGCCAAGTAGGGTGGAACCAGAAGCTGCAAATCCCGAGTTCAGGGAGGCGGAGCCAGGGGAGACGGAGCCAGCGGCTGTGGTGGGACCACAGGCCGTGACGGTGGAAGTCTTGGTTCCTGGTCCGTCGGCCCTGGAAATCTTGCCCAATGTAGCCCTCCGTAGGTCAAGTCGGACACCCCAGCCCAGGAAGCCGTGGTCAAGTCCCCCGTACGCCCCCAGGCGTAAGTTCAAGGTCAAGGCAGCCCAGGGAGATCCCAGTCCCAGCGCAGCAGCGACAGGCTGCGGCAGATCAAAGGAAGGGGTCAGCGCCCTCCCACCACTGGGAAAAGCTCGTGGCAGCCTTCGCAGACTTTAGGTAGGCCGCCCTGGGAACGGGCGGCGCTGTACAGTATAAGTTTATAAGTTTAAGTTTGTAAGTTTGGTAAGTTTGTAGTTTAATTTTAAAAGTAAATGGTAAAGTGATGGGAGTTTTAGTGATAGGAATAGTTAAAGTCTATCTAGCATTCATGTCTTTTTACATGAGACGAGGTCAAGGGACCCGCTCACCCTTCACAAAAGCCAGAGACTCTTGGGAGGCTGGCTACATCATTTTATCTGATCACAGGAACCAGGAAAGATGGAAAGGATTCTGATAGTGCTCGCAACGATCGGATATGGATTGGCCTATCGGGGCCTCACCAAGGATGTCGTTGTGTTTGGTTGCTCCGGGGACACGGGTCCCATCGCGACGGATGGGACCGGGGAGCGAAAGGCTGAGGAAACCGTCACTTATTTCCACAAGGGAAGGTGGCCGGGATGGCTGGGAACGAATTCGACGGAATACTCCAGCGCATCCGGATTTGCCTACAAAGAGACTTCTTTACTGTGCCCCAGAGTGAGGATCATTGCACCCAGAATCAGCGTCACCGTCGGCAAAAGGATTTGTTTGACATGCAATGGGAAGGTCCCATTGAGCCGATGGTGGTGGTTACGGAAGTTAAGCAAGACTATGAGAAATTCCTCGGTTGAGTGGGAGCGATTGGGTAACAATACCCATCGGACAATTACGGGGACTAACGGACAATTGAAAGTCTGTTGGGACAAATGGTGGGAACCGGATGAGGGAATATATGTTTGTATGTGGGGATCGAAGTACGTTTGCCCCAAGGGTATATCCATATTTTTCGTACACCAGTGGCAGGATAACGGGAAAGGGATGAGGTGGGATGTCAGCACAAAGGGGTGCGGAGCTCCATTCTCCCCGATCCCGGTAAACGCCACTGAACTCATCACGCGCCCACGCAAGGCTCCGCCCACGATCCCGGTGGTTTTGGCTCAGGAGGAAGGGTGCCCTAAAGCCACTAAGGGGCCCGGGAATGGTTTGGTACTGGTCCCCACAGACCAAATACTATTTCAAGGGGTACATTACGCGGTGGCTTCGGTGATTCTAAATCTCACCGAGGTGCGTTTACCAGAGTGGTGCCCCAAAGAGATGGAACAATTGTACCAGGTCCTGTTGACAAACATGTTCAGACAATTCTACGAGTTTGATTTTGCAGAGATTGACAAAACAAGCTTGTACACCACACCACACGAAGTTTTGGGTCAGGTGGGGAGACAAAGAAGAGGTATTGTGAATGATATGTTCACCGCCTTTAATACAGGAACATCTGTGGTCAACGCTCTAGACAACGTGGAGCTGCAGACCCAGATCAATGGTTTAAAAACACAATTAAAAAGAATCCTCACAAGCGAAAACAAGGTAGTAGGGTCTGAGTTACATGAGGACCAGGCCATGACACTACACTTAAAAGAAATTATAGCAGAGCTGGAGAAGCATGCGAGAACGGTAAATGCCCTGATCAGGGAAGATCGGAACGCATCCGATCAAGCTGCGCAGAACGAGGTGTGCGTACTATATGGGGCGTGGTTACTGGGCGAGGGCCGCAATAATTTGGAGGATTAAAACAAGGTTTGGTCTCGTGACATGAACCCGATATCGCGATTGAGGCCATCCTCATGAGTGCGGAACTTGGCTATCAGTTTCTGCTCTATGATTTTGCGCTGTCGTGTATCCCGAAGGCCGCCTTGGTTCCGCACTCATGAGGATGGCCTCAATCGCGATATCGGGTTCATGTCACGATACAGAACGTGACTTGACATCATGGCCGGTCTTCCCAGGTGTTTTTTTTTTTTAAAAAGACTAACACAAGAACCAACACAAATTGACAGGTTATGCAGCCAGCAGGTGGTTTGACACGTTGGACCCCCTGGGACACATCTCATTGTCTTGGCTGTGCTCTTAGTGTGTCTTTGATGTAGGGAAAGATTTGAATAGATTTTGTCTGTGTTTAAATTGTGAATTCTGGGAGATTCTCTCACTGCTAACCTACCTGAGGAAGGAGCGAACAGCTCCGAAAGCTTGTAAAATTAAATAAATCTGTTGGACTATAACCTGGTGTTGTGCGACTTCTCATTTTTGTCCACCCCAGTCCAACGCCGGCATCTCCACATCATAAAGAGGAAGCATTGCATGCCCTGAGAACATAAAAACATAAGAATTAGGAGCAGGAGTCGGCCATACGGCCCTTCGAGCCTGCTCCACCATTCAATAAGATCATGGCTGATCTTCAACCTCAACTCCACTTTCTCGCCTGATCTTCATATCCCTTGATTCCCCTAGGGTCCAAAAATCTATCTATCTCAGTCTTGAATATACTCAACAACTGAGCATTCACAGCCCTTTGGGATAGAGTAGTCCAAAGATTCACAACCCTCTGACTGAAGAAATTTCTCCTCATCTCAGTCTTAAATGGCCGACCCCTTATCCTGAGACTATGCCCCCTAGTTCTAGACTCTCCAGCCAGGGAAAACAACCTCTCAGCATCTACCCTGTCAATCCCCCTCAGAATCTTGTATGTTTCAATGAGATCCCTCTCATTCTTCTAAACTCAAGAGAGTATAGGCCCAATCTACTCAATCTCTCTTCATAGGACAACCCTCTCATCCCAGGGATCAATCTAGTGAACCTTCATTGCACTGCCTCTAAGGCATATATGTCCTTTCTCAGATAAGGAGACCAAAACTGTGCACAGTACTCCGGTGTGGTCTCACCAAAGTCCTGTACAGTTGTAGTAAGACTTCCTTACTCTTGTACTCCAACCCCCTTGCAATAAAGGCCAACATGTCATTTGCCTTCCAAATTGCTTGCTGTACCTGCATGCTAGCTTTCTGTGTTTCCTGTACGAGGACACCAAATCTCTCTGAACACCAAGATTTAATAGTTTCTCACCATTTAACAAATATTCTGTTTTTCTGTTCTTCCTACCAAAGTGAATAACCTCACATTTCCCCACATTATACTCCATCTGCCACTTATTGCCCACTCACTTAACCTGAGGTAGGAGACTATTGAAGATCTTAGAGATGGGGAAGTAGCAGAACATGTGCTGCCTGAAGAATTATCATAACATTGTACTCTTCTTCCTACTATATCCTTTGTTGACTGTTAGTGAACCATATCAGGAAATCTCCAACACCTCTACTGTAAAGTGATGTGTGAGGATGGCTCCTTAGGAAACTTTTGTAATTTTTCTTCGTCCACTAGATGTGGCACAGACCAAGAAGCTGGTCCCTCAGCATCTGGCAATACTAACAGCTTGTGGCATGCACTTTCATTCACTCCGTCCGTCCGAAGCCGCAGGTCAGAGACGTTCACCCCAAGGGTAATGGAGAATGAGGAAGAGGGGCCTTCAAAGGCTGACAGAGCATGAGTGAGCAGGAGCAGCTCATGACGCCACATGAGGAGGAAGACGTTGCTGATCAGAAGGTCAGGAGGTGTCTTCCTCAACAGAAGAGCCTGGGGGCTGCAGGTCACAGGCCCTTCATTTAAAAGAACATGCTGGTAGTGCATCAAGCATTAGTGCAGGCCTTGTGGGTTTTATTAGTCACTGTGCTGGAGGAGTCTACCATCAGCATGTGCTGCATATTGGAGGACCATCTAACAGCAGTCAACTATGGAACGTGTGGGCATCTCTACTGGATGCCCTCTGACAAAGGTTCTGCTTCCTCCATGAATGTTTAGACTACAGCCATAGAGGCCTTGGTGCCAGATTAGAGAGAGTTGCCGCTACTGATTTAGATAGGCCTGCTGACCTGAAAGAAGGAAACACAATGCATGGGCAGCATTAATCAACCACATTCACTTGTTTATAATACTGGTACTGAGGTATCGTGATGAAAACTAGTAACTGAAAATTGTCACCACAGTGACTTGTTGCCATGCTTGCTTGTTGGGGCAAGCATCACACAAAGGGCGTAACAGTCTTCACTGGGACCATTAGATGAGCTTTCCTACAGATCAGTGGTCATTCAGGACTAGTGCCCAATAATAGTGGGATGGCTGAAAAATGCAAAGATGGTGGTGCTGTTTCTGAGGATAACAACATCTGCATGCCCTCCCCCCCACCCCCTCCGACACCTGTTTATGTAAAAGAAAGGAGGCAGTGTTAGGCTTCTCATCCAGCAGCACAAGAGGTGCAGCCGCTCCGTCCCAGGACTTAGCTGCCATGAGATGAGGCCCACCTCAGAACCAAAAGGCTTCCCTTGACATACAGCAGAAAGCCAGATCAAATACTCCTGCCACTCAAGGGAAGCACTATATTAGAGCTGAGTTCCAACTTCATATACTGGCACCAAAGAGAAGCACCATGGTGAGAAGCATTAGGCATGCACACACACACACACGCACAGTGTGGGTTGACTCATCAGTCACCTGCGAACTCATTTTTAATGTGGAAGCAAGTCATCCTCGGTTCCGAGGGACTGCCTAAGAAAGAAGAAGGGTTGACAATAACATGATAGTGGGACCAAAGAAGTTGTGAGTGCCTGCTTTGTTTTTGGAAGTTGTTTTCCTAAGGTAATGTGAGTGGAGCTTTGGGATTGATGAGCACGGAGGGTTGGGCTGCAGATAATGCTAATTTTGTGCAGGGTATGGTTCAATATGGTTCTGGTAAATCACTTCAATGGCTGTTCTTCACATATAAGCCTCACAACTGTCAGAGATGGAACCTACCCGAGTTCAATGCTCACATATGCGCACTTCCTCATATGAGTGACTGGCAAGCGATTGGGAGCAGGAACACTGGCTGATTTTTCCCTTCTCTTACTCAGTTCAACCATTGGGAGAGTTGTCTTGAGGATATATTACGCACATACATATAGGGCCATCATTTGCTGTAGGAGTGAATCTAACGGTGTCTGCCGTCAGTTTGACTTGCCCTTTCCCGTTTAATGTCGATGATATTCCAGCAAGTTGCTGGAAGTGCGAGCTGATAACGTCGCAGCGAGGGAAAGCGGGCATCTGGGACCTGAGTGTGAACAGGGCCAGCAACTGAGTATCTCCTCAACCAATCAGATTGAAGGATTGAGAAATAAACAGCAGAAGGACAGAGAAGGAAGAATAAATTAGGGCGGGTGAATTCAATGCCAAATCTGGTAGGGAAAGAGAAATAAACAAAGGGAAAGAAAGATTGGATTAGGAGAGAGAAGAAAGAGATAAAAAGGAAAAGGGAAAAAAAACATTTTTAATTTTAAATTTCACATTTTTTTAAATATCCAACTACAATTAAAACCTGAAGGAATGAGACACCACACTTGTTATAGTTCATTTTCGGTGCCAAGGAGGTTCAATGACAGTAATTAAAATTGAGCACATCGTTAGAATAATCTCTGGCAGCTGATCCAGGCGTAACTAAATATGCACAGACCTTAAATGGCTCCAAAACGGGCTCCTTGTGTCACATCAGACCAGCTCCAACTTTCTGTGGAGAGTTTAGTTCGTATTCACTAGAGTTTAGAAGAATGAGAGGGGATCTCATTGAAACGTCTAAAATTCTGACAGGGCTAGACAGACTGGATGCAGGGAGGATGTTTCCCCTGGCTGGGGGGGGGGGGGTCGAGAACGAGGGGTCACAGTCTCAGGATACAGGGTAGGACATTCAGGACTGAGATGAGGAGAAATTTCTTCACTCAGAGGGTGGTGAACCTGTGGAATTCTCTACCACAGAAGGCTGTGGAGGCCAAGTCACTGAATATATTTAAGAAGGAGATAGATAGATTTCTAGACACAAAAGGCATCAAGGGGTATGGGGAGAGAGCGGGAATATGGTATTGAGATAGAGGATCAGCCATGATCATATTGAATGGCGGAGCAGGCTCGACAGGGCCGAATGGCCTACTCCTGCTCCTATTTTTCTATGTTTCTATGTTTCTATCGACTGCGCAACAACAGCAACTTCACGCCGTTCAATACATTTCAGCGGTGAGGCAGACAGCGAGATGCCGTTTTCGCGAAGCTAATGGCGGGGCGGCGCATTTTAGACAACAACTTTTGGATTTTTGCATTTAATCGCGCCCCTGCCCTCTCCCGAATTTGCTGTGGCATTTTCACATAAATAACGGCGAGTGCTATTCGCCTCATCGTTATTTTTCATTGCGAATTATGCGCCATTATAGACATAATGGGCCAAAAATTCATCCCGGTGCGCGAGAGTACGCACTGCGTACTCTCGCGTATTCCCTCTGCAATTGCCGGTTTTCTGCATGCCCTGCGCATGCGCTGAAAACCGGCAATTGCTCTTTTGAAAAGGGGGCGGTTCCTCGGTGCATCGCGTGCGCGCTACAGGCTGCGCGCATGCTGTGCACTTCATGCTTTGGACGCGCAGGTAAGTACTGAAGATTTTAGAAATGGAAAAAGGAGGAGTAAGACCCACTTTTAACAAGGTAAGTAGTGAATTAAGTATTTTTTTGAATTTTTTTTAACAGGTATATCTTTTTTAGAGACTTTAAAGACAGGTAAGTTTATTTTTATAACTTTTTAAAAGATTTTAAATTTTTTCAAAAATTTAATTTTTTATTTAAAATGGTTAATTTATTTAACTATACTTATTTTATTAATGTGATGGTTTTTTTTAAATTTAATTGAGGTTTAGCTGTTATTTTGGGGGGGTGTAAGATTCATAGATTTCACAGCACGTATGTAAAACTTATGAATGGAAGATGGTGTGCTGCCATTGGCTCTAACTGAGTCACGTGATCCCACAGCTCGCACGAATTCACTACGCCGGTGGGATACGCAAGCACTGCCCGGCTGATGTCTGGAACATCAAGTTCGTGCGAGCTGGATCTGAAAAAGCACAAGCGGAGTGAGAGATCGCGGGGAAGGCTTACCCCCGCGGGAACAGAGCGAGATCAATTTCTGGGCCTTTATATGTATATTATACTAGATGCAATATGAGAAAGAGGCACAGTAAGTTCTTAAAGTTTCTGATAAGGGTTTATGAATAACATAATTAACTGAAATGGACATCCATTTGTTTGAATCCTTTATAATGATGATATCACAGTCGAAATCTGGCTGTAGTTTTAGTGCATTTGGAATTAATTGAGTGCTGTCTTCAACCATCTCAAAATTCAGGTGTGGGCTGTGTCGAGGACACCAAAATTTGTGCCAGCTTGTCAAGATACTCATAAATCTGAGAAATACCAATGTGACAGTGAGCTCCATTGGTTCAGTCCAGCTCCTTTTTTTCCAGAGGTATATGATCTTTGTTCATTCAGCAGCTCTAAGCACTGTGGCTAAGCACTTCCCCCCTGGGGAGATCGTTCCAGGAATAGACACAAGTCAATTATTCCTAGAATGATTTTCTTGCGGTGGAAGTGCTTAGGCTTGCTGGAACAGCTCTGTCTAAGAACCAGTTCAAACTCTGGCTTGTTGGAGCTGTCAGAGCAAAAACACGGGAGAGCTTCGTGGTAAAAACTCAACAGTAAGCCACAAGAACAAGAAGCAGTTTATGAGCAAAATAAAAATTTACTGCACAGATTTTAATGTCCTCCTGCAATTCCATATAACATCCCGTTAAGAATACTGGCTAGCTCCTCATGGGAATCTCAGATGGTAAAGATTTGGTTAAAATCATAATATTCTTTGGGATCTTCCTGTGTTTGGATAAGTTTTATTGTAAAACAGGAGAGCATAGGCTGCTCTGTACACAAGCAAACACAATGCATGAAGCAGTTGACAGCATTATTGAACTACACTCACTTGTTTATAATACTGAGGTAAAACAATGCAAACTGCTTCCCCTTTGCATTTCGGGGGCTGTTCTCCCCACCAACATCTTTCTCCATAATCAGTTAATTAAGTTAATCTGGAATAAAAAGCTAGTGTCAGTAATGGTGACCATGAAACTACCAGATTGTCGTAAAAACCCATCTGGTTCACTAATGTCCTTTAGGGAAGGAAATCTGCTGTGACACCAGACCCACAGCAATGTGGTTGACTCTTAACTGCCCTCTGAAATGGCCCTAGCAAGCCACTCAGTAGTACCAAACCGTTACAATGAACAGCGGTTCAAGAAGGCGACTCACCACCACCTTCTCAAAGAAAAGAAAGAAAGACTTGCATTTCTATAGCGCCTTTCACGACCACCGGACGTCTCAAAGCGCTTTACAGCCAATGAAGTACTTTTGAAGTGTAGTCACTGTTGTAATGTGGGAAATTAGGGATGGGCAATAAATGCTGGACTTGCTGGCGATGCCCACATCCCATGAACGAATAATAAATAAATAAATAAATAAATAATGCTGTTCACCAGTGCATAGAATCATACGGCACAGAAGGAGGCCATTCAGCCCATCGTTCCTGTGCTGGCTCTTTGAAAGAGTTCTCCAATTAGCCCCACTTCCCCCTGCTCTTTTCCCCATAGCTCTACACGTCTTTCCTTTCTTAAGTGTATATCCAATTCCCTTTTGAAAGCTACGATTGAATCCACTTCCATCGCCCTTTCAGGCAGTGCATTCGAGACCATGACAACTCTACTCATTGGAATACAGAAGAATGAGAGGCGATCTTATCGAAACATATAAGATTGTGAGGGGGCTTGATCGGGTGGAGGCGGGGAGGATGTTTCCACTGATGGGTGAGACTAGAACTAGGGGGCATAATCTTAGAATAAGGGGCTGCCGTTTCAAAACTGAGATGAGGAGAAACTTCTTCACTCAGAGGGTAGTAAATCTATGGAATTTGCTACCTCAGAGAGCTGTGGAAGCTGCGACATTAAATAAATTTAAAACGGAGATAGACAGTTTCCTAGCTGATAAGGGAATTAAGGGTTATGGGGAGCGGGCAGGGAAGTGGACGTGAGTCTAGGTTTGGATCAGCCATGATCCTATTGAATGGCGGAGCAGGCCCGAAGGGTCGTATGGCCGACTCCTGCTCCTACTTCTTATGTTCTTATAACTCGCTGCGTAAAAAAAAGGACATCCAAAGTCTTGTCCGTGAAGCACGCTTTACATTGCTGTCATTTATGACCACGATTATGCACTCGACAATTGGCTCTTGGTGAGGGGTGAAGTTCAACTCTGGTGAGGGCGCTAAATGGGCAGGAGCAAATCGGCCGTCCCATACACTCCTCGCCCCACTTGAAAGGAAAATCAGGCGGAGTGTGTAGAGGGTGGCCGATTCGCTCCCGCCCATTTTGTATCCCCCCCACCCCCCCCGACAAACTTGAATTCCAAACCCCTGGGACTTTTCTGGAAGTAAGTTGCGTTAAAAAGGCTCTTTGCTGCAGGCGCATCATGATTCTGGCAGCAGCTGTGCTTTCTAAATCTCCGTCTAAATTAGCCTGAGTGCACTCGAGTGTAAAAGCAGGAAACTGGGAGCTGCGGCGCCACTGCCCCTCATTGCCATGCTTTGAAATGAGGTCACTTGGGACTCGGTGGGCAGCACGATGGGCTGAATGGCCTCCCTCTGCGCTGTATGATTCTTGAAAAAGTGCAACATCCCCACCGACACCTGGGAATCCCTGACCCAAGACCGCACAAAATGGAGGAGAAGCATCCGGGAAGGCGCCGAATACCTCGAGTCTCTTCGCAGGGAGCAAGCGGAAGCCAAGCGCAGGCAGCGCAAGGAGCGCACGTCAACCCAAGCACCCCACCCACACCCGCCCCTTCAACCACCGTCTGCCCCACCTGTGACAGAGACTGTAGGTCCCGCATTGGACTCATCAGTCACCTGAGAACTCATTTTTAATGTGGAAGCAAGTCATCCTCGGTTCCGAGGGACTGCCTAAGAAGAAGAGAATGATTCTATGCGCTGGTGAACAGCATTATGGAGCAACATAAACATATGCTGGTGGGGAAAACAGCCCCCAAAATACAAAGGAGAAGCAGTTTGTGTCTCTTTACCTCAGTACCATAAAAAAAGTAAAAAGTTTAAAGTTTTTGGTTTTCCATACAGACTGCAGCCTCTGCCACATTTGACCCCTTGTGACCCCACCTCATTGTCTTTGTTGTATTTTGCTATCGTCTTTGATGTAATGTCTTCCTGACTGACCTGGCTGGATTTGATTGCCGTGATTGTCTCTCTGCTGAGGTGTGATAAAGGGCAGTTAGAAAGATTAACTGTAGTCGTCTGGCATTGTTCTCTGCACAGGCATTGTTCTCTGTCTATATATGCTGTGCCCATTTGTATTTCTTCACTTCACCTGACGAAGGAGCAGCCGCTCCGAAAGCTTGTGATTTCAAATAAAGCTGTTGGACTATAACCTGGTGTTGTGCGACTTCGCACATTTGTCCACCCCGGTCCAACACCGGCATCTCCGCATCATAAACAAGTTGCTACTGAAGAAATCACACAGCTCAAAATGGCTGCCACATTTGCCTACTAAACAACAGTGACTGCACTTCAAAAATAATTCATTGGCTGTGACCTTCGGATGTCCTGAAGGTGCTAAAATAAATACAAGTTCTTTCTTCTTTCTTTTTTTTTCTATAGTTGGTACGTAAGAATGCTGCGTTCCTGTGATTTTCATTCGCATTCTTTAAAAATGGTCATAAAACACGCTCATCTCCCACTTTTTCCCGACCAGAGAAATGTCTGCACCAAATGGAAGGAAAACTGGACGTAGAGAGAGAACACGAGTTGTTTCCCGAATGAGATAGGCTACATTTTGGACCTTCGATCCTGACAACAGGCTTCCCTGGGCACAAGGTTAGTGCCAGGCCTGCGTTCTGGTACTTTAAAGAACAGCACAGCGACCAACTGCTACCTGAAACCTTTAGCACAAGAGAGTGAAATGTGAGAAGAAATCTTTCAATGCAGCAGTATTCCTATTAACGCTTATATAATGGATGGTAAACAAGCGTGTATTAAGCTGCATTATATCATCACTCAGCTATCAGTACCGTGATGTTTCAGGCAGCTTATTGCTTTAGGCTGTCGTTTGTGTGATTACCAGTGTTATAGCAGACACAAATCGCCAATGGCTGGGATGCATCAGCTTGCATTTATACAGCCTTTTTAATATAGAAAGCACCCCAAGACACTACAAAGAGGCGTAAGGAAAAATCATGCCGGAATCATAGAATGGTTCCAGCACAGAAGGAGGCCATTCAGCCCGTCAAGCCCATGCCAGCTCTCTGCAAGAGCACTTCAGCTAGTCCCACTCCCCCGCCCTTTCCCCGTAGCCCTGCAAATTTTCTTTCCTTCAGGTACTTATCCAACTCCCTTTTGGAAGCTGCGATTGAGTCTGCCTCCACCGCCCTTTCAGGCCGTGCGTTCCAGATCCTGACCACTCGCTGCGTAAAAAAGTTTTTCCTCATGCCGCCTTTTGTTCTCCTGCCAATCAATGTGCTGTTAGCAATAACAGCAACATCAACAACAACTTACAAAGATATAGCGCCTTTCACAAAGGAGCGTAATCAGACAAAAAAGGAGAAGGAGACATTCGGGCAGTTGAGGTAGGTTTTAAGGAAACCTCCTAAAAGGAGGAGAGTGAGGCAGAGAGGTTCAGGGAGGGAATTCCAGGGCTGAGGGCCGAGACAACTGGAGCCATGGTCTCAATGGTGGGTGTGAAGGAAGTGGGAGCGCTCAATTCTGCACCTGCCTCAAACAAGTTGAGGCGCTGGGTCCGAGGATGGGACTGGTTACACATATGCCTGTACCAGCTGATCCTGGCAGCAGCTGTGCTTTATAAATCTCGGTCTGAGTTAGCCTGAGCGCACTGTGTGTGTAAAAGCAGCAAACTGGGAGCCGCTGCCCCTCATTGCCATGTTTTGAAATGAGGTCACTTGGAACTTGGTGGACAGATCGCAGGAGGGGCCAAAAAGCGCAAGGGAACTCGGGGAAAGTGATTTAATGGTTTCGGCCTGATTTTCCGGCGCAAACATTTTCTTGCTCCATTTAAGCATAGCTAATATGAGAAAATTCACCCTCTTTTCTTCCACTCCAAATCTACATTGTGTTGAAATCAAAGACTCATTCTTTCCCAGAATCTCAAAATCTCGGAGCATTCTTATTACCCCGCTCAGCCTTCAGTTCCTCCAAAAATCTTCGGGCTTTTTGAAAAGAAGCTTGCTGTCAAATTATTACGTCTTCATTGAGCTTTATTTCTTGGCCCGTTTGCTCAACCATGGTAGTGTCCCGCAGTATGGGCTTTGGTTCCTTCCTTAGCTTCTCAATAACAACAACAAAAAAGAATTCTATTCCAACCTTGTCAGTTTTTCCAAAGCTCAGCAAAATTTTTTATTGAAGCAAAAATGAAACCGAGTAACAAAGGAAGACATATTTGATTGTCGTCACACATGGCACCTCTGTCTGCAGATGTGAGTGTGTGGGCACCCGCGGGCTCCTGTGCAACATGACTTGCCTGCCATCCTACCACTGGTCCTCCTCTTCTTCCAAATAGCTCAGAGAGGAGAGATTGCCATTGGGAAATCCATTGGTGCCAGTAATTGGTGCTGTTGACAAAACACTTGGCAGAATGGCTCATGAGAAGTGCCAGCAGACCATATGGACATATGAGGAAAAATTGTCAGGAAATGGCTGAAATACACTAGCTTTAACATTTCGTTAACGTCCCTCAAATGAACTTCCGTATCCTTAACCTGTCCAGCAATGCTGGGCTGCCCAGTTATCATGGGTGTAATTAAGAAAGGATGCCCTAGACACTAGAACATCGAGAAATGGTGGACAGGACATCCTCACCCCCCGATTTAGTATTTAAATTAATCTTCTATCTGTTTTAGGTAGGCACTTCCGACAACACATTCGTTTCCCTGGGAATGCATATGATGCGCAAAGTGGGCAGAGCTTGGGCATTTAACACCTGCAAATTTAGCAAACTCGATAATCAACAACAACATGCATTTATATAGCACCTTTAACGCAGTAAAATGTCCCCCGGTGCTTCACAGGACCGTTATCAAACAAAATTTGACACCGAGCCACATAAGGAGATATTAGGCCAGATGAGCAAAAGCTTGGTCAAAGAGGTCGGTTTTAAGGAGCGTCTTAAAGGAGGAAAGAGAGGTAGCGAGGCAGACAGGTTTAAGGAGGGAATTTCAGAGCGTGGGGCCTCAGCAGCTGAAGGCACGGCCGCCAATGGTGGAGTAATTAAAATCGCGGATGCGCAAGAGGCCAGAATTGGAGGAGCGCAGATATCTTGGAGGATTGCAGGGCTGGAGGAGGTTACTGAGATCGGGAGGGGCGAGGCCACGGAGGGATTTGAAAACAAGGATGAGAATTTTAAAATCGAGGTGTTGCTTAACTGGGAGCCAATGTAGGTCAGCGAGCACAGAGGTGATTGGTGAGAGGCAGGACATGGGCGGCAGAGTTTTGGATGAGCTTAAGCTTATGAAGGGTGCAAGATGGGAGGCCGGCCAGGAGTGTGTTGGAATAGTCGAGTCTAGAGGTAACAAAAGCATGGATGAGGGTTTCAGCAGCAGATGAGCTGAGGCAGGGTCGGAGTCTACAGTCGTGTGTCCATGGCGATCCTGTCATCAGCAACACCGGGCAGCCAGAGAATAACACGCTCCCTTACACTTCCCCTTGAACTCAACCTTTATTTATTAATTCGAGCTAAGTTCTCTAAATGGTTACTGCAAAGTGCATAGGTGATTTAGCACTTAAAACATTAATTGATTTTCCAAAGTCTATTTTCTTTGAAATGTTTACATTTCATGAAAATTTAATGGGATAACCAATTGGCAATGAATCTCATAGTTTTGATTCCTTAAAGTCTGAAATTTAAATACAGTGAGGCAGCCACTTGGAGTTTCTGCTCCCATCCGTGCCCATCACTGGCATAAATCAGGGGGCGGGAAGCGAAAAATGGGCAGGGGTTCTGGTCTGCCAGAGCTCCAACCAGTTTGCATTGCAACTTATTTTCCCAGGGGGTGGGGACCAGCAGGTTAGCCTGCCTCAATCAGGCAGGCACCTTGTTTTAATATTTCCTTGGGCATGGGTCCTGAATGTCAACACTCAGGTGTGCAGGACCGGTGCGACTGGGTTAAGCTGGCGGGTGGGGAGGGGGAGGGGTGGGGAGGGGGAGGTGTGGGGAGGGGGAGGTGTGGGGGGGGGGGAGGTGTGGGGAGGGGGAGGTGTGTGGGGGGAGGTGTGGGGAGGGGGAGGTGTGGGGAGGGGGAGGGGTGGGGAGGGGGAGGTGTGGGGAGGGGGAGGTGTGGGGAGGGGGAGGGGTGGGGAGGGGGAGGTGTGGGGGGGGAGGTGTGGGGAGGGGGAGGGGAGGGGGAGGGTGGGGAGGGGGGAGGTGTGGGGAGGGGAGGTGTGGTGAGGGGGGAGGGGTGGGGAGGGGGAGGTGTGGGGAGGGGGAGTTGTGGGGGGGGGGAGGGGTGGGGAGGGGGAGGGGTGGGGAGGGGGAGGGGTGGGGAGGGGGAGGTGTGTGGGGGGGTGGGGGTGGCGATGGGTTTGTTCGCACTGACGGGTTCACGAGTTTCCATCTTAACTTGCCTCAATTCAGGCACGGGAAGGCCGCCCGCCCCAGAGGAGCGGGGGGGGGGGCCTAACTTATATCACCGGGACTCGTGCGCCATTTTAACTCCAGTGCGACTCCAGTTCGCACAGCCTCGAGCCCACCAGCCAAAGCTGTCGGCAGGCAGGATCCTGGCCATAGCAGGCCCAGGTAAGTTTATTGAAATTTATAAAGGTGGGCCTGCAGGAGTAGGATTGCTCCTCCTGCTCAGAGCCTCCCTTGTCTGGGTTCCTTGCCACCCACTCCCCGTCCCACCCCCTCCCACCAGTGCTGATTGTGGATGTTACCGATCCGTCTCCCTTGCTCACCTTGCTGGAACAGTTTCGGTGGCTTCTCGGCAGTGGTCTGACCGTCCGCGCCCCCCCCCACCCCCGATTTCCGTCTGCCACCCGCTGGCAGTGACATCATCCCTGCCGACTTCGGGCGGGAATTGGTATTGGAGCATGCTAATGAGGCCCAAGAGTTAAAATTTCCCGGGCCACAAGCACCGGGGGTGGGGTGGGGGGGACAGCCTTGGACACCACACCCAATTCTCGCCTCAAGTTAAAATCGGGACTAAAGCGTCTGAAGGATGGCCATTTGAAATGGGTGTCCAGCATTGCGAGGTAATCAGCCTTGGCCATAGCTGGTTTAATGAACAAGAATACGTAAATCCAAACTGCAATTTTTCGGTTATTGTTTGACTGCTTTTGATGCTTCCTTTTCCTGCTGACACTTAGAGCAACTCACACAAAAGCTCATGAGGGCCTGACTTGGTTTTTTTTTGTCCCCAGCACCCTTCCTGACTCCAATAGGTCTCCCAGTGGGAATCCTCCTATCTGAGGTGTTTGGAAGAAGGAGAGAGGACCTACGGATGGATGCCAGGCAGAGATTGTGCCCACCCACTGGTACCATCATACCCACATCTGCAGACAGAGGTGACCAGACCTAATTTTGGCAGATGATTCATGCACGCAGAGGCTCTTATTCCCGAAGGAAGCTGCAACATCATGGCACCATAAAGATATATCAACGCCTGTTTTGGTGACACAACATGTGGGGGGCGATTTTCCCACTGGAGGTGAGATGGAGGTGGGTTTCAGTTTGGGTGGGTTTGAAACTCGCCTCCACTGATAGGTTTCAAAAATTTGCAATTTTCTCATGATTGGCCACTTGATTTCAGAGGTGTGGGATGCCCTTGCTCAATTTGTGTTTTGGGACTGAAACTCGCCTCTGTTGACAGCACTTTTCCAGTCTGATTTTATGACTTCTTGCTCCCTTGGCTCATTCCACAGCATTTCTGCGTCTCCTGCACCACCTCCAACATCTTTTGAGAAACCATTATGTCCAATTCCAAGGCAAGGGCCTACCCGAGGCTCTCGGATGAGGTGCTGCAAATGTTGTTTGAGGGGGTGACAGCTAGCATGGAGGTGCTCTTCCACTCATCTCGGAGGAAGAGACCTGCCAAAGAAGCCAAGGCTGTGTGGGTACAGTTGGCAAGGGATATAACCTCCAGATCTATGTTCAGATAGGGAGATTGTTTCTGTGTGTTGATGAAATGCCATCCCTGTTGGAAAGTATTAAAATGATTTGAAGCCAAAATGTTGGCGTTAGGCCATCTGTTCTTTTGCCTTAGGCAGCTCCACATTGCGGGCACCGCCACACTTGCGTTGTCAGGTTGGTGGCCTGAGTGAAAGGAGGCCAGAGAGTCATGTCCATTGTCAATGATGTCATAGGATGGAGCCAAGGACATGTGCCAACTTGGGCAACCTATGCAAATCTGGCCATGATAAGTTCATCCCTTGCATCCTGGGCAGCCACGTGCTCGCGTGCTGCCGCTGCCGCTGGTCGATACACCGGCGCTCTGACCTCCTCCTCCTCCTCATCCTCATCTGAGGTCCATGCAGAAAGAAAACAAATGGTTCCCATTCTGCTTGTAGATGCCTCCTTTGGGGAAGCGCTCATTGCAAGCGGGGAGAGGGTCTTCCAAGGAGGTCCCACAGTTGATGGAGTCAAGCTGCAGCACCTCCGACTTTGGAAGGCCTTCTAAAAGTGCTCAGATACCTTTTAAAGCCAAGGTCTGGCACCTGCAAGTAATCCTTGCTGCAATAAACGATGTCTTGTTAGACCTACAGCAGTGAGGAGGCCACCCATGAGTCAACCATAAGGTTTACCCGGCCTGGTTCAGGAGGTGCGTGGATCACGCCGAAATGCTGGAAAAATCAGGAGGGCCTCTCAAAATAGGCTTATAGAGGCCCTTAACGAGCATTTAAGGAGGTTAAATAGCGCAATGGCCAGCTGGAGGCGGGACCGTTTCCCGACCTCCAAAACCGGCACCGGCAAAATCCCGCGGAGGCAGGTTGGAGGCGGGTTCCGAACCCGACCTCTTTGAATCTGATTTTCCCGCCTTTCCCGCCTCCAAACCCGCCTCCTCCGACATCAGAAAATCGCCCCGGTGGAAAGTGTGTGTGACGTTGAGTCATAGAATCATACGGCACGGAAGGAGGCCATTCGGCCCGTCGTGCCTGTGCCGACTCTTTGAAAGAGCCATCCAATTAGTCCCACTCCCCCACTCTTTCCCCATAACCCTGCAAATGTTTGCTTTTCAAATATATATCCAATTCCCTTTTGAAAGTTACGATTGAATCTGCGTCCACCACCCTTTCAGGCAACGTATTCCAGATCACAACTCGCTACGTAAAAAAATTCTCCTCATCTCCCCTCTGATTTTTTGCCAATTATCTAAACTCTTTGTCCTCTGGTTACCAACCCTTCTGCCAGTGGAAACAGTTATAGAAACATATATAGCTGTCAGTCTCAAAATTTAATCTGCAGCATTATGAGTGCGGCAGTGAAGGTGTGAAAGACCTGAAAGTTTGTATCAGTTCTTCCCAAACTTCTCCAGTGGTGTCACACCATGTTTGGACCACAGTGATTGTGGAATGCATACTCGGACTATAGACTCCATTACAGTTAGCAAACTGTGGCAGGGCTTCTCCGGGAACACTTCAGTCCGAAAACCTTTTTCTCGCCTGCCCCCACAACCTGTGAACGTGGGAGAGTGCGATGATTAGATCTGGCCCCTTCCACCATGCTTTCAGCACACTAGGGCACAGAGGAAGCTTCCCCTCTGTCCCACGTAGGACTAGCCTCTTCCGCTGCACCTTAGCCAGGAGAACATCCAAGCTGTCTTCAACAAAGGGGGCATTACTGGCCATGCTCCCTTCCTGACCTGGGAGATGTGTGGAAGTCAAATAAACTAGCTCGCTTGAAATGGGAGCAGCAACTCTTTAGCTGCTATCCTACCACCACCAACCACCACCCCCCACCCCGGTGTCAGTCATTATATTCATCAGCTGACCTGAATTAGTCTGGCATGGTCAGCGGGCCACTCCAGTTGCCTGAAGTCCCACAAGAGCAAATGATTCCGCAGCGATCGCCAAACCGGCCTCTGCAGTGCAAAGAGAATTGGAAGGAAAAAGGCAGAGGAGAAGTAAAGTTTTAAAACGTAAAGTGCATATTTCATTAGCATTGCATTAATATTGCAGCAATAAAGCTGCTTTAACATCTCAGTAGCATTACTACTGTAACGCTAGGGCGTTCTTCAGTGTCACTGAAGTGCTTAAAGAAAAAGCAACCCATGGGGTAGAGAATTCACTGGAGCTGCCAGCACTGTAAGGGTTAAATAAGTTTGGGAGCGCCCATGGCAGTGACAATTCTACCTTTGCCATTTCTCATTTTAGCAACTTAATTCAGTCAGCTAGGGATTTTGTTTCCTGTGGGGGGAAGTACTGAGTGGGGTGCCTCGGGGCTCAGTGCTGGGATCACTACTGTTTCTAATTTACATCAATGACTTAGATTCAGAAAGTCAATGCAAAGTGATCAAATGTGCAGATGATAGCAAACCAGGAGGGCCAGTGAAATCGGAGGAGGCAGCTCAGAAATTACAGAGTGAAATGGACAAAATATGTATATGGGCGGAACAGTGGCACAAGAAATGTAATGCCTACGGAGAAATGGACAACACACGGACACCACGAATGACACGGAAATGGCTGTGGATGAAGATGGATGAAGTTGAATAAGATCTAGGAGTCTTACTGGACTCAGCACTCAACATGTCCAACCAATGCAGAACACCAATCAACAGAAGCAATAGAATATTGATCTAAAAACAGAAAATGCTGGAAATACTCAGCAGGCCAGGCAGCATCTGTGGAGAGAGAAACAGAGTTAACAGTTCAGGTTGATGACCTTTCATCAGAAATGGAAAAAGTTAGAGATGTAACAGGTTTTAAACACGTACGTGCTAAAGGGAGTGGTAATGGGACAAGAAAAGAAAAGCCTTGCATCATCATCCCTTTTGTCATCTACTCTCTCCTGCCTTCCACCCTATCACAGACCTTCCCTTTTGTTCTTTCCTCCCACCCACCCCCCTTTCCCTGCCTCTGTACTTGCTTGAAACCTTTTACATCTCTAACTTTTTCCAGTTCTGACGAAGGGTCATCGACCTGAAACGTTAACTCTGTTTCTCTCTCCACAGATGCTGCCTGACTTGCTGAGTATTTACAGCATTTTCTGTTTTTATTTCAGATTTCCAGCACCCGCAGTATTTTGCTTTTGTGCTGGATCATTGGACTACACATCGTAGAGTCCAAGTCAGAAGAAGTCGTGTTCAAACGACGCCGTTCTGATCAGACTACATCTTGAGTAATGTGCCCACTTTTGTTTGCTGAGAAATTAGGATGAAATGCAGAGATGAGCTGTGAGGCTGATCCCTGGTGTCAAAGTTCTCAGTTATGGGGAAAGACTGGAGAAACTTGAACTTTTCAGCTTGGAAAGGAGGAATCTGAAAGGCAGTTTTATAGATGTATAAAAGATAGTAAACTGAATGGAAAGGCAAATCTGGAATATTACTTTGAATTAAATTACAAGAGTAGGATAAGGGGACACAGGCAAACTAATTAAAGGAAAATTGGGGATGCGATCAGGAATTTCTTCTTCACAGAAAGAGTGATCAACACATGGAATAGACTCCTGCATAAAATATTAGCAGCAAAAGCCCTGGAATCATTAAGAAACAATTAGATGCTACAATGGGAGAACTTTAGGATATAAGAACATAAGAAATAGGAGCAGGAGTAGACCAATCGGCCCCTCGAGCCTGCTCCGCCATTCAATGAGATCATGGCTGATCTGATCCAACCTCAACTCTAAAGAACACAAGAAGCAGGAGAAGGACCAGGCCACTCGGTCCCTGGGCCCGCTCCGCCACCCACAGGGCCTTGACCGATCCGAACTCAAACTCATGTCCAATTTCCAGCCCACTCCCCGTAACCCCTGATTCCCTTTACTTCTAGGAAACGGTCTATTTCTGTTTTAAATTTATTTAATGAAGTAGCTTCCACAGCTTCCTGGGGTAGCAAATTCCACAGACCCACTACCCTCTGAGTGAAAAAGTTTCTCCTCATCTCAGTTTTGAAAGAGGAGCTCCTTATTCTAAGATTATGTCCCCTAGTTCTAGTTTCACCCATCATTGGGAACATCCTCACCGCGTCCACCCGATCAAGCCCCTTCACAATCTTATATGTTTCAATAAGATCGCCTCTCATTCTTCTGAACTCCAATGAGTAGAGTCCCAATCTACTCAACCTCTCCTCGTATGTCCACTCCCTCATCCCCGGAATTAACCGAGTGAACCTTCTTTGTACTGCCTCGAGAGCAAGTATGTCTTTTCTTAAGTATGGACACCAAAACTGTATGCAGTACTCCAGGTGCGGTCTCACCAATACCCTATACAACTGCAGCAATACCTCCCTGTTTTTATATTCTATCCCCCTAGCAATAAAAGCCAACATTCCATTGGCTTTCTTGATCACCTGCTGCACCTGCATACTAACTTTTTGATTTTCTTGCACCAAGACCCCCAGATCCCTTTGTACTGCAGTACTTTCCAGTTTCTCGCCATTAAGATAATAACTTGCTCTCTGATTTTTCCTGCCAAAGTGCATAACCTCACATTTTCCAATATTGTATTGCATCTGCCAAATCTCTGCCCACTCAACCAGCCTGTCTATATCCCCTTGTAGGTTTTTTATGTCCTCCTCACTCTCTACTTTCCCTCCCATCTTTGTATCATCTGCAAACTTTGATATGTTACACTCGGTCCCCTCCTCCAAATCGTTAATATAGATTGTAAAGAGTTGGGGACCCAGCACCGACCCCTACGGAACACCACTGGCTACTGGTTGCCAGTCCGAGAATGAACCATTTATCCCAACTCTCTGCTTCCTGTTAGATAACCAATCCTCCACCCATGCCAGAATATTACCCCCAATACAGTGATTTTTTATCTTGAGTAGTAATCTTTTATGTGGCACCTTGTCGAATGCCTTCTGGAAGTCTAAATACACTACATCCACTGGTTCCCCTTTATCCACCCTGTATGTTATGTCCTCAAAGAACTCAAGCAAATTTGTCAGACATGACTTCCCCTTCATAAAGCCATGCTGACTTTGTCCTATTAAATTATGTTTATCTAAATGTTCCGTTACTGTCTCCTTAATAATAGACTCCAAAATTTTACCCACCACAGATGTTAGGCTAACTGGTCTATAATTTCCAGCCTTCTGCCTGCAACCCTTTTTAAATAAGGGTGTTACATTAGCAGTTTTCCAATCTGCCGGGACCTTTGCTGAGTTCAGGGAGTTTTGGAAAATTATTACCAAAGCATCCACAATTCCTACTGCCACTTCCCTCAAGACCCTAGGATGTAAGCCATCAGGTCCAGGGGATTTATCCGCCTTGAGTCCCATTATTTTACTGAGTACCAATTCCTTAGTAATTTTAATCGTATTTAGCTCCTCCCCACTAGAGCCCCCTATTTGTCCAGTGTTGGGATATTCTTAGTGTCCTCTACCGTAAAGACTGAAACAAAATATTTGTTCAGCATTTTTGCCATCTCCATGTTTCCCACCATTAATTTCCTGGTCTCATCCTCTAAGGGACCTACGTTTGCCTTAACCACCCTTTTTCTTTTTATATAACTATAGAAACTCTTGCTATCTGTTTTTATATTTTTTGCTAATTTATTTTCATAGTCTATTTTCCCTTTCTTAATCAATCCTTTAGTTACTTTTTGTTGTCTTTTGAAGACTTCCCAATCTTCCATCCTCCCACTAACTTTGGCTACCTTATATGTCCTTGTTTTTAGTTGGATACTTTCTTTAATTTCTTTACTTAGCCATGGATGGCTGTCATTTCTTTTACATCCTTTTTTCCTCAGTGGAATATATTTATTTTGAAAGTTGTAAAATAACTCCTTGAATGAACACCACTGCTCATGTACCGTCTTACCCTTTAATCTATTTTCCCAGTCCACTTTAATCAATTCTGCTCTCATGCCATCATAGTCTCCTTTATTCAAGCTCAGTATGCTTGTTTGAGAACCAACCTTCTCACCCTCTAATTGGATATGGAATTCAACCATGTTATGGTCACTCATTCCAAGGGGATCCTTAACTAGGACATTATTAATTAATCCAGACTCATTACACAGTACCAGGTCCAAGGTTGCTTGCCCCCTTGTCGGATCAGTTACATACTGCTCAAGAAATCCATCCCTAAGACACTCAATAAACTCTTCCTCAAGGCTGCCCTGCCCAATTTGATTTGTCCAGTTAATATGATAGTTAAAATCCCCCATAATTATAGCTGTTCCCTTATTACATGCCCCAACTATTTCCTGATTAATACTTCTTCCAACAGAGTTGCAACTATTAGGAGGCCTATATACTACGCCCACCAATGTTTTTTTCCCCTTATTATTCCTAATCTCTACCCAAACTGTTTCATTATCCTGATCTTTTGACCCAATATCATTTATCTGTATTACAGTGATTCCTTCCTTTATTAACATAGCCACCCCCCCTCCCCTTCCTTCCTGCCTGTCCTTCCTGATTGTTAAATACCCTGGCATATTTAATTCCCAGACGTTTTCACCCTGCAGCCATGTTTCTGTAATGGCCACAAGATCATACCCATACATAGTTATTTGTGCCGTTAACTCGTCAATTTTGTTACGAATGCTACGTACATTCAGATAAAGAACTTTCAAATGTGTTTTGCGACACTTACTTCCTGCTTTTTCCTTATTTAACACTTTACCTTTTACTCCATACCTTCTGTCCCTTCCTGACATGCTTTCCTCTGTCTCCCTGCTCAGGTTCCCAACCCCCTGCCACATTAGTTTAAATCCTCCTCAACAGCACTAGCAAACACTCCCCCTAGGACAGCAGTCCCAGCCCTGCCCAGGTGCAGACCATCCGGTTTGTACTGGTCCCACCTCTCCCAGAACCGGTTCCAATGTCCCAGGAATTTGAATCCCTCCCCCTTGCACCATTCCTCTAGCCACGTATTCATTTGAAGTATCCTCCTATTTCTACTCTGACTAGCATGTGGCACTGGTAGCAATCCTGATATTACTACCTTTGAGGTCCTCTTTTTTAATTTAACTCCTAACTCCCTATATTCTGCTTTTAGGACCTCATCCCCTTTTTTACCTATATCGTTGGTGCCTATGTGCACCACGACAGCTGGCTGTTCGCCCTCCCCCTCCAAAATGTTCTGTAGCCGCTCTGAGACGTCCTTGACCCTTGCACCAGGGAGGCAACACACCATCCTGGAGTCTCGGTTGCGGCCGCAGAAACGCCTATCTATTCCCCTTACAATTGAGTCCCCTATCACTATAGCTCTTCCACTCTTTTTCCTCCCAGCCTGTGCAGCAGAGCCGCCCATGGTGCCAGGAAGTTGGCTGCTGCTGCCTTCCCCTAAGTCATCCCCCCCAACAGTATCCAAAGCGGTATATCTGTTTGAGAGGGGGATGGCCACAGGGGACCCCTGCACTACCTGCCTGCACCTCCTACTCTGCCTGGTGGTCACCCATTCCCTTCCTGCCTGTATACCCTTCACCTGCGGTGTGACCAACTCACTAAACGTGCCATCCACGAGGTTCTCAGTATCGCGAATGCTCCAATATGCATCCAGCCGCAGCTCCAGCGCCACAATGCGGGCTGTCAGTAGCTGCAGCTGGATACACTTCCCGCACACATGGTCGTCAGGGACACCGGAAGTCCTGCCATGACTTACCCTTTAATTAATTGAACTTTAATTAAATCAAATCAATACCACCAATTTCACTCAATTAAATGAATTACTCAAGGGCCCTTGGTTACTAGCACTAGAAATTATAATCACATATTTCTAGATGAACGAACCAAGATGGGCCAAATAGCCTTCCTTATCCATAATGACCTTGTGATGTGAGATGAAATTTTATCGAGTTTCTACTGAAATACTGCAGTATATTCAGATTGGAACTGGGTTTAACAATATCCTTGTTAAAACAACTGGGGAGAAAAATTCAGTTGGTTGCGCCTCCCATTAGCGCCTTAAGAGGGCGCTAATGGGGCGCAAAGCAACTAGCGCCCGGGCGCGGCGATGTTTGCGCCGCACGCGAAATTAACTAGACATTTTGCGGTGGCACTAAACACTACCGCCACGATCTCCTGCGCCGGCAGATCGTGACGTCAATCGAGTGCGCAACACCCCAGTAGCGCCCCAGAGCGGATATTGAGTGGCGCCCCCTGCCTTACCGCCTGCCGCTAGCAACGACAGGTTGAGGGGAGCGTTTTGCAGTTGGGAAGGGACTGGGGGAGCGCTATTTAAAGGCGACCGCTTCCTGCCTTTTTTTGTTGGTGACATTTTTGAACCACGCATTCTGAGAGAGAGAGAGAGAGACTTCTGGAGAGATTCAATGCTGTGTGAAGGAGTTTTGGGTACTGAGCAGCACTTTGCAGGTTCATTTTGATTTGCCCTTCCTTGTATCAATTTAGAAGAGACTGTGGGGGCTGCACTCTGAGCTCTTTCCCATGGCCTCTCCATTGTTCTTTCCAGCAGATTTGATGTACAGGTCTCTCCAGGCCGAGATTCAAGGCTGCAATGAGCAGGATGTGGATGGAAAGCAAGATCAACCCTCCCCTTTAAGAACTGGCCTGCGCCATTGTGTCTGTGTTCCATTGCTGAATGACATCACATGAGCTTCGCCAGCGCTCTGAGGTAGCGCCTCGCTCCTCGGCCTTTGCACCTTAAGACAGATGTGTAGCGCCTGATTTAGCGCTCCAATCACCTCCAGGGGCGATAAAAGTCAAGTTTGCAGTCGGAGGCGATAATTAGCGGCAGGCGCTAAACTTTGTGCCCGGCCGATAATTGCGCCCCAAACGGGGCGATACTCAATTTCTCCCCCTGGAATGATCTCAGTAGTCAGCAATTGGATTACTGTTTTATAAAGAACATCAAAACTAATATTCATGAGACTGAGTTATCTGATCTCAGCTAGGATGGTTTTTAATTTTCTTTGTTTTTATTCATTCACAGGATGTAGCTTCGCTGGCAAGGCCAGCATTTATTGCCCATCCCTAATTGCCCTTGAGAAGGTGGTGGTGAGCCGCCTTCTTGAACTGCTGCAGTCCGTGTGATGAAGGTACTCCCACAGTTAGGTAGGGAGTTCCAAGATTTTGACCCAGTGACAATATGGGGGAAAAATTAGGTCGCGCCCCGTTTGGGGCGCAAATATCGTCTGGACGCAAATATTAGCGCCTGGCGCTAATTATCGCCACTGACTGGAAACTTCACTTTTAGCGCCCCGGGAGGTGAGTGGAGCGCTAAATCAGGCGCTGCACACCTGTCTTAAGGTGCAAAGGCCGAGCAGTGAGGCGCTAACTCAGCGCGCGAGCGCAGCGCAGGTGCTGCCAGTTAGCGAGGGAACACAGACACACTGGCGCCGGCCAGTTCTTAAAGCGGGGGGGGGCCAACTTGCTCCCCAGCCACACCCTGCTCATTGCAGCCTTGAATCTCGGCCTGGAGAGACCTGTGAATCCATTTTGCTGCCAAGGATGGAGAGGGTGAGAGAACGAGCTCAGCGCTTCACCGAGCGGGCCTTGGATTCTCTGGTTGGCGCGGTGGAGCGCAGAAGATGTATACTCTTCCCTGAGAGTGGCAGGAGGCCTTTGCCATGCGAGTACAGAAGAGTGTGGAGGGAGGTGGCTCAGAGCGTCTCCTCCAGGAGCATGGTGCCCAGGACCCATGTTCAATGCCGCAAAAAGTTCAACGACCTCACTCAGGTCGTCAGGGTGAGTGGCTTTTTCTCAATACCTCTCCATCCCTCCATCTCAACCTCACTCTATGGCCTGAGGGTCTTAAAACCCCAATGCACAACACTCATCCAACACCTATGGCCCTTTCATGAAACACACACACACATTCCACACTTTGCATACAGTAAGGGCTATTCACCTATGGGAGGCACATCAGGCAAGACCATGGCTGTATACAGTAAGGGCTATTCACCTATGGGAGGCACATCAGGCAAGACCATGGCTGCATACAGTAAGGGCTATTCACCTATGGGAGGCACATCAGGCAAGACCATGGCTGTATATTTACTCAGATGCTGTCCTTTTTCTTGCAGGCCAAGCTGGCGCATAATCGGAGACAGCAGCAACGGACAGGTGGAGGGCGGCCTCAGCTGCAACCCCTCAGCGATCTTGAGGAGCGCGTCCACAGGATTGTGGCAAGCCGGGTGATCGGTCCCGTCGCCACTGGAGAAGCCGACCCCGTTCTGGACAGCAATGGTAAGGTCATCACCTTTTTGTCCTCTGTCCTTCCACTTGTCCCTCACAACACCAGCCTTTGACACTTTCAATCCAACTTGCTAACTCACTGCACTTATTCCTCCCTTACTGCCACCCTGTCCTCACGCTAAAGCCACTCTTGTACCTCCCTGCTTTCAGATGGTGATTCACCAGCTGAGGAGACGGGCCCTCAAGCTGCCACTGGGAGTGAAGCTGCAGCCGAGGAGGAAGAGGAAGCCGGAGCATCAGTGCCACCCTCTCCCGAAGAAGCCCATGCCCATACTGGGAACACGCCTTCCCTGGAGGGGAGCAGGGGGGAAGGGTCTGATGAGGGTGAAGCTCCAGGACCCAGCGGGCTGCAGCAACGCCATGGGGGTAGGGAAGAACGGGGGCCTTCTCCCCAGAGGGAGAGTAGGCCAGAGACTCCTACTGCAATGGACGCAGAGGAGGAGCGGCTGATCGCAGAAATGAACACCCAGGCGGTGGGCATGCACACTGAGCTCATGGGTGCAGTGGGAAGGGTGCCCGAATGCATTGAGTCACTGGCAAGGAGTGTGGAGCACTTCGCTGTAGCACAGGCGGATGCCACACTAACGCTTAGTGCTGCAATTCAGTCACTGACTGCCGTGATCCCATCTCTGACTGCTCTCATGCAGACTCAGATTGAGGCCACGCGAGCACTGACTGCTGCCAACCTCGATGGTTCGTTCACATGTCCCCGGGGCTCTCACCGCGCCGCAGCAGGCCAGCAATCTGTGCTCCAGCAGATTGCTCCGGATGCTGAAGTGCTGCCCCGTGGGAGTGCCAGTGTGTCGGGCGAGCAGGGAGTTGCTGTCCTCTCTCACGATGACAGCATTCCTGCTGCCAACACTGTCACTTCTCCACTGCACTTGCCACCGCCTGTAGGACAGACTGCTGCCGCCCATGCAGAGTTGGTGCAGTCTGCAGCCGGGCCCTCCAGGCCCAGAACTGGTCGAGGCCGTCCTTCAGGGGCATCTGCAGTGTCAGGGTCTGACGATCAGCAGCCTTCCACCAGCCTTGCTGCAGCCACTGAGGTCCCATTACGGAGGAGCAGTAGGGTTAGAAGGGGGGAAGTGCGCAAGGGAAGGAGATCACCCTCGAAGGGCAAAAAGTAGGAGGTGTGACAAAATGCTGGTCATTTTTTTATTAAAGGCCGAGGTTCGTGGTCCAACTTTTGTTTAGTGTTTTGGACATTATCTCCAGGTTGTGAGAACCAGTTATGTTAATGACTGTTTTTTTGTGTTTATTTCTATGAGTTTGTCATGAGGAAATGACACACACAGAGTTTGTAAAATAAATAAGTTTTTGTATTCAAAATATACATGTTTGGTGTTTGGAATCATTGGTGCCTTGGCCGGCTTAGGGGTTGCGTGCTGGGTTCATTGATGTTGTTAGCAATGGCAGAAGCCATTTCCACAGCAGGGGCCCTAGAAGCGGCTTGCTATCAGCCGTTGACGGACGGCCCTTGCAGTTTCACCATTGTGGGCCGCCCTCCCGCCTTGGTGCTGCTGATGATCATCCTCCTCGTCCTCTTCCTCCTCTTCCTCCTCCTCCTCTGGTGGTGCTCCAAGGCCTGGTGGCATTGGCTGGGTCCTGACGATTGCCATGTTATGCAACATGCAGCACACAACTACGAAGTTGGATACTCGCTCAGGCGAGTACTGCAGGGCTCCTCCAGAATGGTCGAGATAGCGGAACCGTTGCTTCAGCACGCCGATTGTGCGCTCAATGATGTTCCTGGTAGCTTGATGGCTCTCGTTGTACCGCAGCTCAGCAGGGGTGTTGGGCGTACGGAGCGGTGTCATCAGCCAGGTGCTCAATGGATACCCCTTGTCCTCGAGAAGCCAACCAACTGGCTGATGCGGTGCCTCGAAAAGTTCTGCCACAGTAGTCTGGCGCAGGATGAAAGCATCGTGGCAGCTGCCAGGATAGTGGGCATTGACAGCGAGTATCAGCTGTCTGTGGTCACAGACCAACTGAACATTCAAGGAATGGAACCCCTTTCTGTTCCGGAATTCCTCGGCTTTCTCATGTGGAGCACGCAAAGCCACATGCGTGCAGTCAATGGCGCCCTGCACCATGGGGAAGCCCGCTATCCTCGCAAAGCCCAGAGCGCGGTCACGCTGCTTGTCTGGGGTCATGGGGAAAGAGATGAACTCTCGTCTCCTTTTAAAGAGGGCATTTGTGACCTGCCGGATGCAGCAATGCACTGCGAACTGGGAGATATTGGCGAGGTCCCCAGCAGCAGCTTGAAATGAGCCAGTAGCATAGAAGTTGAGAGCCACTGTGACCTTCACTGCCACCGACAGAGACGTCCTGGACCTCAGTTGAGGCTGCAGATCTGGCTGCAGCAGGTGGCAGAGCTCAGTGACCACCTCCTTGCTGAATCGCAGCCTTCGCAAACACAGCTCCTCAGACATATGAATGTAGGAGAGCTGTTCATGATATACCCTGGGAGGGTAAGCTCTCCTGTACATACGCCTGTTGGCCCTCCTCCGTCTGGCCATCATTGCCACTCTCTCTCTGCGTCTCTGTGTCCTCCGATTCAGCTGGAGCAGGACGACGCCCCCAATCAGTGCAGCCCCCATAGTCTCTTTGCAAGCAAAGTTATGAAGGACAGCAACCAAAGTAGCAGCGAAGTTAGGATTAGTAGGCAAAATTACCTCACACTGCGTTGACTCAATGCAGAAATCTCTCTTTCTCTCTCTCCGAATCTCTCTCTCTCTCTCAGAACGAGTGGTGCAAAAATGTCAACCACAGAAAAAGACAGGAAGAGGCCCCCTTTAAATAGCGCGCCCCCCCCCCCCAGCCCCACAGCGATTGATAGCGTTCCAGTCTTCCGGTCGTTGGATGCGCCAGGCGGTAAGGCAGGGGGCGCCACTCAATTTCCGCTCCGGGGCGCCACAAGGGCGTTGCACCATGGAATGACGTCACAATCTGCGCGCGCAGGTGGTCGTGGCGGTAAGGTTTAGCGCCGCCGCACAATGTCTAGTTAAGTTCCCGAGCGGCGCAAACATCGCTGCGCCCGGGCGCTAGCGGCTTTGCGCACCATTAGCGCCCTCTTAAGGCGCTAACGGGAGGCGCAACCAACTGAATTTTTACCCCATATTTCCAAGTCAGGAGGGTGTGTGAATTGGAGGGGAACTTAGAGGTGGTGGTGTTCCCATGCGCCTGCTGCCCTTGTCCTTCTAGGTGGTAGAGGTCGCGGGTTTGGGAGGTGCTGTCGAAGAAGCAGGGACGGTGCAGGGATACTCGAGTTGGTTGAGTACACTTGAACCAGGGAAGCAAAATCTCTTGTTCAGAACCCCCAGTTCTGACGAAGGGTCATCGACCTGAAACGTTAACTCTGTTTCTCTCTCCACAGATGTTGCCTGACCTGCTGAGTATTGCCAGCATTTTCTGGTTTTTATATAAGCAAAATTTAAGCCAGGGCTCCTTCTCCGAACTACTATCCAGTGATTCCTGTTGGAAAGTCTGCGTGTATGGATGATGGATGAGGATGGAATCTGGCACAGCCATGACATCCCCTGGACTGAAATAGCCTGCTGACACTCCCTACCAGGCTTGAAAAACTGTTACTTTGATGAAGTGTTGTGGAACAATCCTCCTTCAAGTAATGTATTTTGATATTAGCGCTTGATTGTGTGTTTAAATGACAATTCCCTTTTACCTCCTTATTTTAGTGCACTAGCAGACCTGTGCAACTTTGCTCTGAGATCGGATAGGTTACAACTGATGAGCCAGTCAGACTGCACCTGCAGTAATATTACTGAGTCACTTGCTAATCTGCTAACAATGCACTGAAAGAACTCATAGCTTAAAGAAGTTGCCATATTCTCACGTATAGTGGGCATCCCTCTCGTGGTTTTATTCTGATTGGCTCAGATAAAACGTACCCCTAAGGCCTTTAAATGCCGGAAATCTGAAATAAAAGCAGAAAACGTTGGAATTGCAGAGCAGGATGATCAGCAGCGGAAAATGTTAACTACTAACTGTTCAATTTGTAATAAACAGTTTCTGCCAAAATAGTCTTTTCTTTTTTTTTCAGATGCTGACAGACCTGGTTTTTTTCCGCTTATCAAAATTTCCAGAATTTTCTGCTTTGATTGCCAATGAAATGAAGTATTGCCCGTCATATTGGGCATATCTTATAACCTAAGGTACATATTTATACCTGTTTACTTGTCACTATTTCATACTACGTAGTGGAAAAGTGATAGGTATCTCTGAACTACGAGTAACTGTATTCCTATCCCAGGCTCAGGTCACAAGGTAGATACATACGAGGGAGGCCATTCGACTATTAGACAGAAAAGAAAGCTCATCCATCAGAATAAATGACCTACAGTTCCTGTCGTGCCAGCTAACTGACTCTTGAATGAATCTGAAGGTTTTTGTCCACTACCCGACCCAGACAACCATTCCAAGTGTTGATCAACAACAACAACAACATAAGACCATAAGAAATAGGAGCAGGAATAGGCCACTTGGCCCCTCGAGCCAATCTGTCTATCTCCACCTTAAATGTGTTTAATGACCCAGCCTCCGCAGCTCTCTGGGGCAGAGAATTCCACAGATTTACGACCCTCCGAGAGAAGAAATTCCTCCACATCTCAGTTCTAAAAGGGCGACCCTTTATTCTGAAACTATGCCCCCGAGTTCTAGATTTCCCCACGAGGGGAAACATCCTCTCTGCATCTACCTTGTCGAGCCCCCTCAGTATCATATGTTTCAATAAGATCCCCTCTCATTCTTCTAAATTCCAGTGAGTATAGGCCCAGCCTGCTCAACCTTTCCTCATAAGTCAACCCCCTCATCTCTGGAATTAACCTAGTGAATCGTTTCTGAACTGTCTCCAATGCAAGTATATCCCTCCTTAAATAAGGAGACCAAAACTGTATGCAGTACTCAAGGTGTGGTCTCACCAATACCCTGTACAGTTGTAGCAGGACTTCCCTGTTTTTATACTCCAACCCCCTTGAAATAAAGGCCAACATTCCATTTGCCTTTTTGATTACTTGCTGTACCTGCATGCTAACTTTTTGTGTTTCATGCACAAGGACCCCCAGGTCCCTCTGAACTGTAGCATTTTGTAATCTCTCTCCATTTAAATAATAATTTGCTTTTCTATTTTTTCCTGCCAAAGTGCATAACCTCGCACTTTCCCACATTATACTCCATCTGCCAAATGTTTGCCCACTCACTTAGCCTGTCTATATCCCTTTGCAGATTCTTTGAGTCCTCTGCACAACTTGCTTTCCCACCCATCTTTGTATCATCCGCAAACTTGGCTACATTACACTCGGTCCCTTCATCCAAGTTATTAGTGTAGATTGTAAATAGTTGAGGCCCCCAGCACCGATCCCTGTGGCACCCCACTAGTTACTGTTTGCCAAATGACCCATTTATCCCGACTCTCTGCTTTCTGTTAGTTAGCCAATTCTCTATCCATGCTAATATATAACCCCCAATTCCGTGAGCTCTTATCTTATGCAGCAACCTTTTAAGTGGCACCTTATCGAATGGCTTCTGGAAATCCAAATACACCACATCTACTGGTTCACCTTTGTCCACCCTGCTCGTTACATCCTCAAAGAACTCCAGCAAATTTGTTAAACATGATTTCCCTTTCATAAAACCATGCTGACTCTGCTTGACTGCATTATGATTTTCCAAATGCCCTGCTACTGCTTCCTTAATGAAGGACTCCAGCATTTTCCCAACAGCAGATGTTAGGCTAACTGGGCTATAGTTTCCTGCTTTCTGTCTCCCTCCTTTCTTAAATAGGGGTGTTACATTTGTGGTTTTCCAATCCGCTGGGACCTCTCCAGAGTCCAGGGAATTTTGGTATATTTGGTATAACAACAGCAACAACTTTCATTTATAGTGCACCCTTAAACTAACTAGTGGGGGGGGAGGTTCCTAGAGAGCAAATAATAAAAATGACAACAGAGAAGGTCATAGACTTAGGTAGCAGTGGGGAAATTAAAAACCAGAGTGTGTCAGGAAGGGGCAGAAGGTATGGAGTAAAAGGTAAAGTAATAAAAAGGGCAAAAGCAGGAACCAAGTGTCACAAAACATATTTGAAAGTTCTCTATCTGAATGCACGTAGCATTCGTAACAAAATAGACGAGTTAATGGCACAAATAACTACATATGGGTATGATCTTGTGGCCATTACAGAAACATGGCTGCAGGGTGACAATGCCTGGGAATTAAACATACCAGGTTATTTAACGATCAGGAAGGACAGGCAGGAAGGAAGGGGAGGTGGGGTGGCTATGTTAATAAAGGAAGGAATCACTGTAATACAGAGAAATGATATTGGGTCAAAAGATCAGGATAATGAAACAGTTTGGGTGGAGATAAGGAATAATAAGGGGAAAAAAACACTAGTGGGTGTAGTCTATAGGCCTCCGAACAGTTGCAACTCTGTTGGACGGAGTATTAATCAGGAAATAGTTGAGGCTTATAATAAGGGAACATCTATAATTATGGGGGATTTTAACTATCATATTAATTGGACAAATCAAATTGGGCAGGGCTGCCTTGAGGATGAGTTCATTGAGTGTATTAGGGATGGGTTTCTTGAGCAGTATGTAACTGAACCGACCAGGGCGCAAGCAACCTTAGATCTGGTCCTGTGTAACGAGACAGGATTAATTAAAAATGTCCTAGTAAAGGATCCCCTTGGAATGAGTGACCATAACATGGTTGAATTCCATATTCAATTAGAGGGTGAGAAGGGTGGATCTCAAACAAGCGTGCTAAGCTTGAATAAAGGAGACTATGAAGGTATGCGAGCGGAATTGAGTAGAGTGGATTGGGAAAATAGATTAAAGGGTAAGACGATACATGATCAGTGGTGTACATTTAAGGAGTTATTTTACAACTTCCAAGAAAAAAATATTCCACTGAGAAGAAAAGGGTGTAAAAGAAAAGACAGTCATCCGTGGCTAAGTAAAGAAATTAAGGATAGTATTCGACTAAAAACAAGGGCTTATAAGGTAGCCAAATCTAGTGGGAGGATAGAGGATTGGGAAAACTTTAAAAGACAGCAAAAAATAACAAAAAGATTGATTAAGAAAGGGAAGATAGATTATGAAAGTAAATTAGCAAAAAATATAAAAACAGATAGTAAGAGTTTTTATAGTTATATAAAAAGAAAAAGGGTGGCTAAAGTAAATGTTGGTCCCTTCGAGGATGAGACCGGGAAATTAATGGTGGGAAATATGGAGCTGGCAAATACAATGAATGAATATTTTGTATCAGTCTTTACAGTAGAGGACACTAAGAATATCCCAACACTGGACAAACAGGGGGCTATGGGGGGGAGGAGCTAAACATGATCAAAATCACTAAGGAAGTGGTACTCGGTAAAATAATGGGACTCAAGGCGGATAAATCACCTGGACCTGATGGCTTACATCCTAGGGTCTTGAGGGAAGTGGCGGTAAGGATTGTGGATGCATTGGTAATAATTTTCCAAAACTCCCTGGACTCAGCAAAGATCCCGGCAGACTGGAAAACTGCTAATGTAACACCCTTATTTAAAAAGGGCAGTAGACAGAAGGCTGGAAACTATAGACCGGTTAGCCTAACATCTGTGGTAGGTAAAATTTTGGAGTCCATTATTAAGGAGACAGTAACGGGACATTTGGAATAATCATCATTTAATAGGACAAAGTCAGCATGGTTTTATGAAGGGGAAGTCATGTTTGACAAATTTGCTGGAGTTCTTTGAGGAAGTAACATACAGGGTGGATAAAGGGGAACCAGTGGATGTGGTGTATTTAGACTTCCAAAAGGCATTTGACAAGGTGCCACACAAAAGATTATTGCTTAAGATAAAAAAATCACGGGATTGGGGGTAATATTCTGGCATGGATAGAGGATTGGCTATCTAACAGAAGGCAGAGAGTTGGGATAAATGGTTCATTCTTAGACTGGCAATCAGTAACTAGTGGTGTTCTGCAGGGGTCAGTGCTGGGTCCCCAACTCTTTACAATCTATATTAACGATTTGGAGGAGGGGACCGAGTGTAACATATCAAAGTTTGCAGATGATACTAAGATGGGAGGGAAAGTAGTGAGTGAGGAGGACATAAAAAATCTGCAAGGGGACATAGACAGGCTAAGTAAGTGGGCAGAGATTTGGCAGATGCAATACAATACTGAAAAGTGTGAGGTTATGCACTTTGGCAGGAAAAATAGTAGAGCAAGTTATTATCTTAATGGCAAGAAACTGGAAAGTACTGAAGTACAAAGGGATCTGGGGGTCCTGGTGCACGAAACTCAAAAGGTTAGTATGCAGGTGCAGCAAGTGATTAAGAAGGCCAATGGAATGTTGGCTTTCATTGCTAGGGGGATAGAATATAAAAATAGGGAGGTTTTGCTTCAGTTGTACAAGGTATTGGTGAGACCGCACCTGGAATACTGCATACAGTTTTGGTGTCCTTACTTAAGGAAAGACATACTTGCTCTCGAGTCAGTACAAAGAAGGTTCACTCGGTTAATCCCGGGGATGAGGGGAGGGACATATGAGGAGAGGTTGGGTAGATTGGGACTCTACTCATTGGAGTTCAGAAGAATGAGAGGCGATCTTATTGAAACATATAAGATTGTGAAGGGGTTGGATCGGGTGGATGCGGGGAGGATGTTCCCGATGATGGGTGAAACTAGAACTAGGGGGCATAGTCTTAGAATAAGGGGCTGCTCTTTCAAAACTGAGATGAGAAGGAACTACTTCACTCAGAGGATGGTAGGTCCATGGAATATGCTGCCCCAAAAAGCTGTAGAAGCTACATCATTACATAAATTTAAAACAGAAATAGACAGTTTCCTAGAAGTAAAGGGAATTAAGGGTTACGGGGAGCGGGCAGGAATTTGGACATGGGTCTAGGTTCGGATCTGTCATGGCCCTGTGGGTAGCATAGCGGGCCCAGGGGCCGTGTAGCCTGATCCTGCTCCTATTTCGTGTGTCCAATTCTGTTAGGTTCAGGAGATGGTTCTGTGATAGTAGATTGGCGGTTAGGATCAGATCAGCCATGATCTTATTGAATGGCGGAGCAGGCTCGAGGGGCCAATTGGCCTACTCCTGCTCTTATTTCTTATGTTCTTATGTTCTTATGTTAATGTAGTAAAACGTTCCAAGGCGCACACATTGCTGGACAAGTTCTTCCTGACATCTGTGCTAAATTTGCCTTGCCCCAGTTTTAACCCATGCCTCCTCGGCTGATTATCCTGGGATACTTCGTAGTGCTCCAGATTAACCTTATCGTCATTGTTTAATACCTTGCCTGTTTCTATCAGATCCGCTCCCAGTCATCTCCTTTCAAAGCTAAAGAGCCCCCGTTTCTCAAAACTTTCTTCCCAACGCAAACCTTTGATGTTAGAGTGTAGCTCATAAGTCTTCTCTGCATGTTCTGCATTATCGCTGATTTTGTTACTAATTCAATCATTTTGTTTTCCTGTGTTACTCTTAATCAATTTAATTAGTTTGTGAGATGCTGTAATTTTCTCTCATACACTATGCGCACACATGGTACTGGATGTTCTGTACAATTTAAAAAAAATCAGCGCCCACTAAATAATTTAAGGCCTTGAAAAAAAGCCACATAAAAGATAATTTAACAAATTATTCGCATTAGAATTTAGCCACAGACCTTCAGTGTCCGAGATGGTTCTGTGATGACAGGAGTGGCAGTCTGTTCCTGTACCCACTCTGTGACCTAATACGCATATCTCCTTATTGTGGCTTAATTCACTCGACTTTGCAGTAATGAAACAAATTTTTATCATAGGCAGACATTTGTGCTTTATTTGAAAATTAGCTTAATGTGCAACGGCTGTGAGTAAGAAGGGGACCCATCAACCGTAAATTTAATTACGGTATGTTTTTCTGTGGGGGAGGCGAGTTTGATTTCTGTTTCAAGTTTCTGATGAACATCGCAGTAGTTTGGGTTCTCATGCTGCAGAACTTCCTTCTGTTGCTATGCAAGAAGTGATTGGGACAGAACTCAATGGAACCTCCATTACTAATTTTAAGTTCCGAAAGCTTTCACACCAAATATACAGATTTCACTGCTGGCATATTTCATCGTAACATGATCGTTAGAAAAAGCTGAAAGTCTGAACTTTCCTATACTGAATCTCTGAACTCCAGAGACTTGAGCACATGAAGCTAGGCTGACACTCCAGTGCAGTGCTGAGGGAGTGCTGCACTGTTGGAGGTGCCGTCTTTTGGATGAGACGTTAAACCGAGGCCTCGTCTGCTCTCTCAGGTGGACGTAAAAGATCCCATGCCACTATTTCGAAGAAGAGCAGGGGAGTTATCCCCGGTGTCCTGGCCAATATTTATCCCTCAACCAACATAACAAAAACAGATTATCTGGTCATTATCACATTGCTGTTTGTGGGAGCTTGCTGTGCGCAAATTGGCTGCCGCATTTCCCACATTACAACAGTGACTTCACTTCAAAAAGTACTTCATTGGCTGTAAAGCGCTTTGAGACGTCCAGTGGTCGTGAAAGGCGCTATAGAAATGCAAGTCTTTCTTTTATTTTTTTTGTAGTCTAATTACTTTTAGACAATTTGGTATGGACATTCTTCATCTACACCATATTTCACGGGCACAATTCATGAGCTCACAAGATAAGTACGGACGAGGAAGGCCATTCGGCCCATCCTTCCAGAACGACCCCACAATCCTTTATCATGGCATCCAATTATTTTTTAAAAACGATTTCAGGATTTTCGTCAATTTCGGGTCAGATATTTTTCAGGTGTCCTCGGGGTGTAGAATGTTGGTCCCCAAAACTGAGCCCTGTTGGGCAGAAAGTGGCTCAATGAGGTCTAATTTCTATTCCATAGACTTCCAGGAATGCGACTGAGGTCTTTAAAATAATGAAAGGAGCAGATTCTGTTCAGGTGGCTGGGTTATTTGAGTTGGGTAAGGATGGGAGGATCGGTACAAAATAAGAACATAAGAACATAAGAAATAGGAGCAGGAATAGGCCACTTGGCCCCTCGAGCCTGCTCCGCCATTCAATAAGATCATGGCTGATCTTGGGCTCAAAGCCACTTCCCCGCCCGCTCCCCATAACCCTTCACTCCCTTATCTTGCAAAAATGTGTCTATCTCCACCTTAAATGTGTTTAATGACCCAGCCTCCACGGCTCTCTGGGGCAGAGAATTCCACAGATTTACGACCCTCTGAGAGAAGAAATTCCTCCTCATCTCAGTTCTAAAAGGGCGACCCTTTATTCTGAAACTGTGCCCCCGAGTTCTAGATTTCCCCACGAGGGGAAGCATCCTCTCTGCATCTACCTTGTCGAGCCCCCTCAGTATCTTAAAAGTAGGTGAGATGCCAGGAACTGCTTCTTTTCACCGAGAGTCATTGACCTCTGGAATAGGTTGTCATAGCGTGTGGTGAGTATAGATTCACTGCGGGCCTCTAAAATTGAGCGCAGCGAGTTCCTGTGAGTGGAAGAAAGAGAAGGTAGGTGGGCCAGAAGCCACTGTTGTTATCACTTGCTGCATTCTCCTGGAGCTTGCTTGATTACCTTTGGGGGGTTAGAGAGGAATTTCCCAGCGTTTTTTTTTCCTGAATTGACCTAAAAACAAATTATCCAGGAGATTGCATAACTGGAGGGTGGGTTGATTGTGCATGTAGCCTACATTGTGTCTGGATGGGACAAACTGGTCATTCCTTTTCATATGTTTATATTAAACATTTAGGGGGCTAAATTGGGCTCTGTAGCGCCCATTTTTTCAGGAGCTTCGTGGCCTCCTAATGCTCGAAAATGGTGTCCGAGGTGCGCGCGCGCACTTCCGATGGGAAGTGCACCGGCACCACCTTGGTTGGGTTGTGGTGAGGGGAGAGGAGGGAGTAAGAAATGCGTGCTTCCACCATCTGCAGCTTATAAGTCAGAAGAGATTGAGGGATGAGGGAGAAGTGGCTCGATATTGAACAAAACTTGGAGTAGGTAAATACACTGGGGGAGATTTTCACTGGTGCCGTTGGTGGAAATGGGGCGGTCGTGCCCCGAACATCGTGAGGAGAAACTTACCGCCTATTTCCGCTCCTGGTACAGCCAACAACATCCTGAAAGGGACCTGCCACTGGGAGGCCAATGTGCACGTCTGTTTCAGCAGTAGTTGGTGCCTCGAGGAGGAGAGAAAAGGGGGAAACAAAGGGATAAATATTTTAGACACACATGCACTGAGGCGGGAAACTGTAAACCTGTCGTGATTGAACAGAGTGCCTTGAGGGCAGCATAAATCAAGCTACCAACCTGTTTTTCTCACTCTTAGTCAGCAAAATGCCTCAGCCATGCAGGATATAACAAATGAGGACAACATTCAAAAGATGTAATTATTTTGTGGTTGCAATTGTCTGGAACACTTCAAAGGGTGGCAGGTTTGTGCATTGAGTCATATGGGCTCAATTTTCACCAGCCCGTGGAGGCGGGTTTGGAGGCGGGAATGGTGTGAAAATAGCAGATTCGGGTGTCCCGAACCCATCCCGCCCCCAACCCGCCTCCATGCTAGTTTTCCAGGAGGTGGGTACCCGATCTGTGCTGGGACCCGCCTCCCCGAGGCGGGAAGGGGATTAGTGCCAATAAACTGCCTGTTAACAAGCAGTTTTTTGCCTAATCCCTATTTTTAGCCCTGAAGTGTGGGCTTCCCGACAGGTCCGAACCATGCCAAGTTAGCGAGGCGGACCGTCGGTCTGGAGGACTTGGAGGGGTCGAGATGTCCGGTGTGCAGGTGAGTGATGGGTGCATGAGTGCAGAGGTAAGTGTGTTTGGTGTGTGTAAAGTGTTTTAAGAACTTGTACTTACCTTAACTTTGTCCTGCAGGCTAGCTTCCTTAAGGTGTCGGGAGTCCCTCACATCCACGGCACAGAAAGCAGAATGGCCGCGGAGCTGTCAAAAGCTGCAGTCTCTGCTTTCTGTGCTGGATTGATTTCTAACTGAGTCTAAGTGCAGGGACTCAAGTTAGAAATCATATTGTCAGTGTTTGACAGCTTCACAGAGCTGTCAAACGCTGAAATTTCATCTGTCAAAAGCTCTTGACAGATGAAATTTCAATGGCTGACGTCACCTGTGTCCAAGGGACCCTTGATTGGCCTGCTAAGCTCGCTGGGCGGGCTTAACAAGGTCAATCAAGGGAAAATACAGTGGGTTGGCCACAAGTCGATGGAGGCGGGACTACAACCCAAAAAGTGGGAGTCCCACCTCCATCACGTCCCCATTGACAAAATCCAGCCTATAGAGTTATACAGCACAGAAAGAGGCCCTTTGGCCCATCGTGTCCACGTCAGCCATCAAGCCCTGTCTATTCTAATCCCATTTTCCAGCACTTGGTCCGTAGCCTTGTATGCTATGGCATTTCAAGTGCTCATCTAAATGCTTCTTGAATGTTGTGAGGGTTCCTGCCTCTACCATCCTTTCAGGCAGTGAGTTCCAGATTCCAACCACCCTCTGGGTGAAAAAGTTTTTCCTCAAATCCCCTCTAAACCTCCTGCCCCTTCCCTTGAAACTGTGCCCCCTGGTTATTGACCCCTTTATTAAGGGGAAAAGTTCCTTTCTATCTACCCTATCTATGCCCCTCATAATTTTGTACACCTCAATCAGGTCCCCTCTCAGCCTTCTCTGCTCTAAGGAAAACAACCCCAGCCTGTCCAGTCTCTCTTCATAGCTGAAGCGCTCCAGCCCAGGTAACATCCTGGTGAATCTCCTCTGCACCCTCTCCAATGCAATCACATCCTTCCTATAGTGTGGCGACCAGAACTGCACACAGTATTCCAGCTGTGGCCTAACTAGCGTTTTGTACCGCTCCATCATAACCTTCCTGCTCTTATATTCTATGCCTCAGCTAATGAAGGCAAGTATCCCATATGCCTTTTTAGCCACCTTAATGTTTAAGTTGTAAACAAAATCCAAAATGAGTAAGTCCTGGCTTATTCCAAATGTAGGAAATCCTTGGGGCCCAGCTCCAGGAGATAACCAACAGGAGAACATTGATCTTTAATTATTGAATTGGTTGCAATGTCATAAAAATGAAATGATTAATCTTTCTGACAGTCGTGCTCCCCACCCAAGTTATAACATAATCCTAAGAGCCAAACATTTTTCTCACTATGAGATGTACATGATGGCAACCAGCTCATGACAGCATAAAAATAATGTGAATAAAGACACAAGCCAAGAATGCTGCCGCCTTTCATTGAAAGGCTTTTATGAAAGAAGGAGCATATGTTGGCTCAGTCAGGGCGGTTGGAAATGACAAATGACCAGTTTCAGAAAGTTATCCTCAAGCTATTGTAAACTTCCTGCCAATGTTCTAGTCATTGCCTCTGGACAGTGATAAAGTTAAACCAACCATAAATAGTTAACCTCCATCCATAAAGTAACATCAATTAGCTCAGATGTTGTCTCCTCTACATTGGGGAGACCAAACACAGATTGGGTGACCGCTTTGCGGAACACCTCCGTTCAGTCCGTACGGGTGACCCCGAGCTTCCGGTCGCTTGTCATTTTAATTCACCGCTCCACGCCCACTCAGACCTCACCGTCCTCGGCCTCGTGCATTGTTCCACGGAAGCTCAGCGTAAGTTCGAGGAACAGCACCTCATCTTCCGATTAGGCACTTTACAGCCTTCCGGACTCAATATCGAGTTCAACAATTTCAGATCATAACCTCGACCCCTACCACATACATTTTATCCACCCTCTTGGTTTGTGCCTTTTCCCTTTTCTTTCTCTCTCTCCCCCTACGGCAGCTGTCTCTCATTCTGCCAGCATTTCACACTTCACACTTTTGAGCCACCTTTTGTTTCTTAACCTGTCCTATTACCATCTCGTCTTGCCTTGAGCATCTCTTAATGTCTCTACTTACCATAGACCACCCCTTTTGTTCTTTTATTCCTCCCCCCAGCCTCCCCCTTGCTTTTTTATCTGTTTCACTTCCTGCTTTTTTCCCCTGAAACGTTAACTCTGTTTCTCTCTCCACGGATGTTGCCTGGCCTGCTGAGTTTTTCCAGCGTTTTCTGTTGTTGTATCAATTAGCTCAATATACTCACTGCGATCCACACCTTAAAGAGGCTATGGTGTCTTGCAGTCCAAGAATGATGGGCTGCAAAATATTTCTACGCTGTTTGTGATACATGATGCACCGTTACAAGCATATTATCGTTTTGGAGATATCACTTGAAGAATTTAGACAATTGTTGACTGAACCATCTTAACTCATCCATTGAGAAAGTACCTATAGTCCTCCATCACAGCATCCAACTACTTCTCGAATGATGCATGGCTTTTGCCTCTGCTACTCTACCCAGAAGTCCATTCCGTTTGTTATGTGAAAAAGAATTTCTGGATTTCAATCTGAGAGTTACATTTCACTAATTTGAACCTCTCATGGTTTAATTAGTAGTAATGTTTAGGATTTACTTTTGCTATATTGCTTACTATCTTACATCTCTCCTAAGCTCATCATTCTTTCCAGACCGAAAAACCAAAGTCTCTCCAGATTTTTCTAATAACTCAATCCTGATGCTCGGAATCAGTCTCGAGCTTCTTACCCTCACGGCCTCCAGGGTATGACTGTTTCCCGCGTGTCTCAATGGCCTGAACTGGACATGGTACTCAAGGGTGGTGACCAGAGCACCATACAGTTCAAGCATGATTTCCTTCGACTTGTACTTTAGTACTTTGGCTAGAAACATCAGCATTCTGGTTTAGAGCTTTACAGTAATTGGTAAGGTTGAATCATTAATACAATAGCAAAATACCGTGGATGCTGGAAATCTGAAATAACAACAGAAAGTGCTGGAAACACTCAGCAGGTCAGGCAGCATCGAGGAGAGAGAAAGAGAGTCAACGTTTTGGGTCGAACCCTTCGTCAAAAAAACAAAGGGAAGGTCTGTGATAGGATGGAAGGCAGGAGAGATTGAAAGACGAAAGGGATGATGGTTCAAGGCAAAAAGGAGAGGTAATGCCTTGCACTAACATCCCTTTTGTCAGTCAATCTCTCCTGCCTTCCAGCCTATCACAGACCTTCCCTTTTGTTCTTTCCTCCCCTCCTCCCTGCCCCTGCTTAAAAATCTCTCCTCCCTAACCTTTTCCAGTTCTGACGAAGGGCCCCTGACTCGAAACATTTCCAGCACTTTCTGTTGAACCATTAATAGTTTGCCTTCACCCTTAGACTGCTTTCACATTCACTCTTCGCTATTTCAATACCATCCACAGAATACTTTACTCATCATTTTTGTTTCTAAAGGGCAATTAATTTTCCAAAGTAAACACAGAATGAATGTTCAATACAATCTCAACACATATCTAATAGTGAATACACGATACACACAAAATGCTAAAAACTATTGCTGTGTAATGTTTGTAACACAACAATACTTTTCTGTAAGATGTAAATGTCCAAGAGAAACAATGGTAATAAAACAGCAATATTAATATATCAATACCTAATCATAAGTAAGCATGATTCCAGAACTTGTATCCTTCTTTGAATCTATTTCTGAGAAACCGATGGCCACACACTGGTCCGTTATTGTCCGCTGCACGTTGGGAGTGAGAGGAAGAAAGAAGAAGAAAGACTTGCATTTATATAGCGCCTTTCATGACCACCAGACGTCTCAAAGCGCTTCACAGTCAATGAAGTTTTTTTTTTGAAGTGTAGTCACTGTTGTAATGTGGGAAACGCGGCAGCCAATTTGCGCACAGCAAGCTCCCACAAACAGCAATGTGATAATGACCGGATAATCTGTTTTGTTATGTTGATTGAGGGATAAATATTGGCCCAGGACACCGGGGATAACTCCCCTGCTCTTCTTCGAAATAGTGCCATGGGATCTTTTACGTCCACCTGAGAGAGCAGACGGGGCCTTCGGTTTAACATCTCATCTGAAAGACGGCACCTCCGACAGTGCAGCACTCCCTCAGCACTCCACTGGAGTGTCAGCCTAGCTTTATGTGCTCAAGTCCCTGGAGTGAGTCTATGAACCCACAACTTTCTGACTCAGAGGCGAGTGTGCTACCAACTGAGCCACAGCTGACTTCAGTCACAAGAGAAGTGGATGCAGACCTCAGAGCCACTAAGAAAAGGCCTTTAGATGACTCGAGGGAGCTCTGAATAGCAATGTCTCAGAAGATGATGGCTGGTTTTACATCAGTGTGAGAGGCAGATTGACCAAAGGGCCCATCTGCTCTGCCAGCTGTGAGTTAATAGTCTCACCATGTTAGTGCTTATCTTATATTTCCAGGCTGTACAATTGCATAAACTTTGCCAGTGACCTGCTTAGGCAGGTGTAAACACTCCCCTATAGGCTGCCGCTTTGTCAGAAAGCCCAGCATCTGCTTTGTGTGGCTGAAATGTACCCTCACCTGTAGTTGCACATCCCTCTCAGACAAGGCTCCGTGGAGGACACTACAAAAAAGTGACCTGTTCTCCTTCCATTCTACAGCATACCTTGGTTTCTTTTTCTTGGTGCCAAATGTTCAGTAGCTTTGAATGACTCCCATTTGCCAATGGGTGCCTTGCCTACTTGTACCTCATCAGAGTCCTTAAAGAAGGCTCCGGCCAAGTGATTGGATGCCTTGGAGTTGGATGAAGGAGATTCCTCTCTGAAGACAAGAAACACTTAATGCAAGGGCACCAAAACCCTGAACCTAACATCCACTGGGACTGCATCTAATATAGGCTTTATCCATTGGAACTGTAACAAGCAACTGCACATAATGACTTTGTGCAAAAGGAAACTGTCAATGCTATTTTAAAAATTGCCATCTACTCTTAACTTACATTATTGGATAATTCAAGAACTTTTATTGCAAAAAATGAATTAGAATTATCAGTAATAGGCTGTGCAGAAATGTTCACTTATGAATTACAGACCTTCATCTTTTTTTTAATCAATTGAATGTATGTCGTGTGTTGTATTATTAACAGCATGTAATATGAGTCAAACTAACACTAAAATCCCAGGAGACGGTAAGAAGGTTCAGACTCCGCAGAATCATTTGTTTTTCTGTCCTCCACATGGACCGCTGCCAGGAGGAAACCCCTCAGCTTTATATGGCAGCACATTACTCCACTGAGACACTTTACAAATCTCTTCTGAACAGCACTGTTTATGGCTTGTCTCAAGATGTTTCAACGCCATTTCTATAACAAGCATTACAGTCCCGCTTTCCTGTTTGGGGAAAAACAATCTTTGTTTGCCACCATTTGTTCTTTTATTTTTCGAGAACCCAACCATCTGTCCCTCAGATCTAAACACTCTTAGTGAGTTAATCCACAAACACATTCCCGAACAAGCTGTGGACAAATGTGTGGCAGGATACAGGATCATGACTTGGATTCCCCACAGGGGTTTAAGTGGGCTCGAACAGTCCAGAATGGCATCTTGGTTCCAGACATGCAAATGTATGAAAATGATGGGCAGGAAAAGAACAGCTGATCCATCAAGCCTGCCGCAAACTCATGATGGCTGGAGCATCATGACTAGACGCTTCCTATCCATCCCCCCTTCCTCTCCTCCCGCAGCCATGTAATCTCCCGGGAGAGGCAAAAAACAGAGAATAATCCAGTGCCAACCAGGGTAAAAATAATCTGGAAAACTCCTCTCCGACTCCCCCTTCCCTCAGGGGATTGAAACCAGTTCAGGAGATGGTTTCCGGTCGAAGAGTGACAGCCAGCTAGAAACAGGCCTGAACTAAGGACAAATACCAGTGGTGCATCCACTGATGTGTTCAACCAGGCACAGTCAGGCAAAATTACCAGCTCATGGTTTGATCATGAGACTGGCCCAGGATTCCACCTGCGCAGCTTTTCACATGCACATTTTATCGGCTGTTCAGCTCTGCAGGCAGCACAAGAGAAGGTCTTCAAGTGTCTGGTTTTAGAAAATTGATCATTTGGGTCAAGGCAAAGTAAATCAATCTAATTTGTTAATTTTTATTCTTCAATACATGTTGGCAAATTAACTTCTGTTCCACTTTATGGGGGTTTTTCTCCATTTGATCCGTCTTTCTTAGATCATCCCAAATAGGGAAATAGGGAAAGGTGGACATGGAACAGCTGACAGTGAGGGAGGAAACACTAGTGCGAGTTAGCCACAGCTTCCCTTACACAGCAAACCTTCTCAAGGGGCAATTAGAGATGGGCAATAAATGCTGGCCTTGCCAGCGACGCCCACATCCCATAAACGAATATAAAAAAAAACTAGCAGTTGGATCGGTCTTGGTCTTGAAGCTGGCTGCTTTCCCTGCTTCTTGTCTGGGGAATAGTATGTAGAAGGAGGCTGAGCAATGGTGGAAGATCTTGGACGGGGCGTGACTTCTGGCAATCCCTGACTGCGGCCCATTTCCTGGGGTCAAAGGTATTTAAATATTTTGACCAAGTATCAAAGCCATTTACATTGTCGATGTGCTGCCCACTGCTGGTGGGGGAGAGAATTCGCTGTGGGTAGTGGGCCTGCTGTTCCAGAAGAAGAGTACGAAAATACATTTGTAAAGTGACCTGTCCTGTAGTAGAGCAGCTTCAATAATGCAACTTATTGAATTACCAAAAATTCAATATTTAAAATTTGACCTTCTCCTCTGACCCCCTCAGGAACACCAGAAGCCAGAGACATATAGGTGTGTCTTGCACCCAGTGTTGCTAAGGTGCAAATTACACGTTCCCTCATTTGCCCCGAGCTATAATGCACCCACCCATATCTAGAAAATGCCGGTCGTGCGGTTGAGGTTAGAGGAGCCAGCGGAAAGATTCTCCGCCCAATTTTCTGTCCCCACCCACCCAGGTGTCCTGATTTGAGATTTTTACCAATTTGACTCAGAAGAGATTTTTGGGTTAATTTATATTATTGTGTTGCTGTGACATTAAATTTGGTTCACACAAAGTTAATAGAAGCAGACAAGCTATCTGGGATGTTGTTTGTGCCAAATTAACTGAGATACCAGGTGTCTCAGAATTGTGTTTATCACATACCAGATTATTTTCAGATAATTGGGATTGTTTACCGCCTCTTAGAGATATTAGCAGCTGTACTGCTAGAATGGCTTCATTCATTGAACACAGCATGGGTCTTACCCAAACAGGCAAGACAGTGTCATAGCTCCCACACCCAGGGCAGGGAAGGCTCTTCGTTTAAGGCTGGTAGTTTTGATTGATAGCTCAGTGAGCCAATCCTCAACACAGAGTGCCAGGGGAGGGGCGGAGATTTCACTTTAGTCTTCCTCCCTCTTAGTGTGGAAAAAAAGGTTAATGGTAAATCTGAAAAATAGTCTGGAGTAGGTTTGAGTTTGGAACAGTCAGTGAGGCAGCGACGTTTTGCTTTCTAATCATCCAGAGGGAGTTGGAGAGTCTCCTGGCTGAAATATGAACATGTAAGAGGCAAAGTAATGCCAGCTAGTCTCAGGGAATGCTAGCCTGTAAAGTGAGTTTAGCGATTTAACAGTGGTAGAGAAATGTACTTTGTTATTTTCCATGTTACAAGGAAGGATATGAAATAAACTGAATGTCACTGAAAACTGTTCATTTATATAAAAACTAAACCAAGTTGATGGTTCACAATTGGCCTCACTAGAGTGCTCATCACTCCATCTTCAGAAAGATTGGAGAAATGCACAAGGGGGCAAGATCACAATATGCAGTAAGCACAAGAGGTCTTATTGTTATGGGCCCCACGTCACATTATTGCGTAGCTAGATATTGGTGGTAAAGACACTCTCCATATTGTAGGGGACGCGTGGTCCACTTATGAAAGTACCTGGTCATGCTGAATCCAAGAGTATATCTAGTGCTGATCTGAAATTTGTAACAACTGGACAGGAAATTGGGGCCCATAATCTCTTCAGTGTTCAAAGCCAGTGTTGTGATTTCTGGAACTAGAATCGTGGCCCCAGTAGAGCCAGTCCCAAGCAAATTCATATAAAATTAATATATATGATGGTCAAAACCCAAATAATTTTAAGGGAAAGTAACAGTGATCTCTTTGGACTGTGCAGATTCCTCAGTAGGCTATTAGGCAGTGAAAAGTTTGTAACAGATCATAACTAGGGATCTGAAGAATTCAACTGCTAATTTATGTGGAAATCTGATACCCCTGGGTCAAGGTGAATGATCTGAGACTTATTGGCTTCTCCAAGCATTCCTTTATCTTACAATCAATGGCATTTAAAATCAACATTTCATATCACCTAGCCACCTTCATCGTTTCGTCTTTCTTACTCTCTTCAACCTTGGTGGTGTCTTGCGCTACGGACTTTGGCCTTTTGCCCAGGTTCCTCAGTTTTAAAAAAAGCCAGTTTTCCCGATGAAAGTTTTCTTTCCAACGAGGGTACGTACATTTCCCCTATTTTTCCCTGGATTTTTCTCTCAGGTTCCTTGGGACAGGCACCACCCATGAGCCATTGTTGAGAAGGTGGGAAAGGGGAGGCGGGTGGGGGGGGGGGGGAGGGGGGGCGGAGGGGGGGAGGGGCTTGCTTCCCAGGCCTCTGGCAAGTGTGCTCCGAACCAACCACGAGTGGATGTGAGAAAGTGGCACAGTGGATCTCCCTTCTTCTGGTCCATCTTCTTGCAGGGAAGCACATGACCTCTGCTCAGTGACGAGGAGGCTGAGCCAAAGGCTCCCATTACTCCACACAGCAATACGTTAGTGCTTTTATGTGCTCTTAAGCAAAAACATTTTAAAAATAGAAATAACAAAAAGGTTAATGGTGAATCTGAAATGAAAGCTTGATTTTTTTTTTAAATAGTCCTGTGTTTAGGTTTGCTCTGAAGGAAGAATCTGTGGCTTTGTGCTATTCGATTCCTTTTATATTTATTGATTTTTACCACAGACAAAATCACTATGAAGATGGATATCCTATACCTTCAGAACAGCTTCCTGGCCCTTTTAACAATTGGAATAAATTAAAATGCAGCCTGGGTCACTGCCCTTCAGTATAATTCAACCAATAACCACATTGAATGCGAGGCACTTTGATTGAATATTGGCTAAATGATTTGTTTGTGTGTAAAATTGCTTATCAGGGTGAGGGGCAACAGTGCAGAAAGTCATTTTCTGACTTTCGTCTTCAGTGTGTTAAACACTCAGGAGAGGCCAGATGTAAAGCCAAAGCCTCTGTCCTCCTTCAGTGCTCTGCTTGAGGTCTCTCTCTCCTTCTCTCTCTCTCTCTCTCCTTCTCTCTCTCTCTCAGGACTCTGCCAAGTTGATAAGAATTCATGTTGAATTTGACAGCAGCCTTGAGTCCGGACTTCAGTTGTTTCCACTAAGACATGGATCAAGGCTGCCTGATTTGCTTTCACTAAAGACTTTTAACAGCAATAAGAACATTAAAAAAAATCCTCTGGCTTTCTTGGCTGGATTTAAAATTAAGTGGCTTGAAAATAGGCTTTATAAATATTAGTATATGAGCAATTAATGTGTCATATGAAATTCCTTTGTCCGCTATTTTAACAGAGCTGTTGATCCATTTAATTTTAGTCTATAAAGAGCTTAACTTCAACCCAAAGCGTCCAAAGGACTATACAATACGTGTAACTTATGGCAACCTCTTCTGAAGTTTATAGGGAACATTTTCTCCAGCACTGGTTTACTCCCTCTATAAATCTAATAGAGAATCTCTTGGATTGTAGTTAGTTCATGGCTTGGGTGAAGGGGGAACCGAACTATTGAGAAGAACTAATTAGTGGTTCCTGTCTCACTTGCCACCATAAACATTTGTGTCCCTGAAATTCCTGGACCTGGGAGGATGGATTGAGAATGCAAGTTGGGAGGGGAATTGGCGCAGGACTCGGTTCCGCTGGGTCTCCGCCCCTAAACTTCTGAAAATGTTTTACCTTCCAATGAGAAAAACGGCTAAGGCTCATTTGTCACCACCAACAAACTCCCAGCCAAGAAGCCCATTGTCTAACAAAGCATAACCGGCGGGTTTGATTCGCCAACTTGGCAGTGAAGCAAGATGCTGCAATATCCCCAGAGTGTCCTAATTTTTAACATCTTATACCCAGCTGCAAAGCTGTTTTTAGAGATGGTTTGATGGCTGTAGTTACTGGGCAAGTTTTTGTAACGATGTTTGCTGAACAATGATTAACACTAGCTGGTTGTGGAAGCGCTGCCAATAGAAGGCTTCAACTTTAATTGGTGCACCACAGACAGCTAGGAGTTAACCTTAACCAATAGGTTCCGCATTCCCCCATCTGCCAGTGTGAACTCTTGCTAAATGATTACTTTTAATGTTTTGTAGGAACAAAGTTATTTACTTAAAAGGAATGGAATGGACTTAGGTGAAACTCTGCAAAGAGAAATGTAACAAGTGCCGGTGTGCAGAGAATAGTTTTGACAGTAGCAGAGAAATAAGTCAGAGAAGGAGTAATGATAAATAACAAGGTGATAAACCAGTTCGTCTGATGAAGGGTCAAAAACCTAAAGCAGGCCAAACATTTCTATATTTTGCAGAATTGATGTTTAACTACCACGGGACAGCTGAAGCACCCTGGGCCGGACTGTATTTTATGATTTCAGCCTCTTGGTGCAGAGCTTTGCACAAAGGAAACACTTTAAAATGAAGACATGCAAACTTGTAAGGACTGACCTCCATGCCTAAATTCACAATATGCCTTCCAGTTGCATGAAGCCATGTGCTGGGAGAACGTAACCATAGCACGTACCCTAATGTGCTCTATATTGCATTCAATGAGCGCAGGTCATAACAGTCAGAAAAAGAACACTGGTCTCTGGACTAGTTTGTTCTGGGTAGTATGACTCATTTATTGAAATATGTAAATTCACTGCTGCTCGACTTGGAAATCATGATTCCTGCCAGCGCTGAGGTTGGTATCCACAGTTGGGTGCATGGTGGTACATTTGAGTTGGAAGACTTTAAAAAGCTTTTCCCCAATTAATGCAAGAAAGGTCAGGGATGAAGAAAGAGCATTTGGTCCACTGACGTTCAGCTCTCTGGTCCCATAATTCTCGCATTGTAAGCATAGATTTTCCTGCCCTGTTCTGGCATTGGATGTGTACTACTCCTATCCAGGCTCCGGAATGCCGGGATTTCCTGTCCCTGGCCATTTGCATTACACCATTACAGGAGCAACCATAATGCAGGCCCCCATCACCTCCCCTCCCCAGACAGGGTCTATTGCTGGCAGAAGGGGCAAGAAGGTGAGGTCCAGTTGTAAGTGATCCAGGCCTGCAGAAGTGTGTTGGACCTTGGAGATTGAGACCTTCTACCTTCTGATGGACATCGGTAGCCAGAAGGTCCTGATTAGACTTGGGCATCCTGGGAAAATGCTAAAACCGGTAGGGAAAATAATGACCGACCTGACTGTCATGGCCTGTTCCTGGGACGCCCTCAAATACTCCAGTTTGTGGGGATTTGGTGGCAGAACTCAGCACCATGTTTCCCTGCACTTAAGCGCCCAGCAAGCATCGATACTGAAAAATAAGGTGGGATCCTGGGAACAACCCCACCTCTTACCTTATTGACATAGGGCTGATGGGCCCCGTGTTTAATGCAGGCGTAGACCCAGCTTTGCTCCTCCAGAAAAGTCCTGGAATTCATGTAGGAATGTACATGGGACGAACTGTGTCTCTGCCCCTATTCCCTGACCTTTGGAAATGGGCATTCTCTGAGGAGAAGAATCAGGAAAAGTGGCCCGATAGCATTCGCCCTCATGTTTCAGCCGCTGTTTACCTGCTTGAATAACAACGTTCTTTTAGATATCTGTTTTCGAACTCTCTCTCACTCATCTGCCATTGGTTTCTTGGATTCATTTGAATGAAATATTCTGGATTTATCCTATTTCTGCAGTTTAAAATGTTATCTGTCTCGACGAGGACTTCCTGGAACAGTCCTCTTTCTGAACCGTAGAGCTTAATCTTCGCTAACCTTTCCACATTGCCCATTCCCTTCACACGTGGGAGGAATTGCGTTGCTCTGCAATGCACTCTCTCCAATAAATGCAAATCTGGAATAAGGAAACAGCCAGGTTTCACCCACGTCATTTTGGGTGGTGACGGGGTGTGGGGTGGGGGGGGGGGCGAAGGGGGGGGGGGCGGGAATGGTGGTGGCAAGTTCTTGTGATTTATTGCCAGAGTGTTTAATGTATTCAGGATGCTTCTAAAACCAGTTTAGCATTGGTTTTAAACCCAACCTTTGTCTCCGTGTAGATAATTACTGTTGGCCCAGTCTGTTATATAGAAGTTACAACACAGAAACAGCCATCTAGCCCAACCAGTCTGTGTAGATATTTTCCCCTCCACATGAGGAAATAGTTCTAATCACATTTACCCACCTTGTTCTCATATCCCTCCACACCCTGTTCCTTCATCCACCTATTCAATCTAACCTTGAATCTCGGCACTTTTTATGCCTCAACTACTAACCCTGGAAGTGAATTCCACAACTCTCTGTATCAAAGTTTCTGTTGCTCTCTGTTCTAAATCGCCGACATGTAATCTTGTATCTATGGCCCCTCAACTACTAGGAACAGTCTGCTTCTATCTACCCTTTTGAATCCTTTTATAATGTTAAACACTTCGATCAGATTGCCCCGCCTTCTGCTTTATTCTCACAAAAAAAGCCCCAGTTTTTCCAAGTCTTTCTTCATATTTTCTTTGCTCACACCAGGCAGCATCCTATGATTCTAAGTACCTGAAATGCCCAAAGGCCCATTTTTCCTTGTGGGCACCCAAGTGGGGTACCAAGTGAGGTGGTATTCCTTGAAACTAATGGGGTGGCAAACTTACAGCTCACTCAAAGATCAGCCCCTGCCTCTCTGCTGATTATTCAGCTTCTTCGTGCTGGCTGCTTGGTGAAGTCTTTCAAGTATTTCCCAATTACATAATAATTACAAATCAGCAGGAATAAACAAAAGGATATTGAGATTATTCCTAACCCTTTGTCATAATTTGTTTTTAAATTGGTGAATTGTATGTAATTTGAAAGGAATATTGTTTTTGCTGAGTCTGCACAAATGCTACCGAAGGTCTACTCTGGATGGTAATTTGTGGTCATTAAAGTTTTATGATTTGCTTTGCTGACTTTAATCTCACAGCGGCATAAACAAGGTAAGCAACTTCCTCTTAAAATGACCCACACAGCAAAAGGAAACACTAATGAATTTACAAATGAAAACTGCAGTGTACCAGTTAAATAGTAAACACAAGGTTACACGCAAGTCTCAAACAAAATGGCAGTTGTCTTGTTCCTATTTATAACCGATTCAATGGTATTGAGATTGCCAAATTCAACATATCTCTGAGATGTACTCCTAAACCCTGAGATTGCAAGACTCTGCTCCCAACATGGACTCTCACTCAACAGAAGCACAAAGCAGAGGATCGGGTGCGGTGACGTTCTTGCAAAGCTTTAGGAGCGTGTTCCATCAGGTGTACGGGAGATCTGTGAGTTGTGTGGAATAATTAAGGCGCCGTGGGGGGAGGCATGACTGTGGAGGGCATGGAAAGAATTACAACTCCCAGAGTGACTTTCTGATGATGCCACTGTAATTGTGGACGCAGTGAGATTCTACCAAGTTGGTCGTTCTAAACACTGCTGATTATTTATCTGAAAGACGGCACCTCCGACATTGCAGCACTCCCTCAGCACTATACACTGGAGTGTCAGCCTAGATTTTGTGCTCAAATCTCTGGAGTGGGACTTGAACCCATGACCTTCTGACTCAGAGGCGAGGGTGCTACCAACTGAGCAGAGGGATACTGCTGGGCTTTAATCCCTTTCGGAATGACTGAGTGGACAGACTACTCAGAGAAGTTGTATGAGCAGAAATCACCAGGTTACACAAGATTATAATGGACTGGGAACAGATCCTGAAACATTACGGAGTGCCTATTTGGACTGGGCACCATACTGCACAAGAGAACTCTTTATACAGTCATTGAAAATTACAATGGCCTGAATTTTCTGGGGTGTCAGCGGGTGGGATCGGTGGCGGGTCGGGCGGGAAAGTGTTTATTTTTGAGAGCGAGTCGGGAACCCGCTGTCAACCCGCCGCAACGCGCCTTTCCCAATGCAGACCCAATTAAACTCATTATAATGTACTTAACAGACCCTTAACAGGCCTTTTTAACCTACTTTTTTACTTTAACTTCATGCTCATGGGAACCACGCTGTTCGGTGATCACGTCTATCAACCTGAGACGGGAGTTCAGTGGACATTGCTCAACTGATTACTTGACAGCTTCAAATGTACATTAAAAGCTCCCACCTGACAGATCATCACTCTCCTCAGCCACAAGCTGCTCCTCACTGCATTTCCATAACAGAATCAGCAGGCTGCAAGTGTTTCCACCAAAGTCTCCATCCAGTCTCACCTCATTACCTCTCTCACCATTGACAGATTGTTTCTGTCATCTGAACTTCACCTGCCATCTATTCCATCAAGTTTATTTGAAATCACAAGCTTTCGGAGCGCTGCTGACTTCAAATAAACCTGTTGGACTATAACCTGGTGTTGTGCGACTTCTCACATTTGTCCACCCCAGTCCAACACCGGCATCTCCACATCACATCTATTCCATCAGCATGGGTGCCGTTTATACTCTCTCACCTTGGTCCTCAGAATCAGACCACGATCAGCCCCAACACCAGCAGCAACAGGCACACCAGCAGCACCAACAACAACACCAAACTTCTCCTCAATCGCCTGATGCTGCACAGGACACAGGGCATCAGCACCCGACCACATTCCTGCCCGGGACGCCAGGGATGGCCTCAATGGTCAGATTTACTTAACTTTACGCTGTACACCCTGGCTGCCACATGATGCACCAGGTGGGCGCCACCCCACACCAGCACCATAACGCATCCCTACAATGCCCAAGCCATTCCTTTCACACTCCTCACCAATGTGGGGGATACCGTTATGTCTCACCATTCACTGCAACTCACTAAGCCACTTCCAAAGGTGCACACAAATCTGTCCAAGAACGCAAAGTGTTGAAAATAAAGATTTCAATGTTTGACAGCACATTAACAGAAACTTCACATGAACATTGGATAAAACACCCAAGTGCCTACCCTTGTGTGTTGTTAGTTGGTATGATTGCAGTAGGATGAGGGTGAGTGTGAGGGGTGGTTAGGGAGATGGGGATGTGATAATGTAGATAGAGGTTTGGGTGGAGGTGCAAGGTAAGTTGGTGTGAGTAAGGATGTGCAGGAGTAGGGTAGGGAAGGCAGAGTGATGGGGATGTGATGAGAGGCACAGCAGGATGAGGTTGAGTGTGGCTTTGCAGTAATGTTTTGTGATCTACTGAGATCATTGAAAGGTTTGCGCGACTGCACCCAGGTCCTCCTGACCATATCCCTGCTTGTGACCTCCTCTGCAATCTCCAACCAGGATGTTCTGGTCTCCTGGGGAGGTCTCTTCTGCCCATCAGAAGGGAAGAGGACCTCCCTGCATGCTGTGACTCCCTCCATAAGCATATGGAGGGAGTCATGGGAGAGCCTGGGTGCAAGCCTGCACCTCTGTGCAGTCATTGTCAGTGTCTGCAGCACTGCAATGCTGTCGAACACTGACAGCACAAACGTCAAAAGAAATGTGGCCATGGCCCCTTTAAGGAAACTGGCTGATGACGCGTCATGAATGACGTCACCTGACCCGCTTCCTCTAATTGGACCGGGAAACGCGCTGGGCGCACTTAACAAGCCCCATTAACGTAAATTCATTTTAGGCAGCGGGATGGAGCCAGCAGCGGGGCCGTGGCCCGCCACCGACATCGCCCGCCCGGACCCGCCCGGACCCGCCCAGGTAATGAAAATCCTGGCCAATGTGTCCGCACTATAAGCCATCTGGTACACTGGAGCCTAGAAAGGTCAATATGATTTTACATCTAAAATAGTAAGTGTCCCAGTTTGCATAAACATGGAAACTTTTGATTAAAACTGCATTATCCACGATCAAATAAGTAACTTACATTCAAGGATGCCAGCAGATCTGAACAAGCAAAATGCTCCAGTCTTGCATCTACAGGGATTGAACTGCTTTGCATATTTATTCCAAAGGCAATTTGTCACAATTGCCTTACAGGTAATTATTTTCTGACTCATCAACGTACTACAATGGAGCAATGTAAGATCACTTATCTTGCACGTTACATCTCGAAAGTTTTGCAGGGAGAAATATCGGTCGCCAGTCATTTTCCAACCCAAGCATTTAGTCGAGCTGCATTTCCTTCTTTTTAAAGATGTACAAGATGCATCTTTCTTTTGGTTCTTCTCAAAACGAGCGATGATAGTGCTGAGGAACTCCCCACACCAGTCACCCTTAGGCTGTGCAAATTGGCTGCAGCGTTTCCTACATTACAACGGTGACTACACTCCAAAACTACTTCATTGGTTGTAAAGCGCTTTGAGACGTCCGGTGGTCGTGAAAGGCGCTATATAAATGCAAGTCTTTCTTTTTCTTTCTCTCTCGGAGTTTGCCAATTACTGCTGTTTTGTGTTGTGGGCCATAACAACAGGAAACTGGATTGAGGCTGCTCATACTCCTTTCACACCGGGCCCTTACAGCCAGCAGACAGGAGTCTTGCATCCCACCAGCCTACTCCGGATTTGAACCTGTCCCAGAAGTGAAAGACCAGTGTTTAACCCCATTGTGACTCCCAGTTCCCAAAAAGAGGATTGATTCACTTTTAAATAGTTACTTACAACTAACAAACCAGCAGCTGAGTGCAATTATCAAACAAGGACTATTTCCTCGGGTAGAGGCAGCTGTTACAAGGGGGCATAACTATAAGGTGCATGGGGGGAGATATAGAAGGGATGTCCGAGGTAGATTCTTTACTCAGAGAGTGGTTGGGGTGTGGAATGGACTGCCTGCTGTGATAGTGGAGTCGGACACTTTAGGAACTTTCAAGCGGTTATTGGATAAGCACACGGAGCACACCAGAGTGATAGGGAGTGTGATAGCTTGATCTTGGTCTCGGACAATGCTCGGCACAACATCGAGGGCCGAAGGGCCTGTACTGTGCTGTACTGTTCTATGTTTCTATGTTTCTATGTAAGTGCTTTTGTATAACAGTACAAATGTCAAAAAACAGCTAATCACAATGTGCCGAAAATAATGATTCCCTCAGCACTCGTCGAGCAGCTAACAGCAACAAAATCGTTCCTTCATCGGCGCTGGGTCAAAATCCTGGAGCTCCCTACTAAACAGCACTGTGGGAGCACCTTCCTCGGTTCAAGAGGAAGGCTCGTCAACACCTGCTCAAGAGCAATTAGGGATGAGCGATAAATGCTGGCCTGGCTAGAGACGCCCACACCCCCAGAATGAACAAGACCCTTAGCGGGTGGTAACTGTCAAAATGCTGGTGAGTCCAGTTCACTGTTTTAATGACATGGCTCTTGGCAGGTTGACAAAGCTTGGTTTGAACCATGAGGTTCTGCCTGTGCATATTCACTTCTGTCCCCACTGCTGCCCCTTGGTGCCTGTGGGGAGAAGTCTTTATCCCTTTAATGCAGTGCTGGCTCTGGGGGCTTTTTGCAATCACACATATTCGGGGTATATTTTCTGACTGACTCTGTTCCTTTATGAAATATTAACGCGCTTGTATTAAATTCCTCCGTGTGCTTTTTAAACACAGGTGGTAACCTGAATGGTCAATGTCAGCATTAAAAAACACAGGACGATTTAGTACAGGCATGTTAGGCACTCATATGAGAACAGTACTGGTTGGAATATATATCCTGTCATTTTTAAACTCCCAGTTAAGTAACAAAGTGTTGTAAATGCTACACAGTAATGTTACAGAAAAGACTGTTTAAACCATTAAAATAAAGTTTTGGTTGATGCAAGATCAGGGTGAAATAATATGGAACTTCTAAATCGAAATCCTCTTTTCATTTGTAATTTGCCCAAGTGACTGTTGATTTTGCTTTTGAATGCGCGCACAGTATATACATCGGCCCAGATTTTGCGGTCAGCGGTGAAGGAATGGCGCTCGCCGTGCATCATGCTTACAGCTGCCCACAGACTTTTCGTCATCTTTCAAGCAACAACTTACAGTATTTAGAGTTCATTTCCAGTGCGGCGCCCTCTACAGGGGATCTGTGGTGTGTGTGAGCAGGCCAAGCAACAGCGTGTCTCTTCAACCAATCAGATTGAAGAATCCTCACTGAGCCACATAGGTCGGAATTTTGCCGGCGCTGAGAGGACGGGATCGGAGGCGGGTCAGCTGTGAAATTTGAAATGATTGACAGCGGGTCGGGACCCCGCTGTCAACCCGCCTCCACGCTAGTCCCCCAGGTGTCGGGTCTGGGTTGGGCATTGTAGGAATGCTGTATGGTGCTGGTGTGGAGTAGTGACAACCTGGTGCATCATGTGGCAGTGATAAGTGAAGCAAATCTGGACATGGTGAGACCATCGCTGGCGTCCCAGGCAGCAATGTGGTCAGGTGCTGATGCCCTGTGTCCAGTGCAACATCCGTTGATTGTGGAGAAGGTTGGTGTGGATGTTGGTGATGTTGGTGTGCCCAGTGATGCTGGTGTTGGAGCTGATCATGTTGGGATTCTGAGGACCAAGGTGAGATTTTTTCCAAGGGTACCGATGCTGATGGAATAGATGGCAGGTGAGGTTGAGATGACAGAAGTGATCTGTCAATGTTGAGATAGGTTGTTCCAAGGAGGTGACAGTGGATAGAGAGATTACTCCAAACACTTCAAAAGTGCATAAAGCACAAAAGTGGGTTCCAAATCATTAATGCTCCAGCTTCTAAGATTGGGAAGTGAACAGTTGTGAAATGGTAGGTTTTATACCACTTTTGCAGCTTTCACCTATTCACAGCAATCCACAGTCATTGAGAAACAGACACACTTACCTAACGTGATAGCCGGTCTCCGGGAACCTCGTTGAAAACCTGGGAAAATGGTAAGTACATGGGGAAATGGTTCTTAACTAACTTTTAATAAGTTTTTAACTATTGAAATTGGCTGACCCGCCACTTGGTGTCGGGTCTGTTCAGGGATGACACTTGGGAAACTAATGAGAAGTCGCACAACACCAGGTTATAGTCCAACAGTTTTATTTAAAATTACGAGCTTTCGGAGCTGCTGCTCCTTCGTCAGGTAGACCTCTACCTGACGAAGGAGCAGCAGCTCCGAAAGCTCGTAATTTTAAATAAAACTGTTGGACTATAACCTGGTGTTGTGCGACTTCTCATTTTTGTCCACCCCAGTCCAACACTGGCATCTCCGCATCATGACTTGGGAAACTGACAAGGAGGCGGGTTTACAGTGAGATACCGACCCGCTGTCAATCTTTGTGATTTTGACAGTGGACCCGCCTCCAAACCCGCAAAATTCAGCTCTTTGTGTGTAGAAGTGTTTCCTAATTTCACTCCTGAAAGGTCTGGCTCTAATTTTTAGACTATGCCCCCTAATCTCCAACGAGCGGAAATAGTTTCTCTCTATCTACCCTATCTGTTCCCCTTAATATCCTGAAAACTTCGATCAGATCACCCCTTAACCTTCTAAATTCTAGGGAATACAACCCTAATTTGTGTAATCTCTCCTCGTAACTTAACCCTTGAAGTCCGGGTGTCATTCTGGTAAACCTACGCTGCAGTCCCTCCAAGGCCAATATATCCTTCCTAAGGTGTGGTGCCCAGAACTGCTCACAGTACTCCAGGTGTGGTCTAACCAGAGTTTTGTACAGCTGCAGCATAACTTCTACCCTCTTGTACTCTAGTCCTCTAGATATAAAGGCCAGCATTCCATTAGCCTTTTTGATTATTTTCTGTACCTGTTCATGACATTTTAACAATCTATGTATCTGAACCCCCAAATCTCTTTGGACATCCACTGTTGTTAGCTTTTCACCATTTAGACAGTATCATGTTCTATCTGTTTTAGGTCCAAAGTAGATGACCTCACATTTGCTTACATCAAAATCCATTTGCCACAGTTTTGTCCATTCACTTAATCTATCAATATTCCTTTGTAATTTTATGCTTTCATGTATACTGCCTACAATGCTGCCTATCTATGTGTCATCGGCAAATTTGGCTATATGACTTTCTATGCCATCATCTAAGTCATTATTAAATACTGTGAATAGTTGAGGCTCCAGCACAGATCCCTGCGGGACACCACTAGTCACATCCTGCCAATTTGAGTACCTGCCCATTATCACTACTCTCTGTCTCCTGCTGCTCAACCAATTTCCTAACCAGGTCAATAATTTGCCCTCAATTCCGTGGGCTTCTACCTTAGATAACAGTCTCTTATGTGAGACTTTATCAAATGCCTTCTGGAAGTCCATATAAATAACATCCATAAACATTCCCCTGTCCACTACTTTAGTCACCTCTTCAAAAAATTCAATCAGGTTTGCCAGGCATGATCGACTTTTCACAAATCCATGCTGGCTCTCTGATCAACTGAAACTTTGAGGTGTTCAGTCACCCTATCCTTAATTATAGACTCCAGCAATTTCCTGACAACAGATGTCAGGCTAACTGGTCTATAATTGCCTGGTTTCCCTTTCTCGCCATTCTTAAAAAGCGGAGTGACATGCGCAATTTTCCAATCGAAAGGGACGGTTCCTGAATTACAAGAACTTTGGAAGATTATAGTTAGGGCATCTGCAATGTGCTCACCTACTTCCCTTTAATCCCTGGGATGTAAACTATCTGGCCCTGGGGATTTGTCACTCTATGGGGCCATTATTTTCTTCATTACTGTTATTTTACTTACGTTAATTTTATTGAGTCCCTGTCCCTGATTCAATATTAGTTTCTTTGGGATTTCCTGCATGCTACCCTCTTCTTCTACTGTAAATACTGACGCAAAGTAATTATTCAACATGCCCGCCATTTCTCCATTGTCATTGACAATATCACCACTTTCAGTTTTTAAGGAGCCAACATTAAGAAAGAACATAAGAACATAAGAAATAGGAGCAGGAGTAGACCAATCGGCCCCTCGAGCCTGCTCCGCCATTCAATGAGATCATGGCTGATCTGATCCAACCTCAACTCTAAAGAACACAAGAAGCAGGAGCAGGACCAGGCCACTCGGCCCCTGGGCCCGCTCCGCCACCCACAGGGCCTTGACTGATCCGAACTCAAACTCATGTCCAATTTCCAGCCCGCTCCCCGTAACCCCTGATTCCCTTTACTTCTAGGAAACGGTCTATTTCTGTTTTAAATTTATTTAATGAAGTAGCTTCCACAGCTTCCTGGGGTAGCAAATTCCACAGACCCACTACCCTCTGAGTGAAAAAGTTTCTCCTCATCTCAGTTTTGAAAGAGGAGCCCCTTATTCTAAGATTATGTCCCCTAGTTCTAGTTTCACCCATCATTGGGAACATCCTCACCGCGTCCACCCGATCAAGCCCCTTCACAATCTTATATGTTTCAATAAGATCGCCTCTCATTTTTCTGAACTCCAATGAGTAGAGTCCCAATCTACTCAACCTCTCCTCGTATGTCCACCCCCTCATCCCCGGAATTAACCGAGTGAACCTTCTTTGTACTGCCTCGAGAGCAAGTATGTCTTTTCTTAAGTATGGACACCAAAACTGTATGCAGTACTCCAGGTGCGGTCTCACCAATACCCTATACAACTGCAGCAATACCTCCCTGTTTTTATATTCTATCCCCCTAGCAATAAAAGCCAACATTCCATTGGCTTTCTTGATCACCTGCTGCACCTGCATACTAACTTTTTGATTTTCTTGCACCAAGACCCCCAGATCCCTTTGAACTGCAGTACTTTCCAGTTTCTCGCCATTAAGATAATAACTTGCTCTCTGATTTTTCCTGCCAAAGTGCATAACCTCACATTTTCAATATTGTATTGCATCTGCCAAATCTCTGCCCACTCACAACATTGCTCCTGACCACCCTCTTTTTCCTAATGTAACTTTAAAAATTCTTCGTATTGATTTTGATATCCCTTGCAAGTTTCTTTTCATATTCCCTTTTAGTAGCTTTTCTATCTGTTTTGTGACCTTTTGCTGTTCTTTGTCTCTTTCCCATTTGCCAGGATCTGTGCTATTTTTTGCATTTTTGTAGGCCCTTTCCTTTAGTTTTATGCTGTCCCTTAGCTCTCTAGTTGTCCATGGCTGTTGTTTTTGGCAAGTAGAGCTCTTGTCCCTCAGGGGTATAAACTAGCTCTGTATCACATTAAATTCTTTTTTAAACATCTCCCACTGATCTTGTGTCGTTTTACACATTAACAGATTTGCCCAGTTTACTGTGGACAGTCTCTGCCTCATCCCGTTGAAGTCGGCCTTACCTAAATCTAGAATCTTAGTAGCTGTTTCAAGTTTCTCCCTTTCAGACGCTACGTTGAACTCGATCATGTTATGATCACTATTGGATAAATGTTCACGCACAGTTAGGCTGTTAACTAAATCTGGCTCATTACTCATTACTAAATCTAATATGATGTGGAGATGCCGGTGTTGGACTGGGGTGGACAAATGTGAGAAGTTGCACAACACCAGGCTATAGTCCAACAGTTTTATTTGAAATCACAAGCTTTCGGAGCGCTGCTCCTTCGTCAGGTGAAGGTCACCTGACAAAGGAGCAGCGCTCCGAAAGCTTGTGATTTCAAATAAAAGTGTTGGACTATAACCTGGTGTTGTGCGACTTCTCACATAAATCTAATATGGCTTGCCCCCTTGTTGCCTCTAGGATATATAGTTGTGGAAAACTATCCCAGACACACTCAAGAAATTCACTACCTTTCTGACAGGTGCTAGTCTGCTTTTCCCAATCAATATGAAAGTTAAAATCCCCCATTAAAACCACTCTGCCTTTAAGAATATAAGAACATAAAAAATAGGAGCTGGAGTCGGACATTTGGCCCTTCGAGCCTGCTCCGCCATTCAACAAGATCATGGTTGATCTTCTACCTCAACTCCACCTTCCCGCACTATCCCCATATCCCTTAATTCCCAAGCCTTTGCTACACGCTTGTCTAATCTCTACATTTATACAATCTAGCCTTCAGAGCTGCTACTGGAGGCCTATACACAACTCCCACTACAGTCTCAGATCCTTTCCTATTTCTTAATTCAACCCATAAGGTCTCCACTGGCTGCTTACCTCTCTTTAAATCCTCTCTTATCATTGAAGTGATTTCATCCTTAATCACTAAGGCTACTCCTCTCCCTCTGCCATTTTCCCTATCTGTCCTGCAGACCTTATAACCTGGTATATTTAGTTCCCAGTCCTGACTGTCTTGCAGCCATGTCTCAGTAATGGCTACCATGTCATACCCTCCAATTTGAATTTGTGCCTGCAGTTCATTCAATTTATTCCTTATACTCCGTGCGTTTTTATAAAGAATGCTGGCAGGATGTGACTAGTGGTGTCCCGCAGGGATCTGTGTTGGGTCCTCAACTATTCACAGTATTTATTAACAACTTAGATGATGGCATAGAAAGTCATACATCCAAATTTGTTGTTGACACATAGATAGGCAGCATTGTAGGCAGAGGAGATGAAAGCATAAACTTACTTTACTTAGCTTTTTGTTAATGATACGGGCCAAAGGCGGGTATATGGAGTTAGGTCGCAGATCAGCCATGATCTCATTGAATGGTGGAACAGGCTCAAGGGGCTGAATGACCTACTCCTGTTCCTAACTTCCCCACATATTTAGTTGAATTCATTTAATTGCAGCATAGATATGATTTAATTGATGATATACTAATCATTGGAAGGAGTATAATAGATGATTAATCACAAGTATAATCATGGGTGGGATAGTTTGCTGTGGTATCAATTACTTAGTGGTATATCTATCCGAATATCCCTGAAAGACTAATGGGTCAAGGTGTCCAACTTGCTGGGAGGCCTCAAAGAAATCTTCCTGCTTACGTACTAGCACTTGATAAGCCTGCTCTTTTGTCAATGAATATGAATCTCATGCAGATAAATCGGATTGTTACTTAAAGTTCTTGAGTAAAGCATGGGTGAACTAATTATGCAGTGCTTATTTAATAAGGACATGAAGGAATGTCTCTTTAATCCTCATCTTAACAATAACTTGCATTTATATAGCATCTTTAATGTATAAACATCCCAATGGCTCCTCTTAGTCTCTGTCAAATGACACGAAGCATTTCCCAAGGCTTTGACGTGGAATTATCTAACAATATGATAAAGGGTTAATGTGGACCTAAGCCTTAGCCAACCCTAAATTATTCTAGTGGAGTAAAGTAATCTGTCTACTGTTTGTTTGAGTTCAATGATGTAATTATTTTATGGATTTAAAGGAAAGATAAACTTTCTGGCCTAGTAGTTCTAGTTTTAGAATAATGGACTCTGAGCTGTAGGAATGTGACTCACAACTCTAGCCTTGTCTGATACTTTCACTTGACAGCCCTTGTTGGATGAGTTCCACTCGCTCTTGATTCAAGCAATCACCTGCTGGCTGATCACAGCTTTGTACTGATGCCAACACTAAAGAATGCCATGATATTGCTGTTCTGCATTGGTGCACTGACATACAGTACCACAAGACTGTGGGACGCAGGGCGGCACCTGGCTTTCCCCACTCAGTGAGCTCTCAAGCTTCACATAGATCAGCAATTCCGGGTTCTGCGGGGAGATGATGCCCTCTCTCACATGGAGGGAGATAACAGCAGAGGGCAAGGCCATCCGGGCCACTCTCTCACACTTCCAGTGACTGATTGCAAAGCAATATTAGCAGAAGGACTCATCAGGTTCTTCTCTCCACTGAACTATAGTAAATAATGAAACAGTAATCTCAAAAAGAGTGAAAAATAAGTTTAAATTGGAGTAAGTTTTGATAGGCTAACAGAGTCTATTGGTTCATAAAATCTCATGTTCTAAAATTGGGCTCAATAAATAAAAAGTGATGCTAAGATGAACTGAATTTGTGTGAGGTATTTAAGCCCACTCATACTTAATGAAGATTTACACATGGTAGAATGAAAACAGTTACTTTGCTGATTGCACACATTATTGTGGGAGAATGTGGACTGATCATTTCCTATTCATTCACGGTGTGTTATCAAATCATTTGTGATGAGATTACTACAGCTCAATGATGATGGCCAATCCCAACTAGTTTAGAGACAAACCAGTTATAAATAAGTGGGAAGTAGAATAAAGCTTGGATGATTATCAGCATTGCACTCGGCACCATTTTACACTTTGTTCAAAGAGCAGAAACAATAATTGGCCCAGAATTTGCGGTCCTGATGGCGGCGAACTGGCCACATTCGCCGTCATTTTGCCTTTGAAACTGACCGTAGCTTCAGGATTTAGTGCAGGCGCAGCCTAACATGGAAATCCTGAAGTTACGGTCAGCCATTCACTGCTCCTCCACAGGCTGTGCTGTGGAACCACCCCCCCCCACCCCCCACGGAGCCGACAATCAGTGTAATCTGTCAAATCAGGGAAACTGATGAAAATGTCGGCTCTTCCGCAGTAATATCGCTGTTTAATTCCCCATTAAAGGTTAGACCCTTTTGGATTAGGTGTAACTGTGGTTTTAACAGCGTATTGACTGCTAAACAAAGGTTATGGCCCTGAAAAACTAATTTTAGAAACATAGAAAGATAGAAGATAGGAGCAGGAGTAGGCCATTCGACCCCTCTAGCCTGCTCCGCTATTCAATGCGATCATGGCTGATCATCCAAATTCAGAACCCTGTCCCTGCTTTCTCCCCATATCCCTTGATCCCTTTCGCCTTAAGAAATATATCCAACTCTTTCTTGAATTTAATTTTGTGGAGTGTCAAATTTATCCATTTTAATTAAAATTAAAAACGTTAATTTTTTTAAAAAAAGGTTTTGTTCATCTTTATTTCAGGTTTACATTTTCCCTGTGTGAGAGCCCCAATCTTTGTTTTGCTCTCTGTAACATTTTTAAAAAGTTAGATTCAAAAGGAGCTTCTTCACTTCCTGGTTTTGCTGGCTGTGAGAATTCTGCGTTTTGATTGGCTGCTTCGACAACCTGTTGACATCACAGCAGCTCTTCGCTGGGAATCCCCATTTACTTGCGTCGATTTCAATTACGCGTCGGAAAACCCGAACCTCTCGCCACAAGAGTTCGCGAGATCTTTGTGCGAAGCTTACTTCGGGGCCAGTGGCGAACGCCTTCGCTTCGCCGCTGAGAGCAAAATACAGGCCACAAAGTTGGAAAGCAAGAAATCAAAAAAAACCTAATGAACATTTATTTTACTTCAGTATTATTACAAAAGGACTGTCAGTGTAAAATAAAAAGTGTGATAGACTGCAGTCACTTTGACTGCCTGTTCCAAGCATAATTAAGATCCAAACATTGCTTTCCAATTAACCAAATCACTTCCCATTTAGGCTTGTTGCTGTATGTAGAATTTCTTTTCTCTATGTATCATCAATATATTCATGGAAACATGTAGCTTAAAATTGCACTATGCAATATTAGAAACATCTGTATTAATACATCTGTCCTTCATTCCTTTGCCCACTATTTTAATAAAGGGATTAGCTAGTTTATTTTCTATTTTGGACTCTGAGTGATCAGATACTGCAGATGCTGGAAATCTGAAATAACAACAGAAAATGCTGGAAACACTCAGCAGTTCAGGCAGACCTGAAACGTTAACTCTGTTTCTCTCTCGACGGATGCTGCCTGACCTGCTGAGTGTTTCCAGCATTTTCTGTTGTTGCTTTACATTAAAGTAAAACGCCTTCTACTCTACCTCCGCTTCAACCTCAAAAGAGAAGTCCCTACTGCAGCAGTGTGACATTTTCCATTTCTCTTACCAGCTATCCCGTGTTCTTTCTGAGTAAGATTGCCTATTTAGTGTCATTTAGTGCCAAATGAGGGGCTGTTTTTTTTTTAAACTGTTGATCCATGCCCAGTAGGGACTGAGTTGGAACTGCCCAAACTCATTTCCTGAAAGGACCTTTTATTTCTCAAGCCTTCAAAAAAATCTGCATCCACCATGCTAAATGCAACCCTATTCAATTAACTCACACAATAGGGTTCAGAGCAAACTTCAGGCCTGGCCTGACTTCGCCCTGGTACTGGGAGGTCACCAAAAGGTAGTTGGGGTGGGAGGGTGAAAATTTAGAATGTCAGCAGCCATTAAAGGGCTGTAGGTCAGATTTAAAGGGATGGAGCAATTTAAAAGTAAGTGGCGACACGTGGGAACATTTGCTGTCAGCCTTGATGGCTGTTAAAACAGATTCTGCATGAATTGGGCATGGAGAAGATGATCTCGATTGTCATTCTAGAACACTATTCCCAGAGGATGGCAATGCATCATGCTTAGCAAGAGGTGGTGCTCACGGTCAACACTGTGTACACCACTCATAGAATCTGGGAACAGATGCAGAAGAAAATGACACATCTTAGGAAAGCTGCCAAGGTAAGGCCACCCAACAGTACCATAGTAGATGGCCCAAGTATGCAGGTCTCAAAGTGTTTCGTGTCAACTTGCTCCATATTAACTGCTGGCCCATGCCAAGCCCTTATACAATCCTACAGCTCTTTTCATTACTTGCTATGTATACTGTGGCAGGGCACACATTCAAGTTGCAATTTACAATTGAAAGCCCTTACATACTGACACATAAAATGATTGTAACACAACCTAGCTGCATGATGCAAGGTCAGTTCCTGAAGCAGAACCTGGGATGTACATCTCTGTCGCTGCGCATGTGCTCCATCAACTTACAATATCTCAAGACTACGACTCTGTCTGCACGGCAGGGTGGCTGCGAATATAAGGGAACAATACTGAACTGAAGGAGGGCTCAGAAATTACTCCCCTGGAGGGCACCACCATCAACATCATTTCATACATGAGCATGGACACATACACACCTCACCACCCCCTCCCCACCCCCCACCCCCGGAGCAGCAGCCCAGAACAAGCCCTCGCTCGACAGCCATCCTTGGCCTTTTTCATCAATAATTGCAAGCACCGGTACAGCTGCCCGTATCCCAGAAGATGGAGGAGGTAGCACTGGGTGAGTCACAGATGAGGAGCAGTGAAGGCAGAGAAGGAGGTGGAACCTGGTGAAATTACAGCCACGCAGTAGTGCAGTGACACTGGGCAGCCATGTCATGCTTCTTTCAGATGAAATACTGGCCATGGAGATCGATGCTTGTTCGGTATATGTTTTGGGCAGCACACTGCAGACGATCCATGTGCTAACCTAGAGGAAGGCAAAGGTAGAAAGCCAGAGAGTGGTGGCGAACTTGACCACCACCCCTATGTAAGCTGGCTACAGACTGACATGAATCTTGTCATTCATGTGGAAATGACTTATGAAGTAATACTGGGCGGCCTGCTGGTGGCGCTGTCCAGGGAGAGTATAAATACTCGGGCATGGGCCCAGATTGCTCAGGACATTCCTTAACAGGAACTAGTGAAGGACACAACTAGACCTCCATGTTGAAAAACGGTTGATTAAAGCTTTGTTTAACGCTTAGACCCAAGTGCCTAGTAGTTTTCTTACATCACAGGCGTCCTTGTAGGAGATGGCACAGCTCTGAAACTGGCTCGATGATGACCAGCAGCCTGTGGAGGCAGTTGTCCTTGGTCATTACCAGGTAGTTCCTAAAAATGTTAGCAACTGTGGCATTGATTTTCTTGCTGCTGATTGCCCCTGATGTCTGGGGAAGGTTCGTGAATGCCAACAAAGCAAACAACCTCTTTGGGTGGGCTGAGCCTTCAGTCCACCCTTGGCCAAAACAAATGGCACTGCTGGCCACTTACATTTCCCACTAGTGGCAGTACTGCCTCTGGAGAAGTCTTGGAAAACTTTGCTTCCTTTTAGTGGTCCAGCCTTCTTTACATTAGAGCACGAACAATGAAGTTGGGGTTGCCATTAGCAACAGAACTGGAATATAAAGTAGGGCATTTAATTACTTAATCTAATATTGCCTTATATTATCACAACCCTATATAGACTAACCTTGGCAATGGCCTATTTCTAAAATAACACAATATCCATCCTGTACACAAAGCTATAAATCCTAGCACCTAATTTAGCCTCAAACCAGGTGGCATTTGCACAATTGATCCCCGAGGCTCCAAATTGTATCCCCAGATGCTTCTATGTATTCCCAGACTTTAAATCTGTCTCTACCACAGGCTTTTCCTTTCTGGAATTTCATTACATCCATGAAGAACAGATTGATTATTCAGGAAATGCTCTTCATGTGCATCAAGAACTTCAAAGAACCTGACATACAAGAGCTGCTGTTTGAAGTCAAAGACATGACTGCAGATCAAAATGCTCAATTTAGATAGAGACATGCATTCCATCATCATCAGGTAACTCCATTTGTACAGGAGTGGTCGTTTTGTGGTAACTGTTAAACAGTTGTACAGTTTAGAAATGTACAGTGTTTACTGGTATTTGCCTGTATTGTTATGGGTCTATGATTCTGCCATTGGGATAAGGAAGCCAGTTTTATCAATGTAAACACTGGGAGCCAGTACATGGGCAACACACTCTAGTGATCCAATTAAACGAGTTCCAATTTAAAAATGCCTTTTGCGTTACCCAATTTTCCTAGGTTATCTCCCAAATGTAGAACGGTTCTTCTTGTGCTATTACTTCCCAATAACATTACAAATTAGATTCTTGTTTAAGAAAATTAGGTGACACTCTTAGACACTTTCATGTAAATAAGGTCAATGTCCACATCAAGTGCTTCCCGAACCAGGGATATTAGGGATTAGGTTCAGAGCTTCCTAGACTCCTCCAACAAATTTCAAACGAGCATTCTCTCTTCCGTCACTGCACTGTGACATTCCTGTTTCTCACATTAGCCATTCTTATGAACTTTCGGAGACCACCCAGTTTCATGTAGGCAACAGTCAATTTTCACACAGCAGATCCCACAAACAGCAAATGAATGAATGGCCCGATAATCTGTTTTTGATGGAGAGGGGAATGTTATTCAGGACACCAGGTGAATAAAAAAAAAGTAGTACCATGGGGTCTTTTACGTTCAGCTGATCAGGCAAAGAAGATTTTGGTTTAGTGTCTCCTCCAAAAGGCAGCACGTCTAACAATGCTCAGTAGTGCACTGGAAGGTTAGCTTAGGTTATGTGCTGAAATCAGCAATGGGGCTTAAACTCACAACTTTCTGACTTGGAGTGCCACCAACTGAGCTAAACTGACACTTAACTTTCTCTGTACTTTCATGGCATACTATAGAAATATCATTAGACACCCCTTTTTAAAACCTTCATCTTCCTTCAGACATCTTGTTGAATTACAAAAGCAAAATACTGCGGATGCTGGAAATCTGAAATAAAAACAGAAAATGTGAGAAACACTCAACAGGTCAGGCAGCACCTGTGGAGAGAGAAACAGGGTTAACGTTTCAGGTCGATTTTCATCACTAACTTTCAGCGGTCACATTCAAATATAGCCTTGGGAGTCCATACCAAGATAGGCAACATTAGAAGTTTCCATGTTTGAATTAGTTTTGAAGCTTTCCTCAAGTCATGGAAACTTCTCTTGATGTCCTGACAAGACATTGGCCTAGAAATTCAGTCTTTCCGCTGGCCGTTAAGGCCCGGTTCGGGAAAAAAAAATGGTGGCCGCTTCACTTCCGCCCACCTCTGAAGCAGGACTTGGCGGCCGCCATTTTGGTAAAGGCTGCAGCACTGTCATTGGCAGCACTGGCCCCAGAAATGTAAATCAGCAAAGCGTGACGTTGGTCAGCGTGCAACGCCAACTTGACGCCACATCTGCAAACTTTGACCTTTTCACTGAGTTTACCACTGGGTCCTAACTACGCTCAGAAAAGCGTGTGTGAAGCAGCCCTGCAGAGACGCTGTCAGCACTTCTTAAAGGGACACACTCATCTTTCAGGTAAGTTTGGATTTAAGCTTTTGAACTGTTTATATATTTTATTTGAAGTAGTGGCTTGGTGCAATAGATGTTAAAAAGTTTTTAAAGTGTGCAGGGAGTGTTGCTGGATGCTTGCAAGACTTCGGATGGTAAAGGAAGGCCTCTGAGAAGACAGAAAATGCTGGAAATACTCAGCAGGTCAGGCAGCATCCGTGGAGAGAGAAACAGAGTTCACGTCTCAGGTTGAGATGCTGCATGACTTGCTCAGTATTTCCAAAATTTTCTGCTTTTATTTCTGATTTCTGTCATCCGCTCACAGAGGGAAGAGGAATATGCAGAAGAGGAAGACGCAGAAGTGGAAGGAAGGATGCAACTGTTAGGGTAAAAATTATAGGGCTTAAAGCAGCAACGTAAAAGTTAAAGAATGTGCTGTAAAAGGTAAATTTGTAAATACAGAATGGTTTCGCTGACACAGTGCGATGAGTAATGTATGTGGTCAACATGCGTATGTGCGAGGCAACTTGAGGCCCACCAAGGAGGCCCACTAAGACAATAATAGTACAACGGTTACACTTGAGAACCAATCACCGCATGACCAGCCAGTCCGGCCGGACAGATGTGACGCAACACTCTATGTTTATAGTTTCGGAAGGGAAGTAACAAGAACATTTAGCTTAAAGTGCAGATTATAATTCAGGAGCTTGTTGCTGGGGAATGTGATTGGGTGGAGACATTTGTATGTAATGAATTGCGTACCCGACCCTATAATGTATAAAAGAAGTTCCGATACCACTGTAACGACGAGAAGTGGATCACTAGACCGCGGGGTCTATGGCTCTTCTCCCAGAGCGCTCTGTTAAATAAACTGTGATCTTCTGCTTTGAGACAGACTCGAGTGAATTCATTTTTCACCAACAGCAACCCAGGCAGCCCCTTTCTGGCCGGGATATCCGGGATGGAATCATCCATCTGTGTACCAGTGACCACAATCCCAATTTCCCTTTCAAAATTAGTCCCACACCTTACCCTCCCTCTGTTACTGACCATCTCAGCATCCTCTTGGCCACAATGCTGAAATGAAAGCCACCACAAAGCAAACATTCCAATCCAACTTTATACATCTATCCATCCAATATGACATCAAGAAATCAACTCATCACACTTGTGCATTCCCTTAGTGACTCTCTTGTGTGTGCCTTTGCCTATCCTACTGATGTCACACAGTGCTACCTCAGTGGCTACAGCATGGCTGGTGAAAGGCTGCTGACTTTCAGTGGGGGTCACTGCAAATGGCCTTGCTGGTCGACCTTGAGGAGCTGGTGACTGAAAGTGTCAAATCGCGAGACGGTGTTTCTTCTTCACTCTCCTCTCCCTCTTCTTGGTCAACCACTGGCTTGGCAGGCTGGATTTCTTGGGTGTGTGAAATGAGGAAGGCACAAGGGTAGAGTTATGGTGAGGGGAGGGCGGGAAAGTAAGAAGTGCATGCTTACACACACACACAGCTTGTAAATCAGAAGATATTGTGGGATGAGGGAGAAGTAGGATGTGAGAAGGAGGATAATGTATGAGGATACCAGCATCTTGTATCCTTTCAGCCCCACCTCTGACCAAGGGCTCAGCCATGCCCCTGCCAAGAATGGCCAGCACCATCTTCTCCAGGGGGCGGGGGGCGGGGGGGGGGGGTGGTGGGCGGTGAGGTGAAGCTAGGAATGGGAGGTTTGCCTCATGTTTGGTACAGATTGTTGGTAGATCAATAATGAGGGGGTTGTGCAATGAGCAGTGTGTGAGGCTAGTGATGCAGTTGAAGATGCAGTCACTGACCTTGACCAGTGGTCTGAGGTCATGATCCTTCTTTGAGCACTGAAGCCAGGTTGTGGGGAGCGGGGGGGGGGTGACACTGCTGGCAGGGACAGCCTCAGTGATCTGGTCCCACATTGTTTTTTCTGGAGGACCTCCTGGCCCCCTGTGGGTAGTGGACCTCTCTTGCAGTATTGACCCCCTGCACAAAGCTGGGGTGCTGTGTGAGAGACCCTGGATGGCCCTTCAATGGCTAGCTGAGCCATTTGTGTTAGTGCTGAAGCACTCTTAACTTTTTTTTAAGGTGCGGAAGGCAGTTCAACTTTAAGAGCTGAAGACTGCCATTTGGGAATTATTTTTAATGTTCATTTTTTCCCCAGAAGGCAGTTGAGCTCTAAGGGCTAAAAAATGTCTATTTTTAAATGATTTTTATTTTTTTCATTTTAGAAGGCAGTTCCCCTTTAAGGGACCGTCGGTGCTTTCTAAAATGACAGCCTTGCTTTAAGATAACACTGCTCTTGCTTCAGGGACGCTACGGCCACACTACATGGGCGTGTTGCTGAGAGGAGTGCCGGGAAACCAGTCTTGCATGGTAGGTTTAGTGCTGTGCTAATTTAAATTAACAGGCAGCACCAGAATGCCAGTGCTGCCTGTGCTATGATCTCGGCCCGTGGTGGCATCGGCAGGTTTCCGGCCTTCTGCGATTTCTAGGCCTTTGAGTTATTAAGCTGGAGTGGTCATGTTCAGCTTGATTAGTGGGTTTCCCTCCTGTGTCCCAAAAAGTCAGCTTGATTTTTTCAACAGGCCATCAATGAGATTGTCTAGGTCATGGACTAAAGCTTGTACTTATGACCGTTTTTATGCAACCACAGCTGGAGAACCTTTGATTTCCTTCTTGCACAGCTGGATGTACCGCCATTTTGAAACTAAAAAAAGAAAGACTTGAATTTATATAGCGCCTTTTATGACCTTAGGACATCCCAAAATACTTCACAGTCAATGAAGTACTTTTGAAGTGTAGTCACTGTTGCAATGTAGGAAATGCGGCAGCCAATTTGCGCACAGCAAGATCCCACAGGCAGCAACTCTGACAATGCTCAGGAGTGCACTGGAGAGCTAGCTTAGATTATGTGCTCAAGTCTGCAATAGTGCTTGACCCTAAACTTCTGACTTGGAGTGCTGCCAACTGAGTGAAGCTGACACTTAAATACTTAAATAGTGCAGCATTCGTTTTTTTTCTGTACTTTCATGGTATGCTATCGTAATATCATTAGCCTCCCTTTTAAAAAACAAATAGTCAGATTGTGAGCTGCTTGAGAAGTGTGGAGCTGGCCATCAGTGCAGGTACATGCTGATTGGCCAATTTCTCAAAAGGAAATAATTTATAACGTTGAGAAACATGAAATTGCCAATTGGAAACATGATTGAGGGATGGCGAACACAACCAGAACAAGGAGTATGCCCTACCTTCTCACTAGATTTTTGTCAGCCGTGGCTCAGTTGGTCGCACCCTCACCTCTGTGTCAGAAGGTTGTGAGTTCAAGTCCCCACTCCAGAGACTTGAGGATAAATCTAGGCTGACACTCCAGTGCAGTGCTGAGGGAGTGCCGCACTGTCGGAGGTGCCGTCTTTCGGATGAGACGTTAAACCGAGGCCCCGTCTGCTCTCTCAGGTGGACATAAACGATCCCACGGCACTATTTCGAAGAAGAGCAGGGGAGTTCTCCCCAGTGTCCCAGCCAATATTTATCCCTCAATCAACATCACTAAAACAGATGATCTGGTCATTATCACATTGCTGTTTGTGGGAGTTTGCTGTGCGCAACAGTGACTACACTTCAGAAAAGTACTTCATTGGCTGTAAAGCGCTATGTGATGTCATGAGGTCATGAAGGCGCTATAGAAATGCAAGTCTTTCTTTTAAAGGAATGAACTATTGTTGTAAACAATAAGCAAAGAGAGGAGATCTTATTCTGTTTGGATTGGATTTGAGCCTAGAATTCAGAGGTAAAAGAATGGACTCTATCTTCCTGTCCTCGTGAGTTGCATAATAAATTAATAGACTGTTGCAAATTGCAAATCATTCATATATATGCAGTTTATGGTCATTCTAAAATAAGTGTAGCATTTCTTGCAAAGCAATCACCTGTAGGTCTACCAAAATAGATTCACTGGAAACAGCTTCCAAGGAGACATTGACAAAAATTCAATACTACATTCCATAACACATTATAAACCAATGCTGTGATACATAGCCGTAGAGATCATACTTAAACATTATGGACAATACATATAATTAATAACTTCAGCTCATTGAAACTCTCTCCATATATCTCAGTATACTAGAAATTTGTTTTTCAAAATTCCCCAAGTCCCTTTCACTAAATGCGTTGCCAGCATTTCAATTTAATAACTGTCTCAAAAGGACTTTGAAAACAAATTGAATTCCTGTAATTCAACTTCAAAGCAGTAATCAGTAAGCCAATTTTAAATTTATGCAAGGAATGTTTGTGCAGTGTCTTTAGAATGGGCTCTAATTCCAAACGCACAGTTACTGTATTTTAATTAAAAGAAGCCAGCAATGTGCAAATGCAAAATAACAAGGCCAGTAGAATTCAGCTCCAAGTTAACCCTGCACTATTATTATCAGCAAGAAATCCAAAGACTTTCTTCTTTATATATAGGAACTCATGCAAATTAATACAAAACCGTACACCTATTTATTTAACTTGTACACTGTAATAAGTTGACCTTTGACACTTCATTTGCAAATGGATCATTAAAGGATTGTCAGTAGAAAATTGACACCACTCCCAGAAGATTTCAAGGTTACAGTTTACTGATTTGCCTAGCACATTGTTCCACTTGATGTTTGCAGGTTCAATTCTGAGGCCGTTTGGTAACTGCGTTTAGCAACCATTTAAAGTCAAATTTATATCGAGTTAGGTAGGATTTATGGAACTGATCATGTGACATTAAATTGATGTCATCATAATTAGGCACCGAGTAATTGGAGTTATCTTTTAAAAACTTTCATGAAAGAAAGACTTGCATTTATATAGCATCTTTCATGACCACTGGACATCCCAAAGCACTTTACAGCCAATGAAGTACTTTTTGAAGTGTAGTTACTGTTGTAATGTAGGAAATGAGGTAGCCAATTTGTGCACAGCCAGCTCCCTCAAACAGCAATGTGACCAGATAATCTGTTTTTTAGTGATGTTGGTTGAAGGATAAATATTGGTCAGGACACGGGGATAATTCCCCTGCTCTTCTTCAAAATAGTGCCATGGGATCTTTTACGTCCACCTGAGAGATCAGACGGGGCCTCGGTTTAAAATCTCATCTGAAAGACGGCACCTCCGACAGTGCAGCACTCCCTCAGCACTGCACTGGAGGGTCAGCCTAGACTTTTGTGCTCAAGTCTCTGGAGTGGGACTTGAACCCACAACCTTCTGACTCAGAAGCGAGGGTGCTACCCACTGAGCCACAGCTGTTGAAAGTCTTCAAGTTGAATCTGCAAATTTAATTTACTGTCTTAAGCATTTATTTTTGAAGCATGTTTGTGGTTCTCAAAGTTGGAGATGTTAGTAAAGGGGAATGGAATACTTTTGTACTTTGGTTCCCAATGTCAGCATCAAAGAATCCCAGGTCATGGGCCAAATGCAAAAAAAAAGGTTCCTTCTACTGTGCCTCAACAATATACATCAGCACCAGTGTGCACTTGTATTATTTAGAACCTTCTGCCACAGAAAGTATGGATTCATGCCTGTATGTCCCTAAACAATGAACTGCTGATTGCAACTATGTGATGAGAGCATTTCTCCTTGGGTAAGAAGAAGAGGAAAATGTAGATTGCAAATCAACTCACTTCATGATGGTCTGTGATGGACTCATTTTCTCCAGACGTTTAAACTTGAAAGACTGTTTTAAAGATGCTTCTAATATTTCCTCTAATCCTTCAAGTCAGATGGTTTGTGATGGATGGTATTGGGGGTAGCCCAGGGAGCCGTTTGTTTCCCCATGTGATGCCGAGAGAGATCTAGAAGAGTGTATGCAGGAAAAAAATATCAAAAAATTAGGGAGGTTACAAAGCATGAAATTCGAGAGCAGTTCTGTTTCTATGGTGGTTATTTTAATTACTACTTCCCACATTTTTGACTTTATTATTTGATTATGTTCTGGTGTTAGAGAAGAAAAGCTCTTCAATATTATTCAATCTGGTATTATTCTAAATTTGCTTAACACAAATGTTTAGGACCCTTATTTTTGAGAAGGTTAAGGATCCTGACAGTTTCTCATTTATTGTTTACTGATTATAAAATGTGGCTAATTGCCTGAAACCTTTAAGAAACAGATAATGCTGGAAATGCATAGTTTTTTTTCCCCAATGGAGAATCTTAGGGGGAGAAATTCAGTATCGCCCCATTTGGGGAGCAATTATCGGCCAGGCGCAAAGATTAGCGCCTGGCGCTAATTATCGCCACCGACTGCAAACTTGACTTTTATCGCCCCTAGAGGTGATTGGAGTGCTAAATCAGGCGCTTCACACCTGTCTTAAGGTGCAAAGGCCGAGGAGCGAGGCGCTACCTCAGAGCGCTGGCGAAGCTCATGTGATGTCAGTCAGCAATGGAACACACACACAATGGCACGGGCCAGTTCTTAAAGGGGATGGTTGATCTTGCTTTCCATCCACATCCTGCTCATTGCAGCCTTGAATCTCGGCCTGGAGAGACCTTCACATCAAATCTGCTGGAAAGAACAATGGAGAGTACCAGGGAAAGAGCTCAGAGTGCGGCCCCCACAGTCTCTTCTAAATCGATACAAGGAAGGGCAAATCAAAATGAACCTGCAAAGTGCTGCTCAGTACCCAAAACTCCTTCACACAACGTTGAATCTCTCCAGAAGTCTCTCTCTCTCAGAATGCGTGGCTCAAAAATGTCACCAACAATAAAAGGCAGGAAGCGGTCGCCTTTAAATAGCGCTCCCCCAGTCCCTTCATGACTGCAAAACGCTCCCCTCAACCTGTCATTGCTAGCGTCAGGCGGTAAGGCAGGGGGCGCCACTCAATATCCGCTCCGGGGCGATACCGGGGCATTGCGCACTCGACTGACGTCACGATCTGCTGGCGCAGGAGATCGTGGCGGTAGTGTTTAGCGCTGCCGCAAAATGTCTAGTTAATTTCGCGAGCGGCGCAAACATCGCCGCGCCTGGGCGCTAGATGCTTTGCTCCCCATTAGCGCCCTCTTAAGGCGCTAACGGGAGGCGCAACCAACTGAATTTTTCCCCCTTATTCTTTTGAGTGCAAAATATCAAATGAAAGATGCTTCTAACAATACCTTCCAAAGATTCCCAGTATTCACAATGAAAGATGCTTCTAAAAATGTCTCCTATGCATTTTAAAAATAATTTCTGTTTTTATTTCAGATTGCCAGAAATTACTATTTTCTCAATTGTAGCCTTAATGGATCAGCTAATCACACCTGACTTGAAGGATTAATGGAATTATTAGAAGCAACTTTCATTTGATATTTTGCTTTCAAATGAATAAGATTCTCCATCGGAAAATCTGTTGGTAACTTAAAACAATATTTCAAGTTCAAACTTCTGCAGAAAGTGAATTTCAAATCCATTTTTAAGGTGAATGAGATTTTTTTCGATAGGTTCAATAGGATATTCTTGCTTATATCCACAGAGGATACGAGCAAGGCTATCTTGTTTCTGCTTTTTTGTTTCTCTTTTCTGAAGGCTTATAGATGTCCAGATTTTAATAGAAAAATCAATCTTATGGTTGATGTTACTTTATTTTTGGTTGATGGCTTAGAAAATTCTGCAAATCATTCGGCAGTGCTGAGGCAGTCAGGCCGTGTCTGTTTACTGATTTAAGTGGACTAAATTAGTAACTATTAAGCCTCTGTTTGGAATGTTACTTTCTTTGTTTCAAATGGGATTGTTTTGTTGGTGTTGGGGATTAAAATTCTGGTGCACCTTAGTTCTTTTTGTACATAATTTGCCACATAACGAGGGGTCTAGACAGAATAGATAGAGAGAAACTGTTCCCATTGGTGGAAGGGTCGAGAACCAGAGGACACAGATTTGAGGTGATTGGCAGAAGAACCAAAGGCGACGTGAGGAAAAACTTTTTTACGCAGCGAGTGGTTAGGATCTGGAATGCACTGCCTGAAAGGGTGGTGGAGGCAGATTCAATCGTGGCTTTCAAAAGGGAATTGGATAAGTACCTGAAGGAAATTTTTTTGCAGGGCTACGGGGAAAGGGTGGCAGAGTGGGACTTACTGAAGTGCTCTTGCAGAGAGCCGGCACGGGCTCGACGGGCAGAATGGCCTCCTTCTGTGCTGTAACCATTCTAGGATTCTATGATAATATTTCTGCAAAGAAACTATGTTCAAAGCCTAGAGATAAGGGCATTTATCTTCATTAAAGTTGTGGCGATCAATTCTTTGGTCATTTTTGATTCCAGTTTGTTATATTCAGACTATTCTTCTAGTTATTTCCACGGTCAGGTAAAAATGTATAGTATAAGTTAGTATATTTTGCATTGTAAGTGCATCGTCACATGGGGGAGGGGCTTATTCATTTTTTAAAGGTTATAGATTGAAGATGAACTACCATTTTTAAAAAAGGAGGGAGGGAGAAAGCAGGGAATTATAGACCGGTCAGCCTGACATCGGTGGTGGGTAAAATGATGGAATCAATTATTAAAGATGTCATAACAGACCATTTGGAAAGTGGCGACATGATAGGTCCAAGTCAGCATGGATTTGTGAAAGGGAAATCATGCTTGACAAATCTTCTGGACTTTTTTGAGGATGTTTCCAATAGGGTGGACGGGGGGGAACCAGTAGATGTGGTGTATTTGGACTTTCAGAAGGCCTTCGACAAGGTCCCACACAAGAGATTGGTGTGCAAAGTTAAAGCACATGGGATTGGGGGTAATGTGTTGACGTGGATTGAGAACTGGTTGGCACACAGGAAACAAAGAGTAGGAGTAAATGGGTACTTTTCAGAATGGCAGGCAGTGACCAGCGGGGTACCGCAGGGTTCGGTGCTGGGGCCCCAGCTGTTTACATTATATATTAATGATTTGGACGAAGGGATTAATTGTAATATCTCCAAATTTGCGGATGACACTAAATTGGGAGGCAGTGTGAACAATGAGGAGGATGCTAGGAGGCTACAGAGTGACTTGGACAGGTTGGGTGAATGGGCAAATGTATGGCAGATGAAGTACAATGTGGATAAATGTGAGGTTATCCACTTTGGTGGTAAAAATAGGGAGGCAGACTGTTACCTGAATGGTGGCAGATTAGGGAAAGGGGAGGTGCAATGAGACCTGGGCGTCATGGTACATCAGTCACTGAAGGTGGGAAGGCAAGTGCAGCAGGCAGTCAAGAAAGCAAATGGCATGATGGCCTTCATAGCAAGGGGATTTGAGTACAGGAGTAGGGAGGTGATGCTACAGTTGTACAGGGCCTTGGTGAGGCCACACCTGGAGTATTGTGTGCAGTTTTGGTCTCCTAACTTGAGGAAGGACATTCTTGCTATTGAGGGAGTGCAACGAAGGTTCACTAGATTGATTCCTGGGATGGCCAGACTGACATATCAAGAAAGACTGGATCAACTGAACTTGTATCTTCTGGAGTTCAGAAGAATGAGGGGGGATCTTATAGAGACATTTAAAATCCTGACTGGTTTAGACAAATTAGATGCGGGCAGAATGTTTCCAATGTTAGGGATAACTAAAACCAGGGGTCACAGTCTAAGGATAAAGGGGAAGCCAGTTAAGACTGAGATGAGGAGGAACTTCTTCACCCAGAGAGTGGTGAATCTGTGGAATTCTCTACCACAGAAGGTTGTTGAGGCCAGTTCGCTAAATATATTCAAAAGGGAGTTAGATATAATACTCACAACTAGGGGGATCAAGGGGTATGGCGAGAAAGCAGGAATGGGGTACTGAGGTAGCATGTTCAGCCATGAACGCATTAAATGGCGGTGCAAGCTCGAAGGACCGAATGGTCTACTCCTGCACCTATTTTCTATGTTTCTATGTTTCTATTCAGTCCAATAGATAAAATAGATTTGAAATCTGTCCAAATAAAACTCAATAAGAGAATTCATGTGAAGAGACCAATATGCTAATATCAAACCAATGTGGTCTCTTTAGTATTTTGGTAATGAGCCACTGGGAATCTCAGCCCTGAACTAATAATTCATGAATCAGCCATTATTTTCCAGCCGATTTGGCCTCTAGCTTATGGCTGATTAATTCTTACATGTCTTCCCCATCGCCATAAAAAATCCCCTTCCAGTTTTTATTTCAGTCAGCGGTATATGGATACAATCAAACTCATGCTCTCCGCCACATGTACTTTGAGAATTGCCCAGCTTGAGAGAAGCTCACCCTTACGCCAATGGTGACCAAGACCGGAATTTTTCGGGGGGTCAGCGGGCAGGATCGGTGGCGGGCCGGGTGGGAAAGTGTTTTTTTTCCCCCCACAGCGGGTTGTGACCCCGCTGTGAACCCGCCACCCTGCGCCTTTCCCAATGTCGGGTCTGTCAGCGCTGAGCAGACCCGACAGACAGCGGCGGGGGACCCAATTAAGCTGATTATTGCCTTGTTGAGAGATCATTAAGAATAAATGCTACCTTACCTTTTCACTTTAACTGCTTGCCCACGGGGTCCATGCTGCTCGGGCATCACATCTGTTAAGCTGAGGCGGGAGTTGAATGGCCATTGAATGAACTGATTACTTGACAGCTTGAAATGTGCTGTAAAAGCTCCCACTTGATAGATCTTCACTTTCTTCAGCCACAAGCTGTTTCTCAGTCCATTTCCAGCACAGATTCTGCAGGCTTTCCACTTTCCACTCTCTATCCGGTATCACCTCTTTGGAAGAACTCTCTCACCATTGACAGAACGCTTCTGTCATCTCTACTTCACCTGCAATCTATTCCATCAACATGGGTTCCCTTTATACTGTCTCACCTTGGCCCTCAGAATCCAACCACGATCAGCCCCAACACCAGCAGCACCAACAACAACACCAACCTTCTCCGCAATCACCTGATGCTGCACAGGACAGAGGGCATCAGCACCCGACCACATTGCTGCCTAGGAGGCCAGGGATGGCCTCACCATGGAAACATTTACTTCGTTTGACGCTGTACACCCTGGCTGCCACATGGTTGGCACCACTCCACACCATCACCATAAAGTATCCCTACATGTCCTAACCATTCCTTTCACACTCATCACCATTGCGGGGGGTACCGTTATGTCTCACCATTCACTATAACTCACTAAGCCACTTCCAAAGGTGCACACAAATCTGTCCAAGAACGCAAAGTCTTAAAAATAAAAGTTTCAATGTTTGACAGCACATCAACAGAAACTTTACATGAACATTGGATAAAACACCCAAGTGCCTACCCTTGTGTGTTGTTAGTTGGTATGATTGCACTAGGATGAGGGTGAGTGTGAGGGGTGGCTAGTGAGATGGGGATGTGATAATGTAGATAGAGAGGGATGGGTGGAGGTGCAAGGTAAGTTGGTGTGGGTAAGGATGTGCAAGGGTAAGGTAGGGAAGGCAGAGTGATGGGGATGTGATGAGAGGCACAGCAGGATGAAGGGGAGTGTGGCTTTGCAGTAACGTTTCGTGATCTAATGAGATAATTGAAAGGTTTGCACCACTGCACCCAGGTCCTCCTGACCATATCCCTGCTTGTGCCCTCCTGTGCAATGTGCAACCAGGCTGTGTTGTTCTCTTGGGGAGGTCTCTTCCACCTATTGGAAGGGAAGAGGACCACCCTGCATGCTCTAACTCCCTCCATAAGCATATGGA